>OZ038417.1:2828475-5228475 GCA_964036255.1 Caenorhabditis virilis | reverse complement strand
GTGGAGAAGCATTACCTCCTTGCGGAATACCCATAGTTTGTTGATAAACTTTTTCATTAAATTTAACGTAGGTTTCCGCAAGAATTATTTCTGTGAGTTTTTCTATTTCTGTGATGTCAAACATAAGATGAGTATGTGCTTTAGAGTAGTTATCTTCTTCATATTTTACATAACCTTTATTATCAATAGAAATATATTTTTTACCAGCATTATTGAAACACTTATTATATAATTTACTCATTTTTTCTTTAACAATATTGTGTGGAAGGTTAGTAAAAAGTGAAGAAAAATCACCGCTATATATTTCAATATTTTTATAGCTTTTTGTTTCATTTTTTAAAAATTGTAGTATATTTTCGTTATTATCTATTGACCAATATAAAGAAATGTTTGTTCTATGTTCGGAAACTCTACATATATTTTTAAAATGGTTTTTAAAGAATTTTAGAATGATTTTTAAAAGTAACGATATTGGTATTATAGAACTATTGTACGCACCGCATATGAATCTAAATTTGACTGGATTTTTGTGAAGTTTAGGTATTCCATAAATTAATGGTATTTTGGTTATGGTTTCAAAATTTGAATCTATATTTTTGATTATGTTGTCTTTAAATATGTTACTAATAATATGTTTATGTTTATTAAGTATAGTAATTTCATTGAAATTAGTACTTTTATATGCAGTGTTAATATTATTTATTTCTTTATTCATTATGATTATACCAGGAGTTGCGTGCCGCTACGCGGCAAAACTCCTGGACAACGCCTCGCCTTCGGCTTCGCTTTCCCAACATCCGGCGTGCCCCTTTTGTTACATTCGTTTCAAATAAAGATTACTTATTATGAGATTCCAAACATGGTGACCTAATTTTTCTTTGAAATCCGGAGTTAGTTGTTCGTTTATCATATATTTGGATTTCGCTTTTATTATCTACAATCATAACAACGACTTTTTCTACGGCTCGCCTCCGGCTTCGCCCCTTACACGCCTCCGGCGTCACTTTCAATTATTTAGCGATTTCACACCTTCTGAATTTAATTGTGGGGACCGAAATTTCTTGATTGAAAAGTATTGGAATGCGAGCCGAATTTTTTCGAAGCAAATTTCCGAAATCGCCTGCGGCTCGCTTCTTCCGTGCCTTCGGCACGCATTCCAATACTTTTGATCGGTTTTCCAACGCCGCTGCGCGGCGAAACGCTCCTAATCTAAGTTTTAAAAATTTCACTGGAATATTCTCAACTAAACCAATCATAATGGTCACACTTGATTATATATCGAACGGTTATAATTAGCTGCTTAAATAAAAAAATGAATCTGAAAAGAGTTATTTACTCTAGCTCACCTCACCGTTTCCATTAAAAGTAGCCATCACAATAGAACGAACATTTTCTTTGAATAATTTTTTAAAGAATGAATCTCAACTCAGAAATGACAACAAAAAAATGAAGAAATGAAAATCCGCAATTATTAGGTTTCGAAAAATTCCCCATCTTTCGGTGACCCCTATGGTCTACCGGTTAAGTAATCATTTCTTTACGTGAACCGATGCGAGTTCAATTCCACTCAGTAACTTTTGAATTTTACTATGAAAAAGGCTTCAGACACACGCCCCGCCTCCTTACCCAGTTATCCAGTTATATATAAAAGGATGTGTTTAAGATTATTAAAAGAAAATACATACAAATGTATAAAATAAACTAGGCTAAAAGCCTAATTAGGATGGGCGAAACGCCCGTATAAGGGAGGCCGAAACGGCCGATTTATGTAGGTGAAACACCCGTTTAGCGAGACAGAGTCTCAAAAAAAAAAACAAAAACAAAAAGAAGAAATTAATTAAATAACATATAATATTTCGTAATTGAAAATAATAAGGTAAAATTATGTCGTAATTGAAAATAATAAGGTAAAATTATGTGGATTAATTGCAAATATTAATTAAATATAGTCCCAGAAAAAAAAATTGAAGGAGCAGAATGGTAAGAAATAAGAGATTAAAGGTCACTTATATAATAATTATATGAGAAAAATTAAAAATTATATAGGAATGATTATATTAGAAATATATGTAGTGATTCCGATGATGATGAGGAAGAAGAGAATGATCATTTCCGTTATGTAATCAGCGACCTGGAACAAATTTTAAAGCTTTTGAAAAAATGCAGAGAATGCAAACAGGTCGTTCAGAACGTTAAAATTGTATCGTTTGGATGTGCTGTAAAAGTATTTTAGTAAGATTGGAAAAACATTTCAAAAATATGTAAATTTCAGGTCTATATTACATGTGATTTATGTTTTCGGACATGGAATTGGACAAGTTCTGTAAGAGCTAAAACAATGCAAAATGATCTTAACGATAAGCTTATGAAAGTTAATTTGGAAGTTTCGTCCGCTGTTACAGTGTGTCGATTAAAGTAAGTCGGAAAGCAATAGCATTGGTAAACGGTTTTTCAGACATTACAAAGTTTTTTGGACACACTTTCTGCTCCGTCAATAAAACAGGGAGCTCATTATCGGTTAAAAAAACAATATATTGCACCAGTTATCAAAGAAAAATATATGCAACAGAAGAAAAAAGTGTTTGATATTATCAAGACAAACATGGAAAAGGCATTGTTTACCGAAACAGTTGCAATCATTAAAATTGTTTCACAAGGGAAGTATACGAGCAAATGTTAATTGTTTTGAATGGGAGATAGCTCATTGGAAAGATCATATTCTTGTCTACAAGGAACCGTTTTCATTTTTTGCCGATGGACTCCTAGGAGCTTTTTATGGTCCCTCAAAGTTTTTGCCAAAATTTTACTTAATTTTCCCTCTCACATATATTTGGTACTTCCCTACCACTTTCCCAGCGACTTGGTGGTGCAGCCTCAGACAATGGGGGAACTAGTTATTGGGTGAGTTCGGGCGCGTTCGACTAGCCTGTCGGTCAGTTACTCCCGACAGGCTAGTCGAAACTGCTCGAACTCACCCAAAAACTAGTCGTAACTGACCAAGAACTAGTCGAATCAAAATTTATTATTTTTTAAACTGCGAAAAGTATTGAAAATGGTTGAAAATATGTCTTTTCTGAAAAATCATGAACTATGAGTGAAATTTTGAATTTTTTCCCGACTTTTTGCAAAATTTTGTAATTTTCAATTTTTTTAAACATTTTCATCTGAAATGTCTTTTTCGCAATAAAACCTGAAAAATCGTAGTTTTGATATAATATCTCGGGTTAAAAACGTTTTTTTCACCAAAATTGACTGAAAACAATTGACTGAAAATAGGGTGTTATGCAGGAAATTTTTTTGGAGTGCTCACGATTACAATAATAAAGTAGTAAACTATTTGGAAAAGTCGAAGGAGATTCCAAACCATTGATTTCAAGAAAATCTTATTTTTAAGATATCTAAGTTCACCAAATTTTGTAATAAGGAGAACAACTGTTTTTTTTTGCATTTTCAGAGGAAGCGCAACAAGTAAAAGTAACATTTTGAAGATCCGCCTGTTTTCGAGTACTGTTTTGCTTTATTTGATCGAAAAATGAAATTCTTTAAATTTTCAGTAAGGAAACCAGTATGCTATCAGTCGAATATAATATTTATACCGGTAATGTTCTGCAACTTCATAAATGTAACACAAAGATCAGTGAACACAAAAAAAACTAACCAACCCAAATATGTGTCCCCGCGTTGCGTGGGTGCACCCTCTTTTTGGTGAAAACTTTTACACTGCATAACTCAGCTCAAAATGAGAACTGGAAACTATTCTTTATATTTTTGGATAGGTCTTCTACTCTACAACTTCGTAGTTCATATCAAAATGCAAAACACACAACTTGAAAACGAAAATTTGAAGAAAAGCAAATCGGTTCCAGTTTTTCAGAATTTTCTAGTGGAAAACCATATCAACCCAAGAAATGTTACTTTATTTTCTGAAGAAGATGAAATTCTGTACTAGAATCATAAATAAACTCGTAAAATGAAGAGACCCATTGTGCTGAAAACAGACGAAATACGTCAAATTTTGATTTTCTTGCAGAAATGGTTTTTAAGACTGAATTTAGACCTTTAAGAACAGTTTCGGCGCTTGAAAAGATAAACATATGTTTCAATTATGCAGAATTAACATATTCCAAAACTTTTTTGGTGAAAATAAAATGTTTTTTTTTTGGAAAATTTATGAAATAATCGTCAAAAATTTTTTTTTCGATTTTTACCAAAAAACTTTTGGAAAATGTAAATTATGCATAATTGAGACGCATGTTTTACTTTTTAAGCACATAAACTATTTTTAAGGGTCTAGATTCAAGTTTAAACAATCCTTTCTGCAAGAAAATTCTTAGAAATTTAAAGTCTATTTTCGATACAATGGGTCCTTCATTTTTCGAGTTTATTTTTGATTCTAGTACAACATTTCTTCCTCTTTCAGAATTTAAAATAAAATGTTTCGGGTTGATATGATTTTACACCAAAACATTGAAAAACTGAAACCCATTTCCTATATCCACAGTAGGCTTCATGCAGTATTTATTAAACACCCTGTATTTTTTAATCGTTTAGTAAATATGAAAGTTATCTTATTTGCGTCTATCAAATTTCAGTTTAGGATTTACACACTGATCGGACAAATTATTTTTCACTTTGCAAAAAATGAAAATAATTTTTTTTTTCAAAAAAATTACTATTATTAACAATCATGTTTCAATCTACCAATTCTCGAAATTTGAGCCCAATCCTTTTCCTAGAACAATAGTAATGATTATCCAAGTTCTCCTACATGTACTCCTCCTAACTCTGGCGCTAGCGCACATATCAGCGCACTTTCCCCCTTTCCCCACATGTTCAGGTATAGTCAAATGGTTCAACGTCTCGTCAAGCAAGCAGGAGGTCAAGTCGTCGCAGGTTCGGTTCCAGGAAGGGTTTCTCGCTGCCATCGCTTAACACCACCCCCAATACGCAGCCGCCACGTGAAATTGCTATGATGCAATCCCGTGGTGGCTGCGAGAAATTTATTTGCCGCCGACCGATTTTCGACTAGCCTCTCGAGAGTTTTGACTAGTTCCTCGGCAGTTTCAACTAGTCTGTCGGCAGTTCCAACTAGTCACACCATAGTCGAGGAACTAGTCGGACTGACCGGAAAACTAGTCGGAAAACTGCCGCACGGCTAGTTCCCCAGTTGTCTGAGGCGCCAGTGTGATTGACTGTTAAGCATGAGGCCGTGGGTTCGAACCCATGCAATTTTTTTTGTTTTTTTTTGCTGCTTTTTTGTGAAGTTTCAAGAGTGTTATATTCTTGTTTTCAAATTTTTTGAAGCGCGAAATTCTGTATTTGCGTTGAAATCCCATGTTGTTTTAGCGGAATCTCTGTAACCTTTTTGGGGTTTCATGGCAAAATAGGCGAGACCAGCCTTTTAACGCCGCTACGCGGCGGTAATGAGAGAAATAGTGTGTAAAATGAAGAGAAACAGAGACAAAAATTGTAGTACTGTAGCTACAGTAATCCTACAGTAACCCGAGATCCAAACAGTATTTTTGTGAAGCGCTCCGAGAGGTATGACGATATGCCAAGTATGGGACAGATCGGTCGAGGGGTCAAAAAGTTATTCATGTGAAATGCTGGTACACACACACAGAACTATTCGCTTAGTAAGAAGAAAGATTTTACTGTGCGCCGCAAAATTCCAAAGGGTCCCCCACATGGAAAAATGTTGAAAAAATTTTAAAATTTTAAATTCTCCCCATATTATCAGAGGGAGTCTTACTAATAAATATTTAGCCTATCTCGCTTTCCAATACAGGAAATAGTTAGCTGTGTATGAGACTGAAGGTTTTTGATCTGTTGCTACGTGGCAAGATGGCTAATATTTTGGGAAACAATAATATTTATTAGTAAGACTCCCTCTGATAATATGGGGAGAATTTAAAATTTTAAAATTTTATCAACATTTTTCCATGTGGGGGACCCTTTGGAATTTTGCGGCGCACAGTAAAATCTTTCTTCTTACTAAGCGAATAGTTCTGTGTGTGTGTACCAGCATTTCACATGAATAACTTTTTGACCCCTCGACCGATCTGTCCCATACTTGACCCTTTGGAATTTTGCGGCGCACTGTAAAATTTCGCCTATGTTGCTGTGAAGCCCCAAAAAGGTTTTATGGGATTTCAACGCAAATACAGAATTTCGCGCTTCAAAAAATTTGAAAACAAGAATATAAGCCTCTTGAAACTTCACAAAAAAGCAGCAAAAAAAACAAAAAAAATTGCATGGGTTCGAACCCACGGCCCCATGATTAACAGTCAATCACACTGGCGCTGCACCACCAAGTCGCTGGGAAAGTGGTGGGGAAGTACCAAATATATGTGAGAGGGAAAATTAAGTAAAATTTGGGCAAAAACTTTGAGGGACCATAAAAAGCTCCTAGGAGTCCATCGGCAAAAAATGAAAACGGTTCCTTGTAGACAAGAATATGATCTTTCCAATGAGCTATCTCCCATTCAAAACAATTAACATTTGCTCGTATACTTCCCTTGTCAGGGCATAAAATTGAACAAGTGGAGATGGACAATATGACAGTCGGGGATATTCTGCATATTTTTGCCGATATATTCTAATGGATTGTGAAACAAAGTTTATTGTTGACTACGAAACTGCCCGGAAGCAAAGAAGAGGTCTTGTTGGTATTCGTGAAATCAGACAAATGTTCAACATATTTAGGAAACAGTGCAGAACTTGAAAGCAAAACCCATGAAATTGTGCTTTCACGATTTAGTTCGGATTTCGAAAGTAGCTCAGGATTTCAAAACCCGGTTACATCATTCACATCCGATCGTTGTAAAAAAGTCGCGAAAACGATGTCTTGCCGCTTTCCGGATGTGCTACACTTTTTCGATGCTTGGCATTTCATTAGAAATCTAGTTCTCGATATTTGGAAGGTGAACAATTCCAACATATTATTCAAAAAAATACAATTTCAGAAGAAAAAAGCAGGTTCAAATGCAACCAATGGAGCCGTGCATTAATTCATGTATTAACCATATTTATTATTCGATTTCTTCTAGCGATGGTGAGGGTGAAATAGCGTCTGAACGTCTTATGTCTTTCTTTTCTCATGTTATAGGATCCCATGATGATTTTCAGGTTGAATTTTGGAGTTCAAAAGTCTAGAAATTATTTAAAGTGTAATTTCAGAACGTAAAATGGCACAAATTCAACGTTTTAAATAATTGCGATCATGGGGATATGGACAATGTTTATTTTCTAGACGAAAAAAATCCGAAGCACATGAAAGCGTGGAATGTTTTAATTAATATCGTTAAAAAAGGATCAAGGTTGACGGATATTAAGTCAGTTAGTCCTCACTTTGCTACAAGTTCGATTGAAAGCTTCAATTCCCCCAGCTGTCGATATTCGCCTAACTAGGGAAGTGCACTCTAGTGTACACGACTCTGAATTAAAGGTTTAGTGGAAATGAAAGGACCATAATACAATAATAAACTGTGAGAATAAAAATTCTCAATGCGGCGGTTTTCCTCACTAACCCACGTGTGACGTCATCACAGTCAAAACTCACTGTTGCAACAACAGTCATTTTTTGACAGCATGTAGCTTTGGAACCCCTGAACCAATTTGTATGTTTTATAGCTCATTAGAAGGAGAAAATGCTCTTCTTTCAGAATATAACAGTATACATAGTTAAAAACAAAAAACTGTCAACCGAGAATCAAAAAAACTGAACGTGTTTTAGTGATATGCAGAAAAATGAACTATATATTTTTTTTGAAACCTAGAATTTTTTTGAATTTATGATTTTCGAATTCTACTGGATCACGGACGTATTACGGATGTGAAGTTATGTGCGCTTGCCGTTGAGTTTAGAGAAATAAATAGCAAAAACCAAATTTTTTTCTTACTTTTCACTCATTATATGTAGTCTTGTGATGGAAACAGCTTCTCAAACGTAAGAAAACTGTTCTTTTTTTCAGGTTTTTCAATTTTTCGGGTATTTTTTTCGGATTTTATTCTTTTCGATCTCGTGTTTAACAGAAGTTTTAATCATTTTATCAGAACATATTGTGACATTATTAGAAACATGCTAAATTCCCAATTTCGATGAGGGAAAATTTGATATCAATTCTCAACTTGCTATATAACCAGATCAAGGCCGATCGATATAAAGAGTTCGTCAAAGAGGCATTTTTCAAAGCTGGTATTCTCCGAAATCATCCATAAGGTTACGATACACCTGCGACGTATTGCTTCAAAGAAAAATGCTGTCATGGCCGTTGGCGGCCATGATTTAGGATTATTGGCAAAGTATAAGGTACTGTTTCTTAGTTTGAATGCGCGCGTGTTGCGTGATGTGCAGGTGGCTCAGCCGCTCCGCCCGACCGCAACGCGCCCGCTGTTGCTTTCCCGTTATAATTTAGGACACTCTTACGACGAACACAAGCAGTAGAGAGGACGACGACGCTGAAGAGACACGCTGAAACGCAGCCGCATCCGACCACTTTGGACCCGACCGTCCACGCTTCCGCTATTACTTCCGAAACACTATATATTCTAAATTCTGATCGACCCTTCCCCAATCATTCCCCGTTTCATTCGAAAGAAACAATAAATCTTTATTCAATACAAAGATCTATAAGTATTCAAGCATTCTACCTCAGATACTGACACCATGTTAGACAGGCCTATTTGCGTCCGTGGATAGGCCTGGACAAATGCCTCTTTGACGAACTCTTTATATCGATCGGCCTTGATCTGGTTATATAGCAAGTTGAGAATTGATATCAAATTTTCCCTCATCGAAATTGGGAATTTTGCATGTTTCTAATAATGTCACAATATGTTCTGATAAAATGATTAAAACTTCTGTTAAACACGAGATCGAAAAGAATAAAATCCGAAAAAATACCCGAAAAATTGAAAAACCTGAAAAAAAGAACAGTTTTCTTACGTTTGAGAAGCTGTTTCCATCACAAGACTACATATAATGAGTGAAAAGTAAGAAAAAAATTTGGTTTTTGCTATTTATTTCTCTAAACTCAACGGCAAGCGCACATAACTTCACATCCGTAATACGTCCGTGATCCAGTAGAATTCGAAAATCATAAATTCAAAAAAATTCTAGGTTTCAAAAAAAATATATAGTTCATTTTTCTGCATATCACTAAAACACGTTCAGTTTTTTTGATTCTCGGTTGACAGTTTTTTGTTTTTAACTATGTATACTGTTATATTCTGAAAGAAGAGCATTTTCTCCTTCTAATGAGCTATAAAACATACAAATTGGTTCAGGAGTTCCAAAGCTACATGCTGTCAAAAAATGACTGTTGTTGCAACAGTGAGTTTTGACTGTGATGACGTCACACGTGGGTTAGTGAGGAAAACCGCCGCATTGAGAATTTTTATTCTCACAGTTTATTATTGTATTATGGTCCTTTCATTTCCACTAAACCTTTAATTCAGAGTCGTGTACACTAGAGTGCACTTCCCTAGTAAAGATAAATTTTTGTAAGAGATTCTTTATTACTTTATAGAACGAAAATTTTTGCAGCAGTCAAGAAGGGCACGACCTTAATTCAATGTTGGCTGTGCTCGACTGGAACTCTAAACAATTCGAGGAGATTAAGGGAACAAGATTTATTATTGGATTCAAAAGTTACTTCTGCAAGACAAAGTCTGAAATTAGAAAGAAAAAACTGAAGACAAAGGCAGATATGAATTGGCGACGAGATATTTTGAAAGCAGTGCTGACAAAAAGATAAATTTGTTATGAAAAAAACACTAATAAGAAAAAAAATTCAGAAAGCAAGACATTTAGACACCGAATACGGAAAAGAAGAGGAAAATGAAGACAAAGACGAAGATGAAAACGATGATAGAGGATATTATTCGGTAAGTCAAAATTCTAGTATCAAATTCATAACGATTATAGGTGTTCTAGAGAAAATCGGTCAATAAAAGTGAAGCCTGTAACCTGCGTAAATTTAAAAGAAAAGTCGTTTTGCTGATGTTTGCTTAATCCGATTTGTGAAAAATTGGTTTCTTTCAAAAACGTCTGAATTTTTTACGTTTCTAATCCATTTTTTGTAGTATGTGGTGTTCTAATTTTGTGGTTTTTAGCCATTTTTTAAAATTCAGAAAAAGTTAGGGTTTAGCACAAGTTTTTTGTTAAGATTTTTAGAAAAATGGCAAACTAGAGCAGCTATGAGTACTAGTTTTATTTTGGACACAGGTCCATTCATTGACTCTGTAAGTCCCCCTTTGATGGTGTTTATATTGTCAACTCAAATATTCTTAATCATTGCGTTTTGACGGCTGCTCAACCTCACAGACGCTCCGCACGCACGCACGCGGCTGCCGACACTCAACACACTGGAAAATTTGAAAAAAATCCTTTTCCAAATAAAAAAGGTGTCGACAGCCGCGTGCGTAGCGTCTGTGAGGTTGAGCAGCCCTCAAAACGCAATGATCAAGAATATTTCAGTTGACAATAATAATAATAATAATTTAAAAAATTTTATTTTTACTTTCAGGCCGCCCGCAAAACGGCTCCATCGATCGGAGGAGTCAAGAAGCCACGTCGTTATCGTCCAGGACATACCGTCCTCCGCGAGATTCGTCGTTATCAGGCTTCTTCAGAACTTCTCCTTCGAAAACTCCCATTCCAACGTCTCGTCAGAGAAATCGCCCAGAACTTCAAGACCGATCTCCGCTTCCAATCGGCCGCCATTGGAGCTCTTCAAGAAGCTTCTGAAGCCTACTTGGTCGGACTTTTCGAGGACACCAACTTGTGCGCCATCCACGCCAAGAGAGTCACCATCATGCCAAAGGACATGCAACTCGCTCGTCGTATCCGCGGAGAAAGAGCTTAAATGCTACATTTTTTTCATCTATCTTACTTTAACCTGTATATTGTTAATCTACTGATTTATTTGTAACTGTAACTGTCTTTGTTCCTTTTTCCTTTTACAGATCTCATATGCAGATGTTTTAAGGCGTTACTATATGTAATATGATGTTTTCTTCAATTTTAAAATTTTCCAATTCGACAGAATAAAACATTTTTAAGCCGAAATAAAATAACTTTTGACAATAAAGTGTCTAGCAACCGAAAATAAGATCCATGGGAACATGGGCTAACAGCTTGGCGTTTTCAGTTTTCAAGAATAAGCTCACGAAATGTTCCTGCACGTTCTAGATAGAACTTCTGTGAAGCGTCGAAATTATAAGAGTGAGTTGAGATTTTTGAATAATTTCAGAGTTTCTGAAAAACATTCCAGACTTGGCGATTGTCATCGGCCTTGTCATATTATTTCTAATCGGTTTTTTCACAATTAAAAGAAGAAGCTATACATACATTGAGAGAAGTGTGATTCTTGATCAGTTGGCTGAACAAGCAGCGGTTAACTATGTTGCAAATCAATCTGTAAAATGCGTTTTTAATAAAATTTCTTAAAAATTTATTAAAGCAATCGATTTATAATCTTCTTTGGGGTTTGGAAATGGATTATCTCAATGCTAATCTATATTCGGAAGGAGAGCCGGTTCGCGATGTCTTGCTGATAATTAACACATTTTTTGGAATAGGTATATATTGCAGAGAAGCTTGAAAGTAAAAACTATTGATTTAGCTTTCGAAACGAAAAATAAAGATATTCTTTGTTATAAATAGTTGCACAATAGAGCTCTAGAAATTTTTTCAATTACTAAATTGTAGTAGTTTCCAAATTTTCAGCGGACGACACAAATAATGCAGACTCGTGGTGGGTTGTGCTTTATTCGGTTTTTGTTTATGGAATTTTCGTCTGGAATTTGATCGGTGTTTGCTTGTGGATTGACCAGAAAATTGATCTTTGGCTCGGTGAGCTTTGAGAAAATGGTTGCGCTCTAAGGAAATAGATCAAATCTAGTTAAACATTTTCGAAACTAAATAGCCACAACTTTTCTAAATCCTTGTTTCTGGCAAAATGTATCACTCTTTTGACTCAAAAGTTTTGAGTATATCATCTCTTTCAAAACTCCTAGGCTCTGCTTCATTTTCAGTCTTCAAAAAATAATTTAAGATAATTTTGCCAGATGATCGCAAAATGTACACACAACTTGGTACCCAAGACCAATTTCGAGATTTCGTACTCGAATATCGAAAACAGTTGCGTCGGAAACAGTTGACAGGAGAGACAATTGAGATTCGATCGGTGAGTTTAAATCCGAAAGCGCCCGCTCCCGCGTATGTTTTTATTCATCTCATATGCATATCAATCTAAAAACTGCACAATCCAATAAATTCATATTACGGCTTTACGGAGCTAATGAATGCGTCTGGGATGAAAATATACTTCATTCTCATTCCAAACCTGTTTTTAAAATTTTCTAAAACCACCTAGAAGCCGAGAAAACGAGCTTCAAAACAATGGCCTAGAAAAAGTGTTCATGACAGCGAGTTCGGCCAGGTGGTCACTTTTTCTAGGCCATTGTGTTTGAAGCTCATTTTCTCGGCTTCTAGGTGATTTCAGAAAATTTTAAAAACAGATTTGGAATGTGAATGAAGTCCATTTTGAGGGTAGGCCTTGTGTTTGGAGGCTCAAGTGTTTGGAAGCACATGTGTTTGGAGGCACAAGTGTTCGTTTTTGTAGCGTTTCAATACACGAACGATATTTCAGGCGCATGCGCCTTGAAATGTCTGCGTCTCTCAACGTCACATGATAAGGGCAGTTGGTTGCCGACCCTGATCGTTGTCTGCATGTGCAAAAATGTATATTCCGCGCGCAATGGGCGCGGCCGGTTTAATTACCTAAGTTTTAAGTCTACCTCAGGTTAACCTCAAACTTGGTAAATTGAACCGGCGGCGCCCACCAGGGTTGCCGTTTTTTTTTGGTTTTTTTTCGAATTTCGTGATTTTCGGGTGTTTTACGCCGAAAAAGTTTTATTTATTTCGGGTTGCGCGAAGCGCGAAAATTTTTATTTTATTTTTTTCGGTTTTCTATCCTCAATTTTTTTCGGTGTTTCCGTCTTACGGAAAACAGATTTTTAAATTTGAATATACCATTTTTTTACACCAATTTCCAACTATTTCACTAGTTTTTAACTGAATGAAGGTAGAAAACCTTAAAATCGTTTTTTTCTGATGAAATATGATTCATTAATCACTTGGAACGCCGGAAAAAAAATTTTTTCGGTATTTTTCAAATAAAACGAAAAAAAAATTATTTTTTTTTCGTCATTTTTTCCTGGCTGACGAAAAAATTTATTTTTTTTTCGGCATTTTTTACTGGTCGACGAAAAAATTTATTTTTTTTCGGCCAAAAACTTTTTCGGCGGCACCCCTGGCGCCCACCTGTGCGCGGAATATACATTTTTGGACATGCAGACAACGATCAGGGCCGGCAACCAACTGCCCTTATCATGTGACGTTGAGAGACGCAGACATTTCAAGGCGCATGCGCCTGAAATATCGTTCGGGTCTGGAAACGCTACAAAAACGAACACTTGTGCCTCCAAACACATGTGCTTCCAAACACTTGAGCCTCCAAACACAAGGCCTACCCTCTCCATTTTCATTCCAGAGATGCATTCATTTGCTCCGTGAAGCCCTCCTTTAAAACTTGCTGCTTTATTTCAGTACAACTCAACGAAATACGACATCTCGAAAGGGTTCGGAAGCTTGACTTCTGATTTCTTGGTTCCCGTCAAAAGAATAACTCCAAGCTTCGTTTATCCAACATTATATGCGACCACTGTTTTCTTGCTAACCGCTTTGCACACACTGCTTATGGAACCAAATGTTTTTGCTATCAATTTGACAATGGTTACTTCCTACACTTCTGGACTTGGTAATTTGCTACAGAGAACTTTTATAGTTGTGAAATCGATTACAGCATAATTCAAGTTTTCTAAAGCACTTTCCTAATAATATTTTTCATTTTCATTGTTATTTTTAGATCTAATTTTGCAGTTATTAAAAGTAACAGAATTTCTGACACTCTGCCTTTAACGAAACTCCTGTGTATTTAAAGTTTAAAATCTTTTAAAAGTTCGTCATAAGTACATTCTCCACATTTTTCCAGGCAGCTCCTTCCTCACCCTTGGAAACGATTTCAAAAACTACGTGTTTGTCGCAATCGGAGTCGTTGCTCAGGTCACTACTATTATTTTTTTCAATCAAACCTCACAAAATTCAGATTTTTCTCTGTTGTACCATGTGGCGGATTTCCCAGCTTGTCGTCGAACTCTATCGTTTTGTGATTGGCGACGAAGATGATATTGCACCGGTCTATTTGAAGCCAATCTTGGAGAGGAAGAATGATGAAGCCAAGGCTGAAAATGATCATCGGAAGACGGAATAATTCTGATTTTTTATTAGAAATAAAATATAATGTTGTTGAATAAAAAATTAAGAAAAAAACATACATTTTTATTAATAGAAAAAATAACTGGACTGTTGGTTCTAGAAATGACGAAAAATACTTAAAAACTGAAAGTCACTTCACTGACGTGACGTGACCTTTTAAATGCCGAGTTGCTTTTTTTTAAGATAGGTTAATTTTAAAAAATCAAAGTCTGAATATTTTTGTTGTCATCGGAAATGGCCCGTACGAAGCAAACCGCCCGTAAATCTACTGGAGGCAAGGCACCAAGGAAACAACTCGCCACCAAGGTATTTTTTTAAATCTGCGATGAAAAAATAAATTGTGCTCAATCCGAAACAGTTTTTAAAACGTTCTTAAATCGTGTAGAAGCAGAGAAAACGGGTCTCAAAACAATTTCCACCTGGGCCGAAGTTTTTTCCTATCATTTCCCGCGGACTAGTTTTCGCAAACTTCTCTAGGCCATTGCTTTTTAAAATGTGTTTCCTCAGCTTCTAGGTGGTTTTAGAAAATTTTAAAAATATATTTGGAATGAGCACGATTATAGGTGTTCTAGAGAAAATGGGGTCGAAAAAATGTGAAGCCTGGAACGTGAGTAAAGTTTAAAAAACGTCGAAAAAAGGTTTTGCCGAATCCGATTTTTTTTTTTGCTGAATCCGATTTTTGAAAAAATCGGTTTCTTTCAAAATCCTTAATTTTTTACATTTCTAATAAATTTTTTATAGTTTTTGATGTTCAAATTTCGTGGTTTTTAGCCATTTTTTAAAATTCATAGAAAGTTAGGGTTTAACTCGAGTTGAGTACTCACGTTTTTAGTTAAAATAGGATTTTTAGAAAAATGGCTAACTAGAGCAGCTATGAGTACTAGTTTTATTTTGCACACAGGTCCATTCATTGACTCTGTAAGTCCCCCATTTGAAGGTTTTTCTATTGTCAACTCAAATATTCTTAATCATTGCGTTTTGAGGGCTGCTCAACCTCGCAGACGCTCCGCACGCACGCACGCGGCTGTCGACACTCAACACACTGGAAATTTTGAAAAAAATCCTTTTCCTTCCAAATAAAAAAGGCGTCGACAGCCGCTTACGTGCGTGCGTAGCGTCTGTGAGGTTGAGCAGCCCTCAAAACGCAATGATTAAGAATATTTCATTTGACAATAATAATAATTCAAAAAGTTTTATTTTTACTTTCAGGCCGCCCGAAAAACGGCTCCATCAATCGGAGGAGTCAAGAAGCCACGTCGTTATCGTCCAGGACATACCGTCCTCCGCGAGATTCGTCGTTATCAGGCGTCCTCAGAACTTCTCCTTCGAAAACTCCCATTCCAACGTCTCGTCAGAGAAATCGCCCAGAACTTCAAGACCGATCTCCGCTTCCAATCGGCCGCCATTGGAGCTCTTCAAGAAGCTTCCGAAGCCTACTTGGTCGGACTTTTCGAGGACACCAACTTGTGCGCCATCCACGCCAAGAGAGTCACCATCATGCCAAAGGACATCCAACTCGCTCGTCGTATTCGAGGAGAAAGAACTTAAATTGTCAATTGATCGTTTTTTTCTTTTCCAATAAAACCTTATAAATAAAAAAAACCAATTTTTGATGATACTTTTACAAGTAAATACAAAAAAAATTTTTTTCAATCCCATAAATTTTTAAATTTACACCATTTATATTATTAAAGTCACTTTGTGCGAAAAAGCTTAAAAGGCAAAAACAAGAGAACAATACAACGAAATACAAAGACTAGATTCAACTGAAATTATTCTTTAAAAAATATTCCTAGTAAAAATTCGAAACTTTACATGTAAAACTTTAAAATCCCCGTAAAATTACAACAAAAAATTATCTTTTTTTCTAAAGAAAAAAAACTGGGTTTTCAGACCCCCCCAAAAAAAGAAAACAATGTCATGGAATGTGATAATGGTGCGTGATGGTCTTTGGTGCAAGTTTGACGGAACATTTGAATTTAGAAAAACCCGAAAACTGGACAAAAAAGGAAGCAAAGAATAACATAAAACGACTACGGAATAAGGTTTCTTGTGATATTTATAACGATGTCAGTTCTGGCTTGTCTTTGAACTCATCGTCCTGTCCTCTTTCAGACCTAGATATTAGGTAGGCCGTGTGGAGAATTGTTTCATTTTTCGGGATTTTTATTGCGCGATCGACTCCTGAAAATTCATTTATTTTATTTAGTTGCGTTTTTAAAGATACGGTCTCACTTTTTCTTGTAAATTTAATTAAATTTCCTTTTCTAGTACACGAAAAAGCACATTTACAGGATAAGGCGGCGAATGGCCTAACAATTGCAAACTCCCTCACATTCGCATGCCGCGCGGCCGAGCGGTTAGGTCATTCGCCACCTTACCCTGTAAATGTGCTTTTTTCGTGTACTAGAAAAGGAAATTTCGATAAATTTTTGTGCTTCTACAGGTTTTCAAATACTGTGAAGAAGATGAAAATGGAATAGAAACCCAAATTCAGTAAAGAGTCCCTTTTAAAGACCTCTCCCCCAATCCACTCAAGTAACTTACCAAAAGGCTTCAAATGATAAACCAGATATTCCAACACATACATCATGTTCGGGTTGACGTAATGGAATGAGATGGCATAATCTGAAACAATATAGTAAAGTAAACAATAAACAGAAAAAATGGTTGGCATCTTCCTTGCACCTCAAAAAGAGATACCGGTGGTAGAGGCGGAAATATTTGTATTCCCTCCAAACATCAACATCAAAAAATTAGCGGTGACATTCGATCACTTATGTTTTTTTGCATTGTCAAAACTTTATTAAGAAAACGTTGATTTGTAATAGTACATTTTGGAAAATAAAAATAATTACCTGAACAACAAGTAGGTCCCTGATCCATTGGATAATAGGTATACTGCCAGAACCAGAACTTTGGATCAATATGCCCCGGTGACAAATGATGCTCAGGTACAAATGGCATAAATCGGTGGTGTCCATCAGCATCTCTCGAATCACCGGCGACCACTCCAACTTTTTCCAAACATTTTCCCATTTCTGCGTCTTCTGCACCTCCGTGATTTTGAGAACATAGCGATTTGTCGGGCAGCGCGACTTCGATAAACTTCTTTAATGCTTCTCGACTCAAAACGTATCCCGCGCCACCACTATGATACCCTTTTTTGGTAAATGGTTTGAATTTGCATCCAAAATGAATCGGCTCGTCTGGTGAATGAGCCAGAAGCATGAATCTTAAATTCTCCATCACCACGTATGTGTCATCATCAGCTTTCAAAAACCAATCATATTCGTTCAAATGATGATCGTACGCGTATTTAAATGCTTTTTTCGTCTTGGCCCAAAGATAATCTCTACCTTCCGAAACATTCAAATTTATAGATGGAAGATCCTCATCAGCTTCTGATGACATGAAAACGAACCTTAAGAAATTTATTTTTCTTATTCTTCAGATAAACAACTCACTTATTACACCTCCTTGCCCACGTAGCTTTCACATGTTTCGCTCGTTTGTCATGATTTTGTTTTCCAGTTAAAATCCAGCAGAATATCCTCACTTTTTTCGCAATATTGTCTGCTATTTCGCTTTCTCCTGCAAGTTAGATATCTAGTGTTTTCATAGATTATTTTCACTAAAAGAACATCAATTCTAAATGATTTCCATCCATAAAAAACAAACAATAAAACAATACCATCATGTGAATGGGTCGAATCGTTTGAATGGAATTGAACCGGTGCAAAATTGGCATGGTGATCGTCAACTTCTTCATCGTTATGCGGATCGTTTCCATGTGCATGGTCGTGTTTATTTAGGCTGTTGAATCGTTCGGCTCGAAGGACGCGTGGATTAAAATCGAAATCGGCCTGCAAATGCGAAAATTTGCCATTAAAAATTAATTTTTTTTTGGTGGACGCTGGTTTTTGGAGCTTTCAGAATTTTACAAACTAAAAATAGGAAAAACAATTGTTTAAAACATATTTTGTTCGAAAAAAATCGACCTAAGTGAAAATTTTAAAAAATGAATTTAGTGGATTTTTAAAATTTTTAATTTATTTTTAAAATCTTTCTCGGCTTAAAATTTTATTTCAAATTGAATTTTTTCAAAAAAATAAAATTAGGAAAAAGTTGTAGAACTCAAATTTTTCTGAAAAATATTTTTCGAAATTGATCTAAAAATTCGAGGACATTTTGTGGTATACTATACAATAGTATTTATCATTTAGAATATTTTTTGATCTTTAAAAAATTAATTAACGTCTTTTTTATCTGAAAATTGTAAAAATGTCGCAAAAAAACAATTTTTAAAAATCAAAAAAATATTTTTTTTTTAATTTAATCCGTTTACTGTATTCGCTTCGAGACCGCATTCTCACTAAAAAGGTGTGTGCCTTTAAAATTGTAGTCACTTTTTTTTTTGAAAATACTTTTATTTTTCAAAATTTTTACTTCAAAGAGAACTCACCGTCCCGGATTGAGATAAAATCGACAAGCATAGACCAATCAAAACGCCCAATCCGACGTAGACTAAAGGGGAAACTCTAGGCCAATTTGCCATATCAATTCATCTGGAAAAAATATATTTAAGAAATTTCCAAAAAAAAAGTATTGCCGTATTTAATTAAAGAAAATTCTCGTATGTTGCGCAGAAAAATGAAAATAATATAATGCAAAATTTGAATCACAGAATGGGCTATTGTTGTGTATTTTTGACGCGTTGTGCAAAAAACAATGAATGTCTAAAAGAAACTTTGTTGAATGCCGTGAAGAGGGAAGTATCGAGTTTCAGAACTTGAGAAATGAATGTGGGAAAAAAATCAACACGCGTTTTCCCACAAATTTCAAAAAGTTCACGTCTAAAACAAGCAATAATGACCATAAATTCCTCGAAAACACGTCTCATCGCATTATTTTGAAAATTAATGATGCGTATCATTTAAAAGCGCAAAAAATGAACATACAATGAGATAGTGTGTAAAATTGAGAGACGCAGGGAACACCTAATAAACAATAAAAAACAAAATGGCAAGAACATTTGATGAATTGTTTTCCTAGTTTTTAAAAAGTTAATTTAATGGCTAAAATGAGCAATTTCTCTAGAAAAAGGCAAAAATTCATGAAGATATGTAGAATTTGAGGGGAAAAAGAAAAAAGAAAGTCTAGTCTCGGTTTCCAAAAACGAGATAAAGGAGATGGAAAAGAAAAAGACTATGAAATAGTGGAAGAGGGTTTTGGAAAATGAGGGGGGAAAATGAGGTTGAAATGTTGATGGAAAGGAGGCGAGGAGAAAATGTGTTGGAGCAAAATGAAAAAGTGGTGCTGAACTATCGAAAAGGCGGGAGCTACCATCCTAACAAATTATGACCCGGTTTTCCGGAACGTATCGGATTTCATTTTGGAAAGGTTTTTCTGAGCAGAAATGTAAGATTCTCCCCCCGAAATTCGATCTTTGTGTTTCGGGGGTTTTTGTAACTTTGTAGGAAAATGTTCAATTTCATTGATTTTTATCTCTTTTGATTGAGAAAATCAAGAGCTTCGTTGTGATTAGGATAATTTTAATGAAATCCGATAAAAATGTACAAATTTCAAAAGTAGAGACCTACAGGTGTTGTTAAAACAAACAAACAAAATCGAGCCCTCGTTTGGGGATGTAAAATTTTAAGTCCTCGGCCATTTTTTATGAAATTTTGCATATTCGATAGAGAAAATCAGGATCTTCCAGTTAGTGGTAAATTTTGGAGAAAAATCGAACAATAACCCTTTAAAAATTGAAAAGAATAGAACCCTTTGGATTTTTTTTAAAAATTAATTTATCTTACATTTGCTTCGATTCGTAACTTTTCTGACCAGTATCGATTTATTTTTTTGATTTATTGGATAGAGAAAATCATAATTATTAATTAAATATCAACCTTTGTTAGGAAAATTCAGAAAGAAAGCCATGTATTTCAAAAGAAAGAGGCTTCCTCAAACTTTTGAAAAAAAATCCGAGGCACCATTTTGAGTTGTAAGTAACTCTTCAAGAAATTGGTCTATTTTTATGAATTTTATCATATTTGATAGAGAAAATTGTGAACTTCATTTTGGTAATTATAATGGCCCAAAAAATGTTCGTTGGAAAAGCCAAATTTTTAAATTAAAAGTCATGTACAAGTTTTAAGCAGCGTCACCGTTGTTCCTGTTTTCGGAATGTATTTCTGACCAATTTCGATGAGTTTAAGCTTTTTTGAAGAAGAACATCAATAAAATGAATCGTATTATAATATTTTTGAATACGAATCCGCCAGAATTGCGAAAAAAAGATAAACTTCCAAAATGTTTTGAAAAAAATCAGGTTTTTCATCAATTTCATTAAAATTTAGCTCATTTATAGAAAAATTCGAGAATTTCCAATTTATATTTATAAAATTCAAAAAAATCCATCAAAAAACAATACAAGTAAACAAATCCCTCCAAAAAGCCAACCTGGATTTTTTTTTGTTTTGTTTTTTCGCAAAATAAACAAGCTGTCACTTTCCATGACATTTATTGATTTTGATGGGATCCAGCTTACTCTGCAGAAAATAGAGAATGAAAGGCTTTTGGCTTATAATCCCGGAGTGAAAAAAATGTGAAAAACATCAAAAATTAAATATTTTCTCTTGAAAAATAAAAAAAAATTTTAAGAAAAATAAAACAAATTTTTTTTTAATGCTCAGATTTTATCAGTAAAAGTGCAATAAATAGAAACATTTTTACACTAAGATTTCCTTCGAAAGTTAAACAAAACCAATTTTAGAGCTGAAACCAATTTAGAGCCGAAATAAGGTTTTCTATAAAAGTGGTCTGAAAAATCAATAGATAACAGATTTTCACATGATTATTAACATATGATGTTTACTATCATTCGAAAGCTTAAGAATTTTTCTATAAAATGAGCCTATTTTTATTAAAATCGGTGAAAGTGTCAAAAAGTTATGAGCCGATGAATCCTAATCAAAAGTTTGCCACATAAATCGAAAATTGTACCAACTACCGACAATTTATGATCTTTTTCCAATATTTATGTGCCAACCTGGATTTTTCGTACGATTTTATATCAAATATTAGCCAAAAAAATGAATTGAAAAAGAAAAAATAACATTTTTAGTGCATCCATGACATAAAACTTCCCCCCAACGGCCTACCATAGCGACATCAAAATGTTGCTACGTTTTTTATTATAAAAACAAAAATTTGTAGGAAACGAAAAAAAACGGGGACGAATTCTTGCAACATGTCACATTTTATTGCTCACACAAACAACACATCTGCTGGTTTTCTGGTGCCAGAATTGCACCAGAAAAATTTACACTAAAATTCGTGTCTGCGTCTCTTCAACTCATCATATCTCTCTCTTCTCATCGTTGGCCTCCAATTTGTTTATATACAACAACTCATGAACATTTGTATAAACATTTGTAACAATGGCAACTTTTTTGGGTAGAAAAAAACCTTTTCACGTAAACGGTAAAATGAGAACATTTTATGACGTGGCTCAATGGGGGAAGAAACCAAGAAAAAATGACGAAACAAATAGAAATCGAGGGAGACCGAAAAGAGAAGACAAGTCTTAGAAATCTGTTTTTTTCCATCACTGTCGACCAATTGGTGATGATCGGCTGGTTAGGCCGAGAAAATTGAATGGAAAATATGTATAACAACGCAACAGATATAATATATATTATTCTCTTTCTTTTAAGGAAAAAGCGATTCGTAGACAATCTAGCTTCTCTTCCTTTCTTTTTTTCTTGTTTTCATTTGGTTGGGTAATTTGATAAGTATGGATTTTTTCGAGGATCAGGGGTCATTGAAGTCATGAAGTCAAAAACAAATAGTACTGTAGAAACAAACCGATTCCAAACGCGCTCTACTGAGAAACCTCGATTTTTCGGCGTGTTCCGTGAACGTACTATGAACGAACAGTACTAAATGATTACTTGTGAATTTACCTATGATAAAATAGACCTCTTTCTCATTCCAGATCTGTTTTCAAAAATTTCTAAAACCACATAGAAGCCGAGAAAATGAGCTTCAAAACAATGGCCTAGAAAAATATTCAGTTTCCACATGGCCGAACTTTTTCCCATGAGCTTTTAATTTATGTTTATGATACATAAATTAAATAATTTTTAAATTTTGAATTTTTCTGGACTTTCTTCGCACAATAATGACCGAAGACGAGTTTTCGTCGGTCGAAAAAAAATTGAAGCTTTTTCTAATCCATTGTTTTGAAGGGTGTGATTTATAACAAATTTTTAGGAAATTTAAAAAAATGGCAAATATTTTTGAATTTAAATTATTGAACATTTTGTTAGCAATTGCGGGAACAGAGCTCACGATCGGCGGAATGATGAGGCACGTTGTCTTTAAAGATAGGATCCCACTCAATTTTACTTTATCCACGAAACAAATAAATTGAGCGAGTTATAGGTATAATCAGGAAAATGATGAAGTGGAGCTATTTTATTTTTGAATTTCTGAACGGGTGGTTTTTTTAAAAGAAAATCTAATTCAATGAGAAAATTACAGACCCAATTACCGTTTACGAAATGAAAATGGAATTTTAATTTATTGAAAGAGCTCATATTAGAGCTTCACAATATCGAGCTTCATATATCGAGCGTATCGAGAATATCGAGCTTATATTTGGATTTTCCCTGGTTTATTAGTAAAGTATTGTTTAAAATCAATAGTTGTCTAGTGCCACGTAAGGCGACACAAAATCCCACTTTTATGCTTATTATTGAAAGAATGAAATGTATTTTTTCAAAGAAAAACTTGCATAATCAAGATTTGTTTCATTACATTAAAGAGAAGATGCCACTTAAAGGAAGGAGGCCTGAACTTTTTTGTTGATGTTGCTAAATCGATCTGATATTCGATTTTATATACTTAAGTGAAAAAATTTGCAAAAAAGTGAAGGAATCGAACTTCGATCTCAAAACCGTAAATGTTTCCACCAAATTGACATCCAGGTTCGATTCCGGGAGTCCTTATTTTCGCATTTTTGCAAATTTTTTCACTTAGGTATCTAAAACTGAATGTCAGATCTATTAAGCAACATTTATAACCTGCATATAGTCCTAAAGGTAAGATGCCACTTAAATTTTGTTTTTAAAGAAGGACTAAAGATGAATTCCCTTAGAAGTTTAGAAGTTAGTATTTAATTGAAAAGAAAACAGAGAAAGGTACTTCCAGAATTTTTTTCAAGAAATTAAACAAATAAAATAAAAGCTAGACTTCTCCCAATATTCGGACCTTGTTCTAGTGAAAAACGTCTTCAATTAAAAACAGATGTGAATAAATACTAAATGTGAAAAAAATATATATGTGCGTTCGAAGGACATTTCAAAACCACCAATACTAATAAATACATACAATAAATCAAATGCTCAACAAGGTCGATTGAAACGGTCGAAATTACACCAAACCCAAAAAAATGGGTTTATAAATTTCACATGAAAATCTCGATAATAATCCCCCCCCCCCCACATGCATTTGAAACTTTTTTGCGGGTTTATAATAGCCTTTGTGAGTAAAAAAAACCGGAACAAAAAGTGAAATTCGAAAAAAAAACTGATAGTCTATTCTAGCGACTTTGAACCCATTATTTCGTATTGTTTGAGTTTTGAAAACTCTTGTCATTCGAGAGTTTGCTCATCACGCACACCTTTACCCCCCATTTTTATCATTTTTGGCCTTGTTTGACAAATAAATGAACATATGTGTGCGCGTTTTCAAGTGGGAAGTCGGGGCGAAAAGAAATATTATGTTTTGGTTGTTTTAAACTTTCGAGTACGCTAAAAACTGCCAAATTAGTGAATTTTTCAAAAAAAAAAAAAGGGAAAATTTAAATTCCCGCCAACTACGCAATTGCGCGTCAAATGTACACGCTGACGTGAAAATGCACGGAATTTTGCTAAAATTAAAAATACGATTTTTTGAGTTTTTTCCTGGTTTTTTTAATGAAATTTTCGAAATGTTTTCGATTAAATTAATTTAAGAAATTTTTGTCCATAAAGCTGATACACTTTTATCAGACTTTTAAGAATTTCAAGAATTTTAAAAATGTTCAAAACGTTTGAAAAAAATAAAGCAAAAATACATTTTGTGCCAAAATACCGTACATACCGAGGGCGTTGGTTCAAAAGTAACTGATAACACGAAAGGGTATATCATCAATACATCATTTAAATATCAATGATACGATGTGCAAATAAAGAACATTGTCGGAACAACTTTGCGCAATACAATGTCTATACGAAAACCGTAAAAAGAAAGCCACGTCCGAAAAGCCTACAAAATGTTACAAAAGCCAATTTGCAGCAAATCGAAAATGTATTTAAAAAGGTGTGCAAATAAACGGAAACACAGTTTTACGATTACTTTAATGTTTGAACCAATATTATATCGAGAAAAGGAAAATTCTGCAAAAGAGAATTGCCCCGAACCAGGATCGAACTGGTGACCTTTAGATCTTCAGTCTAACGCTCTCCCAACTGAGCTATCGAGCTCAGACAATGGGGGAACTGCTTTTTTATCAGTTCGGGGCCATTTCGACTGCTTTTTTGGCAGTACTAGTAAAATACCAGTCGAAATCGAAAGTAGAACTGCTTTTTTGGCAGTACTGGTAAAAAACCAGTCCAAATCGAAAAGAGAACTGCTTTTTTAGCAGTAACTGATAAAAAACCAGTCGAAAATTTTAATTTAATTTTTTTTAATTTAATTTTTTTAAACTTTTAAACTTTTATTATATAAATGTATATTTAATCTTTGCAGATGTTGTAAATCGTGTTTAATTAGTTGAAACTGATGTTTTATTCAACAGATAGTTTTTTTTGCTTAGAAAAGTATTTTTTTGAAACAAGAAATTATAGTTATCTCCAAACCCAAGAGAGCCCCTGCGAGTGAGACCCTGCTCGTCGGCTGGAAACAACTATAACGATGATCTCAGGTGTGGTATGTCCTTCAACAGGTACATTTTTCGATTTTTCACGTGCCATCATCTCAAAGAACGAAAAAGTTGCGAAGTCATTCAAAGTTCAGTGCTATCCATCAGCAGTGCTCAAAGATTTGACATATCAACAGGGTTTGAATGATTTGGCGGCAATGAAGCCGGATGTTGTCGATTATTTAAAAGGTTAATATTTACAAATATGATATAAATCAGTATTGAAAAATTACAGAAGTGTCTTAGTCATTTTTTGAGTTTGAAGATTGTTCACTGGAGTTGAACATCGAGGATTCATCTTTTTAACACAGCAAGTCAGTTTTCATGTCTTTTCATTACAATTTTCAAAATCTCTAAAATTACAGCCTATATAAATCAATTGATGGATCGGTTTAGCAGGAAATTTCTATAATTAAGAAGAATCGTAGTTCGTGGGACGCAAAGGAATTCACTCAAAGATTGAAGAAGTCTATGTAGGTTCATGAAAGCATATGCACTTATAATTTTTTATGTTTAGGACCGAAGCGTGAAGAGTTGCGTCTTCTAAAGAACTGGAAAACGCAAACCGAAACGCTGAGAATGAACTACTTGAATCCGAGGACTACCTCAACATAAATTACTAAGTATTTTGTTTCTTTTTTTTTGTTATATATTTTTTTTATTTTTTTTTATCCTTGAACCGTGTTCTTTTTTTTGTATTATTTAATAAATATTGTTATAATAAAGCTGCAATGGCGTTTTTACTATTTTTTGCGTGAATCGAATTTATGAAATTCGACTGCTTTTTTATCAGTTCCCGACTAGTTCATTATGAGTTGCCGACTAGTTCATTACTAGTTAGCCGACTAGTCGGAAAACTGATAAAAAACCAGTTCCCCCATTGTCTGAGAGGCTGTTGAAGGAAGTGGGGTAGAGTAGTCATGTAATCTAGAGGGTTTGCAGGCGGCGGCAGTTGAGACCTTTTCTTTAGGAGTGGCCATGGAAATGAAATGACGAAAAAAATAAATAAATGAAAATTAGGGAGGAGAACTCTTGTTTTTACACTAAAAACTGCCTGGATCAAGTGCTTTTCAAGATAAAGAAGTCAAGTACACTTATGCTTAAGGTTTTTTACACAACATATTGTGAAGGATAATGAATTAAATACTGTTCTTTTTGCAAAACTTGTTTTCATTTGATGAGCGGGCATAGGGATTTTACAAAAGTTTGTGCAAATACAAAGATGAGAATTGAGTCGTAAAAACGATAAATGCGGAAATATTTTTCTCTAAAAAGTACTTCGAAGTGGTAATAAATGGTCTTCAGAGGTGAGAAAACTGTCGTAATTTCAAATCGTTTTCAAATTCCAAATTTCAGTAAACATCAGATCCAAAAATATTTAAAGAAAACATATATCAACCCTCAAAACGTAATAATCAATTCTACAAATTTTAAAAAAATATTCTAAATTGTTTTTCAACAAAAAATCTAATTACATCTTTTAAAAAATTGAAATTCGATTTTTCATAAAATGTATTGCGAGAAATTCTAATTTTTGCAATTAAAGGATGGCTTCACGGAGATAATAAATGCACCTTAAATGAAAATAGACTTCATTCTCATTCCAAATCTGTTTTTAAAATTTTCTAAAACCACCTAGAAGCCGAGAAAATGAGCTTCAAAACAATGGCCTAGAAAAAGTGACCGCCTGGCCGAACTTTTGCATATTAGCTTTTTTCCCAATAAATATTTATGGAGAATGCTTATATTAGTCCCTTTTTAGTGTTTTTTTCATTTTTTTTTTGGAATTTTCATGCCTGCGGACTAGTTTTCGCCGGTGGCCACTTTTTCTAGGCCATTGTTTTGAAGCTCATTTTCTCGGCTTATAGATGGTTTAAAAAATTTTAAAAACAGATTTGGAATGAGAATGAAGTATATTTTCATCCCATTCTCCGTAAAGCTCTCCTTTGAATCTGAATGTGGTTTGAATTTTATAAACAATCTCGAAACATTTCTAGATCGTACAAAAAAGCTCCCAGACTTTAGACCATTGACCAACCTTAACAAAAAAAGGAAAATTGTATGAAAATACCATAACAAAACCCCCTATTCATGAAATTTCACCAAAAAAAAAAATCTCGAAAGCAAACAAAGTGTACACAAAAGAAGGACAAAAAGATGGTATTTTTCCAAAACCCACATATTTTTTTGCAAAAAAACTAGAATATTTTGAAAACAAAGGTCCTTTTACATCAAAAAGGATTATGATCTCTTCTGCTAAAGATTCCTCGGAAAAAAAAACCTCAACACATCGTCAAGGATGTGAAAAGTGTCCGTTGGCTAATTGTCGATTTGGGGGAGGAAGATATTATACATATAAAAGTGCTATTCTTAGCCGGTTCGTAAACCTTAAGAATATACGAGGAACGACGAAGGAATAAAAAATTGTTGGCGAAATGAAATGATGAATTATAAATACACTATATAAGCAGGCAATATGCAATACGGTTTATTGTTTATGAATATTCATATTTTTTGCTTTAATTAATACAATATACGCTTTCGATGAATGGTTGAGAAGATTATGACATGTATATCTGGTATACATATCTGTTATAAAAGTGTCATAAATTCCTTCTAAAATTCTATTTTATATACCTAGATGAAAAAATTTGCAAAAAATTAGAAAAGGGCACCCGGAATCGAACTTGGCTGCCACTTTCGTGGAAACTTTTACGTTTTTGCAAAAGATACCAAATTTCGATTCCGGGGTACCCTTATTTTCGCATTTTTGCAAATATTTTCACGTAGGTATATGAAATTGAATTTCAGATCGATTTAGCAACCCTATAGTCCACCTTTAAAGACAGGGATCCACTTAAATTTTAAGATGTTTTCCAATAAATAAAAACTGTTTTCTATCTTTAAAAAATTATAAACTTACTCAGGAGAATTTCGGCTCGTAAACGACTCGCGTGCAGCGGTAAAATGGCACGTAGAAGCACGAATGCTGAATATGGAGGCACGTGTGCCGTTTACAAGCCTCTATTTTGGCACTCGAGCCGTTTTCGAGCCGATTTAGCTGCACCGGCGCCGTTTCGGAGTCTTTCAGGAGCGTAAGTACCCAGAAACTAAAAATTTCGTAAAATTGCAAAAAATATCAACAAATTTGATAATTCAATACGCAAAAATTTACAAAAACGAGCAACTTTTGCAATTGGGCATCGTTGCGAGACCACGAAAATTTAGACACTTCTTGCGAGACTATAATTTATATTAAAGGGATTCTTTACTGTTTTTGGGTTTCTATTTCATTTTCATCTTCTTCTCGATATTTGAAAACCTATACAAGAAAAATATTTTTGCGAAATTTCCTTTTCTAGTACTCAAACACACCAATTTCCGACATAAGGCGGCGAATGGCCTAACAATTGCAAACACTCTCACATTTGCATGCTCTCTCGCGCGCGGCCGAGCGGTTAGGCCATTCTCTGCCTTACCCTGTAAATGTGCTTTTTTCGTGTAATAGAAAAGGAAATTTAGATAAATTTATTTGCTTCTATAGGTTTTCAAATACTGTGAAGAAGATGAAAATGGAATTTAAACACAAATTCAGTAAAGAGTCCC
Organism: Caenorhabditis virilis; assembly: GCA_964036255.1. Classification (NCBI taxonomy): domain Eukaryota; kingdom Metazoa; phylum Nematoda; class Chromadorea; order Rhabditida; family Rhabditidae; genus Caenorhabditis; species Caenorhabditis virilis. The sequence continues at coordinate 5,199,553 of OZ038417.1, read as the reverse complement.
TTTAAATGTGTGTTCTGCGGCAAAAATTGCAAATTTCTTGTAATTTTCTGAAATTGTTTATGCATTGAATTTTTAGCAGCATTTTTAGGTTCTTGGTTGGCCCATTAGATATTTCCAATTCAGTATGTGAAATTTCGGAATATTATATTAGAGCGCCACTACGAAGTTACACAGTGACGAGTGTCGTTGTTTAGGTTTTCAGATTCTTCCGTGAAAGAGAATGTGATGAAAATGTGTGTTTGTCTGAAATGTTGTGGAAACATATGCCGCGAAAATTTCCGCATTATTTTGAGTGTCTGCAAACCATTATTTAGTCACTTTTTTAAGAATTTTTTTCCTCCTTTTCCATTATTGAAATACGCTGTTTTTCTTCAAAAAAAGCGTTTAAAAATATTCCAATTTTTGTTGTAAAATATTTACGCTAAACAACGACACTCGTCACTCGTAGCGCGTCACTGCGTAGCATTGTAGCAACGCGCAAAAGCGGTTTACTGAAATGTCGTCTAGTCCTCCTTCTAAAAATAAAAATTCAATTTTAATTTATAAAGGTAATTTTATTGATTTTTATCGAACAATATTCAAAACATGGAAATATCATACTTTATCTACAAACCTTTCAAAACATCCCTCTCCCCTACAAAAACCCGACAAAATGATTAAATGACAAATATAAATCTAGACAATTTCTCTGCTGACAAAAACAAAAAAAAGATATGTAATATATGCTCGCAATATTAAATAAATCAATAATTAAAATTAATAGAACTCATTTCAATTGCTGTACCAAATTCTGAAGACATTTCACATGGTTCCGTGCGGTGGTTAACAGACGGCTACAGTCGTGTCTTTCAGCCATTTCTGAAAAAAACGTATATTTTTCAAAAAATCTATTTTTAAAACAGATTCACCATTAAAAAACTTGATCAAATCAGTAAAATCCATATTATTAGTCATAATAACATCGTGATAATTTGTGACAAGAGCCAATGCGAAGAATAATGCAAAATCATCGGTGATTTTTAATTTTTTTGCCGCCCAAATAGTCTCCCAAACTTTGTATGTACAATCATATGATAATTCTCTCTTAAAATCCAACAAAAACCATCGATATGAAAAATAAAGATGGGTAAAATCAGAAGTGGCTGTAAGTAGCGTAAAAATCTGCGGATCGACGACTTGGATCAAGGATCTAAGATTTGACAAGCATTTATCCATGCCCGATCTTTGGGGGAAGTTTTCGCGTAAACGTTCCATCAAAAGTGTGAAACATTCAAGAGTTAGAGCTTCTGCAAAAGTTTGATTTTTATCGATTTCAAAAGAAAAATATTCTAACCATCCTCAAAAACCACAAGCAATGGTGCTAGAAGATCACACATTCCTTGGATATATCCTTCTTCCAAGTTTCGGCGAACATAGGTGCACATGACTCGTCTGGAAATAAATTTTAAATGTGTCAAAAAGCTCCGGAGATCTCAGAAATAAGTTTCAAAAAGAAATTGGCCAAAAAAGTGAAAAAAAATATTTTTTTTTCGAAAATTTATGAAAAAATAGCCAAAATTATTTTTCTTTTCAATTTGCGCTATGAAAATTTCGGGAAATGTTAATTATGCATAATTAAGACGAACACTTCACTTTTTAAGTTCATAAACTATTATTTTGGGTCTCTTTTCAGGCTTAAACACCCCTTTTTGCAACAAAATGTCGAAATTTCAAAATGTGTCATATTTCGTCTATTTTCCGCAAAACAGGCTTCCTCATTTTTTGACTTTATCTTTGATTCTAGTACAGAATTTTATCCTCTTTCAGAATATGAAATAACATTTATTGATTTAATATGGTTTTCCACCAGAAAAGTTCGAAAAACTGAAAACCATTTTCTTTACTTCAAATTTTCGTTTTTAAGTTCTGTATTCTGAATTTTTATATCACCTACAAAGTTGTAGAGCACGTTGAGAGCTATCCAAAAATATAAAAAACGCATTAAAATTCTCACATTGAGCTGAGTTATGATGTGCCAAAGATTTCAGTGAAAACCGGGTGCACCCGGGGACACATACTAAACCAAGGGTCCAATAAGAGGACATCGTTATCCTCCCAATATATTAAACAATGCACAAAAAACAACTCATCTACTCACTAAATTTGATAACTAATTATTAACGAAACACGAAAAAAGCTCATAAAGTTCGGCCAGAAAAAGTTCGGCCACCTTTTTCTAGGCCATTGTTTTGAAGGCTCATTTTCTCGGCTTCTCGCTGGTTTTAGAAAATTTTAAAAACAGATTTGGAATGAGAATGAAGTCTATTTTCATTTAAGGTGCATTTACTATCTTCGTAAAGCCCTCCTTAAAATTTAAAAAAAACTACAAACCTCAAACTCTCAAGATTGTCTTTATTCGAGAAGAATATCAAATTTCTATCGCATCTTTCGACATCCTTATCAATTCTGTGAAGATTTGCCATGAACAGATTTATGAGACGTTCGTGATCATCTCGATGTGAACAAGTTGGCTCCTAAACATTATAAATTAAAATCTAATTGGTTTCAAATGATTTTTAAAAAGTCCACAAATATATTGAAAACTTACATCACTATCAGGTTCATCAAACACTTCTGACATCATTGAACCTTCTCGAATAGGTGAGGTGACTTTTTTCGATCTAGCCGCTATGAAAGCTTCCTCGTCTCTTCGTCGTACCTCCGTTTCGAGGATTTTCCATTCTTCGATCTAAAAATATATTTTTTCAATATTTTATAAATCAATTAAGTACCTCTTCTCTATAATGACTAGTAAATTGATTAATCCTCTCCAACGGCTCTTCATCCCACTCAAACAATCCCAAAATATAAGGCCATGCTTGTCGTCTCAACTCCTTCGAATTCATTCCCTCAATTCCTTTCCAATAAACCCTTCTCAAAAATTCCTGCTCATTTTCTCTAGTAGGTTCAGAACGACAAAGTTTCCAGAATTCTTCGTCAACTGGTTCGCAGTTCTCATCCAAACTTATTGATTTTGTGTTTACCAGATGTAGAAGATGAGTTCGGATGGTTCGAAGATGTCTCACATATGTTAACCATCCGTAGAATGCTCTCGCCATTATTTGATTCCTCATTGATTGACAAGCTTTTCCGATTTGGAAACTAGAATGAAGGTAACTTAGGTAAACCTTGTAGAATGTTCTATTAAAGTGTTTCTTTACTCATTTTGAGTTTTATAATTAATTTCATCTTTTCTACCGTACAAGAAAGCCTATCAAAGCCGGAAATCGCACTTTTTTGAAAAACTGCAAACACACCACCCCTATTCAAGCACGGGTGGTGGCGGCCGTGGAAGAGCTTTCGCCAGTTTGTACTTCTCGAGGAGTACTACCAATTCATTTATTTTTTTCTGTTTTTTTTTTGAATTTTTTCCCTTAAAATTGATAAAAATTGATGTTTTTTTTTCAGAAATATTGTAAAAAATTCGGAGAAAAAGATGAAAGAGCTCCTGTTCGCGAAAACACACAGCAAAGGTGAGAAAAAGTTAAATTTGACATTTTCAGGTATTTTTAAGCTGTTTTTCAATGGTTTCGGAATTTTTTGCAACTTCCTCATTTCGTTTTCTCCTTCGTTTCGGGAAGGTGTTATTCCAGATAATTTTATTTGAAAAATACAATAGATTGCTTAGATTTGACACAAAAATCGAATTTCAAACAATTCTCAAAATTGGCTTGAATATATGGATTTTAAAAAATCCGAATATGATATACTTAAATTTTCAATGAATTCTGAGAAGTTCAAGACGAGTTATGAACCTATAACTCGGCTCATATCCCCAAATACGTGCGAAAAATTTAAATATTTCATATTGGGCCCATTTGTAATCTGGATCGAATTAACTGTTACACTGTCTTTAAGAAAATTCTAATTTGTCTCGAAAAATCAAAAATTAAACTCACTTGACGATACTATCAACATTATCGACAATATATGGCGAATTCGGAAGACTGATACTGAAAACAAACTCCGAAAATTTTCCCAAAACTTAAAGTTTCAAAACCTACCAATTATCATGCATTCCTTGAACCTCTTCCTTCACCTCTTCATCAACTGGCACCTGATAATTTCCAGACGTTCGAACCAATCGAAAAACGTAATCCAACATTGCTGGCGGCGCGGCGACTCCGGCGTTTATTGACTGTGCTGTTGAGCGTTTTCGTAGCCGAGGGAGGATTTTCTCTTGAAAACAACACAAATGGTTGCTATTAGCAACATTATGAAATGTCAGGTGATAATGTTGAGAAGGAGATAATTAAAAGGTGACTTGAATTTCTCAAAGGATCAAAAGAGTCTAAAAATATCCAAAAACATTAGTGAATTGTCCCGTTTTTAGATTGGCAGGCCAAGAGATACTTAGAAGTGTTTGGAATAAATTATTTAAATAGAAGTTTAAAAATTTAATATGAGTACCTATGGGATATAATCTAGAATTTAAAGCCAAACCTTTTGAAGAAGCGGTCCAAAGTGGCGGATCGAGCCGAAGACCGGGAGCAAGACCAGTTTCCAAAGATGACAAAAAGGCAATAGAATGTTGCCCGGCTGGTAATTGCAGAGGAGCTGATTGAACACCTTCACAGTTCACAAATGTTAGGCAAGCTGGCGAGTTTTCGTCTGAAAATTCAATTTTTCCTTTAAAGACAGTGTACCACGGAATTGCCTGAATCTAGACTGGAACTAACGAGGGGGGGGGGGTGTTTAATTCTGTACACTTGACATTTTACTCACAAATGAGCAAGTTATGAAATCGTCTAAGTATTTCGGGGTTTTGAACCGAGTGGGGGCATTAAAAAGACGTATTTTTCTTAAAAATTGAAGATTTTTTTCATAAACTGATTCAAACTTTTCATGTCCCATTAAGACGTATATTAAAAATGGATTCAAAAGTCCATTTTCGTAAAAGTTCTGGACCTTCAAAGTGCTCTATAGAATTGAATAAAAGTTAGGAAGAGGGTGAAAATGGAGCACAACTTTTATGGAGCATAACTTGGTTCAAACATCATTTTTAACAATGAAACTTTGAGAGCTGAATATATTCTCTTTTTTTAGTAACTATGCGGAATTTTAACAAATTTTGAGTTTTTTTGGAAAAATTACGATCCTTTAAAGACAGTGGGTCAGTTAATTTTACCCTACCTAATCTTAATCTTATTTTCCAATTTTGATTTTTACCTTGAATTTGGATCGTGTTAACTGACCAGCTGCCTTTAAAGTTTACTGTTTTTTTTATTTTTGAACTGTCTAGTCTTGTGAAAAAATTTCCGAATTTCATAGCTTAGAATTAAATTGAGAAAATTCTGATGTTTTTTTGGAAAAAAAGCCGCAGTACTTTAAAAAACATCGTATAAAATTAGCAGAAACTTTCTATAATCCCCTCTTTTTATTCCCCACCTTTCTGATGCAAATGAATATAAATAATCTCCTGCAACTCAATCTGTATCGCATTTTTCCACAAATTCGAGAACTCTCCATTATTCGAATGTGCAGATGAAGGTTGTGAGCTGGCATGCATCAACTGATTCGGAATCCATTTCAAGCTCAAATTCCCGTCATAATTCTTATGCAGTGACAAGTACCCTTTCACCGAATCGTTTTCATTCATCGTCAACGCTACGTTATTTTTTCCGTAAAGAAGGCTGGTTTTAAAGTTATGGTGTAGGGAGTAGACATAGTCTCTACTTGATGAATTAAGTCGATCTATTGATGAAACAATAGATGATCCTTGTCTTGTTATCTAAAAAAAAGAATTTCTTTAAAAAAGGTAAAAACAAAAATGTTCTGCGTTCGGGGGGAATCGAACCCCCGTCGAATGCTTGGAAGGCATCCATGCTGACCATTACACCACGAACGCTCACATAAGATAAGCGAGGAAATGAAACTTATATGTTAGTCTGTTTCACCTCTATTATTCTTTATGCATATACAAATACTAAATAATGTTTTGTCTTTTGGTAAAAAATTCAAATTTTTATATAAAAGCTATAAAACGGCTCTGAGAGAATGTAAATAAGCTTTTCCCACGACTTACCGACAAAGGAGGCCTCGAATTCACCGCCGATTCGCCATTGGTTCGAACACGGGCGGCTCCACGCTCCACCAGCTCTTCAGCCGTTTCTTCAGTTCGGTCACTCATTCGACGAAATGTGACAGCACACGGTCCTACTGAAATAATTCAATTTTTAACAAACTGAATGAAACGTATCAAGATTTGAAACGTTTTTAAACCGAAGAAGCCGAATTGAAAGGATTCGTGTGGATTGTTAAAACAAGAACATTTTTTCATAAAAGTGCAGTTGAGCACTTAATCATTGGTTAATGGTCTAGAATGACTGGAGGAGGGAGGGGAGCTCAATTTACTCGATTAGAGCAGAGCCAATGCCGGAAATGAGCATTTTATACATACATGCAACAGAAAAAGTTTTTTTTTTATTGCAGGAGGAGAAGTTTTTGACGATTGATTGGAGAAAATGTAATAAATGGGCATTTTTAGAAAAATTTAATAATAAAAATTCAAAAAAAATTATCTTTCGTGAGAAAAGTTCAATGAAATTCTAGATTTAAATAGTCACGTCGAGCAAATATAATTGGGATTAAAATATAGCTCTTACTCATTCCAAATCTGTTTTTAAAATTTTTGAAAACCACGTAGAAGGCGAGAAAACGCGCCTCAAAACAATGGCCTAGAATATGTTAATGAAAACTAGTCCGCGGGAGTTATTACGTGAAAAATGCAAAAATAAGTTAAAATAAATTAATTTAAGCATTTTCCATAAATATTTATCAATATATCATGCAAAAGCTTCATTGGCTAAAAGTTCGGCCAGCTGGAGACTTTTTCTAGGCCATTGTTTTGAAGCTGGTTTTCTCGGCTTCTAGGTGGTTTTAGAAAATTTTAAAAACAGATTTGGAATGACTATTTTCTCTACTTTCATCCCAATTACATTTATAAACTCTGTAAGGTCTTCCTTTTATATATTTTTGACACCAATTTCTGATAAAATCCAAACTTTAAGGGGTCTCCAAACCCTCCAATTTTGGATAAAACTCTAAAAAATAAACCTATTATTAATTATTGTGCAAAATTTGCTCTAATTTGTCGAGGGCTAAACAACTCCCTTGTAGGCTAAAATTAAGTGGCACACTATCTTTAAGAAGTTCAAAAAACCTGCAACGTCATTTTTGTAAAATTTAAAGATTTTTACGTTTTTTTTTCGATACTTCAAGTTAATATTTGCAAAATATCACAAAGATGAAGTTTTTGGAAAATGTTAGATATTCACTGATTGCCACGTCACTTTAAAAACTCGAAAAATCCAAGATACATTGCCAAAAGACGTCATGAAATTTCAAATTTCAAAAAACGGAGAGACAAATACCAACTAAAAACGTACAAATTTCCTTTTAAAAACAAAACAAAAAGGCTAAAAGCTCTCTCATATTTACTCAAATAATGATGACAACGCTGTAAAAAAGAGGCTGCATTTATTCCAACTAATGAAATGTGAGCATTTTCTTCTCTTTTGGGGGGATGGCACACTCCAAAAAACTAAAACTCCTTCTCTTCAACCTCATCTCCATCCAAAAATAAGAAGTATATTATTGTTTTTTGATGGAAAATAAACGATGAGGGGCCACTTTTGAACAAAGAAGAAAAAATTCGAAAACAACAAAAAACGGGGAACATTTTAAATTTTACTATGATTTTTAAATTTTTTTCTTTTGGTTGAAGAAGAGAAAAAATGAAAATAAATGGCTTCTTCAGGAGATTCTCAAATTTCGAAAAATGAAGCCCCGCCGATGGGGTTTGAAATGGCAAATAAGTGTGAAAGTATGGGGTTTCCATTCCAAATTCCGAGGACGTCTAATTTTCAGTTATTGTGACGTATGATTGGAAATTTTGTGTTTTGTGGTGTTTTTTTTTTAAATTTAGGTTTTTATATCAAATTTTTCATTTTTCGGAACCCATGAGACGGTCGGCTAACGTGAACCGAGTATAAATTTTAAAAAACTGATAGCAGAAAAAGGGGCGTGGCATTTTTGCAATTGTGCGGCACGGTGTCACAAAACGCGTCATATTCAGCTATTTAGGGACGGAATTTTGTAATTCGGAGTGAAAAAAATTAGATCAAGCCATACTTTGTGTATTTAATGCAAAAACTTCATTTTTTCTTGCATTGTAGGCGTTAAAATACCATTAGAAAAAATGAATTTTCGCATGTGTGCAATTTGTCGTAACGGTGAACTGCACACAATGCTCGTTGTTCGATTTTCTCGGTCCACTTTCTTCACACCGTGGTCATATCTCTTGAGTCCAATTAAAGTCCGATTTAGGCTCATGAAGGCCGCCTGGGCCGAAAAAATAAAATTTTTTAAAAATTCCATTCGTTTAGGACTTGTTCGGGCATTTCGGACTTTCTGGATTCATTTGAGCTCATCCCTGATATAGTTTCCCATAAAAATAAAGCCTGAGACACATTTTTTCCATGAAATTGTTTAAAAGGACATAAATGTTATCGTTTTGAAGCGAATCACTTGCAAAATTGAAATTTGCATCAAATTTCTCGGGATTAAAATGTTTGTTAGATAAAATCCCATCTGTCAGTCTTGAGATGTCTTTGATGGGCCAATTTCAAATATTTTTGAAATCTACATGAAAAAACGAATCGCTTGATACAAAAATCATCAAAATCCGGTAAGTGAATCTCGAGATACGGTAGTTCGACCCAATATCAGGCATGGTATTATAAGACATATTCCACTGAAATTTTAAATTCACCTCAAAATTTTAAAAACTGAGGTAAATTCAAATATTCAAATATTTTTAGAATCTACATGAAAAAACGAATCGATTAATACCAAAATCATCAAAATCCCATTCGTCAATCTTGAGATGTGGTAAATAGTAAAAAACAAAATTCACAAATGAGGTGTCAACGATTGATGTTCAAAAATAACCCGTTGTTTTTGTTTTTCATAAAAACTTACTTTTGTTTTGTATTCTTCTCGAACTATAGGGAAAAAAATTAGAAAAACAACCCATGTTCCAGAACTTTGAAAAAAAAATTCTTGTCCTCAAAAAAAACCATCTTATGCAAACCCTATTATTTTCTTCTAGAAATAAGCCAATTTAAAATAAAACACAACAACAAACATGAAAAGCAGAAAAAAGTGTCTAGCAGAGTGCGCGGCGATAGATTCGAGACTCTGAGAAGAAAAAAAGTGACGACGTCGAAGGTTTGTGCTCCAATTTTTTTTGCTTCAGTTTTGCACTCTTACGCTTAAAATATTCACTCTCTCTGTCTTTCGTCTCTTCACTCTCTCTTTCTCTTTTCCCTCTTCTGGCTGAATTCCAAAATAAATGAGACATGTGGAGATTAATCGATAATTTTTAAGGAAATGTTGAAAAATTGAATTTTCAAAGGTTTGGAAGGGATTACATTTTAAAAGTTTTCGTAAAAGTGCAATCATTAGCTATTCCGAAGTACTGTGAATAATCGGTGTTGTTTGAAACCTTCCTAATTCCCAAATACTTCCTCTTGAAGTACCTCTTTAAGCCAAAAGTTTTGTCTCAATTTTTGTTGAGTGTCGTAAAATTTAAAACTGCTGTATTTTATGGTCAGAGGGGTCTCATCAAAATTGTGTTGGTCGTCAAACTTTACACAGGTTATAAATGTTTCTTAATTAATCTGCAATTCAATTTTATATACCTAAGTGAAAAAATTTGCAAAAAAGTTGAAAAGGGCACCCGAATCGAATTTTGGTCTCAAAAACGTTAAATTTTCCACCAAAATGGCAGCCAAGTTCGATTCCGGGTGCTCGTTTTTTTTTGCATTTTTAGTTTTTTGCAATTTTTTCACTATCGTTTAGGTATTTATATAAAATTGAATTTTAAGTCGATTAAGCAATATTCATAACCTCCATATAGTCATCCTTTAAAATCAATACTTATTTTAATTCAGAAACAAGTAAATATCGTACAAAAAACTTTAATAATTTAAAATTCGCTAGAAAAAATTATTATTTTTAATTAACGGAAGAAAAAACGGAAAAAACAAGCTACCTGCAAAAAGTTTCTACCGCGGAAGAGTTTCGGTTTCTAGTCCGCGATAGTCTGGGTTCCTAGGCCACCAATTAAATTTGTGCGTTTTTATTCTTTTTTTTTGTTTTTGTGCATTTAAAATGTAAAATATAAAGTGTTTATATCTTTTTTCATTTTAAATGAAAAAAAAACAAAAAAAATTGAATAAAAATTCAAAAATTCAAAAGGTGGCCGAGAAACCCAAACTATCGCGGACTACAAACCAAAACTCTTCCGCGGACTTTTTCCCGTCTTTGTTTCTTCCGTGAATTAAAAAAAACATTTTAAACCCATTTATAACATAACGCCTTTTTGGGTTATTTTCAAGAATAATAAATAATTGGAACAAAAAAAATTTTTTTTTTCAAATTATCAAAAAAAAAATCGAAAACATCAAACATGTATATTTTGTCTCGAGATTAAGCACTTAACATACTTTTTCGATCTCAATCCCTTTTCTTTCGAAAAGAAATGGTTCATTTTGGAAGTTAAAAGATCTGACTGAATAGCCGAACATTCATTTCTAGTCCCCATCTGGTTTCTAGGCCATTTAGCATCCAAAACTAATTATTTGCAGTTCTTTTCGGTTTTTTTTTGGTCATCGGGTGATTTGAAAAACAAAGTTCATTTTTTTCGTACTAATTATTTTTAATTCTTGAAATTAACACAAATAGACGAAAAATGGTTTAAAAAATTAATCAATTAATAAAATGGCCTAGAAAAATAATTGGGGGGACTAGAAATCCAAGTTCGTCCATTTAGCAAATTTTTTCCGATGCTAAATTTGAAAAAAAAACTTTAAAAATTATTTTCTCGAATGAATTGGACACATATTATTGATTTTAAACACAATGGTTAAAAGTTTCAGAATACAACTTCAAAATAATAAACTAAGAATTATTTATAATGGAAAAAATAATTTCCAGCTGTCCGTCTTCTAGAAGAAATATTGCGAACTTTTTTTTTGAAACAAGCACTAAAAAACTGCAACTAAAAATGTTTGTTTAAAAAAGAAAAAAAAAGCGATGAGAAACGGAAGCTAGTCGCATCACATATAGATATTCATATTTCCTTTCCCCCTTTTTTTTACTAATGAGAAGATGAAAGAAGAAGCTTGGAAAAAATGTATATTTTTGAGCAAAAATTCACATACACAAAAGTGCGGCCACCATTCCACCTTTCGCTCGATCCAACATCAATGCATTTGTGTCGTAGAGTCGGCGAACGCTGAAATATTTAAATGTTGAGATTGCAGATGGGTTTCGAAAATTTCTAAAAAAAAAAAGTATAAAATAAGTGCTTCCAAGAAATGGCCTAGAAACGGCTCTGGAAAACTAGGCCATTTCAATTTCAGCAAATTTCAGTCTTTCACAATTTAAGATGTCGAAAAAAAATCAGAAACAAGCGTTCATATTACGTTTACTCGGCTCCTAAGTATTTTTTTAAAACTAAGAACTAAGCGCATTCAATAAAAAACTGTGTTTTTGGCAATAAGCCAAGATAATAAATACGTTTAAAACACGGTGTGTTTAAGTGGGCGGAGCTTGGCTGGGTGCCAAAAATCAATAGTTTTTATCAGCCATCGAAATATGTACCCAATTATTTTCTGTTCCCAAGGATGGTATTTAGAAACTTGAAAATAGTATTGTTCCAGGAGTTTCTACTTCACTGTTTTTCTGTGAATTCTGAAAATTACTAAAACTTTGGATTTCTTAAAGACAGTGTACCATTTGATTTTGTTTTTTATTTTTATGATTTTTACACCAAAAATTAACGAAAATTCTAATTTTAAAATTTTTTTGGCATCTTTTCTATCGAATGGTACCAAAATTTGTGAATTTGGATCAAAATCCAGTATTTTTGGTTTTTTCCAAATAATTGCACTTCTCAAAATTTTAAACTACACCAAAAATTAATGAAAAGTCAAATTTAAATTTTTTTTTAGCATCTACTAGGGATTTCAAGCAATAAATTCATAAAAAATTAGAATAAAACTTAGTGTCGTATCAAGTGGATCACTATCTTTAACATCTACGACTACACAGATTTGTTTTATTTATTATTTGTTGTACACATAATCCCATGGAATTGAAAATAAATAAATTTTTAAATTTTTAAGTGAATTTTTGAACATATTTTGTACGGTGTGCAAATCAATTTTCACAATTTTTCGTGCAGAAAAACCGCGAAAAATGCAGATTTTGAATGATTTAGATAACATTTATGTAGTCCATAAAGACAACGTCCCACTTAATTTTATCCCCCTTTTCCCCCAATTGTTTATGAAATGTACAATCAAAATAATATTTCGAAAAGTTTTACCTTTTCGCCGTCGCAATATGATGTATAATCGTCGACAACGACCTCGCATGCAGCGCTTCTCGAATCCATACCAACTGTGAACTAATATTGCTATCCCCGGCGATTTGTAGCGTTTTTGTAAGAATATTGTCAGCGGTTGCGTTTTGTTTCGCCAACAATTGAAGAAGTGCCAACGACGATCGACAACCGAATAAACCGAGAAGCCGACGTCGAAGACCATCCATTAGACATGCATCAACGGCGACTGCAAGAAATTTGCGAAAATCTCGGAAATTTGAACGAATAAATTACCACATAATGATGTTACGTATGGCGAATTCAGGTCCAGCCTTTTCTTTGTCACTGCTTCTTCCATTATCACTTTGACCTGTAAGAAAATTGATGTTGGGAGCTCCGGAGAGCTCAAAACTGGGTTTCAGATGAATACGAATATAATTATGTACAAATTGATACCAAAAACAAATTTTTAGGTCGGTAAAATAAGAAAGCCCGATAAATATTAAAGAAACAAATCGAATACGAACAATGGCCGAAGAAATGCAATCTGGATTTCTAGGCCATATTTCGGTATTTTTCCTTATTTTTTGAATTTCTTACCCATATTGAATTTCTTAGGCCATTATTCGATTATTGAAATTTTTATCGGTTTTTCTCATTTTTTTTAACTAAAAAAATTGTCTGCTATCAATTGGTAGATAATTATATTCATCTGAAACCCATTTCTGAGCCCTCCGGAGCTCCACCCCCTCCAAAAATGGAATTATTTCGACAAACCTCCTTCTTCAACTGCGTCAACAACAAATCTTTATGTTGTGTCGAAACATCAGGGACCGATTCTTCAACCGCACAAACGCTTCCATTTCTCGTCAGTCGTTCGCATCCTTCTTCGTGCCTGAATGAATAACTTTTGAAAATTTAAAGACAGTGTGCCAGTTAATTTGACACTGATTTCAAATTCAAAAATTTCGAGCTGCCTCTTATTAGTGCAAATTATGCGAAAAATATCGATAAATATCAGAGGTCCAAAATTGAAAAAAAAATCAAAATTTGAATGTACGCCGCATCGTGCGACGCGGTCGGAATTGGCGCGAAACACAATTATTTGAATGTGCCTACATATTGGTATTGTTCTTTGGACCAACCGGGTTCCCATTCGAATTTAGATGTTTTGCCTTGAATTTGGATGGTGTTACCTGACAAGCTGTCTTTAACGATGACGAATTAATTTTTTAAAACATCAAAGTAATGAAATTCAAAAATTATAAGATAAATTTAGGATTTTACTCAAAGAACTTTAAATTTGATTACATTTAGCTCAACAGGTTTAAAATGGTTGAAATTTTCAGTTAAAATCGGATGGTTGGAGTCAAGTTGTGGACGGAAACATTAAGATTTGAATAATTTGAGCCGAGATGTTGCGATTCGGATCCGAGAAAATTAAACAAAAATTAATCAGACAAATTTTTAGCCTAACCAAACCGATCCGATCCGGATTGGAACACTAAAGTTAATAATTCGGCTCACATCAGGGATGGGCGGGAAAGACCTTTCGGGAAATTTTTCGGGAATTTTTTTCTGTTTCAAAGACCGGGAAATTTCGGGAAATTCAAAAATTTAACTCCAAATACTGGTTTTATCCTGATTTTATCGATTTTCCTAGGCTTTCAGAGTTAATAAACATCCAACTAAAGAATATAACAGTAAAGTTTCGTTGATTTTTGTTGCTTGATCTTTTCGAATTTTTGATTTTCTTGATGTTTTTCCATTTTTTCTATTTAAAAAATTTTCGGGAACGGAAATTTCCCGTCATAGTACCGGGAAAATCGGTTAATTTCCCGCCCATCCCTGGTTCACATCCCCCGGTAATGACTAAAATTTTGAGTATTTCATATTGATCCCATTATTTTGAGATTATCTAGTGTCCAAAATCTGAAAATTCAATTCAACAAACCTCGGAATCCACTCCTGATCCGCCGGCTTATAATTATTATTATCCGTCAACCCATTAAACCATTCAACAACCGATCCTCTCCTCCTTTCCTCAGTCGACGCCGCACTGTTTCTTTGTAACGGGCGGCGTCGCCACGTGTCTGCCGAAGAATGCCGAAATATTTGCATATTTCTAAAGAAAAATAGGATTTTTTTTAAAAAAGAAATTTGGAGTTTAAAATTTCAACTTAAAATGAAGAAGATGATTAGGAAAAAGAGTTGAAGTTTGTACTTGAATTAAAATATCATGGGAATTTTCTATAATTGCTGAAATAGAGGAAAAACAAATAATAATCAAGATTCTTTTGGGATTTGTCACACTTTTAATTTTGTTGTTAATTTTTTTTTGAAGTGTGTTTTGAATTAGGGGGGAAGAAAATCAGTAAGTAATATATTGATTGTAACTAAACTCTAAACAGTTTAAGCTCTCCCAGATTTTGAATAGTGGTTAAAATTGACCACAACACGATGTCAACAAATTTTTAAGCGTTTATAAAGAAAGTGAGATAAGTTATGGCGTTAGAAAAGTTTAGCGTTAGAATAGCGTTTTTTTTTTAATTTTCGCGTTTATTTGAAGCAATTTTGAAAAACATCATCTAAACATGCTGAAATAGTTTAAAAGAGGACTTTATATAACGAATGAATGCATCTGGGATGTGGAATTTTGAGTATTTTTCTCTAAATTTGAATTAAAGTAGTGAAAATTTTAACGTCTAGAATTTTGTGTGCATTTTATCGTATTTCTAATTTTTCACGACAGTATTTCCTAATTCTCGTTTTTCACTAAAAACGGATTTTAGATATTTTAACTGAAAACGAAGAAAATAAAAATTGTCGTCATGTATGGTGTCTACTGTGTATTTTTTCGTGTTCTTCTAATTTCTCGAAATTATTGCAACTTTATCGAGTTTTCCAAATTATTTTTATTTAAAGGAGGGCTTCACTGAGCTAATGAATGCGTCTGGGATGAAAATAGACTTTATTCTCATTCCAAATCTGTTTTTTTAATTTTCCAAAACCACCTAGAAGCCGAGAAAACGCGCCTCAAAACAATGGCCTAGAAAACGCGCACACTGACGAAAACTAGTCCGTGGTCACTATTACATCAAGAAACCAGAAAAATAGAAAAAAAAAATTAAAACGAACTAATTTAAGCATTTTCAATAAATATTTATTAATAAAACACCCAAAAAGCTAATGGGAAAAAGTTCGGCCATATGAAAACTGGAGATTTTTCTAGGCCATTGTTTTGAGGCTCGTTTTCTCGGCTTCTAGGTGGTTTTAGAAAATTTTAAAAACTGATTTGGAATGAGAATGAAGTCTATTTTCATTTAAGGCACATTTATTATCTCCGTAAAGCCCTACTTTAAACTTTTTGAGTAAAAATATGCCTAATATGCAAATTTCTAAGTTTCTCAGAAAATTTTGAAAATTTGTTATTTCTAGGATCTACGTTCAATCTGTCGTGACAGTGAGTTACCAATTCTCATTTTTGTGCTCAAAACTGGTTATTTTTCTCTAATTTTTGATACTGAATTTGAAGAAAATAAAAATTGTCGTAATTTATGGTGTCTACTGTGCAAAAAATAATTTTTCAAAGATTGTGCAATAACTCGGCTCGAAATCGTAGGAGCTTTTTCAGTTTTTGTGCATATTTTCATAATGATATAATCGTGATTTCCTCCAATTTTCGAGATATTTTGAATATTTGGAGCGGAGTTATTCGCCGTTGAATCTCACAATATCATATCTGTTTGAAAATAGTTAAAAAAATTGGTTAGAAAACGTTTTAAAACTCATAATGAGCAAAATAGCAAAGAAATTAACCGTTTTTTCGGAAATCGATAAAAATACCCGTTTCTTTAATTGTATTTCAACATGAAAATAAATCTGAAATAACTCGAATAACTCAGCAAAAAAAAGCGAAACAAAAAATTGGTGTGTGGTTAACTTAATGGTGACTGAAACATGCATAATTGGCGAAAAAGAGGGAAAAAATGAATAGAGGAAAAAAAGCGACGAAATGGGTTTAAACAAAAGCTGGAGAAAAGAGAGGAAAAAGACCTCGAAATTTTTTTGCTGCACTTAACTGGATGAAAACTTAAATTAACCACTTTTTATGTACTTCATTTGGAAAGTTTTTCGAAAAAGGAAAAAATAGGGAGGGGGGGGGGGGGGGGGGTTTAGAAGTAATTTCAGGAGGGTTTTTAGAGTTTTCAAATAAATATGTTTTTTTCAATATTGTTTCAGACAAAAAAAAACTACGAGTCATTTAATTTTATATGAAAAGAAATGGTGACATTTGACGATGAATAACGTTGCTTAAAATATTTTTCAAAAAAACCTGAAAAATTGTGAAAATTAGGCAAATATTTTTTAAAGGATTATTACAGAGCTTATAAATGTAGTTGGGATGAAAATAGACCTTATTCTCATTCCAAATCTGTTTTTAAAATTTTTTAAAACTCCCTAGAAGCCGAGAAAATGAGCTTTAAAACAATGGCCTAGAAAAATCTCTTGTGGCCGAACTTTTTAAATGAGCTTTTTGCGTGTTTTAATAATAAATAATTATATAGAATACTCAACTTAGTTCATTTTAACTTACTTCGTTTTATTTTTTTGGACTCTTCGCCTAATAATGCCGCGGACTAGTTATCGCCGAATTTTTCTAGGCCATTGTTTTGAGGCTCATTTTCTCGGCTTCTAGGTGGTTTTAGAACATACAGAAAACAGATTTGGAATGATAAAGATATCTATTTTCATCCCAGTTGCATTCATGAGTTCCGTGAAGCCATACTTTAAATAAAAATAATGTGAAAAATTCGATTTTCGCGAAATTCGAAGCACACGAAAAATTGCACAGTAGGCACCATAAATGACGACAATTGTTTTATTGTCTTCGATTTCGGTTGAAATATCGAAAATCTATTTTTAGTGAAAAACGAGAATTAGGAAATACTGTCGTAAGAAAAATTAGAAATTCGCAAAAATGAGCTATACGTGAAAATGCACACAAAATTCTAGACGCTGAAATTTTCAGAGAAGCTTGAAATTTTGCGAAAACCATGTCAATATTACTTTTAATCAATTTATCAAGTTCTGTTCATTTTGCGTTGCAAATTTTTGAAAATATTGCCAGTACGCGAAAATTAATAATTTTCTCAATTTCATTAGAAAATCTTGAAAACCCGTGAAAATCACTCCAATTTTAACCACTTCACAATTTTTCTGAATTCCTCCGTGATTTTAATTAGAAAAATTAAGAATTCCAATTTTTTTACAAATAAGAAAAATGTCAACATTTAACTAGACGATGTAATGAGATAAAGAAGATCAAATGAGAAAAAAAGAAAGAAGAAAAACATTTTTTCAGCTAATATCAAACTATAAACAAATTCAAAACACAGAAAAAAATCTTCTTTTGACGAAAACCCTACGACCAAATTTTACTGAAATTGGTTTCTGTTTGTTTTTTTTTCTAAATAAGTTTTCAAATTCAATGCCCCGCCCCCAATTTTCTCACAAAAACCCGGGGGGAGGAGCTAAAAAATTTGGAAATTATTTTCACATCTAAAATGATTTCTGAAAATGCACGTATGCAGTTCTCTTGATTTTTCTGGTTGGGAGTTCGAGATCGTGAGAGAGTTTTTTGATACAAATTATAGCGGTTGGAATTTTGGGAAATTAAATTAGTACCTATGTTAAAACAGGTTTTTATGAAAAAAAAATGAATTTTCTAAATTTTCTGCTTTATTTTTAAAAAACATATTTTTATTTTTATTGATTGAGATGGAACTCTTGAAAAAGTGCAAAAACCCGCTCAGAAATTGAAATTTGTCATTAAGGGAGGACTTTACAGAGCTCATGAATTCAAATGGGATAAAAATAGATTTCACGCTCATTCCAAATCTGTTTTAAAAATTTTCAAAAACCACGTGGAAGCCGAGAAATCGAGCTTCAAAATAACGGCCTAAAAAATGCTCCCCCTTCCGAAAACTAGTCCGCGGGCGTTATTACGGGAAGAAGCTGGAAAAATACAAAAAAAATGTTAAACGAATTAATTTAAGCATTCTCAATACACATGTATCAATATTATACGCAAAAAGCTGATGGGGAAAAGTTCGGCCATGTGAAAACTGGAGATTTTTCTAGGCCATTGTGTTGATACCAGTTTTCTCGGCTTCTAGGTGGTTTTAGAAAATAAAGAAAAAATATTTTTTAAGGACAGGATATCATTTTATGTTTAACCTTCGTATTCTTTAAAATTCGGTTAATACTCATATTTAGAAAGCCAGAATAACACATTTCCTTCAAATTCCTTAACCCGTTTAGGAAAACAAAAAAAGCAAACCATAAACTCGTTATAACTATTGTGTAGTTGACATTTTCCTATTTACTACAAACCTTTTATTTTCTGGAGCAAATAGAGCTCGAACTTTGGTCCCTGGGAAATCCATGAAATTAGGGCATTTTTCTGAAAAACGTTCAAAAAACTTCCCCACCCGTGAGATTCTGAGTCTTAAAACGGCAATTAAAGTCACATTTTCTAAATATCTCAAATTAAAATTCTAGAAAATAAATAATGGGCGCCTCTCGCGTCATTTTGAATGCAAAATTAATGATCCGTTAAAAATGAAGGACTTCCTCGTCACTATTGAAGAATATAATTGTTTTTGGATAAAGTTTTTGATTTTTTATAATTTCATAAATTCTTCTTGTTTTAAAATTGAGGTTCTTAATTTTTTGTCGCTGTAAAAACCTAATTTTTTGCAACAAATTACGGTAGTCTCGAAAAATGTCGTCAGTTCGAGTGTTTGCGGACCGTTGCGTGTTCGCAGACCAGTTTGGCGCGAATTTCAAATTTTTAAACGTGCAGATACCAATAAAAACTTTAAAATGAAAGCTGTGAGTAAACTAATCAAATTCACAAGTTTTCTACTGTGAAAATTCAATTTACCCACTCATACATACACCTTTTTCAAAGAACAAAAAAGATTTTTTTGTTCGAAACCGGACAAAAAGGCATTGAAAAGAAATTACAAAAAAAAAACAACAAAAAAAAGTAAGAAGAAAAAATCTAGCGAGAAAACTCGAAATTGTTTTTTCCTCTCTCTCTATCTCCCTTTCAACAAAGCAAAGTAGAAAAAAAAACGAAGAAGAAGAAAAAACAACATGTAGATTATAATAATATTCGAGCATCATATAATTAAGTAAGAACATGTAAGGGGGAAGAAAATAGAGGCATTCGGTTTTTTGTGTGGGTGGGTTTGTTTTATTACCGAATTTGTTTCGATTAATTGGTACAATGTGTTTAGGCATCGTTTAGGTTTTTGAGCAGATGATGAGTAATCGGTGCGTTTCGAGTGAAAAACGACTCTAGTGAAACAAATGAGATGTGTTTTTTAAAAGGCAGCGAATCCCACTCTTTTAAACTTTTTATTTTGACAAATTTATTTTTTTTTCAATGAAATTCATATGGATTCAAAAAGTAATAATTCAATTTCTAGGTTCCCAAGGCCCGTAATTCCTAAATTCACTAAGTGTTTATTTTTTAGTCGTAAAACTTCTAAACACAAATATTTTGAAGAAGGGTGCAATTAGAATGAAAATAGACCTCATCCTCATTCCAAATATGTTTTTAAAATTTTCTAAAACCACCTAGAAGCCGAGAAAATGAGCTTCAAAACAATGGCCTAGAAAAGTTGGCGAAAACTAGTCCGCGGGCATT
Organism: Caenorhabditis virilis; assembly: GCA_964036255.1. Taxonomy (NCBI): domain Eukaryota; kingdom Metazoa; phylum Nematoda; class Chromadorea; order Rhabditida; family Rhabditidae; genus Caenorhabditis; species Caenorhabditis virilis. The sequence goes on along the minus strand of OZ038417.1, from coordinate 5,179,400 downwards.
ATAACGTGAACAAACCAAAAAAATGCAAAAACATAAATTAAAACAGACTAATTTAAGCAATTTTTATAAATATTCGTAAATATAACACGCAAAAAGCAGACAGGAAAAAGTTCGGCCATGTGGAAAATTTTTCTAGGCCATTGTTTTGAGGCGCGTTTTCTCGTCTTCTAGGTGGTTTTAGAACATTTTAAAAACATATTTGGAATGAGCGCGAAGTCTATTTTCATGTTATTTGCATTCGATAGCTCTGTAAAGACCTATTTTAAAGCCAAAAAATGGGATAGTCAATTTTTTTTGAAAACTTTAAACAAAACATTTTTTTCGATTTTATAGAAAATTTAAATTTTGAAAAAAAAAACACTTATAAAGATAAAGTTTTCTGAAAATCAGCTTTTTTTTTAAATTATAGTTCTAGAAATATAATATTTTCCAGATTTTTCCATTCCATGTCGTTCGATCTCATTTTACGAATTTAAGATCCCATCGAAGTGGAATTTATATACCCTCATAAAATATTTCTAACGAAAAAAAAATAAATGTTTTTGAAAGAAACGCGTTAACGAAAAGTTTATACATCTGAAATCAATGTTTAAAAAATGAAATTTAGAGACAAAAATCTATACGAAAATGTAATTTGTATAACGTTGAATTATCAGGAAACTATATATTTTATATGTACTTTGAAACATATACTTTCATTTAAAGGGGGAGGGAGGGGGTGGCTCCAGAGAGATCATAAATGGATTTCAGATGAATAGGAATATGATTATCAACCCAATTGATAGCAAAAACAATTTTTTAAGTCGGAAAGATAAGAAAAACACAATTAAAATTCTAAAAATGGAATTGACAATGGCCTAAAAATTGACAATGGCCGAAGATATACAATCTGGGTTTTCTAGGCCAGATAAGGAAAAATACCGTAAGATGGTCCAGAAACCAAAATTTTATTTTTTTCTATATTTCATAAGGAGCGGAAAATCCTTATTAGGAAAAAAGCAAAGCTGACCTAGAAATCCAGATTGCATTTCTTCGGCCATATACAGTAGCGGTCAAAAAAGAAACACCTCTTTGGTATTTCTGTCATAACTCCGCGCATAGTTGGAATTTTTTGATGAAATTTGGATATGATATGCAGTACATGACTGGAATCTAAATTCTCAAGTATCATACGAATTTTGCATAGCAGATCACATTTTTTTGTGATTTTTGCGATTTTTCGGTTTTTCAGACAGTAGTTTAATAGTTACGAACTTTTTCCGAAGTTTTGATAGAGTTTTCAGGTAAAACCATATTTTTTTAGTTTTATTAAAGGTCTGACTGTATTTTAAGCTCAAAACAATAGCAAAAACAGTATTCAGAAAAACCGTATCGATGAAAGTTTGAGAGCGAGTCGGTGCAAGGGGTGGAACCCAGTAAAACCGACTAGATATTTGAATCCAGTCGAAATGTTTTATTTTAAATGTTCTTTTTAAACACCCAATATAACAAGAAAACAGAAAAATAATGTTAATATTTCATATAACATTCATAATCACAAACAGAGGTCAGAATAGTCCACTAGTAGTACAATTTTGTAGTGAATCCGACGCATTCAACGCTGAATATCATAACGGCGAGAGCTTGAATTAATATAAACTAACTTGTATTTGAAAGAAAAATATTTTTAGATTATAATATACTTAATTTTAGAAGTGGACCTTAAAGATAACCCGTTTTATGAACAGGAATTCATGGATCTGTGTGTAGTAAAACTGGCACCATACTCCATAAATGTGAAGCGACCAGTTGCTATGCAAAATTCGTATGATACTTGAGAATTTAGATTCCAGTCATGTACTGCATATTATATCCAAATTTCATCAAAAAATTTCAACTACGCGCGGAGTTATGACAGAAACACTGAAGATGTATTTTTTTTTGACCGCTACTGTATATTTTTAAAATTTTTTTGTTTTTATCGGTTTTTTTTAAAATTTTTTCGACTTAAAGACTTTTTTTGGTATCAAATGGTAGATAATCATATTCTTATTTAACTGAAATCCATTTCTGAGCTCACCGGAGCCCCCAAAGATTTTTGGTGTTTTTTCAACAACCGATTTGTTCGTGACCACAGAGCAAAAATCGTTTCTGAAAAAAAGAGCATTCTATGTTCATTGAAGCGAGAGAAAATTCTCTGATGCAGAAAAAGAAAATACATATAAAAAAGAAGAAGTTCATGAACATTTAAAAAAATTGAAAAATTGAATGAAGTACCGGAATGTCCCATGACTTAAAAGCGATTAAAAACTCATTAATATTGATGAAATCTCAAAGCAATGATGTCACAATAATTTTATTATTTTTCTCATCCATTCGCCTTTCCAAAAAATAATAAAATCTCGGTTGATATAAATGTCATTCATCCTTTTCTTTTTTCCAAAGGACTCCAAAATAAAAGAAAAACATCCATACACACACACTCATACAAACAAAAAAGAGAAAATAAAAGGAAATGTTTTTTTTTGTTTTTCGAGCCAGACATTACAAGATGAAGCAGAAATTGGGATGGATTGAGAGAAGGGCAATTGTTTTAGTGGTGAACATTTTTTCTTTGCAGCGGGAACTAAGCGGTTCACGATTTTTGGTAAAGCGCTAATTAAGCGCGAGTTAAGCGTGCAGGCTGTAAAGCAGACTACAATATAAAAAATGAATCAAAACATAACATTTTTTCTGTAGAAATTGATAAAATAAATTGAATAATTGGGTTTTTAAACAATATCCGAATTTTTCTTGATAAAGTTGCCGTGAAATTTGATTTTCGGGGAGAAAAAAAAATTTAGTCTGAAGTTTTTGAATTATACTGGGAGTATACTCGACTAAAAGATTTTAAAACAATACAATTTTTGAAAAAAATAATGAATTTCTGACAAAAAGATGTTTTTTTTAATTTTTTCAGAAAAATATTATGAAGCAAAATAATTAATACAGTAGAGCGCACTTTGACTTTCAATTTTTTCTGAAAGATTTTAGCAATGTTTTCAGAAAAGTTATTTTTTAATTTTTATTGAAATTTCTTTAGAGATCTAATTTCAAAACGCGCTCTACCGTACACTATAATCTTGAAAACGCGCTCTAGAAAACGCGCTCTACCGTTCACTATAATCTTTTTTCAAAAAACAAAATCATTGAGCTTCGGATGAATTTTCATGAGATTCAGAAAAATCAGAAAATTCGGAAAATTAAAATTTTCTAAAAATACATTCAAATTTTCAGAAAAGAGATATTGTCAACTCAATAGTTCTTGATCATTGCGTTCGGAAGGCTGCTCAACCTCACAGCCTCTCCGCACGCACGCGACGCGGCTGTCGACACTCAACACATTGGAAAATTTTAAAAATTAATTTTCCCGCCAATATTTCAGTGTGTTGAGTGGGAGGTCATCGCGTCGCGTGCGTGCGGAGCGGCTGTGAGGTTGAGCAGCCTTCCGAACGCAATGATCAACAATAATTGTGTTGGCAATAAAGAGATAACGTATAAATTTTTCAACATTTTATTTCAATTCAAAAATTTTAGATATTTTAAAAATACGTTCATTCTGACATAATACGTTGTTCATTAAATTTTAAAGAAAGTATTTTAGTTGAAAAAAATAATTATTCAGCTAAAATTTGAATTTTGGGCCTTTTTAAATACCTTAAAATTGGGTAATTGAATCATAATCTGAGTGTTTACTGAATTTTAAAAAATTTGGTTTGCCGCCAAGTCAGTGTGCAGCCCGCGTTCAAATTTTAAAAATTTGTTTTGCTATTTTATGATTTTTTTGGGTTTTTGTTTCAAACTACAAAATTATAATTCAAAACCTAAAATTCTGCATTTATTTAAATATATTCATTTTTATAAGGGAGTGGGCTCCGAAGAGCTCTGAAAAAGGGCTTTGGATGAATAAGAATATGATTATCTACGAATTGATAGCAAACAAAGTTGAGCAGAAAAAATAGACATGGCCCGCAGAAATTCGATTCGGGTTTCTAGGCCATAAGGCCTGGGATATTCTAGGCCATTCTGTCATTTTTTCTTTCTTATATGGCCTAAAAACTACCAAAAAATTTTAATTTTGGCAAATTTTCTGACTCACTTTGAACTCAACAAAAATCGTGCTCAGAACCCAATAAAAAACCTAACCAAAACGAAAAATCAGGCGTTTTTCTGACGAAGAATGTTAGTTTTTTTTATTTCATTTTTTCTCTGTAAAACTTTGTAAATTTTCTTATTTTTTCTCAGCTGTTTTCCGGTGATTCAATGAGATTAAAAATGTTTAAACACCTGCAAAATTCACAATTTTTTTGTAGTTTGAACAGCGCCTGAAAATCCATTTGTTTAAATGCTACAATTATTGATATTTATCAGTTCAAAAAATTCGTGAAGCCACGCCCACTTTTGCAAGATGTGCACGGAATTTTTTAAAAATACATTTAGGCAAAAATATATGAGCCACAAGGAGGATTATGCAAAAAATAAGCTTTTTTTATTAAATTTAATGCAATATAAATACCTACTGTAAAAAAATTTTTTACGACACTACGCAGTGACAGTATCTAAACTACGACCGAATTTGAAATACTTAATTAATCGTAATAATTCAATTATTTTTTCTAAAAAAAACATAAACTATAAATAACTTTTTTTAAAAATATTTTCTTAAAGTTCATCTCTCTTTAAATACCGCGAAAATCAAGCTAATTTCAAAAGCATGTTATCCTGAAATTTGCACGAAATTTACATTTTTGGAAAACTTTGAGATTCGAGAAAAAAAATATATACATATATAACATTTCCGCTACATTATGATCTCTTATTATATAAGTAGTAGACCTGAATAGATTGCAGAAAAAACTAGAAAAATTATAAGATCCGATACATTTTTTCTGCAGAAAAAGAAAATGCGGAAAACAACAATTTTATAGCGTCCAAAAAATATACATAAATGCATATTTGTTGGTCCGCAATTTTATGCAGAAAATGAGAAAAATTGGGGCAAAAATGGTTGTTTTTTATTAGGCAAGGAACGCGAGACCTGTGGTCGATGTAAATACTCTTTTAAATTTTTAAAATGTTTAAAAAGTGGTGACACTTATTTTTACAAAACATTTTTTAATGTAAAATGAAAAATAGGGTACCAGTTAAAAATTTGCTGTGGTGATATGATTTTAAATTACCGCGTTTTATGGATTTTCATGTGCGCTCCACTGAACAGCAGTCAGGTGTGTGCGCGGAAATTTGAATTTTTGAGTTTTTTTGTGTTTTTTTAAATTTATTTCGTTTTTTTCCGATTTTCAGCGTTTTTTTTGCTTAACGTCGTTAATTATTTTTAATAAATGTCAAATAGATTTTGAAACTCGATATTTTTTTTGAAAAAGAGCCCATCAAGAAAAAAAAATCTCAAAAACATGACAAATTTCTGTCCGCTTACGCATCAATAAATTTTCAGACGTCAACGACGTCGGAAATTCAGTTTTCTCCTCAAGATAACAAAATTCATGTTTTTTTCAACACAAAACACGAAAGAAAGAAAAGAAAAAATGTTGCACTTCTCAAAAACAACCTGTTTATTCAGGCATCCGAGTGAAAAAAGCGAACATATTCCTCTCCTTTTTTCTTTCTCAGGAAACAAGAGAATTTCTAGGAAATTCCTTACTTGGTTTTAATGGCGGAAAGAAATGAATAGAAAATCCCTATTCACGCTTAAATGTTCTGAGAAAAATAGATATTATCAACTAAAAACTATGATTCAGTTAGACCGGAAGTGCGGTCATCGAAATAAATGCTTTTTTTGCAGTTTTAATGTTTGAAATTTTAGATGTTATAGCGTTCTTATAGCCAATTAAAAGAGTGCTCAAAAATTCACCTGTTAGGGTTTTTAAACTAGAAAAAAAATAGTAAAAAAATAAAGAAATTTAGTTGCAAAGAACCTCGAATTTTTATCTAAAATGCATTTTTTAGAGTAAAGCCCTTACGGAGAATATAAATGACGTTTAATCGCCGAAAAAGGACATACTTATGTTATTAATTGGTTTAAAAATTGTTTTAAAAATTCAAGGACCAAAAAAAACGGAAAAAAACGAGCAAAGAAGAGTTTTGGTTTCTAGTCCGCTTTAGTTTGGGTTCCTAGGCCACCTATTAAATTTTTGCGTTTTTATTCAGTTTTTTTTGCATTTAAAAATTCATTTGTTTATATCGGTGTTTCATTTTAAATGCAAAAAAACACAAAACAAAGAATAAAAATGAAAAAAAGAAAATCTCTAATATTTTTAGCCAGAAAAAAGTGAACGTCGAAAAAAGGAAAAAAATATATTCATTGAACATTGAAAGGAAGGGGGATTTGACGGATTACCAAACTAAACAACAAATGGGAACGTTTTTCTCAGAAGCTTTTAATTGATGGGGGGGAAAAGGTCAATTTCTGAAATTTTGATGGCTGGAAGGGCGTGCAGTTTTTTTTTTGCTGAAAAATGAATGGATAGTTTAGAGTGCATTTATGTTTTAGAGAGCACTCGAGAACATATATAATTGTTGTGTTTTTATTTTTGTCTTTTTAATATTAGGATTTTTATGTTAAAGGTTTTCTTAAATACTCCTTATTTCCTATCAAATCGTCTCATTTTGAGTATATTAGAACACATAGAACTCAAAAAAATTGTGCAAGTTACAAAAAAAGTTCGAAAAAATTCGGAAACAATGTTCGGCTATGTCTGAGGGACTAACTTCCCGAATTTTAGCTCTCTCGGTTTTACAAAGCTCCCAACCGATAAACGTTTCCAGAAGAAAATGTCGAAGGAATTCTGAAATTGGTGGTATTATATGATCTTCAGGGCAGGTGTCAATTTGAGAGAAAATCGATTCGCGAAACCTCAATTCGGGAATTTTTAACTCAACATTTTCATTGTTTCAACCATCCCGATTTTATGATTCTTGCGCGTCATATTACATGTATTCTTATTATTTACCGGTTCCATTCGTTTTATTGTGTATCATTTTATTTTTTTTTCTGGTTTTTGAATAAAGTAAATACTAAGTAAAATAAAAATTGTGATTTCCGGAGGACAAAACGCTGCAACTAGAAAGAATGAACCTTGAAATCGTTGAATTGATTCAAATCAACGTTTTTTTGGGGAAACAGATTTTATTCCAGGTTATTTGGTTTGCCCCTAAAAACTAAAAATTTTAAATTCCTCTCTAATTAACTGTCTTTCTTCCGAATCGATTTTTGATATTGAAATCAGGTAGGATCAAATTAACTGACCCATTGTCTTTAACAAAAAAAAATTGAAAATAATGTCAAGATGCGGATTGCGGAATTTTATACATTGCCAAAATTACAGGTTATAGTTTCAATAGAATTTATCTGAAAATTATTTTTAGCCGGATACATTGAAAAACCAATGTACAATGAAGATGAATACACCCCTCCACTTACGCTCACTAGTTGCTTCAGAGTCAGAGAATCCCAGTTCTTTCCTGGCCATTGTGCTTGCCAGACATCAATATCACCGAAAACGTTTGGGGATATATCGGGAAAAAATTTACGCAGGAAACAAAGTCTACAGGGTCGTGAAAGAGCTGAAAAGAGCAATAATCGAGGATTGGCATACTATTGATCAGATAATTTGTATTTATCAATGGATAACCGACTTTTTCAGTTGACCCGTGAGAATGGAGGGCCAATCAATTTTTCAAATTTCCTAATTTTTTGTTGTTCTTGTTGTTTTCATAAACACTTCTGTTAGTGAGCTTATAATTATGTGGATTGGAAAATGAACAAAAATTGAAAAATTTGAGATTTTTCGTTTGCTCATCTTAAAATGGTTTTCGCTCCAGGACCATTTTGCAACTCGAACCGACCCTTCTTAGAGACCGTATGACATTTTTATGAAAATCTGCCGAACACTAATTTTTGTCGAAATTCACTAGTGAGCCTATAATTATGTGGAGGGGTGTATTTTCACAGTTCGAACATGTTTGCTGAATATGTGCATAGTAATAACATATAAACATTATATCTTTCTATGCTACTCTTAATTGAAATTGCTTGTCACCTTATACAATGCTTTGCAAAACGATAAGACTTCAGGAGATAAACAGCTTCCTATAAGAAGCGCAAACAAATCCCTTGCATTTTCTCGCTCCTCTCATGTGAGCGTTCGTGGTGTAATGGTCAGCATGGATGCCTTCCAAGCATTCGACGGGGGTTCGATTCCCCCCGAACGCAGATACCTTTTTGCTTCGCGATTGAAAATTAAAGCCCTCGGCGAAGAGGATTTGGGCATAAAAAAATCTCAATTAAAATAAATTAGTTAATCCGTCAAATCCTCTTCAGTGAACATGTTTTCCTTTTTCTTACAGTTCATTTTTTCTAGATAAAAATATTACAGCTTCGGAAAATCTTCCGAAAAAAATTCATTTTTTACAAAATCAAATCGCTAAAAAAAGAAGAGCAACAAAAATCAATATTTTCTCAGCTATTCTGAGAACATGGCGAAATTTGCTCAGAGATGGTGTAAAAAGAAAAACAATTAAAAAATGAATTTTAGATAAAAAAAAAGGTTTAAGAAAACGTTTTTGGGTAATAATATAACAATTAAAAAAAGGAGAGAGAAAAAACATCGAACAACACAAAACAAAATCAGTGTGTCGGGAGATGAATTAGCACCAAGAAGCAGATATAGTGACACGTCATCAATGATGAAAAACAAATTGAAAATTTTGTTGAGGTATTGATTTTTTCAAAACAATGTCTGAGATTACATGACAACACAGCATCCACGAATGAAGCGTACTTGACGGCGTCCGGCACGTCTTGAACCGTCGGAATTGGTCTGAAAATTTACGATTTCTACCAAAACTGACAAATTGTTGACTAAACTTATTGGGTATTTATTTTAAAAAGCACCATTGGCTTTTATTTTAAAAACCATAACATTTTTAGCCTTTTAACGTAAAATTATAAATTTTTTTCAACTATTCTTCAAATTTCAAAAAAGTTTCTGCGTTCGGGGGGAATCGAACTCAGACAATGGGGGAACTGGTTTTTTATCAGTTTTCCGACTAGTCGGCTAACTAGTAATGAACTAGTCGGCAACTCATAATGAACTAGTCGGGAACTGATAAAAAAGCAGTCGAATTTCATAAATTCGATTCACGCAAAAAATAGTAAAAACGCCATTGCAGCTTTATTATAACAATATTTATTAAATAATACAAAAAAAAGAACACGGTTCAAGGATAAAAAAAAATAAAAAAAATATATAACAAAAAAAAAGAAACAAAATACTTAGTAATTTATGTTGAGGTAGTCCTCGGATTCAAGTAGTTCATTCTCAGCGTTTCGGTTTGCGTTTTCCAGTTCTTTAGAAGACGCAACTCTTCACGCTTCGGTCCTAAACATAAAAAATTATAAGTGCATATGCTTTCATGAACCTACATAGACTTCTTCAATCTTTGAGTGAATTCCTTTGCGTCCCACGAACTACGATTCTTCTTAATTATAGAAATTTCCTGCTAAACCGATCCATCAATTGATTTATATAGGCTGTAATTTTAGAGATTTTGAAAATTGTAATGAAAAGACATGAAAACTGACTTGCTGTGTTAAAAAGATGAATCCTCGATGTTCAACTCCAGTGAACAATCTTCAAACTCAAAAAATGACTAAGACACTTCTGTAATTTTTCAATACTGATTTATATCATATTTGTAAATATTAACCTTTTAAATAATCGACAACATCCGGCTTCATTGCCGCCAAATCATTCAAACCCTGTTGATATGTCAAATCTTTGAGCACTGCTGATGGATAGCACTGAACTTTGAATGACTTCGCAACTTTTTCGTTCTTTGAGATGATGGCACGTGAAAAATCGAAAAATGTACCTGTTGAAGGACATACCACACCTGAGATCATCGTTATAGTTGTTTCCAGCCGACGAGCAGGGTCTCACTCGCAGGGGCTCTCTTGGGTTTGGAGATAACTATAATTTCTTGTTTCAAAAAAATACTTTTCTAAGCAAAAAAAACTATCTGTTGAATAAAACATCAGTTTCAACTAATTAAACACGATTTACAACATCTGCAAAGATTAAATATACATTTATATAATAAAAGTTTAAAAGTTTAAAAAAATTAAATTAAAAAAAATTAAATTAAAATTTTCGACTGGTTTTTTATCAGTTACTGCTAAAAAAGCAGTTCTCTTTTCGATTTGGACTGGTTTTTTACCAGTACTGCCAAAAAAGCAGTTCTACTTTCGATTTCGACTGGTATTTTACTAGTACTGCCAAAAAAGCAGTCGAAATGGCCCCGAACTGATAAAAAAGCAGTTCCCCCATTGTCTGAGAACCCCCGTCGAATGCTTGGAAGGCATCCATGCTGACCATTACACCACGAACGCTCACATCAGGGAAGCGAGAAAATGCAAGGGATTTGTTTGCGCTTTTCACATCAGACATTCCCATAGCGTTTTTTTTTTGGAAATTTTTAGGTTTAATGAAAAAATGCATATATCAATTTTTTAAAAATACAAATAAATTTAAGCCACTCACCCTAACATCCGAAGGTTTCACCTCCAAAACCGACGTCTCCAATTCTTCAGTTCTATTCAACAAATGGACAATATCAACACGTTCATTATCATGATTCCCTTCCAATTGTGCAATCGGTGCTCCAATTTGTTTTCCCTTTGCCGCTGATTGAAGTGCAGCGATTCTTTCCTTCAATTTCACATCAACATGCACATCATTCTTAGCTTTCGATGCATCCAATTCCACATTCACTAAAACCGTTTTTCCCTTATTCTGACCATGTTCATTTGTCGGTTGCATCGATTTTTCAATTGTTGTAATTGGCTCAGCTTCATCCTCGCTACAAAGCGAATATGGAATATCCCCATCGCTCTAAACGCGACAAATTATAAAAATCCACTTTTTTCCTCTAAAATACCTCTGAATGTTCCCGTCTCTTCGGACTCTCCTCCGTCTGCTCAATCTTTCTCTCAATAACTGTCACCAATCCTTCCGAAGTCTGTTTAAAAAAATATCAATTTCAAATTTCAGCTCAATTTAAACATACAACACCACTCTCATTACTCATCGAATTTTTCGCAAAGATCTCCTCTAACAACACATTTTTCGAATCAGGCGATTTTTTCGGAGCGAAACCTTCACTTTCATCGATGCCGAGCTGAAATAGCCGAGAGTTTGAATATTATGCGAAATTTTTGAATATTTACCTCTTCGAATAATGCAGCCGATGTACACATTCGCGACTCGAAGTACTCTCTTTCTAACGAAGACATTGACGATTGCTGCAAAAACATATATTTGACAAATTTATTTCAATTTTTTATTATTTTTCGAAAAATTACTGGTTAGATATTGATTTCATTAAAAAACTGATGTTTTGAGAAATTCGATTGAAAATAAGAGAACGCCTGAAATATTATATTTCACAAATGTATTTTCATCTAGAAAATCCAATAAATTTAATTAAAAACAAAAAAATTCATAAATAGTTCAAAAGAAGTGATTTTTAGCTAATTTTTGGGAGATTCAGAAACTTTTAGTTTTAATTCAATATTTTATTTCAAACTTCAACATTTCTTGAAAATTTTGAACGTATTTATATTTTTTCCCGTCCTAAAAATTCAATTTACCTCCTTCACCGCAAACCCAGCATCCGATCCTGATGTATTCTGCACCTGAACCGACTTCTTCTTCTCCTTCTGCTCAGCAACAAACTGCTCCAACGCAACCTTTCCATCAGAAATAATCGAACTATGTGTCGGCGTGGTACGGAAAACCACATTTGCTTTCGTTTCTGAAACCATTTTTATTCAAAAATAACTTATTCTTCTTCTTTTTTTCAATCCCCCTACCATTCTCTTCCCCAATTTCCTCCAAAACTTGCTGATAAATCGTTTTATTCGGTGTCGCTGGCTCATCTTTCTCTTCGACCTTTAAACGTTTGTTTTTTGTGGGAAAAGGGAATGAAAAAGGAATTTTAGAAAAACCTCTTTAAAATTCACAGCCGTATCAAATTTCTCGATTAATTTGCGAATCGGTGACGGCGAGCAGTCAGTTTCAGCATATTGTTGTTCCGGTATTTCAATTGGTTCTGGAATTTTCGGTGACGCTGGTTTTGTTGTTCTCGGTGCTGGCTTGATCAAAGATTGTGAAACGTTCCTAAAATAAATACATTTTGGATGTGTGATCTTCTAATTTTTCGTACTCAGTTCTCGTCTCCGATACCACGATAGCCGTGTTTTCAAAAGAATTAACAACCGCTTTGAACGCGGCTTCCAATGATTCTGTTACAACAATCGGCGAGCTCGGTCTCTGTTCAATAATTTGAGAATCATTCAATTCTTCAGAATTCAAAACTTCTGCAAGTACAACACCATCACATTCATCACTTCCAGCAGCCATACGCTAAAAATAAAGAATAGAGCATTAAAATAACTTTTTTTTTGAAATTTTGAATACTTTTCCATCAGTCTCAGTTGTTCCTTCATCCTCCTCGCGTTTCTCAAAATTCGGCGACGAATTATCCGATCTGGTTTCTCTTCCAGATACCCATCCTTCATCATCTGTCAACGACGATTGATGCGACAATTGTTGCGAAAATGGCCCATTTTGAGTCTGAAAATTTAAGTTTCATTATTCAAAAACCTCAATTTTCAAAATACCACAGCCTCGTCACTCAAATCCGAAGTTGGACCACCATTTTTCACCTCTACCAAGTCTGTCGAAATCTCAATCGGTTTCTTATCATTCTCTTCAGATTCAACTGGCGAAGATGGCGCTGAAAATTGAGAAATTTTCAACAACCAATAAAAAAAGGGGTTTAAACCTTCTGATGGTGTATATGAAGTTGAAATTTGTGGAGTTACACTGTGTTCTGGCAGTTTCCATGGAACACCTTCCAGTCCGGATTGGATGAGTCTGGAAATTTGAAAAAAATTGAGATTTCAGTCCAATTATAACAATTTATAGCCATAATTTCAAAAATTTTGCAAGGACTACATTTTTCGATGGAATTTTTCAAAAAAAATCGACTTTGTAATCTTTCCTTCGGGTTTTTAACGAAAGGATTACTAAGAACTAACCCTAAATATGTCAAATGCTAGAAATCGATCTAAAAACACAGGAAAAACAATGAAAAGAGATCAACGATCAAGAAAATCTCGAAAACATTTTTCAAGCACCTTTGAGGCGTTTTCTAGACCAAGAATTGGATTTCTAGGCCGTTATTTAAGCTCCAACCATAAAATATTGCTTTTTTGAATTACATTCTGGGTTTGATAATAACTTTTAAGCGAGAGTGAAAAAAATTAGAAAAAAGTGTAATTAATAACAATTTTTGAACTTTTCTATTAATCACCTGAATCTACAAAGCATTGTTCCATCCAACGGCTCCAAGAATCTTTTCATATTTGGAAGTTCGAACAATTCACGTCTGGAAAGAAAATATGTAGGCTTTCTTCAATTTTTTAGAAAACAGTATTTAATACTCACTTTGTCATATTCTTAACCGAAAAAATCGCATTCAATTCCTCAACTGTCAAATTTCTCGACGTTTCCTTATGATAATTCTTTCGAATGTCATGCCATGTGAACTCATTTCCGAATTTCGACAATTTGGTGCACGAAAGAAGCAAAGCGTTGAATCCATCCTTTAAAAAAATGGAAATGTCTATTCAAAGAAGAGTATTGAGTTTAATTACCACGTGTGGCTGGAATTTGCGAACATTTTCAATCGAAGACGATGATAATTTACTCTTTCGGCTGGCAACAGATGTCGTTCGCTTGTTGTTCTTGTGACTTTGTTTTCGACCCATTTGGTGAGCACTGAAAATTTTTAATTTTTTCGTTCATTCTGGTTCATTTTCGGATGATAACTAGCATTTTTGTCAGTAAAACGGCATTTTGAAACAAAGAGGGTTCAACAAAGAATTATAAGTAGACCGATAAATTAGATATTTCACAAAAAATGAAATTCTTTTTTAAAAAGCTGAAATTCAAAAAATTTATAATCGATCAGAACATGAGACATTTCACAATAAACCAATGAAATCATATATTTTTTTCCAGATAGACATTTAATTGCATTTTTTAAAGGAGGGCTTTACGGAGATTATGAATGCGTCTGGGAAGAAAATAGGCTACAGACTCATTCCAAATCTGTATTTAAAATTTTCTAAAATCATCTAGAAGCCGAGAAAATGAGCCTCAAAACAATGGCCTAGAAAAAAGGGCCACCTGGCCGAACTTTTTCCTATGAACTTTTTTCGTGTTTCGTTGATAAATAGTTATGCAGAATGCTTATAGAAGTCCTTTTTAATGTTTTTTCATCTTAACTTATGTTTTGTTTTTCATTTTTTTGAACTTTTCATGCCTGCGGACTAGTTTTCGCCGGTGGCCCTTTTTTCTAGGCCATTGTTTTGAGGCTTGTTTTCTCGGCTTCTAGGTGATTTTAGAAAATTTTAAATAGAGATTTGGAATGAGTCTGTAGCCTATTTTCTTCCCAGACGCATTCATAATCTCCGTAAAGCCCTCCTTTAATGATAAAAATGCAAAATATTGCTTGATATTTTCTTTTTCCAGAATTATTAATGAATATCGAAATGAATATGAAATTCCAATTCAACAATAAAATTATGTGCTCGAAAAGAAAAAATGATTATAAAAAAATGTTAAACATCAGAGAAATACAATGAAGGAATTTAACATTTAAAGAAATGTTTGACTTAAAACCCTCTACTCGTGAAAATTAAGAGATTTTCAAAACGAAACGAGATCTGGCATTCTGCCAGCACAAAAAACACCAACATTTATTACGATTTACATGCATTTGCATTTATATACGTTCGCGGCGGCACCATAACTTTTTATACGAAAAAAATGTACCATAATCTACGTTTTAATACAAAAAACCATGAAAACAAGAGAAATGGAGAATGTTAGCTTCCTCAGAATCAAAACTGCATCGGAAAGTAAATAAAATAAAAAGGAAATGTTTTTTTACGTGGGATGTTTCATTTCAAAGAATCGGATTTCAGAAACCACAAAAAATAAAAAAGATATCCTGCGGAGTCGCATTTTTATTATTTTAAGCGATGATCCAACAAATAAAAGGAACTTACGTTAGTGTGTCCGTCATTTTGATATTCAAGTATGATATTATTCGATTTTTCGAATATAGTTTTAGAGTCGAATTATATTTAGTTGAGTTCGTTCAGCTTTTCTGAAAAATTTCTCGATAAATTATATGAAATGAACTCTTTTCGAAGGGGAAAAAAAGTAAAACGAACACGTGCCCAAAATCTGTCAAAACAACGTTTTCACAATTTTGTTGAGGGAAAAAAGAAACCGAAATGGAACAAAAAACACTTTCTACAGACCGCGATAAACACCAGCAGCTGGCGGGACGAGAAAATGTTTTAGATTTTTTGTATTAGATAACCGCAAAATGTGGAACATACACTTCTTGTGTAGAAAACCGTGTATAAGTAGCAGCTGCCCGACAAATCGAAAAAAAACGGGGGAAATCGTTAATTTTTGCGAAAAAAGTGGAAATTGGGTGAAAATTTAAAATTTTTCATTTTTCGAGGCGGCGTGGTCGCAAACACGCTCACGCGAAATTACACAATTTGTAAAATACCGTAACCCGCGGAAAAATGAAAATTAAAAAAAAAGGAGTTTTTTCAATTTTCAAAAACCAATGTTTCTGCATAATGTTATTTAACAAGAGCTGAGGAATGAACAACTAATTGTCAGTTTGATCCCGTCGGCAAACAAAACATTAAAGAAACCAAACGAACAAAAGTGTACATGTTGACACAATCGGGTTTAACTGAACTACCCTGTCATGTTGTCACTCTTTGAAGAGGATTTTCTAAAATTATTCAAAAATCAGAAAGTTTTGAGAATTGTTCTATGAAAAGTTGAAGAAAAGAAAAAAAAGGCTCGAAGATAAAAATTAAAAAGAAAAGTAAATTTTACCGAATTAAATACTCCGATACTAATTAAATACTCCGATACATTGTTCGGATTCATCTTTTTGGATCTATTTGACAAAAGTCACAAAACTCAAACCTGAGAGATTTGTTGAAGAGAGAAAGGGGGATGGATAAGCACTTGTCAAATACAAGTGCCAACCGTTACATCTTTTTTAAAAAGTTCATGCAGTTCTATTTATATTTGTAATGTTTCAAAGTACAAAAAACTCGCAAAAGAAAACGAATATTAATGTTATTTGAATGTCCTTGAAATAAATAATTACAAATGAGCAGATGGAAATGAATAGTGTTCGCAATTTTTGATTTTTCAGTTAAATTATGAATCAAAAAACTAATTTCTATTTAATTTTTAGAAAAAATTAAATTAAAACTAAAAATATAGCAATAAATCATGTCCAAATTCCAATTTTCCACCGAAATATAATTTTTTTAAAAACTCACCAAAATTTTTGACATATCAAAACCAAAACCGTATCCTATACGAAATGATAAAATCCGTATCGGCTCGTAATCATTTCAATAGCACTTGAACATACCGAACGGTTGGTTTTATCCCTCTTTCTCTCTCTCTCATTCCCTCTGTCTGAAGTGCACCGCCTGTGTTATGTAAATCTGATGAACATTTTTGCTGGTGCAACAATGTTGTTCGCCTTTTCTATTCATATTCTATACACTACCATTATAATGTGAATTATGATGGTAAACAAATATTGTCAACTCAAATATTCTTGATCAATGCCTTTTGAGGGCTGCTCAAGCTCACAGACGCTCCGCACGCACGCAATGCGGCTGCCGACACTCAACACACTGGAAAATTTGAAAAATTCATTTTCCCGAAAATATTTCAGTGTGTTGAGTGGGAGGTCTCGCGTCGCGTGAGTGCGGAGCGGCTGTAAGGTTGAGCAGCCTTCCGAATGCAATGATCAAGAATAATAATTTAGTTGACAATAGAAAATATTATTTTTGAGTCATGAATGCATTTTTTGTATCAGACCAATTATGAAAAATAAATGTTTTTTGTCCGTGCCGCCAAAAAGCCGAGTTTTTTCGGTAGAGCGCGTTTAGAATCGGTTGGTTTTTACAGTATATTTTTTGTTACAAAGGTTTTTTAAAATGTTGAATCCGAAAAATGATAGCTTATTGCACAACAGTTTTATTTTTCTAAAATAAATTCGCGGAAAAATGAATTTTTGCAATTTTTCGTGACTAAATTTCAATTCTCATAAAATACTTTATTCTAAAATAGTTTTAAAATGTAACGCGTCAAATTCTCTTCATTAATATTTCTTCTATCGAAAATATGCTCTCTTGAAAATCTTCGGATGAGAAATTGCAGCAAAACAAACGCAAAGAGGTGTGCAACTGTTTGGTAAATCATGGTATCAAATGCACTAAAACCACTTCTACTATATGGATATGCGATACATCTTTTCCTCGGTTTCCTATTAGCTTCTTCCATTTTTGCGCAAACGAATGAGCCATCATTTGAGCAGTCACTAAACATTTAACATTTCTGGAGAAATTTTGAAAATTTTTTAATTTACGTATTCACTCGACAAATCGCTGGTGGCTTGACAATATCGAAGGAGCTAATTTGTTTCAGAGGTAAGGCATGTGTTGTCAGAGAGAAAGGATCACAGAAAACGTTGAAAACCTGCAAAAAAATAAAGAAACATATATTTAAAGACAATCTGTCAGTTTGGATTATCTAAATATCCGCGTTAAAATTTCTAAAAATCGTTTTCTTTTGGTTAAAGGAGGGCTTTACGCAGATTATAAATAAAGTTAAAACGCAAAAAAAAGACATACTCTTGTTATAAATGGGTTTTTAAAAAAATTTAATTAGTAGAAGAAAAAAACAGAAAAAACGAGCCACCTAAAAAAAAGCGGGGACCGCGGAAGAACTTGTGTTTCTAGTCCGCGAGCGTTTGGTTTCCTAGGCCACCTATTAAATTTTTTCTGTTTTTTTGCATTTAAAATGAAACAACGTTATAATATTGCATGAAAAACAAGCTGATGAATGTTTTTTTAAAATTTCAGTTTTCATATCCTTACTTTTTGTTTTTTTCTGCTATTTTTTTCCGAATGGGAAAAACTAGTGTTGTATTTGTGTAGAAACTAAATAATTGCAACATTTTGCATCACTTTTTGCTCTGTTTTTCATTTTAAATGCAAAAAAAAACAAAAAAAATGAATAAAAAAGCACAAATTTAATAGGTGGCCAAACCAAACGGTCGCGGACTAGATACACAAGTTCTTCCGCGTTCCCCCTTTTTTTTAGGTGGCTCGTTTTTTCTGTTTTTTTTCTTCGACGAATTAAAAAAAAATTTTTTTTGACCCATTTATAACCAAACGCGATGTTGCAAGTGCGCCCTAATGGTTAAATCAATTTTTTAAAAATTCTTTACAATTGTGGAATTAGAACAGATGACTTATTTACCACATTGACAAACTGATTTTTAAAAGAATATTTAGAATGAAATCTGAGTATTTTTATTAATAAAATTGTCTGTTTGTCTGAAAATCTAAATTTTTTTCCTGGAATTTTCACAGATTGCACGTTTCGTAAATTCAGAACCACTTCTCTACGATGCTGCGCAGTGAGGCCGAACTTTTTCCTGTGAGCTTTTTTTTCTTGTTTCATTAATAAATAGTTATGTAGAATGCTTATATTAGTCCATTTTTATGTTTTTTTTTGATTTTTCATGCCTGCGGACTAGTTTTCGCCGGTGGACACTGTTTCTAGGCCATTGTTTTGAAGCTCATTTTCTCGGCTTCTAGGTGGTTTTAGAAAATTTTAAAAAAAGATTTGGAATGAGAATGAAGTATATTTTCATCCCAGATGCATTTATTAGCTCCGTAAAGTCCTCCTTTAATGAAGCTTGCATACCTCATAAATCTTTAAATTATTCTCATATCTCCAAAATTTAATAACCGATGGATCACAATTCACATCTCCAAATCCTTTCAAAATTGCAGTCGTTATTGATACTTCTAAAGCTCCCTTTCCACCTGAAAAAAATCTGCATTTCTCAATATTTCCTAGCTGAATAAAAAACTTGTCACTTGATGAAAAATGCATGCCAAAATTATCAGCTTTAATTTCATTCTTTAGTTCCTCTTGCTAACAATGAAACAATAAAAATATTCAACGATTCTAGTGATTTACACGTTTGACAAATATTTTATTAGAAGACAAAAAAAAACGAAAATGTAAACAAAAAATCAATAATCTAGCATTTTTCCTTATCCTTTGCTGACAAGATGTCCAAAGTGACGTAGGTCATGTCGTATGTTGATCCGATTTTGTCTGATGGGATCACGAATTCCGAAATTCTTTTGCATCCCTAAAACGAAGGACATTGGGTCATCACAATATTTGTTTTAAAACTTACAGCTTTCTTCACATTGCAGTTGTGGGTGATGATAAGGTATGGAGCAATTGATGTGACTTCGTCTTCTGTTCCGACCAACGAGAATTCTCCTTCTTTTGATGATGTCATCGAGGCGAGTTTGTCATCAGGATCCACTGAAGTATTAAAAAACGGTCTTATATTTTTCTAAATTTTCAAATCTAGGTACACCGACTTCTGGAAATCATTCGAGACTGGGACCGATACACCATGACGCAAAATTGCGGACCTAGTTAGGATGATGCGACTTAAAGACAGCTTGTCAGTAATCCAAATCCAAGGCAAAAAATAAAAATTGTGTACTAATGAGAGAAAGCTCTAATTTTTGTAATTGAAATCAGGTACGGTCAAATTAACTGACACCTTGTCTTTAAAGGAAGTGGGGGGGGGGGGGGCAGAAAACATGTATCTAGGATGACAAAAAATTTGATTCTCTTTCGAATAGTACCGAGCAATATCCTCTGTGACCTCAAATGGCCTCCAAAAAACACAAAAACGAAAAATTGCAATTTTCTGGCTCGAAGAAAGTTAGTCCCTAGACTTGGTTTTTTAGGTCATATGGGTCTCTCTTCCTATTTTTACTTCTCATATGGTATCTATTAAAAATTGAAATGGCCTAGAAAACCAACAATGGGGGACTAACTTTCTTAGGGCTAAAAAACAACGTTACGAGTTGTTGTTTTAGTAGTTGCTTTTTTTTAAACGAAGTCCGCAATTTTGCGTCATGGTGTACAAGTCCGAAAATAATGGAAGTGGAGAACGGTGCTTCGGAATTTCAAAAAAAAATAGGAATAAAATTTATCGATTTTTCAAAATTATAAAATTTCAGAATCCAGATTCCAAAAAATCGATAAATTTGCAAATATCAAACTCACAAGTATCTCTCTCCCAAAGAGTAACCTCCGCTTGAATTCTCTTCTTATTACAGATCGTCGTTCCCTTGACAGTGATCGTCTGTTTCTTCGCCTCGATTATAACAGCACCGAGCAAAAATGCAGCAATAAGTAATGCACCGCGCATCTTGATACCAAGATTGATTATTTTCAATAACTATCATATTTATAGTAAACCAAGTGGGCGGAGTTTCAAAGTTTCGAATTTTTACACTAACAACAAAAAGGGGGGGGGGGGTTGAAAGAAAACAAAAGACAAGGTCGTTTGGAAGGAGAGAAAAATTGAATGAATGAAAAAAAATCTAAAAAAGCGTTGAAAATTGATCAAGTCAGCGGTCAGAAGATGAGAAAGATGGTTGAAGTGTCCAGTATGTTATTGATGGTCGCTAAGATAATGTAACGTTTTTGATAGTTGTACTTTTCGTTGTTGACAAGTTCTCAAAACTGGAAGGGAAATCGGGGGACACTTTTTAAGCTCTTTTATCGATAATTCGAAGTTTTAAAGACAGTGTGCCACTTACTTTAAAGGTTTTATGGTGATTTTTCCAAATTCTTTAATTGAAAATAATTTTTCTCATAGAATTTTTGAAATTTTCAAAAATTTTAAATGAAAATTACCTACAACTAATCTCAAATTACTTAAATTTTTAAGAATTTCAATTTTTCGAACAGAATTGCATCAACTGGAACCCTGCCTTTAAAGGTTTTCTTAACCAATTCTGATTTCCTATCAAATCGATTCGTTTTGAATATACCAAGAACATGAAAAAGTCGAAAAATTAACAAGTTACAAAACAATTGCAAAAAATCGACAAAGTTCAGAAACAACGGAGTTTCTTGGCTTTACAAGGTTTCCACTGAGAACCATCGGCTGAAAAAAGCCATTAGAACCAAGATATAGAAAAAAAAAGTGAAATTTGGATCTCCACAGAAGGTTTTTACGTTCGAGGGACTAACTTTGGGAAGTTAGTCCTCCACGAAAAATTGCTGTCTTTCATGCATTTTTTTCACTTTTTTGTAGCTTGCTCTCAAATTTTTTTGATTTTTTTTTTGTAAGAGTGGGTCAATAAGAGTCGGTTTAGTAAGAAATAACAGCTAGTTTTCCCCGACTAAAAAAAACATCAAAAATTTAAATTCAAGGTCTTCAACATGCTTTTTTGACTCTTAAAAATATAATTTACAATATACAACAGCATCGAGTCGACAGTAAGAATTGTTTCAATCGGGTTTCAACTAAAGGCAGTATATCACAGTGAGATGGCACACCGTCTTTAAGAAATGTATTTTTCTTCGAAGGAATAAGTAGTTTTTCAAAGTTTGACTAAATTTTCAGATGTTTGGTTATTTTTTCTTGATAATGTCACTTTCTGTTGGATTTTCAAAAATCTGAACTTCTAATAATCGATGAGCAATGAGCTTCTAACAAATTGAATTTTATTTTCAAAACAACACATGACAACTTCGTAAGGGATCAATTTTTTAAAAACAATTTTTAAAAATAAATTTCAGAATTTTCTTCGTCACTTGAATTGGGTTTCAGATTCTCTTATTGCCCCGATGCATAAATTCGGAAGAAAATAAACTTCTACTGTAACATTTCCATGAATCACGTTAATTTTCAAAATATCCACTCTCCGCCCATTTCTTATTATTTTTCCATCACAAAATGTTCAAAAAATCATCGACAACATTCTTTTTCTTCGTATTATGCACAATAATAATATTATTCGTCATTTGTGAAAAACAACAAATAACTGTAAAAGGAACCACAATCTGTAACAAAGAACGCGTTTCGGTGGAAGTTTCGCTTTGGGAACGGGACCTGTGTGAGTCATTACTAGTATGACAAATATGTAACTTTAAAAAATTGCTTAGCAGTTGAAAATAATATATTTCTAATAACGTTTACCAAAAAAAAACAACGATAATTTAGAAACGTTCGATGAAAAATGAGAATTTTTAAATTAAATAGGGTTGTTTCAATTAAATGTGGCCTAGCTTTCACTATTTGGGTTTCTAGGCCATTCCAGAAATATGTTTTCTTGAAAATGTTAATCAAAAAACATTTCCGATCAGTCCTCACATAATTCATCGCATTTTTCTTTTTTTTTCGAATTCTTTTTATCAGAAATTAACAAATAAAGAAGGATTCTGCTCCGCGGACGCATAAGTGCTTCTAAAATGATATCACATTTTATTTTTAAATGAATGGTATCAAAAACATAAATTTTTGATCAGAAATGACTGAAAAACTTGGAAAATAAACGGTATTTATTTGGTACGAAGAAAGTTAGTCCGCGCCGTTTGGTTTTCTAGTCCACATCGGTTCAAATATGTTAAAGGAGGTCGGAGGAGACGAAATAAATGGTTTAAAATTGATAAAACTGTGATTGTTTATAAATAAATGAAAAAAAAATTTGTTAGAAACTCGAAAATGGCGAAAAAAATCCCAAAAAAAACGATTAAATCGTAGATCGCCCTAATGGCCGAAGAAACGCTTTTTGGTTTTCTAGGTCGTCTGACTTTTTTTTTTGAAATGTTATTATTTTTTCTTGTTTTTCTTTTCTTTTCAATTTTTCTTTCATAGAAAATTATGTATAAAATAGTATAAAAAATGTCGGAATCAAAAAATTAGCCAGAAACACTGAAATGGCCTAGAAAACCAAGTTCGGGGGACTAACTTTCTTTGTACCAATAAATGCCACTTTATTTCCAAGTTTTTCGGCCATTTCTGGTGAGAAAGTGATGTTTTTGGTATCATTCAATTGAGAATGAAAATTTCTCTCATATTTACTGAGTTCGTGGATCATTTCTTCCAATCTTATTGTCAGTTTTCCTTAGAGAAGGACTTTACGGAAATAATGAATGTAACTGGGATGAAAATAGACTTTATTCTCATTCCAAAACTGTTTTTAAAATTTTCTAAAACCACCTAGAAGCCGAGAAAATGAGTTTCAAAACAATGACCTAGAAACAGTGTCCACCGGCGAAAACTAGTCCGCAGGCATGAAAAAGCATAAGAGCGGACTAATATAAGCATTCTGCATAACTATTTATTAACGAAACACGAAAAAAGCTCATTGTCAAAAGTTCGGCCAGGTGGCCCCTTTTTCTAGGCCATTGTTTTGAAGCTCATTTTCTCGGCTTCTAGGTGGTTTTAGAAAATTTTAAAAACAGGTTTGGAATGAGAATGAAGTCTATTTTCATTTAAAGAACATTTAGTATCTCCGTAATGTCATCCTTTAAAACAAAATGTACCACCAAATATTGTTTTTATTTAAAAATAAATAAATTCATTTTCCAGTAGAAAGCGACGACAAACTCGCTGAAATGAACTCCACAAAACTCGGCGAATTCCACCTATCCGGTTTCGAAGACGAACTTGGAGCAATCACCCCATATCTAAAAATCGTCCATAACTGTAATGTTGTGAAAAATGTGAATTTCTTCAAGAAAAACCAGAAATCCCAAAATTTTTCAGAACTGCCACCGAGTCGTCGAATTCTTCATCCCAGAATCAAAAATCGGCCGAATCTACGACATGACTTATGTTCCATTGGACATTTTATGGAAAGAAGACAAAGAAATTTGCGACTAAATCATTTGTTATCAATCAAAAAATTCGTCATTGAGAATTGGAAACAAAACAAAAATGAGTCATATTATTTTTTTTTGGGGGGGGGGGGGGGGTCAAAGTCAAACTAGTTCAATTATCGAAATCGTTGAAACCATTTCAAAAAAGTACCGTATATTTATGCATAATAAAAAAAATAAA
Source organism: Caenorhabditis virilis (assembly GCA_964036255.1). Taxonomy (NCBI): domain Eukaryota; kingdom Metazoa; phylum Nematoda; class Chromadorea; order Rhabditida; family Rhabditidae; genus Caenorhabditis; species Caenorhabditis virilis. The sequence goes on along the minus strand of OZ038417.1, from coordinate 5,155,268 downwards.
TAAATCAAGTTTGAGACCAAGGGGGAGCAAAAAAAACAAAGAGCATCAAAAATGGGCTGAGATACGTAATAAGGAGTGTGGAAAAAAAAGTGAAGAAAAAGAAACAAAGTGAACAGTCACAAAAACCGTATTCAAAATGAAATACTCACAAAAACACAAAACAACAGGGAATATTGTTGTTTTTTTACAATAAGAATAAATAATATTTACAATGGGTTGGCAGTGGAACATGCTCGTTGTGTGGGGCTGATCGATCTTGCTCTCTCGTGCCCTATTTTTTGCACATTTATTATTAAACTTTTACTTAAGGCTTCCAAATATCAATCTCCCACCAACAACAACTCCAATCATTGCCGCCGCCGCGCTGACCCCAAAAATTGACCATCTTCTTCTGGAAGCGTTATCTCGTCTCACCTCTTCCTCTTCCGCTTCATATCGAGCTTTCATCGTTTCACCGAGTTCCATGAATCCAGCCTGTAGAAGGAACATTTTTTTCATGACGTGAAACCAATTTTTTTGCTCTTTTGAACTTTTTAAATGTTGCCTTCGAGGCAAAAAGAGCAAAAAAATAAGTGTTCTAAAATTTGCTCGTTTTGCTTCAAAGTATAGGGATAAAATAGGATTCTAAGCATGGTCTTTCAGAGCTCAAAGTCTGAAAATCTAGAGAACGAAAATTATGAGATAATAAGGGCAATTATGGACCCAATTTAGAAAGATTAAAAAAATGTCGGTTAACTTTCAGTTCCCACCATTTTTAAACTAGCTAAATTGTCCGTCATCCTCGACCTTATTCAAATGTTCATATTTAATCTACAACTACAATATTCAAGGCATGAAACCAATTTTTTGCTCTTTCGAATTTTTTAAATATTGCCTTCGAGGAAAAAAGAGCAAAAGATATGTGCTCAAAAATGTGCTCGATTTTCTTCGAAGTATTGAGATATAAAACTCTAAATATGATTCTAAGCATGGTTTTCCAGAGCTCAAATTCTGAAAATCTAGAGAACGAATATTATGGACCCAATTTAGAAGGAATAATGCTCTCGAAATAAATTCAATTCAACCAATTTGCCCGTTTATTGCCCCGCGAAATACGGGATTAATTCGAAATTTTGAGTTAACCCCATTAATCTTCACGGTCACTTTCAGTTCTCACTATTTTCAAATCAAAAATGTCTAAATTGTCCGCCATTCTCTACATTATTCAAATTTTCATATTTAAACTACAACAATTGTAGAAAAGAGAAAAAATGAATAACAAATATCGTATCCCGTTACATACCCTATAATTATCGGATATTACCCATCATTCGACAACAAAAGAGATGGTGTCAAGGGTCTTTTGCACCATCATAAGTAGAAAAACAGCCCCCCCCCCCTTACTTTCTCATCCCACCAATATGGCGCTATAAAACTAAACAAATATCACTTATTTCCCTCGATAACACATTTTTAAATATGTGGTAAGTGAACCTAAGTAAATAAACAGGCCCCGGTACATGTTTTTGATGTCCGTTGGGAAGAATTAAGATTCGGGAGCTCCCGAGAAATTGACAGAGCATTTAATACAAGTTAAAACTTCCAAAAACCCGATTTCACCTACCCAACTCCTCTTATGCTCCTTCCACGACGCTCTAATCCTTGATTTGATAAACAGCGACGTATAAATCGTCAAATTTCGCACTTGTTCCGACAGCTCAATATGCTTAATCATTTTCGCGGCCACCATTCCGCCAAACGCAATCAATCCTATCTGAAAAGCCCCCAATTTTTAACAAAACACATTTTTCCTCGAAACGAAGAGAAAATTCCTTCGTTTTTTTGTTATTCTAAATTGCATGCAGTTTATGTTTCCATACCAATCGTCCATAGTTCATCGGGCATGTATCGTTGGATGAATAACCAACTGTTCGGACAACCTGAAAATTTATTGATTTTTCAAAGAAAATAATAAAAGAAGGCTATAAATACCTCTTGATAGATAGAAAATGTCATTTTTGGCGAGGCTAGCAGCTGTTCGGTGAACATTTCGAGATTCTTCTTATGTTTCTTCTCAAAAATTGCCGCCATTGACCTAAAATTCCTTTATTTAAAAAAAAAGTAAACGTTTTAGTTTTAACCTCATCATTTCATGTTCCGGCTGGGTTCCATATGGTAGTGGTGATGCTTGATACCATTCGAATCCAGTTTTTGAGATTCGATATGAGAAATAATCAACCTAAACATTAAAAACTAGCAATTTCGACTGAAAATAAAGCTGCATACCACAAAGCCCTCAATATCTAGTCTCGGTAACTCCCAATCGTTTGTTTCCTCGTCTAACCGACACCTCAACTCTCCACCTATCGATAGCCGACGGGTGGTTGTTGCAGCTTCTGGTAGACACGAATCTGACTCATTTCCCTGCTGAATCTTATCAAACGGGTCTGCTGATGAATGCGATAACAGCTCCTTCAGTTCTGAAGTTGCCATTGTTTTTCTGCAATTCTTACGATTGGTTAAATATTCATAATTCGCTTAGTTCTTACCTTCTCATCACTCCACTCGTTTGATGAGTCTTCAATTGTGCTCTATCAATATCGTCCTGCGTCATTGTCGTTCCTAAAATTTTTTATTTTATTTTCCATCAAAATTATAATTTACGACGAAAAAAGAAAGAAAAGAAAACGACAAGAAGAAATAAATCTACATAAAGTCTAAGGGGGGATGCGTTCGCGGATAAAAAGGGCGGGATTAAGAGAATGGTTAAAACAAAAAGAAAAGAAAAAAATGTAGGCGTGGTCGACGATTTATACAACTGCTCTCTTTTTGTTGTTGTTTTGGACAGAGTTGATAACAATGGCCAAAGCAATGACTGCTGAGACTCCGAAGACAAGCCAGCCAGATTTGTAGATCTGAAATTTTGTAAATTTCAAGAAAAACATGTTTTTTTCAATACAATAAGTTTCGGTAGATCAAAAAATGTTAATTTTAAAAATGTATGTTTTATTTTACAAAGAAAAAACGCTAACCTGACCAACGTTATCAACACCCTTAGCCAAATCGAATCCAAGGAAGCGAATTCCGTTCAAAGTGTGGAAAACAATTGGGAACGCAATAATGTACTTGAAAACGGCAGTAACAGCGCATGGCAAGTTCCAGCTTCTGACGTATTCAACAAAAGTGGTGAAATCGACTGGAAGAACGGCGAATCCGATTCCACCGAAAAGAAGGGTTCCGGCCATCACACATCCACTGATTCTGTGGAATCCGGACAACTGGAAAGATGAAGAAAATTGTGAATTACAATAGAAAATGGATTAATGTACCATCCATGTGAGTTGTGGTTGGTAGATGGTAAGATGTGGAGCGATTGGGCGGTTCTTGGCGCGTTGCTTCATCAAGTATTCCCATCCGAACTTTTGAATTGGGGTTTTTGTCTCGGACTATAATTCAAGAAATTAATATTATTTAGATCTATAACTATATTTTACTTTTGTAACAACGGAAGTTCCGAAGTTACGGCAAATTGCCGATCTGGCGGACAAACGGCACAAAATTGAGGATGGGATGTTGAGCATTCTGCAATTTCTAACAATAATTTAATTTTTGAATAGTTCCGGTCAATTTTATCAAAAAAGTGTGTAAAAAATAAAGGGCACCGGTGTTTTAAAAAAATTGAAAAAATGCACGCAGCCTGCACGAGATCTGCGCCAGGCGGCGGGGCAAACAACGTAAATTGCGTCAGTGTGCGTTTCTTGGCGTTTTCAAAAATATTGTTATTTTTTAAATTTTTAGATTTTTTTTCATTGAAAAATATATTTATGAGTTATAATATACCCCGAATAAGTGATGAATCGACTCCCTGGCTCTTTCTTCTAACAGAGTTTGGTTTTAAAAACAAACCGTTTATCCTAACGAGCTGGAGCACCGAAAACTGGACTTCTCGAAAATTGTGGGTTGAGAAAATCCTAGGAGGCCCGAATTTAAAACATTTTGAGGAGAATTACGGTAATTTGTGAATTTTAAAACAGAAAAATTAATATTATACAACATTTAGGGAATAGTATGGTACCAATATTGAAAAATGGAATAACTTATGAAAACATAAAATTGACGGATTATTTGAGTTCTGAAAAGAATTCAGAGGTTTATCTAAAGGATTGGCATTTCCAAAAAGAGTAAGAAAATGATGAAATATTGAAAAGAAGACTATTTTAAAGGTATGGAAATTCGATGTACACCCCGCTCCATCCATTTTTCTCTCGAGACTTTGTAAACCTCGAATCCTGGACTGAACACCAAATTGAAAATCCATTTGGAGATGACTATCGTTTCGTTTATTTTGGAGTAGCGGGAACATGGACGAAATTCCACTCTGACGTTATTTCCTCCCACAGCTGGTCGGCAAACATCTGTGGCCGCAAATTATGGTACATGATGAGACCGGGAATGGAAAAGCATTTCACATCGAGTAGCAGTGAGTCAGGATTTGTAGAAGATCTTCGAGAATTCGAAAATTTGTTTGAAATCGCCGGAGTTTTTTCGTTCATTCAAGAACCGGGAGAAATTGTATTCGTTCCTTCAAATTGGTACCATCAGGTTCATAACTTGGTAATTATCCTAATTTTTATTCCACCTGACTTATTTCTCCTGATTTTTAAGACCGATACAATTTCAATCAATCATAATTGGATAAACGCTACAAATTTGAACTTTGTCAAAAATCTCCTAGATCACCGAGTTCTCGACGTCAGAAATGAGCTAGAAGATTGTAGAGAATTCTTCACAGAAGCCGAATTTGAGGAAAAAGTGGAACTGGTCCTCTTTGCCGATGCTCGTTTAAATTTTGAAAAATTTCAAAAAATGTGCATTTTGGTGAAAGAATCAAGGAAAACGCCTAAGTTTTGGACGTGTGATAAACATGGAAAACATTTGTAAGGAGTTTCTGGACCAAAATCGATTTAAAACATTATTCTTAAAAATTTTACAGAAATCTCTGCATCTCTGATACCTCCTGCCACGAGAAAATTCAGAGAATCTGCAATTGTTCTGAAAACTTCTGCGAAAAATGCTTGAATTTCATCAAATCTCTTGAATTCTCAATTGCTTCTACTTTTCTTTGGTAATTAATCGATAATCGATTTTTAAGAATTATTATTTACAAAGTTTCAGATTGTTTCTCAACACTTCTCTTGTTTTATCATCTCATCGTAGGAATAAAACATTTTCAGTGTTTCTAAATTTCAGAAATGAATCCCGAACAATTGAAGCAGTTATTCGAAGACATGAACAATGGGAAAAGAGGGACATTGGAGTCATATGGGGTGGAGAATGTGAAGCAATTGGCAAAATATGGTAAATTAAAGGTTGAGCGGCTATTTGGAAGGATCGAAATGTGTTTTTTTTTAATTCGTTCGAAAGAAAATCCGAAAAAAAACCATTTTTTAAGATTCGGGCACGTGACTGTTCGGGAGAAAATCAGTTCGGGAGAAAGACAGTTCGGGAGAATTTTAAAATTCTCTTTTTTTTTGCATTTTCATTTTTTAAACTTAAAGTTTCGTCATTTCATAAGTTTTTTTCGGTGCAAAAGCTTTCGAAATGCCGAAAATTTAAGTTTAAAAAATGAAAATGCAAAAAAACAAGAGAATTTTAAAATTCTCCCGAACTGTCACTTTTTTCTCCCGAACTGTCCTTATTCTCCCAAACTGTCTTTCTCCCGAACTGCCTTTCTCCCGAACTGATTTTCTCCCGAACTGTCACGTGCCCTAAGATTCAGCTTATAAAAAAGTTGGCCGAATTTGGATTTTTAGTCCCTCGTTTGTTTTTCTAGGCCAGTTAACTGACGAAACGGCCAAATTAATTATTTTTCAGTCTTTTTGGAATATTTTAAAACAAGGAATGAACGAGAAATGTAAAATATATCTTTTTGCCAAATTTTTTCGTTGAAAAATCACCGAAATTTTTAAAAAATTATCTCATTTCCTACTTTTTTTTGAAAAACATTTCCGAAAACCGTTATTGTCAACTCAATTATTCTTGATCATTGCTTTCGGAAGGCTGCTCAACCGCACAACCGCTCCGCACGCACGCGACGCGGTGACCTCCCACTCAACACACTGAAATATTGACGGGAAAATGAATTTTTCAAAATTTCCAGTGTGTTGAGTGTCGACAGCCGCGTCGCGTGCGTGCGGAGCGGCTGTGAGGCTGAGCAGCCTTCCGAAAGCAATGATCAAGAATAATTAAGTTGACAATAACCAACCTTTTTTCAAGGAAAATCTAGTTTTTCTTAATTCCAGAATTTTTTTCGAATGAATTTAAAAAATATGAGAGGACTTTTATTGATTTTAAGCAAATTTTGACGCTTCCGAATTCCATTTCAAATAAACTACTTAAAATTTATAAATGTTCTCAAATTACAGTATTGATTTTCAATGAATGCATCGAAAAGCAGTCAAGCAGTCCGGTTGAAGAAACGAAGGGAATTGAAGAAAATGTAGAAGTTTTTTTGAATTCACAAAATAGCAGATTTTCCCAAGAATCTGTGCCTTTTTTTCAGGAGCTGAAATCTATGAAGGAAATCGTCGAAAATCATCTGAAAACCGCCAAAAACAATGAAAAACCAATTGATTGGAATGTAAATATAGGTAAACATTTATTTTTTCCAACTTTTATCAATTTTGTTAAGTTATCGGCAATTCACACGTCTCAAAAAGTCTGCGTCCCGTAATTTCCATCAAAATCCCACAAATGCACAATCAATCAACAGAGGAAGTGGAATTCGACCTAGATGGCTTCAACAGATTCCGGAAGGAAATTGCGCAAGCAATAATTGATACAAACAAATGAAAAAAAGCATATATATATAAAATCGGATTTATAAATAATCCTTTTTATTCAACAAACAAAAGAAGATAACAACCTGAGCATCAAAAAGTACCACAAAAAATTTGGCTTTGCCAAGAACAATTATCAAAACAAGGAGGTAAATAACAAATGATCACAGTTTTTTAAGACTTTGGTTTCTTTTTTTCTGATTTTAATTTCCACTAGGTGGTATTAGTTGTTTACAAATTCTGTTATATAAACGTGAAAAAACCTCTGTCAAAAAAAAATCGACACACCACGCGTGAGAGCAATGGGATGTGTTGCGTTGTCTTATTATCCCTCACCATACACTATTTCGCAAAATAGGGAAGTTCACGTTTATGCAACCGTTTTTGTGGGACAATAATATTAAGTAAATTTACAAACAAATGGAGGGATATGACCGAAAATTTGAATAACCAAGCTTAGGCGTTCACCGTACTAAAAGAATGAGATTTTCTGGGGGGATGCGAGTAGAAATAGAGAGAGAGAAAAAGAAATGAAAGAAAATTAGTAAATATTTACATGTAAAAAATAGGAAAATTTTTGAGATCAAATATACAACAATGCGAATAAAACAATTTAAGGCTAATTTAATTTTCAGAAATATTTCCAAATCGATGAGTAATTTCCGAATTAGATTGACTAATTTCCTCGTCCGATTCTGAACCAGTACTTGAGATAAGGGCGAGAGCGGCTAATCTAGCCGCCTCGTCTTGTGTGATAAATTTTCCAGTGGCGAGGTCGAAAATCAATTCTTCCGCTTTTGAGTTTCGACCACTTTCACGATCTTCTTCATCGCGTAAATCTTTAAAAAATAATGTTTTCATCAATTTTATCAAAAATCTTACCGTTATCTATGAGTTTTAAATGATCCTCAACTCTTGGAATAGGCGGCGGAAGTGGTGAATCCTCAAATGGGTCTGGTGTATGGTAGTGACCAGTTTCTGGAAATTTAGGGGTTTTAAAGGACTCTTTACAGAATTTGTGTTTCATTTCATTTTCATCTTCTTCTCTATATTTGAAAACCTATGAAAGCAAACAATTTTTGCGAAATTTCCTTTCTAGTACATGAAAAAGCAAATTTACAAACGAAGGCGGCGAAATGGCCTAACTCATCGTCCAAAAAAATATATTTATGAGACATTCCCTTTAAAAATATGTTTTGAAAAATCTCTTATAAAAATTTAGAATTTTCAAAAAACGACGGTTTCAAATACGGTTCAAATTGGTTAATGAAAGTGCGCTCCAATGCAATTCGGCTTCTGTGAAGAAACTATCTATTTGCTCGCATTTTCTGGTTACAAAGATAATTCTTTTCGATAAATACACTGTTTGGAACAAATAAACATACAAAACTTTCTAGAAAACTTGAAAAAGATGAAAACCACCTCATCTCATGGAGAATAAACTTTTTTTGAGCTAATTTACTTGAAAATTGTTTTTTTTGTCTGAAAAATACTGAAATTTGTAAAATTAAATTTCAAATAATTATCTATACGCTTATTTCTAAAAAATTAAAAATTTATGGGTTCCAGCCAAAAATTGTATTATTTATTCAAATCTTCGTTTATCGTCATTTGGCACGTACCACAAGGTTAGAATTTAGAAAAATGTTGAAAACAGCTTTTTAAAGACAAGGTCTCACTTTTTCACAAGAACTCACCCCGATTCACAATGTTAAGCTCATTCAGATCTTTATTAATACTCCTTGCAATTCTACCAAAACCACAAGATGCTGAAATCCTTCCGCCAATCTCCTGCTCCCACATCTCCGTTGCTGTTACTTTAATTATCGCGGTTCTCTGCAAAAAATCTCAATTTTTTGAAAAACTCTCAATCTGAACAAACCGGGTCATGCGATAATGCTTCTCTATAAATCGGCCTAATCTTCTTCGTAACAACAACATTCCTCATCAATCCGATATGCGGATTCATTCCAGCTTCATCTTGATACGGAAGCTTATATTCCCCCACACTTGTTTCGAACGGTAACAGCGTTCGCGACAAAACTTCCCAAATCACCAAACCCATCGCATAGTTATCCATTTGTTTATAAGCAAATGGTGTGAACTCTGTCGCTCCTTCAAGCATCTCCGGCGACATGTACCTTCTCGTTCCAACCTGTCCAAGAAGATCCTTATTCCTTCGAATATCATAAGTGATCCTTCGAGTCAATCCGAAATCTGCTAAACACGCCGACATATCATTTTTCACCAGAACATTTTTTGATTTTATGTCGCGATGAACCATCGCCGGTTTTGAGATTTGTAAATAAAATGGCTTTTCATCGTGAATGAATGCTAATCCATCTAACATTGATAAAACTATCCGAATCGCTGAAGACACGCTGATTGCGTTGTTCTGTAAATGAAATATCGATTTTGAGAAATTACAAAAAACAATGTCTTACCTTTATAATTTCATACAAGCTCAACCTCGGATGATACTCCGTCACAATCCAAAGCTCATCGCCAACCTTGGCTCCAAAATGAAACTGCAAAATAGCTGGTGACCATTTTGCCGCTGCCTTAAAATCCTGATAAATATTCTTCTCGGCGGTATAACTTTGAATCTCTCGCAGCGTATGCTTTTTCACAGCGACTTCCACCAGTTCGTCGTCTTTTTCCATCCGTCCGTAGTAGACATGTCCGAAACGACCTCTTGTTATTAGCTGAAAATTATTTTTTGATAATTTTATCGAATTTACTGGAATAGTACGGTCTCAAAGGTGCATTTTTTGAATAAAAGAGGATAGGCTAGTTTTTAAAATAACAAATTCACGGTGGGCTAAAGTGAACCGACTATAACTAAGAAAATTCACTACGACAATTAAAAATTGAACATAGAAAAAGGGGCGTTTTTAAGGGCGGGGCATTTTGCAATCGTGCGGCACGGTTACACAAAACGGGTTATATTCAGCTATTCAGGGACGCAATTTTTTAATTCGGAGTGAAAAAAATTAGATTAAGCCGTGCTTTATGTATTTAACGCAAAAACTTCATATTTTCATGCGTTGTAGGCGTTAAAATGCCATTTGTAAAAAATTCCTAATTTTGCATGTATGCAATTTGTCGTAACTGTGTACGCACACAAACACGTTGTTCGTGATGACTATTTCGGTTCACTTTATCCCACCGTGAATTGATTAAAAGTTAAAAATATTTACATTCAACATTTTTTTTTCAATTTTTATCGAATTGAATAAAAATCTTTTCGAATTTGAATATTTTTTGATTTTAATCAAATTTTTTTTGAGCAACTGGCCTAAAAATCGAAAAAATCGCATACAGATAATTCCAGGCATTGGGATTTTGGGTTTCTAGGCCATTTTTTTTGCTAAATGGCAGAAAAACCCAATTTTCCTTTCTCGGAAATGTCTATACACGATTTTTTAACCTTAAACAATGTTCATTGTCAATATTTAGATAATATTTTTCTTATTCACCCCCCAAGACCAATTTCTGAGCACTTAAATTATAATTTCGCAGGGAAATGATACAAACCGAGATGTTGTAAGTGTGCTCTATTGAAAATCCTAATTTTTCATTGAGTTTGAGGCATTTTTCGTTGTTTTAAAAAAATAAAAATTTGAAACATCTTGAAAAACTGAACATTAAATTAAAACTTTATCAAAATTGTTGGTTTTTCAGCAGAATTTTTTCCGTAGACTGTTTTTCTTATATTGTCAACTCAATTATTCTTGATCATTGCGTTCGGAAGGCTGCTCAACGTCACAACCGCTCCGCACGCACGCGACGCGGCTGCCTACACTCAACACACTGGAAAATTTGAATAATTAATTTTCCCGCCAATATTTCAATGTTGAGTGGGAGGTCACCGCGTCGCGTGCGTGCGGAGCGGCTGTGAGGTTGAGCAGCCTTCCGAACGCAATGATCAAGAATATTTGAGTTGACAATAACAATTAATAAAATCTAGTCAACTTGTTATAAATTACTCGAAAAACCCAAAACCTTGTGCTTAATGATTAAATTTTTTAAAAAACACTCCAGAATCTTAAAAATAAAACCCAATTTACCTTAAGATCCTTCACCAATGAAGCACGATGAGCTTCTTTAATTTCATCTTCCGTCGGCTCATCATTATCTTGCTCTTCAACAGCTTCAACAAAATCTGGCGACTCGAGAAGTTCCAGTTGCTCATGCCTCTGAAATCAACAATTATCTTAACCTTTATTTTCAAATAAATATACTTACATTTTTCTTCTTCAAATATTTCTTCCTCAAATAAAACGTCACAATTCCAGAAGCAAGTAGTGCAACCGAAATCAAAACTCCAATCAATGCCAAGAAAATCGTCTCAATTCTGGATTTTTCTGGAAAAAATTCGAATTTAATCCAATTTTTTGCTTCATTTTTTAAAAAAAACCTCTTATTGATGGTTCCGTATCGTCGAAATCCAGTTTATCATTACTCTTTGCTGAAAATTTAGATATTGAAAACGGCGATGGATTAATTGTTGATAATAATTTGTTTACTGTGCATACAAGACAAAAAATAACTAACAACAAAAAAAGGGGCGGATTTTACTTGCATTTGATACAAGAAAGGCTGTGAACATGCGAGAAAAGAAACACAGGAATTCTAGGAATTGAATTGAGAGTAGTGAGTTAAAATTCAGGCAACGTTGACACAAATGTGACAAAAAAAATATTATTAGGGAACATGATACAAAATTACGTTTCTTGTGAAAATAGGATTAGTTCTTCATGTCCGGAAAAATGAGAAATATATTAAAAAATCATTCAAATGAGGAGGAAAAGAAGAAAAAGTTCCAAAAAACAATATAATCCTTTTTATCTCTAGACTCTCATTTTCAAACGCTATTTTTTCTCAGGGAAGCAGATTTTAAACTGAAATTTTGGAAAAATGCTCAAAATTTTTAAAATTTAGGGTTACAAGCGGATTTTTGGCATTTTTACAAGTTTCTGAAGGTACAATGAATTGAAAAATTGCATTTTTACTAGAAAAGTCAATTTTTCCCAAATTTCTTATTTTGGATGCAGAAGAAAAGGGTTTGAATGCTTGAATTCATATATTTTCAAAACAGGGAGGATTTTTAAGCTTTTTCATAAAAAATAGCCTGAAAATCAATAAATATCGCATTTTTATCTAATTTTTTTGAAAAATCAAGAATTTGGGACATTTCGTAAGGATTTTCTAGGAAATTTTTCGAAAAGCTCGAGTTTTTACATTTTTTTTAAATGGGTAGGTTCTCCCAATTGCTATTTTTCACAAGGTTTTCATAAAACCTAATTTTTCAGTGCTGAAACTTCTCAAAATTCTCAAAGAAAAAAAGGAACAAGGGTTAAAAATCATATAATGAAGCACAAAACGAAAGGCGAGTCAAGAAAAAATATCGATCGATTTGAAACAAAAAAGGTTAACAACAACACCAATCACAACTGACCATTTTTCTTCTTTTTGAAGTACGGATTGAGCATTTCCAGTCCACCATCGTTGCAATTTTTCGTGTGACAGCAACAACTACCGTATCCTCCACGATTTCGTTTCTGTTTTGTTTCGCCTTCACGTGCGCTTGTCACTCTGGCGGATTTTGCGCGGCACTGAAAAATGGAGTATGTTTATAAAAATAAGGATTTTTTAAAAACTAACCTTTTCTTCGGAACAAAAATCGTATGGTAAATCGCCCATGAGTGGAAGACATCCAAGAACTACCGTATCTTCAGGAGGTACGTGTAAATACTCCGCACTTCGGTTTACCTGAAAAATTGCATCGTTTTCTGTGGAAACTCTTTTGAATTATTTTTTAAAGGTTGAAATATTAAATATTAACTCCCTTAGCGTTTAAATTATAATATCTAAGCTCATTTGAGTTTTTTTTTCAATTTTAAAGACAGCGTGTCAGGAAACATGACCCAAAATGGGACTAAAATATTGGGGCCAAAAAAATCAAGTGGAATCTCATTAAACGTGAGCATTTTAAAGTAAACGATTTTTTCCAACTTTGGGAATCCGTAAAAATATAAATAACTGGGAAAAATATTGAAAAATACCATAATTTATCTTTAAAGTGGCACATTGTCTTTAAGATTCTCTGAGGAACATTCTCATAATTCGAATAAACCTAGGATCCGTCTGGTAACGAATCTTATAATTTAAGAGTGTAATACTAGGTTTTTTTAAAAGTGTTTTAAAAAGAAAAAAAACACTAAAACTGTAAACTTGGTAATGTAATAGGATGCTATCTTTAAGGGGGGCTCTATAATTTATATTTTTCACGTAAAATACAAATAATTACCGTTTCCGCGTTCGGCTCAAAGAAAAATACGCCAAGGCATGCGAGCTGCCGATGATGACCATCAAGATAGCAGTCAATCGTAGTCTTGCAATCCGTCCTTACAGCTGGATCACATTCCTGCGTGTTGTAGTACTGTAAGAATAATATAATCGAGATTTCTTCCCCCCGATTTTTCCAAAACAACTGAAATTCAATATCTATTTGTTCAAACATTTTTGACGTCTTTGAACTCCTCTCTTTTTTTTTTATTACGCGCTCCAAAGAACACTGAAAAACAAAAAACCATGGGAAAAACTGAAACGTTTTATGTGTTTACAAGAAAACGATTTATAGCAGGTGTTAAATTGTGTGTGCGTACTTTTATTGGTAAACATTTTTTAAGATTAGGGCCGCACAAAAATATCTGAAATCCCGTTTTTGAATTAAAGACCAACAACTTACCGCACAAGTCAAATACGGCTGAGTACCATTCAACTCATAATTCACTCCCAATTTTCCAATAACCGTCTCTGTTCTATCAGACCTTTCGAGCTCTTGCCGTGAAATTCCTTTTTCTTGTGCAATCGTTTCGTTTACAATGTATCTATACATCTGAAATTATAAAAAGTTATTTTTATGAGAGAAATTAGGGATGTGACCTAGAAAGCCAAAAAGTTGGGTTTCTAGGCCATTATTCGGATAAGTAGGTTTTTCAGACTTTCAAGTACATTACAAGGATCCGATAGTTAGGAGGGTAGGCCTTGTGTTTGGAGGCTCAAGTGTTTGGAAGCACATGTGTTTGGAGGCACAAGTGTTCGTTTTTGTAGCGTTTCAAGACCCGAACGATATTTCAGGCGCATGCGCCTTGAAATGTCTGCGTCTCTCAACGTCACATGATAAGGGCAGTTGGTTGCCGGCCCTGATCGTTGTCTGCATGTGCAAAAATGTATATTCCGCGCGCAAGTGGGCGCGACCGGTTTAATTACCCAAGTTTTAAGTCGACCTCAGGTTAACCTCAAACTTGGGAAATTGAACCGTCGGCGCCCACGTGGGCGCGGAATATACATTTTTGCACATGCAGACAACGATCAGGGCCGGCAACCAACTACCCTTATCATGTGACGTTGAGAGACGCAGACATTTCAAGGCGCATGCGCCTGAAATATCGTTCGGGTCTTGAAACGCTACAAAAACGAACACTTGTGCTTCCAAACAGTTGAGCCTCCAAACACAAGGCCTACCCTCATAGTTAGAGACAAAAGAACAATGACCTAGGAATCGAAGCCTGCGAAAACTAGGCCACTATTTCATCGATTTTTTATTTTAAACCGTGATTTTGGGAAAAACTTAAAATTACGAATAATAAAACGGTAATTTTAAAGGCACATATACCAAAAAACCTAAATATAAATTGGGTCCTACAACAAGTAAATGCTTAAAAAAATTTTTTTTTGAAAAACGTTGGCTCTTCTTGAAAAAATGAACCGTAATAAGACTCAATTAATATTTTAACTAAAAAAATCAGGAAAAGTTTAATATTTACCGATTCTGCCAAAAGTTTCTGCACCATAACATCGTCATCATAGTTTTTTTGCTCATCACAGCTCAAAAAATCCAAAGAGCACAGAAAAATGAATAAAATCAAATATTCAAATGATCCTTTAGATTTGAACCGACCCGCTTTTGATCTACCGAACATTGCGGGTGGGAAGAATCGGCTGAAAAAGGGAAAATTGAGGAACAAAATTGAAAGGAAACCATATACAGAAAAATAAACAAATTTTTAACCATCAAAGTAGAATAAAATTAACAATTCTTTAAAAAAATGAAAATGTTGTTCTCACGACGATTCTTATGCAAAATTTGGCAGGAAAATTAAATGTAGCTGGAAAAAACGACAACAAATATGTATTTAAAGAAATTCGTCATGAATAGAATAGTTTTTTTCAGAATTATATTATTCTGAAAAAAGAGCAAGAGAATGAGATGAACGTAGCGGCAAGAAAAAACGACGATGAGAGCTTTTGCAGGCCGCAAAAAAGGGAAAAAAATGCGGAGGCGAGAGAGTGTGGCGCTTGGGTGAGACGCCGAAAGAGAAACATAACGAATGATTTCGCGTCTGCGTCTCTTCAAACGGGTTTGCTCTTTATTTATTTGTTTCTGTTTCGTTCGTTCGTTCGTTTTATTTGTGAAGGTTAAGAGGAAGAAGAACGGGAAAGATGAACGAAAGAAGAAAGGTCACGCAAAATTAGGTACTGTGTTTTGTACGATTAAGCGTTGAGGGTGGTCGAAAATTGGTGTTGTTCTATAGTCTACAAAAATTGAGGTAAGAAAAGGAAAATGTCAAGTTTTCTTTGAAATTGTTGCCGGAAGAAACAATTAAAAACTATCAGATAATGGAGAAGGAAGTTCATTTTCATGTTTTTTTAAGTTTTTTAAAATTTCGTAAAACATCGTCATAATGTTTGCACAACCATAAGTTTCTGGTTCTTAATTTGTAGCTGTTCAATTGACTTTCATAAATACGATTTTGAAATTTCAATAGCGAAGCGGATTAAAATTGAAATAAATACGTACAATTCTAGATAAATATTTTCGTATAGTGACATTTGTGAAAATCGCTTCAAAATATGAATTCTCTTGGTACAGTGTGCAAAACGGGGTGAAATTTTTAATTAAAAAAAAAGACCAAAAACAAACAATTAATTGGCATTCAAAGTTAAATCACAAAACTCACAAAAATCTGATTTGAAAAAGTTTTGAAACAAAATCTAACGATTTTTTTAAATATTGAGAAAACTCCGAATCAGCTATTTTGAACCTATCAGCATTCAATTGTAAAGTTAACGTTTTTTCTCAATAAAAATAAATGCAATATATGCGAAATTTTACAGACAATTAACCGGTTTACAGCGGCTGTCCATTTGAAAAAAGCACGATTTCAATTTCCCGCGAATTGCGGTGAGTCGAAACTCAGTCGACACGCACAGTGAGTTGATACGCAGTGCAATAGAGCGCACAAACCACCAATTCCGCAGTAAGTGGAAAAATTAAAATGTGTACACTGGATTAAAAAAATTTTAAAATTTAATGGCGCACAACATTATTTCTGAATAACTTTTTAAAAAAGATGGTTGGATTAATACCACAATCTAATTTTCACTTGTTCCAGGTGTTGAATTTGCATAATGACTGGAAAAAAAGCCATTTTCGCGATTTTTTTTTTCATTTAAATAATGCGTGGGAAAAAAATTCCATTGATGTCATAAGCTTAGAATTTAAAATTAGAATTTTGTTAGTTGTTTTAATAATTTGAGAAATGTAGTGTGGTATTTCAGTAGTTCATTTTATTATGGAAAACAATTCAAACATCGAAAATTTGTTTCTAGAAGAATACATGCATTTTAAGCTTATCTGATAATAAATAAGCTTATAAACAACTTTTGCAAAAAGATGAGAATTTCAATAAGCCTTAATCCTTGAAAGGAAACCTTCCATGTTCAAAATTTCTAATTTCCCGTCGAAGCGGAATAAAAGGATAAACCTTACTCTGAAACCCATGGCAACACATTTATTTTTGTTCCCAATTTTTCCTAGAAAAGGTATGTGTAGATGAAGCATGGATATTAGAACGAAATGGGGCTGCGCCCAAACAAAGAGCTCGTTTTTTTGTTGTTGTCTAGGATTAATAACTCGATATTAGTACAGAGTGCAATTCGAAGATTTTTCCCCCGACAAACATCGGTTTTTGTATGCGGAAAAATAAAATTTTTGTGTCTAGGAAAACACAGCTTCAGGGCGGGAAAAAAACATTTTTCTGATTTTAAGAAAATGCAGAAAAGTGGGCTGGCAAATCGCCAACCCAATTTTGGAGGATATTCAAATTTGTATCCAATTTTTCTCAAATAATTAAATTAAAACATTTTTTAAAAGTTTGTTTTGCTTTCAGAAAAGTAAACAAATTATTATATTCATGTTCGATCCATTTAAAATCCTTTTAAAATGATTAAAGTGTTTTTTTAAAGAATTTTCATTTTTTTTTCAATTTCCGGGCAGAAAAACATTGCATAAGACACATATTACACATTAAGATGTTTATTAGTTCATTTTCGGTTAAAAATGAGATGTATTCTTTCATTTTCCGATAGAATTAGTTATTTATAAGTCTAGGCTAGCCTGTTGATTCATTTTTTTTACAGTTCGGTGCATTTGCGCGTAACGGTGTGCATTAGAACGGTGTTTGCAGATTTTTTAACTGAATGCTCGTTTTTACACACTGTGAGCTTTATTCTCTTCAAAAATCGGTCGATTTTAAAGCGAACTTTATCAAACTATCAAGACCAAAAAAGCACATTACATAATATAATATAAGCTTCATAAATTATTCCAAAAAGACATGACTAAAACAATTAGAAGCACGACACCTAAAAAATGGAATCAGCAATTTCAAAAATGACATTGCGACCGAAAATGACATCATCAAGGGTTGTTAATTGACTGCACACGACCATGCGAAGGAAGAATGTGCCATGGACCTGGAAAATTAAACAAACATCATTTCTTTTTTATTTTCGAAATGGAAAATTTTTGGGGTGATCTGGGGGGGGGGGGGGTTTGGAGAATGAGAAAACTGTAATTCTTTTCGAACAATGACAACAATAGAGTGATCCCATCTCATATTTTGACAGGAAATTGATAGATGGGATGTAAAAAGGGGTTGGAAAGTTTTGATTGATGGTTGTGCACACTTTTATTTGTTTTGACATTCACCCGGAGGTCGAATTTTGAGAGGAGGGGGAAGTTCTAATACCCCCTTTCCCCCGTTTACCCATTTCCACCTTTCCCTTTTTCTTTGCGTCTCCGATGTAGATTTACACTAAACTCTGGTCACTCCGTAATGGCGGAGCTTTGTCGTTTTTGCGGGGGAATTTGGAATTTATTGTATTAATTCACGGCGTGGCGAAGTGTACCCTTCCCCCTTTCTGTGTGCAACTGTCTCTTTCTCTGCGTCTCTCGCACACATTTTTTTTTAGCAAAGTGGATAAAACAGATGAAAATTATGGCATAGGCGCGCATCAAAAGTTCGATCCCATTTAAGCGTTTTGCAAAAAATAATCTACTTTGGATATTGGCGAATATCGTCCAAGTATTTAAAACTACATTAGAACCCTCCGAATACCAATTTTGGGCGCCCCTGGGCGGAATGTGGCTCAGTGAAGTGTTGAATTGACATGTTTAAAATGGAATTTGCCGGATGTCAGCAGCATTTTTGCCACTGATTCTTTTTGATAATTGTTGCGAAAGATTTTCCAAACATAACATATGAGTTTCAGAAACTTCCCTGAAGAAAAAATGAGAAAATTTTCAAAAAACCAAACAAAAATTTTTTCGAAAACGTTTTTCTGGAATCGAGATAAATGTTTTCCAATAGAATTTTACACGCTGATTAAGAATATCTAACGTTTAAAAAAAAGTTATTGAAAATTTTTGAGTAAAGAGGTTTCTAAGGTCTAAAAGTGAATTTTCTCGGCACAAAAGCAAATTCTGGTAGTAAGAGTAGTCTCAAAAGATGCAGAATTTTTTTCTCTATAATCCTGGTGATTTTGAAAAAAAAGTTATTGAAATTTCTCGAGAAAATTGAAATAAACACGCCACAATGCTATACTGCTATTTGCCGGTCACACACAAACACAGCGGAGTGTCGTAGCGTCCACCCCGTGAATTCAGTTGTTTT
Organism: Caenorhabditis virilis; assembly: GCA_964036255.1. Lineage (NCBI taxonomy): Eukaryota > Metazoa > Nematoda > Chromadorea > Rhabditida > Rhabditidae > Caenorhabditis > Caenorhabditis virilis. Next base: position 5,136,424 of record OZ038417.1, on the reverse strand, counting down.
TGTTTTTGGGGATTTTTCCCATATTTTTTGGGTGTTTTTGTTCACTCTGATAAAATGCATCTTGACGAGACAAGATGATTGATATATGAATGTTATATTTTATCTTGCCGCTATAAGCCAGAGCATCTGATTCTCTGGTCAAAACTATGCAATGGTCGGCAAGTTTAGCACTGCGCTTACACGTACGTGGGGGCTGTGGAGTGGGCTGTCACTAGAAATGAAAAAGTGGTGATAGCCCTACTTTGACTGTTGTGACGTGTTTACGCGTAGTTTTGTATGTCACGTAGTAGTCATGTAACTTGTAGAAGTTAGTCTTTGATTTGAGTCTTCTCCCAGCCGGTCGACTACGTCTTCGTTGGGTAATAATTATTTATTGTAATGTTGTTGTCATTGTGTGTCTGCGTAGTAAACCTTGGAAGACATAACATTAACTTTGGATATGAAGAGTTGTGTTTAAATTCATGATTAAAAAGTCTTATTTTTAATGTTTGAAAACATTTATTAACGATGGATTTTTTCAGATTGCCCTTAAACGCCTTAAAGCCTTAAACCTCTTTCTCGATGGCATCAGTATGTTTTGTTGACATTTTATCTTACTAGTTAACACGGTTTGTAAAAGTGTACAACCCATACAGTGAATTCGTTGTTGCGGAGTTTACCCCTGCGCACAGTCGCTGTGGGTGAGGGATTTGTCACTGCAGAGTACGCAGACAGTAAACAGTCAGCATGGTCCCAACAATGGTTGGAGATGTGAAGAGACTTAGACACTAATAAGGAACCATGCACTGTTTGCAACCAAATCCCTCCCCGAAAGGGCCCTGCCGCAGAAAAGTCCGCAACGACGGTGTATGTTCACTTTTACAAACCGTGGTTAATAATATTATTTTCAGTTCATCATTGTTCGAGGAAACGACCGAACTATTAAGGTCACATCACAAGCTGATGGTACTGTCTCCGAAGATACGCTTCGCGGAGCTTTTCAACTTGAAAACGATGTGCCACTTGGACTCTTCAAGCACGAAATAGCATTAGAGTAGGTTCTTAAAGGTTTAATTAAGATACGACAATTTTTGTTTTGTTGGCAATTTAAAATAAAATTTTGAAAGAATTTTTAATGTAAACTTTCAGGCGTCGGCGTTTTTGAACTGCAACCCGACTGGGTCGGCAAGGAATTCGATTTGAACTGGAACGAATCAAGGAGATCCCGCCCAGTCAGATCCCGCCCGACACCAATTGAGCATGGTATTTTCTAAATATTTTAACGCCTTCATCGACTTTTTTTTCATTCTATGATTTATTTTAAACAATAATTTATCAATGATAGGCGCTACGAAGATATTTTAAAAATATGTATAATGTTAAAAATCTTTAACTTTTTTAGAATATTTTTATTTTTAAACAAAGTTTTCAATCAATTTTAGATTTGATAATGACAACTCCGCCGCCGCCTCCGCTGTCTAGAGGTAAAAATGTTTTAATTTAAATTGCATAATCTTTGCATTCAAATAGAAATACTAAAGCATATTTTGTATTTTTAGTTGCTACTAAAGTTCTCAACGAATGTTCCGACCGTGTATATCGTGTTCATGGAGAGATCTCTTCCATCGTTACCACCACCAACAATCAGCAAAAACAATCTGCTTCTCAACAAATAGGATCTGGAGTTCAATTTCAAGAAAAGCGCATTCTCACGGCAGCCCACTTGAAGTTCGTTGTTGGTAATGAGTACGACCTTTGGAACAATGGAAAAACGGTCAAAGCTTCTTGCATCTATATCAATAAGCCTTTTGACTACGCGATTCTGGAATCGGATTCTTTACCCAAAACAGGATTCTCAACTGGTATACTTAGAGGAGGAGATAAATTCGTCATCTTGGTAATAATTTCACTTTAGTTATTAAAACATTTACTCTTCGATATGAACCAAAATTTTTTATCCATTTTCAGGGTTATCCGGAAAATAGCAATCATTCCGATTCATCAGTCAGCGACGGAACCATTGAAGGTGTCCATGAAGACGGGATTCATTTACTTGGGGCGATTGGGTCAAGTCATGGCTTCTCAGGTGCTCCGGTATTCGATAGATTATCGTACTTGACAGGAATTGTTATCGGAGGAAGAAACGGAGTAAGCCTCGAAATGACTGCGAGAGATTTTGCCCAGAGGTTGGTCAACGATTCGGGGACACAGCCGAATGTGAAGATTCTTCCGTTGTGTGTTATCCACTCACAAGGTTTGTAAAGATTATAAGTTTGAATGTAAATTCGAATTAATTTTTTAGCTTCGACCGAAAGTTCCAAAGACTCGCTGTAGAACATTATTACAACAATTTAAGGAATCGATATAAATTAATTTATGATCTTGTCGAAATAAATAAAGTGATCTTATTTGGTTGATTCATTGCTTGGTGATAGAAGATTGGTTTAAAATGTGTTCCACAAAAAAAGATTATTAAGAGACACTTTTTCTAACTTTGAACCTTTCGATTTATCAAAAAATTGCTATGTTAATTTTTTACATTTATGTATGAGCCAAAGAAAATGTTGGAAGAAAGTTATGAAATAGCTATGATAAAATTAGATGGGGAGATTAATGGTTCCAATTTGGAATCCAAAATGCTAGTTCAGAACATCAATATATATAGATAAAAATAATAATATTTTATCGAGTACTATAAGTAGTGGAAAAAATAATAAAAAAATCATACCCAATATTTATATTAATTGTAATTTAATAAATTATTCATATGTTAATGAGAATAATATTAATTCAATATATAGAATTAGAAATAATAATGATTCTATTAATATTTAGCCAAAACAATTAATTTATCATAAAGTAATTAATGAGATAAAGAAGATAAATATTAGACTTGTAGATGATAAAAATAGTTACTGTAGTAGATTAAATATAATAATATAGATCTTTATATAGAATTACACTTAAAAGAAATATAAATTTATTGCTTTGAAATACAGTACCGGCCATAATCTTATGCCGCATGGGTTTTTGGGCCATAACTTTTCTCAATGTTTATTAATTTTGGCTGAAATTTTCAGATCATAGCGTTTCCGCCTCCATGTTTGATGGTTGGACATTGGTACTTAACCGAGTACCTGGTTCCAATCGGCTGCATTTCAATACGAGGATATTTTGGAGCACAAAATGAGACCGTGGGCTCTTCGAAATGTCAGCCGGTCTTTTGTCTTTCAACGATACAACGACCCGAAGCATACGTCGGACATGGCGAGAATTGGTTTCGTCGACGATATGTGGATCTTCTGGAGTGGCCATCTCAAAATCCCGACATGAATCCAATAGAGCATCTCTGGGAAGAGCTGGAAAAACGATTCCGAGGTCAGCGAGCACGAATGCCGATCAGAATTTTGATCAACTCGTAGCAGCTTGGAAGAGCATCCCACTGTCGGTCATTGACACACTTCTGGATTCGATGCCGAGAAGATGTCAGGCGGTAATTGATGCCAAAAGATGCGCCACAAACTATCAAACCTATTTTAAGTTTTTGTTTTTACTGTTTTCTCTAATTTTTACAGCTTCCCGGTCGGTCTAAACCGGTAAATGATAATAATCGTTTTTCGTCATTTTTCATCAATTGTTGATTATTTCCCGATTTTTATACATTTTTTGGTATTTTTTGCTTTATATGTGGCATACCATGCTACAAACATTGTCTGAAAATTTCAGCCAAATTAATAAACATTGAGAAAAGTTATGGCCCAAAAACCCATGCGGCATAAGATTATGGCCGGTACTGTAGTTTTAAATCCAGAACCAGTAATTATTCCATTTATAAATTCTTGGTTCTCATTGGTTAATTTATTTTTCTTTTTATAAGTGTTTGATCTTTTAATTGTAGTTTGATTATTCTCATTTTTTTTCTATGTTTTTATTATCATTTTGTGACAATTTTAAACTCTGATCGGAATCAGCTAAACGAGTCTAAATTTATAATACCTACTTCTCTTTCCCTAATTCCTTGTGATGTCCTCTGATGTTTCTTATCTTTAATAATTTTACGTTCTTCAAGATCAATATTTGTGAGACTTGGTAAATCTTTGTCTAGCTTCGCCATTTATAAAGCATTATTTTTATTCAAATTTGTTAGCGCAATATTTCGACCATTTCGACCATGGATTTCGACCACATTTTTAAAGTAGTGCATTTTTTTTAGCAATTTCAGAAAATTGTTGAAAATCACACATTTTCGAAGAGTTAAAACACAAAATCAATGAAAATAAGCTACTAATTTTTATCCTGGGTGACTTTATCGATTTTTTCTGTGTCTTCAACATTTTTTTCAAAGCTCATAGAAAAAACAGAAAATAACGACCTCCATAAAAGTTTCCATCGCGGAAGAGTTTTGGTTTCTAGTCCGCGATGGTTTGGGTTCGTAGGCCACCTATTGAATTTGTGTATGAATAAATTGAATGGTATAGAAACTAAAACACTTTTTTACAGGTAGCTCGTTTTTTCCGCTTTTTTCTTCCTTGAGTTCTTTAAGAAATTTCAAAGCCCATTTACAACATAAGTATGTTATTTTTCGGTGATCTAACGTCATTTATATTTCCTTTAATTCAAAAATTGCTCGAAATTTGTGTTTTTCAACTAATTTCCAGAAAATTTCCCGGATTTTTCTGGAAAAATAAAACTCACACTTGACGGAACCAAATGAATCCGGCGATCTTCAGTGATAGCGTTGCAAAGTTTTTCGTTGTCTTCATTTGTAGACTGAAAATTTTAGCTTTATGGTGTTCGTTTTAAAGAAATATTTTCAAGAAAGTTTAGGTTCATCTAATTACATTTTTCAGTCTGAAGCATGTAAGTCCAAGATGTTGTGGAACAAAAAGTTCAAATTTCCCATTTTCCAGAATCAGACGCGAAAATTCTTTGGCAAGTTCCTCGGTCTGAATTTTTTTCTTTGTTTCTACATAGTTTTTGCTACATAGTATACCCTTCGAAGATATTCACGAATTTTTTCAGCGCCCATGTTCCTCAAAACGAACCATATTTTCAAAGATCTGAAGCGACGACCTAATGCTACTTGAAGGTGCTGAAAAGTATTGATTTTTTGCAAGAAGTAGCGAATGAGGTGCGCTAGGTTACTGTTTGTGGGTACCTAATTTGCACTTAAAACATACCCTATAATCTGAAGCCGAAGGTGCCAAATACACAGCATCAACATTGAAATACTTCGAAACATGTGTCCCATTCTTAAACCACATTGGTGAACAATCAAAATTGATCATTCCTGCTTTATGCATGTTGAAATTAAACGAATCTGCGTATTCGACTCCTTTTAGAAGGTATTGGAATTCTTCACAAAGAGCGAATGATCCTGAATATTAGGCATTTATTAAAGAGGATGGCTCCGAAGAGTTTTTGAATGAATATGGGATAGAAAATACTCTATCCAAATCTGTTTTTAAAATTTTCTAAAAGAAATTAGAAGCTGAGAAAATGAGCTTCAAAATAATGGCCTAGAAAAAGTTGGCCGAACTTTTTCCGTACGAACTTTTTGCATGTTATACTCATGAAAAATGTTGAAAAGTTCATTTGATTTTTTTTGCATTTTTCTCGATTATTCACGTAATAACGCCCACGGACTAGTTTTCGCCAATTTTTCTAGGCCATTGTTTTGAAGGTCATTTTCTCGGCTTCTATATGGTTTTAGAAAATTTTAAAAACAGATTTGGAATGGGGATTTTTCCTAGTTTCATCTTAAATATAAAATAACCTGCATAAGCTGCGTCAACATGAAGCCAAAGACCTTCCGCCTCGCAGATTGGGCCAAGAATATCCAACTGATCGACAGCACATGAGGATGTCGTACCGACTGTTGCGATTAACATGAATGGGATGAAACCGCGTGATCGATCCTCCTACGAAAATTCCATTTATTTTCTATTGATTTTTTTGTACAAAAAAACCTTTAAAGCATTATTCAAAGTTTCAGCGGTAATTTCATAATTCCCCAAAAATCCCTTCGTCGCCTTCAGTTTTCTCATCCGTATCGCAGACAACATTGCACCTTTCTCAACTGACGAATGAGCTTGATCCGAGCAGTACATTATGAATTTTTCGAACACTGACGGGTCGTGATAATATGGTGAAATGATGCCAGATGATTCGTCCATTTCCTGGATATTATTTCTTTTTGAAATTTTAACTGAGTCTCAAATCGATATGTTTTCGCTTCGAGACCTTGATGCAAAATTGTAACAAAAAGTAAGGAGGACCAATCACGACCACAACATTATTATTTAACTTACTACTTTCGCTGAAGTTTGATTACTAAGGACCTAAATTCATGTCCTTTTTTTATGTTTTTTCATATTTTAAAATTTTTCATTCCTGCGGACTAATTTTCGCAGGTGACCCCTTTTTCTAGGACATTGTTTTGAAGCTCATTTTCTCGGCTTCTAGGTGGTTTTAGAAAATTTTAAAAACAGATTTGGAATGAGAATGAAGTCTATTTTCATTTGAGGTACATTCATTAGCTCCATAAAGCCCTCTTTTAATAAACGTATATAATTTTAAAATATGGAACAGTTTCGGCCAAGAAAATTCATTTTGCCAACAAGAACCGATTTAACGTAAAAATTTAAATTTATCGATAAATTCCACTAACCTTATTACTCCGAACCTTCTCAAAAATACTCCCAAACGTTTTCGCTATTTCAGTCTGTGCCACCCATTTCATCAAACTCGGCTGCTCCTTGATCTTCTCCACTTGTGCACCCCGAGCAGCCATAATTGCAATCATTGTACTATCAGACGCCGTTGATTGAATTATCCCACATCCCGGACCATCGTGACTATTCTTAAAATGCTCCGGCAAACCGACAAGATCAGCCAACCAGTCTAAAGATGACATTTCGAGTTCTGTCATCGATGGGCAAGATTTCTGGAAATTTTGGGCGTTTTAAAAACAATTTAAAAAAACAGCAAACCCAAGTGAAACCGATGCCTGCAATTCCGCCACTCAAAATATCGGCAATTATCGATTGATAACTACAAGCCGTTGGAAAATATGCGAAAAAGTGAGGGTGATGCCAATGGGTCGCTCCATTAATTACCACATTTTCCAAGTCTTCGAAAATTTTTGACCAATCTTCAGGTGAACTGGGTGCTGCTTGCGGTACCTATGATGAAAATAGATTTCATGCTCTTTCCAAATCTGTTTACAAAATTTTCTAAAACCACCTAGAAGCCGAGAAAACGAGCTTCAAAACAATGGCCTAGAAAATCATTCCGAAAACTAGTCCGCGGGCATTATTAAGTGTAGAATTCAGAAAAATGCAAAATATAAGTTAAAATGAAGAAATTTAAACATTTTCAATAAATATTTATGAATAAAACATGGAAGAAAAAAAAAGTTCGGCAACTGAAGATTTTTCTAGGCCATTGATTTGAAGCTCATTTTCTCGGCTTCTAGGCGGTTTTAGAAAATTTTAAAAACTGATTTGGAATGAGAATGAAGTCTATTTTCATTTAAGGTACATTTATTTTTTATATCTTTAACTTTTGAAAATAAAAGCACTTACAAAACTCGAAATATAACCCGATTTCACATCAGGAAATGGTTTTCTATCTCTTAACGTCGACCAGTAGTCCGCCACAAAGTCCACCATTTTCTTGCCTTCGATTCGGAAATTTTCGGAATCCATTTTTCTTAAAAATTGGATGGGATATCTGAAAATTGTTTTGAAGAAATTTTTCAAAAAGAAATACTAATTCGAGTCTAGGTGAGCCACCTTAAAGCCCACGTCATACATATTTTCTAAGGATAAAAATAGGCTCAACACAAAAAAAAAAGATTGAGAAGAATGAAAATGAATAATTTTTCTGCTATGGGAACCGGGAATGAGGTCTCTCTCTTTACGACGTTTTCTTGCATTTCCGATACCTATCCATTTTTCGACAACGACGACGACAGAACGGAAATTCTTATCCGTCGAGGAGAGCTCAATTTTTTTTCAAATGTTGAATAGAATAAATCCCTTCTTTTAGGATATCAGAATTTGTGAGAAACCATATTTTTGTGGTATTGAAAATCATATGTTTTAAAGACAAAGGGAATTAACTTAAATTCCACATATTCCGTCTATGGAATCGAAAAATTAAAAAAAAAGTGCTAATAGTGTAATAAAGGGGCGGAGGACTTCAGAATGCTAAAAAATGGGTTACACATAAATATGAATATAGAAATGGCCGATAAAATTCTATTTGGGTTTCTAGGTCAAGGGAAAATAACGCAGATTTATCCAAAGATCTTCAAAATTAACCAAAAATTAAGAAATAATGTAATTTTCGAAATTCCACATTTTTTTCGAAAAAATAGAAGATTTTTATAAATTTTAGTACAGTTAAAAGTTGAAATTCTGAATTTTCACATTTTCAGCTTCAAAATGATCCAAAAATCTTTAAAATTAACCAAAAAATAAAGAAATTATGCACGTTTAAAGTTCTCGAAATTTTAAAAGCCTAAATTTTCATAATTTCGCATTTTTTTCAAAAAAATGGTAGATTTTTATACATTTTAATGCATTTACGAAAATTGGACTTTAAAGGGAAACTTCAAAATTAAATGAGACCCTGTCTTTAAAGGAGGACATTACAGAACAAGTGAATGCATCTATTATCAAAATATACTTCATTCTCATTCCAAATTAGTTTTTAAAATTTTCTAAAACCGCCTAGAAGCCAAGAAAACGAGCTTCAAAACAGTGGCCTAGAAAAAATGGCGAAAACTAGTCCGCGGGGAGTATTACGTGTAGAATTCAGAAAAATACAAAAAGATAAGTTAAAATAAACTAATTTAAGCATTTTTTCATAAATATTTATCAATATAACATGCAAAGTGGTCACCGGGAAAAAGTTCGGCCACGTGGAAACTTTTCTAGGCCATTGTTTTGAGGCTCATTTTCTCGGCTTCTAGATGGTTTTAGAAAATTTTAAAAATTGATTTAGAATGAGAATGAAGTCTATTTTCATCGCAGATGCATTTATTAGCTCCGTAAAGTCCTCCTTTAAAGAGACATACGAAAAAAAAATTACAAAATTCAAAATGGAAATTATTCAAAATGAAAGTGTGCCTTTGAGAGGGCAAAATATACTTTTCAATAAAAATAAAAATCAATGAATAAATCTTTCTTTATAGAGTTTTCCCACAAAATATCCTACTTTTTATAAATGTTGCGAAAAAAACGTTGGTTGCAAAAATTCATAATCATATGAAAAAAAAAAACTACAAGGTCGTTTTTTTAAGAGAACAAAAAAATTGATAACAACCGAGAAAAAACTTTTTTTTTCTGAACAAATATAAGATGAAAAGACAATGAAAGGTGATACATGCACTTGGGTTTATTCTGAAGAACCCCATCAGAAATGCAAAGATAATGAAAAGTAAACAAAAACATGTATAAGTTCATAATACGACAAACTTTTCAAACACGTAAATTTCGCATTTTTCATTTGATTTTTATATCAAAAAATTTGACGAAAAATGAACCAGTTTTGCGTACATTTAGTTTTATTGCGTGTTTTTTACTTCCGAATTCTTTTGTGCTGAAATTTTCAGTAAAATGGGTGGACACATCAATTTTTTTTAAGTGTCAGGTACCTCCAAGTTTTATGGGAAAAAATTATCAAATATTATTCACGCTTCTCTTGAAAAATAATTCATTTTTGTTGGTTTGTATCGAAATGGTGAGTTGTGTGAGATCTCCATTCTTCTGGTTGAAGATGCGAGCACGAAGGATTGGATTTGTGGCGATTAGGATCAAACAGGGTCTGAACAAAAGATTTGGTTTTTTTTCGGGATTTCCAGAAATTGGAAAAAAATTTACGGATGCTCTCAAATTATTATTTTTTAATTTTTTGAAAATATCTTCGTTTTTAGTCTTCAAATCGCGCGGCAGTTGCATAACTGTGTGCCTCACTTTCCCGTAAGCTCCGCCCACCGTTTTCATTTTTTGAGAAATGATTTTTCAAGCTTAGTTAGGTGAAAAAATGACCAATTCGGATGATTTTTGTTTTGACAAACTTCAAAAATGTACAAGGAAGACTAATTAAAGCATATTAGAAACTGAAAAAAATGAGAATTTTCTCAATTATCGATTAGAGAATAATTATGATGTGGTGCATAATATTTTTTGGTTCTATATTCATTCCATGGCCGTTGCGATACATTTATGAGCTTTACTGAACAAAAATTATAAAATTAGGTCATTTTTTCATCGCATAAGCTTGAAAAATAAAATTTTTAACAATTTCAGTGGGCGGAGCTTGCGGGAAAGTGTGGCACACGGTTATGCAACCACCGCGCGGTTTGATGTTTAAAAACACGAGAAATAGTTGAAATCAATTTATCTGCGTTAATGCGAAAGTGGTTAATTAATAGTAAATTAGAAATATTTTATCTCATAGCTTGTTTTATGAATTTATGAATCGTCCAACTATTTTTAGAATAAGTACTTACCCGACATTAATAACATCATAGGACAATATAATAATTCCATGAATTGCATCGTCGGAAGTGTGAGCGTTTCTTTTGTTTTGAAGCTCATTTTCTCGGCTTCTGCGTGGTTTTAGAAAATTCTAAAAACAGATTTGGAACCGGTATTTTCTCTATTTTCATCCCAATTACTCTGTGAAGATATCCTTCAAAAATTAAAAAAATATTTTCAAGTTTTCCAAAATTTCGCCCTTGCTTCAAAAATTTTCATTTTTTTGATTTTTCAACGAATCTCTGTCTTTAATAGTGCATGGCTATAAAAAACATTTTATTTGATTCATCAATTTTTTTTGTAATTCAAAAAAAGTTGTCATTTTTCAGATAAATTTGACTTCGAAACACTGATCTTTGTAACATTTCGTTTCTTCAGATTGAAAACTTGAGCGCGAAGAGTTGGACTTGTTGCAATCATAATCAAACATGGTCTGAATTTAAAAAAAAACAATTTATAGATTTTCAAGACGCTTGGTGAAGACTTACACAACGTCAAGAACATCGTATGATAAAAGCATGATTCCGAATATTGCGTCTATTGAACTTCTCCAAATTGCGTAACATGTCTGAAAAGTTATATATATATATATATTTTTTTTTAATTTCTGGGTCAGAACAAACCTCAAAAAGAGCCTGAGATTTTTTGATGACTTTGAGAAGGTTTAACTGAGTTATTAAGCTCAAAAGATCACAAAATCAGTGTTTACTGAAACGTTCAAATTAACACATTATCCTTTCCCTACATTGACTTTGCACTAAGCTTTTTTTCAAAGTTCTCACGTTCAGAAAAACAAACAAAAAATTGTGATTTGGTATCGGGCTCGTTGTGAACTAATGTGCAAAATTTAACCGAATTCTGATTTATTGGAGCTAGTTATACCTCCTTATAAAGGTGCTAATACTCTTAAAGTGAGCTTATTCGGAAGCATCAAACTTTTGTAAAAATCAATAAAATACTACTTTTATGTCCAATTAATTCTAAAAAAAATAATTAAAATCAACAAAAAACCTAAAAAAAACTGATTTTTCAAATTTTGTCTGAGAAAAACGTTGGATGTGTTTGGCCGCACTTGGATTTGGATTTCTAGACCACCTAACTTACAAAATTGCGATACTCAATATTTTTGGTAATTTATCTGAAATTAAATTTTAGATTCCGAAAAGATAGTGAAAACAATTTGTAGAAAGGGCATCCGGAATGAAAATTTGGTCTCAAAAAGTAAAAGTTCCCAGTCAAGTTCGATTCCTGGTGCCCGTTTGTTCGCATTTCTACTGTTTTGCTAATTTTTTCCCTATCGTTTTGGTATTTAAAATTGAATTGCAGATTGATTATGCAACATTTATAACCTGGAAATAGTTTAAATTGCCTTTAAAAGACCTCCTTTAAACGGCCTAGAAAAACACACAGGGACTAAGATTCCAAAATTTTTCTCAATCTAAATTTGAAACAAAATTCTTTGAATTAAAAAAAATATATTTCAATTCTCTTTTTTTCGAATGAATTGGATATAATAGTAGTGTTTTACTGAATTTAAAGACAGCTGTTCGGTTAATTTGACCCTAACTATTTGACCCTAACAACGCGGTCGAAATTGGCGCGAAACACAATTATTTGAATTTGGCTGCATATCGGTATTGTTCTTTCGGCCACATGGGAATTCATTCAAATTTTGATTTTTTGCCTTGAATTTGGTTCGTTTTCACTGACAAGCTGCCTTTAAACATAGTTTGATGCTTCCGAATAGGCCCCTTGAAATTACCTCAGTTATCGTAGTGAAAAGGAAGCATAAAGACATCAAAAACTGAGTGATACACAACCTTCTTTCCGATTTAACAATTCTATGTGACATCTTTGACATTTTAAGCAAAGTGAAAAATGTTGAGCAAATTATAATAAACAGTGTTAGAATCCGACAATAAACAAAGTATAATGTAGTGGATCCGCCTTCATATTTATGAACATAGTTTACAAATATGCCCCCGAAAGTGAATTGAGGAGCCCGTCCTGTTAATATAGGATGCCATAATAATGAAACAGGTATAGCGAATACGGGAAAAAGTATGAATTTCATATATTTGAACCAGAATTCGCTATATTTTGTTGGTAGAAGCAGACAGGTCATTCGATTTAAGCTTAAAAGAACTTCTAGAAATGGTTGAACGAATTGTAAATATCGATTGATTAGAAATGAAAAATATGGAACAATTGAATAAGTTTCTATGAATAAAGTCATTGTTTCGCAGATTTGAGGGGTATATAGCATCAACCGACTATAAAAAATATTAATATTCAACAAAATGAAGCTAGTAATAACAGTCAAAGAATAAATAAAATAGAATGATTGGTTCATATAAGTTTTATTGAATTTAAAAATTAGGATATAAAGCATTCTGGCTTGAAGAATTGCAGATGGGAACAAATAGATAACCTGCCCGAAATATTTGAGATTCTCCATAAGGTCGTCAACGTTTTTACAGCCCGACAGATTTGAGGTTTCAGCCATTCTGAATAAAAGGAGGGCTTTACGGAGATAATAAATGTATCTTTAATAAAAATAGGCTTCATTCGCATTCCAAAACTGTTTTTAAAATTTTCTAAAACCTACTAGAAGCCGAGAAAACGAGCTTCAAAACAATGGCCTAGAAAAAGTTGGCCTAACTTTTTCCAATTTTTCGTGTTTCGTTAATAAATAGTTATGCAGAATGCTTATATTAGTCATTGTTTCTGTTTTTAAATTTTTTTTTGGATTTTCCATGCCTGCGGTCTAGTTTTCGCCACTTTTTCTAGGCCATTGTTTTGAAGCTCATTTTCTCGGCTTCTAGGTGGTTTTAGAAAATTTTAAAAACAGATTTGGAATGAGAATGAAGTCTATTTTCATCCCAGATGCATTCATTAGCTCCGTAAAGCCTTTTTTAACAATTTTTTTTCAAAATTATAATTGATTTTTGTCTACATCCAAAAAAGCTATACATTTTGAAAATGTGTAGCATTGTCCATTTTAAAAATTAATATGCCAAAAATTAATAGCTCAAAGAAAAAATGCTATTTTTATCTGCTATAGCATAGAAGCAATACAAATCATGCGTAGAACATTGATATTTTCCCATCGAGCAAACTTTATAATAAATCATAAACCAGTTCCTTGTGAAAATGAATAACGCTTGGGTTAGTTCCAGAAAAATGATTTTTGAATTACTGTGACATGGAAGAGAAATAAAATATAGTTAAATCAGTTGGAAAACTGAAACATTTTTGATTAAAAAATCATTTTCGACAAAAACATTGCGATACTCATTATTTTTGGTCATCTTTCGTCATTTTTGGGCTAATTTCAAGAAAAACAAGGAATTGGCATTTTTCTATATACGAAAAAAGTTGCAAAATGTATTCTTTTTGAAAAATATTCCAAAAAACTGATACTAATTCATTTTGGAAGTTAAAGGAGGACTATATGCAGGTTAAATGTTGCTAAATCGATTTTTTAAATACCTAAACGATCATAAAAAATTTGCAAAAAAGTAGAAAAGGTCACCCGGAATCGAACTTTGGTCTCAAAGACGTAAAAGTTTCCACCAAAGTGGCCGCCAAGTTCGATTCCGGGTGCTCGTTTGCTGGCATTTTTAGTTTTTTGCAATTTCGTCATTTTTTTGTCACTTCCGTATGTAAAATTGAATTTCAGAGCGATTAAGGAATATTTATAACCTGCGTATCCCTTAACGTCTTCCGTTAAAGTCCTTTCTGAGAAATTTATGGTTCAAACGCTGATTTTTTGGTTGAAAACTTGTGTTGTACCTGAGAACTTGATCAAACTGGGAGTGAAAATATTCATGACATTCAGACGATTCTATTTGAGATCAAAAACTTTATACTATTGTCAAGCTAAATTTTCTCGGCCGCTCATTTTTGGCTGCAGCAGCTAGACGTTGACGGCGACGCGACCGCAACGCGCTCAAATTTAGATCAGTTAATCTCACGCGTTGCGGTCGCGACGCCTTCTATGTTGTGAGTGGAGCAGCCGAAAGTGAGAAGAAAATTCAGCTTGACAATATCATTGAATGAAAATAGAGTTGAAATTAAATGGGACACTTCCTTTAAGGATACCTTCATTTCTGTAATGCTGGAAATTCAGAAAAAAGGTGTCCTTTATTTTTTTTCATTGAAAAATAATTATCATTACACAAAAATCAATATATCGAATTTAAACTTTTCCGAGATAAGTTAACATTTGATATACTAATTTGTTTGATTTGCTCAATCTGCCCTTTCTCCCGATTGAAAACCTGTGCACGAAGTGTTGGACTGCTTGAGATCATGATCCAGCACGGGCTAAAATAACTTTCAGTTTTCAGAAGGGTAACGAAAACTTACAAAACATTGATAAAATCCCAAGATAACTGCATCGCTGCATAAGTGATATCAGGGAAGTTATATCTCCAGAGTGTGAAACAAATCTGAAGACAATATTTTTTGTTTGTTTATTCAATTTTCAGAAAAAGGGACCTCGACTATAGTAGTTACAGCAAAACAAGCTGACATTAGAAACTGTGTGATACACAACCTTCTTTCCGATTTGACAACTCTATGTGATAATCTTGACATTTTAAACGAGGTGACAATTGTGGCAATAGCAATTATTGAAATTGTGAAAATCCGGCAATAAACGGCATACATGGTAGTCGATCCACCAGGATATGTATGCACATAACTTACGGATAATCCACCGAAAGTGAATGTCAACTCTCGTCTTGCTAATATAGGATGCCATAACATTGGAACAGGTATAATCAGAATTATAAATAAGATCAATCTCATATGTCCAAACCAGAAGTTGCTATATGAAGTAGGTAGAAGAAGACAGGTCATTCGATTCAAACTCAAAAGAACTTCGAGAAAAGGCTGAACGAATTGTAAATATCGATTGATCAAATATGAAAAATATGTGATAGTACTATAAGTATTTAGAAAGTCAGCCACAGGCTCACATAACTGAGGAACATATAAAAACAATCGATTAAAGAAAATATCAAAAATAATGAGAATAAAGCTGGTAATAACAGTCAAAGAATAAAGAAAATAGAATGATTCTTTCATATATTTTTTCCTGAATGTAATCAATAATATATAGATCATCCTTGCTTGAAGAATTGCAGATGGTGCCAAGTATGCAACTTGCCCAAAATATTTCAAATCTTCAAAAAAATTGTTAACTTCATTGCAAGAAGATGAGTTTTGCGCCATTTTCTAGAGAAATGAAGTGGAATCTGAAAAAAAATTTGAGAAAGTAAATAAGTCATGCAATTTTTTGCAGTACTAGGTAAAAGTTCTGAAGAAGATGAAGAAAGCCAAGCGTGCTCTCACGAACTAAATTGATCGGAAGGATTGAACTGGAGCAAATGAACTCTAATGGAAAGAAAGACGTGCACATTAGAATTACGTAGCAAAAAAAAGTTGCAATTTCCCACACACAAAAGAAAGTTCGAACCAAAACGAGTTAAGAATAGAAAAAATTCGTTTATTTCTGTTTAGAAACTAAAGTTCTTTCTGACAAATGGATGTTCGAGTCGCTGATCTTTGTGACTTGTTTTTCAATGTGGTCTTTACTACGATTGAAAACGTGTGCACGAAGTGTTGGACTTGTTGAGATCATGATCAAACATGGGCTGAAAAAATATATTAAAGGAATTCATAACATTAAAAAGGGCGCGGATGTTTTTGAAAACTTACAAAACATTGATAACATCCCATGATAACTGCATAGCTACGTAAGAAATATCGGGGAAATCGTTTCGCCAAACGGCGTAACAAATCTGTAACAAGTAAATACTCAATTCAATATTCTTATGGACCTATGCAGAAACTGTTCAAAAAAAATAAAAAAATGCTATTATGAAAATTACGATAAACAACACCATTCAGAAAGTGTTGTAGAATTCAGATTTTTTTTGTAGTACATAATGTTTCGTTCCCAAAGCAATTCGTTTCGAGCCCCACGACGATTTATATGATGCGCCTTTAAATATACGGTACTCATCTCGATAATTGCGTTTTGCATTGTGCTTCACCCACTGACGCTTCGCACGCACGCAACGCTGGGGCCGACACTCAACACACTGGTAAATTTGCGGGAAAATGAATTTTTGTAGAGTGTTGAGTGTCGACCCGTGCGAGCGACGCGTCAGCGCAGTTAAGAAGTATTCTAAACGCAATTATCTAGATGTGTTGACCATACCGAACTTTTAAAGGCTCATGGTGGAAATCGTCTCGGTCTCGAAACGAAAAATCCGACCGAAATTTATCAAGGGGCAGAACGATGATCAAGAGTGATCAAGAATATTTGAGTTGACAATAAATTATCGCTATTTTTTCAATTTTTAAAAGTTTCTGCATAGGTCCATTATGAAAGTGTCAACCTCTGCTATAGTAGTTATGGCAAAACAAAATGACATTAAAACCTGTGTGATACACAACCTTCTTTCCGATTTGACAACTCTGTGTGATAATCTTGACATTTTATATAAAGTTACAACAGTCGCAAAAGTGATAATTGAAATTGTAAAAATTCGGAAATAGACGGCATACAAGGTAGTTGAACCACCTTTATATTTATGAACATAATTTACAAATATTCCACCGAATGTTGGTTGCATGACTCGTCCTGTTAATATCGGATGCCATAACAGTGGAACAGGTACAATCAGAATCAGAAATAAGATCAATTTCATGTAACCGAACCAGAATTCGCTATATTTTGTTGGTAGAAGCAGACAGGTCATTCGATTCAAACTCAAAAGAACTTCGAAAAAAGGCTGAACGAATTGTAAATATCGATTGATTAGGAAGGAAAAATATGGAATGATATAATAGGTATTTAGAAAGTCAGCCATGGGCTCACATATCTGTGGGGTGTATAACAAAACTCGATTAAAGAAAATATCTATAATTATAAGAATGAAGCTTAAAATAACACCCAAGGAAAAAAGAAAATAGAATGATTCGTTCATATAATTTTTCCTGTATTTCAACAATAATATGTAGAGAAGTCTGGCTTGAATAATTGCAGATGGAACCAGGTAGGTTATCTGTCCCAAATACTTCAGATTTTCAGCAAAGTTGTTAACTATATTGCAAGTTGTTGAGCTTTGTGCCATCTTGATCAAAAGCGCGTTCGACTTTATTAAATGAAGCGAAGATCTAAAAAAAATGGAAATTTACACTAAATATAACGCATGAAAAACTTATTTCAGTAATATCGAAAAATTGGAGGTACATCTCGGGTACAAATACAAGTCATGATCTTTTGAAAAACGGAAGTTGATGATGACAATAACTTCTGACGTAAGACCAGTTTTGCAAAAGTTTACTGTGTAAAGAGTTTCTCACAAACATAATGAGGTTAAAGATTGGAACTGGTCTGGAACAAACGAATTCTAAGAAAATGGAATTCGGGCAGATATACATTTAGGCTTATTCAAGCAAATTAATTTTTTTATTCAGTAATATGAGGCAACCTTTGGGTAAAAGTTATAAGATGTGTCCTTTTGAAAATCTGAAGAAAATAATAATATAGGATAAATTAAAGGTTTTCTTAAAATATACTCTTTTTGACCATAACCCACTCCTACAACAAAAAACATTTGAGCAAATTACAAAAAAGTGCAAGCAAAACGGACAGAAAATTTTCGGGGGACTAACTTTGGGAAGTTAGTCCCTCAGAAATATACTTCATTCTCATTCCAAATCTGTTTTTAAAATGTTCTAAAACCACATAGAAGCCGAGAAAACGCGCCTCAAAACAATGACCTAGAAAAAGGGTCCACTTGCGAAAAATAGGCCGCAGGCATGAAAAATCCAAAAAATAAATTTTAAAAAAATTTAAAAAGACTAATATAAGCATTCTGCATAAATATTTATTAACGGAACACGAAAACAACTTATAGGAAAAAGTTTGGGCCCCTTTTTCTAGGCCATTGTTTTGAAGCTCATTTTCTCGGCTTTTAGGTGGTTTTAGAAAATTTAAAAAACTGATTTGGAATGAGAATGAAGTATATTTTCATTTAAGGTACATTTATTATCTCCGTAAAACCATCCTTTAAGGCAATTACTTGATTGTTAGCTGAACAACACACTCGTTTGTCATCCAATAAAACTGGTCTAAAACTGGCCCGAAGTTTATAAATTCTAAGAAAATGCAATTCTTACAGACATGTGCACATATAAAATTTTTATCTCCTGAAAATTATTGTTTATTGTTTATTATAATGCCACTCAGTTTTTATACTTTTTTAAAATTTATGGCCTATTCAGGAAGTTTTATTAAATAATGGAGGGCAATAAGCAGGTTAATATGATTGTTTATAAATAAATAAAAAACATCGAAAATGGCGAAAACTAATTTTAAAAAATAAAAGAAATACGGTGGAAGTCTTAGATGTCCCTAGTAAAGTATTAGATGTCCCTAATGGCCGAAGAACCGCGTTTGGTTTTCTAGGCCATTTGTTTTTTTTTTTTTGAGAACAACTTTTTTTTGCATTTTTTACCTATTTTACCTCTTTTTAAATATATTTTTTTATGTTTTTCAATTTTTTCGGTTGAAGTTTTGCATATGGGAGTCTGTTGCATCCGTTCCAAATCGAAAAATGAGAAGGAAATACGTAGTGCCGAAAATCGGAAGAAACACGAAACCTTTGGTTTTAAAAAAAAGTCCTTTATTTTAGCATCTATGTGAAACTATTTTTTGCGAAAAAATATTGAAAAGAGGAAAAAAGTGAAAAAAAGTTGTTTTTGAAAAAATCAAAACAAATGGCCTAGAAAACCAACGCGGTTCTTCGGACATTAGGGACATCTAAGGTTTCATCGTTTTTTTTTATTTTTAAAATTTTTTCCATTTATTTACAAACAATCATACTTTTATCAATTTTAAATTATTTATTTCGCCCCCCCCCCCTTGAAATTAATTTTTTAAAAATTAAGAAATCCTTCAAAAATTGCGTCAGCTTGTTTGAGTTTTGATCCATTTGGAATCAAGTTTTTTAAACCGTAGGATTAGGATACAAACTCAAAGAAAACAGGATATTTTTAGCATTAGGTTGCACTAAGCGTAAGACGTTGTCATTTTCTCACTAATATATTTTTATTAGAAGCAAAAAACAACTTCCTCTTATTCTCATGCTTCTTGGTTTAGTTCCAAGAATCAAACCGATTTTGAAATTTCCCAGGGTTTGTGCGATTAAACCGATTTTTGAAACCGAGATTTTGTTTTTTTCGAATTTTCTAATTTAAGTACGAATCGTTCATTAAAGACAGTATAACACGTAATAATTTCAATTTTTTCAATGTAATTCCCTGTCAAATTTAATTAATAAATAATATTTGCAAAATAATAATCATCTTCTTTATGAAAAATTAGTGCTCGAATCACTGATATTTATGACATTTTGAAGCTTGTCTTCACTTCTGTTAAAGATTTGAAAACGAAGATATTGATTAGTTGAGATCATAATTACACATGGGCTGAAAATATGCATAAACATTAAAGGACGGCTTTACGGTGACAATTAATGCATCTGGGATGAAAAACAAGCTGACATTAGAAACTGTGTGATACCTTCTTTCCGATTTGACATCTGGGCCCGGCCCTGGGGATTTTATAGTATAGTATATATGAACTGTTCCATGTTAACTTTGTTCTTTGTTTTACCTCGTGTTGTTTAAATTTAGTCAATTAAAAAAAAACAATTTAAAAAAAACCCCCGGCCCTGGGCCGGCCCTCGACCCCGTTGCATGAGGTCCGGCCGAGGGCCGGCTTGGGGGCCTAAACGACAAGTCTGGATGCCATAACAGTGGAACAGATATAGTGAATACGGGAAGAAGTATGAATTTCATATATCCCAACCAAAAATTGCTATATGAAGTAGGTAGAAGAAGGCAGGTCATTCGATTCAAACTCGAAAGAACTTCTAGACAAGGCTGAACGAAATTTAAGCACACCTTCACCTCTGTTCTTCGGGAAATTCAGAGAAAAGTGTCCTTTATTTTTTATTGGAAAATAATGAAGCTAGACGTTGAAGACGAAAAATAATTATCATTACACAAAAAAATTAATATATCGAATTTACACTTTTCCGGGATAAGTTAACATTCGATATACTAAGTTGTTTGATTTGCTCAATCTGCCCTTTCTCCCGATTGAAAACCTGTGCACGAAGTGTTGGACTGCTTGAGATCATGATCCAGCACGGACTAAAATAACTTTCAGTTTTCAGAAGGGTAACGAAAACTTACAAAACATTGATAAAATCCCATGATAACTGCATCGCTGAATAAGTAATACCAGGGAAATTATATCTCCAGAGTGAGAAACAAATCTGAAGACAATATTTTTTGTTTGTTTAATCAATTTTTTTCAGAAAAAAGAAACCTCTGCTATAGTAGTTACAGCAAAACAAGCTGACATTAAAAACTGTGTGATACACAACCTTCTTTCCGATTTGACAACTCTGTGTGATAATTTTGACATTTTAAATGAGGTGAAAATTGTGGCAATGGCAATTATTGAAATTGTAAAAATACGACAATAAACAGCATACATGGTAGTCGATTCACCAGGATATGTATGCACATAACTTACGGATAATCCACCAAAAGTGAATGTCAACTCTCGTCCTGCTAATATAGGATGCCATAACATTGGAACAGGGACAGTCAGAATTATAAATAAGATCAATTTCATATGTCCAAACCAGAAATTGCTATATGAAGTAGGGAGAAGAAGACAAGTCATTCGATTCAAACTCAAAAGAACTTCGAGAAAAGGCTGAACGAATTGTAAATATCGATTGATCAAATATGAAAAATATGTAATAATACTATACGTATTTAGAAAGTCAGCCACAGGCTCACAAAACTGAGGAACATATAAAAACAATCGATTAAAGAAAATATCGAAAATTATGAGAATGAAGCTAGTAATAACAGTCAAAGAATAAAGAAAATAGAATGATTCTTTCATATATTTTTTCCTGAATGTAATCAATAATATGTAGAGAAGTCTGGCTTGAATAATTGCAGATGGAACCAGGTAGGTTATCTGTCCCAAATACTTCAGATTTTCAGCAAAGTTGTTAACATTATTGCAAGTTGTTGAGCTTTGTGTCATCTTGATCAAAAGCGCGTTCTTAAATGAAGCGAAGATCTAAAAAAAATGGAAATTTGTAATAAATAACGCATGCAAAAACTTATTTCAGTAATATGGAAAAATTGGAGGTACATCTCGGGTACAAATACAAGTCATGTTCTTTTGAAGCGGCAACTCTTGGATAAAAGTTATAAGATGTTTCCTTCTGAAAATCTGAATAAAATGATATAGGAGGAATTCAAGATTTTCTTAAAATCGACACTTTTTGACCATACCAACCCACTACAACAACAATAAAAATTATAAAATATTGATCAAGGTACAAAAAAGTGCAAGCCAATTGGACAGCATTTTTTGGGGGGACTAACTTTTGAGAAGTTAGCCCCTGTTAAGAAAACCTTTAAAGGAGGGCTTTACGGAGATACTATATGTACCTTAAATAAAAATAGACTTCATTCGCATTCCAAATCTGTTTTTAAAATTTTCTAAAACCACCTAGAAGCCGAGAAAATGAGCTTCAAAACAATGGCCTAAAAAAGTGGCCTCCTGGCCGAACTTTCGCGTATCGTTAATAAATAGTTATGCAGGATGCTTATATTAGTCCTATTTTTATGCTTTTTCATATTAATTTATGTTTTTTTTTCATTTTTTTTTCATTTTTCATGCCTGCGGACTAGTTTTAGCCGTTGGACACTTTTTCTAGGCCATTGTTTTGAGGCGCGTTTTCTCGGCTTCTAGGTGGTTTTAGAAAATTTTAAAAACAGATTTGGAATGAGAATGAAGTCTATTTTCACATAAGGTACATTTATTATCTCCGCAAAGTCCTCCTTTAAGACAATTACTGGATTATTACCTGAACAACACACCCGTTTCTCACCAAGAAATCTGGTCTGAAACTGGTCTGAAGTTTATAAATTCAAAGGAAATGCAAAATTCAAAAGAAATTCATCTTAAAGTGGATATATCATTTTTATCTTCATAAAATTATTTTTTATTATAATGCCACTCAGTTTTTATACTTTTTAAAATTTATGGCCTATTCAGGAAGTTTTACATTCAGGATGGCTATACGCAGGTAATAAATTTTCCATTGAATTTTCCTTGATATGAAATTCAATTTTATATACTTAATAGACAATGAAAAATGTGCAAAACACTAGAAAAGCGAAAATAATGGTACCTGGAATCGAACTTGTGCACCTGATTTCGTTTTTTTTTAATTAAAAAAAATAATCAAATATGGTTGTCATTCTGTAAACAACAAAATAAATGTTTTTTTAAATTAAAAGCAATTCTTCAAAAATGACATCAGCTTGTTTGAGTTTTGATCCATTTGGAAACAAGTTTAACCGAAGGATTAGGATACAAACTCAAAGAAAACATGATATTTTTAGCATTAGGTTGCACTAATCAACCGTAAGACGTTGTCATGTTCTCACCAATATATTTTTATTAGAAACAAAAAACAACCTCCTCGTTTTCTCATGTTTCTTGGATTAGTTCCAAGAATCAAAACGATTTTTAAATTTCCCAGGGTTTGTGCGATTAAACCGAGATTTTTGTAACCTCGATTTTTTTTCGAATTTTCTAATTTAAGTGCGAATCGGTCATTAAAGAGAGTGTAACAGGTAATAATATCAAATTTTTCAATGTAATTCCCTGACAAATTTAATTAATCAATAATATTTGCAAAATAATCATCTTCTCTAAGAAAAGTTAGTGCTCGAACCGCTGATATTTATGACATTTTGAAGCGTGTCTTCTTTTCTATTAAAAATTTGAAAACGAAGATATTGATTAGTTGAGATCATAATTACACATGGGCTGAAAATCATATTTTGAGTATGATAAATTACTTTTTTTGAAGCCTACAAGACATTGATAAAATCCCATGATAATTGCATCATCATTAGGTTAATATCACCGAAAGCATATCTCAAGATGGCAAAACAAAGCTATAACAAAATGTATCGGATGGAAAATTAAAGTATTTAAAGGAGCAGGTAATAAAGGTTGCCAAATCTGTCTGAAATTCAATTTTATGTACTTAAAGGATGGCTTTACTGAGCTAATGAAAGCATATGGGATGAAAATAGACTTCATCCTAATTTCAAATCTGTTTTTAAAATTTTCTAAAACCTCGTAGAAGCCGAGATAACGCGTCTCAAAACAATGGCCTGGAAAAAGTGGCCACAGTCGAAAACTAGTCCACGGGCATGAAAAATCCAAAAAGAAATGAAAAAACATAAATCAAAATGAAAAAATAATTTAAATTCGAAGGTATAAGAGTGTGTGATAAAACGTGAAAATATTACTCACAAATACCGTACCGTACCTTGTGCCTTTAAATCCACGTTTTTTGGGGTCATAAGTTTGGTGGTTTGTAACTTTTGAATGGTTTTACCAATTGTAACAATCTATAGCTCAAATTGAAGGAAAAATTATGAATTTTAAGAAAATGACAAAAATAAACTTATAAAATTTGTTTTGAAAATTAAAAAATATGAAATTAAAAATGTACTTTAGAAAAGCAAGAAAAAAAATTGTTGTGCATTAAGTTATTGTCAATCAAAAATTCTTGATCATGCAGCTTGTTTTTGACAAACGCAGTAAATCTAAGTCTCTCACACAGTCATGCTATTTTTACTTGCGAGCGGTTGCGCTGCGGTCTTTTTGTAGAAAATGGATTATCCAACATTTTTAACTAGACAATATCATTTATCGAATTCTAAATTTTTAAAAACCATTGTAACAAAACATATACTGTAGAAACGAACCGATTCCAAACACGCTCTACCGAACAAATTCGGCTTTTTGGCGGCACGGACAAAAAACATTTATTTTTCTTAATTGGTCCATTAGATACCAAAAATGCATTCATGACTCAAAAATAATATTTTCAATATGTACGGTCAGGTGTACGGTATTTGTGAGAAATAATATTTTCCCTTTTTATCAGTATTTTTTCGTATATTTTTTGTTACAAAGATTTTTTTAATACGTAGAATACGAAAAATGATAGCTTAATGCACAAAAACTTCATTTTTCCCTAGTTTTTTTTCAGGTATTGTCAGGATAATAATTTCTGGCCGCTCGTTGTTGCGGAGTGTCGTTGGGAATTGACTCGCAGCGCGACCGCAACGCGCTCAAATTCAAATTTCTCAGTTGGTCTTGGTTTTTCGGTCGCGCTGCGAGGAAATTCCCAACGACACTCCGCAACAACGAGCGGCCAGAAATTATGATCCTGGCAATATACAAAACTGAATTTCAGATCGATTTAGCGACATTTATAACCTGTCCTCCTTTAAATGTTTACCTCTGTAACAGTAGTGATGACAAAACAAGAGGACATGAAAAACTGGGTGATACACAATTTCCTTTCCGCTTGGATTACTCGATTAGTTAATCTTGACATTTTATATAAAGTTATAACAGTCGCAAAAGCCATGGTTGATAATGTTAAGGTTCGACAATAGACAAAATACAAGGTAGTAGAACCACCTTCATATTTATGAACATAATTTATAAATATCCCTCCAAGTATATGTTGCATGACTCGTCCTGTTATCAAAGGATGCCATAACAATGCAATAGGTACAGTGAATGTAGGAAACAATAACAATTTCATATTTCCAAACCAAAATTTCGAGTAGGTTAGAGGTATTAATAAGCATGTCATTCGATTCAAGCTTAAATAAACTTCTAGAAAAAGCTGGACGAATTGTAAATATCGATAAATTAACATTGAAAAATATGGAATAATTGGAAAGGTTTCCAAAAATATTGTCATTGACTCGCATATCTGGGGAGTATATACCAGTAATCGATTGAAGAAAATATCCAAATTTATCAGGGTGAAGCTTACACTAACACTTAGAGAATATAAAAAATAGAAGGATTCTTTTATATAATGTTTTCGGTACTTAAACAATAATATATAAATCAGCCTTCCTTGGATAATAACAGATGGAATCATGTAGGATAGTTGACCAAGATATTTCAGGTTTTCAGGGAAGTTTTCGACTTTATTGCAATTAGTTGAGTTCTCAGTCATGATTTACTTATAATTAATGACTTGTTTTTGATGTATATTAGGTGAATGAAACATAAATAATGTAAGATGAAGTTTGTAGTTTCGTAAGCATATGAATAATTAGATTTTACAGCTGAAAATGTGGCAGCTGAAAAAAATCAACTGAAAATTAAAAAAAAAACTGTGGGAAACTTGAAGATCAAAGACAAATGACAACATTCGTTCGAGGGACTAACTTTTGGGAAGTTAGTCCGTCAGAAATTTCCGTCCACTATTTTTCTGTTTTTCTGAATTTCGTTGAGGTTTTTGCACTTTTTTGTACCGTGAGCATTTATTTTTGAATTTTTTGTTATAACATTGGGTTGGTATCAGGGATGGGCGGGAAATTATTCTGAAATTTAAATTTTTTTAGTGATTTTCATACAAATGAGCACAATACTAGTTTAATTCTGGAAAATCTGAAATTTTTTGGTTTTTTGAAAATCTACTCGCTACGATGATTCTATCGACACTAATATTTGCCATGTTTCTGCTTTCATTCTGGAAATTAAACTTTTTTTGGTGATTTGCAGACAAATGAGCACAAAAATACATTAATTCTGGAAAATCTGAAATTGTTTGCTATATTTGGAGGCTACAGGCTACGGCGATTCTAACGAGGGGACTAACTTAAGGAAGTTAGTCCCTTGAACTTAAAAAATTATGTGGTGATCCAAATTTCTTTTTTTTTTTTAAATATTTCTCGTTTCTCATCCAAGAAATCTGGTCTGAAACTGGCACTTTATAATGTAAACTTCAAAATTTTCAAATGTGCATAAAAATTGTTTAACTCGATGAAATTTCAAAATTTAAAATGTTTTTGATATCTAAAAAATGTTTCCTATCCAGTGATACCAATATTTATGAATTTCGTCCAAAATTGAGTATTTTTTTATTTTGAAAACCCCTTTTGACAACACCAATTTTGGAATCTTTAATTGAGCATAACTACACGAAAAATTCATGAAATTTCAAAATTTCAAATGTTTTAGAATCTACTGAAAAATCTCTATCGAATGGTATAAAAATCATTGACATCCTGTGTGTCAATCTTGAGATATGATTAATCAAACTTTAATGCTCAGCACTTTATAATGTAAACTTCAAAATTTTCAAATGTGCATAAAAATTGTTTAACTCGATGAAATTTCAAAATTTAAAATGTTTTTGATATCTAAAAAATGTTTCCTATCCAGTGATACCAATATTTATGAATTTCGTCCAAAATTGAGTATTTTTTTATTTTGAAAACCCCTTTTGACAACACCAATTTTGGAATCTTTAATTGAGCATAACTACACGAAAAATTCATGAAATTTCAAAATTTCAAATGTTTTAGAATCTACTGAAAAATCTCTATCGAATGGTATAAAAATCATTGACATCCTGTGTGTCAATCTTGAGATATGATTAATCAAACTTTAATGCTCAGCACTTTATAATGTAAACTTCAAAATTTTCAAATGTGCATAAAAATTGTTTAACTCGATGAAATTTCAAAATTTAAAATGTTTTTGATATCTAAAAAATGTTTCCTATCCAGTGATACCAATATTTATGAATTTCGTCCAAAATTGAGTATTTTTTTATTTTGAAAACCCCTTTTGACAACACCAATTTTGGAATCTTTAATTGAGCATAACTACACGAAAAATTCATGAAATTTCAAAATTTCAAATGTTTTAGAATCTACTGAAAAATCTCTATCGAATGGTATAAAAATCATTGACATCCTGTGTGTCAATCTTGAGATATGATTAATCAAACTTTAATGCTCAGCACTTTATAATGTAAACTTCAAAATTTTCAAATGTGCATAAAAATTGTTTAACTCGATGAAATTTCAAAATTTAAAATGTTTTTGATATCTAAAAAATGTTTCCTATCCAGTGATACCAATATTTATGAATTTCGTCCAAAATTGAGTATTTTTTTATTTTGAAAACCCCTTTTGACAACACCAATTTTGGAATCTTTAATTGAGCATAACTACACGAAAAATTCATGAAATTTCAAAATTTCAAGTGTTTTAGAATCTACTGAAAAATCTCTATCGAATGGTATAAAAATCATTGAGATCCTGTGTGTCAATCTTGAGATATGATTAATCAAACTTTAATGCTCAGCACTTTATAATGTAAACTTCAAAATTTTCAAATGTGCATAAAAATTGTTTAACTCGATGAAATTTCAAAATTTAAAATGTTTTTGATATCTAAAAAATGTTTCCTATCCAGTGATACCAATATTTATGAATTTCGTCCAAAATTGAGTATTTTTTTATTTTGAAAACCCCTTTTGACAACACCAATTTTGGAATCTTTAATTGAGCATAACTACACGAAAAATTCATGAAATTTCAAAATTTCAAGTGTTTTAGAATCTACTGAAAAATCTCTATCGAATGGTATAAAAATCATTGACATCCTGTGTGTCAATCTTGAGATATGATTAATCAAACTTTAATGCTCAGCACTTTATAATGTAAACTTCAAAATTTTCAAATGTGCATAAAAATTGTTTAACTCGATGAAATTTCAAAATTTAAAATGTTTTTGATATCTAAAAAATGTTTCCTATCCAGTGATACCAATATTTATGAATTTCGTCCAAAATTGAGTATTTTTTTATTTTGAAAACCCCTTTTGACAACACCAATTTTGGAATCTTTAATTGAGCATAACTACACGAAAAATTCATGAAATTTCAAAATTTCAAGTGTTTTAGAATCTACTGATAAATCTCTATCGAATGGTATAAAAATCATTGAGATCCTGTGTGTCAATCTTGAGATATGATTAATCAAACTTTAATGCTCAGCACTTTATAATGTAAACTTCAAAATTTTCAAATGTGCATAAAAATTGTTTAACTCGATGAAATTTCAAAATTTAAAATGTTTTTGATATCTAAAAAATGTTTCCTATCCAGTGATACCAATATTTATGAATTTCGTCCAAAATTGAGTATTTTTTTATTTTGAAAACCCCTTTTGACAACACCAATTTTGGAATCTTTAATTGAGCATAACTACACGAAAAATTCATGAAATTTCAAAATTTCAAGTGTTTTAGAATCTACTGAAAAATCTCTATCGAATGGTATAAAAATCATTGACATCCTGCGTGTCAATCTTGAGATATGATTAATCAAACTTTAATGCTCAGCACTTTATAATGTAAACTTCAAAATTTTCAAATGTGCATAAAAATTGTTTAACTCGATGAAATTTCAAAATTTAAAATGTTTTTGATATCTAAAAAATGTTTCCTATCCAGTGATACCAATATTTATGAATTTCGTCCAAAATTGAGTATTTTTTTATTTTGAAAACCCCTTTTGACAACACCAATTTTGGAATCTTTAATTGAGCATAACTACACGAAAAATTCATGAAATTTCAAAATTTCAAGTGTTTTAGAATCTACTGAAAAATCTCTATCGAATGGTATAAAAATCATTGAGATCCTGTGTGTCAATCTTGAGATATGATTAATCAAACTTTAATGCTCAGCACTTTATAATGTAAACTTCAAAATTTTCAAATGTGCATAAAAATTGTTTAACTCGATGAAATTTCAAAATTTAAAATGTTTTTGATATCTAAAAAATGTTTCCTATCCAGTGATACCAATATTTATGAATTTCGTCCAAAATTGAGTATTTTTTTATTTTGAAAACCCCTTTTGACAACACCAATTTTGGAATCTTTAATTGAGCATAACTACACGAAAAATTCATGAAATTTCAAAATTTCAAGTGTTTTAGAATCTACTGAAAAATCTCTATCGAATGGTATAAAAATCATTGAGATCCTGTGTGTCAATCTTGAGATATGATTAATCAAACTTTAATGCTCAGCACTTTATAATGTAAACTTCAAAATTTTCAAATGTGCATAAAAATTGTTTAACTCGATGAAATTTCAAAATTTAAAATGTTTTTGATATCTAAAAAATGTTTCCTATCCAGTGATACCAATATTTATGAATTTCGTCCAAAATTGAGTATTTTTTTATTTTGAAAACCCCTTTTGACAACACCAATTTTGGAATCTTTAATTGAGCATAACTACACGAAAAATTCATGAAATTTCAAAATTTCAAGTGTTTTAGAATCTACTGAAAAATCTCTATCGAATGGTATAAAAATCATTGAGATCCTGTGTGTCAATCTTGAGATATGATTAATCAAACTTTAATGCTCAGCACTTTATAATGTAAACTTCAAAATTTTCAAATGTGCATAAAAATTGTTTAACTCGATGAAATTTCAAAATTTAAAATGTTTTTGATATCTAAAAAATGTTTCCTATCCAGTGATACCAATATTTATGAATTTCGTCCAAAATTGAGTATTTTTTTATTTTGAAAACCCCTTTTGACAACACCAATTTTGGAATCTTTAATTGAGCATAACTACACGAAAAATTCATGAAATTTCAAAATTTCAAGTGTTTTAGAATCTACTGAAAAATCTCTATCGAATGGTATAAAAATCATTGACATCCTGTGTGTCAATCTTGAGATATGATTAATCAAACTTTAATGCTCAGCACTTTATAATGTAAACTTCAAAATTTTCAAATGTGCATAAAAATTGTTTAACTCGATGAAATTTCAAAATTTAAAATGTTTTTGATATCTAAAAAATGTTTCCTATCCAGTGATACCAATATTTATGAATTTCGTCCAAAATTGAGTATTTTTTTATTTTGAAAACCCCTTTTGACAACACCAATTTTGGAATCTTTAATTGAGCATAACTACACGAAAAATTCACGAAATTTCAAAATTTCAAGTGTTTTAGAATCTACTGAAAAATCTCTATCGAATGGTATAAAAATCATTGACATCCTGTGTGTCAATCTTGAGATATGATTAATCAAACTTTAATGCTCAGCACTTTATAATGTAAACTTCAAAATTTTCAAATGTGCATAAAAATTGTTTAACTCGATGAAATTTCAAAATTTAAAATGTTTTTGATATCTAAAAAATGTTTCCTATCCAGTGATACCAATATTTATGAATTTCGTCCAAAATTGAGTATTTTTTTATTTTGAAAACCCTTTTGACAACACCAATTTTGGAATCTTTAATTGAGCATAACTACACGAAAAATTCATGAAATTTCAAAATTTCAAGTGTTTTAGAATCTACTGAAAAATCTCTATCGAATGGTATAAAAATCATTGACATCCTGTGTGTCAATCTTGAGATATGATTAATCAAACTTTAATGCTCAGCACTTTATAATGTAAACTTCAAAATTTTCAAATGTGCATAAAAATTGTTTAACTCGATGAAATTTCAAAATTTAAAATGTTTTTGATATCTAAAAAATGTTTCCTATCCAGTGATACCAATATTTATGAATTTCGTCCAAAATTGAGTATTTTTTTATTTTGAAAACCCTTTTGACAACACCAATTTTGGAATCTTTAATTGAGCATAACTACACGAAAAATTCATGAAATTTCAAAATTTCAAGTGTTTTAGAATCTACTGAAAAATCTCTATCGAATGGTATAAAAATCATTGACATCCTGTGTGTCAATCTTGAGATATGATTAATCAAACTTTAATGCTCAGCACTTTATAATGTAAACTTCAAAATTTTCAAATGTGCATAAAAATTGTTTAACTCGATGAAATTTCAAAATTTAAAATGTTTTTGATATCTAAAAAATGTTTCCTATCCAGTGATACCAATATTTATGAATTTCGTCCAAAATTGAGTATTTTTTTATTTTGAAAACCCCTTTAGACAACACCAATTTTGGAATCTTTAATTGAGAATAACTACACGAAAAATTCATGAAATTTCAAAATTTCAAGTGTTTTAGAATCTACTGAAAAATCTCTATCGAATGGTATAAAAATCATTGACATCCTGTGTGTCAATCTTGAGATATGATTAATCAAACTTTAATGCTCAGCACTTTATAATGTAAACTTCAAAATTTTCAAATGTGCATAAAAATTGTTTAACTCGATGAAATTTCAAAATTTAAAATGTTTTTGATATCTAAAAAATGTTTCCTATCCAGTGATACCAATATTTATGAATTTCGTCCAAAATTGAGTATTTTTTTATTTTGAAAACCCCTTTTGACAACACCAATTTTGGAATCTTTAATTGAGCATAACTACACGAAAAATTCATGAAATTTCAAAATTTCAAGTGTTTTAGAATCTACTGAAAAATCTCTATCGAATGGTATAAAAATCATTGACATCCTGTGTGTCAATCTTGAGATATGATTAATCAAACTTTAATGCTCAGCACTTTATAATGTAAACTTCAAAATTTTCAAATGTGCATAAAAATTGTTTAACTCGATGAAATTTCAAAATTTAAAATGTTTTTGATATCTAAAAAATGTTTCCTATCCAGTGATACCAATATTTATGAATTTCGTCCAAAATTGAGTATTTTTTTATTTTGAAAACCCCTTTTGACAACACCAATTTTGGAATCTTTAATTGAGCATAACTACACGAAAAATTCATGAAATTTCAAAATTTCAAGTGTTTTAGAATCTACTGAAAAATCTCTATCGAATGGTATAAAAATCATTGAGATCCTGTGTGTCAATCTTGAGATATGATTAATCAAACTTTAATGCTCAGCACTTTATAATGTAAACTTCAAAATTTTCAAATGTGCATAAAAATTGTTTAACTCGATGAAATTTCAAAATTTAAAATGTTTTTGATATCTAAAAAATGTTTCCTATCCAGTGATACCAATATTTATGAATTTCGTCCAAAATTGAGTATTTTTTTATTTTGAAAACCCCTTTTGACAACACCAATTTTGGAATCTTTAATTGAGCATAACTACACGAAAAATTCATGAAATTTCAAAATTTCAAGTGTTTTAGAATCTACTGAAAAATCTCTATCGAATGGTATAAAAATCATTGAGATCCTGTGTGTCAATCTTGAGATATGATTAATCAAACTTTAATGCTCAGCACTTTATAATGTAAACTTCAAAATTTTCAAATGTGCATAAAAATTGTTTAACTCGATGAAATTTCAAAATTTAAAATGTTTTTGATATCTAAAAAATGTTTCCTATCCAGTGATACCAATATTTATGAATTTCGTCCAAAATTGAGTATTTTTTTATTTTGAAAACCCCTTTTGACAACACCAATTTTGGAATCTTTAATTGAGCATAACTACACGAAAAATTCATGAAATTTCAAAATTTCAAGTGTTTTAGAATCTACTGATAAATCTCTATCGAATAGTATAAAAATCATTGAGATCCTGTGTGTCAATCTTGAGATATGATTAATCAAACTTTAATGCTCAGCACTTTATAATGTAAACTTCAAAATTTTCAAATGTGCATAAAAATTGTTTAACTCGATGAAATTTCAAAATTTAAAATGTTTTTGATATCTAAAAAATGTTTCCTATCCAGTGATACCAATATTTATGAATTTCGTCCAAAATTGAGTATTTTTTTATTTTGAAAACCCCTTTTGACAACACCAATTTTCGAATCTTTAATTGAGCATAACTACACGAAAAATTCATGAAATTTCAAAATTTCAAGTGTTTTAGAATCTACTGAAAAATCTCTATCGAATGGTATAAAAATCATTGACATCCTGTGTGTCAATCTTGAGATATGATTAATCAAACTTTAATGCTCAGCACTTTATAATGTAAACTTCAAAATTTTCAAATGTGCATAAAAATTGTTTAACTCGATGAAATTTCAAAATTTAAAATGTTTTTGATATCTAAAAAATGTTTCCTATCCAGTGATACCAATATTTATGAATTTCGTCCAAAATTGAGTATTTTTTTATTTTGAAAACCCCTTTTGACAACACCAATTTTGGAATCTTTAATTGAGCATAACTACACGAAAAATTCATGAAATTTCAAAATTTCAAGTGTTTTAGAATCTACTGAAAAATCTCTATCGAATGGTATCAAAATCATTGACATCCTGTGTGTCAATCTTGAGATATGATTAATCAAACTTTAATGCTCAGCACTTTATAATGTAAACTTCAAAATTTTCAAATGTGCATAAAAATTGTTTAACTCGATGAAATTTCAAAATTTAAAATGTTTTTGATATCTAAAAAATGTTTCCTATCCAGTGATACCAATATTTATGAATTTCGTCCAAAATTGAGTATTTTTTTATTTTGAAAACCCCTTTTGACAACACCAATTTTGGAATCTTTAATTGAGCATAACTACACGAAAAATTCATGAAATTTCAAAATTTCAAGTGTTTTAGAATCTACTGAAAAATCTCTATCGAATGGTATAAAAATCATTGACATCCTGTGTGTCAATCTTGAGATATGATTAATCAAACTTTAATGCTCAGCACTTTATAATGTAAACTTCAAAATTTTCAAATGTGCATAAAAATTGTTTAACTCGATGAAATTTCAAAATTTAAAATGTTTTTGATATCTAAAAAATGTTTCCTATCCAGTGATATAAATATTTATGAATTTCGTCCAAAATTGAGTATTTTTTTATTTTGAAAACCCCTTTTGACAACACCAATTTTGGAATCTTTAATTGAGCATAACTACACGAAAAATTCATGAAATTTCAAAATTTCAAGTGTTTTAGAATCTACTGAAAAATCTCTATCGAATGGTATAAAAATCATTGACATCCTGTGTGTCAATCTTGAGATATGATTAATCAAACTTTAATGCTCAGCACTTTATAATGTAAACTTCAAAATTTTCAAATGTGCATAAAAATTGTTTAACTCGATGAAATTTCAAAATTTAAAATGTTTTTGATATCTAAAAAATGTTTCCTATCCAGTGATACCAATATTTATGAATTTCGTCCAAAATTGAGTATTTTTTTATTTTGAAAACCCCTTTTGACAACACCAATTTTGGAATCTTTAATTGAGCATAACTACACGAAAAATTCATGAAATTTCAAAATTTCAAGTGTTTTAGAATCTACTGAAAAATCTCTATCGAATGGTATAAAAATCATTGACATCCTGTGTGTCAATCTTGAGATATGATTAATCAAACTTTAATGCTCAGCACTTTATAATGTAAACTTCAAAATTTTCAAATGTGCATAAAAATTGTTTAACTCGATGAAATTTCAAAATTTAAAATGTTTTTGATATCTAAAAAATGTTTCCTATCCAGTGATACCAATATTTATGAATTTCGTCCAAAATTGAGTATTTTTTTATTTTGAAAACCCCTTTTGACAACACCAATTTTGGAATCTTTAATTGAGCATAACTACACGAAAAATTCATGAAATTTCAAAATTTCAAGTGTTTTAGAATCTACTGAAAAATCTCTATCGAATGGTATAAAAATCATTGACATCCTGTGTGTCAATCTTGAGATATGATTAATCAAACTTTAATGCTCAGCACTTTATAATGTAAACTTCAAAATTTTCAAATGTGCATAAAAATTGTTTAACTCGATGAAATTTCAAAATTTAAAATGTTTTTGATATCTAAAAAATGTTTCCTATCCAGTGATACCAATATTTATGAATTTCGTCCAAAATTTAGTATTTTTTTATTTTGAAAACCCCTTTTGACAACACCAATTTTGGAATCTTTAATTGAGCATAACTACACGAAAAATTCATGAAATTTCAAAATTTCAAGTGTTTTAGAATCTACTGAAAAATCTCTATCGAATGGTATAAAAATCATTGACATCCTGTGTGTCAATCTTGAGATATGATTAATCAAACTTTAATGCTCAGCACTTTATAATGTAAACTTCAAAATTTTCAAATGTGCATAAAAATTGTTTAACTCGATGAAATTTCAAAATTTAAAATGTTTTTGATATCTAAAAAATGTTTCCTATCCAGTGATACCAATATTTATGAATTTCGTCCAAAATTGAGTATTTTTTATTTTGAAAACCCCTTTTGACAACACCAATTTTCGAATCTTTAATTGAGCATAACTACACGAAAAATTCATGAAATTTCAAAATTTCAAGTGTTTTAGAATCTACTGAAAAATCTCTATCGAATGGTATAAAAATCATTGACATCCTGTGTGACAATCTTGAGATATGATTAATCAAACTTTAATGCTCAGCACTTTATAATGTAAACTTCAAAATTTTCAAATGTGCATAAAAATTGTTTAACTCGATGAAATTTCAAAATTTAAAATGTTTTTGATATCTAAAAAATGTTTCCTATCCAGTGATACCAATATTTATGAATTTCGTCCAAAATTGAGTATTTTTTTATTTTGAAAACCCCTTTTGACAACACCAATTTTGGAATCTTTAATTGAGCATAACTACACGAAAAATTCATGAAATTTCAAAATTTCAAGTGTTTTAGAATCTACTGAAAAATCTCTATCGAATGGTATAAAAATCATTGACATCCTGTGTGTCAATCTTGAGATATGATTAATCAAACTTTAATGCTCAGCACTTTATAATGTAAACTTCAAAATTTTCAAATGTGCATAAAAATTGTTTAACTCGATGAAATTTCAAAATTTAAAATGTTTTTGATATCTAAAAAATGTTTCCTATCCAGTGATACCAATATTTATGAATTTCGTCCAAAATTGAGTATTTTTTATTTTGAAAACCCCTTTTGACAACACCAATTTTCGAATCTTTAATTGAGCATAACTACACGAAAAATTCATGAAATTTCAAAATTTCAAGTGTTTTAGAATCTACTGAAAAATCTCTATCGAATGGTATAAAAATCATTGACATCCTGTGTGACAATCTTGAGATATGATTAATCAAACTTTAATGCTCAGCACTTTATAATGTAAACTTCAAAATTTTCAAATGTGCATAAAAATTGTTTAACTCGATGAAATTTCAAAATTTAAAATGTTTTTGATATCTAAAAAATGTTTCCTATCCAGTGATACCAATATTTATGAATTTCGTCCAAAATTGAGTATTTTTTTATTTTGAAAACCCCTTTTGACAACACCAATTTTGGAATCTTTAATTGAGCATAACTACACGAAAAATTCATGAAATTTCAAAATTTCAAGTGTTTTAGAATCTACTGAAAAATCTCTATCGAATGGTATAAAAATCATTGACATCCTGTGTGTCAATCTTGAGATATGATTAATCAAACTTTAATGCTCAGCACTTTATAATGTAAACTTCAAAATTTTCAAATGTGCATAAAAATTGTTTAACTCGATGAAATTTCAAAATTTAAAATGTTTTTGATATCTAAAAAATGTTTCCTATCCAGTGATATAAATATTTATGAATTTCGTCCAAAATTGAGTATTTTTTTATTTTGAAAACCCCTTTTGACAACACCAATTTTGGAATCTTTAATTGAGCATAACTACACGAAAAATTCATGAAATTTCAAAATTTCAAGTGTTTTAGAATCTACTGAAAAATCTCTATCGAATGGTATAAAAATCATTGAGATCCTGTGTGTCAATCTTGAGATATGATTAATCAAACTTTAATGCTCAGCACTTTATAATGTAAACTTCAAAATTTTCAAATGTGCATAAAAATTGTTTAACTCGATGAAATTTCAAAATTTAAAATGTTTTTGATATCTAAAAAATGTTTCCTATCCAGTGATACCAATATTTATGAATTTCGTCCAAAATTGAGTATTTTTTTATTTTGAAAACCCCTTTTGACAACACCAATTTTGGAATCTTTAATTGAGCATAACTACACGAAAAATTCATGAAATTTCAAAATTTCAAGTGTTTTAGAATCTACTGAAAAATCTCTATCGAATGGTATAAAAATCATTGAGATCCTGTGTGTCAATCTTGAGATATGATTAATCAAACTTTAATGCTCAGCACTTTATAATGTAAACTTCAAAATTTTCAAATGTGCATAAAAATTGTTTAACTCGATGAAATTTCAAAATTTAAAATGTTTTTGATATCTAAAAAATGTTTCCTATCCAGTGATACCAATATTTATGAATTTCGTCCAAAATTGAGTATTTTTTTATTTTGAAAACCCCTTTTGACAACACCAATTTTGGAATCTTTAATTGAGCATAACTACACGAAAAATTCATGAAATTTCAAAATTTCAAGTGTTTTAGAATCTACTGAAAAATCTCTATCGAATGGTATAAAAATCATTGACATCCTGTGTGACAATCTTGAGATATGATTAATCAAACTTTAATGCTCAGCACTTTATAATGTAAACTTCAAAATTTTCAAATGTGCATAAAAATTGTTTAACTCGATGAAATTTCAAAATTTAAAATGTTTTTGATATCTAAAAAATGTTTCCTATCCAGTGATACCAATATTTATGAATTTCGTCCAAAATTGAGTATTTTTTTATTTTGAAAACCCCTTTTGACAACACCAATTTTGGAATCTTTAATTGAGCATAACTACACGAAAAATTCATGAAATTTCAAAATTTCAAGTGTTTTAGAATCTACTGAAAAATCTCTATCGAATGGTATAAAAATCATTGACATCCTGTGTGACAATCTTGAGATATGATTAATCAAACTTTAATGCTCAGCACTTTATAATGTAAACTTCAAAATTTTCAAATGTGCATAAAAATTGTTTAACTCGATGAAATTTCATCATTTAAAATGTTTTTGATATCTAAAAAATGTTTCCTATCCAGTGATACCAATATTTATGAATTTCGTCCAAAATTGAGTATTTTTTTATTTTGAAAACCCCTTTTGACAACACCAATTTTGGAATCTTTAATTGAGCATAACTACACGAAAAATCCATGAAATTTCAAAATTTCAAGTTTTTTAGAATCGACTGAAAAATCTCTATCGAATGGTATCAAAATCATTGACATCCTGTGTGTCAATCTTGAGATATGATTAATCAAACTTTAATGCTCAGCACTTTATAATGTAAACTTCAAAATTTTCAAATGTGCATAAAAATTGTTTAACTCGATGAAATTTCAAAATTTAAAATGTTTTTGATATCTAAAAAATGTTTCCTATCCAGTGATATAAATATTTATGAATTTCGTCCAAAATTGAGTATTTTTTTATTTTGAAAACCCCTTTTGACAACACCAATTTTGGAATCTTTAATTGAGCATAACTACACGAAAAATTCATGAAATTTCAAAATTTCAAGTGTTTTAGAATCTACTGAAAAATCTCTATCGAATGGTATAAAAATCATTGACATCCTGTGTGTCAATCTTGAGATATGATTAATCAAACTTTAATGCTCAGCACTTTATAATGTAAACTTCAAAATTTTCAAATGTGCATAAAAATTGTTTAACTCGATGAAATTTCATCATTTAAAATGTTTTTGATATCTAAAAAATGTTTCCTATCCACTCGGGTACTCAGGCGGGATCCCGCACGTAGTTGACAACGTAATCCCGCACGGAATTCCGTGCGGGATTACGTGAAGACTACGTGCGGGATTACGCCAAGACTACGTGCGGGATTACGCCAATACTACGTGCGGGATTACGTTAAAAATAAGTGTGTGTGCAAGTTACAGTAAGATTACCCGTTGAAGGGACATAGCCAAATACGACTTCAAAAATATGACAAGAATTATATATGCATACAGTTCTAAGATGTCTCTATCCTCTCTTGCCCCCATTATCTCAATTAAATTCTGGTGTCTTTTTGAAGCAAGGGTTTTAAAAATTGGCCCATTATTTTATGTCCCCGACATCGTACGGGCGGCGCCCACTGCTACCTTTTTCATTAGAGAGTTTGGAGTAATCCCGCACGTGATTAGAACTTAGAGAAATCAGTGGAATTTCACCAGGCGTAATCCCGCACGGGGATTAC
Source organism: Caenorhabditis virilis (assembly GCA_964036255.1). Classification (NCBI taxonomy): domain Eukaryota; kingdom Metazoa; phylum Nematoda; class Chromadorea; order Rhabditida; family Rhabditidae; genus Caenorhabditis; species Caenorhabditis virilis. The sequence goes on along the minus strand of OZ038417.1, from coordinate 5,096,881 downwards.
GTGCGGGATCCCGCATCACTATTATTACGTGCGGGATTACGCCGGAGGAAAATTCCTCTCACAAACTACGTGCGGGATCCCGCCTGAGTACCCGAGCAGTGATACCAATATTTATGAATTTCGTCCAAAATTGAGTATTTTTTTATTTTGAAAACCCCTTTTGACAACACCAATTTTGGAATCTTTAATTGAGCATAACTACACGAAAAATCCATGAAATTTCAAAATTTCAAGTTTTTTAGAATCGACTGAAAAATCTCTATCGAATGGTATCAAAATCATTGACATCCTGTGTGTCAATCTTGAGATATGATTAATCAAACTTTAATGCTCAGCACTTTATAATGTAAACTTCAAAATTTTCAAATGTGCATAAAAATTGTTTAACTCGATGAAATTTCAAAATTTAAAATGTTTTTGATATCTAAAAAATGTTTCCTATCCAGTGATATAAATATTTATGAATTTCGTCCAAAATTGAGTATTTTTTTATTTTGAAAACCCCTTTTGACATGACCCATTTTGGAATCTTTAATTGAGCATAACTACACGAAAAATTCATGAAATTTCAAAATTTCAAGTGTTTTAGAATCTACTGAAAAATCTCTATCGAATGGTATAAAAATCATTGACATCCTGTGTGTCAATCTTGAGATATGATTAATCAAACTTTAATGCTCAGCACTTTATAATGTAAACTTCAAAATTTTCAAATGTGCATAAAAATTGTTTAACTCGATGAAATTTCAAAATTTAAAATGTTTTTGATATCTAAAAAATGTTTCCTATCCAGTGATACCAATATTTATGAATTTCGTCCAAAATTGAGTATTTTTTTATTTTGAAAACCCCTTTTGACAACACCAATTTTGGAATCTTTAATTGAGCATAACTACACGAAAAATTCATGAAATTTCAAAATTTCAAGTTTTTTAGAATCGACTGAAAAATCTCTATCGAATGGTATCAAAATCATTGACATCCTGTGTGTCAATCTTGAGATATGATTAATCAAACTTTAATGCTCAGCACTTTATAATGTAAACTTCAAAATTTTCAAATGTGCATAAAAATTGTTTAACTCGATGAAATTTCAAAATTTAAAATGTTTTTGATATCTAAAAAATGTTTCCTATCCAGTGATATAAATATTTATGAATTTCGTCCAAAATTGAGTATTTTTTTATTTTGAAAACCCCTTTTGACAACACCAATTTTGGAATCTTTAATTGAGCATAACTACACGAAAAATTCATGAAATTTCAAAATTTCAAGTGTTTTAGAATCTACTGAAAAATCTCTATCGAATGGTATAAAAATCATTGACATCCTGTGTGACAATCTTGAGATATGATTAATCAAACTTTAATGCTCAGCACTTTATAATGTAAACTTCAAAATTTTCAAATGTGCATAAAAATTGTTTAACTCGATGAAATTTCATCATTTAAAATGTTTTTGATATCTAAAAAATGTTTCCTATCCAGTGATACCAATATTTATGAATTTCGTCCAAAATTGAGTATTTTTTTATTTTGAAAACCCCTTTTGACAACACCAATTTTGGAATCTTTAATTGAGCATAACTACACGAAAAATCCATGAAATTTCAAAATTTCAAGTTTTTTAGAATCGACTGAAAAATCTCTATCGAATGGTATCAAAATCATTGACATCCTGTGTGTCAATCTTGAGATATGATTAATCAAACTTTAATGCTCAGCACTTTATAATGTAAACTTCAAAATTTTCAAATGTGCATAAAAATTGTTTAACTCGATGAAATTTCAAAATTTAAAATGTTTTTGATATCTAAAAAATGTTTCCTATCCAGTGATATAAATATTTATGAATTTCGTCCAAAATTGAGTATTTTTTTATTTTGAAAACCCCTTTTGACAACACCAATTTTCGAATCTTTAATTGAGCATAACTACACGAAAAATTCATGAAATTTCAAAATTTCAAGTGTTTTAGAATCTACTGAAAAATCTCTATCGAATGGTATAAAAATCATTGACATCCTGTGTGTCAATCTTGAGATATGATTAATCAAACTTTAATGCTCAGCACTTTATAATGTAAACTTCAAAATTTTCAAATGTGCATAAAAATTGTTTAACTCGATGAAATTTCAAAATTTAAAATGTTTTTGATATCTAAAAAATGTTTCCTATCCAGTGATACCAATATTTATGAATTTCGTCCAAAATTGAGTATTTTTTTATTTTGAAAACCCCTTTTGACAACACCAATTTTGGAATCTTTAATTGAGCATAACTACACGAAAAATTCATGAAATTTCAAAATTTCAAGTTTTTTAGAATCGACTGAAAAATCTCTATCGAATGGTATCAAAATCATTGACATCCTGTGTGTCAATCTTGAGATATGATTAATCAAACTTTAATGCTCAGCACTTTATAATGTAAACTTCAAAATTTTCAAATGTGCATAAAAATTGTTTAACTCGATGAAATTTCAAAATTTAAAATGTTTTTGATATCTAAAAAATGTTTCCTATCCAGTGATATAAATATTTATGAATTTCGTCCAAAATTGAGTATTTTTTTATTTTGAAAACCCCTTTTGACAACACCAATTTTCGAATCTTTAATTGAGCATAACTACACGAAAAATTCATGAAATTTCAAAATTTCAAGTGTTTTAGAATTTACTGAAAAATCTCTATCGAATGGTATAAAAATCATTGACATCCTGTGTGTCAATCTTGAGATATGATTAATCAAACTTTAATGCTCAGCACTTTATAATGTAAACTTCAAAATTTTCAAATGTGCATAAAAATTGTTTAACTCGATGAAATTTCAAAATTTAAAATGTTTTTGATATCTAAAAAATGTTTCCTATCCAGTGATATAAATATTTATGAATTTCGTCCAAAATTGAGTATTTTTTTATTTTGAAAACCCCTTTTGACAACACCAATTTTGGAATCTTTAATTGAGCATAACTACACGAAAAATTCATGAAATTTCAAAATTTCAAGTGTTTTAGAATCTACTGAAAAATCTCTATCGAATGGTATAAAAATCATTGACATCCTGTGTGTCAATCTTGAGATATGATTAATCAAACTTTAATGCTCAGCACTTTATAATGTAAACTTCAAAATTTTCAAATGTGCATAAAAATTGTTTAACTCGATGAAATTTCAAAATTTAAAATGTTTTTGATATCTAAAAAATGTTTCCTATCCAGTGATACCAATATTTATGAATTTCGTCCAAAATTGAGTATTTTTTTATTTTGAAAACCCCTTTTGACAACACCAATTTTGGAATCTTTAATTGAGCATAACTACACGAAAAATTCATGAAATTTCAAAATTTCAAGTGTTTTAGAATCTACTGAAAAATCTCTATCGAATGGTATAAAAATCATTGACATCCTGTGTGTCAATCTTGAGATATGATTAATCAAACTTTAATGCTCAGCACTTTATAATGTAAACTTCAAAATTTTCAAATGTGCATAAAAATTGTTTAACTCGATGAAATTTCAAAATTTAAAATGTTTTTGATATCTAAAAAATGTTTCCTATCCAGTGATACCAATATTTATGAATTTCGTCCAAAATTGAGTATTTTTTTATTTTGAAAACCCCTTTTGACAACACCAATTTTGGAATCTTTAATTGAGCATAACTACACGAAAAATTCATGAAATTTCAAAATTTCAAGTGTTTTAGAATCTACTGAAAAATCTCTATCGAATGGTATAAAAATCATTGACATCCTGTGTGTCAATCTTGAGATATGATTAATCAAACTTTAATGCTCAGCACTTTATAATGTAAACTTCAAAATTTTCAAATGTGCATAAAAATTGTTTAACTCGATGAAATTTCAAAATTTAAAATGTTTTTGATATCTAAAAAATGTTTCCTATCCAGTGATACCAATATTTATGAATTTCGTCCAAAATTGAGTATTTTTTTATTTTGAAAACCCCTTTTGACAACACCAATTTTGGAATCTTTAATTGAGCATAACTACACGAAAAATTCATGAAATTTCAAAATTTCAAGTGTTTTAGAATCTACTGAAAAATCTCTATCGAATGGTATAAAAATCATTGACATCCTGTGTGTCAATCTTGAGATATGATTAATCAAACTTTAATGCTCAGCACTTTATAATGTAAACTTCAAAATTTTCAAATGTGCATAAAAATTGTTTAACTCGATGAAATTTCAAAATTTAAAATGTTTTTGATATCTAAAAAATGTTTCCTATCCAGTGATACCAATATTTATGAATTTCGTCCAAAATTGAGTATTTTTTTATTTTGAAAACCCCTTTTGACAACACCAATTTTGGAATCTTTAATTGAGCATAACTACACGAAAAATTCATGAAATTTCAAAATTTCAAGTGTTTTAGAATCTACTGAAAAATCTCTATCGAATGGTATAAAAATCATTGACATCCTGTGTGTCAATCTTGAGATATGATTAATCAAACTTTAATGCTCAGCACTTTATAATGTAAACTTCAAAATTTTCAAATGTGCATAAAAATTGTTTAACTCGATGAAATTTCAAAATTTAAAATGTTTTTGATATCTAAAAAATGTTTCCTATCCAGTGATACCAATATTTATGAATTTCGTCCAAAATTGAGTATTTTTTTATTTTGAAAACCCCTTTTGACAACACCAATTTTGGAATCTTTAATTGAGCATAACTACACGAAAAATTCATGAAATTTCAAAATTTCAAGTGTTTTAGAATTTACTGAAAAATCTCTATCGAATGGTATAAAAATCATTGACATCCTGTGTGTCAATCTTGAGATATGATTAATCAAACTTTAATGCTCAGCACTTTATAATGTAAACTTCAAAATTTTCAAATGTGCATAAAAATTGTTTAACTCGATGAAATTTCAAAATTTAAAATGTTTTTGATATCTAAAAAATGTTTCCTATCCAGTGATATAAATATTTATGAATTTCGTCCAAAATTGAGTATTTTTTTATTTTGAAAACCCCTTTTGACAACACCAATTTTGGAATCTTTAATTGAGCATAACTACACGAAAAATTCATGAAATTTCAAAATTTCAAGTGTTTTAGAATCTACTGAAAAATCTCTATCGAATGGTATAAAAATCATTGACATCCTGTGTGTCAATCTTGAGATATGATTAATCAAACTTTAATGCTCAGCACTTTATAATGTAAACTTCAAAATTTTCAAATGTGCATAAAAATTGTTTAACTCGATGAAATTTCAAAATTTAAAATGTTTTTGATATCTAAAAAATGTTTCCTATCCAGTGATACCAATATTTATGAATTTCGTCCAAAATTGAGTATTTTTTTATTTTGAAAACCCCTTTTGACAACACCAATTTTGGAATCTTTAATTGAGCATAACTACACGAAAAATTCATGAAATTTCAAAATTTCAAGTGTTTTAGAATCTACTGAAAAATCTCTATCGAATGGTATAAAAATCATTGACATCCTGTGTGTCAATCTTGAGATATGATTAATCAAACTTTAATGCTCAGCACTTTATAATGTAAACTTCAAAATTTTCAAATGTGCATAAAAATTGTTTAACTCGATGAAATTTCAAAATTTAAAATGTTTTTGATATCTAAAAAATGTTTCCTATCCAGTGATACCAATATTTATGAATTTCGTCCAAAATTGAGTATTTTTTTATTTTGAAAACCCCTTTTGACAACACCAATTTTGGAATCTTTAATTGAGCATAACTACACGAAAAATTCATGAAATTTCAAAATTTCAAGTGTTTTAGAATCTACTGAAAAATCTCTATCGAATGGTATAAAAATCATTGACATCCTGTGTGTCAATCTTGAGATATGATTAATCAAACTTTAATGCTCAGCACTTTATAATGTAAACTTCAAAATTTTCAAATGTGCATAAAAATTGTTTAACTCGATGAAATTTCAAAATTTAAAATGTTTTTGATATCTAAAAAATGTTTCCTATCCAGTGATACCAATATTTATGAATTTCGTCCAAAATTGAGTATTTTTTTATTTTGAAAACCCCTTTTGACAACACCAATTTTGGAATCTTTAATTGAGCATAACTACACGAAAAATTCATGAAATTTCAAAATTTCAAGTGTTTTAGAATCTACTGAAAAATCTCTATCGAATGGTATAAAAATCATTGACATCCTGTGTGTCAATCTTGAGATATGATTAATCAAACTTTAATGCTCAGCACTTTATAATGTAAACTTCAAAATTTTCAAATGTGCATAAAAATTGTTTAACTCGATGAAATTTCAAAATTTAAAATGTTTTTGATATCTAAAAAATGTTTCCTATCCAGTGATACCAATATTTATGAATTTCGTCCAAAATTGAGTATTTTTTTATTTTGAAAACCCCTTTTGACAACACCAATTTTGGAATCTTTAATTGAGCATAACTACACGAAAAATTCATGAAATTTCAAAATTTCAAGTGTTTTAGAATCTACTGAAAAATCTCTATCGAATGGTATAAAAATCATTGACATCCTGTGTGTCAATCTTGAGATATGATTAATCAAACTTTAATGCTCAGCACTTTATAATGTAAACTTCAAAATTTTCAAATGTGCATAAAAATTGTTTAACTCGATGAAATTTCAAAATTTAAAATGTTTTTGATATCTAAAAAATGTTTCCTATCCAGTGATATAAATATTTATGAATTTCGTCCAAAATTGAGTATTTTTTTATTTTGAAAACCCCTTTTGACAACACCAATTTTGGAATCTTTAATTGAGCATAACTACACGAAAAATTCATGAAATTTCAAAATTTCAAGTGTTTTAGAATCTACTGAAAAATCTCTATCGAATGGTATAAAAATCATTGACATCCTGTGTGTCAATCTTGAGATATGATTAATCAAACTTTAATGCTCAGCACTTTATAATGTAAACTTCAAAATTTTCAAATGTGCATAAAAATTGTTTAACTCGATGAAATTTCAAAATTTAAAATGTTTTTGATATCTAAAAAATGTTTCCTATCCAGTGATACCAATATTTATGAATTTCGTCCAAAATTGAGTATTTTTTTATTTTGAAAACCCCTTTTGACAACACCAATTTTGGAATCTTTAATTGAGCATAACTACACGAAAAATTCATGAAATTTCAAAATTTCAAGTGTTTTAGAATCTACTGAAAAATCTCTATCGAATGGTATAAAAATCATTGACATCCTGTGTGTCAATCTTGAGATATGATTAATCAAACTTTAATGCTCAGCACTTTATAATGTAAACTTCAAAATTTTCAAATGTGCATAAAAATTGTTTAACTCGATGAAATTTCAAAATTTAAAATGTTTTTGATATCTAAAAAATGTTTCCTATCCAGTGATACCAATATTTATGAATTTCGTCCAAAATTGAGTATTTTTTTATTTTGAAAACCCCTTTTGACAACACCAATTTTGGAATCTTTAATTGAGCATAACTACACGAAAAATTCATGAAATTTCAAAATTTCAAGTGTTTTAGAATCTACTGAAAAATCTCTATCGAATGGTATAAAAATCATTGAGATCCTGTGTGTCAATCTTGAGATATGATTAATCAAACTTTAATGCTCAGCACTTTATAATGTAAACTTCAAAATTTTCAAATGTGCATAAAAATTGTTTAACTCGATGAAATTTCAAAATTTAAAATGTTTTTGATATCTAAAAAATGTTTCCTATCCAGTGATACCAATATTTATGAATTTCGTCCAAAATTGAGTATTTTTTTATTTTGAAAACCCCTTTTGACAACACCAATTTTGGAATCTTTAATTGAGCATAACTACACGAAAAATTCATGAAATTTCAAAATTTCAAGTGTTTTAGAATCTACTGAAAAATCTCTATCGAATGGTATAAAAATCATTGACATCCTGTGTGTCAATCTTGAGATATGATTAATCAAACTTTAATGCTCAGCACTTTATAATGTAAACTTCAAAATTTTCAAATGTGCATAAAAATTGTTTAACTCGATGAAATTTCAAAATTTAAAATGTTTTTGATATCTAAAAAATGTTTCCTATCCAGTGATACCAATATTTATGAATTTCGTCCAAAATTGAGTATTTTTTTATTTTGAAAACCCCTTTTGACAACACCAATTTTGGAATCTTTAATTGAGCATAACTACACGAAAAATTCATGAAATTTCAAAATTTCAAGTGTTTTAGAATCTACTGAAAAATCTCTATCGAATGGTATAAAAATCATTGACATCCTGTGTGTCAATCTTGAGATATGATTAATCAAACTTTAATGCTCAGCACTTTATAATGTAAACTTCAAAATTTTCAAATGTGCATAAAAATTGTTTAACTCGATGAAATTTCAAAATTTAAAATGTTTTTGATATCTAAAAAATGTTTCCTATCCAGTGATACCAATATTTATGAATTTCGTCCAAAATTGAGTATTTTTTTATTTTGAAAACCCCTTTTGACAACACCAATTTTGGAATCTTTAATTGAGCATAACTACACGAAAAATTCATGAAATTTCAAAATTTCAAGTGTTTTAGAATCTACTGAAAAATCTCTATCGAATGGTATAAAAATCATTGACATCCTGTGTGTCAATCTTGAGATATGATTAATCAAACTTTAATGCTCAGCACTTTATAATGTAAACTTCAAAATTTTCAAATGTGCATAAAAATTGTTTAACTCGATGAAATTTCAAAATTTAAAATGTTTTTGATATCTAAAAAATGTTTCCTATCCAGTGATACCAATATTTATGAATTTCGTCCAAAATTGAGTATTTTTTTATTTTGAAAACCCCTTTTGACAACACCAATTTTGGAATCTTTAATTGAGCATAACTACACGAAAAATTCATGAAATTTCAAAATTTCAAGTGTTTTAGAATCTACTGAAAAATCTCTATCGAATGGTATAAAAATCATTGACATCCTGTGTGTCAATCTTGAGATATGATTAATCAAACTTTAATGCTCAGCACTTTATAATGTAAACTTCAAAATTTTCAAATGTGCATAAAAATTGTTTAACTCGATGAAATTTCAAAATTTAAAATGTTTTTGATATCTAAAAAATGTTTCCTATCCAGTGATACCAATATTTATGAATTTCGTCCAAAATTGAGTATTTTTTTATTTTGAAAACCCCTTTTGACAACACCAATTTTGGAATCTTTAATTGAGCATAACTACACGAAAAATTCATGAAATTTCAAAATTTCAAGTGTTTTAGAATCTACTGAAAAATCTCTATCGAATGGTATAAAAATCATTGACATCCTGTGTGTCAATCTTGAGATATGATTAATCAAACTTTAATGCTCAGCACTTTATAATGTAAACTTCAAAATTTTCAAATGTGCATAAAAATTGTTTAACTCGATGAAATTTCAAAATTTAAAATGTTTTTGATATCTAAAAAATGTTTCCTATCCAGTGATACCAATATTTATGAATTTCGTCCAAAATTGAGTATTTTTTTATTTTGAAAACCCCTTTTGACAACACCAATTTTGGAATCTTTAATTGAGCATAACTACACGAAAAATTCATGAAATTTCAAAATTTCAAGTGTTTTAGAATTTACTGAAAAATCTCTATCGAATGGTATAAAAATCATTGACATCCTGTGTGTCAATCTTGAGATATGATTAATCAAACTTTAATGCTCAGCACTTTATAATGTAAACTTCAAAATTTTCAAATGTGCATAAAAATTGTTTAACTCGATGAAATTTCAAAATTTAAAATGTTTTTGATATCTAAAAAATGTTTCCTATCCAGTGATATAAATATTTATGAATTTCGTCCAAAATTGAGTATTTTTTTATTTTGAAAACCCCTTTTGACAACACCAATTTTGGAATCTTTAATTGAGCATAACTACACGAAAAATTCATGAAATTTCAAAATTTCAAGTGTTTTAGAATCTACTGAAAAATCTCTATCGAATGGTATAAAAATCATTGACATCATGTGTGTCAATCTTGAGATATGATTAATCAAACTTTAATGCTCAGCACTTTATAATGTAAACTTCAAAATTTTCAAATGTGCATAAAAATTGTTTAACTCGATGAAATTTCAAAATTTAAAATGTTTTTGATATCTAAAAAATGTTTCCTATCCAGTGATACCAATATTTATGAATTTCGTCCAAAATTGAGTATTTTTTTATTTTGAAAACCCCTTTTGACAACACCAATTTTGGAATCTTTAATTGAGCATAACTACACGAAAAATTCATGAAATTTCAAAATTTCAAGTGTTTTAGAATCTACTGAAAAATCTCTATCGAATGGTATAAAAATCATTGACATCCTGTGTGTCAATCTTGAGATATGATTAATCAAACTTTAATGCTCAGCACTTTATAATGTAAACTTCAAAATTTTCAAATGTGCATAAAAATTGTTTAACTCGATGAAATTTCAAAATTTAAAATGTTTTTGATATCTAAAAAATGTTTCCTATCCAGTGATATAAATATTTATGAATTTCGTCCAAAATTGAGTATTTTTTTATTTTGAAAACCCCTTTTGACAACACCAATTTTGGAATCTTTAATTGAGCATAACTACACGAAAAATTCATGAAATTTCAAAATTTCAAGTGTTTTAGAATCTACTGAAAAATCTCTATCGAATGGTATAAAAATCATTGACATCCTGTGTGTCAATCTTGAGATATGATTAATCAAACTTTAATGCTCAGCACTTTATAATGTAAACTTCAAAATTTTCAAATGTGCATAAAAATTGTTTAACTCGATGAAATTTCAAAATTTAAAATGTTTTTGATATCTAAAAAATGTTTCCTATCCAGTGATACCAATATTTATGAATTTCGTCCAAAATTGAGTATTTTTTTATTTTGAAAACCCCTTTTGACAACACCAATTTTGGAATCTTTAATTGAGCATAACTACACGAAAAATTCATGAAATTTCAAAATTTCAAGTGTTTTAGAATCTACTGAAAAATCTCTATCGAATGGTATAAAAATCATTGACATCCTGTGTGTCAATCTTGAGATATGATTAATCAAACTTTAATGCTCAGCACTTTATAATGTAAACTTCAAAATTTTCAAATGTGCATAAAAATTGTTTAACTCGATGAAATTTCAAAATTTAAAATGTTTTTGATATCTAAAAAATGTTTCCTATCCAGTGATACCAATATTTATGAATTTCGTCCAAAATTGAGTATTTTTTTATTTTGAAAACCCCTTTTGACAACACCAATTTTGGAATCTTTAATTGAGCATAACTACACGAAAAATTCATGAAATTTCAAAATTTCAAGTGTTTTAGAATCTACTGAAAAATCTCTATCGAATGGTATAAAAATCATTGACATCCTGTGTGTCAATCTTGAGATATGATTAATCAAACTTTAATGCTCAGCACTTTATAATGTAAACTTCAAAATTTTCAAATGTGCATAAAAATTGTTTAACTCGATGAAATTTCAAAATTTAAAATGTTTTTGATATCTAAAAAATGTTTCCTATCCAGTGATACCAATATTTATGAATTTCGTCCAAAATTGAGTATTTTTTTATTTTGAAAACCCCTTTTGACAACACCAATTTTGGAATCTTTAATTGAGCATAACTACACGAAAAATTCATGAAATTTCAAAATTTCAAGTGTTTTAGAATCTACTGAAAAATCTCTATCGAATGGTATAAAAATCATTGAGATCCTGTGTGTCAATCTTGAGATATGATTAATCAAACTTTAATGCTCAGCACTTTATAATGTAAACTTCAAAATTTTCAAATGTGCATAAAAATTGTTTAACTCGATGAAATTTCAAAATTTAAAATGTTTTTGATATCTAAAAAATGTTTCCTATCCAGTGATACCAATATTTATGAATTTCGTCCAAAATTGAGTATTTTTTTATTTTGAAAACCCCTTTTGACAACACCAATTTTGGAATCTTTAATTGAGCATAACTACACGAAAAATTCATGAAATTTCAAAATTTCAAGTGTTTTAGAATCTACTGAAAAATCTCTATCGAATGGTATAAAAATCATTGACATCCTGTGTGTCAATCTTGAGATATGATTAATCAAACTTTAATGCTCAGCACTTTATAATGTAAACTTCAAAATTTTCAAATGTGCATAAAAATTGTTTAACTCGATGAAATTTCAAAATTTAAAATGTTTTTGATATCTAAAAAATGTTTCCTATCCAGTGATATAAATATTTATGAATTTCGTCCAAAATTGAGTATTTTTTTATTTTGAAAACCCCTTTTGACAACACCAATTTTGGAATCTTTAATTGAGCATAACTACACGAAAAATTCATGAAATTTCAAAATTTCAAGTGTTTTAGAATCTACTGAAAAATCTCTATCGAATGGTATAAAAATCATTGACATCCTGTGTGTCAATCTTGAGATATGATTAATCAAACTTTAATGCTCAGCACTTTATAATGTAAACTTCAAAATTTTCAAATGTGCATAAAAATTGTTTAACTCGATGAAATTTCAAAATTTAAAATGTTTTTGATATCTAAAAAATGTTTCCTATCCAGTGATACCAATATTTATGAATTTCGTCCAAAATTGAGTATTTTTTTATTTTGAAAACCCCTTTTGACAACACCAATTTTGGAATCTTTAATTGAGCATAACTACACGAAAAATTCATGAAATTTCAAAATTTCAAGTGTTTTAGAATCTACTGAAAAATCTCTATCGAATGGTATAAAAATCATTGACATCCTGTGTGTCAATCTTGAGATATGATTAATCAAACTTTAATGCTCAGCACTTTATAATGTAAACTTCAAAATTTTCAAATGTGCATAAAAATTGTTTAACTCGATGAAATTTCAAAATTTAAAATGTTTTTGATATCTAAAAAATGTTTCCTATCCAGTGATACCAATATTTATGAATTTCGTCCAAAATTGAGTATTTTTTTATTTTGAAAACCCCTTTTGACAACACCAATTTTGGAATCTTTAATTGAGCATAACTACACGAAAAATTCATGAAATTTCAAAATTTCAAGTGTTTTAGAATCTACTGAAAAATCTCTATCGAATGGTATAAAAATCATTGACATCCTGTGTGTCAATCTTGAGATATGATTAATCAAACTTTAATGCTCAGCACTTTATAATGTAAACTTCAAAATTTTCAAATGTGCATAAAAATTGTTTAACTCGATGAAATTTCAAAATTTAAAATGTTTTTGATATCTAAAAAATGTTTCCTATCCAGTGATACCAATATTTATGAATTTCGTCCAAAATTGAGTATTTTTTTATTTTGAAAACCCCTTTTGACAACACCAATTTTGGAATCTTTAATTGAGCATAACTACACGAAAAATTCATGAAATTTCAAAATTTCAAGTGTTTTAGAATCTACTGAAAAATCTCTATCGAATGGTATAAAAATCATTGAGATCCTGTGTGTCAATCTTGAGATATGATTAATCAAACTTTAATGCTCAGCACTTTATAATGTAAACTTCAAAATTTTCAAATGTGCATAAAAATTGTTTAACTCGATGAAATTTCAAAATTTAAAATGTTTTTGATATCTAAAAAATGTTTCCTATCCAGTGATACCAATATTTATGAATTTCGTCCAAAATTGAGTATTTTTTTATTTTGAAAACCCCTTTTGACAACACCAATTTTGGAATCTTTAATTGAGCATAACTACACGAAAAATTCATGAAATTTCAAAATTTCAAGTGTTTTAGAATCTACTGAAAAATCTCTATCGAATGGTATAAAAATCATTGACATCCTGTGTGTCAATCTTGAGATATGATTAATCAAACTTTAATGCTCAGCACTTTATAATGTAAACTTCAAAATTTTCAAATGTGCATAAAAATTGTTTAACTCGATGAAATTTCAAAATTTAAAATGTTTTTGATATCTAAAAAATGTTTCCTATCCAGTGATATAAATATTTATGAATTTCGTCCAAAATTGAGTATTTTTTTATTTTGAAAACCCCTTTTGACAACACCAATTTTGGAATCTTTAATTGAGCATAACTACACGAAAAATTCATGAAATTTCAAAATTTCAAGTGTTTTAGAATCTACTGAAAAATCTCTATCGAATGGTATAAAAATCATTGACATCCTGTGTGTCAATCTTGAGATATGATTAATCAAACTTTAATGCTCAGCACTTTATAATGTAAACTTCAAAATTTTCAAATGTGCATAAAAATTGTTTAACTCGATGAAATTTCAAAATTTAAAATGTTTTTGATATCTAAAAAATGTTTCCTATCCAGTGATACCAATATTTATGAATTTCGTCCAAAATTGAGTATTTTTTTATTTTGAAAACCCCTTTTGACAACACCAATTTTGGAATCTTTAATTGAGCATAACTACACGAAAAATTCATGAAATTTCAAAATTTCAAGTGTTTTAGAATCTACTGAAAAATCTCTATCGAATGGTATAAAAATCATTGACATCCTGTGTGTCAATCTTGAGATATGATTAATCAAACTTTAATGCTCAGCACTTTATAATGTAAACTTCAAAATTTTCAAATGTGCATAAAAATTGTTTAACTCGATGAAATTTCAAAATTTAAAATGTTTTTGATATCTAAAAAATGTTTCCTATCCAGTGATACCAATATTTATGAATTTCGTCCAAAATTGAGTATTTTTTTATTTTGAAAACCCCTTTTGACAACACCAATTTTGGAATCTTTAATTGAGCATAACTACACGAAAAATTCATGAAATTTCAAAATTTCAAGTGTTTTAGAATCTACTGAAAAATCTCTATCGAATGGTATAAAAATCATTGAGATCCTGTGTGTCAATCTTGAGATATGATTAATCAAACTTTAATGCTCAGCACTTTATAATGTAAACTTCAAAATTTTCAAATGTGCATAAAAATTGTTTAACTCGATGAAATTTCAAAATTTAAAATGTTTTTGATATCTAAAAAATGTTTCCTATCCAGTGATACCAATATTTATGAATTTCGTCCAAAATTGAGTATTTTTTTATTTTGAAAACCCCTTTTGACAACACCAATTTTGGAATCTTTAATTGAGCATAACTACACGAAAAATTCATGAAATTTCAAAATTTCAAGTGTTTTAGAATCTACTGAAAAATCTCTATCGAATGGTATCCAAATCATTGACATCCTGTGTGTCAATCTTGGGATATGATTAATCAAACTTTAATGCTCAGCACTTTATAATGTAAACTTCAAAATTTTCAAATGTGCATAAAAATTGTTTAACTCGATGAAATTTCAAAATTTAAAATGTTTTTGATATCTAAAAAATGTTTCCTATCCAGTGATACCAATATTTATGAATTTCGTCCAAAATTGAGTATTTTTTTATTTTGAAAACCCCTTTTGACAACACCAATTTTGGAATCTTTAATTGAGCATAACTACACGAAAAATTCATGAAATTTCAAAATTTCAAGTGTTTTAGAATCTACTGAAAAATCTCTATCGAATGGTATAAAAATCATTGACATCCTGTGTGTCAATCTTGAGATATGATTAATCAAACTTTAATGCTCAGCACTTTATAATGTAAACTTCAAAATTTTCAAATGTGCATAAAAATTGTTTAACTCGATGAAATTTCAAAATTTAAAATGTTTTTGATATCTAAAAAATGTTTCCTATCCAGTGATACCAATATTTATGAATTTCGTCCAAAATTGAGTATTTTTTTATTTTGAAAACCCCTTTTGACAACACCAATTTTGGAATCTTTAATTGAGCATAACTACACGAAAAATTCATGAAATTTCAAAATTTCAAGTGTTTTAGAATCTACTGAAAAATCTCTATCGAATGGTATAAAAATCATTGACATCCTGTGTGTCAATCTTGAGATATGATTAATCAAACTTTAATGCTCAGCACTTTATAATGTAAACTTCAAAATTTTCAAATGTGCATAAAAATTGTTTAACTCGATGAAATTTCAAAATTTAAAATGTTTTTGATATCTAAAAAATGTTTCCTATCCAGTGATACCAATATTTATGAATTTCGTCCAAAATTGAGTATTTTTTTATTTTGAAAACCCCTTTTGACAACACCAATTTTGGAATCTTTAATTGAGCATAACTACACGAAAAATTCACGAAATTTCAAAATTTCAAGTGTTTTAGAATCTACTGAAAAATCTCTATCGAATGGTATAAAAATCATTGACATCCTGTGTGTCAATCTTGAGATATGATTAATCAAACTTTAATGCTCAGCACTTTATAATGTAAACTTCAAAATTTTCAAATGTGCATAAAAATTGTTTAACTCGATGAAATTTCAAAATTTAAAATGTTTTTGATATCTAAAAAATGTTTCCTATCCAGTGATACCAATATTTATGAATTTCGTCCAAAATTGAGTATTTTTTTATTTTGAAAACCCTTTTGACAACACCAATTTTGGAATCTTTAATTGAGCATAACTACACGAAAAATTCATGAAATTTCAAAATTTCAAGTGTTTTAGAATCTACTGAAAAATCTCTATCGAATGGTATAAAAATCATTGACATCCTGTGTGTCAATCTTGAGATATGATTAATCAAACTTTAATGCTCAGCACTTTATAATGTAAACTTCAAAATTTTCAAATGTGCATAAAAATTGTTTAACTCGATGAAATTTCAAAATTTAAAATGTTTTTGATATCTAAAAAATGTTTCCTATCCAGTGATACCAATATTTATGAATTTCGTCCAAAATTGAGTATTTTTTTATTTTGAAAACCCCTTTTGACAACACCAATTTTGGAATCTTTAATTGAGCATAACTACACGAAAAATTCATGAAATTTCAAAATTTCAAGTGTTTTAGAATCTACTGAAAAATCTCTATCGAATGGTATCCAAATCATTGACATCCTGTGTGTCAATCTTGGGATATGATTAATCAAACTTTAATGCTCAGCACTTTATAATGTAAACTTCAAAATTTTCAAATGTGCATAAAAATTGTTTAACTCGATGAAATTTCAAAATTTAAAATGTTTTTGATATCTAAAAAATGTTTCCTATCCAGTGATACCAATATTTATGAATTTCGTCCAAAATTGAGTATTTTTTTATTTTGAAAACCCCTTTTGACAACACCAATTTTGGAATCTTTAATTGAGCATAACTACACGAAAAATTCATGAAATTTCAAAATTTCAAGTGTTTTAGAATCTACTGAAAAATCTCTATCGAATGGTATAAAAATCATTGACATCCTGTGTGTCAATCTTGAGATATGATTAATCAAACTTTAATGCTCAGCACTTTATAATGTAAACTTCAAAATTTTCAAATGTGCATAAAAATTGTTTAACTCGATGAAATTTCAAAATTTAAAATGTTTTTGATATCTAAAAAATGTTTCCTATCCAGTGATACCAATATTTATGAATTTCGTCCAAAATTGAGTATTTTTTTATTTTGAAAACCCCTTTTGACAACACCAATTTTGGAATCTTTAATTGAGCATAACTACACGAAAAATTCATGAAATTTCAAAATTTCAAGTGTTTTAGAATCTACTGAAAAATCTCTATCGAATGGTATAAAAATCATTGACATCCTGTGTGTCAATCTTGAGATATGATTAATCAAACTTTAATGCTCAGCACTTTATAATGTAAACTTCAAAATTTTCAAATGTGCATAAAAATTGTTTAACTCGATGAAATTTCAAAATTTAAAATGTTTTTGATATCTAAAAAATGTTTCCTATCCAGTGATACCAATATTTATGAATTTCGTCCAAAATTGAGTATTTTTTTATTTTGAAAACCCCTTTTGACAACACCAATTTTGGAATCTTTAATTGAGCATAACTACACGAAAAATTCATGAAATTTCAAAATTTCAAGTGTTTTAGAATCTACTGAAAAATCTCTATCGAATGGTATAAAAATCATTGACATCCTGTGTGTCAATCTTGAGATATGATTAATCAAACTTTAATGCTCAGCACTTTATAATGTAAACTTCAAAATTTTCAAATGTGCATAAAAATTGTTTAACTCGATGAAATTTCAAAATTTAAAATGTTTTTGATATCTAAAAAATGTTTCCTATCCAGTGATACCAATATTTATGAATTTCGTCCAAAATTGAGTATTTTTTTATTTTGAAAACCCCTTTTGACAACACCAATTTTGGAATCTTTAATTGAGCATAACTACACGAAAAATTCATGAAATTTCAAAATTTCAAGTGTTTTAGAATCTACTGAAAAATCTCTATCGAATGGTATAAAAATCATTGACATCCTGTGTGTCAATCTTGAGATATGATTAATCAAACTTTAATGCTCAGCACTTTATAATGTAAACTTCAAAATTTTCAAATGTGCATAAAAATTGTTTAACTCGATGAAATTTCAAAATTTAAAATGTTTTTGATATCTAAAAAATGTTTCCTATCCAGTGATACCAATATTTATGAATTTCGTCCAAAATTGAGTATTTTTTTATTTTGAAAACCCCTTTTGACAACACCAATTTTGGAATCTTTAATTGAGCATAACTACACGAAAAATTCATGAAATTTCAAAATTTCAAGTGTTTTAGAATCTACTGAAAAATCTCTATCGAATGGTATAAAAATCATTGACATCCTGTGTGTCAATCTTGAGATATGATTAATCAAACTTTAATGCTCAGCACTTTATAATGTAAACTTCAAAATTTTCAAATGTGCATAAAAATTGTTTAACTCCATGAAATTTCAAAATTTAAAATGTTTTTGATATCTAAAAAATGTTTCCTATCCAGTGATACCAATATTTATGAATTTCGTCCAAAATTGAGTATTTTTTTATTTTGAAAACCCCTTTTGACAACACCAATTTTGGAATCTTTAATTGAGCATAACTACACGAAGAATTAATGAAATTTCAAAATTTCAAGTGTTTTAGAATCTACTGAAAAATCTCTATCGAATGGTATAAAAATCATTGACATCCTGTGTGTCAATCTTGAGACATGATTAATCAAACTTTAATGCTCAGCACTTTATAATGTAAACTTCAAAATTTTCAAATGTGCATAAAAATTGTTTAACTCGATGAAATTTCAAAATTTAAAATGTTTTTGATATCTAAAAAATGTTTCCTATCCAGTGATACCAATATTTATGAATTTCGTCCAAAATTGAGTATTTTTTTATTTTGAAAACCCCTTTTGACAACACCAATTTTGGAATCTTTAATTGAGCATAACTACACGAAAAATTCATGAAATTTCAAAATTTCAAGTGTTTTAGAATCTACTGAAAAATCTCTATCGAATGGTATAAAAATCATTGACACCCTATGTGTCAATCTTGAGATATGATTAATCAAACTTTAACGCTCAGCACTTTATAATGTAAACTTCAAAATTTTCAAATGTGCATAAAAATTGTTTAACTCGATGAAATTTCAAAATTTAAAATGTTTTTGATATCTAAAAAATGTTTCCTATCCAGTGATACCAATATTTATGAATTTCGTCCAAAATTGAGTATTTTTTTATTTTGAAAACCCCTTTTGACAACACCAATTTTGGAATCTTTAATTGAGCATAACTACACGAAAAATTCATGAAATTTCAAAATTTCAAGTGTTTTAGAATCTACTGAAAAATCTCTATCGAATGGTATAAAAATCATTGACATCCTGTGTGTCAATCTTGAGATATGATTAATCAAACTTTAATGCTCAGCACTTTATAATGTAAACTTCAAAATTTTCAAATGTGCATAAAAATTGTTTAACTCGATGAAATTTCAAAATTTAAAATGTTTTTGATATCTAAAAAATGTTTCCTATCCAGTGATACCAATATTTATGAATTTCGTCCAAAATTGAGTATTTTTTTATTTTGAAAACCCCTTTTGACAACACCAATTTTGGAATCTTTAATTGAGCATAACTACACGAAAAATTCATGAAATTTCAAAATTTCAAGTGTTTTAGAATCTACTGAAAAATCTCTATCGAATGGTATAAAAATCATTGACATCCTGTGTGTCAATCTTGAGATATGATTAATCAAACTTTAATGCTCAGCACTTTATAATGTAAACTTCAAAATTTTCAAATGTGCATAAAAATTGTTTAACTCGATGAAATTTCAAAATTTAAAATGTTTTTGATATCTAAAAAATGTTTCCTATCCAGTGATACCAATATTTATGAATTTCGTCCAAAATTGAGTATTTTTTTATTTTGAAAACCCCTTTTGACAACACCAATTTTGGAATCTTTAATTGAGCATAACTACACGAAAAATTCATGAAATTTCAAAATTTCAAGTGTTTTAGAATCTACTGAAAAATCTCTATCGAATGGTATAAAAATCATTGACATCCTGTGTGTCAATCTTGAGATATGATTAATCAAACTTTAATGCTCAGCACTTTATAATGTAAACTTCAAAATTTTCAAATGTGCATAAAAATTGTTTAACTCGATGAAATTTCAAAATTTAAAATGTTTTTGATATCTAAAAAATGTTTCCTATCCAGTGATACCAATATTTATGAATTTCGTCCAAAATTGAGTATTTTTTTATTTTGAAAACCCCTTTTGACAACACCAATTTTGGAATCTTTAATTGAGCATAACTACACGAAAAATTCATGAAATTTCAAAATTTCAAGTGTTTTAGAATCTACTGAAAAATCTCTATCGAATGGTATAAAAATCATTGACATCCTGTGTGTCAATCTTGAGATATGATTAATCAAACTTTAATGCTCAGCACTTTATAATGTAAACTTCAAAATTTTCAAATGTGCATAAAAATTGTTTAACTCGATGAAATTTCAAAATTTAAAATGTTTTTGATATCTAAAAAATGTTTCCTATCCAGTGATACCAATATTTATGAATTTCGTCCAAAATTGAGTATTTTTTTATTTTGAAAACCCCTTTTGACAACACCAATTTTGGAATCTTTAATTGAGCATAACTACACGAAAAATTCATGAAATTTCAAAATTTCAAGTGTTTTAGAATCTACTGAAAAATCTCTATCGAATGGTATAAAAATCATTGACATCCTGTGTGTCAATCTTGAGATATGATTAATCAAACTTTAATGCTCAGCACTTTATAATGTAAACTTCAAAATTTTCAAATGTGCATAAAAATTGTTTAACTCGATGAAATTTCAAAATTTAAAATGTTTTTGATATCTAAAAAATGTTTCCTATCCAGTGATACCAATATTTATGAATTTCGTCCAAAATTGAGTATTTTTTTATTTTGAAAACCCCTTTTGACAACACCAATTTTGGAATCTTTAATTGAGCATAACTACACGAAAAATTCATGAAATTTCAAAATTTCAAGTGTTTTAGAATCTACTGAAAAATCTCTATCGAATGGTATAAAAATCATTGACATCCTGTGTGTCAATCTTGAGATATGATTAATCAAACTTTAATGCTCAGCACTTTATAATGTAAACTTCAAAATTTTCAAATGTGCATAAAAATTGTTTAACTCGATGAAATTTCAAAATTTAAAATGTTTTTGATATCTAAAAAATGTTTCCTATCCAGTGATACCAATATTTATGAATTTCGTCCAAAATTGAGTATTTTTTTATTTTGAAAACCCCTTTTGACAACACCAATTTTGGAATCTTTAATTGAGCATAACTACACGAAAAATTCATGAAATTTCAAAATTTCAAGTGTTTTAGAATCTACTGAAAAATCTCTATCGAATGGTATAAAAATCATTGAGATCCTGTGTGTCAATCTTGAGATATGATTAATCAAACTTTAATGCTCAGCACTTTATAATGTAAACTTCAAAATTTTCAAATGTGCATAAAAATTGTTTAACTCGATGAAATTTCAAAATTTAAAATGTTTTTGATATCTAAAAAATGTTTCCTATCCAGTGATACCAATATTTATGAATTTCGTCCAAAATTTAGTATTTTTTTATTTTGAAAACCCCTTTTGACAACACCAATTTTGGAATCTTTAATTGAGCATAACTACACGAAAAATTCATGAAATTTCAAAATTTCAAGTGTTTTAGAATCTACTGAAAAATCTCTATCGAATGGTATAAAAATCATTGACATCCTGTGTGTCAATCTTGAGATATGATTAATCAAACTTTAATGCTCAGCACTTTATAATGTAAACTTCAAAATTTTCAAATGTGCATAAAAATTGTTTAACTCCATGAAATTTCAAAATTTAAAATGTTTTTGATATCTAAAAAATGTTTCCTATCCAGTGATACCAATATTTATGAATTTCGTCCAAAATTGAGTATTTTTTTATTTTGAAAACCCCTTTTGACAACACCAATTTTGGAATCTTTAATTGAGCATAACTACACGAAGAATTAATGAAATTTCAAAATTTCAAGTGTTTTAGAATCTACTGAAAAATCTCTATCGAATGGTATAAAAATCATTGACATCCTGTGTGTCAATCTTGAGACATGATTAATCAAACTTTAATGCTCAGCACTTTATAATGTAAACTTCAAAATTTTCAAATGTGCATAAAAATTGTTTAACTCGATGAAATTTCAAAATTTAAAATGTTTTTGATATCTAAAAAATGTTTCCTATCCAGTGATACCAATATTTATGAATTTCGTCCAAAATTGAGTATTTTTTTATTTTGAAAACCCCTTTTGACAACACCAATTTTGGAATCTTTAATTGAGCATAACTACACGAAAAATTCATGAAATTTCAAAATTTCAAGTGTTTTAGAATCTACTGAAAAATCTCTATCGAATGGTATAAAAATCATTGACACCCTATGTGTCAATCTTGAGATATGATTAATCAAACTTTAACGCTCAGCACTTTATAATGTAAACTTCAAAATTTTCAAATGTGCATAAAAATTGTTTAACTCGATGAAATTTCAAAATTTAAAATGTTTTTGATATCTAAAAAATGTTTCCTATCCAGTGATACCAATATTTATGAATTTCGTCCAAAATTGAGTATTTTTTTATTTTGAAAACCCCTTTTGACAACACCAATTTTGGAATCTTTAATTGAGCATAACTACACGAAAAATTCATGAAATTTCAAAATTTCAAGTGTTTTAGAATCTACTGAAAAATCTCTATCGAATGGTATAAAAATCATTGACATCCTGTGTGTCAATCTTGAGATATGATTAATCAAACTTTAATGCTCAGCACTTTATAATGTAAACTTCAAAATTTTCAAATGTGCATAAAAATTGTTTAACTCGATGAAATTTCAAAATTTAAAATGTTTTTGATATCTAAAAAATGTTTCCTATCCAGTGATACCAATATTTATGAATTTCGTCCAAAATTGAGTATTTTTTTATTTTGAAAACCCCTTTTGACAACACCAATTTTGGAATCTTTAATTGAGCATAACTACACGAAAAATTCATGAAATTTCAAAATTTCAAGTGTTTTAGAATCTACTGAAAAATCTCTATCGAATGGTATAAAAATCATTGACATCCTGTGTGTCAATCTTGAGATATGATTAATCAAACTTTAATGCTCAGCACTTTATAATGTAAACTTCAAAATTTTCAAATGTGCATAAAAATTGTTTAACTCGATGAAATTTCAAAATTTAAAATGTTTTTGATATCTAAAAAATGTTTCCTATCCAGTGATACCAATATTTATGAATTTCGTCCAAAATTGAGTATTTTTTTATTTTGAAAACCCCTTTTGACAACACCAATTTTGGAATCTTTAATTGAGCATAACTACACGAAAAATTCATGAAATTTCAAAATTTCAAGTGTTTTAGAATCTACTGAAAAATCTCTATCGAATGGTATAAAAATCATTGACATACTGTGTGTCAATCTTGAGATATGATTAATCAAACTTTAATGCTCAGCACTTTATAATGTAAACTTCAAAATTTTCAAATGTGCATAAAAATTGTTTAACTCGATGAAATTTCAAAATTTAAAATGTTTTTGATATCTAAAAAATGTTTCCTATCCAGTGATACCAATATTTATGAATTTCGTCCAAAATTTAGTATTTTTTTATTTTGAAAACCCCTTTTGACAACACCAATTTTGGAATCTTTAATTGAGCATAACTACACGAAAAATTCATGAAATTTCAAAATTTCAAGTGTTTTAGAATCTACTGAAAAATCTCTATCGAATGGTATAAAAATCATTGACATCCTGTGTGTCAATCTTGAGATATGATTAATCAAACTTTAATGCTCAGCACTTTATAATGTAAACTTCAAAATTTTCAAATGTGCATAAAAATTGTTTAACTCGATGAAATTTCAAAATTTAAAATGTTTTTGATATCTAAAAAATGTTTCCTATCCAGTGATACCAATATTTATGAATTTCGTCCAAAATTGAGTATTTTTTATTTTGAAAACCCCTTTTGACAACACCAATTTTGGAATCTTTAATTGAGCATAACTACACGAAAAATTCATGAAATTTCAAAATTTCAAGTGTTTTAGAATCTACTGAAAAATCTCTATCGAATGGTATAAAAATCAGTGACATCCTGTGTGTCAATCTTGAGATATGATTAATCAAACTTTAATGCTCAGCACTTTATAATGTAAACTTCAAAATTTTCAAATGTGCATAAAAATTGTTTAACTCGATGAAATTTCAAAATTTAAAATGTTTTTGATATCTAAAAAATGTTTCCTATCCAGTGATACCAATATTTATGAATTTCGTCCAAAATTGAGTATTTTTTTATTTTGAAAACCCCTTTTGACAACACCAATTTTGGAATCTTTAATTGAGCATAACTACACGAAAAATTCATGAAATTTCAAAATTTCAAGTGTTTTAGAATCTACTGAAAAATCTCTATCGAATGGTATAAAAATCATTGACATCCTGTGTGTCAATCTTGAGATATGATTAATCAAACTTTAATGCTCAGCACTTTATAATGTAAACTTCAAAATTTTCAAATGTGCATAAAAATTGTTTAACTCGATGAAATTTCAAAATTTAAAATGTTTTTGATATCTAAAAAATGTTTCCTATCCAGTGATACCAATATTTATGAATTTCGTCCAAAATTGAGTATTTTTTTATTTTGAAAACCCCTTTTGACAACACCAATTTTGGAATCTTTAATTGAGCATAACTACACGAAAAATTCATGAAATTTCAAAATTTCAAGTGTTTTAGAATCTACTGAAAAATCTCTATCGAATGGTATAAAAATCATTGACATCCTGTGTGTCAATCTTGAGATATGATTAATCAAACTTTAATGCTCAGCACTTTATAATGTAAACTTCAAAATTTTCAAATGTGCATAAAAATTGTTTAACTCGATGAAATTTCAAAATTTAAAATGTTTTTGATATCTAAAAAATGTTTCCTATCCAGTGATACCAATATTTATGAATTTCGTCCAAAATTGAGTATTTTTTTATTTTGAAAACCCCTTTTGACAACACCAATTTTGGAATCTTTAATTGAGCATAACTACACGAAAAATTCATGAAATTTCAAAATTTCAAGTGTTTTAGAATCTACTGAAAAATCTCTATCGAATGGTATAAAAATCATTGACATCCTGTGTGTCAATCTTGAGATATGATTAATCAAACTTTAATGCTCAGCACTTTATAATGTAAACTTCAAAATTTTCAAATGTGCATAAAAATTGTTTAACTCGATGAAATTTCAAAATTTAAAATGTTTTTGATATCTAAAAAATGTTTCCTATCCAGTGATACCAATATTTATGAATTTCGTCCAAAATTGAGTATTTTTTATTTTGAAAACCCCTTTTGACAACACCAATTTTGGAATCTTTAATTGAGCATAACTACACGAAAAATTCATGAAATTTCAAAATTTCAAGTGTTTTAGAATCTACTGAAAAATCTCTATCGAATGGTATAAAAATCAGTGACATCCTGTGTGTCAATCTTGAGATATGATTAATCAAACTTTAATGCTCAGCACTTTATAATGTAAACTTCAAAATTTTCAAATGTGCATAAAAATTGTTTAACTCGATGAAATTTCAAAATTTAAAATGTTTTTGATATCTAAAAAATGTTTCCTATCCAGTGATACCAATATTTATGAATTTCGTCCAAAATTGAGTATTTTTTTATTTTGAAAACCCCTTTTGACAACACCAATTTTGGAATCTTTAATTGAGCATAACTACACGAAAAATTCATGAAATTTCAAAATTTCAAGTGTTTTAGAATCTACTGAAAAATCTCTATCGAATGGTATAAAAATCATTGACATCCTGTGTGTCAATCTTGAGATATGATTAATCAAACTTTAATGCTCAGCACTTTATAATGTAAACTTCAAAATTTTCAAATGTGCATAAAAATTGTTTAACTCGATGAAATTTCAAAATTTAAAATGTTTTTGATATCTAAAAAATGTTTCCTATCCAGTGATACCAATATTTATGAATTTCGTCCAAAATTGAGTATTTTTTTATTTTGAAAACCCCTTTTGACAACACCAATTTTGGAATCTTTAATTGAGCATAACTACACGAAAAATTCATGAAATTTCAAAATTTCAAGTGTTTTAGAATCTACTGAAAAATCTCTATCGAATGGTATAAAAATCATTGACATCCTGTGTGTCAATCTTGAGATATGATTAATCAAACTTTAATGCTCAGCACTTTATAATGTAAACTTCAAAATTTTCAAATGTGCATAAAAATTGTTTAACTCGATGAAATTTCAAAATTTAAAATGTTTTTGATATCTAAAAAATGTTTCCTATCCAGTGATACCAATATTTATGAATTTCGTCCAAAATTGAGTATTTTTTTATTTTGAAAACCCCTTTTGACAACACCAATTTTGGAATCTTTAATTGAGCATAACTACACGAAAAATTCATGAAATTTCAAAATTTCAAGTGTTTTAGAATCTACTGAAAAATCTCTATCGAATGGTATAAAAATCATTGACATCCTGTGTGTCAATCTTGAGATATGATTAATCAAACTTTAATGCTCAGCACTTTATAATGTAAACTTCAAAATTTTCAAATGTGCATAAAAATTGTTTAACTCGATGAAATTTCAAAATTTAAAATGTTTTTGATATCTAAAAAATGTTTCCTATCCAGTGATACCAATATTTATGAATTTCGTCCAAAATTGAGTATTTTTTATTTTGAAAACCCCTTTTGACAACACCAATTTTGGAATCTTTAATTGAGCATAACTACACGAAAAATTCATGAAATTTCAAAATTTCAAGTGTTTTAGAATCTACTGAAAAATCTCTATCGAATGGTATAAAAATCAGTGACATCCTGTGTGTCAATCTTGAGATATGATTAATCAAACTTTAATGCTCAGCACTTTATAATGTAAACTTCAAAATTTTCAAATGTGCATAAAAATTGTTTAACTCGATGAAATTTCAAAATTTAAAATGTTTTTGATATCTAAAAAATGTTTCCTATCCAGTGATACCAATATTTATGAATTTCGTCCAAAATTGAGTATTTTTTTATTTTGAAAACCCCTTTTGACAACACCAATTTTGGAATCTTTAATTGAGCATAACTACACGAAAAATTCATGAAATTTCAAAATTTCAAGTGTTTTAGAATCTACTGAAAAATCTCTATCGAATGGTATAAAAATCATTGACATCCTGTGTGTCAATCTTGAGATATGATTAATCAAACTTTAATGCTCAGCACTTTATAATGTAAACTTCAAAATTTTCAAATGTGCATAAAAATTGTTTAACTCGATGAAATTTCAAAATTTAAAATGTTTTTGATATCTAAAAAATGTTTCCTATCCAGTGATACCAATATTTATGAATTTCGTCCAAAATTGAGTATTTTTTTATTTTGAAAACCCCTTTTGACAACACCAATTTTGGAATCTTTAATTGAGCATAACTACACGAAAAATTCATGAAATTTCAAAATTTCAAGTGTTTTAGAATCTACTGAAAAATCTCTATCGAATGGTATAAAAATCATTGACATCCTGTGTGTCAATCTTGAGATATGATTAATCAAACTTTAATGCTCAGCACTTTATAATGTAAACTTCAAAATTTTCAAATGTGCATAAAAATTGTTTAACTCCATGAAATTTCAAAATTTAAAATGTTTTTGATATCTAAAAAATGTTTCCTATCCAGTGATACCAATATTTATGAATTTCGTCCAAAATTGAGTATTTTTTTATTTTGAAAACCCCTTTTGACAACACCAATTTTGGAATCTTTAATTGAGCATAACTACACGAAGAATTAATGAAATTTCAAAATTTCAAGTGTTTTAGAATCTACTGAAAAATCTCTATCGAATGGTATAAAAATCATTGACATCCTGTGTGTCAATCTTGAGATATGATTAATCAAACTTTAATGCTCAGCACTTTATAATGTAAACTTCAAAATTTTCAAATGTGCATAAAAATTGTTTAACTCGATGAAATTTCAAAATTTAAAATGTTTTTGATATCTAAAAAATGTTTCCTATCCAGTGATACCAATATTTATGAATTTCGTCCAAAATTGAGTATTTTTTTATTTTGAAAACCCCTTTTGACAACACCAATTTTGGAATCTTTAATTGAGCATAACTACACGAAAAATTCATGAAATTTCAAAATTTCAAGTGTTTTAGAATCTACTGAAAAATCTCTATCGAATGGTATAAAAATCATTGACACCCTATGTGTCAATCTTGAGATATGATTAATCAAACTTTAACGCTCAGCACTTTATAATGTAAACTTCAAAATTTTCAAATGTGCATAAAAATTGTTTAACTCGATGAAATTTCAAAATTTAAAATGTTTTTGATATCTAAAAAATGTTTCCTATCCAGTGATACCAATATTTATGAATTTCGTCCAAAATTGAGTATTTTTTTATTTTGAAAACCCCTTTTGACAACACCAATTTTGGAATCTTTAATTGAGCATAACTACACGAAGAATTAATGAAATTTCAAAATTTCAAGTGTTTTAGAATCTACTGAAAAATCTCTATCGAATGGTATAAAAATCATTGACATCCTGTGTGTCAATCTTGAGATATGATTAATCAAACTTTAATGCTCAGCATTTTATAATGTAAACTTCAAAATTTTCAAATGTGCATAAAAATTGTTTAACTCGATGAAATTTCAAAATTTAAAATGTTTTTGATATCTAAAAAATGTTTCCTATCCAGTGATACCAATATTTATGAATTTCGTCCAAAATTGAGTATTTTTTTATTTTGAAAACCCCTTTTGACAACACCAATTTTGGAATCTTTAATTGAGCATAACTACACGACAAATTCATGAAATTTCAAAATTTCAAGTGTTTTAGAATCTACTGAAAAATCTCTATCGAATGGTATAAAAATCATTGACACCCTATGTGTCAATCTTGAGATATGATTAATCAAACTTTAACGCTCAGCACTTTATAATGTAAACTTCAAAATTTTCAAATGTGCATAAAAATTGTTTAACTCGATGAAATTTCAAAATTTAAAATGTTTTTGATATCTAAAAAATGTTTCCTATCCAGTGATACCAATATTTATGAATTTCGTCCAAAATTGAGTATTTTTTTATTTTGAAAACCCCTTTTGACAACACCAATTTTGGAATCTTTAATTGAGCATAACTACACGAAAAATTCATGAAATTTCAAAATTTCAAGTGTTTTAGAATCTACTGAAAAATCTCTATCGAATGGTATAAAAATCATTGACATCCTGTGTGTCAATCTTGAGATATGATTAATCAAACTTTAATGCTCAGCACTTTATAATGTAAACTTCAAAATTTTCAAATGTGCATAAAAATTGTTTAACTCGATGAAATTTCAAAATTTAAAATGTTTTTGATATCTAAAAAATGTTTCCTATCCAGTGATACCAATATTTATGAATTTCGTCCAAAATTGAGTATTTTTTTATTTTGAAAACCCCTTTTGACAACACCAATTTTGGAATCTTTAATTGAGCATAACTACACGAAAAATTCATGAAATTTCAAAATTTCAAGTGTTTTAGAATCTACTGAAAAATCTCTATCGAATGGTATAAAAATCATTGACATCCTGTGTGTCAATCTTGAGATATGATTAATCAAACTTTAATGCTCAGCACTTTATAATGTAAACTTCAAAATTTTCAAATGTGCATAAAAATTGTTTAACTCGATGAAATTTCAAAATTTAAAATGTTTTTGATATCTAAAAAATGTTTCCTATCCAGTGATACCAATATTTATGAATTTCGTCCAAAATTGAGTATTTTTTTATTTTGAAAACCCCTTTTGACAACACCAATTTTGGAATCTTTAATTGAGCATAACTACACGAAAAATTCATGAAATTTCAAAATTTCAAGTGTTTTAGAATCTACTGAAAAATCTCTATCGAATGGTATAAAAATCATTGACACCCTATGTGTCAATCTTGAGATATGATTAATCAAACTTTAACGCTCAGCACTTTATAATGTAAACTTCAAAATTTTCAAATGTGCATAAAAATTGTTTAACTCGATGAAATTTCAAAATTTAAAATGTTTTTGATATCTAAAAAATGTTTCCTATCCAGTGATACCAATATTTATGAATTTCGTCCAAAATTGAGTATTTTTTTATTTTGAAAACCCCTTTTGACAACACCAATTTTGGAATCTTTAATTGAGCATAACTACACGAAGAATTAATGAAATTTCAAAATTTCAAGTGTTTTAGAATCTACTGAAAAATCTCTATCGAATGGTATAAAAATCATTGACATCCTGTGTGTCAATCTTGAGATATGATTAATCAAACTTTAATGCTCAGCATTTTATAATGTAAACTTCAAAATTTTCAAATGTGCATAAAAATTGTTTAACTCGATGAAATTTCAAAATTTAAAATGTTTTTGATATCTAAAAAATGTTTCCTATCCAGTGATACCAATATTTATGAATTTCGTCCAAAATTGAGTATTTTTTTATTTTGAAAACCCCTTTTGACAACACCAATTTTGGAATCTTTAATTGAGCATAACTACACGACAAATTCATGAAATTTCAAAATTTCAAGTGTTTTAGAATCTACTGAAAAATCTCTATCGAATGGTATAAAAATCATTGACACCCTATGTGTCAATCTTGAGATATGATTAATCAAACTTTAACGCTCAGCACTTTATAATGTAAACTTCAAAATTTTCAAATGTGCATAAAAATTGTTTAACTCGATGAAATTTCAAAATTTAAAATGTTTTTGATATCTAAAAAATGTTTCCTATCCAGTGATACCAATATTTATGAATTTCGTCCAAAATTGAGTATTTTTTTATTTTGAAAACCCCTTTTGACAACACCAATTTTGGAATCTTTAATTGAGCATAACTACACGAAAAATTCATGAAATTTCAAAATTTCAAGTGTTTTAGAATCTACTGAAAAATCTCTATCGAATGGTATAAAAATCATTGACATCCTGTGTGTCAATCTTGAGATATGATTAATCAAACTTTAATGCTCAGCACTTTATAATGTAAACTTCAAAATTTTCAAATGTGCATAAAAATTGTTTAACTCGATGAAATTTCAAAATTTAAAATGTTTTTGATATCTAAAAAATGTTTCCTATCCAGTGATACCAATATTTATGAATTTCGTCCAAAATTGAGTATTTTTTTATTTTGAAAACCCCTTTTGACAACACCAATTTTGGAATCTTTAATTGAGCATAACTACACGAAAAATTCATGAAATTTCAAAATTTCAAGTGTTTTAGAATCTACTGAAAAATCTCTATCGAATGGTATAAAAATCATTGACATCCTGTGTGTCAATCTTGAGATATGATTAATCAAACTTTAATGCTCAGCACTTTATAATGTAAACTTCAAAATTTTCAAATGTGCATAAAAATTGTTTAACTCGATGAAATTTCAAAATTTAAAATGTTTTTGATATCTAAAAAATGTTTCCTATCCAGTGATACCAATATTTATGAATTTCGTCCAAAATTGAGTATTTTTTTATTTTGAAAACCCCTTTTGACAACACCAATTTTGGAATCTTTAATTGAGCATAACTACACGAAAAATTCATGAAATTTCAAAATTTCAAGTGTTTTAGAATCTACTGAAAAATCTCTATCGAATGGTATAAAAATCATTGACACCCTATGTGTCAATCTTGAGATATGATTAATCAAACTTTAACGCTCAGCACTTTATAATGTAAACTTCAAAATTTTCAAATGTGCATAAAAATTGTTTAACTCGATGAAATTTCAAAATTTAAAATGTTTTTGATATCTAAAAAATGTTTCCTATCCAGTGATACCAATATTTATGAATTTCGTCCAAAATTGAGTATTTTTTTATTTTGAAAACCCCTTTTGACAACACCAATTTTGGAATCTTTAATTGAGCATAACTACACGAAGAATTAATGAAATTTCAAAATTTCAAGTGTTTTAGAATCTACTGAAAAATCTCTATCGAATGGTATAAAAATCATTGACATCCTGTGTGTCAATCTTGAGATATGATTAATCAAACTTTAATGCTCAGCATTTTATAATGTAAACTTCAAAATTTTCAAATGTGCATAAAAATTGTTTAACTCGATGAAATTTCAAAATTTAAAATGTTTTTGATATCTAAAAAATGTTTCCTATCCAGTGATACCAATATTTATGAATTTCGTCCAAAATTGAGTATTTTTTTATTTTGAAAACCCCTTTTGACAACACCAATTTTGGAATCTTTAATTGAGCATAACTACACGACAAATTCATGAAATTTCAAAATTTCAAGTGTTTTAGAATCTACTGAAAAATCTCTATCGAATGGTATAAAAATCATTGACACCCTATGTGTCAATCTTGAGATATGATTAATCAAACTTTAACGCTCAGCACTTTATAATGTAAACTTCAAAATTTTCAAATGTGCATAAAAATTGTTTAACTCGATGAAATTTCAAAATTTAAAATGTTTTTGATATCTAAAAAATGTTTCCTATCCAGTGATACCAATATTTATGAATTTCGTCCAAAATTGAGTATTTTTTTATTTTGAAAACCCCTTTTGACAACACCAATTTTGGAATCTTTAATTGAGCATAACTACACGAAAAATTCATGAAATTTCAAAATTTCAAGTGTTTTAGAATCTACTGAAAAATCTCTATCGAATGGTATAAAAATCATTGACATCCTGTGTGTCAATCTTGAGATATGATTAATCAAACTTTAATGCTCAGCACTTTATAATGTAAACTTCAAAATTTTCAAATGTGCATAAAAATTGTTTAACTCGATGAAATTTCAAAATTTAAAATGTTTTTGATATCTAAAAAATGTTTCCTATCCAGTGATACCAATATTTATGAATTTCGTCCAAAATTGAGTATTTTTTTATTTTGAAAACCCCTTTTGACAACACCAATTTTGGAATCTTTAATTGAGCATAACTACACGAAAAATTCATGAAATTTCAAAATTTCAAGTGTTTTAGAATCTACTGAAAAATCTCTATCGAATGGTATAAAAATCATTGACATCCTGTGTGTCAATCTTGAGATATGATTAATCAAACTTTAATGCTCAGCACTTTATAATGTAAACTTCAAAATTTTCAAATGTGCATAAAAATTGTTTAACTCGATGAAATTTCAAAATTTAAAATGTTTTTGATATCTAAAAAATGTTTCCTATCCAGTGATACCAATATTTATGAATTTCGTCCAAAATTGAGTATTTTTTTATTTTGAAAACCCCTTTTGACAACACCAATTTTGGAATCTTTAATTGAGCATAACTACACGAAAAATTCATGAAATTTCAAAATTTCAAGTGTTTTAGAATCTACTGAAAAATCTCTATCGAATGGTATAAAAATCATTGACATACTGTGTGTCAATCTTGAGATATGATTAATCAAACTTTAATGCTCAGCACTTTATAATGTAAACTTCAAAATTTTCAAATGTGCATAAAAATTGTTTAACTCGATGAAATTTCAAAATTTAAAATGTTTTTGATATCTAAAAAATGTTTCCTATCCAGTGATACCAATATTTATGAATTTCGTCCAAAATTGAGTATTTTTTTATTTTGAAAACCCCTTTTGACAACACCAATTTTGGAATCTTTAATTGAGCATAACTACACGAAAAATTCATGAAATTTCAAAATTTCAAGTGTTTTAGAATCTACTGAAAAATCTCTATCGAATGGTATAAAAATCATTGACACCCTATGTGTCAATCTTGAGATATGATTAATCAAACTTTAACGCTCAGCACTTTATAATGTAAACTTCAAAATTTTCAAATGTGCATAAAAATTGTTTAACTCGATGAAATTTCAAAATTTAAAATGTTTTTGATATCTAAAAAATGTTTCCTATCCAGTGATACCAATATTTATGAATTTCGTCCAAAATTGAGTATTTTTTTATTTTGAAAACCCCTTTTGACAACACCAATTTTGGAATCTTTAATTGAGCATAACTACACGAAAAATTCATGAAATTTCAAAATTTCAAGTGTTTTAGAATCTACTGAAAAATCTCTATCGAATGGTATAAAAATCATTGACATACTGTGTGTCAATCTTGAGATATGATTAATCAAACTTTAATGCTCAGCACTTTATAATGTAAACTTCAAAATTTTCAAATGTGCATAAAAATTGTTTAACTCGATGAAATTTCAAAATTTAAAATGTTTTTGATATCTAAAAAATGTTTCCTATCCAGTGATACCAATATTTATGAATTTCGTCCAAAATTGAGTATTTTTTTATTTTGAAAACCCCTTTTGACAACACCAATTTTGGAATCTTTAATTGAGCATAACTACACGAAAAATTCATGAAATTTCAAAATTTCAAGTGTTTTAGAATCTACTGAAAAATCTCTATCGAATGGTATAAAAATCATTGACACCCTATGTGTCAATCTTGAGATATGATTAATCAAACTTTAACGCTCAGCACTTTATAATGTAAACTTCAAAATTTTCAAATGTGCATAAAAATTGTTTAACTCGATGAAATTTCAAAATTTAAAATGTTTTTGATATCTAAAAAATGTTTCCTATCCAGTGATACCAATATTTATGAATTTCGTCCAAAATTGAGTATTTTTTTATTTTGAAAACCCCTTTTGACAACACCAATTTTGGAATCTTTAATTGAGCATAACTACACGAAAAATTCATGAAATTTCAAAATTTCAAGTGTTTTAGAATCTACTGAAAAATCTCTATCGAATGGTATAAAAATCATTGACATACTGTGTGTCAATCTTGAGATATGATTAATCAAACTTTAATGCTCAGCACTTTATAATGTAAACTTCAAAATTTTCAAATGTGCATAAAAATTGTTTAACTCGATGAAATTTCAAAATTTAAAATGTTTTTGATATCTAAAAAATGTTTCCTATCCAGTGATACCAATATTTATGAATTTCGTCCAAAATTGAGTATTTTTTTATTTTGAAAACCCCTTTTGACAACACCAATTTTGGAATCTTTAATTGAGCATAACTACACGAAAAATTCATGAAATTTCAAAATTTCAAGTGTTTTAGAATCTACTGAAAAATCTCTATCGAATGGTATAAAAATCATTGACACCCTATGTGTCAATCTTGAGATATGATTAATCAAACTTTAACGCTCAGCACTTTATAATGTAAACTTCAAAATTTTCAAATGTGCATAAAAATTGTTTAACTCGATGAAATTTCAAAATTTAAAATGTTTTTGATATCTAAAAAATGTTTCCTATCCAGTGATACCAATATTTATGAATTTCGTCCAAAATTGAGTATTTTTTTATTTTGAAAACCCCTTTTGACAACACCAATTTTGGAATCTTTAATTGAGCATAACTACACGAAAAATTCATGAAATTTCAAAATTTCAAGTGTTTTAGAATCTACTGAAAAATCTCTATCGAATGGTATAAAAATCATTGACATCCTGTGTGTCAATCTTGAGATATGATTAATCAAACTTTAATGCTCAGCACTTTATAATGTAAACTTCAAAATTTTCAAATGTGCATAAAAATTGTTTAACTCGATGAAATTTCAAAATTTAAAATGTTTTTGATATCTAAAAAATGTTTCCTATCCAGTGATACCAATATTTATGAATTTCGTCCAAAATTGAGTATTTTTTTATTTTGAAAACCCCTTTTGACAACACCAATTTTGGAATCTTTAATTGAGCATAACTACACGAAAAATTCATGAAATTTCAAAATTTCAAGTGTTTTAGAATCTACTGAAAAATCTCTATCGAATGGTATAAAAATCATTGACATCCTGTGTGTCAATCTTGAGATATGATTAATCAAACTTTAATGCTCAGCACTTTATAATGTAAACTTCAAAATTTTCAAATGTGCATAAAAATTGTTTAACTCGATGAAATTTCAAAATTTAAAATGTTTTTGATATCTAAAAAATGTTTCCTATCCAGTGATACCAATATTTATGAATTTCGTCCAAAATTGAGTATTTTTTTATTTTGAAAACCCCTTTTGACAACACCAATTTTGGAATCTTTAATTGAGCATAACTACACGAAAAATTCATGAAATTTCAAAATTTCAAGTGTTTTAGAATCTACTGAAAAATCTCTATCGAATGGTATAAAAATCATTGACATACTGTGTGTCAATCTTGAGATATGATTAATCAAACTTTAATGCTCAGCACTTTATAATGTAAACTTCAAAATTTTCAAATGTGCATAAAAATTGTTTAACTCGATGAAATTTCAAAATTTAAAATGTTTTTGATATCTAAAAAATGTTTCCTATCCAGTGATACCAATATTTATGAATTTCGTCCAAAATTGAGTATTTTTTTATTTTGAAAACCCCTTTTGACAACACCAATTTTGGAATCTTTAATTGAGCATAACTACACGAAAAATTCATGAAATTTCAAAATTTCAAGTGTTTTAGAATCTACTGAAAAATCTCTATCGAATGGTATAAAAATCATTGACATCCTGTGTGTCAATCTTGAGATATGATTTATCAAACTTTAATGCTCAGCACTTTATAATGTAAACTTCAAAATTTTCAAATGTGCATAAAAATTGTTTAACTCGATGAAATTTCAAAATTTAAAATGTTTTTGATATCTAAAAAATGTTTCCTATCCAGTGATACCAATATTTATGAATTTCGTCCAAAATTGAGTATTTTTTTATTTTGAAAACCCCTTTTGACAACACCAATTTTGGAATCTTTAATTGAGCATAACTACACGAAAAATTCATGAAATTTCAAAATTTCAAGTGTTTTAGAATCTACTGAAAAATCTCTATCGAATGGTATAAAAATCATTGACATCCTGTGTGTCAATCTTGAGATATGATTAATCAAACTTTAATGCTCAGCACTTTATAATGTAAACTTCAAAATTTTCAAATGTGCATAAAAATTGTTTAACTCGATGAAATTTCAAAATTTAAAATGTTTTTGATATCTAAAAAATGTTTCCTATCCAGTGATACCAATATTTATGAATTTCGTCCAAAATTGAGTATTTTTTTATTTTGAAAACCCCTTTTGACAACACCAATTTTGGAATCTTTAATTGAGCATAACTACACGAAAAATTCATGAAATTTCAAAATTTCAAGTGTTTTAGAATCTACTGAAAAATCTCTATCGAATGGTATAAAAATCATTGAGATCCTGTGTGTCAATCTTGAGATATGATTAATCAAACTTTAATGCTCAGCACTTTATAATGTAAACTTCAAAATTTTCAAATGTGCATAAAAATTGTTTAACTCGATGAAATTTCAAAATTTAAAATGTTTTTGATATCTAAAAAATGTTTCCTATCCAGTGATACCAATATTTATGAATTTCGTCCAAAATTGAGTATTTTTTTATTTTGAAAACCCCTTTTGACAACACCAATTTTGGAATCTTTAATTGAGCATAACTACACGAAAAATTCATGAAATTTCAAAATTTCAAGTGTTTTAGAATCTACTGAAAAATCTCTATCGAATGGTATAAAAATCATTGACATCCTGTGTGTCAATCTTGAGATATGATTAATCAAACTTTAATGCTCAGCACTTTATAATGTAAACTTCAAAATTTTCAAATGTGCATAAAAATTGTTTAACTCGATGAAATTTCAAAATTTAAAATGTTTTTGATATCTAAAAAATGTTTCCTATCCAGTGATACCAATATTTATGAATTTCGTCCAAAATTGAGTATTTTTTTATTTTGAAAACCCCTTTTGACAACACCAATTTTGGAATCTTTAATTGAGCATAACTACACGAAAAATTCATGAAATTTCAAAATTTCAAGTGTTTTAGAATCTACTGAAAAATCTCTATCGAATGGTATAAAAATCATTGACATCCTGTGTGTCAATCTTGAGATATGATTAATCAAACTTTAATGCTCAGCACTTTATAATGTAAACTTCAAAATTTTCAAATGTGCATAAAAATTGTTTAACTCGATGAAATTTCAAAATTTAAAATGTTTTTGATATCTAAAAAATGTTTCCTATCCAGTGATACCAATATTTATGAATTTCGTCCAAAATTGAGTATTTTTTTATTTTGAAAACCCCTTTTGACAACACCAATTTTGGAATCTTTAATTGAGCATAACTAAACGAAAAATTTATGAAATTTCAAAATTTCAAGTGTTTTAGAATCTACTGAAAAATCTCTATCGAATGGTATAAAAATCATTGACATACTGTGTGTCAATCTTGAGATATGATTAATCAAACTTTAATGCTCAGCACTTTATAATGTAAACTTCAAAATTTTCAAATGTGCATAAAAATTGTTTAACTCGATGAAATTTCAAAATTTAAAATGTTTTTGATATCTAAAAAATGTTTCCTATCCAGTGATACCAATATTTATGAATTTCGTCCAAAATTGAGTATTTTTTTATTTTGAAAACCCCTTTTGACAACACCAATTTTGGAATCTTTAATTGAGCATAACTACACGAAAAATTCATGAAATTTCAAAATTTCAAGTGTTTTAGAATCTACTGAAAAATCTCTATCGAATGGTATAAAAATCATTGACATCCTGTGTGTCAATCTTGAGATATGATTAATCAAACTTTAATGCTCAGCACTTTATAATGTAAACTTCAAAATTTTCAAATGTGCATAAAAATTGTTTAACTCGATGAAATTTCAAAATTTAAAATGTTTTTGATATCTAAAAAATGTTTCCTATCCAGTGATACCAATATTTATGAATTTCGTCCAAAATTGAGTATTTTTTTATTTTGAAAACCCCTTTTGACAACACCAATTTTGGAATCTTTAATTGAGCATAACTACACGAAAAATTCATGAAATTTCAAAATTTCAAGTGTTTTAGAATCTACTGAAAAATCTCTATCGAATGGTATAAAAATCATTGACATACTGTGTGTCAATCTTGAGATATGATTAATCAAACTTTAATGCTCAGCACTTTATAATGTAAACTTCAAAATTTTCAAATGTGCATAAAAATTGTTTAACTCGATGAAATTTCAAAATTTAAAATGTTTTTGATATCTAAAAAATGTTTCCTATCCAGTGATACCAATATTTATGAATTTCGTCCAAAATTGAGTATTTTTTTATTTTGAAAACCCCTTTTGACAACACCAATTTTGGAATCTTTAATTGAGCATAACTACACGAAAAATTCATGAAATTTCAAAATTTCAAGTGTTTTAGAATCTACTGAAAAATCTCTATCGAATGGTATAAAAATCATTGACATCCTGTGTGTCAATCTTGAGATATGATTAATCAAACTTTAATGCTCAGCACTTTATAATGTAAACTTCAAAATTTTCAAATGTGCATAAAAATTGTTTAACTCG
The DNA here is from genome assembly GCA_964036255.1 of Caenorhabditis virilis. Classification (NCBI taxonomy): domain Eukaryota; kingdom Metazoa; phylum Nematoda; class Chromadorea; order Rhabditida; family Rhabditidae; genus Caenorhabditis; species Caenorhabditis virilis. The sequence goes on along the minus strand of OZ038417.1, from coordinate 5,056,936 downwards.
ATGAAATTTCAAAATTTAAAATGTTTTTGATATCTAAAAAATGTTTCCTATCCAGTGATACCAATATTTATGAATTTCGTCCAAAATTGAGTATTTTTTTATTTTGAAAACCCCTTTTGACAACACCAATTTTGGAATCTTTAATTGAGCATAACTACACGAAAAATTCATGAAATTTCAAAATTTCAAGTGTTTTAGAATCTACTGAAAAATCTCTATCGAATGGTATAAAAATCATTGACATCCTGTGTGTCAATCTTGAGATATGATTAATCAAACTTTAATGCTCAGCACTTTATAATGTAAACTTCAAAATTTTCAAATGTGCATAAAAATTGTTTAACTCGATGAAATTTCAAAATTTAAAATGTTTTTGATATCTAAAAAATGTTTCCTATCCAGTGATACCAATATTTATGAATTTCGTCCAAAATTGAGTATTTTTTTATTTTGAAAACCCCTTTTGACAACACCAATTTTGGAATCTTTAATTGAGCATAACTAAACGAAAAATTCATGAAATTTCAAAATTTCAAGTGTTTTAGAATCTACTGAAAAATCTCTATCGAATGGTATAAAAATCAGTGACATCCTGTGTGTCAATCTTGAGATATGATTAATCAAACTTTAATGCTCAGCACTTTATAATGTAAACTTCAAAATTTTCAAATGTGCATAAAAATTGTTTAACTCGATGAAATTTCAAAATTTAAAATGTTTTTGATATCTAAAAAATGTTTCCTATCCAGTGATACCAATATTTATGAATTTCGTCCAAAATTGAGTATTTTTTATTTTGAAAACCCCTTTTGACAACACCAATTTTGGAATCTTTAATTGAGCATAACTACACGAAAAATTCATGAAATTTCAAAATTTCAAGTGTTTTAGAATCTACTGAAAAATCTCTATCGAATGGTATAAAAATCATTGACATCCTGTGTGTCAATCTTGAGATATGATTAATCAAACTTTAATGCTCAGCACTTTATAATGTAAACTTCAAAATTTTCAAATGTGCATAAAAATTGTTTAACTCGATGAAATTTCAAAATTTAAAATGTTTTTGATATCTAAAAAATGTTTCCTATCCAGTGATACCAATATTTATGAATTTCGTCCAAAATTGAGTATTTTTTTATTTTGAAAACCCCTTTTGACAACACCAATTTTGGAATCTTTAATTGAGCATAACTACACGAAAAATTCATGAAATTTCAAAATTTCAAGTGTTTTAGAATCTACTGAAAAATCTCTATCGAATGGTATAAAAATCATTGACATCCTGTGTGTCAATCTTGAGATATGATTAATCAAACTTTAATGCTCAGCACTTTATAATGTAAACTTCAAAATTTTCAAATGTGCATAAAAATTGTTTAACTCGATGAAATTTCAAAATTTAAAATGTTTTTGATATCTAAAAAATGTTTCCTATCCAGTGATACCAATATTTATGAATTTCGTCCAAAATTGAGTATTTTTTTATTTTGAAAACCCCTTTTGACAACACCAATTTTGGAATCTTTAATTGAGCATAACTAAACGAAAAATTCATGAAATTTCAAAATTTCAAGTGTTTTAGAATCTACTGAAAAATCTCTATCGAATGGTATAAAAATCATTGACATCCTGTGTGTCAATCTTGAGATATGATTAATCAAACTTTAATGCTCAGCACTTTATAATGTAAACTTCAAAATTTTCAAATGTGCATAAAAATTGTTTAACTCGATGAAATTTCAAAATTTAAAATGTTTTTGATATCTAAAAAATGTTTCCTATCCAGTGATACCAATATTTATGAATTTCGTCCAAAATTGAGTATTTTTTTATTTTGAAAACCCCTTTTGACAACACCAATTTTGGAATCTTTAATTGAGCATAACTAAACGAAAAATTCATGAAATTTCAAAATTTCAAGTGTTTTAGAATCTACTGAAAAATCTCTATCGAATGGTATAAAAATCATTGAGATCCTGTGTGTCAATCTTGAGATATGATTAATCAAACTTTAATGCTCAGCACTTTATAATGTAAACTTCAAAATTTTCAAATGTGCATAAAAATTGTTTAACTCGATGAAATTTCAAAATTTAAAATGTTTTTGATATCTAAAAAATGTTTCCTATCCAGTGATACCAATATTTATGAATTTCGTCCAAAATTGAGTATTTTTTTATTTTGAAAACCCCTTTTGACAACACCAATTTTGGAATCTTTAATTGAGCATAACTAAACGAAAAATTCATGAAATTTCAAAATTTCAAGTGTTTTAGAATCTACTGAAAAATCTCTATCGAATGGTATAAAAATCATTGAGATCCTGTGTGTCAATCTTGAGATATGATTAATCAAACTTTAATGCTCAGCACTTTATAATGTAAACTTCAAAATTTTCAAATGTGCATAAAAATTGTTTAACTCGATGAAATTTCAAAATTTAAAATGTTTTTGATATCTAAAAAATGTTTCCTATCCAGTGATACCAATATTTATGAATTTCGTCCAAAATTGAGTATTTTTTTATTTTGAAAACCCCTTTTGACAACACCAATTTTGGAATCTTTAATTGAGCATAACTACACGAAAAATTCATGAAATTTCAAAATTTCAAGTGTTTTAGAATCTACTGAAAAATCTCTATCGAATGGTATAAAAATCATTGAGATCCTGTGTGTCAATCTTGAGATATGATTAATCAAACTTTAATGCTCAGCACTTTATAATGTAAACTTCAAAATTTTCAAATGTGCATAAAAATTGTTTAACTCGATGAAATTTCAAAATTTAAAATGTTTTTGATATCTAAAAAATGTTTCCTATCCAGTGATACCAATATTTATGAATTTCGTCCAAAATTGAGTATTTTTTTATTTTGAAAACCCCTTTTGACAACACCAATTTTGGAATCTTTAATTGAGCATAACTACACGAAAAATTCATGAAATTTCAAAATTTCAAGTGTTTTAGAATCTACTGAAAAATCTCTATCGAATGGTATAAAAATCATTGACATCCTGTGTGTCAATCTTGAGATATGATTAATCAAACTTTAATGCTCAGCACTTTATAATGTAAACTTCAAAATTTTCAAATGTGCATAAAAATTGTTTAACTCGATGAAATTTCAAAATTTAAAATGTTTTTGATATCTAAAAAATGTTTCCTATCCAGTGATACCAATATTTATGAATTTCGTCCAAAATTGAGTATTTTTTTATTTTGAAAACCCCTTTTGACAACACCAATTTTGGAATCTTTAATTGAGCATAACTACACGAAAAATTCATGAAATTTCAAAATTTCAAGTGTTTTAGAATCTACTGAAAAATCTCTATCGAATGGTATAAAAATCATTGACATCCTGTGTGTCAATCTTGAGATATGATTAATCAAACTTTAATGCTCAGCACTTTATAATGTAAACTTCAAAATTTTCAAATGTGCATAAAAATTGTTTAACTCGATGAAATTTCAAAATTTAAAATGTTTTTGATATCTAAAAAATGTTTCCTATCCAGTGATACCAATATTTATGAATTTCGTCCAAAATTGAGTATTTTTTTATTTTGAAAACCCCTTTTGACAACACCAATTTTGGAATCTTTAATTGAGCATAACTACACGAAAAATTCATGAAATTTCAAAATTTCAAGTGTTTTAGAATCTACTGAAAAATCTCTATCGAATGGTATAAAAATCATTGAGATCCTGTGTGTCAATCTTGAGATATGATTAATCAAACTTTAATGCTCAGCACTTTATAATGTAAACTTCAAAATTTTCAAATGTGCATAAAAATTGTTTAACTCGATGAAATTTCAAAATTTAAAATGTTTTTGATATCTAAAAAATGTTTCCTATCCAGTGATACCAATATTTATGAATTTCGTCCAAAATTGAGTATTTTTTTATTTTGAAAACCCCTTTTGACAACACCAATTTTGGAATCTTTAATTGAGCATAACTACACGAAAAATTCATGAAATTTCAAAATTTCAAGTGTTTTAGAATCTACTGAAAAATCTCTATCGAATGGTATAAAAATCATTGACATACTGTGTGTCAATCTTGAGATATGATTAATCAAACTTTAATGCTCAGCACTTTATAATGTAAACTTCAAAATTTTCAAATGTGCATAAAAATTGTTTAACTCGATGAAATTTCAAAATTTAAAATGTTTTTGATATCTAAAAAATGTTTCCTATCCAGTGATACCAATATTTATGAATTTCGTCAAAAAATTGAGTATTTTTTTATTTTGAAAACCCCTTTTGACAACACCAATTTTGGAATCTTTAATTGAGCATAACTACACGAAAAATTCATGAAATTTCAAAATTTCAAGTGTTTTAGAATCTACTGAAAAATCTCTATCGAATGGTATAAAAATCATTGACATCCTGTGTGTCAATCTTGAGATATGATTAATCAAACTTTAATGCTCAGCACTTTATAATGTAAACTTCAAAATTTTCAAATGTGCATAAAAATTGTTTAACTCGATGAAATTTCAAAATTTAAAATGTTTTTGATATCTAAAAAATGTTTCCTATCCAGTGATACCAATATTTATGAATTTCGTCCAAAATTGAGTATTTTTTTATTTTGAAAACCCCTTTTGACAACACCAATTTTGGAATCTTTAATTGAGCATAACTACACGAAAAATTCATGAAATTTCAAAATTTCAAGTGTTTTAGAATCTACTGAAAAATCTCTATCGAATGGTATAAAAATCATTGAGATCCTGTGTGTCAATCTTGAGATATGATTAATCAAACTTTAATGCTCAGCACTTTATAATGTAAACTTCAAAATTTTCAAATGTGCATAAAAATTGTTTAACTCGATGAAATTTCAAAATTTAAAATGTTTTTGATATCTAAAAAATGTTTCCTATCCAGTGATACCAATATTTATGAATTTCGTCCAAAATTGAGTATTTTTTTATTTTGAAAACCCCTTTTGACAACACCAATTTTGGAATCTTTAATTGAGCATAACTACACGAAAAATTCATGAAATTTCAAAATTTCAAGTGTTTTAGAATCTACTGAAAAATCTCTATCGAATGGTATAAAAATCATTGACATCCTGTGTGTCAATCTTGAGATATGATTAATCAAACTTTAATGCTCAGCACTTTATAATGTAAACTTCAAAATTTTCAAATGTGCATAAAAATTGTTTAACTCGATGAAATTTCAAAATTTAAAATGTTTTTGATATCTAAAAAATGTTTCCTATCCAGTGATACCAATATTTATGAATTTCGTCCAAAATTGAGTATTTTTTTATTTTGAAAACCCCTTTTGACAACACCAATTTTGGAATCTTTAATTGAGCATAACTACACGAAAAATTCATGAAATTTCAAAATTTCAAGTGTTTTAGAATCTACTGAAAAATCTCTATCGAATGGTATAAAAATCATTGACACCCTATGTGTCAATCTTGAGATATGATTAATCAAACTTTAATGCTCAGCACTTTATAATGTAAACTTCAAAATTTTCAAATGTGCATAAAAATTGTTTAACTCGATGAAATTTCAAAATTTAAAATGTTTTTGATATCTAAAAAATGTTTCCTATCCAGTGATACCAATATTTATGAATTTCGTCCAAAATTGAGTATTTTTTTATTTTGAAAACCCCTTTTGACAACACCAATTTTGGAATCTTTAATTGAGCATAACTACACGAAAAATTCATGAAATTTCAAAATTTCAAGTGTTTTAGAATCTACTGAAAAATCTCTATCGAATGGTATAAAAATCATTGAGATCCTGTGTGTCAATCTTGAGATATGATTAATCAAACTTTAATGCTCAGCACTTTATAATGTAAACTTCAAAATTTTCAAATGTGCATAAAAATTGTTTAACTCGATGAAATTTCAAAATTTAAAATGTTTTTGATATCTAAAAAATGTTTCCTATCCAGTGATACCAATATTTATGAATTTCGTCCAAAATTGAGTATTTTTTTATTTTGAAAACCCCTTTTGACAACACCAATTTTGGAATCTTTAATTGAGCATAACTACACGAAAAATTCATGAAATTTCAAAATTTCAAGTGTTTTAGAATCTACTGAAAAATCTCTATCGAATGGTATAAAAATCATTGACATACTGTGTGTCAATCTTGAGATATGATTAATCAAACTTTAATGCTCAGCACTTTATAATGTAAACTTCAAAATTTTCAAATGTGCATAAAAATTGTTTAACTCGATGAAATTTCAAAATTTAAAATGTTTTTGATATCTAAAAAATGTTTCCTATCCAGTGATACCAATATTTATGAATTTCGTCAAAAAATTGAGTATTTTTTTATTTTGAAAACCCCTTTTGACAACACCAATTTTGGAATCTTTAATTGAGCATAACTACACGAAAAATTCATGAAATTTCAAAATTTCAAGTGTTTTAGAATCTACTGAAAAATCTCTATCGAATGGTATAAAAATCATTGACATCCTGTGTGTCAATCTTGAGATATGATTAATCAAACTTTAATGCTCAGCACTTTATAATGTAAACTTCAAAATTTTCAAATGTGCATAAAAATTGTTTAACTCGATGAAATTTCAAAATTTAAAATGTTTTTGATATCTAAAAAATGTTTCCTATCCAGTGATACCAATATTTATGAATTTCGTCCAAAATTGAGTATTTTTTTATTTTGAAAACCCCTTTTGACAACACCAATTTTGGAATCTTTAATTGAGCATAACTACACGAAAAATTCATGAAATTTCAAAATTTCAAGTGTTTTAGAATCTACTGAAAAATCTCTATCGAATGGTATAAAAATCATTGACATACTGTGTGTCAATCTTGAGATATGATTAATCAAACTTTAATGCTCAGCACTTTATAATGTAAACTTCAAAATTTTCAAATGTGCATAAAAATTGTTTAACTCGATGAAATTTCAAAATTTAAAATGTTTTTGATATCTAAAAAATGTTTCCTATCCAGTGATACCAATATTTATGAATTTCGTCCAAAATTGAGTATTTTTTTATTTTGAAAACCCCTTTTGACAACACCAATTTTGGAATCTTTAATTGAGCATAACTACACGAAAAATTCATGAAATTTCAAAATTTCAAGTGTTTTAGAATCTACTGAAAAATCTCTATCGAATGGTATAAAAATCATTGACATCCTGTGTGTCAATCTTGAGATATGATTAATCAAACTTTAATGCTCAGCACTTTATAATGTAAACTTCAAAATTTTCAAATGTGCATAAAAATTGTTTAACTCGATGAAATTTCAAAATTTAAAATGTTTTTGATATCTAAAAAATGTTTCCTATCCAGTGATACCAATATTTATGAATTTCGTCCAAAATTGAGTATTTTTTTATTTTGAAAACCCCTTTTGACAACACCAATTTTGGAATCTTTAATTGAGCATAACTACACGAAAAATTCATGAAATTTCAAAATTTCAAGTGTTTTAGAATCTACTGAAAAATCTCTATCGAATGGTATAAAAATCATTGACATACTGTGTGTCAATCTTGAGATATGATTAATCAAACTTTAATGCTCAGCACTTTATAATGTAAACTTCAAAATTTTCAAATGTGCATAAAAATTGTTTAACTCGATGAAATTTCAAAATTTAAAATGTTTTTGATATCTAAAAAATGTTTCCTATCCAGTGATACCAATATTTATGAATTTCGTCCAAAATTGAGTATTTTTTTATTTTGAAAACCCCTTTTGACAACACCAATTTTGGAATCTTTAATTGAGCATAACTACACGAAAAATTCATGAAATTTCAAAATTTCAAGTGTTTTAGAATCTACTGAAAAATCTCTATCGAATGGTATAAAAATCATTGACACCCTATGTGTCAATCTTGAGATATGATTAATCAAACTTTAACGCTCAGCACTTTATAATGTAAACTTCAAAATTTTCAAATGTGCATAAAAATTGTTTAACTCGATGAAATTTCAAAATTTAAAATGTTTTTGATATCTAAAAAATGTTTCCTATCCAGTGATACCAATATTTATGAATTTCGTCCAAAATTGAGTATTTTTTTATTTTGAAAACCCCTTTTGACAACACCAATTTTGGAATCTTTAATTGAGCATAACTACACGAAAAATTCATGAAATTTCAAAATTTCAAGTGTTTTAGAATCTACTGAAAAATCTCTATCGAATGGTATAAAAATCATTGAGATCCTGTGTGTCAATCTTGAGATATGATTAATCAAACTTTAATGCTCAGCACTTTATAATGTAAACTTCAAAATTTTCAAATGTGCATAAAAATTGTTTAACTCGATGAAATTTCAAAATTTAAAATGTTTTTGATATCTAAAAAATGTTTCCTATCCAGTGATACCAATATTTATGAATTTCGTCCAAAATTGAGTATTTTTTTATTTTGAAAACCCCTTTTGACAACACCAATTTTGGAATCTTTAATTGAGCATAACTACACGAAAAATTCATGAAATTTCAAAATTTCAAGTGTTTTAGAATCTACTGAAAAATCTCTATCGAATGGTATAAAAATCATTGACATACTGTGTGTCAATCTTGAGATATGATTAATCAAACTTTAATGCTCAGCACTTTATAATGTAAACTTCAAAATTTTCAAATGTGCATAAAAATTGTTTAACTCGATGAAATTTCAAAATTTAAAATGTTTTTGATATCTAAAAAATGTTTCCTATCCAGTGATACCAATATTTATGAATTTCGTCCAAAATTGAGTATTTTTTTATTTTGAAAACCCCTTTTGACAACACCAATTTTGGAATCTTTAATTGAGCATAACTACACGAAAAATTCATGAAATTTCAAAATTTCAAGTGTTTTAGAATCTACTGAAAAATCTCTATCGAATGGTATAAAAATCATTGACATCCTGTGTGTCAATCTTGAGATATGATTAATCAAACTTTAATGCTCAGCACTTTATAATGTAAACTTCAAAATTTTCAAATGTGCATAAAAATTGTTTAACTCGATGAAATTTCAAAATTTAAAATGTTTTTGATATCTAAAAAATGTTTCCTATCCAGTGATACCAATATTTATGAATTTCGTCCAAAATTGAGTATTTTTTTATTTTGAAAACCCCTTTTGACAACACCAATTTTGGAATCTTTAATTGAGCATAACTACACGAAAAATTCATGAAATTTCAAAATTTCAAGTGTTTTAGAATCTACTGAAAAATCTCTATCGAATGGTATAAAAATCATTGACATACTGTGTGTCAATCTTGAGATATGATTAATCAAACTTTAATGCTCAGCACTTTATAATGTAAACTTCAAAATTTTCAAATGTGCATAAAAATTGTTTAACTCGATGAAATTTCAAAATTTAAAATGTTTTTGATATCTAAAAAATGTTTCCTATCCAGTGATACCAATATTTATGAATTTCGTCCAAAATTGAGTATTTTTTTATTTTGAAAACCCCTTTTGACAACACCAATTTTGGAATCTTTAATTGAGCATAACTACACGAAAAATTCATGAAATTTCAAAATTTCAAGTGTTTTAGAATCTACTGAAAAATCTCTATCGAATGGTATAAAAATCATTGACATCCTGTGTGTCAATCTTGAGATATGATTAATCAAACTTTAATGCTCAGCACTTTATAATGTAAACTTCAAAATTTTCAAATGTGCATAAAAATTGTTTAACTCGATGAAATTTCAAAATTTAAAATGTTTTTGATATCTAAAAAATGTTTCCTATCCAGTGATACCAATATTTATGAATTTCGTCCAAAATTGAGTATTTTTTTATTTTGAAAACCCCTTTTGACAACACCAATTTTGGAATCTTTAATTGAGCATAACTACACGAAAAATTCATGAAATTTCAAAATTTCAAGTGTTTTAGAATCTACTGAAAAATCTCTATCGAATGGTATAAAAATCATTGACATACTGTGTGTCAATCTTGAGATATGATTAATCAAACTTTAATGCTCAGCACTTTATAATGTAAACTTCAAAATTTTCAAATGTGCATAAAAATTGTTTAACTCGATGAAATTTCAAAATTTAAAATGTTTTTGATATCTAAAAAATGTTTCCTATCCAGTGATACCAATATTTATGAATTTCGTCCAAAATTGAGTATTTTTTTATTTTGAAAACCCCTTTTGACAACACCAATTTTGGAATCTTTAATTGAGCATAACTACACGAAAAATTCATGAAATTTCAAAATTTCAAGTGTTTTAGAATCTACTGAAAAATCTCTATCGAATGGTATAAAAATCATTGACATCCTGTGTGTCAATCTTGAGATATGATTAATCAAACTTTAATGCTCAGCACTTTATAATGTAAACTTCAAAATTTTCAAATGTGCATAAAAATTGTTTAACTCGATGAAATTTCAAAATTTAAAATGTTTTTGATATCTAAAAAATGTTTCCTATCCAGTGATACCAATATTTATGAATTTCGTCCAAAATTGAGTATTTTTTTATTTTGAAAACCCCTTTTGACAACACCAATTTTGGAATCTTTAATTGAGCATAACTACACGAAAAATTCATGAAATTTCAAAATTTCAAGTGTTTTAGAATCTACTGAAAAATCTCTATCGAATGGTATAAAAATCATTGACATACTGTGTGTCAATCTTGAGATATGATTAATCAAACTTTAATGCTCAGCACTTTATAATGTAAACTTCAAAATTTTCAAATGTGCATAAAAATTGTTTAACTCGATGAAATTTCAAAATTTAAAATTTTTTTGATATCTAAAAAATGTTTCCTATCCAGTGATACCAATATTTATGAATTTCGTCCAAAATTGAGTATTTTTTTATTTTGAAAACCCCTTTTGACAACACCAATTTTGGAATCTTTAATTGAGCATAACTACACGAAAAATTCATGAAATTTCAAAATTTCAAGTGTTTTAGAATCTACTGAAAAATCTCTATCGAATGGTATAAAAATCATTGACACCCTATGTGTCAATCTTGAGATATGATTAATCAAACTTTAACGCTCAGCACTTTATAATGTAAACTTCAAAATTGTCAAATGTGCATAAAAATTGTTTAACTCGATGAAATTTCAAAATTTAAAATGTTTTTGATATCTAAAAAATGTTTCCTATCCAGTGATACCAATATTTATGAATTTCGTCCAAAATTGAGTATTTTTTTATTTTGAAAACCCCTTTTGACAACACCAATTTTGGAATCTTTAATTGAGCATAACTACACGAAAAATTCATGAAATTTCAAAATTTCAAGTGTTTTAGAATCTACTGAAAAATCTCTATCGAATGGTATAAAAATCATTGAGATCCTGTGTGTCAATCTTGAGATATGATTAATCAAACTTTAATGCTCAGCACTTTATAATGTAAACTTCAAAATTTTCAAATGTGCATAAAAATTGTTTAACTCGATGAAATTTCAAAATTTAAAATGTTTTTGATATCTAAAAAATGTTTCCTATCCAGTGATACCAATATTTATGAATTTCGTCCAAAATTGAGTATTTTTTTATTTTGAAAACCCCTTTTGACAACACCAATTTTGGAATCTTTAATTGAGCATAACTACACGAAAAATTCATGAAATTTCAAAATTTCAAGTGTTTTAGAATCTACTGAAAAATCTCTATCGAATGGTATAAAAATCATTGACATCCTGTGTGTCAATCTTGAGATATGATTAATCAAACTTTAATGCTCAGCACTTTATAATGTAAACTTCAAAATTTTCAAATGTGCATAAAAATTGTTTAACTCGATGAAATTTCAAAATTTAAAATGTTTTTGATATCTAAAAAATGTTTCCTATCCAGTGATACCAATATTTATGAATTTCGTCCAAAATTGAGTATTTTTTTATTTTGAAAACCCCTTTTGACAACACCAATTTTGGAATCTTTAATTGAGCATAACTACACGAAAAATTCATGAAATTTCAAAATTTCAAGTGTTTTAGAATCTACTGAAAAATCTCTATCGAATGGTATAAAAATCATTGACACCCTATGTGTCAATCTTGAGATATGATTAATCAAACTTTAACGCTCAGCACTTTATAATGTAAACTTCAAAATTTTCAAATGTGCATAAAAATTGTTTAACTCGATGAAATTTCAAAATTTAAAATGTTTTTGATATCTAAAAAATGTTTCCTATCCAGTGATACCAATATTTATGAATTTCGTCCAAAATTGAGTATTTTTTTATTTTGAAAACCCCTTTTGACAACACCAATTTTGGAATCTTTAATTGAGCATAACTACACGAAAAATTCATGAAATTTCAAAATTTCAAGTGTTTTAGAATCTACTGAAAAATCTCTATCGAATGGTATAAAAATCATTGAGATCCTGTGTGTCAATCTTGAGATATGATTAATCAAACTTTAATGCTCAGCACTTTATAATGTAAACTTCAAAATTTTCAAATGTGCATAAAAATTGTTTAACTCGATGAAATTTCAAAATTTAAAATGTTTTTGATATCTAAAAAATGTTTCCTATCCAGTGATACCAATATTTATGAATTTCGTCCAAAATTGAGTATTTTTTTATTTTGAAAACCCCTTTTGACAACACCAATTTTGGAATCTTTAATTGAGCATAACTACACGAAAAATTCATGAAATTTCAAAATTTCAAGTGTTTTAGAATCTACTGAAAAATCTCTATCGAATGGTATAAAAATCATTGACATACTGTGTGTCAATCTTGAGATATGATTAATCAAACTTTAATGCTCAGCACTTTATAATGTAAACTTCAAAATTTTCAAATGTGCATAAAAATTGTTTAACTCGATGAAATTTCAAAATTTAAAATGTTTTTGATATCTAAAAAATGTTTCCTATCCAGTGATACCAATATTTATGAATTTCGTCCAAAATTGAGTATTTTTTTATTTTGAAAACCCCTTTTGACAACACCAATTTTGGAATCTTTAATTGAGCATAACTACACGAAAAATTCATGAAATTTCAAAATTTCAAGTGTTTTAGAATCTACTGAAAAATCTCTATCGAATGGTATAAAAATCATTGACATCCTGTGTGTCAATCTTGAGATATGATTAATCAAACTTTAATGCTCAGCACTTTATAATGTAAACTTCAAAATTTTCAAATGTGCATAAAAATTGTTTAACTCGATGAAATTTCAAAATTTAAAATGTTTTTGATATCTAAAAAATGTTTCCTATCCAGTGATACCAATATTTATGAATTTCGTCCAAAATTGAGTATTTTTTTATTTTGAAAACCCCTTTTGACAACACCAATTTTGGAATCTTTAATTGAGCATAACTACACGAAAAATTCATGAAATTTCAAAATTTCAAGTGTTTTAGAATCTACTGAAAAATCTCTATCGAATGGTATAAAAATCATTGACATACTGTGTGTCAATCTTGAGATATGATTAATCAAACTTTAATGCTCAGCACTTTATAATGTAAACTTCAAAATTTTCAAATGTGCATAAAAATTGTTTAACTCGATGAAATTTCAAAATTTAAAATGTTTTTGATATCTAAAAAATGTTTCCTATCCAGTGATACCAATATTTATGAATTTCGTCCAAAATTGAGTATTTTTTTATTTTGAAAACCCCTTTTGACAACACCAATTTTGGAATCTTTAATTGAGCATAACTACACGAAAAATTCATGAAATTTCAAAATTTCAAGTGTTTTAGAATCTACTGAAAAATCTCTATCGAATGGTATAAAAATCATTGAGATCCTGTGTGTCAATCTTGAGATATGATTAATCAAACTTTAATGCTCAGCACTTTATAATGTAAACTTCAAAATTTTCAAATGTGCATAAAAATTGTTTAACTCGATGAAATTTCAAAATTTAAAATGTTTTTGATATCTAAAAAATGTTTCCTATCCAGTGATACCAATATTTATGAATTTCGTCCAAAATTGAGTATTTTTTTATTTTGAAAACCCCTTTTGACAACACCAATTTTGGAATCTTTAATTGAGCATAACTACACGAAAAATTCATGAAATTTCAAAATTTCAAGTGTTTTAGAATCTACTGAAAAATCTCTATCGAATGGTATAAAAATCATTGACATCCTGTGTGTCAATCTTGAGATATGATTAATCAAACTTTAATGCTCAGCACTTTATAATGTAAACTTCAAAATTTTCAAATGTGCATAAAAATTGTTTAACTCGATGAAATTTCAAAATTTAAAATGTTTTTGATATCTAAAAAATGTTTCCTATCCAGTGATACCAATATTTATGAATTTCGTCCAAAATTGAGTATTTTTTTATTTTGAAAACCCCTTTTGACAACACCAATTTTGGAATCTTTAATTGAGCATAACTACACGAAAAATTCATGAAATTTCAAAATTTCAAGTGTTTTAGAATCTACTGAAAAATCTCTATCGAATGGTATAAAAATCATTGAGATCCTGTGTGACAATCTTGAGATATGATTAATCAAACTTTAATGCTCAGCACTTTATAATGTAAACTTCAAAATTTTCAAATGTGCATAAAAATTGTTTAACTCGATGAAATTTCAAAATTTAAAATGTTTTTGATATCTAAAAAATGTTTCCTATCCAGTGATACCAATATTTATGAATTTCGTCCAAAATTGAGTATTTTTTTATTTTGAAAACCCCTTTTGACAACACCAATTTTGGAATCTTTAATTGAGCATAACTACACGAAAAATTCATGAAATTTCAAAATTTCAAGTGTTTTAGAATCTACTGAAAAATCTCTATCGAATGGTATAAAAATCATTGACATCCTGTGTGTCAATCTTGAGATATGATTAATCAAACTTTAATGCTCAGCACTTTATAATGTAAACTTCAAAATTTTCAAATGTGCATAAAAATTGTTTAACTCGATGAAATTTCAAAATTTAAAATGTTTTTGATATCTAAAAAATGTTTCCTATCCAGTGATACCAATATTTATGAATTTCGTCCAAAATTGAGTATTTTTTTATTTTGAAAACCCCTTTTGACAACACCAATTTTGGAATCTTTAATTGAGCATAACTACACGAAAAATTCATGAAATTTCAAAATTTCAAGTGTTTTAGAATCTACTGAAAAATCTCTATCGAATGGTATAAAAATCATTGAGATCCTGTGTGTCAATCTTGAGATATGATTAATCAAACTTTAATGCTCAGCACTTTATAATGTAAACTTCAAAATTTTCAAATGTGCATAAAAATTGTTTAACTCGATGAAATTTCAAAATTTAAAATGTTTTTGATATCTAAAAAATGTTTCCTATCCAGTGATACCAATATTTATGAATTTCGTCCAAAATTGAGTATTTTTTTATTTTGAAAACCCCTTTTGACAACACCAATTTTGGAATCTTTAATTGAGCATAACTACACGAAAAATTCATGAAATTTCAAAATTTCAAGTGTTTTAGAATCTACTGAAAAATCTCTATCGAATGGTATAAAAATCATTGACATCCTGTGTGTCAATCTTGAGATATGATTAATCAAACTTTAATGCTCAGCACTTTATAATGTAAACTTCAAAATTTTCAAATGTGCATAAAAATTGTTTAACTCGATGAAATTTCAAAATTTAAAATGTTTTTGATATCTAAAAAATGTTTCCTATCCAGTGATACCAATATTTATGAATTTCGTCCAAAATTGAGTATTTTTTTATTTTGAAAACCCCTTTTGACAACACCAATTTTGGAATCTTTAATTGAGCATAACTACACGAAAAATTCATGAAATTTCAAAATTTCAAGTGTTTTAGAATCTACTGAAAAATCTCTATCGAATGGTATAAAAATCATTGACATCCTGTGTGTCAATCTTGAGATATGATTAATCAAACTTTAATGCTCAGCACTTTATAATGTAAACTTCAAAATTTTCAAATGTGCATAAAAATTGTTTAACTCGATGAAATTTCAAAATTTAAAATGTTTTTGATATCTAAAAAATGTTTCCTATCCAGTGATACCAATATTTATGAATTTCGTCCAAAATTGAGTATTTTTTTATTTTGAAAACCCCTTTTGACAACACCAATTTTGGAATCTTTAATTGAGCATAACTACACGAAAAATTCATGAAATTTCAAAATTTCAAGTGTTTTAGAATCTACTGAAAAATCTCTATCGAATGGTATAAAAATCATTGAGATCCTGTGTGTCAATCTTGAGATATGATTAATCAAACTTTAATGCTCAGCACTTTATAATGTAAACTTCAAAATTTTCAAATGTGCATAAAAATTGTTTAACTCGATGAAATTTCAAAATTTAAAATGTTTTTGATATCTAAAAAATGTTTCCTATCCAGTGATACCAATATTTATGAATTTCGTCCAAAATTGAGTATTTTTTTATTTTGAAAACCCCTTTTGACAACACCAATTTTGGAATCTTTAATTGAGCATAACTACACGAAAAATTCATGAAATTTCAAAATTTCAAGTGTTTTAGAATCTACTGAAAAATCTCTATCGAATGGTATAAAAATCATTGACATACTGTGTGTCAATCTTGAGATATGATTAATCAAACTTTAATGCTCAGCACTTTATAATGTAAACTTCAAAATTTTCAAATGTGCATAAAAATTGTTTAACTCGATGAAATTTCAAAATTTAAAATGTTTTTGATATCTAAAAAATGTTTCCTATCCAGTGATACCAATATTTATGAATTTCGTCCAAAATTGAGTATTTTTTTATTTTGAAAACCCCTTTTGACAACACCAATTTTGGAATCTTTAATTGAGCATAACTACACGAAAAATTCATGAAATTTCAAAATTTCAAGTGTTTTAGAATCTACTGAAAAATCTCTATCGAATGGTATAAAAATCATTGACATCCTGTGTGTCAATCTTGAGATATGATTAATCAAACTTTAATGCTCAGCACTTTATAATGTAAACTTCAAAATTTTCAAATGTGCATAAAAATTGTTTAACTCGATGAAATTTCAAAATTTAAAATGTTTTTGATATCTAAAAAATGTTTCCTATCCAGTGATACCAATATTTATGAATTTCGTCCAAAATTGAGTATTTTTTTATTTTGAAAACCCCTTTTGACAACACCAATTTTGGAATCTTTAATTGAGCATAACTACACGAAAAATTCATGAAATTTCAAAATTTCAAGTGTTTTAGAATCTACTGAAAAATCTCTATCGAATGGTATAAAAATCATTGACATCCTGTGTGTCAATCTTGAGATATGATTAATCAAACTTTAATGCTCAGCACTTTATAATGTAAACTTCAAAATTTTCAAATGTGCATAAAAATTGTTTAACTCGATGAAATTTCAAAATTTAAAATGTTTTTGATATCTAAAAAATGTTTCCTATCCAGTGATACCAATATTTATGAATTTCGTCCAAAATTGAGTATTTTTTTATTTTGAAAACCCCTTTTGACAACACCAATTTTGGAATCTTTAATTGAGCATAACTACACGAAAAATTCATGAAATTTCAAAATTTCAAGTGTTTTAGAATCTACTGAAAAATCTCTATCGAATGGTATAAAAATCATTGACATCCTGTGTGTCAATCTTGAGATATGATTAATCAAACTTTAATGCTCAGCACTTTATAATGTAAACTTCAAAATTTTCAAATGTGCATAAAAATTGTTTAACTCGATGAAATTTCAAAATTTAAAATGTTTTTGATATCTAAAAAATGTTTCCTATCCAGTGATACCAATATTTATGAATTTCGTCCAAAATTGAGTATTTTTTTATTTTGAAAACCCCTTTTGACAACACCAATTTTGGAATCTTTAATTGAGCATAACTACACGAAAAATTCATGAAATTTCAAAATTTCAAGTGTTTTAGAATCTACTGAAAAATCTCTATCGAATGGTATAAAAATCATTGACATCCTGTGTGTCAATCTTGAGATATGATTAATCAAACTTTAATGCTCAGCACTTTATAATGTAAACTTCAAAATTTTCAAATGTGCATAAAAATTGTTTAACTCGATGAAATTTCAAAATTTAAAATGTTTTTGATATCTAAAAAATGTTTCCTATCCAGTGATACCAATATTTATGAATTTCGTCCAAAATTGAGTATTTTTTTATTTTGAAAACCCCTTTTGACAACACCAATTTTGGAATCTTTAATTGAGCATAACTACACGAAAAATTCATGAAATTTCAAAATTTCAAGTGTTTTAGAATCTACTGAAAAATCTCTATCGAATGGTATAAAAATCATTGAGATCCTGTGTGTCAATCTTGAGATATGATTAATCAAACTTTAATGCTCAGCACTTTATAATGTAAACTTCAAAATTTTCAAATGTGCATAAAAATTGTTTAACTCGATGAAATTTCAAAATTTAAAATGTTTTTGATATCTAAAAAATGTTTCCTATCCAGTGATACCAATATTTATGAATTTCGTCCAAAATTGAGTATTTTTTTATTTTGAAAACCCCTTTTGACAACACCAATTTTGGAATCTTTAATTGAGCATAACTACACGAAAAATTCATGAAATTTCAAAATTTCAAGTGTTTTAGAATCTACTGAAAAATCTCTATCGAATGGTATAAAAATCATTGACATACTGTGTGTCAATCTTGAGATATGATTAATCAAACTTTAATGCTCAGCACTTTATAATGTAAACTTCAAAATTTTCAAATGTGCATAAAAATTGTTTAACTCGATGAAATTTCAAAATTTAAAATGTTTTTGATATCTAAAAAATGTTTCCTATCCAGTGATACCAATATTTATGAATTTCGTCCAAAATTGAGTATTTTTTTATTTTGAAAACCCCTTTTGACAACACCAATTTTGGAATCTTTAATTGAGCATAACTACACGAAAAATTCATGAAATTTCAAAATTTCAAGTGTTTTAGAATCTACTGAAAAATCTCTATCGAATGGTATAAAAATCATTGACATCCTGTGTGTCAATCTTGAGATATGATTAATCAAACTTTAATGCTCAGCACTTTATAATGTAAACTTCAAAATTTTCAAATGTGCATAAAAATTGTTTAACTCGATGAAATTTCAAAATTTAAAATGTTTTTGATATCTAAAAAATGTTTCCTATCCAGTGATACCAATATTTATGAATTTCGTCCAAAATTGAGTATTTTTTTATTTTGAAAACCCCTTTTGACAACACCAATTTTGGAATCTTTAATTGAGCATAACTACACGAAAAATTCATGAAATTTCAAAATTTCAAGTGTTTTAGAATCTACTGAAAAATCTCTATCGAATGGTATAAAAATCATTGACATCCTGTGTGTCAATCTTGAGATATGATTAATCAAACTTTAATGCTCAGCACTTTATAATGTAAACTTCAAAATTTTAAAATGTGCATAAAAATTGTTTAACTCGATGAAATTTCAAAATTTAAAATGTTTTTGATATCTAAAAAATGTTTCCTATCCAGTGATACCAATATTTATGAATTTCGTCCAAAATTGAGTATTTTTTTATTTTGAAAACCCCTTTTGACAACACCAATTTTGGAATCTTTAATTGAGCATAACTACACGAAAAATTCATGAAATTTCAAAATTTCAAGTGTTTTAGAATCTACTGAAAAATCTCTATCTAATGGTATAAAAATCATTGACATACTGTGTGTCAATCTTGAGATATGATTAATCAAACTTTAATGCTCAGCACTTTATAATGTAAACTTCAAAATTTTCAAATGTGCATAAAAATTGTTTAACTCGATGAAATTTCAAAATTTAAAATGTTTTTGATATCTAAAAAATGTTTCCTATCCAGTGATACCAATATTTATGAATTTCGTCCAAAATTGAGTATTTTTTTATTTTGAAAACCCCTTTTGACAACACCAATTTTGGAATCTTTAATTGAGCATAACTACACGAAAAATTCATGAAATTTCAAAATTTCAAGTGTTTTAGAATCTACTGAAAAATCTCTATCGAATGGTATAAAAATCATTGAGATCCTGTGTGTCAATCTTGAGATATGATTAATCAAACTTTAATGCTCAGCACTTTATAATGTAAACTTCAAAATTTTCAAATGTGCATAAAAATTGTTTAACTCGATGACATTTCAAAATTTAAAATGTTTTTGATATCTAAAAAATGTTTCCTATCCAGTGATACCAATATTTATGAATTTCGTCCAAAATTGAGTATTTTTTTATTTTGAAAACCCCTTTTGACAACACCAATTTTGGAATCTTTAATTGAGCATAACTACACGAAAAATTCATGAAATTTCAAAATTTCAAGTGTTTTAGAATCTACTGAAAAATCTCTATCGAATGGTATAAAACTCATTGACATCCTGTGTGTCAATCTTGAGATATGATTAATCAAACTTTAATGCTCAGCACTTTATAATGTAAACTTCAAAATTTTCAAATGTGCATAAAAATTGTTTAACTCGATGAAATTTCAAAATTTAAAATGTTTTTGATATCTAAAAAATGTTTCCTATCCAGTGATACCAATATTTATGAATTTCGTCCAAAATTGAGTATTTTTTTATTTTGAAAACCCCTTTTGACAACACCAATTTTGGAATCTTTAATTGAGCATAACTACACGAAAAATTCATGAAATTTCAAAATTTCAAGTGTTTTAGAATCTACTGAAAAATCTCTATCGAATGGTATAAAAATCATTGACATACTGTGTGTCAATCTTGAGATATGATTAATCAAACTTTAATGCTCAGCACTTTATAATGTAAACTTCAAAATTTTCAAATGTGCATAAAAATTGTTTAACTCGATGAAATTTCAAAATTTAAAATGTTTTTGATATCTAAAAAATGTTTCCTATCCAGTGATACCAATATTTATGAATTTCGTCCAAAATTGAGTATTTTTTTATTTTGAAAACCCCTTTTGACAACACCAATTTTGGAATCTTTAATTGAGCATAACTACACGAAAAATTCATGAAATTTCAAAATTTCAAGTGTTTTAGAATCTACTGAAAAATCTCTATCGAATGGTATAAAAATCATTGACATCCTGTGTGTCAATCTTGAGATATGATTAATCAAACTTTAATGCTCAGCACTTTATAATGTAAACTTCAAAATTTTCAAATGTGCATAAAAATTGTTTAACTCGATGAAATTTCAAAATTTAAAATGTTTTTGATATCTAAAAAATGTTTCCTATCCAGTGATACCAATATTTATGAATTTCGTCCAAAATTGAGTATTTTTTTATTTTGAAAACCCCTTTTGACAACACCAATTTTGGAATCTTTAATTGAGCATAACTACACGAAAAATTCATGAAATTTCAAAATTTCAAGTGTTTTAGAATCTACTGAAAAATCTCTATCGAATGGTATAAAAATCATTGACATACTGTGTGTCAATCTTGAGATATGATTAATCAAACTTTAATGCTCAGCACTTTATAATGTAAACTTCAAAATTTTCAAATGTGCATAAAAATTGTTTAACTCGATGAAATTTCAAAATTTAAAATGTTTTTGATATCTAAAAAATGTTTCCTATCCAGTGATACCAATATTTATGAATTTCGTCCAAAATTGAGTATTTTTTTATTTTGAAAACCCCTTTTGACAACACCAATTTTGGAATCTTTAATTGAGCATAACTACACGAAAAATTCATGAAATTTCAAAATTTCAAGTGTTTTAGAATCTACTGAAAAATCTCTATCGAATGGTATAAAAATCATTGAGATCCTGTGTGTCAATCTTGAGATATGATTAATCAAACTTTAATGCTCAGCACTTTATAATGTAAACTTCAAAATTTTCAAATGTGCATAAAAATTGTTTAACTCGATGACATTTCAAAATTTAAAATGTTTTTGATATCTAAAAAATGTTTCCTATCCAGTGATACCAATATTTATGAATTTCGTCCAAAATTGAGTATTTTTTTATTTTGAAAACCCCTTTTGACAACACCAATTTTGGAATCTTTAATTGAGCATAACTACACGAAAAATTCATGAAATTTCAAAATTTCAAGTGTTTTAGAATCTACTGAAAAATCTCTATCGAATGGTATAAAAATCATTGAGATCCTGTGTGTCAATCTTGAGATATGATTAATCAAACTTTAATGCTCAGCACTTTATAATGTAAACTTCAAAATTTTCAAATGTGCATAAAAATTGTTTAACTCGATGAAATTTCAAAATTTAAAATGTTTTTGATATCTAAAAAATGTTTCCTATCCAGTGATACCAATATTTATGAATTTCGTCCAAAATTGAGTATTTTTTTATTTTGAAAACCCCTTTTGACAACACCAATTTTGGAATCTTTAATTGAGCATAACTACACGAAAAATTCATGAAATTTCAAAATTTCAAGTGTTTTAGAATCTACTGAAAAATCTCTATCGAATGGTATAAAAATCATTGACATCCTGTGTGTCAATCTTGAGATATGATTAATCAAACTTTAATGCTCAGCACTTTATAATGTAAACTTCAAAATTTTCAAATGTGCATAAAAATTGTTTAACTCGATGAAATTTCAAAATTTAAAATGTTTTTGATATCTAAAAAATGTTTCCTATCCAGTGATACCAATATTTATGAATTTCGTCCAAAATTGAGTATTTTTTTATTTTGAAAACCCCTTTTGACAACACCAATTTTGGAATCTTTAATTGAGCATAACTACACGAAAAATTCATGAAATTTCAAAATTTCAAGTGTTTTAGAATCTACTGAAAAATCTCTATCGAATGGTATAAAAATCATTGAGATCCTGTGTGTCAATCTTGAGATATGATTAATCAAACTTTAATGCTCAGCACTTTATAATGTAAACTTCAAAATTTTCAAATGTGCATAAAAATTGTTTAACTCGATGAAATTTCAAAATTTAAAATGTTTTTGATATCTAAAAAATGTTTCCTATCCAGTGATACCAATATTTATGAATTTCGTCCAAAATTGAGTATTTTTTTATTTTGAAAACCCCTTTTGACAACACCAATTTTGGAATCTTTAATTGAGCATAACTACACGAAAAATTCATGAAATTTCAAAATTTCAAGTGTTTTAGAATCTACTGAAAAATCTCTATCGAATGGTATAAAAATCATTGAGATCCTGTGTGTCAATCTTGAGATATGATTAATCAAACTTTAATGCTCAGCACTTTATAATGTAAACTTCAAAATTTTCAAATGTGCATAAAAATTGTTTAACTCGATGAAATTTCAAAATTTAAAATGTTTTTGATATCTAAAAAATGTTTCCTATCCAGTGATACCAATATTTATGAATTTCGTCCAAAATTGAGTATTTTTTTATTTTGAAAACCCCTTTTGACAACACCAATTTTGGAATCTTTAATTGAGCATAACTACACGAAAAATTCATGAAATTTCAAAATTTCAAGTGTTTTAGAATCTACTGAAAAATCTCTATCGAATGGTATAAAAATCATTGACATCCTGTGTGACAATCTTGAGATATGATTAATCAAACTTTAATGCTCAGCACTTTATAATGTAAACTTCAAAATTTTCAAATGTGCATAAAAATTGTTTAACTCGATGAAATTTCAAAATTTAAAATGTTTTTGATATCTAAAAAATGTTTCCTATCCAGTGATACCAATATTTATGAATTTCGTCCAAAATTGAGTATTTTTTTATTTTGAAAACCCCTTTTGACAACACCAATTTTGGAATCTTTAATTGAGCATAACTACACGAAAAATTCATGAAATTTCAAAATTTCAAGTGTTTTAGAATCTACTGAAAAATCTCTATCGAATGGTATAAAAATCATTGACATCCTGTGTGACAATCTTGAGATATGATTAATCAAACTTTAATGCTCAGCACTTTATAATGTAAACTTCAAAATTTTCAAATGTGCATAAAAATTGTTTAACTCGATGAAATTTCATCATTTAAAATGTTTTTGATATCTAAAAAATGTTTCCTATCCAGTGATACCAATATTTATGAATTTCGTCCAAAATTGAGTATTTTTTTATTTTGAAAACCCCTTTTGACAACACCAATTTTGGAATCTTTAATTGAGCATAACTACACGAAAAATCCATGAAATTTCAAAATTTCAAGTTTTTTAGAATCGACTGAAAAATCTCTATCGAATGGTATCAAAATCATTGACATCCTGTGTGTCAATCTTGAGATATGATTAATCAAACTTTAATGCTCAGCACTTTATAATGTAAACTTCAAAATTTTCAAATGTGCATAAAAATTGTTTAACTCGATGAAATTTCAAAATTTAAAATGTTTTTGATATCTAAAAAATGTTTCCTATCCAGTGATATAAATATTTATGAATTTCGTCCAAAATTGAGTATTTTTTTATTTTGAAAACCCCTTTTGACAACACCAATTTTGGAATCTTTAATTGAGCATAACTACACGAAAAATTCATGAAATTTCAAAATTTCAAGTGTTTTAGAATCTACTGAAAAATCTCTATCGAATGGTATAAAAATCATTGACATCCTGTGTGTCAATCTTGAGATATGATTAATCAAACTTTAATGCTCAGCACTTTATAATGTAAACTTCAAAATTTTCAAATGTGCATAAAAATTGTTTAACTCGATGAAATTTCATCATTTAAAATGTTTTTGATATCTAAAAAATGTTTCCTATCCACTCGGGTACTCAGGCGGGATCCCGCACGTAGTTGACAACGTAATCCCGCACGGAATTCCGTGCGGGATTACGTGAAGACTACGTGCGGGATTACGCCAAGACTACGTGCGGGATTACGCCAATACTACGTGCGGGATTACGTTAAAAATAAGTGTGTGTGCAAGTTACAGTAAGATTACCCGTTGAAGGGACATAGCCAAATACGACTTCAAAAATATGACAAGAATTATATATGCATACAGTTCTAAGATGTCTCTATCCTCTCTTGCCCCCATTATCTCAATTAAATTCTGGTGTCTTTTTGAAGCAAGGGTTTTAAAAATTGGCCCATTATTTTATGTCCCCGACATCGTACGGGCGGCGCCCACTGCTACCTTTTTCATTAGAGAGTTTGGAGTAATCCCGCACGTGATTAGAACTTAGAGAAATCAGTGGAATTTCACCAGGCGTAATCCCGCACGGGGATTACGTGCGGGATCCCGCATCACTATTATTACGTGCGGGATTACGCCGGAGGAAAATTCCTCTCACAAACTACGTGCGGGATCCCGCCTGAGTACCCGAGCAGTGATACCAATATTTATGAATTTCGTCCAAAATTGAGTATTTTTTTATTTTGAAAACCCCTTTTGACAACACCAATTTTGGAATCTTTAATTGAGCATAACTACACGAAAAATCCATGAAATTTCAAAATTTCAAGTTTTTTAGAATCGACTGAAAAATCTCTATCGAATGGTATCAAAATCATTGACATCCTGTGTGTCAATCTTGAGATATGATTAATCAAACTTTAATGCTCAGCACTTTATAATGTAAACTTCAAAATTTTCAAATGTGCATAAAAATTGTTTAACTCGATGAAATTTCAAAATTTAAAATGTTTTTGATATCTAAAAAATGTTTCCTATCCAGTGATATAAATATTTATGAATTTCGTCCAAAATTGAGTATTTTTTTATTTTGAAAACCCCTTTTGACATGACCCATTTTGGAATCTTTAATTGAGCATAACTACACGAAAAATTCATGAAATTTCAAAATTTCAAGTGTTTTAGAATCTACTGAAAAATCTCTATCGAATGGTATAAAAATCATTGACATCCTGTGTGTCAATCTTGAGATATGATTAATCAAACTTTAATGCTCAGCACTTTATAATGTAAACTTCAAAATTTTCAAATGTGCATAAAAATTGTTTAACTCGATGAAATTTCAAAATTTAAAATGTTTTTGATATCTAAAAAATGTTTCCTATCCAGTGATACCAATATTTATGAATTTCGTCCAAAATTGAGTATTTTTTTATTTTGAAAACCCCTTTTGACAACACCAATTTTGGAATCTTTAATTGAGCATAACTACACGAAAAATTCATGAAATTTCAAAATTTCAAGTTTTTTAGAATCGACTGAAAAATCTCTATCGAATGGTATCAAAATCATTGACATCCTGTGTGTCAATCTTGAGATATGATTAATCAAACTTTAATGCTCAGCACTTTATAATGTAAACTTCAAAATTTTCAAATGTGCATAAAAATTGTTTAACTCGATGAAATTTCAAAATTTAAAATGTTTTTGATATCTAAAAAATGTTTCCTATCCAGTGATATAAATATTTATGAATTTCGTCCAAAATTGAGTATTTTTTTATTTTGAAAACCCCTTTTGACAACACCAATTTTGGAATCTTTAATTGAGCATAACTACACGAAAAATTCATGAAATTTCAAAATTTCAAGTGTTTTAGAATCTACTGAAAAATCTCTATCGAATGGTATAAAAATCATTGACATCCTGTGTGACAATCTTGAGATATGATTAATCAAACTTTAATGCTCAGCACTTTATAATGTAAACTTCAAAATTTTCAAATGTGCATAAAAATTGTTTAACTCGATGAAATTTCATCATTTAAAATGTTTTTGATATCTAAAAAATGTTTCCTATCCAGTGATACCAATATTTATGAATTTCGTCCAAAATTGAGTATTTTTTTATTTTGAAAACCCCTTTTGACAACACCAATTTTGGAATCTTTAATTGAGCATAACTACACGAAAAATCCATGAAATTTCAAAATTTCAAGTTTTTTAGAATCGACTGAAAAATCTCTATCGAATGGTATCAAAATCATTGACATCCTGTGTGTCAATCTTGAGATATGATTAATCAAACTTTAATGCTCAGCACTTTATAATGTAAACTTCAAAATTTTCAAATGTGCATAAAAATTGTTTAACTCGATGAAATTTCAAAATTTAAAATGTTTTTGATATCTAAAAAATGTTTCCTATCCAGTGATATAAATATTTATGAATTTCGTCCAAAATTGAGTATTTTTTTATTTTGAAAACCCCTTTTGACAACACCAATTTTCGAATCTTTAATTGAGCATAACTACACGAAAAATTCATGAAATTTCAAAATTTCAAGTGTTTTAGAATCTACTGAAAAATCTCTATCGAATGGTATAAAAATCATTGACATCCTGTGTGTCAATCTTGAGATATGATTAATCAAACTTTAATGCTCAGCACTTTATAATGTAAACTTCAAAATTTTCAAATGTGCATAAAAATTGTTTAACTCGATGAAATTTCAAAATTTAAAATGTTTTTGATATCTAAAAAATGTTTCCTATCCAGTGATACCAATATTTATGAATTTCGTCCAAAATTGAGTATTTTTTTATTTTGAAAACCCCTTTTGACAACACCAATTTTGGAATCTTTAATTGAGCATAACTACACGAAAAATTCATGAAATTTCAAAATTTCAAGTTTTTTAGAATCGACTGAAAAATCTCTATCGAATGGTATCAAAATCATTGACATCCTGTGTGTCAATCTTGAGATATGATTAATCAAACTTTAATGCTCAGCACTTTATAATGTAAACTTCAAAATTTTCAAATGTGCATAAAAATTGTTTAACTCGATGAAATTTCAAAATTTAAAATGTTTTTGATATCTAAAAAATGTTTCCTATCCAGTGATATAAATATTTATGAATTTCGTCCAAAATTGAGTATTTTTTTATTTTGAAAACCCCTTTTGACAACACCAATTTTCGAATCTTTAATTGAGCATAACTACACGAAAAATTCATGAAATTTCAAAATTTCAAGTGTTTTAGAATTTACTGAAAAATCTCTATCGAATGGTATAAAAATCATTGACATCCTGTGTGTCAATCTTGAGATATGATTAATCAAACTTTAATGCTCAGCACTTTATAATGTAAACTTCAAAATTTTCAAATGTGCATAAAAATTGTTTAACTCGATGAAATTTCAAAATTTAAAATGTTTTTGATATCTAAAAAATGTTTCCTATCCAGTGATATAAATATTTATGAATTTCGTCCAAAATTGAGTATTTTTTTATTTTGAAAACCCCTTTTGACAACACCAATTTTGGAATCTTTAATTGAGCATAACTACACGAAAAATTCATGAAATTTCAAAATTTCAAGTGTTTTAGAATCTACTGAAAAATCTCTATCGAATGGTATAAAAATCATTGACATCCTGTGTGTCAATCTTGAGATATGATTAATCAAACTTTAATGCTCAGCACTTTATAATGTAAACTTCAAAATTTTCAAATGTGCATAAAAATTGTTTAACTCGATGAAATTTCAAAATTTAAAATGTTTTTGATATCTAAAAAATGTTTCCTATCCAGTGATACCAATATTTATGAATTTCGTCCAAAATTGAGTATTTTTTTATTTTGAAAACCCCTTTTGACAACACCAATTTTGGAATCTTTAATTGAGCATAACTACACGAAAAATTCATGAAATTTCAAAATTTCAAGTGTTTTAGAATCTACTGAAAAATCTCTATCGAATGGTATAAAAATCATTGACATCCTGTGTGTCAATCTTGAGATATGATTAATCAAACTTTAATGCTCAGCACTTTATAATGTAAACTTCAAAATTTTCAAATGTGCATAAAAATTGTTTAACTCGATGAAATTTCAAAATTTAAAATGTTTTTGATATCTAAAAAATGTTTCCTATCCAGTGATACCAATATTTATGAATTTCGTCCAAAATTGAGTATTTTTTTATTTTGAAAACCCCTTTTGACAACACCAATTTTGGAATCTTTAATTGAGCATAACTACACGAAAAATTCATGAAATTTCAAAATTTCAAGTGTTTTAGAATCTACTGAAAAATCTCTATCGAATGGTATAAAAATCATTGACATCCTGTGTGTCAATCTTGAGATATGATTAATCAAACTTTAATGCTCAGCACTTTATAATGTAAACTTCAAAATTTTCAAATGTGCATAAAAATTGTTTAACTCGATGAAATTTCAAAATTTAAAATGTTTTTGATATCTAAAAAATGTTTCCTATCCAGTGATACCAATATTTATGAATTTCGTCCAAAATTGAGTATTTTTTTATTTTGAAAACCCCTTTTGACAACACCAATTTTGGAATCTTTAATTGAGCATAACTACACGAAAAATTCATGAAATTTCAAAATTTCAAGTGTTTTAGAATCTACTGAAAAATCTCTATCGAATGGTATAAAAATCATTGACATCCTGTGTGTCAATCTTGAGATATGATTAATCAAACTTTAATGCTCAGCACTTTATAATGTAAACTTCAAAATTTTCAAATGTGCATAAAAATTGTTTAACTCGATGAAATTTCAAAATTTAAAATGTTTTTGATATCTAAAAAATGTTTCCTATCCAGTGATACCAATATTTATGAATTTCGTCCAAAATTGAGTATTTTTTTATTTTGAAAACCCCTTTTGACAACACCAATTTTGGAATCTTTAATTGAGCATAACTACACGAAAAATTCATGAAATTTCAAAATTTCAAGTGTTTTAGAATCTACTGAAAAATCTCTATCGAATGGTATAAAAATCATTGACATCCTGTGTGTCAATCTTGAGATATGATTAATCAAACTTTAATGCTCAGCACTTTATAATGTAAACTTCAAAATTTTCAAATGTGCATAAAAATTGTTTAACTCGATGAAATTTCAAAATTTAAAATGTTTTTGATATCTAAAAAATGTTTCCTATCCAGTGATACCAATATTTATGAATTTCGTCCAAAATTGAGTATTTTTTTATTTTGAAAACCCCTTTTGACAACACCAATTTTGGAATCTTTAATTGAGCATAACTACACGAAAAATTCATGAAATTTCAAAATTTCAAGTGTTTTAGAATTTACTGAAAAATCTCTATCGAATGGTATAAAAATCATTGACATCCTGTGTGTCAATCTTGAGATATGATTAATCAAACTTTAATGCTCAGCACTTTATAATGTAAACTTCAAAATTTTCAAATGTGCATAAAAATTGTTTAACTCGATGAAATTTCAAAATTTAAAATGTTTTTGATATCTAAAAAATGTTTCCTATCCAGTGATATAAATATTTATGAATTTCGTCCAAAATTGAGTATTTTTTTATTTTGAAAACCCCTTTTGACAACACCAATTTTGGAATCTTTAATTGAGCATAACTACACGAAAAATTCATGAAATTTCAAAATTTCAAGTGTTTTAGAATCTACTGAAAAATCTCTATCGAATGGTATAAAAATCATTGACATCCTGTGTGTCAATCTTGAGATATGATTAATCAAACTTTAATGCTCAGCACTTTATAATGTAAACTTCAAAATTTTCAAATGTGCATAAAAATTGTTTAACTCGATGAAATTTCAAAATTTAAAATGTTTTTGATATCTAAAAAATGTTTCCTATCCAGTGATACCAATATTTATGAATTTCGTCCAAAATTGAGTATTTTTTTATTTTGAAAACCCCTTTTGACAACACCAATTTTGGAATCTTTAATTGAGCATAACTACACGAAAAATTCATGAAATTTCAAAATTTCAAGTGTTTTAGAATCTACTGAAAAATCTCTATCGAATGGTATAAAAATCATTGACATCCTGTGTGTCAATCTTGAGATATGATTAATCAAACTTTAATGCTCAGCACTTTATAATGTAAACTTCAAAATTTTCAAATGTGCATAAAAATTGTTTAACTCGATGAAATTTCAAAATTTAAAATGTTTTTGATATCTAAAAAATGTTTCCTATCCAGTGATACCAATATTTATGAATTTCGTCCAAAATTGAGTATTTTTTTATTTTGAAAACCCCTTTTGACAACACCAATTTTGGAATCTTTAATTGAGCATAACTACACGAAAAATTCATGAAATTTCAAAATTTCAAGTGTTTTAGAATCTACTGAAAAATCTCTATCGAATGGTATAAAAATCATTGACATCCTGTGTGTCAATCTTGAGATATGATTAATCAAACTTTAATGCTCAGCACTTTATAATGTAAACTTCAAAATTTTCAAATGTGCATAAAAATTGTTTAACTCGATGAAATTTCAAAATTTAAAATGTTTTTGATATCTAAAAAATGTTTCCTATCCAGTGATACCAATATTTATGAATTTCGTCCAAAATTGAGTATTTTTTTATTTTGAAAACCCCTTTTGACAACACCAATTTTGGAATCTTTAATTGAGCATAACTACACGAAAAATTCATGAAATTTCAAAATTTCAAGTGTTTTAGAATCTACTGAAAAATCTCTATCGAATGGTATAAAAATCATTGACATCCTGTGTGTCAATCTTGAGATATGATTAATCAAACTTTAATGCTCAGCACTTTATAATGTAAACTTCAAAATTTTCAAATGTGCATAAAAATTGTTTAACTCGATGAAATTTCAAAATTTAAAATGTTTTTGATATCTAAAAAATGTTTCCTATCCAGTGATACCAATATTTATGAATTTCGTCCAAAATTGAGTATTTTTTTATTTTGAAAACCCCTTTTGACAACACCAATTTTGGAATCTTTAATTGAGCATAACTACACGAAAAATTCATGAAATTTCAAAATTTCAAGTGTTTTAGAATCTACTGAAAAATCTCTATCGAATGGTATAAAAATCATTGACATCCTGTGTGTCAATCTTGAGATATGATTAATCAAACTTTAATGCTCAGCACTTTATAATGTAAACTTCAAAATTTTCAAATGTGCATAAAAATTGTTTAACTCGATGAAATTTCAAAATTTAAAATGTTTTTGATATCTAAAAAATGTTTCCTATCCAGTGATATAAATATTTATGAATTTCGTCCAAAATTGAGTATTTTTTTATTTTGAAAACCCCTTTTGACAACACCAATTTTGGAATCTTTAATTGAGCATAACTACACGAAAAATTCATGAAATTTCAAAATTTCAAGTGTTTTAGAATCTACTGAAAAATCTCTATCGAATGGTATAAAAATCATTGACATCCTGTGTGTCAATCTTGAGATATGATTAATCAAACTTTAATGCTCAGCACTTTATAATGTAAACTTCAAAATTTTCAAATGTGCATAAAAATTGTTTAACTCGATGAAATTTCAAAATTTAAAATGTTTTTGATATCTAAAAAATGTTTCCTATCCAGTGATACCAATATTTATGAATTTCGTCCAAAATTGAGTATTTTTTTATTTTGAAAACCCCTTTTGACAACACCAATTTTGGAATCTTTAATTGAGCATAACTACACGAAAAATTCATGAAATTTCAAAATTTCAAGTGTTTTAGAATCTACTGAAAAATCTCTATCGAATGGTATAAAAATCATTGACATCCTGTGTGTCAATCTTGAGATATGATTAATCAAACTTTAATGCTCAGCACTTTATAATGTAAACTTCAAAATTTTCAAATGTGCATAAAAATTGTTTAACTCGATGAAATTTCAAAATTTAAAATGTTTTTGATATCTAAAAAATGTTTCCTATCCAGTGATACCAATATTTATGAATTTCGTCCAAAATTGAGTATTTTTTTATTTTGAAAACCCCTTTTGACAACACCAATTTTGGAATCTTTAATTGAGCATAACTACACGAAAAATTCATGAAATTTCAAAATTTCAAGTGTTTTAGAATCTACTGAAAAATCTCTATCGAATGGTATAAAAATCATTGAGATCCTGTGTGTCAATCTTGAGATATGATTAATCAAACTTTAATGCTCAGCACTTTATAATGTAAACTTCAAAATTTTCAAATGTGCATAAAAATTGTTTAACTCGATGAAATTTCAAAATTTAAAATGTTTTTGATATCTAAAAAATGTTTCCTATCCAGTGATACCAATATTTATGAATTTCGTCCAAAATTGAGTATTTTTTTATTTTGAAAACCCCTTTTGACAACACCAATTTTGGAATCTTTAATTGAGCATAACTACACGAAAAATTCATGAAATTTCAAAATTTCAAGTGTTTTAGAATCTACTGAAAAATCTCTATCGAATGGTATAAAAATCATTGACATCCTGTGTGTCAATCTTGAGATATGATTAATCAAACTTTAATGCTCAGCACTTTATAATGTAAACTTCAAAATTTTCAAATGTGCATAAAAATTGTTTAACTCGATGAAATTTCAAAATTTAAAATGTTTTTGATATCTAAAAAATGTTTCCTATCCAGTGATACCAATATTTATGAATTTCGTCCAAAATTGAGTATTTTTTTATTTTGAAAACCCCTTTTGACAACACCAATTTTGGAATCTTTAATTGAGCATAACTACACGAAAAATTCATGAAATTTCAAAATTTCAAGTGTTTTAGAATCTACTGAAAAATCTCTATCGAATGGTATAAAAATCATTGACATCCTGTGTGTCAATCTTGAGATATGATTAATCAAACTTTAATGCTCAGCACTTTATAATGTAAACTTCAAAATTTTCAAATGTGCATAAAAATTGTTTAACTCGATGAAATTTCAAAATTTAAAATGTTTTTGATATCTAAAAAATGTTTCCTATCCAGTGATACCAATATTTATGAATTTCGTCCAAAATTGAGTATTTTTTTATTTTGAAAACCCCTTTTGACAACACCAATTTTGGAATCTTTAATTGAGCATAACTACACGAAAAATTCATGAAATTTCAAAATTTCAAGTGTTTTAGAATCTACTGAAAAATCTCTATCGAATGGTATAAAAATCATTGACATCCTGTGTGTCAATCTTGAGATATGATTAATCAAACTTTAATGCTCAGCACTTTATAATGTAAACTTCAAAATTTTCAAATGTGCATAAAAATTGTTTAACTCGATGAAATTTCAAAATTTAAAATGTTTTTGATATCTAAAAAATGTTTCCTATCCAGTGATACCAATATTTATGAATTTCGTCCAAAATTGAGTATTTTTTTATTTTGAAAACCCCTTTTGACAACACCAATTTTGGAATCTTTAATTGAGCATAACTACACGAAAAATTCATGAAATTTCAAAATTTCAAGTGTTTTAGAATCTACTGAAAAATCTCTATCGAATGGTATAAAAATCATTGACATCCTGTGTGTCAATCTTGAGATATGATTAATCAAACTTTAATGCTCAGCACTTTATAATGTAAACTTCAAAATTTTCAAATGTGCATAAAAATTGTTTAACTCGATGAAATTTCAAAATTTAAAATGTTTTTGATATCTAAAAAATGTTTCCTATCCAGTGATACCAATATTTATGAATTTCGTCCAAAATTGAGTATTTTTTTATTTTGAAAACCCCTTTTGACAACACCAATTTTGGAATCTTTAATTGAGCATAACTACACGAAAAATTCATGAAATTTCAAAATTTCAAGTGTTTTAGAATCTACTGAAAAATCTCTATCGAATGGTATAAAAATCATTGACATCCTGTGTGTCAATCTTGAGATATGATTAATCAAACTTTAATGCTCAGCACTTTATAATGTAAACTTCAAAATTTTCAAATGTGCATAAAAATTGTTTAACTCGATGAAATTTCAAAATTTAAAATGTTTTTGATATCTAAAAAATGTTTCCTATCCAGTGATACCAATATTTATGAATTTCGTCCAAAATTGAGTATTTTTTTATTTTGAAAACCCCTTTTGACAACACCAATTTTGGAATCTTTAATTGAGCATAACTACACGAAAAATTCATGAAATTTCAAAATTTCAAGTGTTTTAGAATTTACTGAAAAATCTCTATCGAATGGTATAAAAATCATTGACATCCTGTGTGTCAATCTTGAGATATGATTAATCAAACTTTAATGCTCAGCACTTTATAATGTAAACTTCAAAATTTTCAAATGTGCATAAAAATTGTTTAACTCGATGAAATTTCAAAATTTAAAATGTTTTTGATATCTAAAAAATGTTTCCTATCCAGTGATATAAATATTTATGAATTTCGTCCAAAATTGAGTATTTTTTTATTTTGAAAACCCCTTTTGACAACACCAATTTTGGAATCTTTAATTGAGCATAACTACACGAAAAATTCATGAAATTTCAAAATTTCAAGTGTTTTAGAATCTACTGAAAAATCTCTATCGAATGGTATAAAAATCATTGACATCATGTGTGTCAATCTTGAGATATGATTAATCAAACTTTAATGCTCAGCACTTTATAATGTAAACTTCAAAATTTTCAAATGTGCATAAAAATTGTTTAACTCGATGAAATTTCAAAATTTAAAATGTTTTTGATATCTAAAAAATGTTTCCTATCCAGTGATACCAATATTTATGAATTTCGTCCAAAATTGAGTATTTTTTTATTTTGAAAACCCCTTTTGACAACACCAATTTTGGAATCTTTAATTGAGCATAACTACACGAAAAATTCATGAAATTTCAAAATTTCAAGTGTTTTAGAATCTACTGAAAAATCTCTATCGAATGGTATAAAAATCATTGACATCCTGTGTGTCAATCTTGAGATATGATTAATCAAACTTTAATGCTCAGCACTTTATAATGTAAACTTCAAAATTTTCAAATGTGCATAAAAATTGTTTAACTCGATGAAATTTCAAAATTTAAAATGTTTTTGATATCTAAAAAATGTTTCCTATCCAGTGATATAAATATTTATGAATTTCGTCCAAAATTGAGTATTTTTTTATTTTGAAAACCCCTTTTGACAACACCAATTTTGGAATCTTTAATTGAGCATAACTACACGAAAAATTCATGAAATTTCAAAATTTCAAGTGTTTTAGAATCTACTGAAAAATCTCTATCGAATGGTATAAAAATCATTGACATCCTGTGTGTCAATCTTGAGATATGATTAATCAAACTTTAATGCTCAGCACTTTATAATGTAAACTTCAAAATTTTCAAATGTGCATAAAAATTGTTTAACTCGATGAAATTTCAAAATTTAAAATGTTTTTGATATCTAAAAAATGTTTCCTATCCAGTGATACCAATATTTATGAATTTCGTCCAAAATTGAGTATTTTTTTATTTTGAAAACCCCTTTTGACAACACCAATTTTGGAATCTTTAATTGAGCATAACTACACGAAAAATTCATGAAATTTCAAAATTTCAAGTGTTTTAGAATCTACTGAAAAATCTCTATCGAATGGTATAAAAATCATTGACATCCTGTGTGTCAATCTTGAGATATGATTAATCAAACTTTAATGCTCAGCACTTTATAATGTAAACTTCAAAATTTTCAAATGTGCATAAAAATTGTTTAACTCGATGAAATTTCAAAATTTAAAATGTTTTTGATATCTAAAAAATGTTTCCTATCCAGTGATACCAATATTTATGAATTTCGTCCAAAATTGAGTATTTTTTTATTTTGAAAACCCCTTTTGACAACACCAATTTTGGAATCTTTAATTGAGCATAACTACACGAAAAATTCATGAAATTTCAAAATTTCAAGTGTTTTAGAATCTACTGAAAAATCTCTATCGAATGGTATAAAAATCATTGACATCCTGTGTGTCAATCTTGAGATATGATTAATCAAACTTTAATGCTCAGCACTTTATAATGTAAACTTCAAAATTTTCAAATGTGCATAAAAATTGTTTAACTCGATGAAATTTCAAAATTTAAAATGTTTTTGATATCTAAAAAATGTTTCCTATCCAGTGATACCAATATTTATGAATTTCGTCCAAAATTGAGTATTTTTTTATTTTGAAAACCCCTTTTGACAACACCAATTTTGGAATCTTTAATTGAGCATAACTACACGAAAAATTCATGAAATTTCAAAATTTCAAGTGTTTTAGAATCTACTGAAAAATCTCTATCGAATGGTATAAAAATCATTGAGATCCTGTGTGTCAATCTTGAGATATGATTAATCAAACTTTAATGCTCAGCACTTTATAATGTAAACTTCAAAATTTTCAAATGTGCATAAAAATTGTTTAACTCGATGAAATTTCAAAATTTAAAATGTTTTTGATATCTAAAAAATGTTTCCTATCCAGTGATACCAATATTTATGAATTTCGTCCAAAATTGAGTATTTTTTTATTTTGAAAACCCCTTTTGACAACACCAATTTTGGAATCTTTAATTGAGCATAACTACACGAAAAATTCATGAAATTTCAAAATTTCAAGTGTTTTAGAATCTACTGAAAAATCTCTATCGAATGGTATAAAAATCATTGACATCCTGTGTGTCAATCTTGAGATATGATTAATCAAACTTTAATGCTCAGCACTTTATAATGTAAACTTCAAAATTTTCAAATGTGCATAAAAATTGTTTAACTCGATGAAATTTCAAAATTTAAAATGTTTTTGATATCTAAAAAATGTTTCCTATCCAGTGATATAAATATTTATGAATTTCGTCCAAAATTGAGTATTTTTTTATTTTGAAAACCCCTTTTGACAACACCAATTTTGGAATCTTTAATTGAGCATAACTACACGAAAAATTCATGAAATTTCAAAATTTCAAGTGTTTTAGAATCTACTGAAAAATCTCTATCGAATGGTATAAAAATCATTGACATCCTGTGTGTCAATCTTGAGATATGATTAATCAAACTTTAATGCTCAGCACTTTATAATGTAAACTTCAAAATTTTCAAATGTGCATAAAAATTGTTTAACTCGATGAAATTTCAAAATTTAAAATGTTTTTGATATCTAAAAAATGTTTCCTATCCAGTGATACCAATATTTATGAATTTCGTCCAAAATTGAGTATTTTTTTATTTTGAAAACCCCTTTTGACAACACCAATTTTGGAATCTTTAATTGAGCATAACTACACGAAAAATTCATGAAATTTCAAAATTTCAAGTGTTTTAGAATCTACTGAAAAATCTCTATCGAATGGTATAAAAATCATTGACATCCTGTGTGTCAATCTTGAGATATGATTAATCAAACTTTAATGCTCAGCACTTTATAATGTAAACTTCAAAATTTTCAAATGTGCATAAAAATTGTTTAACTCGATGAAATTTCAAAATTTAAAATGTTTTTGATATCTAAAAAATGTTTCCTATCCAGTGATACCAATATTTATGAATTTCGTCCAAAATTGAGTATTTTTTTATTTTGAAAACCCCTTTTGACAACACCAATTTTGGAATCTTTAATTGAGCATAACTACACGAAAAATTCATGAAATTTCAAAATTTCAAGTGTTTTAGAATCTACTGAAAAATCTCTATCGAATGGTATAAAAATCATTGACATCCTGTGTGTCAATCTTGAGATATGATTAATCAAACTTTAATGCTCAGCACTTTATAATGTAAACTTCAAAATTTTCAAATGTGCATAAAAATTGTTTAACTCGATGAAATTTCAAAATTTAAAATGTTTTTGATATCTAAAAAATGTTTCCTATCCAGTGATACCAATATTTATGAATTTCGTCCAAAATTGAGTATTTTTTTATTTTGAAAACCCCTTTTGACAACACCAATTTTGGAATCTTTAATTGAGCATAACTACACGAAAAATTCATGAAATTTCAAAATTTCAAGTGTTTTAGAATCTACTGAAAAATCTCTATCGAATGGTATAAAAATCATTGAGATCCTGTGTGTCAATCTTGAGATATGATTAATCAAACTTTAATGCTCAGCACTTTATAATGTAAACTTCAAAATTTTCAAATGTGCATAAAAATTGTTTAACTCGATGAAATTTCAAAATTTAAAATGTTTTTGATATCTAAAAAATGTTTCCTATCCAGTGATACCAATATTTATGAATTTCGTCCAAAATTGAGTATTTTTTTATTTTGAAAACCCCTTTTGACAACACCAATTTTGGAATCTTTAATTGAGCATAACTACACGAAAAATTCATGAAATTTCAAAATTTCAAGTGTTTTAGAATCTACTGAAAAATCTCTATCGAATGGTATAAAAATCATTGACATCCTGTGTGTCAATCTTGAGATATGATTAATCAAACTTTAATGCTCAGCACTTTATAATGTAAACTTCAAAATTTTCAAATGTGCATAAAAATTGTTTAACTCGATGAAATTTCAAAATTTAAAATGTTTTTGATATCTAAAAAATGTTTCCTATCCAGTGATATAAATATTTATGAATTTCGTCCAAAATTGAGTATTTTTTTATTTTGAAAACCCCTTTTGACAACACCAATTTTGGAATCTTTAATTGAGCATAACTACACGAAAAATTCATGAAATTTCAAAATTTCAAGTGTTTTAGAATCTACTGAAAAATCTCTATCGAATGGTATAAAAATCATTGACATCCTGTGTGTCAATCTTGAGATATGATTAATCAAACTTTAATGCTCAGCACTTTATAATGTAAACTTCAAAATTTTCAAATGTGCATAAAAATTGTTTAACTCGATGAAATTTCAAAATTTAAAATGTTTTTGATATCTAAAAAATGTTTCCTATCCAGTGATACCAATATTTATGAATTTCGTCCAAAATTGAGTATTTTTTTATTTTGAAAACCCCTTTTGACAACACCAATTTTGGAATCTTTAATTGAGCATAACTACACGAAAAATTCATGAAATTTCAAAATTTCAAGTGTTTTAGAATCTACTGAAAAATCTCTATCGAATGGTATAAAAATCATTGACATCCTGTGTGTCAATCTTGAGATATGATTAATCAAACTTTAATGCTCAGCACTTTATAATGTAAACTTCAAAATTTTCAAATGTGCATAAAAATTGTTTAACTCGATGAAATTTCAAAATTTAAAATGTTTTTGATATCTAAAAAATGTTTCCTATCCAGTGATACCAATATTTATGAATTTCGTCCAAAATTGAGTATTTTTTTATTTTGAAAACCCCTTTTGACAACACCAATTTTGGAATCTTTAATTGAGCATAACTACACGAAAAATTCATGAAATTTCAAAATTTCAAGTGTTTTAGAATCTACTGAAAAATCTCTATCGAATGGTATAAAAATCATTGAGATCCTGTGTGTCAATCTTGAGATATGATTAATCAAACTTTAATGCTCAGCACTTTATAATGTAAACTTCAAAATTTTCAAATGTGCATAAAAATTGTTTAACTCGATGAAATTTCAAAATTTAAAATGTTTTTGATATCTAAAAAATGTTTCCTATCCAGTGATACCAATATTTATGAATTTCGTCCAAAATTGAGTATTTTTTTATTTTGAAAACCCCTTTTGACAACACCAATTTTGGAATCTTTAATTGAGCATAACTACACGAAAAATTCATGAAATTTCAAAATTTCAAGTGTTTTAGAATCTACTGAAAAATCTCTATCGAATGGTATCCAAATCATTGACATCCTGTGTGTCAATCTTGGGATATGATTAATCAAACTTTAATGCTCAGCACTTTATAATGTAAACTTCAAAATTTTCAAATGTGCATAAAAATTGTTTAACTCGATGAAATTTCAAAATTTAAAATGTTTTTGATATCTAAAAAATGTTTCCTATCCAGTGATACCAATATTTATGAATTTCGTCCAAAATTGAGTATTTTTTTATTTTGAAAACCCCTTTTGACAACACCAATTTTGGAATCTTTAATTGAGCATAACTACACGAAAAATTCATGAAATTTCAAAATTTCAAGTGTTTTAGAATCTACTGAAAAATCTCTATCGAATGGTATAAAAATCATTGACATCCTGTGTGTCAATCTTGAGATATGATTAATCAAACTTTAATGCTCAGCACTTTATAATGTAAACTTCAAAATTTTCAAATGTGCATAAAAATTGTTTAACTCGATGAAATTTCAAAATTTAAAATGTTTTTGATATCTAAAAAATGTTTCCTATCCAGTGATACCAATATTTATGAATTTCGTCCAAAATTGAGTATTTTTTTATTTTGAAAACCCCTTTTGACAACACCAATTTTGGAATCTTTAATTGAGCATAACTACACGAAAAATTCATGAAATTTCAAAATTTCAAGTGTTTTAGAATCTACTGAAAAATCTCTATCGAATGGTATAAAAATCATTGACATCCTGTGTGTCAATCTTGAGATATGATTAATCAAACTTTAATGCTCAGCACTTTATAATGTAAACTTCAAAATTTTCAAATGTGCATAAAAATTGTTTAACTCGATGAAATTTCAAAATTTAAAATGTTTTTGATATCTAAAAAATGTTTCCTATCCAGTGATACCAATATTTATGAATTTCGTCCAAAATTGAGTATTTTTTTATTTTGAAAACCCCTTTTGACAACACCAATTTTGGAATCTTTAATTGAGCATAACTACACGAAAAATTCACGAAATTTCAAAATTTCAAGTGTTTTAGAATCTACTGAAAAATCTCTATCGAATGGTATAAAAATCATTGACATCCTGTGTGTCAATCTTGAGATATGATTAATCAAACTTTAATGCTCAGCACTTTATAATGTAAACTTCAAAATTTTCAAATGTGCATAAAAATTGTTTAACTCGATGAAATTTCAAAATTTAAAATGTTTTTGATATCTAAAAAATGTTTCCTATCCAGTGATACCAATATTTATGAATTTCGTCCAAAATTGAGTATTTTTTTATTTTGAAAACCCTTTTGACAACACCAATTTTGGAATCTTTAATTGAGCATAACTACACGAAAAATTCATGAAATTTCAAAATTTCAAGTGTTTTAGAATCTACTGAAAAATCTCTATCGAATGGTATAAAAATCATTGACATCCTGTGTGTCAATCTTGAGATATGATTAATCAAACTTTAATGCTCAGCACTTTATAATGTAAACTTCAAAATTTTCAAATGTGCATAAAAATTGTTTAACTCGATGAAATTTCAAAATTTAAAATGTTTTTGATATCTAAAAAATGTTTCCTATCCAGTGATACCAATATTTATGAATTTCGTCCAAAATTGAGTATTTTTTTATTTTGAAAACCCCTTTTGACAACACCAATTTTGGAATCTTTAATTGAGCATAACTACACGAAAAATTCATGAAATTTCAAAATTTCAAGTGTTTTAGAATCTACTGAAAAATCTCTATCGAATGGTATCCAAATCATTGACATCCTGTGTGTCAATCTTGGGATATGATTAATCAAACTTTAATGCTCA
Organism: Caenorhabditis virilis; assembly: GCA_964036255.1. NCBI lineage: Eukaryota > Metazoa > Nematoda > Chromadorea > Rhabditida > Rhabditidae > Caenorhabditis > Caenorhabditis virilis. The sequence goes on along the minus strand of OZ038417.1, from coordinate 5,014,786 downwards.
GCACTTTATAATGTAAACTTCAAAATTTTCAAATGTGCATAAAAATTGTTTAACTCGATGAAATTTCAAAATTTAAAATGTTTTTGATATCTAAAAAATGTTTCCTATCCAGTGATACCAATATTTATGAATTTCGTCCAAAATTGAGTATTTTTTTATTTTGAAAACCCCTTTTGACAACACCAATTTTGGAATCTTTAATTGAGCATAACTACACGAAAAATTCATGAAATTTCAAAATTTCAAGTGTTTTAGAATCTACTGAAAAATCTCTATCGAATGGTATAAAAATCATTGACATCCTGTGTGTCAATCTTGAGATATGATTAATCAAACTTTAATGCTCAGCACTTTATAATGTAAACTTCAAAATTTTCAAATGTGCATAAAAATTGTTTAACTCGATGAAATTTCAAAATTTAAAATGTTTTTGATATCTAAAAAATGTTTCCTATCCAGTGATACCAATATTTATGAATTTCGTCCAAAATTGAGTATTTTTTTATTTTGAAAACCCCTTTTGACAACACCAATTTTGGAATCTTTAATTGAGCATAACTACACGAAAAATTCATGAAATTTCAAAATTTCAAGTGTTTTAGAATCTACTGAAAAATCTCTATCGAATGGTATAAAAATCATTGACATCCTGTGTGTCAATCTTGAGATATGATTAATCAAACTTTAATGCTCAGCACTTTATAATGTAAACTTCAAAATTTTCAAATGTGCATAAAAATTGTTTAACTCGATGAAATTTCAAAATTTAAAATGTTTTTGATATCTAAAAAATGTTTCCTATCCAGTGATACCAATATTTATGAATTTCGTCCAAAATTGAGTATTTTTTTATTTTGAAAACCCCTTTTGACAACACCAATTTTGGAATCTTTAATTGAGCATAACTACACGAAAAATTCATGAAATTTCAAAATTTCAAGTGTTTTAGAATCTACTGAAAAATCTCTATCGAATGGTATAAAAATCATTGACATCCTGTGTGTCAATCTTGAGATATGATTAATCAAACTTTAATGCTCAGCACTTTATAATGTAAACTTCAAAATTTTCAAATGTGCATAAAAATTGTTTAACTCGATGAAATTTCAAAATTTAAAATGTTTTTGATATCTAAAAAATGTTTCCTATCCAGTGATACCAATATTTATGAATTTCGTCCAAAATTGAGTATTTTTTTATTTTGAAAACCCCTTTTGACAACACCAATTTTGGAATCTTTAATTGAGCATAACTACACGAAAAATTCATGAAATTTCAAAATTTCAAGTGTTTTAGAATCTACTGAAAAATCTCTATCGAATGGTATAAAAATCATTGACATCCTGTGTGTCAATCTTGAGATATGATTAATCAAACTTTAATGCTCAGCACTTTATAATGTAAACTTCAAAATTTTCAAATGTGCATAAAAATTGTTTAACTCGATGAAATTTCAAAATTTAAAATGTTTTTGATATCTAAAAAATGTTTCCTATCCAGTGATACCAATATTTATGAATTTCGTCCAAAATTGAGTATTTTTTTATTTTGAAAACCCCTTTTGACAACACCAATTTTGGAATCTTTAATTGAGCATAACTACACGAAAAATTCATGAAATTTCAAAATTTCAAGTGTTTTAGAATCTACTGAAAAATCTCTATCGAATGGTATAAAAATCATTGACATCCTGTGTGTCAATCTTGAGATATGATTAATCAAACTTTAATGCTCAGCACTTTATAATGTAAACTTCAAAATTTTCAAATGTGCATAAAAATTGTTTAACTCCATGAAATTTCAAAATTTAAAATGTTTTTGATATCTAAAAAATGTTTCCTATCCAGTGATACCAATATTTATGAATTTCGTCCAAAATTGAGTATTTTTTTATTTTGAAAACCCCTTTTGACAACACCAATTTTGGAATCTTTAATTGAGCATAACTACACGAAGAATTAATGAAATTTCAAAATTTCAAGTGTTTTAGAATCTACTGAAAAATCTCTATCGAATGGTATAAAAATCATTGACATCCTGTGTGTCAATCTTGAGACATGATTAATCAAACTTTAATGCTCAGCACTTTATAATGTAAACTTCAAAATTTTCAAATGTGCATAAAAATTGTTTAACTCGATGAAATTTCAAAATTTAAAATGTTTTTGATATCTAAAAAATGTTTCCTATCCAGTGATACCAATATTTATGAATTTCGTCCAAAATTGAGTATTTTTTTATTTTGAAAACCCCTTTTGACAACACCAATTTTGGAATCTTTAATTGAGCATAACTACACGAAAAATTCATGAAATTTCAAAATTTCAAGTGTTTTAGAATCTACTGAAAAATCTCTATCGAATGGTATAAAAATCATTGACACCCTATGTGTCAATCTTGAGATATGATTAATCAAACTTTAACGCTCAGCACTTTATAATGTAAACTTCAAAATTTTCAAATGTGCATAAAAATTGTTTAACTCGATGAAATTTCAAAATTTAAAATGTTTTTGATATCTAAAAAATGTTTCCTATCCAGTGATACCAATATTTATGAATTTCGTCCAAAATTGAGTATTTTTTTATTTTGAAAACCCCTTTTGACAACACCAATTTTGGAATCTTTAATTGAGCATAACTACACGAAAAATTCATGAAATTTCAAAATTTCAAGTGTTTTAGAATCTACTGAAAAATCTCTATCGAATGGTATAAAAATCATTGACATCCTGTGTGTCAATCTTGAGATATGATTAATCAAACTTTAATGCTCAGCACTTTATAATGTAAACTTCAAAATTTTCAAATGTGCATAAAAATTGTTTAACTCGATGAAATTTCAAAATTTAAAATGTTTTTGATATCTAAAAAATGTTTCCTATCCAGTGATACCAATATTTATGAATTTCGTCCAAAATTGAGTATTTTTTTATTTTGAAAACCCCTTTTGACAACACCAATTTTGGAATCTTTAATTGAGCATAACTACACGAAAAATTCATGAAATTTCAAAATTTCAAGTGTTTTAGAATCTACTGAAAAATCTCTATCGAATGGTATAAAAATCATTGACATCCTGTGTGTCAATCTTGAGATATGATTAATCAAACTTTAATGCTCAGCACTTTATAATGTAAACTTCAAAATTTTCAAATGTGCATAAAAATTGTTTAACTCGATGAAATTTCAAAATTTAAAATGTTTTTGATATCTAAAAAATGTTTCCTATCCAGTGATACCAATATTTATGAATTTCGTCCAAAATTGAGTATTTTTTTATTTTGAAAACCCCTTTTGACAACACCAATTTTGGAATCTTTAATTGAGCATAACTACACGAAAAATTCATGAAATTTCAAAATTTCAAGTGTTTTAGAATCTACTGAAAAATCTCTATCGAATGGTATAAAAATCATTGACATCCTGTGTGTCAATCTTGAGATATGATTAATCAAACTTTAATGCTCAGCACTTTATAATGTAAACTTCAAAATTTTCAAATGTGCATAAAAATTGTTTAACTCGATGAAATTTCAAAATTTAAAATGTTTTTGATATCTAAAAAATGTTTCCTATCCAGTGATACCAATATTTATGAATTTCGTCCAAAATTGAGTATTTTTTTATTTTGAAAACCCCTTTTGACAACACCAATTTTGGAATCTTTAATTGAGCATAACTACACGAAAAATTCATGAAATTTCAAAATTTCAAGTGTTTTAGAATCTACTGAAAAATCTCTATCGAATGGTATAAAAATCATTGACATCCTGTGTGTCAATCTTGAGATATGATTAATCAAACTTTAATGCTCAGCACTTTATAATGTAAACTTCAAAATTTTCAAATGTGCATAAAAATTGTTTAACTCGATGAAATTTCAAAATTTAAAATGTTTTTGATATCTAAAAAATGTTTCCTATCCAGTGATACCAATATTTATGAATTTCGTCCAAAATTGAGTATTTTTTTATTTTGAAAACCCCTTTTGACAACACCAATTTTGGAATCTTTAATTGAGCATAACTACACGAAAAATTCATGAAATTTCAAAATTTCAAGTGTTTTAGAATCTACTGAAAAATCTCTATCGAATGGTATAAAAATCATTGACATCCTGTGTGTCAATCTTGAGATATGATTAATCAAACTTTAATGCTCAGCACTTTATAATGTAAACTTCAAAATTTTCAAATGTGCATAAAAATTGTTTAACTCGATGAAATTTCAAAATTTAAAATGTTTTTGATATCTAAAAAATGTTTCCTATCCAGTGATACCAATATTTATGAATTTCGTCCAAAATTGAGTATTTTTTTATTTTGAAAACCCCTTTTGACAACACCAATTTTGGAATCTTTAATTGAGCATAACTACACGAAAAATTCATGAAATTTCAAAATTTCAAGTGTTTTAGAATCTACTGAAAAATCTCTATCGAATGGTATAAAAATCATTGACATCCTGTGTGTCAATCTTGAGATATGATTAATCAAACTTTAATGCTCAGCACTTTATAATGTAAACTTCAAAATTTTCAAATGTGCATAAAAATTGTTTAACTCGATGAAATTTCAAAATTTAAAATGTTTTTGATATCTAAAAAATGTTTCCTATCCAGTGATACCAATATTTATGAATTTCGTCCAAAATTGAGTATTTTTTTATTTTGAAAACCCCTTTTGACAACACCAATTTTGGAATCTTTAATTGAGCATAACTACACGAAAAATTCATGAAATTTCAAAATTTCAAGTGTTTTAGAATCTACTGAAAAATCTCTATCGAATGGTATAAAAATCATTGAGATCCTGTGTGTCAATCTTGAGATATGATTAATCAAACTTTAATGCTCAGCACTTTATAATGTAAACTTCAAAATTTTCAAATGTGCATAAAAATTGTTTAACTCGATGAAATTTCAAAATTTAAAATGTTTTTGATATCTAAAAAATGTTTCCTATCCAGTGATACCAATATTTATGAATTTCGTCCAAAATTTAGTATTTTTTTATTTTGAAAACCCCTTTTGACAACACCAATTTTGGAATCTTTAATTGAGCATAACTACACGAAAAATTCATGAAATTTCAAAATTTCAAGTGTTTTAGAATCTACTGAAAAATCTCTATCGAATGGTATAAAAATCATTGACATCCTGTGTGTCAATCTTGAGATATGATTAATCAAACTTTAATGCTCAGCACTTTATAATGTAAACTTCAAAATTTTCAAATGTGCATAAAAATTGTTTAACTCCATGAAATTTCAAAATTTAAAATGTTTTTGATATCTAAAAAATGTTTCCTATCCAGTGATACCAATATTTATGAATTTCGTCCAAAATTGAGTATTTTTTTATTTTGAAAACCCCTTTTGACAACACCAATTTTGGAATCTTTAATTGAGCATAACTACACGAAGAATTAATGAAATTTCAAAATTTCAAGTGTTTTAGAATCTACTGAAAAATCTCTATCGAATGGTATAAAAATCATTGACATCCTGTGTGTCAATCTTGAGACATGATTAATCAAACTTTAATGCTCAGCACTTTATAATGTAAACTTCAAAATTTTCAAATGTGCATAAAAATTGTTTAACTCGATGAAATTTCAAAATTTAAAATGTTTTTGATATCTAAAAAATGTTTCCTATCCAGTGATACCAATATTTATGAATTTCGTCCAAAATTGAGTATTTTTTTATTTTGAAAACCCCTTTTGACAACACCAATTTTGGAATCTTTAATTGAGCATAACTACACGAAAAATTCATGAAATTTCAAAATTTCAAGTGTTTTAGAATCTACTGAAAAATCTCTATCGAATGGTATAAAAATCATTGACACCCTATGTGTCAATCTTGAGATATGATTAATCAAACTTTAACGCTCAGCACTTTATAATGTAAACTTCAAAATTTTCAAATGTGCATAAAAATTGTTTAACTCGATGAAATTTCAAAATTTAAAATGTTTTTGATATCTAAAAAATGTTTCCTATCCAGTGATACCAATATTTATGAATTTCGTCCAAAATTGAGTATTTTTTTATTTTGAAAACCCCTTTTGACAACACCAATTTTGGAATCTTTAATTGAGCATAACTACACGAAAAATTCATGAAATTTCAAAATTTCAAGTGTTTTAGAATCTACTGAAAAATCTCTATCGAATGGTATAAAAATCATTGACATCCTGTGTGTCAATCTTGAGATATGATTAATCAAACTTTAATGCTCAGCACTTTATAATGTAAACTTCAAAATTTTCAAATGTGCATAAAAATTGTTTAACTCGATGAAATTTCAAAATTTAAAATGTTTTTGATATCTAAAAAATGTTTCCTATCCAGTGATACCAATATTTATGAATTTCGTCCAAAATTGAGTATTTTTTTATTTTGAAAACCCCTTTTGACAACACCAATTTTGGAATCTTTAATTGAGCATAACTACACGAAAAATTCATGAAATTTCAAAATTTCAAGTGTTTTAGAATCTACTGAAAAATCTCTATCGAATGGTATAAAAATCATTGACATCCTGTGTGTCAATCTTGAGATATGATTAATCAAACTTTAATGCTCAGCACTTTATAATGTAAACTTCAAAATTTTCAAATGTGCATAAAAATTGTTTAACTCGATGAAATTTCAAAATTTAAAATGTTTTTGATATCTAAAAAATGTTTCCTATCCAGTGATACCAATATTTATGAATTTCGTCCAAAATTGAGTATTTTTTTATTTTGAAAACCCCTTTTGACAACACCAATTTTGGAATCTTTAATTGAGCATAACTACACGAAAAATTCATGAAATTTCAAAATTTCAAGTGTTTTAGAATCTACTGAAAAATCTCTATCGAATGGTATAAAAATCATTGACATACTGTGTGTCAATCTTGAGATATGATTAATCAAACTTTAATGCTCAGCACTTTATAATGTAAACTTCAAAATTTTCAAATGTGCATAAAAATTGTTTAACTCGATGAAATTTCAAAATTTAAAATGTTTTTGATATCTAAAAAATGTTTCCTATCCAGTGATACCAATATTTATGAATTTCGTCCAAAATTTAGTATTTTTTTATTTTGAAAACCCCTTTTGACAACACCAATTTTGGAATCTTTAATTGAGCATAACTACACGAAAAATTCATGAAATTTCAAAATTTCAAGTGTTTTAGAATCTACTGAAAAATCTCTATCGAATGGTATAAAAATCATTGACATCCTGTGTGTCAATCTTGAGATATGATTAATCAAACTTTAATGCTCAGCACTTTATAATGTAAACTTCAAAATTTTCAAATGTGCATAAAAATTGTTTAACTCGATGAAATTTCAAAATTTAAAATGTTTTTGATATCTAAAAAATGTTTCCTATCCAGTGATACCAATATTTATGAATTTCGTCCAAAATTGAGTATTTTTTATTTTGAAAACCCCTTTTGACAACACCAATTTTGGAATCTTTAATTGAGCATAACTACACGAAAAATTCATGAAATTTCAAAATTTCAAGTGTTTTAGAATCTACTGAAAAATCTCTATCGAATGGTATAAAAATCAGTGACATCCTGTGTGTCAATCTTGAGATATGATTAATCAAACTTTAATGCTCAGCACTTTATAATGTAAACTTCAAAATTTTCAAATGTGCATAAAAATTGTTTAACTCGATGAAATTTCAAAATTTAAAATGTTTTTGATATCTAAAAAATGTTTCCTATCCAGTGATACCAATATTTATGAATTTCGTCCAAAATTGAGTATTTTTTTATTTTGAAAACCCCTTTTGACAACACCAATTTTGGAATCTTTAATTGAGCATAACTACACGAAAAATTCATGAAATTTCAAAATTTCAAGTGTTTTAGAATCTACTGAAAAATCTCTATCGAATGGTATAAAAATCATTGACATCCTGTGTGTCAATCTTGAGATATGATTAATCAAACTTTAATGCTCAGCACTTTATAATGTAAACTTCAAAATTTTCAAATGTGCATAAAAATTGTTTAACTCGATGAAATTTCAAAATTTAAAATGTTTTTGATATCTAAAAAATGTTTCCTATCCAGTGATACCAATATTTATGAATTTCGTCCAAAATTGAGTATTTTTTTATTTTGAAAACCCCTTTTGACAACACCAATTTTGGAATCTTTAATTGAGCATAACTACACGAAAAATTCATGAAATTTCAAAATTTCAAGTGTTTTAGAATCTACTGAAAAATCTCTATCGAATGGTATAAAAATCATTGACATCCTGTGTGTCAATCTTGAGATATGATTAATCAAACTTTAATGCTCAGCACTTTATAATGTAAACTTCAAAATTTTCAAATGTGCATAAAAATTGTTTAACTCGATGAAATTTCAAAATTTAAAATGTTTTTGATATCTAAAAAATGTTTCCTATCCAGTGATACCAATATTTATGAATTTCGTCCAAAATTGAGTATTTTTTTATTTTGAAAACCCCTTTTGACAACACCAATTTTGGAATCTTTAATTGAGCATAACTACACGAAAAATTCATGAAATTTCAAAATTTCAAGTGTTTTAGAATCTACTGAAAAATCTCTATCGAATGGTATAAAAATCATTGACATCCTGTGTGTCAATCTTGAGATATGATTAATCAAACTTTAATGCTCAGCACTTTATAATGTAAACTTCAAAATTTTCAAATGTGCATAAAAATTGTTTAACTCGATGAAATTTCAAAATTTAAAATGTTTTTGATATCTAAAAAATGTTTCCTATCCAGTGATACCAATATTTATGAATTTCGTCCAAAATTGAGTATTTTTTATTTTGAAAACCCCTTTTGACAACACCAATTTTGGAATCTTTAATTGAGCATAACTACACGAAAAATTCATGAAATTTCAAAATTTCAAGTGTTTTAGAATCTACTGAAAAATCTCTATCGAATGGTATAAAAATCAGTGACATCCTGTGTGTCAATCTTGAGATATGATTAATCAAACTTTAATGCTCAGCACTTTATAATGTAAACTTCAAAATTTTCAAATGTGCATAAAAATTGTTTAACTCGATGAAATTTCAAAATTTAAAATGTTTTTGATATCTAAAAAATGTTTCCTATCCAGTGATACCAATATTTATGAATTTCGTCCAAAATTGAGTATTTTTTTATTTTGAAAACCCCTTTTGACAACACCAATTTTGGAATCTTTAATTGAGCATAACTACACGAAAAATTCATGAAATTTCAAAATTTCAAGTGTTTTAGAATCTACTGAAAAATCTCTATCGAATGGTATAAAAATCATTGACATCCTGTGTGTCAATCTTGAGATATGATTAATCAAACTTTAATGCTCAGCACTTTATAATGTAAACTTCAAAATTTTCAAATGTGCATAAAAATTGTTTAACTCGATGAAATTTCAAAATTTAAAATGTTTTTGATATCTAAAAAATGTTTCCTATCCAGTGATACCAATATTTATGAATTTCGTCCAAAATTGAGTATTTTTTTATTTTGAAAACCCCTTTTGACAACACCAATTTTGGAATCTTTAATTGAGCATAACTACACGAAAAATTCATGAAATTTCAAAATTTCAAGTGTTTTAGAATCTACTGAAAAATCTCTATCGAATGGTATAAAAATCATTGACATCCTGTGTGTCAATCTTGAGATATGATTAATCAAACTTTAATGCTCAGCACTTTATAATGTAAACTTCAAAATTTTCAAATGTGCATAAAAATTGTTTAACTCGATGAAATTTCAAAATTTAAAATGTTTTTGATATCTAAAAAATGTTTCCTATCCAGTGATACCAATATTTATGAATTTCGTCCAAAATTGAGTATTTTTTTATTTTGAAAACCCCTTTTGACAACACCAATTTTGGAATCTTTAATTGAGCATAACTACACGAAAAATTCATGAAATTTCAAAATTTCAAGTGTTTTAGAATCTACTGAAAAATCTCTATCGAATGGTATAAAAATCATTGACATCCTGTGTGTCAATCTTGAGATATGATTAATCAAACTTTAATGCTCAGCACTTTATAATGTAAACTTCAAAATTTTCAAATGTGCATAAAAATTGTTTAACTCGATGAAATTTCAAAATTTAAAATGTTTTTGATATCTAAAAAATGTTTCCTATCCAGTGATACCAATATTTATGAATTTCGTCCAAAATTGAGTATTTTTTATTTTGAAAACCCCTTTTGACAACACCAATTTTGGAATCTTTAATTGAGCATAACTACACGAAAAATTCATGAAATTTCAAAATTTCAAGTGTTTTAGAATCTACTGAAAAATCTCTATCGAATGGTATAAAAATCAGTGACATCCTGTGTGTCAATCTTGAGATATGATTAATCAAACTTTAATGCTCAGCACTTTATAATGTAAACTTCAAAATTTTCAAATGTGCATAAAAATTGTTTAACTCGATGAAATTTCAAAATTTAAAATGTTTTTGATATCTAAAAAATGTTTCCTATCCAGTGATACCAATATTTATGAATTTCGTCCAAAATTGAGTATTTTTTTATTTTGAAAACCCCTTTTGACAACACCAATTTTGGAATCTTTAATTGAGCATAACTACACGAAAAATTCATGAAATTTCAAAATTTCAAGTGTTTTAGAATCTACTGAAAAATCTCTATCGAATGGTATAAAAATCATTGACATCCTGTGTGTCAATCTTGAGATATGATTAATCAAACTTTAATGCTCAGCACTTTATAATGTAAACTTCAAAATTTTCAAATGTGCATAAAAATTGTTTAACTCGATGAAATTTCAAAATTTAAAATGTTTTTGATATCTAAAAAATGTTTCCTATCCAGTGATACCAATATTTATGAATTTCGTCCAAAATTGAGTATTTTTTTATTTTGAAAACCCCTTTTGACAACACCAATTTTGGAATCTTTAATTGAGCATAACTACACGAAAAATTCATGAAATTTCAAAATTTCAAGTGTTTTAGAATCTACTGAAAAATCTCTATCGAATGGTATAAAAATCATTGACATCCTGTGTGTCAATCTTGAGATATGATTAATCAAACTTTAATGCTCAGCACTTTATAATGTAAACTTCAAAATTTTCAAATGTGCATAAAAATTGTTTAACTCCATGAAATTTCAAAATTTAAAATGTTTTTGATATCTAAAAAATGTTTCCTATCCAGTGATACCAATATTTATGAATTTCGTCCAAAATTGAGTATTTTTTTATTTTGAAAACCCCTTTTGACAACACCAATTTTGGAATCTTTAATTGAGCATAACTACACGAAGAATTAATGAAATTTCAAAATTTCAAGTGTTTTAGAATCTACTGAAAAATCTCTATCGAATGGTATAAAAATCATTGACATCCTGTGTGTCAATCTTGAGATATGATTAATCAAACTTTAATGCTCAGCACTTTATAATGTAAACTTCAAAATTTTCAAATGTGCATAAAAATTGTTTAACTCGATGAAATTTCAAAATTTAAAATGTTTTTGATATCTAAAAAATGTTTCCTATCCAGTGATACCAATATTTATGAATTTCGTCCAAAATTGAGTATTTTTTTATTTTGAAAACCCCTTTTGACAACACCAATTTTGGAATCTTTAATTGAGCATAACTACACGAAAAATTCATGAAATTTCAAAATTTCAAGTGTTTTAGAATCTACTGAAAAATCTCTATCGAATGGTATAAAAATCATTGACACCCTATGTGTCAATCTTGAGATATGATTAATCAAACTTTAACGCTCAGCACTTTATAATGTAAACTTCAAAATTTTCAAATGTGCATAAAAATTGTTTAACTCGATGAAATTTCAAAATTTAAAATGTTTTTGATATCTAAAAAATGTTTCCTATCCAGTGATACCAATATTTATGAATTTCGTCCAAAATTGAGTATTTTTTTATTTTGAAAACCCCTTTTGACAACACCAATTTTGGAATCTTTAATTGAGCATAACTACACGAAGAATTAATGAAATTTCAAAATTTCAAGTGTTTTAGAATCTACTGAAAAATCTCTATCGAATGGTATAAAAATCATTGACATCCTGTGTGTCAATCTTGAGATATGATTAATCAAACTTTAATGCTCAGCATTTTATAATGTAAACTTCAAAATTTTCAAATGTGCATAAAAATTGTTTAACTCGATGAAATTTCAAAATTTAAAATGTTTTTGATATCTAAAAAATGTTTCCTATCCAGTGATACCAATATTTATGAATTTCGTCCAAAATTGAGTATTTTTTTATTTTGAAAACCCCTTTTGACAACACCAATTTTGGAATCTTTAATTGAGCATAACTACACGACAAATTCATGAAATTTCAAAATTTCAAGTGTTTTAGAATCTACTGAAAAATCTCTATCGAATGGTATAAAAATCATTGACACCCTATGTGTCAATCTTGAGATATGATTAATCAAACTTTAACGCTCAGCACTTTATAATGTAAACTTCAAAATTTTCAAATGTGCATAAAAATTGTTTAACTCGATGAAATTTCAAAATTTAAAATGTTTTTGATATCTAAAAAATGTTTCCTATCCAGTGATACCAATATTTATGAATTTCGTCCAAAATTGAGTATTTTTTTATTTTGAAAACCCCTTTTGACAACACCAATTTTGGAATCTTTAATTGAGCATAACTACACGAAAAATTCATGAAATTTCAAAATTTCAAGTGTTTTAGAATCTACTGAAAAATCTCTATCGAATGGTATAAAAATCATTGACATCCTGTGTGTCAATCTTGAGATATGATTAATCAAACTTTAATGCTCAGCACTTTATAATGTAAACTTCAAAATTTTCAAATGTGCATAAAAATTGTTTAACTCGATGAAATTTCAAAATTTAAAATGTTTTTGATATCTAAAAAATGTTTCCTATCCAGTGATACCAATATTTATGAATTTCGTCCAAAATTGAGTATTTTTTTATTTTGAAAACCCCTTTTGACAACACCAATTTTGGAATCTTTAATTGAGCATAACTACACGAAAAATTCATGAAATTTCAAAATTTCAAGTGTTTTAGAATCTACTGAAAAATCTCTATCGAATGGTATAAAAATCATTGACATCCTGTGTGTCAATCTTGAGATATGATTAATCAAACTTTAATGCTCAGCACTTTATAATGTAAACTTCAAAATTTTCAAATGTGCATAAAAATTGTTTAACTCGATGAAATTTCAAAATTTAAAATGTTTTTGATATCTAAAAAATGTTTCCTATCCAGTGATACCAATATTTATGAATTTCGTCCAAAATTGAGTATTTTTTTATTTTGAAAACCCCTTTTGACAACACCAATTTTGGAATCTTTAATTGAGCATAACTACACGAAAAATTCATGAAATTTCAAAATTTCAAGTGTTTTAGAATCTACTGAAAAATCTCTATCGAATGGTATAAAAATCATTGACACCCTATGTGTCAATCTTGAGATATGATTAATCAAACTTTAACGCTCAGCACTTTATAATGTAAACTTCAAAATTTTCAAATGTGCATAAAAATTGTTTAACTCGATGAAATTTCAAAATTTAAAATGTTTTTGATATCTAAAAAATGTTTCCTATCCAGTGATACCAATATTTATGAATTTCGTCCAAAATTGAGTATTTTTTTATTTTGAAAACCCCTTTTGACAACACCAATTTTGGAATCTTTAATTGAGCATAACTACACGAAGAATTAATGAAATTTCAAAATTTCAAGTGTTTTAGAATCTACTGAAAAATCTCTATCGAATGGTATAAAAATCATTGACATCCTGTGTGTCAATCTTGAGATATGATTAATCAAACTTTAATGCTCAGCATTTTATAATGTAAACTTCAAAATTTTCAAATGTGCATAAAAATTGTTTAACTCGATGAAATTTCAAAATTTAAAATGTTTTTGATATCTAAAAAATGTTTCCTATCCAGTGATACCAATATTTATGAATTTCGTCCAAAATTGAGTATTTTTTTATTTTGAAAACCCCTTTTGACAACACCAATTTTGGAATCTTTAATTGAGCATAACTACACGACAAATTCATGAAATTTCAAAATTTCAAGTGTTTTAGAATCTACTGAAAAATCTCTATCGAATGGTATAAAAATCATTGACACCCTATGTGTCAATCTTGAGATATGATTAATCAAACTTTAACGCTCAGCACTTTATAATGTAAACTTCAAAATTTTCAAATGTGCATAAAAATTGTTTAACTCGATGAAATTTCAAAATTTAAAATGTTTTTGATATCTAAAAAATGTTTCCTATCCAGTGATACCAATATTTATGAATTTCGTCCAAAATTGAGTATTTTTTTATTTTGAAAACCCCTTTTGACAACACCAATTTTGGAATCTTTAATTGAGCATAACTACACGAAAAATTCATGAAATTTCAAAATTTCAAGTGTTTTAGAATCTACTGAAAAATCTCTATCGAATGGTATAAAAATCATTGACATCCTGTGTGTCAATCTTGAGATATGATTAATCAAACTTTAATGCTCAGCACTTTATAATGTAAACTTCAAAATTTTCAAATGTGCATAAAAATTGTTTAACTCGATGAAATTTCAAAATTTAAAATGTTTTTGATATCTAAAAAATGTTTCCTATCCAGTGATACCAATATTTATGAATTTCGTCCAAAATTGAGTATTTTTTTATTTTGAAAACCCCTTTTGACAACACCAATTTTGGAATCTTTAATTGAGCATAACTACACGAAAAATTCATGAAATTTCAAAATTTCAAGTGTTTTAGAATCTACTGAAAAATCTCTATCGAATGGTATAAAAATCATTGACATCCTGTGTGTCAATCTTGAGATATGATTAATCAAACTTTAATGCTCAGCACTTTATAATGTAAACTTCAAAATTTTCAAATGTGCATAAAAATTGTTTAACTCGATGAAATTTCAAAATTTAAAATGTTTTTGATATCTAAAAAATGTTTCCTATCCAGTGATACCAATATTTATGAATTTCGTCCAAAATTGAGTATTTTTTTATTTTGAAAACCCCTTTTGACAACACCAATTTTGGAATCTTTAATTGAGCATAACTACACGAAAAATTCATGAAATTTCAAAATTTCAAGTGTTTTAGAATCTACTGAAAAATCTCTATCGAATGGTATAAAAATCATTGACACCCTATGTGTCAATCTTGAGATATGATTAATCAAACTTTAACGCTCAGCACTTTATAATGTAAACTTCAAAATTTTCAAATGTGCATAAAAATTGTTTAACTCGATGAAATTTCAAAATTTAAAATGTTTTTGATATCTAAAAAATGTTTCCTATCCAGTGATACCAATATTTATGAATTTCGTCCAAAATTGAGTATTTTTTTATTTTGAAAACCCCTTTTGACAACACCAATTTTGGAATCTTTAATTGAGCATAACTACACGAAGAATTAATGAAATTTCAAAATTTCAAGTGTTTTAGAATCTACTGAAAAATCTCTATCGAATGGTATAAAAATCATTGACATCCTGTGTGTCAATCTTGAGATATGATTAATCAAACTTTAATGCTCAGCATTTTATAATGTAAACTTCAAAATTTTCAAATGTGCATAAAAATTGTTTAACTCGATGAAATTTCAAAATTTAAAATGTTTTTGATATCTAAAAAATGTTTCCTATCCAGTGATACCAATATTTATGAATTTCGTCCAAAATTGAGTATTTTTTTATTTTGAAAACCCCTTTTGACAACACCAATTTTGGAATCTTTAATTGAGCATAACTACACGACAAATTCATGAAATTTCAAAATTTCAAGTGTTTTAGAATCTACTGAAAAATCTCTATCGAATGGTATAAAAATCATTGACACCCTATGTGTCAATCTTGAGATATGATTAATCAAACTTTAACGCTCAGCACTTTATAATGTAAACTTCAAAATTTTCAAATGTGCATAAAAATTGTTTAACTCGATGAAATTTCAAAATTTAAAATGTTTTTGATATCTAAAAAATGTTTCCTATCCAGTGATACCAATATTTATGAATTTCGTCCAAAATTGAGTATTTTTTTATTTTGAAAACCCCTTTTGACAACACCAATTTTGGAATCTTTAATTGAGCATAACTACACGAAAAATTCATGAAATTTCAAAATTTCAAGTGTTTTAGAATCTACTGAAAAATCTCTATCGAATGGTATAAAAATCATTGACATCCTGTGTGTCAATCTTGAGATATGATTAATCAAACTTTAATGCTCAGCACTTTATAATGTAAACTTCAAAATTTTCAAATGTGCATAAAAATTGTTTAACTCGATGAAATTTCAAAATTTAAAATGTTTTTGATATCTAAAAAATGTTTCCTATCCAGTGATACCAATATTTATGAATTTCGTCCAAAATTGAGTATTTTTTTATTTTGAAAACCCCTTTTGACAACACCAATTTTGGAATCTTTAATTGAGCATAACTACACGAAAAATTCATGAAATTTCAAAATTTCAAGTGTTTTAGAATCTACTGAAAAATCTCTATCGAATGGTATAAAAATCATTGACATCCTGTGTGTCAATCTTGAGATATGATTAATCAAACTTTAATGCTCAGCACTTTATAATGTAAACTTCAAAATTTTCAAATGTGCATAAAAATTGTTTAACTCGATGAAATTTCAAAATTTAAAATGTTTTTGATATCTAAAAAATGTTTCCTATCCAGTGATACCAATATTTATGAATTTCGTCCAAAATTGAGTATTTTTTTATTTTGAAAACCCCTTTTGACAACACCAATTTTGGAATCTTTAATTGAGCATAACTACACGAAAAATTCATGAAATTTCAAAATTTCAAGTGTTTTAGAATCTACTGAAAAATCTCTATCGAATGGTATAAAAATCATTGACATACTGTGTGTCAATCTTGAGATATGATTAATCAAACTTTAATGCTCAGCACTTTATAATGTAAACTTCAAAATTTTCAAATGTGCATAAAAATTGTTTAACTCGATGAAATTTCAAAATTTAAAATGTTTTTGATATCTAAAAAATGTTTCCTATCCAGTGATACCAATATTTATGAATTTCGTCCAAAATTGAGTATTTTTTTATTTTGAAAACCCCTTTTGACAACACCAATTTTGGAATCTTTAATTGAGCATAACTACACGAAAAATTCATGAAATTTCAAAATTTCAAGTGTTTTAGAATCTACTGAAAAATCTCTATCGAATGGTATAAAAATCATTGACACCCTATGTGTCAATCTTGAGATATGATTAATCAAACTTTAACGCTCAGCACTTTATAATGTAAACTTCAAAATTTTCAAATGTGCATAAAAATTGTTTAACTCGATGAAATTTCAAAATTTAAAATGTTTTTGATATCTAAAAAATGTTTCCTATCCAGTGATACCAATATTTATGAATTTCGTCCAAAATTGAGTATTTTTTTATTTTGAAAACCCCTTTTGACAACACCAATTTTGGAATCTTTAATTGAGCATAACTACACGAAAAATTCATGAAATTTCAAAATTTCAAGTGTTTTAGAATCTACTGAAAAATCTCTATCGAATGGTATAAAAATCATTGACATACTGTGTGTCAATCTTGAGATATGATTAATCAAACTTTAATGCTCAGCACTTTATAATGTAAACTTCAAAATTTTCAAATGTGCATAAAAATTGTTTAACTCGATGAAATTTCAAAATTTAAAATGTTTTTGATATCTAAAAAATGTTTCCTATCCAGTGATACCAATATTTATGAATTTCGTCCAAAATTGAGTATTTTTTTATTTTGAAAACCCCTTTTGACAACACCAATTTTGGAATCTTTAATTGAGCATAACTACACGAAAAATTCATGAAATTTCAAAATTTCAAGTGTTTTAGAATCTACTGAAAAATCTCTATCGAATGGTATAAAAATCATTGACACCCTATGTGTCAATCTTGAGATATGATTAATCAAACTTTAACGCTCAGCACTTTATAATGTAAACTTCAAAATTTTCAAATGTGCATAAAAATTGTTTAACTCGATGAAATTTCAAAATTTAAAATGTTTTTGATATCTAAAAAATGTTTCCTATCCAGTGATACCAATATTTATGAATTTCGTCCAAAATTGAGTATTTTTTTATTTTGAAAACCCCTTTTGACAACACCAATTTTGGAATCTTTAATTGAGCATAACTACACGAAAAATTCATGAAATTTCAAAATTTCAAGTGTTTTAGAATCTACTGAAAAATCTCTATCGAATGGTATAAAAATCATTGACATACTGTGTGTCAATCTTGAGATATGATTAATCAAACTTTAATGCTCAGCACTTTATAATGTAAACTTCAAAATTTTCAAATGTGCATAAAAATTGTTTAACTCGATGAAATTTCAAAATTTAAAATGTTTTTGATATCTAAAAAATGTTTCCTATCCAGTGATACCAATATTTATGAATTTCGTCCAAAATTGAGTATTTTTTTATTTTGAAAACCCCTTTTGACAACACCAATTTTGGAATCTTTAATTGAGCATAACTACACGAAAAATTCATGAAATTTCAAAATTTCAAGTGTTTTAGAATCTACTGAAAAATCTCTATCGAATGGTATAAAAATCATTGACACCCTATGTGTCAATCTTGAGATATGATTAATCAAACTTTAACGCTCAGCACTTTATAATGTAAACTTCAAAATTTTCAAATGTGCATAAAAATTGTTTAACTCGATGAAATTTCAAAATTTAAAATGTTTTTGATATCTAAAAAATGTTTCCTATCCAGTGATACCAATATTTATGAATTTCGTCCAAAATTGAGTATTTTTTTATTTTGAAAACCCCTTTTGACAACACCAATTTTGGAATCTTTAATTGAGCATAACTACACGAAAAATTCATGAAATTTCAAAATTTCAAGTGTTTTAGAATCTACTGAAAAATCTCTATCGAATGGTATAAAAATCATTGACATCCTGTGTGTCAATCTTGAGATATGATTAATCAAACTTTAATGCTCAGCACTTTATAATGTAAACTTCAAAATTTTCAAATGTGCATAAAAATTGTTTAACTCGATGAAATTTCAAAATTTAAAATGTTTTTGATATCTAAAAAATGTTTCCTATCCAGTGATACCAATATTTATGAATTTCGTCCAAAATTGAGTATTTTTTTATTTTGAAAACCCCTTTTGACAACACCAATTTTGGAATCTTTAATTGAGCATAACTACACGAAAAATTCATGAAATTTCAAAATTTCAAGTGTTTTAGAATCTACTGAAAAATCTCTATCGAATGGTATAAAAATCATTGACATCCTGTGTGTCAATCTTGAGATATGATTAATCAAACTTTAATGCTCAGCACTTTATAATGTAAACTTCAAAATTTTCAAATGTGCATAAAAATTGTTTAACTCGATGAAATTTCAAAATTTAAAATGTTTTTGATATCTAAAAAATGTTTCCTATCCAGTGATACCAATATTTATGAATTTCGTCCAAAATTGAGTATTTTTTTATTTTGAAAACCCCTTTTGACAACACCAATTTTGGAATCTTTAATTGAGCATAACTACACGAAAAATTCATGAAATTTCAAAATTTCAAGTGTTTTAGAATCTACTGAAAAATCTCTATCGAATGGTATAAAAATCATTGACATACTGTGTGTCAATCTTGAGATATGATTAATCAAACTTTAATGCTCAGCACTTTATAATGTAAACTTCAAAATTTTCAAATGTGCATAAAAATTGTTTAACTCGATGAAATTTCAAAATTTAAAATGTTTTTGATATCTAAAAAATGTTTCCTATCCAGTGATACCAATATTTATGAATTTCGTCCAAAATTGAGTATTTTTTTATTTTGAAAACCCCTTTTGACAACACCAATTTTGGAATCTTTAATTGAGCATAACTACACGAAAAATTCATGAAATTTCAAAATTTCAAGTGTTTTAGAATCTACTGAAAAATCTCTATCGAATGGTATAAAAATCATTGACATCCTGTGTGTCAATCTTGAGATATGATTTATCAAACTTTAATGCTCAGCACTTTATAATGTAAACTTCAAAATTTTCAAATGTGCATAAAAATTGTTTAACTCGATGAAATTTCAAAATTTAAAATGTTTTTGATATCTAAAAAATGTTTCCTATCCAGTGATACCAATATTTATGAATTTCGTCCAAAATTGAGTATTTTTTTATTTTGAAAACCCCTTTTGACAACACCAATTTTGGAATCTTTAATTGAGCATAACTACACGAAAAATTCATGAAATTTCAAAATTTCAAGTGTTTTAGAATCTACTGAAAAATCTCTATCGAATGGTATAAAAATCATTGACATCCTGTGTGTCAATCTTGAGATATGATTAATCAAACTTTAATGCTCAGCACTTTATAATGTAAACTTCAAAATTTTCAAATGTGCATAAAAATTGTTTAACTCGATGAAATTTCAAAATTTAAAATGTTTTTGATATCTAAAAAATGTTTCCTATCCAGTGATACCAATATTTATGAATTTCGTCCAAAATTGAGTATTTTTTTATTTTGAAAACCCCTTTTGACAACACCAATTTTGGAATCTTTAATTGAGCATAACTACACGAAAAATTCATGAAATTTCAAAATTTCAAGTGTTTTAGAATCTACTGAAAAATCTCTATCGAATGGTATAAAAATCATTGAGATCCTGTGTGTCAATCTTGAGATATGATTAATCAAACTTTAATGCTCAGCACTTTATAATGTAAACTTCAAAATTTTCAAATGTGCATAAAAATTGTTTAACTCGATGAAATTTCAAAATTTAAAATGTTTTTGATATCTAAAAAATGTTTCCTATCCAGTGATACCAATATTTATGAATTTCGTCCAAAATTGAGTATTTTTTTATTTTGAAAACCCCTTTTGACAACACCAATTTTGGAATCTTTAATTGAGCATAACTACACGAAAAATTCATGAAATTTCAAAATTTCAAGTGTTTTAGAATCTACTGAAAAATCTCTATCGAATGGTATAAAAATCATTGACATCCTGTGTGTCAATCTTGAGATATGATTAATCAAACTTTAATGCTCAGCACTTTATAATGTAAACTTCAAAATTTTCAAATGTGCATAAAAATTGTTTAACTCGATGAAATTTCAAAATTTAAAATGTTTTTGATATCTAAAAAATGTTTCCTATCCAGTGATACCAATATTTATGAATTTCGTCCAAAATTGAGTATTTTTTTATTTTGAAAACCCCTTTTGACAACACCAATTTTGGAATCTTTAATTGAGCATAACTACACGAAAAATTCATGAAATTTCAAAATTTCAAGTGTTTTAGAATCTACTGAAAAATCTCTATCGAATGGTATAAAAATCATTGACATCCTGTGTGTCAATCTTGAGATATGATTAATCAAACTTTAATGCTCAGCACTTTATAATGTAAACTTCAAAATTTTCAAATGTGCATAAAAATTGTTTAACTCGATGAAATTTCAAAATTTAAAATGTTTTTGATATCTAAAAAATGTTTCCTATCCAGTGATACCAATATTTATGAATTTCGTCCAAAATTGAGTATTTTTTTATTTTGAAAACCCCTTTTGACAACACCAATTTTGGAATCTTTAATTGAGCATAACTAAACGAAAAATTTATGAAATTTCAAAATTTCAAGTGTTTTAGAATCTACTGAAAAATCTCTATCGAATGGTATAAAAATCATTGACATACTGTGTGTCAATCTTGAGATATGATTAATCAAACTTTAATGCTCAGCACTTTATAATGTAAACTTCAAAATTTTCAAATGTGCATAAAAATTGTTTAACTCGATGAAATTTCAAAATTTAAAATGTTTTTGATATCTAAAAAATGTTTCCTATCCAGTGATACCAATATTTATGAATTTCGTCCAAAATTGAGTATTTTTTTATTTTGAAAACCCCTTTTGACAACACCAATTTTGGAATCTTTAATTGAGCATAACTACACGAAAAATTCATGAAATTTCAAAATTTCAAGTGTTTTAGAATCTACTGAAAAATCTCTATCGAATGGTATAAAAATCATTGACATCCTGTGTGTCAATCTTGAGATATGATTAATCAAACTTTAATGCTCAGCACTTTATAATGTAAACTTCAAAATTTTCAAATGTGCATAAAAATTGTTTAACTCGATGAAATTTCAAAATTTAAAATGTTTTTGATATCTAAAAAATGTTTCCTATCCAGTGATACCAATATTTATGAATTTCGTCCAAAATTGAGTATTTTTTTATTTTGAAAACCCCTTTTGACAACACCAATTTTGGAATCTTTAATTGAGCATAACTACACGAAAAATTCATGAAATTTCAAAATTTCAAGTGTTTTAGAATCTACTGAAAAATCTCTATCGAATGGTATAAAAATCATTGACATACTGTGTGTCAATCTTGAGATATGATTAATCAAACTTTAATGCTCAGCACTTTATAATGTAAACTTCAAAATTTTCAAATGTGCATAAAAATTGTTTAACTCGATGAAATTTCAAAATTTAAAATGTTTTTGATATCTAAAAAATGTTTCCTATCCAGTGATACCAATATTTATGAATTTCGTCCAAAATTGAGTATTTTTTTATTTTGAAAACCCCTTTTGACAACACCAATTTTGGAATCTTTAATTGAGCATAACTACACGAAAAATTCATGAAATTTCAAAATTTCAAGTGTTTTAGAATCTACTGAAAAATCTCTATCGAATGGTATAAAAATCATTGACATCCTGTGTGTCAATCTTGAGATATGATTAATCAAACTTTAATGCTCAGCACTTTATAATGTAAACTTCAAAATTTTCAAATGTGCATAAAAATTGTTTAACTCGATGAAATTTCAAAATTTAAAATGTTTTTGATATCTAAAAAATGTTTCCTATCCAGTGATACCAATATTTATGAATTTCGTCCAAAATTGAGTATTTTTTTATTTTGAAAACCCCTTTTGACAACACCAATTTTGGAATCTTTAATTGAGCATAACTACACGAAAAATTCATGAAATTTCAAAATTTCAAGTGTTTTAGAATCTACTGAAAAATCTCTATCGAATGGTATAAAAATCATTGACATCCTGTGTGTCAATCTTGAGATATGATTAATCAAACTTTAATGCTCAGCACTTTATAATGTAAACTTCAAAATTTTCAAATGTGCATAAAAATTGTTTAACTCGATGAAATTTCAAAATTTAAAATGTTTTTGATATCTAAAAAATGTTTCCTATCCAGTGATACCAATATTTATGAATTTCGTCCAAAATTGAGTATTTTTTTATTTTGAAAACCCCTTTTGACAACACCAATTTTGGAATCTTTAATTGAGCATAACTAAACGAAAAATTCATGAAATTTCAAAATTTCAAGTGTTTTAGAATCTACTGAAAAATCTCTATCGAATGGTATAAAAATCAGTGACATCCTGTGTGTCAATCTTGAGATATGATTAATCAAACTTTAATGCTCAGCACTTTATAATGTAAACTTCAAAATTTTCAAATGTGCATAAAAATTGTTTAACTCGATGAAATTTCAAAATTTAAAATGTTTTTGATATCTAAAAAATGTTTCCTATCCAGTGATACCAATATTTATGAATTTCGTCCAAAATTGAGTATTTTTTATTTTGAAAACCCCTTTTGACAACACCAATTTTGGAATCTTTAATTGAGCATAACTACACGAAAAATTCATGAAATTTCAAAATTTCAAGTGTTTTAGAATCTACTGAAAAATCTCTATCGAATGGTATAAAAATCATTGACATCCTGTGTGTCAATCTTGAGATATGATTAATCAAACTTTAATGCTCAGCACTTTATAATGTAAACTTCAAAATTTTCAAATGTGCATAAAAATTGTTTAACTCGATGAAATTTCAAAATTTAAAATGTTTTTGATATCTAAAAAATGTTTCCTATCCAGTGATACCAATATTTATGAATTTCGTCCAAAATTGAGTATTTTTTTATTTTGAAAACCCCTTTTGACAACACCAATTTTGGAATCTTTAATTGAGCATAACTACACGAAAAATTCATGAAATTTCAAAATTTCAAGTGTTTTAGAATCTACTGAAAAATCTCTATCGAATGGTATAAAAATCATTGACATCCTGTGTGTCAATCTTGAGATATGATTAATCAAACTTTAATGCTCAGCACTTTATAATGTAAACTTCAAAATTTTCAAATGTGCATAAAAATTGTTTAACTCGATGAAATTTCAAAATTTAAAATGTTTTTGATATCTAAAAAATGTTTCCTATCCAGTGATACCAATATTTATGAATTTCGTCCAAAATTGAGTATTTTTTTATTTTGAAAACCCCTTTTGACAACACCAATTTTGGAATCTTTAATTGAGCATAACTAAACGAAAAATTCATGAAATTTCAAAATTTCAAGTGTTTTAGAATCTACTGAAAAATCTCTATCGAATGGTATAAAAATCATTGACATCCTGTGTGTCAATCTTGAGATATGATTAATCAAACTTTAATGCTCAGCACTTTATAATGTAAACTTCAAAATTTTCAAATGTGCATAAAAATTGTTTAACTCGATGAAATTTCAAAATTTAAAATGTTTTTGATATCTAAAAAATGTTTCCTATCCAGTGATACCAATATTTATGAATTTCGTCCAAAATTGAGTATTTTTTTATTTTGAAAACCCCTTTTGACAACACCAATTTTGGAATCTTTAATTGAGCATAACTAAACGAAAAATTCATGAAATTTCAAAATTTCAAGTGTTTTAGAATCTACTGAAAAATCTCTATCGAATGGTATAAAAATCATTGAGATCCTGTGTGTCAATCTTGAGATATGATTAATCAAACTTTAATGCTCAGCACTTTATAATGTAAACTTCAAAATTTTCAAATGTGCATAAAAATTGTTTAACTCGATGAAATTTCAAAATTTAAAATGTTTTTGATATCTAAAAAATGTTTCCTATCCAGTGATACCAATATTTATGAATTTCGTCCAAAATTGAGTATTTTTTTATTTTGAAAACCCCTTTTGACAACACCAATTTTGGAATCTTTAATTGAGCATAACTAAACGAAAAATTCATGAAATTTCAAAATTTCAAGTGTTTTAGAATCTACTGAAAAATCTCTATCGAATGGTATAAAAATCATTGAGATCCTGTGTGTCAATCTTGAGATATGATTAATCAAACTTTAATGCTCAGCACTTTATAATGTAAACTTCAAAATTTTCAAATGTGCATAAAAATTGTTTAACTCGATGAAATTTCAAAATTTAAAATGTTTTTGATATCTAAAAAATGTTTCCTATCCAGTGATACCAATATTTATGAATTTCGTCCAAAATTGAGTATTTTTTTATTTTGAAAACCCCTTTTGACAACACCAATTTTGGAATCTTTAATTGAGCATAACTACACGAAAAATTCATGAAATTTCAAAATTTCAAGTGTTTTAGAATCTACTGAAAAATCTCTATCGAATGGTATAAAAATCATTGAGATCCTGTGTGTCAATCTTGAGATATGATTAATCAAACTTTAATGCTCAGCACTTTATAATGTAAACTTCAAAATTTTCAAATGTGCATAAAAATTGTTTAACTCGATGAAATTTCAAAATTTAAAATGTTTTTGATATCTAAAAAATGTTTCCTATCCAGTGATACCAATATTTATGAATTTCGTCCAAAATTGAGTATTTTTTTATTTTGAAAACCCCTTTTGACAACACCAATTTTGGAATCTTTAATTGAGCATAACTACACGAAAAATTCATGAAATTTCAAAATTTCAAGTGTTTTAGAATCTACTGAAAAATCTCTATCGAATGGTATAAAAATCATTGACATCCTGTGTGTCAATCTTGAGATATGATTAATCAAACTTTAATGCTCAGCACTTTATAATGTAAACTTCAAAATTTTCAAATGTGCATAAAAATTGTTTAACTCGATGAAATTTCAAAATTTAAAATGTTTTTGATATCTAAAAAATGTTTCCTATCCAGTGATACCAATATTTATGAATTTCGTCCAAAATTGAGTATTTTTTTATTTTGAAAACCCCTTTTGACAACACCAATTTTGGAATCTTTAATTGAGCATAACTACACGAAAAATTCATGAAATTTCAAAATTTCAAGTGTTTTAGAATCTACTGAAAAATCTCTATCGAATGGTATAAAAATCATTGACATCCTGTGTGTCAATCTTGAGATATGATTAATCAAACTTTAATGCTCAGCACTTTATAATGTAAACTTCAAAATTTTCAAATGTGCATAAAAATTGTTTAACTCGATGAAATTTCAAAATTTAAAATGTTTTTGATATCTAAAAAATGTTTCCTATCCAGTGATACCAATATTTATGAATTTCGTCCAAAATTGAGTATTTTTTTATTTTGAAAACCCCTTTTGACAACACCAATTTTGGAATCTTTAATTGAGCATAACTACACGAAAAATTCATGAAATTTCAAAATTTCAAGTGTTTTAGAATCTACTGAAAAATCTCTATCGAATGGTATAAAAATCATTGAGATCCTGTGTGTCAATCTTGAGATATGATTAATCAAACTTTAATGCTCAGCACTTTATAATGTAAACTTCAAAATTTTCAAATGTGCATAAAAATTGTTTAACTCGATGAAATTTCAAAATTTAAAATGTTTTTGATATCTAAAAAATGTTTCCTATCCAGTGATACCAATATTTATGAATTTCGTCCAAAATTGAGTATTTTTTTATTTTGAAAACCCCTTTTGACAACACCAATTTTGGAATCTTTAATTGAGCATAACTACACGAAAAATTCATGAAATTTCAAAATTTCAAGTGTTTTAGAATCTACTGAAAAATCTCTATCGAATGGTATAAAAATCATTGACATACTGTGTGTCAATCTTGAGATATGATTAATCAAACTTTAATGCTCAGCACTTTATAATGTAAACTTCAAAATTTTCAAATGTGCATAAAAATTGTTTAACTCGATGAAATTTCAAAATTTAAAATGTTTTTGATATCTAAAAAATGTTTCCTATCCAGTGATACCAATATTTATGAATTTCGTCAAAAAATTGAGTATTTTTTTATTTTGAAAACCCCTTTTGACAACACCAATTTTGGAATCTTTAATTGAGCATAACTACACGAAAAATTCATGAAATTTCAAAATTTCAAGTGTTTTAGAATCTACTGAAAAATCTCTATCGAATGGTATAAAAATCATTGACATCCTGTGTGTCAATCTTGAGATATGATTAATCAAACTTTAATGCTCAGCACTTTATAATGTAAACTTCAAAATTTTCAAATGTGCATAAAAATTGTTTAACTCGATGAAATTTCAAAATTTAAAATGTTTTTGATATCTAAAAAATGTTTCCTATCCAGTGATACCAATATTTATGAATTTCGTCCAAAATTGAGTATTTTTTTATTTTGAAAACCCCTTTTGACAACACCAATTTTGGAATCTTTAATTGAGCATAACTACACGAAAAATTCATGAAATTTCAAAATTTCAAGTGTTTTAGAATCTACTGAAAAATCTCTATCGAATGGTATAAAAATCATTGAGATCCTGTGTGTCAATCTTGAGATATGATTAATCAAACTTTAATGCTCAGCACTTTATAATGTAAACTTCAAAATTTTCAAATGTGCATAAAAATTGTTTAACTCGATGAAATTTCAAAATTTAAAATGTTTTTGATATCTAAAAAATGTTTCCTATCCAGTGATACCAATATTTATGAATTTCGTCCAAAATTGAGTATTTTTTTATTTTGAAAACCCCTTTTGACAACACCAATTTTGGAATCTTTAATTGAGCATAACTACACGAAAAATTCATGAAATTTCAAAATTTCAAGTGTTTTAGAATCTACTGAAAAATCTCTATCGAATGGTATAAAAATCATTGACATCCTGTGTGTCAATCTTGAGATATGATTAATCAAACTTTAATGCTCAGCACTTTATAATGTAAACTTCAAAATTTTCAAATGTGCATAAAAATTGTTTAACTCGATGAAATTTCAAAATTTAAAATGTTTTTGATATCTAAAAAATGTTTCCTATCCAGTGATACCAATATTTATGAATTTCGTCCAAAATTGAGTATTTTTTTATTTTGAAAACCCCTTTTGACAACACCAATTTTGGAATCTTTAATTGAGCATAACTACACGAAAAATTCATGAAATTTCAAAATTTCAAGTGTTTTAGAATCTACTGAAAAATCTCTATCGAATGGTATAAAAATCATTGACACCCTATGTGTCAATCTTGAGATATGATTAATCAAACTTTAATGCTCAGCACTTTATAATGTAAACTTCAAAATTTTCAAATGTGCATAAAAATTGTTTAACTCGATGAAATTTCAAAATTTAAAATGTTTTTGATATCTAAAAAATGTTTCCTATCCAGTGATACCAATATTTATGAATTTCGTCCAAAATTGAGTATTTTTTTATTTTGAAAACCCCTTTTGACAACACCAATTTTGGAATCTTTAATTGAGCATAACTACACGAAAAATTCATGAAATTTCAAAATTTCAAGTGTTTTAGAATCTACTGAAAAATCTCTATCGAATGGTATAAAAATCATTGAGATCCTGTGTGTCAATCTTGAGATATGATTAATCAAACTTTAATGCTCAGCACTTTATAATGTAAACTTCAAAATTTTCAAATGTGCATAAAAATTGTTTAACTCGATGAAATTTCAAAATTTAAAATGTTTTTGATATCTAAAAAATGTTTCCTATCCAGTGATACCAATATTTATGAATTTCGTCCAAAATTGAGTATTTTTTTATTTTGAAAACCCCTTTTGACAACACCAATTTTGGAATCTTTAATTGAGCATAACTACACGAAAAATTCATGAAATTTCAAAATTTCAAGTGTTTTAGAATCTACTGAAAAATCTCTATCGAATGGTATAAAAATCATTGACATACTGTGTGTCAATCTTGAGATATGATTAATCAAACTTTAATGCTCAGCACTTTATAATGTAAACTTCAAAATTTTCAAATGTGCATAAAAATTGTTTAACTCGATGAAATTTCAAAATTTAAAATGTTTTTGATATCTAAAAAATGTTTCCTATCCAGTGATACCAATATTTATGAATTTCGTCAAAAAATTGAGTATTTTTTTATTTTGAAAACCCCTTTTGACAACACCAATTTTGGAATCTTTAATTGAGCATAACTACACGAAAAATTCATGAAATTTCAAAATTTCAAGTGTTTTAGAATCTACTGAAAAATCTCTATCGAATGGTATAAAAATCATTGACATCCTGTGTGTCAATCTTGAGATATGATTAATCAAACTTTAATGCTCAGCACTTTATAATGTAAACTTCAAAATTTTCAAATGTGCATAAAAATTGTTTAACTCGATGAAATTTCAAAATTTAAAATGTTTTTGATATCTAAAAAATGTTTCCTATCCAGTGATACCAATATTTATGAATTTCGTCCAAAATTGAGTATTTTTTTATTTTGAAAACCCCTTTTGACAACACCAATTTTGGAATCTTTAATTGAGCATAACTACACGAAAAATTCATGAAATTTCAAAATTTCAAGTGTTTTAGAATCTACTGAAAAATCTCTATCGAATGGTATAAAAATCATTGACATACTGTGTGTCAATCTTGAGATATGATTAATCAAACTTTAATGCTCAGCACTTTATAATGTAAACTTCAAAATTTTCAAATGTGCATAAAAATTGTTTAACTCGATGAAATTTCAAAATTTAAAATGTTTTTGATATCTAAAAAATGTTTCCTATCCAGTGATACCAATATTTATGAATTTCGTCCAAAATTGAGTATTTTTTTATTTTGAAAACCCCTTTTGACAACACCAATTTTGGAATCTTTAATTGAGCATAACTACACGAAAAATTCATGAAATTTCAAAATTTCAAGTGTTTTAGAATCTACTGAAAAATCTCTATCGAATGGTATAAAAATCATTGACATCCTGTGTGTCAATCTTGAGATATGATTAATCAAACTTTAATGCTCAGCACTTTATAATGTAAACTTCAAAATTTTCAAATGTGCATAAAAATTGTTTAACTCGATGAAATTTCAAAATTTAAAATGTTTTTGATATCTAAAAAATGTTTCCTATCCAGTGATACCAATATTTATGAATTTCGTCCAAAATTGAGTATTTTTTTATTTTGAAAACCCCTTTTGACAACACCAATTTTGGAATCTTTAATTGAGCATAACTACACGAAAAATTCATGAAATTTCAAAATTTCAAGTGTTTTAGAATCTACTGAAAAATCTCTATCGAATGGTATAAAAATCATTGACATACTGTGTGTCAATCTTGAGATATGATTAATCAAACTTTAATGCTCAGCACTTTATAATGTAAACTTCAAAATTTTCAAATGTGCATAAAAATTGTTTAACTCGATGAAATTTCAAAATTTAAAATGTTTTTGATATCTAAAAAATGTTTCCTATCCAGTGATACCAATATTTATGAATTTCGTCCAAAATTGAGTATTTTTTTATTTTGAAAACCCCTTTTGACAACACCAATTTTGGAATCTTTAATTGAGCATAACTACACGAAAAATTCATGAAATTTCAAAATTTCAAGTGTTTTAGAATCTACTGAAAAATCTCTATCGAATGGTATAAAAATCATTGACACCCTATGTGTCAATCTTGAGATATGATTAATCAAACTTTAACGCTCAGCACTTTATAATGTAAACTTCAAAATTTTCAAATGTGCATAAAAATTGTTTAACTCGATGAAATTTCAAAATTTAAAATGTTTTTGATATCTAAAAAATGTTTCCTATCCAGTGATACCAATATTTATGAATTTCGTCCAAAATTGAGTATTTTTTTATTTTGAAAACCCCTTTTGACAACACCAATTTTGGAATCTTTAATTGAGCATAACTACACGAAAAATTCATGAAATTTCAAAATTTCAAGTGTTTTAGAATCTACTGAAAAATCTCTATCGAATGGTATAAAAATCATTGAGATCCTGTGTGTCAATCTTGAGATATGATTAATCAAACTTTAATGCTCAGCACTTTATAATGTAAACTTCAAAATTTTCAAATGTGCATAAAAATTGTTTAACTCGATGAAATTTCAAAATTTAAAATGTTTTTGATATCTAAAAAATGTTTCCTATCCAGTGATACCAATATTTATGAATTTCGTCCAAAATTGAGTATTTTTTTATTTTGAAAACCCCTTTTGACAACACCAATTTTGGAATCTTTAATTGAGCATAACTACACGAAAAATTCATGAAATTTCAAAATTTCAAGTGTTTTAGAATCTACTGAAAAATCTCTATCGAATGGTATAAAAATCATTGACATACTGTGTGTCAATCTTGAGATATGATTAATCAAACTTTAATGCTCAGCACTTTATAATGTAAACTTCAAAATTTTCAAATGTGCATAAAAATTGTTTAACTCGATGAAATTTCAAAATTTAAAATGTTTTTGATATCTAAAAAATGTTTCCTATCCAGTGATACCAATATTTATGAATTTCGTCCAAAATTGAGTATTTTTTTATTTTGAAAACCCCTTTTGACAACACCAATTTTGGAATCTTTAATTGAGCATAACTACACGAAAAATTCATGAAATTTCAAAATTTCAAGTGTTTTAGAATCTACTGAAAAATCTCTATCGAATGGTATAAAAATCATTGACATCCTGTGTGTCAATCTTGAGATATGATTAATCAAACTTTAATGCTCAGCACTTTATAATGTAAACTTCAAAATTTTCAAATGTGCATAAAAATTGTTTAACTCGATGAAATTTCAAAATTTAAAATGTTTTTGATATCTAAAAAATGTTTCCTATCCAGTGATACCAATATTTATGAATTTCGTCCAAAATTGAGTATTTTTTTATTTTGAAAACCCCTTTTGACAACACCAATTTTGGAATCTTTAATTGAGCATAACTACACGAAAAATTCATGAAATTTCAAAATTTCAAGTGTTTTAGAATCTACTGAAAAATCTCTATCGAATGGTATAAAAATCATTGACATACTGTGTGTCAATCTTGAGATATGATTAATCAAACTTTAATGCTCAGCACTTTATAATGTAAACTTCAAAATTTTCAAATGTGCATAAAAATTGTTTAACTCGATGAAATTTCAAAATTTAAAATGTTTTTGATATCTAAAAAATGTTTCCTATCCAGTGATACCAATATTTATGAATTTCGTCCAAAATTGAGTATTTTTTTATTTTGAAAACCCCTTTTGACAACACCAATTTTGGAATCTTTAATTGAGCATAACTACACGAAAAATTCATGAAATTTCAAAATTTCAAGTGTTTTAGAATCTACTGAAAAATCTCTATCGAATGGTATAAAAATCATTGACATCCTGTGTGTCAATCTTGAGATATGATTAATCAAACTTTAATGCTCAGCACTTTATAATGTAAACTTCAAAATTTTCAAATGTGCATAAAAATTGTTTAACTCGATGAAATTTCAAAATTTAAAATGTTTTTGATATCTAAAAAATGTTTCCTATCCAGTGATACCAATATTTATGAATTTCGTCCAAAATTGAGTATTTTTTTATTTTGAAAACCCCTTTTGACAACACCAATTTTGGAATCTTTAATTGAGCATAACTACACGAAAAATTCATGAAATTTCAAAATTTCAAGTGTTTTAGAATCTACTGAAAAATCTCTATCGAATGGTATAAAAATCATTGACATACTGTGTGTCAATCTTGAGATATGATTAATCAAACTTTAATGCTCAGCACTTTATAATGTAAACTTCAAAATTTTCAAATGTGCATAAAAATTGTTTAACTCGATGAAATTTCAAAATTTAAAATGTTTTTGATATCTAAAAAATGTTTCCTATCCAGTGATACCAATATTTATGAATTTCGTCCAAAATTGAGTATTTTTTTATTTTGAAAACCCCTTTTGACAACACCAATTTTGGAATCTTTAATTGAGCATAACTACACGAAAAATTCATGAAATTTCAAAATTTCAAGTGTTTTAGAATCTACTGAAAAATCTCTATCGAATGGTATAAAAATCATTGACATCCTGTGTGTCAATCTTGAGATATGATTAATCAAACTTTAATGCTCAGCACTTTATAATGTAAACTTCAAAATTTTCAAATGTGCATAAAAATTGTTTAACTCGATGAAATTTCAAAATTTAAAATGTTTTTGATATCTAAAAAATGTTTCCTATCCAGTGATACCAATATTTATGAATTTCGTCCAAAATTGAGTATTTTTTTATTTTGAAAACCCCTTTTGACAACACCAATTTTGGAATCTTTAATTGAGCATAACTACACGAAAAATTCATGAAATTTCAAAATTTCAAGTGTTTTAGAATCTACTGAAAAATCTCTATCGAATGGTATAAAAATCATTGACATACTGTGTGTCAATCTTGAGATATGATTAATCAAACTTTAATGCTCAGCACTTTATAATGTAAACTTCAAAATTTTCAAATGTGCATAAAAATTGTTTAACTCGATGAAATTTCAAAATTTAAAATTTTTTTGATATCTAAAAAATGTTTCCTATCCAGTGATACCAATATTTATGAATTTCGTCCAAAATTGAGTATTTTTTTATTTTGAAAACCCCTTTTGACAACACCAATTTTGGAATCTTTAATTGAGCATAACTACACGAAAAATTCATGAAATTTCAAAATTTCAAGTGTTTTAGAATCTACTGAAAAATCTCTATCGAATGGTATAAAAATCATTGACACCCTATGTGTCAATCTTGAGATATGATTAATCAAACTTTAACGCTCAGCACTTTATAATGTAAACTTCAAAATTGTCAAATGTGCATAAAAATTGTTTAACTCGATGAAATTTCAAAATTTAAAATGTTTTTGATATCTAAAAAATGTTTCCTATCCAGTGATACCAATATTTATGAATTTCGTCCAAAATTGAGTATTTTTTTATTTTGAAAACCCCTTTTGACAACACCAATTTTGGAATCTTTAATTGAGCATAACTACACGAAAAATTCATGAAATTTCAAAATTTCAAGTGTTTTAGAATCTACTGAAAAATCTCTATCGAATGGTATAAAAATCATTGAGATCCTGTGTGTCAATCTTGAGATATGATTAATCAAACTTTAATGCTCAGCACTTTATAATGTAAACTTCAAAATTTTCAAATGTGCATAAAAATTGTTTAACTCGATGAAATTTCAAAATTTAAAATGTTTTTGATATCTAAAAAATGTTTCCTATCCAGTGATACCAATATTTATGAATTTCGTCCAAAATTGAGTATTTTTTTATTTTGAAAACCCCTTTTGACAACACCAATTTTGGAATCTTTAATTGAGCATAACTACACGAAAAATTCATGAAATTTCAAAATTTCAAGTGTTTTAGAATCTACTGAAAAATCTCTATCGAATGGTATAAAAATCATTGACATCCTGTGTGTCAATCTTGAGATATGATTAATCAAACTTTAATGCTCAGCACTTTATAATGTAAACTTCAAAATTTTCAAATGTGCATAAAAATTGTTTAACTCGATGAAATTTCAAAATTTAAAATGTTTTTGATATCTAAAAAATGTTTCCTATCCAGTGATACCAATATTTATGAATTTCGTCCAAAATTGAGTATTTTTTTATTTTGAAAACCCCTTTTGACAACACCAATTTTGGAATCTTTAATTGAGCATAACTACACGAAAAATTCATGAAATTTCAAAATTTCAAGTGTTTTAGAATCTACTGAAAAATCTCTATCGAATGGTATAAAAATCATTGACACCCTATGTGTCAATCTTGAGATATGATTAATCAAACTTTAACGCTCAGCACTTTATAATGTAAACTTCAAAATTTTCAAATGTGCATAAAAATTGTTTAACTCGATGAAATTTCAAAATTTAAAATGTTTTTGATATCTAAAAAATGTTTCCTATCCAGTGATACCAATATTTATGAATTTCGTCCAAAATTGAGTATTTTTTTATTTTGAAAACCCCTTTTGACAACACCAATTTTGGAATCTTTAATTGAGCATAACTACACGAAAAATTCATGAAATTTCAAAATTTCAAGTGTTTTAGAATCTACTGAAAAATCTCTATCGAATGGTATAAAAATCATTGAGATCCTGTGTGTCAATCTTGAGATATGATTAATCAAACTTTAATGCTCAGCACTTTATAATGTAAACTTCAAAATTTTCAAATGTGCATAAAAATTGTTTAACTCGATGAAATTTCAAAATTTAAAATGTTTTTGATATCTAAAAAATGTTTCCTATCCAGTGATACCAATATTTATGAATTTCGTCCAAAATTGAGTATTTTTTTATTTTGAAAACCCCTTTTGACAACACCAATTTTGGAATCTTTAATTGAGCATAACTACACGAAAAATTCATGAAATTTCAAAATTTCAAGTGTTTTAGAATCTACTGAAAAATCTCTATCGAATGGTATAAAAATCATTGACATACTGTGTGTCAATCTTGAGATATGATTAATCAAACTTTAATGCTCAGCACTTTATAATGTAAACTTCAAAATTTTCAAATGTGCATAAAAATTGTTTAACTCGATGAAATTTCAAAATTTAAAATGTTTTTGATATCTAAAAAATGTTTCCTATCCAGTGATACCAATATTTATGAATTTCGTCCAAAATTGAGTATTTTTTTATTTTGAAAACCCCTTTTGACAACACCAATTTTGGAATCTTTAATTGAGCATAACTACACGAAAAATTCATGAAATTTCAAAATTTCAAGTGTTTTAGAATCTACTGAAAAATCTCTATCGAATGGTATAAAAATCATTGACATCCTGTGTGTCAATCTTGAGATATGATTAATCAAACTTTAATGCTCAGCACTTTATAATGTAAACTTCAAAATTTTCAAATGTGCATAAAAATTGTTTAACTCGATGAAATTTCAAAATTTAAAATGTTTTTGATATCTAAAAAATGTTTCCTATCCAGTGATACCAATATTTATGAATTTCGTCCAAAATTGAGTATTTTTTTATTTTGAAAACCCCTTTTGACAACACCAATTTTGGAATCTTTAATTGAGCATAACTACACGAAAAATTCATGAAATTTCAAAATTTCAAGTGTTTTAGAATCTACTGAAAAATCTCTATCGAATGGTATAAAAATCATTGACATACTGTGTGTCAATCTTGAGATATGATTAATCAAACTTTAATGCTCAGCACTTTATAATGTAAACTTCAAAATTTTCAAATGTGCATAAAAATTGTTTAACTCGATGAAATTTCAAAATTTAAAATGTTTTTGATATCTAAAAAATGTTTCCTATCCAGTGATACCAATATTTATGAATTTCGTCCAAAATTGAGTATTTTTTTATTTTGAAAACCCCTTTTGACAACACCAATTTTGGAATCTTTAATTGAGCATAACTACACGAAAAATTCATGAAATTTCAAAATTTCAAGTGTTTTAGAATCTACTGAAAAATCTCTATCGAATGGTATAAAAATCATTGAGATCCTGTGTGTCAATCTTGAGATATGATTAATCAAACTTTAATGCTCAGCACTTTATAATGTAAACTTCAAAATTTTCAAATGTGCATAAAAATTGTTTAACTCGATGAAATTTCAAAATTTAAAATGTTTTTGATATCTAAAAAATGTTTCCTATCCAGTGATACCAATATTTATGAATTTCGTCCAAAATTGAGTATTTTTTTATTTTGAAAACCCCTTTTGACAACACCAATTTTGGAATCTTTAATTGAGCATAACTACACGAAAAATTCATGAAATTTCAAAATTTCAAGTGTTTTAGAATCTACTGAAAAATCTCTATCGAATGGTATAAAAATCATTGACATCCTGTGTGTCAATCTTGAGATATGATTAATCAAACTTTAATGCTCAGCACTTTATAATGTAAACTTCAAAATTTTCAAATGTGCATAAAAATTGTTTAACTCGATGAAATTTCAAAATTTAAAATGTTTTTGATATCTAAAAAATGTTTCCTATCCAGTGATACCAATATTTATGAATTTCGTCCAAAATTGAGTATTTTTTTATTTTGAAAACCCCTTTTGACAACACCAATTTTGGAATCTTTAATTGAGCATAACTACACGAAAAATTCATGAAATTTCAAAATTTCAAGTGTTTTAGAATCTACTGAAAAATCTCTATCGAATGGTATAAAAATCATTGAGATCCTGTGTGTCAATCTTGAGATATGATTAATCAAACTTTAATGCTCAGCACTTTATAATGTAAACTTCAAAATTTTCAAATGTGCATAAAAATTGTTTAACTCGATGAAATTTCAAAATTTAAAATGTTTTTGATATCTAAAAAATGTTTCCTATCCAGTGATACCAATATTTATGAATTTCGTCCAAAATTGAGTATTTTTTTATTTTGAAAACCCCTTTTGACAACACCAATTTTGGAATCTTTAATTGAGCATAACTACACGAAAAATTCATGAAATTTCAAAATTTCAAGTGTTTTAGAATCTACTGAAAAATCTCTATCGAATGGTATAAAAATCATTGACATCCTGTGTGTCAATCTTGAGATATGATTAATCAAACTTTAATGCTCAGCACTTTATAATGTAAACTTCAAAATTTTCAAATGTGCATAAAAATTGTTTAACTCGATGAAATTTCAAAATTTAAAATGTTTTTGATATCTAAAAAATGTTTCCTATCCAGTGATACCAATATTTATGAATTTCGTCCAAAATTGAGTATTTTTTTATTTTGAAAACCCCTTTTGACAACACCAATTTTGGAATCTTTAATTGAGCATAACTACACGAAAAATTCATGAAATTTCAAAATTTCAAGTGTTTTAGAATCTACTGAAAAATCTCTATCGAATGGTATAAAAATCATTGACATCCTGTGTGTCAATCTTGAGATATGATTAATCAAACTTTAATGCTCAGCACTTTATAATGTAAACTTCAAAATTTTCAAATGTGCATAAAAATTGTTTAACTCGATGAAATTTCAAAATTTAAAATGTTTTTGATATCTAAAAAATGTTTCCTATCCAGTGATACCAATATTTATGAATTTCGTCCAAAATTGAGTATTTTTTTATTTTGAAAACCCCTTTTGACAACACCAATTTTGGAATCTTTAATTGAGCATAACTACACGAAAAATTCATGAAATTTCAAAATTTCAAGTGTTTTAGAATCTACTGAAAAATCTCTATCGAATGGTATAAAAATCATTGAGATCCTGTGTGTCAATCTTGAGATATGATTAATCAAACTTTAATGCTCAGCACTTTATAATGTAAACTTCAAAATTTTCAAATGTGCATAAAAATTGTTTAACTCGATGAAATTTCAAAATTTAAAATGTTTTTGATATCTAAAAAATGTTTCCTATCCAGTGATACCAATATTTATGAATTTCGTCCAAAATTGAGTATTTTTTTATTTTGAAAACCCCTTTTGACAACACCAATTTTGGAATCTTTAATTGAGCATAACTACACGAAAAATTCATGAAATTTCAAAATTTCAAGTGTTTTAGAATCTACTGAAAAATCTCTATCGAATGGTATAAAAATCATTGACATACTGTGTGTCAATCTTGAGATATGATTAATCAAACTTTAATGCTCAGCACTTTATAATGTAAACTTCAAAATTTTCAAATGTGCATAAAAATTGTTTAACTCGATGAAATTTCAAAATTTAAAATGTTTTTGATATCTAAAAAATGTTTCCTATCCAGTGATACCAATATTTATGAATTTCGTCCAAAATTGAGTATTTTTTTATTTTGAAAACCCCTTTTGACAACACCAATTTTGGAATCTTTAATTGAGCATAACTACACGAAAAATTCATGAAATTTCAAAATTTCAAGTGTTTTAGAATCTACTGAAAAATCTCTATCGAATGGTATAAAAATCATTGACATCCTGTGTGTCAATCTTGAGATATGATTAATCAAACTTTAATGCTCAGCACTTTATAATGTAAACTTCAAAATTTTCAAATGTGCATAAAAATTGTTTAACTCGATGAAATTTCAAAATTTAAAATGTTTTTGATATCTAAAAAATGTTTCCTATCCAGTGATACCAATATTTATGAATTTCGTCCAAAATTGAGTATTTTTTTATTTTGAAAACCCCTTTTGACAACACCAATTTTGGAATCTTTAATTGAGCATAACTACACGAAAAATTCATGAAATTTCAAAATTTCAAGTGTTTTAGAATCTACTGAAAAATCTCTATCGAATGGTATAAAAATCATTGACATCCTGTGTGTCAATCTTGAGATATGATTAATCAAACTTTAATGCTCAGCACTTTATAATGTAAACTTCAAAATTTTCAAATGTGCATAAAAATTGTTTAACTCGATGAAATTTCAAAATTTAAAATGTTTTTGATATCTAAAAAATGTTTCCTATCCAGTGATACCAATATTTATGAATTTCGTCCAAAATTGAGTATTTTTTTATTTTGAAAACCCCTTTTGACAACACCAATTTTGGAATCTTTAATTGAGCATAACTACACGAAAAATTCATGAAATTTCAAAATTTCAAGTGTTTTAGAATCTACTGAAAAATCTCTATCGAATGGTATAAAAATCATTGACATCCTGTGTGTCAATCTTGAGATATGATTAATCAAACTTTAATGCTCAGCACTTTATAATGTAAACTTCAAAATTTTCAAATGTGCATAAAAATTGTTTAACTCGATGAAATTTCAAAATTTAAAATGTTTTTGATATCTAAAAAATGTTTCCTATCCAGTGATACCAATATTTATGAATTTCGTCCAAAATTGAGTATTTTTTTATTTTGAAAACCCCTTTTGACAACACCAATTTTGGAATCTTTAATTGAGCATAACTACACGAAAAATTCATGAAATTTCAAAATTTCAAGTGTTTTAGAATCTACTGAAAAATCTCTATCGAATGGTATAAAAATCATTGACATCCTGTGTGTCAATCTTGAGATATGATTAATCAAACTTTAATGCTCAGCACTTTATAATGTAAACTTCAAAATTTTCAAATGTGCATAAAAATTGTTTAACTCGATGAAATTTCAAAATTTAAAATGTTTTTGATATCTAAAAAATGTTTCCTATCCAGTGATACCAATATTTATGAATTTCGTCCAAAATTGAGTATTTTTTTATTTTGAAAACCCCTTTTGACAACACCAATTTTGGAATCTTTAATTGAGCATAACTACACGAAAAATTCATGAAATTTCAAAATTTCAAGTGTTTTAGAATCTACTGAAAAATCTCTATCGAATGGTATAAAAATCATTGAGATCCTGTGTGTCAATCTTGAGATATGATTAATCAAACTTTAATGCTCAGCACTTTATAATGTAAACTTCAAAATTTTCAAATGTGCATAAAAATTGTTTAACTCGATGAAATTTCAAAATTTAAAATGTTTTTGATATCTAAAAAATGTTTCCTATCCAGTGATACCAATATTTATGAATTTCGTCCAAAATTGAGTATTTTTTTATTTTGAAAACCCCTTTTGACAACACCAATTTTGGAATCTTTAATTGAGCATAACTACACGAAAAATTCATGAAATTTCAAAATTTCAAGTGTTTTAGAATCTACTGAAAAATCTCTATCGAATGGTATAAAAATCATTGACATACTGTGTGTCAATCTTGAGATATGATTAATCAAACTTTAATGCTCAGCACTTTATAATGTAAACTTCAAAATTTTCAAATGTGCATAAAAATTGTTTAACTCGATGAAATTTCAAAATTTAAAATGTTTTTGATATCTAAAAAATGTTTCCTATCCAGTGATACCAATATTTATGAATTTCGTCCAAAATTGAGTATTTTTTTATTTTGAAAACCCCTTTTGACAACACCAATTTTGGAATCTTTAATTGAGCATAACTACACGAAAAATTCATGAAATTTCAAAATTTCAAGTGTTTTAGAATCTACTGAAAAATCTCTATCGAATGGTATAAAAATCATTGACATCCTGTGTGTCAATCTTGAGATATGATTAATCAAACTTTAATGCTCAGCACTTTATAATGTAAACTTCAAAATTTTCAAATGTGCATAAAAATTGTTTAACTCGATGAAATTTCAAAATTTAAAATGTTTTTGATATCTAAAAAATGTTTCCTATCCAGTGATACCAATATTTATGAATTTCGTCCAAAATTGAGTATTTTTTTATTTTGAAAACCCCTTTTGACAACACCAATTTTGGAATCTTTAATTGAGCATAACTACACGAAAAATTCATGAAATTTCAAAATTTCAAGTGTTTTAGAATCTACTGAAAAATCTCTATCGAATGGTATAAAAATCATTGACATCCTGTGTGTCAATCTTGAGATATGATTAATCAAACTTTAATGCTCAGCACTTTATAATGTAAACTTCAAAATTTTAAAATGTGCATAAAAATTGTTTAACTCGATGAAATTTCAAAATTTAAAATGTTTTTGATATCTAAAAAATGTTTCCTATCCAGTGATACCAATATTTATGAATTTCGTCCAAAATTGAGTATTTTTTTATTTTGAAAACCCCTTTTGACAACACCAATTTTGGAATCTTTAATTGAGCATAACTACACGAAAAATTCATGAAATTTCAAAATTTCAAGTGTTTTAGAATCTACTGAAAAATCTCTATCTAATGGTATAAAAATCATTGACATACTGTGTGTCAATCTTGAGATATGATTAATCAAACTTTAATGCTCAGCACTTTATAATGTAAACTTCAAAATTTTCAAATGTGCATAAAAATTGTTTAACTCGATGAAATTTCAAAATTTAAAATGTTTTTGATATCTAAAAAATGTTTCCTATCCAGTGATACCAATATTTATGAATTTCGTCCAAAATTGAGTATTTTTTTATTTTGAAAACCCCTTTTGACAACACCAATTTTGGAATCTTTAATTGAGCATAACTACACGAAAAATTCATGAAATTTCAAAATTTCAAGTGTTTTAGAATCTACTGAAAAATCTCTATCGAATGGTATAAAAATCATTGAGATCCTGTGTGTCAATCTTGAGATATGATTAATCAAACTTTAATGCTCAGCACTTTATAATGTAAACTTCAAAATTTTCAAATGTGCATAAAAATTGTTTAACTCGATGACATTTCAAAATTTAAAATGTTTTTGATATCTAAAAAATGTTTCCTATCCAGTGATACCAATATTTATGAATTTCGTCCAAAATTGAGTATTTTTTTATTTTGAAAACCCCTTTTGACAACACCAATTTTGGAATCTTTAATTGAGCATAACTACACGAAAAATTCATGAAATTTCAAAATTTCAAGTGTTTTAGAATCTACTGAAAAATCTCTATCGAATGGTATAAAACTCATTGACATCCTGTGTGTCAATCTTGAGATATGATTAATCAAACTTTAATGCTCAGCACTTTATAATGTAAACTTCAAAATTTTCAAATGTGCATAAAAATTGTTTAACTCGATGAAATTTCAAAATTTAAAATGTTTTTGATATCTAAAAAATGTTTCCTATCCAGTGATACCAATATTTATGAATTTCGTCCAAAATTGAGTATTTTTTTATTTTGAAAACCCCTTTTGACAACACCAATTTTGGAATCTTTAATTGAGCATAACTACACGAAAAATTCATGAAATTTCAAAATTTCAAGTGTTTTAGAATCTACTGAAAAATCTCTATCGAATGGTATAAAAATCATTG
Organism: Caenorhabditis virilis; assembly: GCA_964036255.1. Taxonomy (NCBI): domain Eukaryota; kingdom Metazoa; phylum Nematoda; class Chromadorea; order Rhabditida; family Rhabditidae; genus Caenorhabditis; species Caenorhabditis virilis. The sequence continues at coordinate 4,971,810 of OZ038417.1, read as the reverse complement.
ACATACTGTGTGTCAATCTTGAGATATGATTAATCAAACTTTAATGCTCAGCACTTTATAATGTAAACTTCAAAATTTTCAAATGTGCATAAAAATTGTTTAACTCGATGAAATTTCAAAATTTAAAATGTTTTTGATATCTAAAAAATGTTTCCTATCCAGTGATACCAATATTTATGAATTTCGTCCAAAATTGAGTATTTTTTTATTTTGAAAACCCCTTTTGACAACACCAATTTTGGAATCTTTAATTGAGCATAACTACACGAAAAATTCATGAAATTTCAAAATTTCAAGTGTTTTAGAATCTACTGAAAAATCTCTATCGAATGGTATAAAAATCATTGACATCCTGTGTGTCAATCTTGAGATATGATTAATCAAACTTTAATGCTCAGCACTTTATAATGTAAACTTCAAAATTTTCAAATGTGCATAAAAATTGTTTAACTCGATGAAATTTCAAAATTTAAAATGTTTTTGATATCTAAAAAATGTTTCCTATCCAGTGATACCAATATTTATGAATTTCGTCCAAAATTGAGTATTTTTTTATTTTGAAAACCCCTTTTGACAACACCAATTTTGGAATCTTTAATTGAGCATAACTACACGAAAAATTCATGAAATTTCAAAATTTCAAGTGTTTTAGAATCTACTGAAAAATCTCTATCGAATGGTATAAAAATCATTGACATACTGTGTGTCAATCTTGAGATATGATTAATCAAACTTTAATGCTCAGCACTTTATAATGTAAACTTCAAAATTTTCAAATGTGCATAAAAATTGTTTAACTCGATGAAATTTCAAAATTTAAAATGTTTTTGATATCTAAAAAATGTTTCCTATCCAGTGATACCAATATTTATGAATTTCGTCCAAAATTGAGTATTTTTTTATTTTGAAAACCCCTTTTGACAACACCAATTTTGGAATCTTTAATTGAGCATAACTACACGAAAAATTCATGAAATTTCAAAATTTCAAGTGTTTTAGAATCTACTGAAAAATCTCTATCGAATGGTATAAAAATCATTGAGATCCTGTGTGTCAATCTTGAGATATGATTAATCAAACTTTAATGCTCAGCACTTTATAATGTAAACTTCAAAATTTTCAAATGTGCATAAAAATTGTTTAACTCGATGACATTTCAAAATTTAAAATGTTTTTGATATCTAAAAAATGTTTCCTATCCAGTGATACCAATATTTATGAATTTCGTCCAAAATTGAGTATTTTTTTATTTTGAAAACCCCTTTTGACAACACCAATTTTGGAATCTTTAATTGAGCATAACTACACGAAAAATTCATGAAATTTCAAAATTTCAAGTGTTTTAGAATCTACTGAAAAATCTCTATCGAATGGTATAAAAATCATTGAGATCCTGTGTGTCAATCTTGAGATATGATTAATCAAACTTTAATGCTCAGCACTTTATAATGTAAACTTCAAAATTTTCAAATGTGCATAAAAATTGTTTAACTCGATGAAATTTCAAAATTTAAAATGTTTTTGATATCTAAAAAATGTTTCCTATCCAGTGATACCAATATTTATGAATTTCGTCCAAAATTGAGTATTTTTTTATTTTGAAAACCCCTTTTGACAACACCAATTTTGGAATCTTTAATTGAGCATAACTACACGAAAAATTCATGAAATTTCAAAATTTCAAGTGTTTTAGAATCTACTGAAAAATCTCTATCGAATGGTATAAAAATCATTGACATCCTGTGTGTCAATCTTGAGATATGATTAATCAAACTTTAATGCTCAGCACTTTATAATGTAAACTTCAAAATTTTCAAATGTGCATAAAAATTGTTTAACTCGATGAAATTTCAAAATTTAAAATGTTTTTGATATCTAAAAAATGTTTCCTATCCAGTGATACCAATATTTATGAATTTCGTCCAAAATTGAGTATTTTTTTATTTTGAAAACCCCTTTTGACAACACCAATTTTGGAATCTTTAATTGAGCATAACTACACGAAAAATTCATGAAATTTCAAAATTTCAAGTGTTTTAGAATCTACTGAAAAATCTCTATCGAATGGTATAAAAATCATTGAGATCCTGTGTGTCAATCTTGAGATATGATTAATCAAACTTTAATGCTCAGCACTTTATAATGTAAACTTCAAAATTTTCAAATGTGCATAAAAATTGTTTAACTCGATGAAATTTCAAAATTTAAAATGTTTTTGATATCTAAAAAATGTTTCCTATCCAGTGATACCAATATTTATGAATTTCGTCCAAAATTGAGTATTTTTTTATTTTGAAAACCCCTTTTGACAACACCAATTTTGGAATCTTTAATTGAGCATAACTACACGAAAAATTCATGAAATTTCAAAATTTCAAGTGTTTTAGAATCTACTGAAAAATCTCTATCGAATGGTATAAAAATCATTGAGATCCTGTGTGTCAATCTTGAGATATGATTAATCAAACTTTAATGCTCAGCACTTTATAATGTAAACTTCAAAATTTTCAAATGTGCATAAAAATTGTTTAACTCGATGAAATTTCAAAATTTAAAATGTTTTTGATATCTAAAAAATGTTTCCTATCCAGTGATACCAATATTTATGAATTTCGTCCAAAATTGAGTATTTTTTTATTTTGAAAACCCCTTTTGACAACACCAATTTTGGAATCTTTAATTGAGCATAACTACACGAAAAATTCATGAAATTTCAAAATTTCAAGTGTTTTAGAATCTACTGAAAAATCTCTATCGAATGGTATAAAAATCATTGACATACTGTGTGTCAATCTTGAGATATGATTAATCAAACTTTAATGCTCAGCACTTTATAATGTAAACTTCAAAATTTTCAAATGTGCATAAAAATTGTTTAACTCGATGAAATTTCAAAATTTAAAATGTTTTTGATATCTAAAAAATGTTTCCTATCCAGTGATACCAATATTTATGAATTTCGTCCAAAATTGAGTATTTTTTTATTTTGAAAACCCCTTTTGACAACACCAATTTTGGAATCTTTAATTGAGCATAACTACACGAAAAATTCATGAAATTTCAAAATTTCAAGTGTTTTAGAATCTACTGAAAAATCTCTATCGAATGGTATAAAAATCATTGAGATCCTGTGTGTCAATCTTGAGATATGATTAATCAAACTTTAATGCTCAGCACTTTATAATGTAAACTTCAAAATTTTCAAATGTGCATAAAAATTGTTTAACTCGATGACATTTCAAAATTTAAAATGTTTTTGATATCTAAAAAATGTTTCCTATCCAGTGATACCAATATTTATGAATTTCGTCCAAAATTGAGTATTTTTTTATTTTGAAAACCCCTTTTGACAACACCAATTTTGGAATCTTTAATTGAGCATAACTACACGAAAAATTCATGAAATTTCAAAATTTCAAGTGTTTTAGAATCTACTGAAAAATCTCTATCGAATGGTATAAAAATCATTGAGATCCTGTGTGTCAATCTTGAGATATGATTAATCAAACTTTAATGCTCAGCACTTTATAATGTAAACTTCAAAATTTTCAAATGTGCATAAAAATTGTTTAACTCGATGAAATTTCAAAATTTAAAATGTTTTTGATATCTAAAAAATGTTTCCTATCCAGTGATACCAATATTTATGAATTTCGTCCAAAATTGAGTATTTTTTTATTTTGAAAACCCCTTTTGACAACACCAATTTTGGAATCTTTAATTGAGCATAACTACACGAAAAATTCATGAAATTTCAAAATTTCAAGTGTTTTAGAATCTACTGAAAAATCTCTATCGAATGGTATAAAAATCATTGACATCCTGTGTGTCAATCTTGAGATATGATTAATCAAACTTTAATGCTCAGCACTTTATAATGTAAACTTCAAAATTTTCAAATGTGCATAAAAATTGTTTAACTCGATGAAATTTCAAAATTTAAAATGTTTTTGATATCTAAAAAATGTTTCCTATCCAGTGATACCAATATTTATGAATTTCGTCCAAAATTGAGTATTTTTTTATTTTGAAAACCCCTTTTGACAACACCAATTTTGGAATCTTTAATTGAGCATAACTACACGAAAAATTCATGAAATTTCAAAATTTCAAGTGTTTTAGAATCTACTGAAAAATCTCTATCGAATGGTATAAAAATCATTGAGATCCTGTGTGTCAATCTTGAGATATGATTAATCAAACTTTAATGCTCAGCACTTTATAATGTAAACTTCAAAATTTTCAAATGTGCATAAAAATTGTTTAACTCGATGAAATTTCAAAATTTAAAATGTTTTTGATATCTAAAAAATGTTTCCTATCCAGTGATACCAATATTTATGAATTTCGTCCAAAATTGAGTATTTTTTTATTTTGAAAACCCCTTTTGACAACACCAATTTTGGAATCTTTAATTGAGCATAACTACACGAAAAATTCATGAAATTTCAAAATTTCAAGTGTTTTAGAATCTACTGAAAAATCTCTATCGAATGGTATAAAAATCATTGAGATCCTGTGTGTCAATCTTGAGATATGATTAATCAAACTTTAATGCTCAGCACTTTATAATGTAAACTTCAAAATTTTCAAATGTGCATAAAAATTGTTTAACTCGATGAAATTTCAAAATTTAAAATGTTTTTGATATCTAAAAAATGTTTCCTATCCAGTGATACCAATATTTATGAATTTCGTCCAAAATTGAGTATTTTTTTATTTTGAAAACCCCTTTTGACAACACCAATTTTGGAATCTTTAATTGAGCATAACTACACGAAAAATTCATGAAATTTCAAAATTTCAAGTGTTTTAGAATCTACTGAAAAATCTCTATCGAATGGTATTAAAATCATTGAGATCCTGTGTGTCAATCTTGAGATATGATTAATCAAACTTTAATGCTCAGCACTTTATAATGTAAACTTCAAAATTTTCAAATGTGCATAAAAATTGTTTAACTCGATGAAATTTCAAAATTTAAAATGTTTTTGATATCTAAAAAATGTTTCCTATCCAGTGATACCAATATTTATGAATTTCGTCCAAAATTGAGTATTTTTTTATTTTGAAAACCCCTTTTGACAACACCAATTTTGGAATCTTTAATTGAGCATAACTACACGAAAAATTGATGAAATTTCAAAATTTCAAGTGTTTTAGAATCTACTGAAAAATCTCTATCGAATGGTATAAAAATCATTGAGATCCTGTGTGTCAATCTTGAGATATGATTAATCAAACTTTAATGCTCAGCACTTTATAATGTAAACTTCAAAATTTTCAAATGTGCATAAAAATTGTTTAACTCGATGAAATTTCAAAATTTAAAATGTTTTTGATATCTAAAAAATGTTTCCTATCCAGTGATACCAATATTTATGAATTTCGTCCAAAATTGAGTATTTTTTTATTTTGAAAACCCCTTTTGACAACACCAATTTTGGAATCTTTAATTGAGCATAACTACACGAAAAATTCATGAAATTTCAAAATTTCAAGTGTTTTAGAATCTACTGAAAAATCTCTATCGAATGGTATAAAAATCATTGACATCCTGTGTGTCAATCTTGAGATATGATTAATCAAACTTTAATGCTCAGCACTTTATAATGTAAACTTCAAAATTTTCAAATGTGCATAAAAATTGTTTAACTCGATGAAATTTCAAAATTTAAAATGTTTTTGATATCTAAAAAATGTTTCCTATCCAGTGATACCAATATTTATGAATTTCGTCCAAAATTGAGTATTTTTTTATTTTGAAAACCCCTTTTGACAACACCAATTTTGGAATCTTTAATTGAGCATAACTACACGAAAAATTCATGAAATTTCAAAATTTCAAGTGTTTTAGAATCTACTGAAAAATCTCTATCGAATGGTATAAAAATCATTGAGATCCTGTGTGTCAATCTTGAGATATGATTAATCAAACTTTAATGCTCAGCACTTTATAATGTAAACTTCAAAATTTTCAAATGTGCATAAAAATTGTTTAACTCGATGAAATTTCAAAATTTAAAATGTTTTTGATATCTAAAAAATGTTTCCTATCCAGTGATACCAATATTTATGAATTTCGTCCAAAATTGAGTATTTTTTTATTTTGAAAACCCCTTTTGACAACACCAATTTTGGAATCTTTAATTGAGCATAACTACACGAAAAATACATGAAATTTCAAAATTTCAAGTGTTTTAGAATCTACTGAAAAATCTCTATCGAATGGTATAAAAATCATTGAGATCCTGTGTGTCAATCTTGAGATATGATTAATCAAACTTTAATGCTCAGCACTTTATAATGTAAACTTCAAAATTTTCAAATGTGCATAAAAATTGTTTAACTCGATGAAATTTCAAAATTTAAAATGTTTTTGATATCTAAAAAATGTTTCCTATCCAGTGATACCAATATTTATGAATTTCGTCCAAAATTGAGTATTTTTTTATTTTGAAAACCCCTTTTGACAACACCAATTTTGGAATCTTTAATTGAGCATAACTACACGAAAAATTCATGAAATTTCAAAATTTCAAGTGTTTTAGAATCTACTGAAAAATCTCTATCGAATGGTATAAAAATCATTGACATACTGTGTGTCAATCTTGAGATATGATTAATCAAACTTTAATGCTCAGCACTTTATAATGTAAACTTCAAAATTTTCAAATGTGCATAAAAATTGTTTAACTCGATGAAATTTCAAAATTTAAAATGTTTTTGATATCTAAAAAATGTTTCCTATCCAGTGATACCAATATTTATGAATTTCGTCCAAAATTGAGTATTTTTTTATTTTGAAAACCCCTTTTGACAACACCAATTTTGGAATCTTTAATTGAGCATAACTACACGAAAAATTCATGAAATTTCAAGTGTTTTAGAATCTACTGAAAAATCTCTATCGAATGGTATAAAAATCATTGACATCCTGTGTGTCAATCTTGAGATATGATTAATCAAACTTTAATGCTCAGCACTTTATAATGTAAACTTCAAAATTTTCAAATGTGCATAAAAATTGTTTAACTCGATGAAATTTCAAAATTTAAAATGTTTTTGATATCTAAAAAATGTTTCCTATCCAGTGATACCAATATTTATGAATTTCGTCCAAAATTGAGTATTTTTTTATTTTGAAAACCCCTTTTGACAACACCAATTTTGGAATCTTTAATTGAGCATAACTACACGAAAAATTCATGAAATTTCAAAATTTCAAGTGTTTTAGAATCTACTGAAAAATCTCTATCGAATGGTATAAAAATCATTGACATCCTGTGTGTCAATCTTGAGATATGATTAATCAAACTTTAATGCTCAGCACTTTATAATGTAAACTTCAAAATTTTAAAATGTGCATAAAAATTGTTTAACTCGATGAAATTTCAAAATTTAAAATGTTTTTGATATCTAAAAAATGTTTCCTATCCAGTGATACCAATATTTATGAATTTCGTCCAAAATTGAGTATTTTTTTATTTTGAAAACCCCTTTTGACAACACCAATTTTGGAATCTTTAATTGAGCATAACTACACGAAAAATTCATGAAATTTCAAAATTTCAAGTGTTTTAGAATCTACTGAAAAATCTCTATCGAATGGTATAAAAATCATTGAGATCCTGTGTGTCAATCTTGAGATATGATTAATCAAACTTTAATGCTCAGCACTTTATAATGTAAACTTCAAAATTTTCAAATGTGCATAAAAATTGTTTAACTCGATGAAATTTCAAAATTTAAAATGTTTTTGATATCTAAAAAATGTTTCCTATCCAGTGATACCAATATTTATGAATTTCGTCCAAAATTGAGTATTTTTTTATTTTGAAAACCCCTTTTGACAACACCAATTTTGGAATCTTTAATTGAGCATAACTACACGAAAAATTCATGAAATTTCAAAATTTCAAGTGTTTTAGAATCTACTGAAAAATCTCTATCGAATGGTATAAAAATCATTGAGATCCTGTGTGTCAATCTTGAGATATGATTAATCAAACTTTAATGCTCAGCACTTTATAATGTAAACTTCAAAATTTTCAAATGTGCATAAAAATTGTTTAACTCGATGAAATTTCAAAATTTAAAATGTTTTTGATATCTAAAAAATGTTTCCTATCCAGTGATACCAATATTTATGAATTTCGTCCAAAATTGAGTATTTTTTTATTTTGAAAACCCCTTTTGACAACACCAATTTTGGAATCTTTAATTGAGCATAACTACACGAAAAATTCATGAAATTTCAAAATTTCAAGTGTTTTAGAATCTACTGAAAAATCTCTATCGAATGGTATAAAAATCATTGACATCCTGTGTGTCAATCTTGAGATATGATTAATCAAACTTTAATGCTCAGCACTTTATAATGTAAACTTCAAAATTTTAAAATGTGCATAAAAATTGTTTAACTCGATGAAATTTCAAAATTTAAAATGTTTTTGATATCTAAAAAATGTTTCCTATCCAGTGATACCAATATTTATGAATTTCGTCCAAAATTGAGTATTTTTTTATTTTGAAAACCCCTTTTGACAACACCAATTTTGGAATCTTTAATTGAGCATAACTACACGAAAAATTCATGAAATTTCAAAATTTCAAGTGTTTTAGAATCTACTGAAAAATCTCTATCGAATGGTATAAAAATCATTGACATACTGTGTGTCAATCTTGAGATATGATTAATCAAACTTTAATGCTCAGCACTTTATAATGTAAACTTCAAAATTTTCAAATGTGCATAAAAATTGTTTAACTCGATGAAATTTCAAAATTTAAAATGTTTTTGATATCTAAAAAATGTTTCCTATCCAGTGATACCAATATTTATGAATTTCGTCCAAAATTGAGTATTTTTTTATTTTGAAAACCCCTTTTGACAACACCAATTTTGGAATCTTTAATTGAGCATAACTACACGAAAAATTCATGAAATTTCAAAATTTCAAGTGTTTTAGAATCTACTGAAAAATCTCTATCGAATGGTATAAAAATCATTGAGATCCTGTGTGTCAATCTTGAGATATGATTAATCAAACTTTAATGCTCAGCACTTTATAATGTAAACTTCAAAATTTTCAAATGTGCATAAAAATTGTTTAACTCGATGAAATTTCAAAATTTAAAATGTTTTTGATATCTAAAAAATGTTTCCTATCCAGTGATACCAATATTTATGAATTTCGTCCAAAATTGAGTATTTTTTTATTTTGAAAACCCCTTTTGACAACACCAATTTTGGAATCTTTAATTGAGCATAACTACACGAAAAATTCATGAAATTTCAAAATTTCAAGTGTTTTAGAATCTACTGAAAAATCTCTATCGAATGGTATAAAAATCATTGAGATCCTGTGTGTCAATCTTGAGATATGATTAATCAAACTTTAATGCTCAGCACTTTATAATGTAAACTTCAAAATTTTCAAATGTGCATAAAAATTGTTTAACTCGATGAAATTTCAAAATTTAAAATGTTTTTGATATCTAAAAAATGTTTCCTATCCAGTGATACCAATATTTATGAATTTCGTCCAAAATTGAGTATTTTTTTATTTTGAAAACCCCTTTTGACAACACCAATTTTGGAATCTTTAATTGAGCATAACTACACGAAAAATTCATGAAATTTCAAAATTTCAAGTGTTTTAGAATCTACTGAAAAATCTCTATCGAATGGTATTAAAATCATTGAGATCCTGTGTGTCAATCTTGAGATATGATTAATCAAACTTTAATGCTCAGCACTTTATAATGTAAACTTCAAAATTTTCAAATGTGCATAAAAATTGTTTAACTCGATGAAATTTCAAAATTTAAAATGTTTTTGATATCTAAAAAATGTTTCCTATCCAGTGATACCAATATTTATGAATTTCGTCCAAAATTGAGTATTTTTTTATTTTGAAAACCCCTTTTGACAACACCAATTTTGGAATCTTTAATTGAGCATAACTACACGAAAAATTCATGAAATTTCAAAATTTCAAGTGTTTTAGAATCTACTGAAAAATCTCTATCGAATGGTATAAAAATCATTGAGATCCTGTGTGTCAATCTTGAGATATGATTAATCAAACTTTAATGCTCAGCACTTTATAATGTAAACTTCAAAATTTTCAAATGTGCATAAAAATTGTTTAACTCGATGAAATTTCAAAATTTAAAATGTTTTTGATATCTAAAAAATGTTTCCTATCCAGTGATACCAATATTTATGAATTTCGTCCAAAATTGAGTATTTTTTTATTTTGAAAACCCCTTTTGACAACACCAATTTTGGAATCTTTAATTGAGCATAACTACACGAAAAATTCATGAAATTTCAAAATTTCAAGTGTTTTAGAATCTACTGAAAAATCTCTATCGAATGGTATAAAAATCATTGACATACTGTGTGTCAATCTTGAGATATGATTAATCAAACTTTAATGCTCAGCACTTTATAATGTAAACTTCAAAATTTTCAAATGTGCATAAAAATTGTTTAACTCAATGAAATTTCAAAATTTAAAATGTTTTTGATATCTAAAAAATGTTTCCTATCCAGTGATACCAATATTTATGAATTTCGTCCAAAATTGAGTATTTTTTTATTTTGAAAACCCCTTTTGACAACACCAATTTTGGAATCTTTAATTGAGCATAACTACACGAAAAATTCATGAAATTTCAAAATTTCAAGTGTTTTAGAATCTACTGAAAAATCTCTATCGAATGGTATAAAAATCATTGAGATCCTGTGTGTCAATCTTGAGATATGATTAATCAAACTTTAATGCTCAGCACTTTATAATGTAAACTTCAAAATTTTCAAATGTGCATAAAAATTGTTTAACTCGATGAAATTTCAAAATTTAAAATGTTTTTGATATCTAAAAAATGTTTCCTATCCAGTGATACCAATATTTATGAATTTCGTCCAAAATTGAGTATTTTTTTATTTTGAAAACCCCTTTTGACAACACCAATTTTGGAATCTTTAATTGAGCATAACTACACGAAAAATTCATGAAATTTCAAAATTTCAAGTGTTTTAGAATCTACTGAAAAATCTCTATCGAATGGTATAAAAATCATTGAGATCCTGTGTGTCAATCTTGAGATATGATTAATCAAACTTTAATGCTCAGCACTTTATAATGTAAACTTCAAAATTTTCAAATGTGCATAAAAATTGTTTAACTCGATGAAATTTCAAAATTTAAAATGTTTTTGATATCTAAAAAATGTTTCCTATCCAGTGATACCAATATTTATGAATTTCGTCCAAAATTGAGTATTTTTTTATTTTGAAAACCCCTTTTGACAACACCAATTTTGGAATCTTTAATTGAGCATAACTACACGAAAAATTCATGAAATTTCAAAATTTCAAGTGTTTTAGAATCTACTGAAAAATTTTCAAATGCACATTTGAAAATTTTGAAGTTTACATTATAAAGTGCTGAGCATTAAAGTTTGATTAATCATATCTCAAGATTGACACACAGGATCTCAATGATTTTTGTACCATTCGATAGAGATTTTTCAGTAGATTCTAAAACACTTGAAATTTTGAAATTTCATGAATTTTTCGTGTAGTTATGCTCAATTAAAGATTCCAAAATTGGTGTTGTCAAAAGGGGTTTTCAAAATAAAAAAATACTCAATTTTGGACGAAATTCATAAATATTGGTATCACTGGATAGGAAACATTTTTTAGATATCAAAAACATTTTAAATTTTGAAATTTCATCGAGTTAAACAATTTTTATGCACATTTGAAAATTTTGAAGTTTACATTATAAAGTGCTGAGCATTAAAGTTTGATTAATCATATCTCAAGATTGACACACAGGATCTCAATGATTTTTATACCATTCGATAGAGATTTTTCAGTAGATTCTAAAACACTTGAAATTTTGAAATTTCATGAATTTTTCGTGTAGTTATGCTCAATTAAAGATTCCAAAATTGGTGTTGTCAAAAGGGGTTTTCAAAATAAAAAAATACTCAATTTTGGACGAAATTCATAAATATTGGTATCACTGGATAGGAAACATTTTTTAGATATCAAAAACATTTTAAATTTTGAAATTTCATCGAGTTAAACAATTTTTATGCACATTTGAAAATTTTGAAGTTTACATTATAAAGTGCTGAGCATTAAAGTTTGATTAATCATATCTCAAGATTGACACACAGGATCTCAATGATTTTTATACCATTCGATAGAGATTTTTCAGTAGATTCTAAAACACTTGAAATTTTGAAATTTCATGAATTTTTCGTGTAGTTATGCTCAATTAAAGATTCCAAAATTGGTGTTGTCAAAAGGGGTTTTCAAAATAAAAAAATACTCAATTTTGGACGAAATTCATAAATATTGGTATCACTGGATAGGAAACATTTTTTAGATATCAAAAACATTTTAAATTTTGAAATTTCATCGAGTTAAACAATTTTTATGCACATTTGAAAATTTTGAAGTTTACATTATAAAGTGCTGAGCATTAAAGTTTGATTAATCATATCTCAAGATTGACACACAGGATCTCAATGATTTTTATACCATTCGATAGAGATTTTTCAGTAGATTCTAAAACACTTGAAATTTTGAAATTTCATGAATTTTTCGTGTAGTTATGCTCAATTAAAGATTCCAAAATTGGTGTTGTCAAAAGGGGTTTTCAAAATAAAAAAATACTCAATTTTGGACGAAATTCATAAATATTGGTATCACTGGATAGGAAACATTTTTTAGATATCAAAAACATTTTAAATTTTGAAATTTCATCGAGTTAAACAATTTTTATGCACATTTGAAAATTTTGAAGTTTACATTATAAAGTGCTGAGCATTAAAGTTTGATTAATCATATCTCAAGATTGACACACAGGATCTCAATGATTTTTATACCATTCGATAGAGATTTTTCAGTAGATTCTAAAACACTTGAAATTTTGAAATTTCATGAATTTTTCGTGTAGTTATGCTCAATTAAAGATTCCAAAATTGGTGTTGTCAAAAGGGGTTTTCAAAATAAAAAAATACTCAATTTTGGACGAAATTCATAAATATTGGTATCACTGGATAGGAAACATTTTTTAGATATCAAAAACATTTTAAATTTTGAAATTTCATCGAGTTAAACAATTTTTATGCACATTTGAAAATTTTGAAGTTTACATTATAAAGTGCTGAGCATTAAAGTTTGATTAATCATATCTCAAGATTGACACACAGGATCTCAATGATTTTTATACCATTCGATAGAGATTTTTCAGTAGATTCTAAAACACTTGAAATTTTGAAATTTCATGAATTTTTCGTGTAGTTATGCTCAATTAAAGATTCCAAAATTGGTGTTGTCAAAAGGGGTTTTCAAAATAAAAAAATACTCAATTTTGGACGAAATTCATAAATATTGGTATCACTGGATAGGAAACATTTTTTAGATATCAAAAACATTTTAAATTTTGAAATTTCATCGAGTTAAACAATTTTTATGCACATTTGAAAATTTTGAAGTTTACATTATAAAGTGCTGAGCATTAAAGTTTGATTAATCATATCTCAAGATTGACACACAGGATCTCAATGATTTTTATACCATTCGATAGAGATTTTTCAGTAGATTCTAAAACACTTGAAATTTTGAAATTTCATGAATTTTTCGTGTAGTTATGCTCAATTAAAGATTCCAAAATTGGTGTTGTCAAAAGGGGTTTTCAAAATAAAAAAATACTCAATTTTGGACGAAATTCATAAATATTGGTATCACTGGATAGGAAACATTTTTTAGATATCAAAAACATTTTAAATTTTGAAATTTCATCGAGTTAAACAATTTTTATGCACATTTGAAAATTTTGAAGTTTACATTATAAAGTGCTGAGCATTAAAGTTTGATTAATCATATCTCAAGATTGACACACAGGATCTCAATGATTTTTATACCATTCGATAGAGATTTTTCAGTAGATTCTAAAACACTTGAAATTTTGAAATTTCATGAATTTTTCGTGTAGTTATGCTCAATTAAAGATTCCAAAATTGGTGTTGTCAAAAGGGGTTTTCAAAATAAAAAAATACTCAATTTTGGACGAAATTCATAAATATTGGTATCACTGGATAGGAAACATTTTTTAGATATCAAAAACATTTTAAATTTTGAAATTTCATCGAGTTAAACAATTTTTATGCACATTTGAAAATTTTGAAGTTTACATTATAAAGTGCTGAGCATTAAAGTTTGATTAATCATATCTCAAGATTGACACACAGGATCTCAATGATTTTTATACCATTCGATAGAGATTTTTCAGTAGATTCTAAAACACTTGAAATTTTGAAATTTCATGAATTTTTCGTGTAGTTATGCTCAATTAAAGATTCCAAAATTGGTGTTGTCAAAAGGGGTTTTCAAAATAAAAAAATACTCAATTTTGGACGAAATTCATAAATATTGGTATCACTGGATAGGAAACATTTTTTAGATATCAAAAACATTTTAAATTTTGAAATTTCATTGAGTTAAACAATTTTTATGCACATTTGAAAATTTTGAAGTTTACATTATAAAGTGCTGAGCATTAAAGTTTGATTAATCATATCTCAAGATTGACACACAGGATCTCAATGATTTTTATACCATTCGATAGAGATTTTTCAGTAGATTCTAAAACACTTGAAATTTTGAAATTTCATGAATTTTTCGTGTAGTTATGCTCAATTAAAGATTCCAAAATTGGTGTTGTCAAAAGGGGTTTTCAAAATAAAAAAATACTCAATTTTGGACGAAATTCATAAATATTGGTATCACTGGATAGGAAACATTTTTTAGATATCAAAAACATTTTAAATTTTGAAATTTCATCGAGTTAAACAATTTTTATGCACATTTGAAAATTTTGAAGTTTACATTATAAAGTGCTGAGCATTAAAGTTTGATTAATCATATCTCAAGATTGACACACAGGATCTCAATGATTTTTATACCATTCGATAGAGATTTTTCAGTAGATTCTAAAACACTTGAAATTTTGAAATTTCATGAATTTTTCGTGTAGTTATGCTCTACTGAAAAATCTCTATCGAATGGTATAAAAATCATTGACATACTGTGTGTCAATCTTGAGATATGATTAATCAAACTTTAATGCTCAGCACTTTATAATGTAAACTTCAAAATTTTCAAATGTGCATAAAAATTGTTTAACTCAATGAAATTTCAAAATTTAAAATGTTTTTGATATCTAAAAAATGTTTCCTATCCAGTGATACCAATATTTATGAATTTCGTCCAAAATTGAGTATTTTTTTATTTTGAAAACCCCTTTTGACAACACCAATTTTGGAATCTTTAATTGAGCATAACTACACGAAAAATTCATGAAATTTCAAAATTTCAAGTGTTTTAGAATCTACTGAAAAATCTCTATCGAATGGTATAAAAATCATTGAGATCCTGTGTGTCAATCTTGAGATATGATTAATCAAACTTTAATGCTCAGCACTTTATAATGTAAACTTCAAAATTTTCAAATGTGCATAAAAATTGTTTAACTCGATGAAATTTCAAAATTTAAAATGTTTTTGATATCTAAAAAATGTTTCCTATCCAGTGATACCAATATTTATGAATTTCGTCCAAAATTGAGTATTTTTTTATTTTGAAAACCCCTTTTGACAACACCAATTTTGGAATCTTTAATTGAGCATAACTACACGAAAAATTCATGAAATTTCAAAATTTCAAGTGTTTTAGAATCTACTGAAAAATCTCTATCGAATGGTATAAAAATCATTGAGATCCTGTGTGTCAATCTTGAGATATGATTAATCAAACTTTAATGCTCAGCACTTTATAATGTAAACTTCAAAATTTTCAAATGTGCATAAAAATTGTTTAACTCGATGAAATTTCAAAATTTAAAATGTTTTTGATATCTAAAAAATGTTTCCTATCCAGTGATACCAATATTTATGAATTTCGTCCAAAATTGAGTATTTTTTTATTTTCATATCTCAAGATTGACACACAGGATCTCAATGATTTTTATACCATTCGATAGAGATTTTTCAGTAGATTCTAAAACACTTGAAATTTTGAAATTTCATGAATTTTTCGTGTAGTTATGCTCAATTAAAGATTCCAAAATTGGTGTTGTCAAAAGGGGTTTTCAAAATAAAAAAATACTCAATTTTGGACGAAATTCATAAATATTGGTATCACTGGATAGGAAACATTTTTTAGATATCAAAAACATTTTAAATTTTGAAATTTCATCGAGTTAAACAATTTTTATGCACATTTGAAAATTTTGAAGTTTACATTATAAAGTGCTGAGCATTAAAGTTTGATTAATCATATCTCAAGATTGACACACAGGATCTCAATGATTTTTATACCGTTCGATAGAGATTTTTCAGTAGATTCTAAAACACTTGAAATTTTGAAATTTCATGAATTTTTCGTGTAGTTATGCTCAATTAAAGATTCCAAAATTGGTGTTGTCAAAAGGGGTTTTCAAAATAAAAAAATACTCAATTTTGGACGAAATTCATAAATATTGGTATCACTGGATAGGAAACATTTTTTAGATATCAAAAACATTTTAAATTTTGAAATTTCATTGAGTTAAACAATTTTTATGCACATTTGAAAATTTTGAAGTTTACATTATAAAGTGCTGAGCATTAAAGTTTGATTAATCATATCTCAAGATTGACACACAGTATGTCAATGATTTTTATACCATTCGATAGAGATTTTTCAGTAGATTCTAAAACACTTGAAATTTTGAAATTTCATGAATTTTTCGTGTAGTTATGCTCAATTAAAGATTCCAAAATTGGTGTTGTCAAAAGGGGTTTTCAAAATAAAAAAATACTCAATTTTGGACGAAATTCATAAATATTGGTATCACTGGATAGGAAACATTTTTTAGATATCAAAAACATTTTAAATTTTGAAATTTCATCGAGTTAAACAATTTTTATGCACATTTGAAAATTTTGAAGTTTACATTATAAAGTGCTGAGCATTAAAGTTTGATTAATCATATCTCAAGATTGACACACAGGATCTCAATGATTTTTATACCATTCGATAGAGATTTTTCAGTAGATTCTAAAACACTTGAAATTTTGAAATTTCATGAATTTTTCGTGTAGTTATGCTCAATTAAAGATTCCAAAATTGGTGTTGTCAAAAGGGGTTTTCAAAATAAAAAAATACTCAATTTTGGACGAAATTCATAAATATTGGTATCACTGGATAGGAAACATTTTTTAGATATCAAAAACATTTTAAATTTTGAAATTTCATCGAGTTAAACAATTTTTATGCACATTTGAAAATTTTGAAGTTTACATTATAAAGTGCTGAGCATTAAAGTTTGATTAATCATATCTCAAGATTGACACACAGGATCTCAATGATTTTTATACCATTCGATAGAGATTTTTCAGTAGATTCTAAAACACTTGAAATTTTGAAATTTCATGAATTTTTCGTGTAGTTATGCTCAATTAAAGATTCCAAAATTGGTGTTGTCAAAAGGGGTTTTCAAAATAAAAAAATACTCAATTTTGGACGAAATTCATAAATATTGGTATCACTGGATAGGAAACATTTTTTAGATATCAAAAACATTTTAAATTTTGAAATTTCATCGAGTTAAACAATTTTTATGCACATTTGAAAATTTTGAAGTTTACATTATAAAGTGCTGAGCATTAAAGTTTGATTAATCATATCTCAAGATTGACACACAGGATCTCAATGATTTTTATACCATTCGATAGAGATTTTTCAGTAGATTCTAAAACACTTGAAATTTTGAAATTTCATGAATTTTTCGTGTAGTTATGCTCAATTAAAGATTCCAAAATTGGTGTTGTCAAAAGGGGTTTTCAAAATAAAAAAATACTCAATTTTGGACGAAATTCATAAATATTGGTATCACTGGATAGGAAACATTTTTTAGATATCAAAAACATTTTAAATTTTGAAATTTCATTGAGTTAAACAATTTTTATGCACATTTGAAAATTTTGAAGTTTACATTATAAAGTGCTGAGCATTAAAGTTTGATTAATCATATCTCAAGATTGACACACAGGATCTCAATGATTTTTATACCATTCGATAGAGATTTTTCAGTAGATTCTAAAACACTTGAAATTTTGAAATTTCATGAATTTTTCGTGTAGTTATGCTCAATTAAAGATTCCAAAATTGGTGTTGTCAAAAGGGGTTTTCAAAATAAAAAAATACTCAATTTTGGACGAAATTCATAAATATTGGTATCACTGGATAGGAAACATTTTTTAGATATCAAAAACATTTTAAATTTTGAAATTTCATTGAGTTAAACAATTTTTATGCACATTTGAAAATTTTGAAGTTTACATTATAAAGTGCTGAGCATTAAAGTTTGATTAATCATATCTCAAGATTGACACACAGTATGTCAATGATTTTTATACCATTCGATAGAGATTTTTCAGTAGATTCTAAAACACTTGAAATTTTGAAATTTCATGAATTTTTCGTGTAGTTATGCTCAATTAAAGATTCCAAAATTGGTGTTGTCAAAAGGGGTTTTCAAAATAAAAAAATACTCAATTTTGGACGAAATTCATAAATATTGGTATCACTGGATAGGAAACATTTTTTAGATATCAAAAACATTTTAAATTTTGAAATTTCATCGAGTTAAACAATTTTTATGCACATTTGAAAATTTTGAAGTTTACATTATAAAGTGCTGAGCATTAAAGTTTGATTAATCATATCTCAAGATTGACGCACAGGATCTCAATGATTTTTATACCATTCGATAGAGATTTTTCAGTAGATTCTAAAACACTTGAAATTTTGAAATTTCATGAATTTTTCGTGTAGTTATGCTCAATTAAAGATTCCAAAATTGGTGTTGTCAAAAGGGGTTTTCAAAATAAAAAAATACTCAATTTTGGACGAAATTCATAAATATTGGTATCACTGGATAGGAAACATTTTTTAGATATCAAAAACATTTTAAATTTTGAAATTTCATCGAGTTAAACAATTTTTATGCACATTTGAAAATTTTGAAGTTTACATTATAAAGTGCTGAGCATTAAAGTTTGATTAATCATATCTCAAGATTGACACACAGGATCTCAATGATTTTTATACCATTCGATAGAGATTTTTCAGTAGATTCTAAAACACTTGAAATTTTGAAATTTCATGAATTTTTCGTGTAGTTATGCTCAATTAAAGATTCCAAAATTGGTGTTGTCAAAAGGGGTTTTCAAAATAAAAAAATACTCAATTTTGGACGAAATTCATAAATATTGGTATCACTGGATAGGAAACATTTTTTAGATATCAAAAACATTTTAAATTTTGAAATTTCATCGAGTTAAACAATTTTTATGCACATTTGAAAATTTTGAAGTTTACATTATAAAGTGCTGAGCATTAAAGTTTGATTAATCATATCTCAAGATTGACACACAGGATCTCAATGATTTTTATACCATTCGATAGAGATTTTTCAGTAGATTCTAAAACACTTGAAATTTTGAAATTTCATGAATTTTTCGTGTAGTTATGCTCAATTAAAGATTCCAAAATTGGTGTTGTCAAAAGGGGTTTTCAAAATAAAAAAATACTCAATTTTGGACGAAATTCATAAATATTGGTATCACTGGATAGGAAACATTTTTTAGATATCAAAAACATTTTAAATTTTGAAATTTCATCGAGTTAAACAATTTTTATGCACATTTGAAAATTTTGAAGTTTACATTATAAAGTGCTGAGCATTAAAGTTTGATTAATCATATCTCAAGATTGACACACAGGATCTCAATGATTTTTATACCATTCGATAGAGATTTTTCAGTAGATTCTAAAACACTTGAAATTTTGAAATTTCATGAATTTTTCGTGTAGTTATGCTCAATTAAAGATTCCAAAATTGGTGTTGTCAAAAGGGGTTTTCAAAATAAAAAAATACTCAATTTTGGACGAAATTCATAAATATTGGTATCACTGGATAGGAAACATTTTTTAGATATCAAAAACATTTTAAATTTTGAAATTTCATCGAGTTAAACAATTTTTATGCACATTTGAAAATTTTGAAGTTTACATTATAAAGTGCTGAGCATTAAAGTTTGATTAATCATATCTCAAGATTGACACACAGGATCTCAATGATTTTTATACCATTCGATAGAGATTTTTCAGTAGATTCTAAAACACTTGAAATTTTGAAATTTCATGAATTTTTCGTGTAGTTATGCTCAATTAAAGATTCCAAAATTGGTGTTGTCAAAAGGGGTTTTCAAAATAAAAAAATACTCAATTTTGGACGAAATTCATAAATATTGGTATCACTGGATAGGAAACATTTTTTAGATATCAAAAACATTTTAAATTTTGAAATTTCATCGAGTTAAACAATTTTTATGCACATTTGAAAATTTTGAAGTTTACATTATAAAGTGCTGAGCATTAAAGTTTGATTAATCATATCTCAAGATTGACACACAGGATCTCAATGATTTTTATACCATTCGATAGAGATTTTTCAGTAGATTCTAAAACACTTGAAATTTTGAAATTTCATGAATTTTTCGTGTAGTTATGCTCAATTAAAGATTCCAAAATTGGTGTTGTCAAAAGGGGTTTTCAAAATAAAAAAATACTCAATTTTGGACGAAATTCATAAATATTGGTATCACTGGATAGGAAACATTTTTTAGATATCAAAAACATTTTAAATTTTGAAATTTCATCGAGTTAAACAATTTTTATGCACATTTGAAAATTTTGAAGTTTACATTATAAAGTGCTGAGCATTAAAGTTTGATTAATCATATCTCAAGATTGACACACAGGATCTCAATGATTTTTATACCATTCGATAGAGATTTTTCAGTAGATTCTAAAACACTTGAAATTTTGAAATTTCATGAATTTTTCGTGTAGTTATGCTCAATTAAAGATTCCAAAATTGGTGTTGTCAAAAGGGGTTTTCAAAATAAAAAAATACTCAATTTTGGACGAAATTCATAAATATTGGTATCACTGGATAGGAAACATTTTTTAGATATCAAAAACATTTTAAATTTTGAAATTTCATTGAGTTAAACAATTTTTATGCACATTTGAAAATTTTGAAGTTTACATTATAAAGTGCTGAGCATTAAAGTTTGATTAATCATATCTCAAGATTGACACACAGTATGTCAATGATTTTTATACCATTCGATAGAGATTTTTCAGTAGATTCTAAAACACTTGAAATTTTGAAATTTCATGAATTTTTCGTGTAGTTATGCTCAATTAAAGATTCCAAAATTGGTGTTGTCAAAAGGGGTTTTCAAAATAAAAAAATACTCAATTTTGGACGAAATTCATAAATATTGGTATCACTGGATAGGAAACATTTTTTAGATATCAAAAACATTTTAAATTTTGAAATTTCATCGAGTTAAACAATTTTTATGCACATTTGAAAATTTTGAAGTTTACATTATAAAGTGCTGAGCATTAAAGTTTGATTAATCATATCTCAAGATTGACGCACAGGATCTCAATGATTTTTATACCATTCGATAGAGATTTTTCAGTAGATTCTAAAACACTTGAAATTTTGAAATTTCATGAATTTTTCGTGTAGTTATGCTCAATTAAAGATTCCAAAATTGGTGTTGTCAAAAGGGGTTTTCAAAATAAAAAAATACTCAATTTTGGACGAAATTCATAAATATTGGTATCACTGGATAGGAAACATTTTTTAGATATCAAAAACATTTTAAATTTTGAAATTTCATCGAGTTAAACAATTTTTATGCACATTTGAAAATTTTGAAGTTTACATTATAAAGTGCTGAGCATTAAAGTTTGATTAATCATATCTCAAGATTGACACACAGGATCTCAATGATTTTTGTACCATTCGATAGAGATTTTTCAGTAGATTCTAAAACACTTGAAATTTTGAAATTTCATGAATTTTTCGTGTAGTTATGCTCAATTAAAGATTCCAAAATTGGTGTTGTCAAAAGGGGTTTTCAAAATAAAAAAATACTCAATTTTGGACGAAATTCATAAATATTGGTATCACTGGATAGGAAACATTTTTTAGATATCAAAAACATTTTAAATTTTGAAATTTCATCGAGTTAAACAATTTTTATGCACATTTGAAAATTTTGAAGTTTACATTATAAAGTGCTGAGCATTAAAGTTTGATTAATCATATCTCAAGATTGACACACAGGATCTCAATGATTTTTATACCATTCGATAGAGATTTTTCAGTAGATTCTAAAACACTTGAAATTTTGAAATTTCATGAATTTTTCGTGTAGTTATGCTCAATTAAAGATTCCAAAATTGGTGTTGTCAAAAGGGGTTTTCAAAATAAAAAAATACTCAATTTTGGACGAAATTCATAAATATTGGTATCACTGGATAGGAAACATTTTTTAGATATCAAAAACATTTTAAATTTTGAAATTTCATCGAGTTAAACAATTTTTATGCACATTTGAAAATTTTGAAGTTTACATTATAAAGTGCTGAGCATTAAAGTTTGATTAATCATATCTCAAGATTGACACACAGGATCTCAATGATTTTTATACCATTCGATAGAGATTTTTCAGTAGATTCTAAAACACTTGAAATTTTGAAATTTCATGAATTTTTCGTGTAGTTATGCTCAATTAAAGATTCCAAAATTGGTGTTGTCAAAAGGGGTTTTCAAAATAAAAAAATACTCAATTTTGGACGAAATTCATAAATATTGGTATCACTGGATAGGAAACATTTTTTAGATATCAAAAACATTTTAAATTTTGAAATTTCATCGAGTTAAACAATTTTTATGCACATTTGAAAATTTTGAAGTTTACATTATAAAGTGCTGAGCATTAAAGTTTGATTAATCATATCTCAAGATTGACACACAGGATCTCAATGATTTTTATACCATTCGATAGAGATTTTTCAGTAGATTCTAAAACACTTGAAATTTTGAAATTTCATGAATTTTTCGTGTAGTTATGCTCAATTAAAGATTCCAAAATTGGTGTTGTCAAAAGGGGTTTTCAAAATAAAAAAATACTCAATTTTGGACGAAATTCATAAATATTGGTATCACTGGATAGGAAACATTTTTTAGATATCAAAAACATTTTAAATTTTGAAATTTCATTGAGTTAAACAATTTTTATGCACATTTGAAAATTTTGAAGTTTACATTATAAAGTGCTGAGCATTAAAGTTTGATTAATCATATCTCAAGATTGACACACAGTATGTCAATGATTTTTATACCATTCGATAGAGATTTTTCAGTAGATTCTAAAACACTTGAAATTTTGAAATTTCATGAATTTTTCGTGTAGTTATGCTCAATTAAAGATTCCAAAATTGGTGTTGTCAAAAGGGGTTTTCAAAATAAAAAAATACTCAATTTTGGACGAAATTCATAAATATTGGTATCACTGGATAGGAAACATTTTTTAGATATCAAAAACATTTTAAATTTTGAAATTTCATCGAGTTAAACAATTTTTATGCACATTTGAAAATTTTGAAGTTTACATTATAAAGTGCTGAGCATTAAAGTTTGATTAATCATATCTCAAGATTGACGCACAGGATCTCAATGATTTTTATACCATTCGATAGAGATTTTTCAGTAGATTCTAAAACACTTGAAATTTTGAAATTTCATGAATTTTTCGTGTAGTTATGCTCAATTAAAGATTCCAAAATTGGTGTTGTCAAAAGGGGTTTTCAAAATAAAAAAATACTCAATTTTGGACGAAATTCATAAATATTGGTATCACTGGATAGGAAACATTTTTTAGATATCAAAAACATTTTAAATTTTGAAATTTCATCGAGTTAAACAATTTTTATGCACATTTGAAAATTTTGAAGTTTACATTATAAAGTGCTGAGCATTAAAGTTTGATTAATCATATCTCAAGATTGACACACAGGATCTCAATGATTTTTGTACCATTCGATAGAGATTTTTCAGTAGATTCTAAAACACTTGAAATTTTGAAATTTCATGAATTTTTCGTGTAGTTATGCTCAATTAAAGATTCCAAAATTGGTGTTGTCAAAAGGGGTTTTCAAAATAAAAAAATACTCAATTTTGGACGAAATTCATAAATATTGGTATCACTGGATAGGAAACATTTTTTAGATATCAAAAACATTTTAAATTTTGAAATTTCATCGAGTTAAACAATTTTTATGCACATTTGAAAATTTTGAAGTTTACATTATAAAGTGCTGAGCATTAAAGTTTGATTAATCATATCTCAAGATTGACACACAGGATCTCAATGATTTTTATACCATTCGATAGAGATTTTTCAGTAGATTCTAAAACACTTGAAATTTTGAAATTTCATGAATTTTTCGTGTAGTTATGCTCAATTAAAGATTCCAAAATTGGTGTTGTCAAAAGGGGTTTTCAAAATAAAAAAATACTCAATTTTGGACGAAATTCATAAATATTGGTATCACTGGATAGGAAACATTTTTTAGATATCAAAAACATTTTAAATTTTGAAATTTCATCGAGTTAAACAATTTTTATGCACATTTGAAAATTTTGAAGTTTACATTATAAAGTGCTGAGCATTAAAGTTTGTAATGTAAACTTCAAAATTTTCAAATGTGCATAAAAATTGTTTAACTCGATGAAATTTCAAAATTTAAAATGTTTTTGATATCTAAAAAATGTTTCCTATCCAGTGATACCAATATTTATGAATTTCGTCCAAAATTGAGTATTTTTTTATTTTGAAAACCCCTTTTGACAACACCAATTTTGGAATCTTTAATTGAGCATAACTACACGAAAAATTCATGAAATTTCAAAATTTCAAGTGTTTTAGAATCTACTGAAAAATCTCTATCGAATGGTATAAAAATCATTGAGATCCTGTGTGTCAATCTTGAGATATGATTAATCAAACTTTAATGCTCAGCACTTTATAATGTAAACTTCAAAATTTTCAAATGTGCATAAAAATTGTTTAACTCGATGAAATTTCAAAATTTAAAATGTTTTTGATATCTAAAAAATGTTTCCTATCCAGTGATACCAATATTTATGAATTTCGTCCAAAATTGAGTATTTTTTTATTTTGAAAACCCCTTTTGACAACACCAATTTTGGAATCTTTAATTGAGCATAACTACACGAAAAATTCATGAAATTTCAAAATTTCAAGTGTTTTAGAATCTACTGAAAAATCTCTATCGAATGGTATAAAAATCATTGACATACTGTGTGTCAATCTTGAGATATGATTAATCAAACTTTAATGCTCAGCACTTTATAATGTAAACTTCAAAATTTTCAAATGTGCATAAAAATTGTTTAACTCAATGAAATTTCAAAATTTAAAATGTTTTTGATATCTAAAAAATGTTTCCTATCCAGTGATACCAATATTTATGAATTTCGTCCAAAATTGAGTATTTTTTTATTTTGAAAACCCCTTTTGACAACACCAATTTTGGAATCTTTAATTGAGCATAACTACACGAAAAATTCATGAAATTTCAAAATTTCAAGTGTTTTAGAATCTACTGAAAAATCTCTATCGAACGGTATAAAAATCATTGAGATCCTGTGTGTCAATCTTGAGATATGATTAATCAAACTTTAATGCTCAGCACTTTATAATGTAAACTTCAAAATTTTCAAATGTGCATAAAAATTGTTTAACTCGATGAAATTTCAAAATTTAAAATGTTTTTGATATCTAAAAAATGTTTCCTATCCAGTGATACCAATATTTATGAATTTCGTCCAAAATTGAGTATTTTTTTATTTTGAAAACCCCTTTTGACAACACCAATTTTGGAATCTTTAATTGAGCATAACTACACGAAAAATTCATGAAATTTCAAAATTTCAAGTGTTTTAGAATCTACTGAAAAATCTCTATCGAATGGTATAAAAATCATTGAGATCCTGTGTGTCAATCTTGAGATATGATTAATAAAACTTTAATGCTCAGCACTTTATAATGTAAACTTCAAAATTTTCAAATGTGCATAAAAATTGTTTAACTCGATGAAATTTCAAAATTTAAAATGTTTTTGATATCTAAAAAATGTTTCCTATCCAGTGATACCAATATTTATGAATTTCGTCCAAAATTGAGTATTTTTTTATTTTGAAAACCCCTTTTGACAACACCAATTTTGGAATCTTTAATTGAGCATAACTACACGAAAAATTCATGAAATTTCAAAATTTCAAGTGTTTTAGAATCTACTGAAAAATCTCTATCGAATGGTATAAAAATCATTGAGATCATGTGTGTCAATCTTGAGATATGATTAATCAAACTTTAATGCTCAGCACTTTATAATGTAAACTTCAAAATTTTCAAATGTGCATAAAAATTGTTTAACTCGATGAAATTTCAAAATTTAAAATGTTTTTGATATCTAAAAAATGTTTCCTATCCAGTGATACCAATATTTATGAATTTCGTCCAAAATTGAGTATTTTTTTATTTTGAAAACCCCTTTTGACAACACCAATTTTGGAATCTTTAATTCAGCATAACTACACGAAAAATTCATGAAATTTCAAAATTTCAAGTGTTTTAGAATCTACTGAAAAATCTCTATCGAATGGTATAAAAATCATTGAGATCCTGTGTGTCAATCTTGAGATATGATTAATCAAACTTTAATGCTCAGCACTTTATAATGTAAACTTCAAAATTTTCAAATGTGCATAAAAATTGTTTAACTCAATGAAATTTCAAAATTTAAAATGTTTTTGATATCTAAAAAATGTTTCCTATCCAGTGATACCAATATTTATGAATTTCGTCCAAAATTGAGTATTTTTTTATTTTGAAAACCCCTTTTGACAACACCAATTTTGGAATCTTTAATTGAGCATAACTACACGAAAAATTCATGAAATTTCAAAATTTCAAGTGTTTTAGAATCTACTGAAAAATCTCTATCGAATGGTATAAAAATCATTGAGATCCTGTGTGTCAATCTTGAGATATGATTAATCAAACTTTAATGCTCAGCACTTTATAATGTAAACTTCAAAATTTTCAAATGTGCATAAAAATTGTTTAACTCGATGAAATTTCAAAATTTAAAATGTTTTTGATATCTAAAAAATGTTTCCTATCCAGTGATACCAATATTTATGAATTTCGTCCAAAATTGAGTATTTTTTTATTTTGAAAACCCCTTTTGACAACACCAATTTTGGAATCTTTAATTGAGCATAACTACACGAAAAATTCATGAAATTTCAAAATTTCAAGTGTTTTAGAATCTACTGAAAAATCTCTATCGAATGGTATAAAAATCATTGAGATCCTGTGTGTCAATCTTGAGATATGATTAATAAAACTTTAATGCTCAGCACTTTATAATGTAAACTTCAAAATTTTCAAATGTGCATAAAAATTGTTTAACTCGATGAAATTTCAAAATTTAAAATGTTTTTGATATCTAAAAAATGTTTCCTATCCAGTGATACCAATATTTATGAATTTCGTCCAAAATTGAGTATTTTTTTATTTTGAAAACCCCTTTTGACAACACCAATTTTGGAATCTTTAATTGAGCATAACTACACGAAAAATTCATGAAATTTCAAAATTTCAAGTGTTTTAGAATCTACTGAAAAATCTCTATCGAATGGTATAAAAATCATTGACATCCTGTGTGTCAATCTTGAGATATGATTAATCAAACTTTAATGCTCAGCACTTTATAATGTAAACTTCAAAATTTTCAAATGTGCATAAAAATTGTTTAACTCGATGAAATTTCAAAATTTAAAATGTTTTTGATATCTAAAAAATGTTTCCTATCCAGTGATACCAATATTTATGAATTTCGTCCAAAATTGAGTATTTTTTTATTTTGAAAACCCCTTTTGACAACACCAATTTTGGAATCTTTAATTGAGCATAACTACACGAAAAATTCATGAAATTTCAAAATTTCAAGTGTTTTAGAATCTACTGAAAAATCTCTATCGAATGGTATAAAAATCATTGAGATCCTGTGTGTCAATCTTGAGATATGATTAATCAAACTTTAATGCTCAGCACTTTATAATGTAAACTTCAAAATTTTCAAATGTGCATAAAAATTGTTTAACTCGATGAAATTTCAAAATTTAAAATGTTTTTGATATCTAAAAAATGTTTCCTATCCAGTGATACCAATATTTATGAATTTCGTCCAAAATTGAGTATTTTTTTATTTTGAAAACCCCTTTTGACAACACCAATTTTGGAATCTTTAATTGAGCATAACTACACGAAAAATTCATGAAATTTCAAAATTTCAAGTGTTTTAGAATCTACTGAAAAATCTCTATCGAATGGTATAAAAATCATTGACATACTGTGTGTCAATCTTGAGATATGATTAATCAAACTTTAATGCTCAGCACTTTATAATGTAAACTTCAAAATTTTCAAATGTGCATAAAAATTGTTTAACTCAATGAAATTTCAAAATTTAAAATGTTTTTGATATCTAAAAAATGTTTCCTATCCAGTGATACCAATATTTATGAATTTCGTCCAAAATTGAGTATTTTTTTATTTTGAAAACCCCTTTTGACAACACCAATTTTGGAATCTTTAATTGAGCATAACTACACGAAAAATTCATGAAATTTCAAAATTTCAAGTGTTTTAGAATCTACTGAAAAATCTCTATCGAATGGTATAAAAATCATTGAGATCCTGTGTGTCAATCTTGAGATATGATTAATCAAACTTTAATGCTCAGCACTTTATAATGTAAACTTCAAAATTTTCAAATGTGCATAAAAATTGTTTAACTCGATGAAATTTCAAAATTTAAAATGTTTTTGATATCTAAAAAATGTTTCCTATCCAGTGATACCAATATTTATGAATTTCGTCCAAAATTGAGTATTTTTTTATTTTGAAAACCCCTTTTGACAACACCAATTTTGGAATCTTTAATTGAGCATAACTACACGAAAAATTCATGAAATTTCAAAATTTCAAGTGTTTTAGAATCTACTGAAAAATCTCTATCGAATGGTATAAAAATCATTGAGATCCTGTGTGTCAATCTTGAGATATGATTAATCAAACTTTAATGCTCAGCACTTTATAATGTAAACTTCAAAATTTTCAAATGTGCATAAAAATTGTTTAACTCGATGAAATTTCAAAATTTAAAATGTTTTTGATATCTAAAAAATGTTTCCTATCCAGTGATACCAATATTTATGAATTTCGTCCAAAATTGAGTATTTTTTTATTTTGAAAACCCCTTTTGACAACACCAATTTTGGAATCTTTAATTGAGCATAACTACACGAAAAATTCATGAAATTTCAAAATTTCAAGTGTTTTAGAATCTACTGAAAAATCTCTATCGAATGGTATAAAAATCATTGAGATCCTGTGTGTCAATCTTGAGATATGATTAATAAAACTTTAATGCTCAGCACTTTATAATGTAAACTTCAAAATTTTCAAATGTGCATAAAAATTGTTTAACTCGATGAAATTTCAAAATTTAAAATGTTTTTGATATCTAAAAAATGTTTCCTATCCAGTGATACCAATATTTATGAATTTCGTCCAAAATTGAGTATTTTTTTATTTTGAAAACCCCTTTTGACAACACCAATTTTGGAATCTTTAATTGAGCATAACTACACGAAAAATTCATGAAATTTCAAAATTTCAAGTGTTTTAGAATCTACTGAAAAATCTCTATCGAATGGTATAAAAATCATTGACATCCTGTGTGTCAATCTTGAGATATGATTAATCAAACTTTAATGCTCAGCACTTTATAATGTAAACTTCAAAATTTTCAAATGTGCATAAAAATTGTTTAACTCGATGAAATTTCAAAATTTAAAATGTTTTTGATATCTAAAAAATGTTTCCTATCCAGTGATACCAATATTTATGAATTTCGTCCAAAATTGAGTATTTTTTTATTTTGAAAACCCCTTTTGACAACACCAATTTTGGAATCTTTAATTGAGCATAACTACACGAAAAATTCATGAAATTTCAAAATTTCAAGTGTTTTAGAATCTACTGAAAAATCTCTATCGAATGGTATAAAAATCATTGAGATCCTGTGTGTCAATCTTGAGATATGATTAATCAAACTTTAATGCTCAGCACTTTATAATGTAAACTTCAAAATTTTCAAATGTGCATAAAAATTGTTTAACTCGATGAAATTTCAAAATTTAAAATGTTTTTGATATCTAAAAAATGTTTCCTATCCAGTGATACCAATATTTATGAATTTCGTCCAAAATTGAGTATTTTTTTATTTTGAAAACCCCTTTTGACAACACCAATTTTGGAATCTTTAATTGAGCATAACTACACGAAAAATTCATGAAATTTCAAAATTTCAAGTGTTTTAGAATCTACTGAAAAATCTCTATCGAATGGTATAAAAATCATTGACATACTGTGTGTCAATCTTGAGATATGATTAATCAAACTTTAATGCTCAGCACTTTATAATGTAAACTTCAAAATTTTCAAATGTGCATAAAAATTGTTTAACTCAATGAAATTTCAAAATTTAAAATGTTTTTGATATCTAAAAAATGTTTCCTATCCAGTGATACCAATATTTATGAATTTCGTCCAAAATTGAGTATTTTTTTATTTTGAAAACCCCTTTTGACAACACCAATTTTGGAATCTTTAATTGAGCATAACTACACGAAAAATTCATGAAATTTCAAAATTTCAAGTGTTTTAGAATCTACTGAAAAATCTCTATCGAATGGTATAAAAATCATTGAGATCCTGTGTGTCAATCTTGAGATATGATTAATCAAACTTTAATGCTCAGCACTTTATAATGTAAACTTCAAAATTTTCAAATGTGCATAAAAATTGTTTAACTCGATGAAATTTCAAAATTTAAAATGTTTTTGATATCTAAAAAATGTTTCCTATCCAGTGATACCAATATTTATGAATTTCGTCCAAAATTGAGTATTTTTTTATTTTGAAAACCCCTTTTGACAACACCAATTTTGGAATCTTTAATTGAGCATAACTACACGAAAAATTCATGAAATTTCAAAATTTCAAGTGTTTTAGAATCTACTGAAAAATCTCTATCGAATGGTATAAAAATCATTGACATACTGTGTGTCAATCTTGAGATATGATTAATCAAACTTTAATGCTCAGCACTTTATAATGTAAACTTCAAAATTTTCAAATGTGCATAAAAATTGTTTAACTCAATGAAATTTCAAAATTTAAAATGTTTTTGATATCTAAAAAATGTTTCCTATCCAGTGATACCAATATTTATGAATTTCGTCCAAAATTGAGTATTTTTTTATTTTGAAAACCCCTTTTGACAACACCAATTTTGGAATCTTTAATTGAGCATAACTACACGAAAAATTCATGAAATTTCAAAATTTCAAGTGTTTTAGAATCTACTGAAAAATCTCTATCGAATGGTATAAAAATCATTGAGATCCTGTGTGTCAATCTTGAGATATGATTAATCAAACTTTAATGCTCAGCACTTTATAATGTAAACTTCAAAATTTTCAAATGTGCATAAAAATTGTTTAACTCGATGAAATTTCAAAATTTAAAATGTTTTTGATATCTAAAAAATGTTTCCTATCCAGTGATACCAATATTTATGAATTTCGTCCAAAATTGAGTATTTTTTTATTTTGAAAACCCCTTTTGACAACACCAATTTTGGAATCTTTAATTGAGCATAACTACACGAAAAATTCATGAAATTTCAAAATTTCAAGTGTTTTAGAATCTACTGAAAAATCTCTATCGAATGGTATAAAAATCATTGAGATCCTGTGTGTCAATCTTGAGATATGATTAATCAAACTTTAATGCTCAGCACTTTATAATGTAAACTTCAAAATTTTCAAATGTGCATAAAAATTGTTTAACTCGATGAAATTTCAAAATTTAAAATGTTTTTGATATCTAAAAAATGTTTCCTATCCAGTGATACCAATATTTATGAATTTCGTCCAAAATTGAGTATTTTTTTATTTTGAAAACCCCTTTTGACAACACCAATTTTGGAATCTTTAATTGAGCATAACTACACGAAAAATTCATGAAATTTCAAAATTTCAAGTGTTTTAGAATCTACTGAAAAATCTCTATCGAATGGTATAAAAATCATTGAGATCCTGTGTGTCAATCTTGAGATATGATTAATCAAACTTTAATGCTCAGCACTTTATAATGTAAACTTCAAAATTTTCAAATGTGCATAAAAATTGTTTAACTCAATGAAATTTCAAAATTTAAAATGTTTTTGATATCTAAAAAATGTTTCCTATCCAGTGATACCAATATTTATGAATTTCGTCCAAAATTGAGTATTTTTTTATTTTGAAAACCCCTTTTGACAACACCAATTTTGGAATCTTTAATTGAGCATAACTACACGAAAAATTCATGAAATTTCAAAATTTCAAGTGTTTTAGAATCTACTGAAAAATCTCTATCGAATGGTATAAAAATCATTGAGATCCTGTGTGTCAATCTTGAGATATGATTAATCAAACTTTAATGCTCAGCACTTTATAATGTAAACTTCAAAATTTTCAAATGTGCATAAAAATTGTTTAACTCGATGAAATTTCAAAATTTAAAATGTTTTTGATATCTAAAAAATGTTTCCTATCCAGTGATACCAATATTTATGAATTTCGTCCAAAATTGAGTATTTTTTTATTTTGAAAACCCCTTTTGACAACACCAATTTTGGAATCTTTAATTGAGCATAACTACACGAAAAATTCATGAAATTTCAAAATTTCAAGTGTTTTAGAATCTACTGAAAAATCTCTATCGAATGGTATAAAAATCATTGAGATCCTGTGTGTCAATCTTGAGATATGATTAATCAAACTTTAATGCTCAGCACTTTATAATGTAAACTTCAAAATTTTCAAATGTGCATAAAAATTGTTTAACTCGATGAAATTTCAAAATTTAAAATGTTTTTGATATCTAAAAAATGTTTCCTATCCAGTGATACCAATATTTATGAATTTCGTCCAAAATTGAGTATTTTTTTATTTTGAAAACCCCTTTTGACAACACCAATTTTGGAATCTTTAATTGAGCATAACTACACGAAAAATTCATGAAATTTCAAAATTTCAAGTGTTTTAGAATCTACTGAAAAATCTCTATCGAATGGTATAAAAATCATTGAGATCCTGTGTGTCAATCTTGAGATATGATTAATCAAACTTTAATGCTCAGCACTTTATAATGTAAACTTCAAAATTTTCAAATGTGCATAAAAATTGTTTAACTCGATGAAATTTCAAAATTTAAAATGTTTTTGATATCTAAAAAATGTTTCCTATCCAGTGATACCAATATTTATGAATTTCGTCCAAAATTGAGTATTTTTTTATTTTGAAAACCCCTTTTGACAACACCAATTTTGGAATCTTTAATTGAGCATAACTACACGAAAAATTCATGAAATTTCAAAATTTCAAGTGTTTTAGAATCTACTGAAAAATCTCTATCGAATGGTATAAAAATCATTGAGATCCTGTGTGTCAATCTTGAGATATGATTAATCAAACTTTAATGCTCAGCACTTTATAATGTAAACTTCAAAATTTTCAAATGTGCATAAAAATTGTTTAACTCGATGAAATTTCAAAATTTAAAATGTTTTTGATATCTAAAAAATGTTTCCTATCCAGTGATACCAATATTTATGAATTTCGTCCAAAATTGAGTATTTTTTTATTTTGAAAACCCCTTTTGACAACACCAATTTTGGAATCTTTAATTGAGCATAACTACACGAAAAATTCATGAAATTTCAAAATTTCAAGTGTTTTAGAATCTACTGAAAAATCTCTATCGAATGGTATAAAAATCATTGAGATCCTGTGTGTCAATCTTGAGATATGATTAATCAAACTTTAATGCTCAGCACTTTATAATGTAAACTTCAAAATTTTCAAATGTGCATAAAAATTGTTTAACTCGATGAAATTTCAAAATTTAAAATGTTTTTGATATCTAAAAAATGTTTCCTATCCAGTGATACCAATATTTATGAATTTCGTCCAAAATTGAGTATTTTTTTATTTTGAAAACCCCTTTTGACAACACCAATTTTGGAATCTTTAATTGAGCATAACTACACGAAAAATTCATGAAATTTCAAAATTTCAAGTGTTTTAGAATCTACTGAAAAATCTCTATCGAATGGTATAAAAATCATTGAGATCCTGTGTGTCAATCTTGAGATATGATTAATCAAACTTTAATGCTCAGCACTTTATAATGTAAACTTCAAAATTTTCAAATGTGCATAAAAATTGTTTAACTCGATGAAATTTCAAAATTTAAAATGTTTTTGATATCTAAAAAATGTTTCCTATCCAGTGATACCAATATTTATGAATTTCGTCCAAAATTGAGTATTTTTTTATTTTGAAAACCCCTTTTGACAACACCAATTTTGGAATCTTTAATTGAGCATAACTACACGAAAAATTCATGAAATTTCAAAATTTCAAGTGTTTTAGAATCTACTGAAAAATCTCTATCGAATGGTATAAAAATCATTGAGATCCTGTGTGTCAATCTTGAGATATGATTAATCAAACTTTAATGCTCAGCACTTTATAATGTAAACTTCAAAATTTTCAAATGTGCATAAAAATTGTTTAACTCGATGAAATTTCAAAATTTAAAATGTTTTTGATATCTAAAAAATGTTTCCTATCCAGTGATACCAATATTTATGAATTTCGTCCAAAATTGAGTATTTTTTTATTTTGAAAACCCCTTTTGACAACACCAATTTTGGAATCTTTAATTGAGCATAACTACACGAAAAATTCATGAAATTTCAAAATTTCAAGTGTTTTAGAATCTACTGAAAAATCTCTATCGAATGGTATAAAAATCATTGAGATCCTGTGTGTCAATCTTGAGATATGATTAATCAAACTTTAATGCTCAGCACTTTATAATGTAAACTTCAAAATTTTCAAATGTGCATAAAAATTGTTTAACTCGATGAAATTTCAAAATTTAAAATGTTTTTGATATCTAAAAAATGTTTCCTATCCAGTGATACCAATATTTATGAATTTCGTCCAAAATTGAGTATTTTTTTATTTTGAAAACCCCTTTTGACAACACCAATTTTGGAATCTTTAATTGAGCATAACTACACGAAAAATTCATGAAATTTCAAAATTTCAAGTGTTTTAGAATCTACTGAAAAATCTCTATCGAATGGTATAAAAATCATTGAGATCCTGTGTGTCAATCTTGAGATATGATTAATCAAACTTTAATGCTCAGCACTTTATAATGTAAACTTCAAAATTTTCAAATGTGCATAAAAATTGTTTAACTCGATGAAATTTCAAAATTTAAAATGTTTTTGATATCTAAAAAATGTTTCCTATCCAGTGATACCAATATTTATGAATTTCGTCCAAAATTGAGTATTTTTTTATTTTGAAAACCCCTTTTGACAACACCAATTTTGGAATCTTTAATTGAGCATAACTACACGAAAAATTCATGAAATTTCAAAATTTCAAGTGTTTTAGAATCTACTGAAAAATCTCTATCGAATGGTATAAAAATCATTGAGATCCTGTGTGTCAATCTTGAGATATGATTAATCAAACTTTAATGCTCAGCACTTTATAATGTAAACTTCAAAATTTTCAAATGTGCATAAAAATTGTTTAACTCGATGAAATTTCAAAATTTAAAATGTTTTTGATATCTAAAAAATGTTTCCTATCCAGTGATACCAATATTTATGAATTTCGTCCAAAATTGAGTATTTTTTTATTTTGAAAACCCCTTTTGACAACACCAATTTTGGAATCTTTAATTGAGCATAACTACACGAAAAATTCATGAAATTTCAAAATTTCAAGTGTTTTAGAATCTACTGAAAAATCTCTATCGAATGGTATAAAAATCATTGAGATCCTGTGTGTCAATCTTGAGATATGATTAATCAAACTTTAATGCTCAGCACTTTATAATGTAAACTTCAAAATTTTCAAATGTGCATAAAAATTGTTTAACTCGATGAAATTTCAAAATTTAAAATGTTTTTGATATCTAAAAAATGTTTCCTATCCAGTGATACCAATATTTATGAATTTCGTCCAAAATTGAGTATTTTTTTATTTTGAAAACCCCTTTTGACAACACCAATTTTGGAATCTTTAATTGAGCATAACTACACGAAAAATTCATGAAATTTCAAAATTTCAAGTGTTTTAGAATCTACTGAAAAATCTCTATCGAATGGTATAAAAATCATTGAGATCCTGTGTGTCAATCTTGAGATATGATTAATCAAACTTTAATGCTCAGCACTTTATAATGTAAACTTCAAAATTTTCAAATGTGCATAAAAATTGTTTAACTCGATGAAATTTCAAAATTTAAAATGTTTTTGATATCTAAAAAATGTTTCCTATCCAGTGATACCAATATTTATGAATTTCGTCCAAAATTGAGTATTTTTTTATTTTGAAAACCCCTTTTGACAACACCAATTTTGGAATCTTTAATTGAGCATAACTACACGAAAAATTCATGAAATTTCAAAATTTCAAGTGTTTTAGAATCTACTGAAAAATCTCTATCGAATGGTACAAAAATCATTGAGATCCTGTGTGTCAATCTTGAGATATGATTAATCAAACTTTAATGCTCAGCACTTTATAATGTAAACTTCAAAATTTTCAAATGTGCATAAAAATTGTTTAACTCGATGAAATTTCAAAATTTAAAATGTTTTTGATATCTAAAAAATGTTTCCTATCCAGTGATACCAATATTTATGAATTTCGTCCAAAATTGAGTATTTTTTTATTTTGAAAACCCCTTTTGACAACACCAATTTTGGAATCTTTAATTGAGCATAACTACACGAAAAATTCATGAAATTTCAAAATTTCAAGTGTTTTAGAATCTACTGAAAAATCTCTATCGAATGGTATAAAAATCATTGAGATCCTGTGTGTCAATCTTGAGATATGATTAATCAAACTTTAATGCTCAGCACTTTATAATGTAAACTTCAAAATTTTCAAATGTGCATAAAAATTGTTTAACTCGATGAAATTTCAAAATTTAAAATGTTTTTGATATCTAAAAAATGTTTCCTATCCAGTGATACCAATATTTATGAATTTCGTCCAAAATTGAGTATTTTTTTATTTTGAAAACCCCTTTTGACAACACCAATTTTGGAATCTTTAATTGAGCATAACTACACGAAAAATTCATGAAATTTCAAAATTTCAAGTGTTTTAGAATCTACTGAAAAATCTCTATCGAATGGTATAAAAATCATTGAGATCCTGTGT
This sequence comes from Caenorhabditis virilis, assembly GCA_964036255.1. Classification (NCBI taxonomy): domain Eukaryota; kingdom Metazoa; phylum Nematoda; class Chromadorea; order Rhabditida; family Rhabditidae; genus Caenorhabditis; species Caenorhabditis virilis. The sequence goes on along the minus strand of OZ038417.1, from coordinate 4,934,329 downwards.
GTCAATCTTGAGATATGATTAATCAAACTTTAATGCTCAGCACTTTATAATGTAAACTTCAAAATTTTCAAATGTGCATAAAAATTGTTTAACTCGATGAAATTTCAAAATTTAAAATGTTTTTGATATCTAAAAAATGTTTCCTATCCAGTGATACCAATATTTATGAATTTCGTCCAAAATTGAGTATTTTTTTATTTTGAAAACCCCTTTTGACAACACCAATTTTGGAATCTTTAATTGAGCATAACTACACGAAAAATTCATGAAATTTCAAAATTTCAAGTGTTTTAGAATCTACTGAAAAATCTCTATCGAATGGTATAAAAATCATTGAGATCCTGTGTGTCAATCTTGAGATATGATTAATCAAACTTTAATGCTCAGCACTTTATAATGTAAACTTCAAAATTTTCAAATGTGCATAAAAATTGTTTAACTCGATGAAATTTCAAAATTTAAAATGTTTTTGATATCTAAAAAATGTTTCCTATCCAGTGATACCAATATTTATGAATTTCGTCCAAAATTGAGTATTTTTTTATTTTGAAAACCCCTTTTGACAACACCAATTTTGGAATCTTTAATTGAGCATAACTACACGAAAAATTCATGAAATTTCAAAATTTCAAGTGTTTTAGAATCTACTGAAAAATCTCTATCGAATGGTATAAAAATCATTGAGATCCTGTGTGTCAATCTTGAGATATGATTAATCAAACTTTAATGCTCAGCACTTTATAATGTAAACTTCAAAATTTTCAAATGTGCATAAAAATTGTTTAACTCGATGAAATTTCAAAATTTAAAATGTTTTTGATATCTAAAAAATGTTTCCTATCCAGTGATACCAATATTTATGAATTTCGTCCAAAATTGAGTATTTTTTTATTTTGAAAACCCCTTTTGACAACACCAATTTTGGAATCTTTAATTGAGCATAACTACACGAAAAATTCATGAAATTTCAAAATTTCAAGTGTTTTAGAATCTACTGAAAAATCTCTATCGAATGGTATAAAAATCATTGAGATCCTGTGTGTCAATCTTGAGATATGATTAATCAAACTTTAATGCTCAGCACTTTATAATGTAAACTTCAAAATTTTCAAATGTGCATAAAAATTGTTTAACTCGATGAAATTTCAAAATTTAAAATGTTTTTGATATCTAAAAAATGTTTCCTATCCAGTGATACCAATATTTATGAATTTCGTCCAAAATTGAGTATTTTTTTATTTTGAAAACCCCTTTTGACAACACCAATTTTGGAATCTTTAATTGAGCATAACTACACGAAAAATTCATGAAATTTCAAAATTTCAAGTGTTTTAGAATCTACTGAAAAATCTCTATCGAATGGTATAAAAATCATTGAGATCCTGTGTGTCAATCTTGAGATATGATTAATCAAACTTTAATGCTCAGCACTTTATAATGTAAACTTCAAAATTTTCAAATGTGCATAAAAATTGTTTAACTCGATGAAATTTCAAAATTTAAAATGTTTTTGATATCTAAAAAATGTTTCCTATCCAGTGATACCAATATTTATGAATTTCGTCCAAAATTGAGTATTTTTTTATTTTGAAAACCCCTTTTGACAACACCAATTTTGGAATCTTTAATTGAGCATAACTACACGAAAAATTCATGAAATTTCAAAATTTCAAGTGTTTTAGAATCTACTGAAAAATCTCTATCGAATGGTATAAAAATCATTGAGATCCTGTGTGTCAATCTTGAGATATGATTAATCAAACTTTAATGCTCAGCACTTTATAATGTAAACTTCAAAATTTTCAAATGTGCATAAAAATTGTTTAACTCGATGAAATTTCAAAATTTAAAATGTTTTTGATATCTAAAAAATGTTTCCTATCCAGTGATACCAATATTTATGAATTTCGTCCAAAATTGAGTATTTTTTTATTTTGAAAACCCCTTTTGACAACACCAATTTTGGAATCTTTAATTGAGCATAACTACACGAAAAATTCATGAAATTTCAAAATTTCAAGTGTTTTAGAATCTACTGAAAAATCTCTATCGAATGGTATAAAAATCATTGAGATCCTGTGTGTCAATCTTGAGATATGATTAATCAAACTTTAATGCTCAGCACTTTATAATGTAAACTTCAAAATTTTCAAATGTGCATAAAAATTGTTTAACTCGATGAAATTTCAAAATTTAAAATGTTTTTGATATCTAAAAAATGTTTCCTATCCAGTGATACCAATATTTATGAATTTCGTCCAAAATTGAGTATTTTTTTATTTTGAAAACCCCTTTTGACAACACCAATTTTGGAATCTTTAATTGAGCATAACTACACGAAAAATTCATGAAATTTCAAAATTTCAAGTGTTTTAGAATCTACTGAAAAATCTCTATCGAATGGTATAAAAATCATTGAGATCCTGTGTGTCAATCTTGAGATATGATTAATCAAACTTTAATGCTCAGCACTTTATAATGTAAACTTCAAAATTTTCAAATGTGCATAAAAATTGTTTAACTCGATGAAATTTCAAAATTTAAAATGTTTTTGATATCTAAAAAATGTTTCCTATCCAGTGATACCAATATTTATGAATTTCGTCCAAAATTGAGTATTTTTTTATTTTGAAAACCCCTTTTGACAACACCAATTTTGGAATCTTTAATTGAGCATAACTACACGAAAAATTCATGAAATTTCAAAATTTCAAGTGTTTTAGAATCTACTGAAAAATCTCTATCGAATGGTATAAAAATCATTGAGATCCTGTGTGTCAATCTTGAGATATGATTAATCAAACTTTAATGCTCAGCACTTTATAATGTAAACTTCAAAATTTTCAAATGTGCATAAAAATTGTTTAACTCGATGAAATTTCAAAATTTAAAATGTTTTTGATATCTAAAAAATGTTTCCTATCCAGTGATACCAATATTTATGAATTTCGTCCAAAATTGAGTATTTTTTTATTTTGAAAACCCCTTTTGACAACACCAATTTTGGAATCTTTAATTGAGCATAACTACACGAAAAATTCATGAAATTTCAAAATTTCAAGTGTTTTAGAATCTACTGAAAAATCTCTATCGAATGGTATAAAAATCATTGAGATCCTGTGTGTCAATCTTGAGATATGATTAATCAAACTTTAATGCTCAGCACTTTATAATGTAAACTTCAAAATTTTCAAATGTGCATAAAAATTGTTTAACTCGATGAAATTTCAAAATTTAAAATGTTTTTGATATCTAAAAAATGTTTCCTATCCAGTGATACCAATATTTATGAATTTCGTCCAAAATTGAGTATTTTTTTATTTTGAAAACCCCTTTTGACAACACCAATTTTGGAATCTTTAATTGAGCATAACTACACGAAAAATTCATGAAATTTCAAAATTTCAAGTGTTTTAGAATCTACTGAAAAATCTCTATCGAATGGTATAAAAATCATTGAGATCCTGTGTGTCAATCTTGAGATATGATTAATCAAACTTTAATGCTCAGCACTTTATAATGTAAACTTCAAAATTTTCAAATGTGCATAAAAATTGTTTAACTCGATGAAATTTCAAAATTTAAAATGTTTTTGATATCTAAAAAATGTTTCCTATCCAGTGATACCAATATTTATGAATTTCGTCCAAAATTGAGTATTTTTTTATTTTGAAAACCCCTTTTGACAACACCAATTTTGGAATCTTTAATTGAGCATAACTACACGAAAAATTCATGAAATTTCAAAATTTCAAGTGTTTTAGAATCTACTGAAAAATCTCTATCGAATGGTATAAAAATCATTGAGATCCTGTGTGTCAATCTTGAGATATGATTAATCAAACTTTAATGCTCAGCACTTTATAATGTAAACTTCAAAATTTTCAAATGTGCATAAAAATTGTTTAACTCGATGAAATTTCAAAATTTAAAATGTTTTTGATATCTAAAAAATGTTTCCTATCCAGTGATACCAATATTTATGAATTTCGTCCAAAATTGAGTATTTTTTTATTTTGAAAACCCCTTTTGACAACACCAATTTTGGAATCTTTAATTGAGCATAACTACACGAAAAATTCATGAAATTTCAAAATTTCAAGTGTTTTAGAATCTACTGAAAAATCTCTATCGAATGGTATAAAAATCATTGAGATCCTGTGTGTCAATCTTGAGATATGATTAATCAAACTTTAATGCTCAGCACTTTATAATGTAAACTTCAAAATTTTCAAATGTGCATAAAAATTGTTTAACTCGATGAAATTTCAAAATTTAAAATGTTTTTGATATCTAAAAAATGTTTCCTATCCAGTGATACCAATATTTATGAATTTCGTCCAAAATTGAGTATTTTTTTATTTTGAAAACCCCTTTTGACAACACCAATTTTGGAATCTTTAATTGAGCATAACTACACGAAAAATTCATGAAATTTCAAAATTTCAAGTGTTTTAGAATCTACTGAAAAATCTCTATCGAATGGTATAAAAATCATTGAGATCCTGTGTGTCAATCTTGAGATATGATTAATCAAACTTTAATGCTCAGCACTTTATAATGTAAACTTCAAAATTTTCAAATGTGCATAAAAATTGTTTAACTCGATGAAATTTCAAAATTTAAAATGTTTTTGATATCTAAAAAATGTTTCCTATCCAGTGATACCAATATTTATGAATTTCGTCCAAAATTGAGTATTTTTTTATTTTGAAAACCCCTTTTGACAACACCAATTTTGGAATCTTTAATTGAGCATAACTACACGAAAAATTCATGAAATTTCAAAATTTCAAGTGTTTTAGAATCTACTGAAAAATCTCTATCGAATGGTATAAAAATCATTGAGATCCTGTGTGTCAATCTTGAGATATGATTAATCAAACTTTAATGCTCAGCACTTTATAATGTAAACTTCAAAATTTTCAAATGTGCATAAAAATTGTTTAACTCGATGAAATTTCAAAATTTAAAATGTTTTTGATATCTAAAAAATGTTTCCTATCCAGTGATACCAATATTTATGAATTTCGTCCAAAATTGAGTAGTTTTTTTATTTTGAAAACCCCTTTTGACAACACCAATTTTGGAATCTTTAATTGAGCATAACTACACGAAAAATTCATGAAATTTCAAAATTTCAAGTGTTTTAGAATCTACTGAAAAATCTCTATCGAATGGTATAAAAATCATTGAGATCCTGTGTGTCAATCTTGAGATATGATTAATCAAACTTTAATGCTCAGCACTTTATAATGTAAACTTCAAAATTTTCAAATGTGCATAAAAATTGTTTAACTCGATGAAATTTCAAAATTTAAAATGTTTTTGATATCTAAAAAATGTTTCCTATCCAGTGATACCAATATTTATGAATTTCGTCCAAAATTGAGTATTTTTTTATTTTGAAAACCCCTTTTGACAACACCAATTTTGGAATCTTTAATTGAGCATAACTACACGAAAAATTCATGAAATTTCAAAATTTCAAGTGTTTTAGAATCTACTGAAAAATCTCTATCGAATGGTATAAAAATCATTGAGATCCTGTGTGTCAATCTTGAGATATGATTAATCAAACTTTAATGCTCAGCACTTTATAATGTAAACTTCAAAATTTTCAAATGTGCATAAAAATTGTTTAACTCGATGAAATTTCAAAATTTAAAATGTTTTTGATATCTAAAAAATGTTTCCTATCCAGTGATACCAATATTTATGAATTTCGTCCAAAATTGAGTATTTTTTTATTTTGAAAACCCCTTTTGACAACACCAATTTTGGAATCTTTAATTGAGCATAACTACACGAAAAATTCATGAAATTTCAAAATTTCAAGTGTTTTAGAATCTACTGAAAAATCTCTATCGAATGGTATAAAAATCATTGAGATCCTGTGTGTCAATCTTGAGATATGATTAATCAAACTTTAATGCTCAGCACTTTATAATGTAAACTTCAAAATTTTCAAATGTGCATAAAAATTGTTTAACTCGATGAAATTTCAAAATTTAAAATGTTTTTGATATCTAAAAAATGTTTCCTATCCAGTGATACCAATATTTATGAATTTCGTCCAAAATTGAGTATTTTTTTATTTTGAAAACCCCTTTTGACAACACCAATTTTGGAATCTTTAATTGAGCATAACTACACGAAAAATTCATGAAATTTCAAAATTTCAAGTGTTTTAGAATCTACTGAAAAATCTCTATCGAATGGTATAAAAATCATTGAGATCCTGTGTGTCAATCTTGAGATATGATTAATCAAACTTTAATGCTCAGCACTTTATAATGTAAACTTCAAAATTTTCAAATGTGCATAAAAATTGTTTAACTCGATGAAATTTCAAAATTTAAAATGTTTTTGATATCTAAAAAATGTTTCCTATCCAGTGATACCAATATTTATGAATTTCGTCCAAAATTGAGTATTTTTTTATTTTGAAAACCCCTTTTGACAACACCAATTTTGGAATCTTTAATTGAGCATAACTACACGAAAAATTCATGAAATTTCAAAATTTCAATTGTTTTAGAATCTACTGAAAAATCTCTATCGAATGGTATAAAAATCATTGAGATCCTGTGTGTCAATCTTGAGATATGATTAATCAAACTTTAATGCTCAGCACTTTATAATGTAAACTTCAAAATTTTCAAATGTGCATAAAAATTGTTTAACTCAATGAAATTTCAAAATTTAAAATGTTTTTGATATCTAAAAAATGTTTCCTATCCAGTGATACCAATATTTATGAATTTCGTCCAAAATTGAGTATTTTTTTATTTTGAAAACCCCTTTTGACAACACCAATTTTGGAATCTTTAATTGAGCATAACTACACGAAAAATTCATGAAATTTCAAAATTTCAAGTGTTTTAGAATCTACTGAAAAATCTCTATCGAATGGTATAAAAATCATTGAGATCCTGTGTGTCAATCTTGAGATATGATTAATCAAACTTTAATGCTCAGCACTTTATAATGTAAACTTCAAAATTTTCAAATGTGCATAAAAATTGTTTAACTCGATGAAATTTCAAAATTTAAAATGTTTTTGATATCTAAAAAATGTTTCCTATCCAGTGATACCAATATTTATGAATTTCGTCCAAAATTGAGTATTTTTTTATTTTGAAAACCCCTTTTGACAACACCAATTTTGGAATCTTTAATTGAGCATAACTACACGAAAAATTCATGAAATTTCAAGATTTCAAGTGTTTTAGAATCTACTGAAAAATCTCTATCGAATGGTATCAAAATCATTGAGATCCTGTGTGTCAATCTTGAGATATGATTAATCAAACTTTAATGCTCAGCACTTTATAATGTAAACTTCAAAATTTTCAAATGTGCATAAAAATTGTTTAACTCGATGAAATTTCAAAATTTAAAATGTTTTTGATATCTAAAAAATGTTTCCTATCCAGTGATACCAATATTTATGAATTTCGTCCAAAATTGAGTATTTTTTTATTTTGAAAACCCCTTTTGACAACACCAATTTTGGAATCTTTAATTGAGCATAACTACACGAAAAATTCATGAAATTTCAAAATTTCAAGTGTTTTAGAATCTACTGAAAAATCTCTATCGAATGGTATAAAAATCATTGAGATCCTGTGTGTCAATCTTGAGATATGATTAATAAAACTTTAATGCTCAGCACTTTATAATGTAAACTTCAAAATTTTCAAATGTGCATAAAAATTGTTTAACTCGATGAAATTTCAAAATTTAAAATGTTTTTGATATCTAAAAAATGTTTCCTATCCAGTGATACCAATATTTATGAATTTCGTCCAAAATTGAGTATTTTTTTATTTTGAAAACCCCTTTTGACAACACCAATTTTGGAATCTTTAATTGAGCATAACTACACGAAAAATTCATGAAATTTCAAAATTTCAAGTGTTTTAGAATCTACTGAAAAATCTCTATCGAATGGTATAAAAATCATTGAGATCCTGTGTGTCAATCTTGAGATATGATTAATCAAACTTTAATGCTCAGCACTTTATAATGTAAACTTCAAAATTTTCAAATGTGCATAAAAATTGTTTAACTCGATGAAATTTCAAAATTTAAAATGTTTTTGATATCTAAAAAATGTTTCCTATCCAGTGATACCAATATTTATGAATTTCGTCCAAAATTGAGTATTTTTTTATTTTGAAAACCCCTTTTGACAACACCAATTTTGGAATCTTTAATTGAGCATAACTACACGAAAAATTCATGAAATTTCAAAATTTCAAGTGTTTTAGAATCTACTGAAAAATCTCTATCGAATGGTATAAAAATCATTGAGATCCTGTGTGTCAATCTTGAGATATGATTAATCAAACTTTAATGCTCAGCACTTTATAATGTAAACTTCAAAATTTTCAAATGTGCATAAAAATTGTTTAACTCGATGAAATTTCAAAATTTAAAATGTTTTTGATATCTAAAAAATGTTTCCTATCCAGTGATACCAATATTTATGAATTTCGTCCAAAATTGAGTATTTTTTTATTTTGAAAACCCCTTTTGACAACACCAATTTTGGAATCTTTAATTGAGCATAACTACACGAAAAATTCATGAAATTTCAAGATTTCAAGTGTTTTAGAATCTACTGAAAAATCTCTATCGAATGGTATCAAAATCATTGAGATCCTGTGTGTCAATCTTGAGATATGATTAATCAAACTTTAATGCTCAGCACTTTATAATGTAAACTTCAAAATTTTCAAATGTGCATAAAAATTGTTTAACTCGATGAAATTTCAAAATTTAAAATGTTTTTGATATCTAAAAAATGTTTCCTATCCAGTGATACCAATATTTATGAATTTCGTCCAAAATTGAGTATTTTTTTATTTTGAAAACCCCTTTTGACAACACCAATTTTGGAATCTTTAATTGAGCATAACTACACGAAAAATTCATGAAATTTCAAAATTTCAAGTGTTTTAGAATCTACTGAAAAATCTCTATCGAATGGTATAAAAATCATTGAGATCCTGTGTGTCAATCTTGAGATATGATTAATCAAACTTTAATGCTCAGCACTTTATAATGTAAACTTCAAAATTTTCAAATGTGCATAAAAATTGTTTAACTCGATGAAATTTCAAAATTTAAAATGTTTTTGATATCTAAAAAATGTTTCCTATCCAGTGATACCAATATTTATGAATTTCGTCCAAAATTGAGTATTTTTTTATTTTGAAAACCCCTTTTGACAACACCAATTTTGGAATCTTTAATTGAGCATAACTACACGAAAAATTCATGAAATTTCAAAATTTCAAGTGTTTTAGAATCTACTGAAAAATCTCTATCGAATGGTATAAAAATCATTGAGATCCTGTGTGTCAATCTTGAGATATGATTAATCAAACTTTAATGCTCAGCACTTTATAATGTAAACTTCAAAATTTTCAAATGTGCATAAAAATTGTTTAACTCGATGAAATTTCAAAATTTAAAATGTTTTTGATATCTAAAAAATGTTTCCTATCCAGTGATACCAATATTTATGAATTTCGTCCAAAATTGAGTATTTTTTTATTTTGAAAACCCCTTTTGACAACACCAATTTTGGAATCTTTAATTGAGCATAACTACACGAAAAATTCATGAAATTTCAAAATTTCAAGTGTTTTAGAATCTACTGAAAAATCTCTATCGAATGGTATAAAAATCATTGAGATCCTGTGTGTCAATCTTGAGATATGATTAATCAAACTTTAATGCTCAGCACTTTATAATGTAAACTTCAAAATTTTCAAATGTGCATAAAAATTGTTTAACTCGATGAAATTTCAAAATTTAAAATGTTTTTGATATCTAAAAAATGTTTCCTATCCAGTGATACCAATATTTATGAATTTCGTCCAAAATTGAGTATTTTTTTATTTTGAAAACCCCTTTTGACAACACCAATTTTGGAATCTTTAATTGAGCATAACTACACGAAAAATTCATGAAATTTCAAAATTTCAAGTGTTTTAGAATCTACTGAAAAATCTCTATCGAATGGTATAAAAATCATTGAGATCCTGTGTGTCAATCTTGAGATATGATTAATCAAACTTTAATGCTCAGCACTTTATAATGTAAACTTCAAAATTTTCAAATGTGCATAAAAATTGTTTAACTCGATGAAATTTCAAAATTTAAAATGTTTTTGATATCTAAAAAATGTTTCCTATCCAGTGATACCAATATTTATGAATTTCGTCCAAAATTGAGTATTTTTTTATTTTGAAAACCCCTTTTGACAACACCAATTTTGGAATCTTTAATTGAGCATAACTACACGAAAAATTCATGAAATTTCAAAATTTCAAGTGTTTTAGAATCTACTGAAAAATCTCTATCGAATGGTATAAAAATCATTGAGATCCTGTGTGTCAATCTTGAGATATGATTAATCAAACTTTAATGCTCAGCACTTTATAATGTAAACTTCAAAATTTTCAAATGTGCATAAAAATTGTTTAACTCGATGAAATTTCAAAATTTAAAATGTTTTTGATATCTAAAAAATGTTTCCTATCCAGTGATACCAATATTTATGAATTTCGTCCAAAATTGAGTATTTTTTTATTTTGAAAACCCCTTTTGACAACACCAATTTTGGAATCTTTAATTGAGCATAACTACACGAAAAATTCATGAAATTTCAAAATTTCAAGTGTTTTAGAATCTACTGAAAAATCTCTATCGAATGGTATAAAAATCATTGAGATCCTGTGTGTCAATCTTGAGATATGATTAATCAAACTTTAATGCTCAGCACTTTATAATGTAAACTTCAAAATTTTCAAATGTGCATAAAAATTGTTTAACTCGATGAAATTTCAAAATTTAAAATGTTTTTGATATCTAAAAAATGTTTCCTATCCAGTGATACCAATATTTATGAATTTCGTCCAAAATTGAGTATTTTTTTATTTTGAAAACCCCTTTTGACAACACCAATTTTGGAATCTTTAATTGAGCATAACTACACGAAAAATTCATGAAATTTCAAAATTTCAAGTGTTTTAGAATCTACTGAAAAATCTCTATCGAATGGTATAAAAATCATTGAGATCCTGTGTGTCAATCTTGAGATATGATTAATCAAACTTTAATGCTCAGCACTTTATAATGTAAACTTCAAAATTTTCAAATGTGCATAAAAATTGTTTAACTCGATGAAATTTCAAAATTTAAAATGTTTTTGATATCTAAAAAATGTTTCCTATCCAGTGATACCAATATTTATGAATTTCGTCCAAAATTGAGTATTTTTTTATTTTGAAAACCCCTTTTGACAACACCAATTTTGGAATCTTTAATTGAGCATAACTACACGAAAAATTCATGAAATTTCAAAATTTCAAGTGTTTTAGAATCTACTGAAAAATCTCTATCGAATGGTATAAAAATCATTGAGATCCTGTGTGTCAATCTTGAGATATGATTAATCAAACTTTAATGCTCAGCACTTTATAATGTAAACTTCAAAATTTTCAAATGTGCATAAAAATTGTTTAACTCGATGAAATTTCAAAATTTAAAATGTTTTTGATATCTAAAAAATGTTTCCTATCCAGTGATACCAATATTTATGAATTTCGTCCAAAATTGAGTATTTTTTTATTTTGAAAACCCCTTTTGACAACACCAATTTTGGAATCTTTAATTGAGCATAACTACACGAAAAATTCATGAAATTTCAAAATTTCAAGTGTTTTAGAATCTACTGAAAAATCTCTATCGAATGGTATAAAAATCATTGAGATCCTGTGTGTCAATCTTGAGATATGATTAATCAAACTTTAATGCTCAGCACTTTATAATGTAAACTTCAAAATTTTCAAATGTGCATAAAAATTGTTTAACTCGATGAAATTTCAAAATTTAAAATGTTTTTGATATCTAAAAAATGTTTCCTATCCAGTGATACCAATATTTATGAATTTCGTCCAAAATTGAGTATTTTTTTATTTTGAAAACCCCTTTTGACAACACCAATTTTGGAATCTTTAATTGAGCATAACTACACGAAAAATTCATGAAATTTCAAAATTTCAAGTGTTTTAGAATCTACTGAAAAATCTCTATCGAATGGTATCAAAATCATTGACATCCTGTGTGTCAATCTTGAGATATGATTAATCAAACTTTAATGCTCAGCACTTTATAATGTAAACTTCAAAATTTTCAAATGTGCATAAAAATTGTTTAACTCGATGAAATTTCAAAATTTAAAATGTTTTTGATATCTAAAAAATGTTTCCTATCCAGTGATACCAATATTTATGAATTTCGTCCAAAATTGAGTATTTTTTTATTTTGAAAACCCCTTTTGACAACACCAATTTTGGAATCTTTAATTGAGCATAACTACACGAAAAATTCATGAAATTTCAAAATTTCAAGTGTTTTAGAATCTACTGAAAAATCTCTATCGAATGGTATCAAAATCATTGACATCCTGTGTGTCAATCTTGAGATATGATTAATCAAACTTTAATGCTCAGCACTTTATAATGTAAACTTCAAAATTTTCAAATGTGCATAAAAATTGTTTAACTCGATGAAATTTCAAAATTTAAAATGTTTTTGATATCTAAAAAATGTTTCCTATCCAGTGATACCAATATTTATGAATTTCGTCCAAAATTGAGTATTTTTTTATTTTGAAAACCCCTTTTGACAACACCAATTTTGGAATCTTTAATTGAGCATAACTACACGAAAAATTCATGAAATTTCAAAATTTCAAGTGTTTTAGAATCTACTGAAAAATCTCTATCGAATGGTATAAAAATCATTGAGATCCTGTGTGTCAATCTTGAGATATGATTAATCAAACTTTAATGCTCAGCACTTTATAATGTAAACTTCAAAATTTTCAAATGTGCATAAAAATTGTTTAACTCGATGAAATTTCAAAATTTAAAATGTTTTTGATATCTAAAAAATGTTTCCTATCCAGTGATACCAATATTTATGAATTTCGTCCAAAATTGAGTATTTTTTTATTTTGAAAACCCCTTTTGACAACACCAATTTTGGAATCTTTAATTGAGCATAACTACACGAAAAATTCATGAAATTTCAAAATTTCAAGTGTTTTAGAATCTACTGAAAAATCTCTATCGAATGGTATAAAAATCATTGAGATCCTGTGTGTCAATCTTGAGATATGATTAATCAAACTTTAATGCTCAGCACTTTATAATGTAAACTTCAAAATTTTCAAATGTGCATAAAAATTGTTTAACTCGATGAAATTTCAAAATTTAAAATGTTTTTGATATCTAAAAAATGTTTCCTATCCAGTGATACCAATATTTATGAATTTCGTCCAAAATTGAGTATTTTTTTATTTTGAAAACCCCTTTTGACAACACCAATTTTGGAATCTTTAATTGAGCATAACTACACGAAAAATTCATGAAATTTCAAAATTTCAAGTGTTTTAGAATCTACTGAAAAATCTCTATCGAATGGTATAAAAATCATTGAGATCCTGTGTGTCAATCTTGAGATATGATTAATCAAACTTTAATGCTCAGCACTTTATAATGTAAACTTCAAAATTTTCAAATGTGCATAAAAATTGTTTAACTCGATGAAATTTCAAAATTTAAAATGTTTTTGATATCTAAAAAATGTTTCCTATCCAGTGATACCAATATTTATGAATTTCGTCCAAAATTGAGTATTTTTTTATTTTGAAAACCCCTTTTGACAACACCAATTTTGGAATCTTTAATTGAGCATAACTACACGAAAAATTCATGAAATTTCAAAATTTCAAGTGTTTTAGAATCTACTGAAAAATCTCTATCGAATGGTATAAAAATCATTGAGATCCTGTGTGTCAATCTTGAGATATGATTAATCAAACTTTAATGCTCAGCACTTTATAATGTAAACTTCAAAATTTTCAAATGTGCATAAAAATTGTTTAACTCGATGAAATTTCAAAATTTAAAATGTTTTTGATATCTAAAAAATGTTTCCTATCCAGTGATACCAATATTTATGAATTTCGTCCAAAATTGAGTATTTTTTTATTTTGAAAACCCCTTTTGACAACACCAATTTTGGAATCTTTAATTGAGCATAACTACACGAAAAATTCATGAAATTTCAAGATTTCAAGTGTTTTAGAATCTACTGAAAAATCTCTATCGAATGGTATCAAAATCATTGAGATCCTGTGTGTCAATCTTGAGATATGATTAATCAAACTTTAATGCTCAGCACTTTATAATGTAAACTTCAAAATTTTCAAATGTGCATAAAAATTGTTTAACTCGATGAAATTTCAAAATTTAAAATGTTTTTGATATCTAAAAAATGTTTCCTATCCAGTGATACCAATATTTATGAATTTCGTCCAAAATTGAGTATTTTTTTATTTTGAAAACCCCTTTTGACAACACCAATTTTGGAATCTTTAATTGAGCATAACTACACGAAAAATTCATGAAATTTCAAAATTTCAAGTGTTTTAGAATCTACTGAAAAATCTCTATCGAATGGTATAAAAATCATTGAGATCCTGTGTGTCAATCTTGAGATATGATTAATAAAACTTTAATGCTCAGCACTTTATAATGTAAACTTCAAAATTTTCAAATGTGCATAAAAATTGTTTAACTCGATGAAATTTCAAAATTTAAAATGTTTTTGATATCTAAAAAATGTTTCCTATCCAGTGATACCAATATTTATGAATTTCGTCCAAAATTGAGTATTTTTTTATTTTGAAAACCCCTTTTGACAACACCAATTTTGGAATCTTTAATTGAGCATAACTACACGAAAAATTCATGAAATTTCAAAATTTCAAGTGTTTTAGAATCTACTGAAAAATCTCTATCGAATGGTATAAAAATCATTGAGATCCTGTGTGTCAATCTTGAGATATGATTAATCAAACTTTAATGCTCAGCACTTTATAATGTAAACTTCAAAATTTTCAAATGTGCATAAAAATTGTTTAACTCGATGAAATTTCAAAATTTAAAATGTTTTTGATATCTAAAAAATGTTTCCTATCCAGTGATACCAATATTTATGAATTTCGTCCAAAATTGAGTATTTTTTTATTTTGAAAACCCCTTTTGACAACACCAATTTTGGAATCTTTAATTGAGCATAACTACACGAAAAATTCATGAAATTTCAAAATTTCAAGTGTTTTAGAATCTACTGAAAAATCTCTATCGAATGGTATAAAAATCATTGAGATCCTGTGTGTCAATCTTGAGATATGATTAATCAAACTTTAATGCTCAGCACTTTATAATGTAAACTTCAAAATTTTCAAATGTGCATAAAAATTGTTTAACTCGATGAAATTTCAAAATTTAAAATGTTTTTGATATCTAAAAAATGTTTCCTATCCAGTGATACCAATATTTATGAATTTCGTCCAAAATTGAGTATTTTTTTATTTTGAAAACCCCTTTTGACAACACCAATTTTGGAATCTTTAATTGAGCATAACTACACGAAAAATTCATGAAATTTCAAGATTTCAAGTGTTTTAGAATCTACTGAAAAATCTCTATCGAATGGTATCAAAATCATTGAGATCCTGTGTGTCAATCTTGAGATATGATTAATCAAACTTTAATGCTCAGCACTTTATAATGTAAACTTCAAAATTTTCAAATGTGCATAAAAATTGTTTAACTCGATGAAATTTCAAAATTTAAAATGTTTTTGATATCTAAAAAATGTTTCCTATCCAGTGATACCAATATTTATGAATTTCGTCCAAAATTGAGTATTTTTTTATTTTGAAAACCCCTTTTGACAACACCAATTTTGGAATCTTTAATTGAGCATAACTACACGAAAAATTCATGAAATTTCAAAATTTCAAGTGTTTTAGAATCTACTGAAAAATCTCTATCGAATGGTATAAAAATCATTGAGATCCTGTGTGTCAATCTTGAGATATGATTAATCAAACTTTAATGCTCAGCACTTTATAATGTAAACTTCAAAATTTTCAAATGTGCATAAAAATTGTTTAACTCGATGAAATTTCAAAATTTAAAATGTTTTTGATATCTAAAAAATGTTTCCTATCCAGTGATACCAATATTTATGAATTTCGTCCAAAATTGAGTATTTTTTTATTTTGAAAACCCCTTTTGACAACACCAATTTTGGAATCTTTAATTGAGCATAACTACACGAAAAATTCATGAAATTTCAAAATTTCAAGTGTTTTAGAATCTACTGAAAAATCTCTATCGAATGGTATAAAAATCATTGAGATCCTGTGTGTCAATCTTGAGATATGATTAATCAAACTTTAATGCTCAGCACTTTATAATGTAAACTTCAAAATTTTCAAATGTGCATAAAAATTGTTTAACTCGATGAAATTTCAAAATTTAAAATGTTTTTGATATCTAAAAAATGTTTCCTATCCAGTGATACCAATATTTATGAATTTCGTCCAAAATTGAGTATTTTTTTATTTTGAAAACCCCTTTTGACAACACCAATTTTGGAATCTTTAATTGAGCATAACTACACGAAAAATTCATGAAATTTCAAAATTTCAAGTGTTTTAGAATCTACTGAAAAATCTCTATCGAATGGTATAAAAATCATTGAGATCCTGTGTGTCAATCTTGAGATATGATTAATCAAACTTTAATGCTCAGCACTTTATAATGTAAACTTCAAAATTTTCAAATGTGCATAAAAATTGTTTAACTCGATGAAATTTCAAAATTTAAAATGTTTTTGATATCTAAAAAATGTTTCCTATCCAGTGATACCAATATTTATGAATTTCGTCCAAAATTGAGTATTTTTTTATTTTGAAAACCCCTTTTGACAACACCAATTTTGGAATCTTTAATTGAGCATAACTACACGAAAAATTCATGAAATTTCAAAATTTCAAGTGTTTTAGAATCTACTGAAAAATCTCTATCGAATGGTATAAAAATCATTGAGATCCTGTGTGTCAATCTTGAGATATGATTAATCAAACTTTAATGCTCAGCACTTTATAATGTAAACTTCAAAATTTTCAAATGTGCATAAAAATTGTTTAACTCGATGAAATTTCAAAATTTAAAATGTTTTTGATATCTAAAAAATGTTTCCTATCCAGTGATACCAATATTTATGAATTTCGTCCAAAATTGAGTATTTTTTTATTTTGAAAACCCCTTTTGACAACACCAATTTTGGAATCTTTAATTGAGCATAACTACACGAAAAATTCATGAAATTTCAAAATTTCAAGTGTTTTAGAATCTACTGAAAAATCTCTATCGAATGGTATAAAAATCATTGAGATCCTGTGTGTCAATCTTGAGATATGATTAATCAAACTTTAATGCTCAGCACTTTATAATGTAAACTTCAAAATTTTCAAATGTGCATAAAAATTGTTTAACTCGATGAAATTTCAAAATTTAAAATGTTTTTGATATCTAAAAAATGTTTCCTATCCAGTGATACCAATATTTATGAATTTCGTCCAAAATTGAGTATTTTTTTATTTTGAAAACCCCTTTTGACAACACCAATTTTGGAATCTTTAATTGAGCATAACTACACGAAAAATTCATGAAATTTCAAAATTTCAAGTGTTTTAGAATCTACTGAAAAATCTCTATCGAATGGTATAAAAATCATTGAGATCCTGTGTGTCAATCTTGAGATATGATTAATCAAACTTTAATGCTCAGCACTTTATAATGTAAACTTCAAAATTTTCAAATGTGCATAAAAATTGTTTAACTCGATGAAATTTCAAAATTTAAAATGTTTTTGATATCTAAAAAATGTTTCCTATCCAGTGATACCAATATTTATGAATTTCGTCCAAAATTGAGTATTTTTTTATTTTGAAAACCCCTTTTGACAACACCAATTTTGGAATCTTTAATTGAGCATAACTACACGAAAAATTCATGAAATTTCAAAATTTCAAGTGTTTTAGAATCTACTGAAAAATCT
Organism: Caenorhabditis virilis; assembly: GCA_964036255.1. Lineage (NCBI taxonomy): Eukaryota > Metazoa > Nematoda > Chromadorea > Rhabditida > Rhabditidae > Caenorhabditis > Caenorhabditis virilis. Next base: position 4,916,320 of record OZ038417.1, on the reverse strand, counting down.
CTATCGAATGGTATAAAAATCATTGAGATCCTGTGTGTCAATCTTGAGATATGATTAATCAAACTTTAATGCTCAGCACTTTATAATGTAAACTTCAAAATTTTCAAATGTGCATAAAAATTGTTTAACTCGATGAAATTTCAAAATTTAAAATGTTTTTGATATCTAAAAAATGTTTCCTATCCAGTGATACCAATATTTATGAATTTCGTCCAAAATTGAGTATTTTTTTATTTTGAAAACCCCTTTTGACAACACCAATTTTGGAATCTTTAATTGAGCATAACTACACGAAAAATTCATGAAATTTCAAAATTTCAAGTGTTTTAGAATCTACTGAAAAATCTCTATCGAATGGTATAAAAATCATTGAGATCCTGTGTGTCAATCTTGAGATATGATTAATCAAACTTTAATGCTCAGCACTTTATAATGTAAACTTCAAAATTTTCAAATGTGCATAAAAATTGTTTAACTCGATGAAATTTCAAAATTTAAAATGTTTTTGATATCTAAAAAATGTTTCCTATCCAGTGATACCAATATTTATGAATTTCGTCCAAAATTGAGTATTTTTTTATTTTGAAAACCCCTTTTGACAACACCAATTTTGGAATCTTTAATTGAGCATAACTACACGAAAAATTCATGAAATTTCAAAATTTCAAGTGTTTTAGAATCTACTGAAAAATCTCTATCGAATGGTATAAAAATCATTGAGATCCTGTGTGTCAATCTTGAGATATGATTAATCAAACTTTAATGCTCAGCACTTTATAATGTAAACTTCAAAATTTTCAAATGTGCATAAAAATTGTTTAACTCGATGAAATTTCAATATTTAAAATGTTTTTGATATCTAAAAAATGTTTCCTATCCAGTGATACCAATATTTATGAATTTCGTCCAAAATTGAGTATTTTTTTATTTTGAAAACCCCTTTTGACAACACCAATTTTGGAATCTTTAATTGAGCATAACTACACGAAAAATTCATGAAATTTCAAAATTTCAAGTGTTTTAGAATCTACTGAAAAATCTCTATCGAATGGTATAAAAATCATTGAGATCCTGTGTGTCAATCTTGAGATATGATTAATCAAACTTTAATGCTCAGCACTTTATAATGTAAACTTCAAAATTTTCAAATGTGCATAAAAATTGTTTAACTCGATGAAATTTCAAAATTTAAAATGTTTTTGATATCTAAAAAATGTTTCCTATCCAGTGATACCAATATTTATGAATTTCGTCCAAAATTGAGTATTTTTTTATTTTGAAAACCCCTTTTGACAACACCAATTTTGGAATCTTTAATTGAGCATAACTACACGAAAAATTCATGAAATTTCAAAATTTCAAGTGTTTTAGAATCTACTGAAAAATCTCTATCGAATGGTATAAAAATCATTGAGATCCTGTGTGTCAATCTTGAGATATGATTAATCAAACTTTAATGCTCAGCACTTTATAATGTAAACTTCAAAATTTTCAAATGTGCATAAAAATTGTTTAACTCGATGAAATTTCAAAATTTAAAATGTTTTTGATATCTAAAAAATGTTTCCTATCCAGTGATACCAATATTTATGAATTTCGTCCAAAATTGAGTATTTTTTTATTTTGAAAACCCCTTTTGACAACACCAATTTTGGAATCTTTAATTGAGCATAACTACACGAAAAATTCATGAAATTTCAAAATTTCAAGTGTTTTAGAATCTACTGAAAAATCTCTATCGAATGGTATAAAAATCATTGAGATCCTGTGTGTCAATCTTGAGATATGATTAATCAAACTTTAATGCTCAGCACTTTATAATGTAAACTTCAAAATTTTCAAATGTGCATAAAAATTGTTTAACTCGATGAAATTTCAAAATTTAAAATGTTTTTGATATCTAAAAAATGTTTCCTATCCAGTGATACCAATATTTATGAATTTCGTCCAAAATTGAGTATTTTTTTATTTTGAAAACCCCTTTTGACAACACCAATTTTGGAATCTTTAATTGAGCATAACTACACGAAAAATTCATGAAATTTCAAAATTTCAAGTGTTTTAGAATCTACTGAAAAATCTCTATCGAATGGTATAAAAATCATTGAGATCCTGTGTGTCAATCTTGAGATATGATTAATCAAACTTTAATGCTCAGCACTTTATAATGTAAACTTCAAAATTTTCAAATGTGCATAAAAATTGTTTAACTCGATGAAATTTCAAAATTTAAAATGTTTTTGATATCTAAAAAATGTTTCCTATCCAGTGATACCAATATTTATGAATTTCGTCCAAAATTGAGTATTTTTTTATTTTGAAAACCCCTTTTGACAACACCAATTTTGGAATCTTTAATTGAGCATAACTACACGAAAAATTCATGAAATTTCAAAATTTCAAGTGTTTTAGAATCTACTGAAAAATCTCTATCGAATGGTATAAAAATCATTGAGATCCTGTGTGTCAATCTTGAGATATGATTAATCAAACTTTAATGCTCAGCACTTTATAATGTAAACTTCAAAATTTTCAAATGTGCATAAAAATTGTTTAACTCGATGAAATTTCAAAATTTAAAATGTTTTTGATATCTAAAAAATGTTTCCTATCCAGTGATACCAATATTTATGAATTTCGTCCAAAATTGAGTATTTTTTTATTTTGAAAACCCCTTTTGACAACACCAATTTTGGAATCTTTAATTGAGCATAACTACACGAAAAATTCATGAAATTTCAAAATTTCAAGTGTTTTAGAATCTACTGAAAAATCTCTATCGAATGGTATAAAAATCATTGAGATCCTGTGTGTCAATCTTGAGATATGATTAATCAAACTTTAATGCTCAGCACTTTATAATGTAAACTTCAAAATTTTCAAATGTGCATAAAAATTGTTTAACTCGATGAAATTTCAAAATTTAAAATGTTTTTGATATCTAAAAAATGTTTCCTATCCAGTGATACCAATATTTATGAATTTCGTCCAAAATTGAGTATTTTTTTATTTTGAAAACCCCTTTTGACAACACCAATTTTGGAATCTTTAATTGAGCATAACTACACGAAAAATTCATGAAATTTCAAAATTTCAAGTGTTTTAGAATCTACTGAAAAATCTCTATCGAATGGTATAAAAATCATTGAGATCCTGTGTGTCAATCTTGAGATATGATTAATCAAACTTTAATGCTCAGCACTTTATAATGTAAACTTCAAAATTTTCAAATGTGCATAAAAATTGTTTAACTCGATGAAATTTCAAAATTTAAAATGTTTTTGATATCTAAAAAATGTTTCCTATCCAGTGATACCAATATTTATGAATTTCGTCCAAAATTGAGTATTTTTTTATTTTGAAAACCCCTTTTGACAACACCAATTTTGGAATCTTTAATTGAGCATAACTACACGAAAAATTCATGAAATTTCAAAATTTCAAGTGTTTTAGAATCTACTGAAAAATCTCTATCGAATGGTATAAAAATCATTGAGATCCTGTGTGTCAATCTTGAGATATGATTAATCAAACTTTAATGCTCAGCACTTTATAATGTAAACTTCAAAATTTTCAAATGTGCATAAAAATTGTTTAACTCGATGAAATTTCAAAATTTAAAATGTTTTTGATATCTAAAAAATGTTTCCTATCCAGTGATACCAATATTTATGAATTTCGTCCAAAATTGAGTATTTTTTTATTTTGAAAACCCCTTTTGACAACACCAATTTTGGAATCTTTAATTGAGCATAACTACACGAAAAATTCATGAAATTTCAAAATTTCAAGTGTTTTAGAATCTACTGAAAAATCTCTATCGAATGGTATAAAAATCATTGAGATCCTGTGTGTCAATCTTGAGATATGATTAATCAAACTTTAATGCTCAGCACTTTATAATGTAAACTTCAAAATTTTCAAATGTGCATAAAAATTGTTTAACTCGATGAAATTTCAAAATTTAAAATGTTTTTGATATCTAAAAAATGTTTCCTATCCAGTGATACCAATATTTATGAATTTCGTCCAAAATTGAGTATTTTTTTATTTTGAAAACCCCTTTTGACAACACCAATTTTGGAATCTTTAATTGAGCATAACTACACGAAAAATTCATGAAATTTCAAAATTTCAAGTGTTTTAGAATCTACTGAAAAATCTCTATCGAATGGTATCAAAATCATTGACATCCTGTGTGTCAATCTTGAGATATGATTAATCAAACTTTAATGCTCAGCACTTTATAATGTAAACTTCAAAATTTTCAAATGTGCATAAAAATTGTTTAACTCGATGAAATTTCAAAATTTAAAATGTTTTTGATATCTAAAAAATGTTTCCTATCCAGTGATACCAATATTTATGAATTTCGTCCAAAATTGAGTATTTTTTTATTTTGAAAACCCCTTTTGACAACACCAATTTTGGAATCTTTAATTGAGCATAACTACACGAAAAATTCATGAAATTTCAAAATTTCAAGTGTTTTAGAATCTACTGAAAAATCTCTATCGAATGGTATAAAAATCATTGAGATCCTGTGTGTCAATCTTGAGATATGATTAATCAAACTTTAATGCTCAGCACTTTATAATGTAAACTTCAAAATTTTCAAATGTGCATAAAAATTGTTTAACTCGATGAAATTTCAAAATTTAAAATGTTTTTGATATCTAAAAAATGTTTCCTATCCAGTGATACCAATATTTATGAATTTCGTCCAAAATTGAGTATTTTTTTATTTTGAAAACCCCTTTTGACAACACCAATTTTGGAATCTTTAATTGAGCATAACTACACGAAAAATTCATGAAATTTCAAAATTTCAAGTGTTTTAGAATCTACTGAAAAATCTCTATCGAATGGTATCAAAATCATTGACATCCTGTGTGTCAATCTTGAGATATGATTAATCAAACTTTAATGCTCAGCACTTTATAATGTAAACTTCAAAATTTTCAAATGTGCATAAAAATTGTTTAACTCGATGAAATTTCAAAATTTAAAATGTTTTTGATATCTAAAAAATGTTTCCTATCCAGTGATACCAATATTTATGAATTTCGTCCAAAATTGAGTATTTTTTTATTTTGAAAACCCCTTTTGACAACACCAATTTTGGAATCTTTAATTGAGCATAACTACACGAAAAATTCATGAAATTTCAAAATTTCAAGTGTTTTAGAATCTACTGAAAAATCTCTATCGAATGGTATAAAAATCATTGAGATCCTGTGTGTCAATCTTGAGATATGATTAATCAAACTTTAATGCTCAGCACTTTATAATGTAAACTTCAAAATTTTCAAATGTGCATAAAAATTGTTTAACTCGATGAAATTTCAAAATTTAAAATGTTTTTGATATCTAAAAAATGTTTCCTATCCAGTGATACCAATATTTATGAATTTCGTCCAAAATTGAGTATTTTTTTATTTTGAAAACCCCTTTTGACAACACCAATTTTGGAATCTTTAATTGAGCATAACTACACGAAAAATTCATGAAATTTCAAAATTTCAAGTGTTTTAGAATCTACTGAAAAATCTCTATCGAATGGTATAAAAATCATTGAGATCCTGTGTGTCAATCTTGAGATATGATTAATCAAACTTTAATGCTCAGCACTTTATAATGTAAACTTCAAAATTTTCAAATGTGCATAAAAATTGTTTAACTCGATGAAATTTCAAAATTTAAAATGTTTTTGATATCTAAAAAATGTTTCCTATCCAGTGATACCAATATTTATGAATTTCGTCCAAAATTGAGTATTTTTTTATTTTGAAAACCCCTTTTGACAACACCAATTTTGGAATCTTTAATTGAGCATAACTACACGAAAAATTCATGAAATTTCAAAATTTCAAGTGTTTTAGAATCTACTGAAAAATCTCTATCGAATGGTATAAAAATCATTGAGATCCTGTGTGTCAATCTTGAGATATGATTAATCAAACTTTAATGCTCAGCACTTTATAATGTAAACTTCAAAATTTTCAAATGTGCATAAAAATTGTTTAACTCGATGAAATTTCAAAATTTAAAATGTTTTTGATATCTAAAAAATGTTTCCTATCCAGTGATACCAATATTTATGAATTTCGTCCAAAATTGAGTATTTTTTTATTTTGAAAACCCCTTTTGACAACACCAATTTTGGAATCTTTAATTGAGCATAACTACACGAAAAATTCATGAAATTTCAAAATTTCAAGTGTTTTAGAATCTACTGAAAAATCTCTATCGAATGGTATCAAAATCATTGACATCCTGTGTGTCAATCTTGAGATATGATTAATCAAACTTTAATGCTCAGCACTTTATAATGTAAACTTCAAAATTTTCAAATGTGCATAAAAATTGTTTAACTCGATGAAATTTCAAAATTTAAAATGTTTTTGATATCTAAAAAATGTTTCCTATCCAGTGATACCAATATTTATGAATGTCGTCCAAAATTGAGTATTTTTTTATTTTGAAAACCCCTTTTGACAACACCAATTTTGGAATCTTTAATTGAGCATAACTACACGAAAAATTCATGAAATTTCAAAATTTCAAGTGTTTTAGAATCTACTGAAAAATCTCTATCGAATGGTATAAAAATCATTGAGATCCTGTGTGTCAATCTTGAGATATGATTAATCAAACTTTAATGCTCAGCACTTTATAATGTAAACTTCAAAATTTTCAAATGTGCATAAAAATTGTTTAACTCGATGAAATTTCAAAATTTAAAATGTTTTTGATATCTAAAAAATGTTTCCTATCCAGTGATACCAATATTTATGAATTTCGTCCAAAATTGAGTATTTTTTTATTTTGAAAACCCCTTTTGACAACACCAATTTTGGAATCTTTAATTGAGCATAACTACACGAAAAATTCATGAAATTTCAAAATTTCAAGTGTTTTAGAATCTACTGAAAAATCTCTATCGAATGGTATAAAAATCATTGAGATCCTGTGTGTCAATCTTGAGATATGATTAATCAAACTTTAATGCTCAGCACTTTATAATGTAAACTTCAAAATTTTCAAATGTGCATAAAAATTGTTTAACTCGATGAAATTTCAAAATTTAAAATGTTTTTGATATCTAAAAAATGTTTCCTATCCAGTGATACCAATATTTATGAATTTCGTCCAAAATTGAGTATTTTTTTATTTTGAAAACCCCTTTTGACAACACCAATTTTGGAATCTTTAATTGAGCATAACTACACGAAAAATTCATGAAATTTCAAAATTTCAAGTGTTTTAGAATCTACTGAAAAATCTCTATCGAATGGTATAAAAATCATTGAGATCCTGTGTGTCAATCTTGAGATATGATTAATCAAACTTTAATGCTCAGCACTTTATAATGTAAACTTCAAAATTTTCAAATGTGCATAAAAATTGTTTAACTCGATGAAATTTCAAAATTTAAAATGTTTTTGATATCTAAAAAATGTTTCCTATCCAGTGATACCAATATTTATGAATTTCGTCCAAAATTGAGTATTTTTTTATTTTGAAAACCCCTTTTGACAACACCAATTTTGGAATCTTTAATTGAGCATAACTACACGAAAAATTCATGAAATTTCAAAATTTCAAGTGTTTTAGAATCTACTGAAAAATCTCTATCGAATGGTATCAAAATCATTGACATCCTGTGTGTCAATCTTGAGATATGATTAATCAAACTTTAATGCTCAGCACTTTATAATGTAAACTTCAAAATTTTCAAATGTGCATAAAAATTGTTTAACTCGATGAAATTTCAAAATTTAAAATGTTTTTGATATCTAAAAAATGTTTCCTATCCAGTGATACCAATATTTATGAATTTCGTCCAAAATTGAGTATTTTTTTATTTTGAAAACCCCTTTTGACAACACCAATTTTGGAATCTTTAATTGAGCATAACTACACGAAAAATTCATGAAATTTCAAAATTTCAAGTGTTTTAGAATCTACTGAAAAATCTCTATCGAATGGTATCAAAATCATTGACATCCTGTGTGTCAATCTTGAGATATGATTAATCAAACTTTAATGCTCAGCACTTTATAATGTAAACTTCAAAATTTTCAAATGTGCATAAAAATTGTTTAACTCGATGAAATTTCAAAATTTAAAATGTTTTTGATATCTAAAAAATGTTTCCTATCCAGTGATACCAATATTTATGAATTTCGTCCAAAATTGAGTATTTTTTTATTTTGAAAACCCCTTTTGACAACACCAATTTTGGAATCTTTAATTGAGCATAACTACACGAAAAATTCATGAAATTTCAAAATTTCAAGTGTTTTAGAATCTACTGAAAAATCTCTATCGAATGGTATAAAAATCATTGAGATCCTGTGTGTCAATCTTGAGATATGATTAATCAAACTTTAATGCTCAGCACTTTATAATGTAAACTTCAAAATTTTCAAATGTGCATAAAAATTGTTTAACTCGATGAAATTTCAAAATTTAAAATGTTTTTGATATCTAAAAAATGTTTCCTATCCAGTGATACCAATATTTATGAATTTCGTCCAAAATTGAGTATTTTTTTATTTTGAAAACCCCTTTTGACAACACCAATTTTGGAATCTTTAATTGAGCATAACTACACGAAAAATTCATGAAATTTCAAAATTTCAAGTGTTTTAGAATCTACTGAAAAATCTCTATCGAATGGTATAAAAATCATTGAGATCCTGTGTGTCAATCTTGAGATATGATTAATCAAACTTTAATGCTCAGCACTTTATAATGTAAACTTCAAAATTTTCAAATGTGCATAAAAATTGTTTAACTCGATGAAATTTCAAAATTTAAAATGTTTTTGATATCTAAAAAATGTTTCCTATCCAGTGATACCAATATTTATGAATTTCGTCCAAAATTGAGTATTTTTTTATTTTGAAAACCCCTTTTGACAACACCAATTTTGGAATCTTTAATTGAGCATAACTACACGAAAAATTCATGAAATTTCAAAATTTCAAGTGTTTTAGAATCTACTGAAAAATCTCTATCGAATGGTATCAAAATCATTGACATCCTGTGCGTCAATCTTGAGATATGATTAATCAAACTTTAATGCTCAGCACTTTATAATGTAAACTTCAAAATTTTCAAATGTGCATAAAAATTGTTTAACTCGATGAAATTTCAAAATTTAAAATGTTTTTGATATCTAAAAAATGTTTCCTATCCAGTGATACCAATATTTATGAATTTCGTCCAAAATTGAGTATTTTTTTATTTTGAAAACCCCTTTTGACAACACCAATTTTGGAATCTTTAATTGAGCATAACTACACGAAAAATTCATGAAATTTCAAAATTTCAAGTGTTTTAGAATCTACTGAAAAATCTCTATCGAATGGTATAAAAATCATTGAGATCCTGTGTGTCAATCTTGAGATATGATTAATCAAACTTTAATGCTCAGCACTTTATAATGTAAACTTCAAAATTTTCAAATGTGCATAAAAATTGTTTAACTCGATGAAATTTCAAAATTTAAAATGTTTTTGATATCTAAAAAATGTTTCCTATCCAGTGATACCAATATTTATGAATTTCGTCCAAAATTGAGTATTTTTTTATTTTGAAAACCCCTTTTGACAACACCAATTTTGGAATCTTTAATTGAGCATAACTACACGAAAAATTCATGAAATTTCAAAATTTCAAGTGTTTTAGAATCTACTGAAAAATCTCTATCGAATGGTATCAAAATCATTGACATCCTGTGCGTCAATCTTGAGATATGATTAATCAAACTTTAATGCTCAGCACTTTATAATGTAAACTTCAAAATTTTCAAATGTGCATAAAAATTGTTTAACTCGATGAAATTTCAAAATTTAAAATGTTTTTGATATCTAAAAAATGTTTCCTATCCAGTGATACCAATATTTATGAATTTCGTCCAAAATTGAGTATTTTTTTATTTTGAAAACCCCTTTTGACAACACCAATTTTGGAATCTTTAATTGAGCATAACTACACGAAAAATTCATGAAATTTCAAAATTTCAAGTGTTTTAGAATCTACTGAAAAATCTCTATCGAATGGTATAAAAATCATTGAGATCCTGTGTGTCAATCTTGAGATATGATTAATCAAACTTTAATGCTCAGCACTTTATAATGTAAACTTCAAAATTTTCAAATGTGCATAAAAATTGTTTAACTCGATGAAATTTCAAAATTTAAAATGTTTTTGATATCTAAAAAATGTTTCCTATCCAGTGATACCAATATTTATGAATTTCGTCCAAAATTGAGTATTTTTTTATTTTGAAAACCCCTTTTGACAACACCAATTTTGGAATCTTTAATTGAGCATAACTACACGAAAAATTCATGAAATTTCAAAATTTCAAGTGTTTTAGAATCTACTGAAAAATCTCTATCGAATGGTATAAAAATCATTGAGATCCTGTGTGTCAATCTTGAGATATGATTAATCAAACTTTAATGCTCAGCACTTTATAATGTAAACTTCAAAATTTTCAAATGTGCATAAAAATTGTTTAACTCGATGAAATTTCAATATTTAAAATGTTTTTGATATCTAAAAAATGTTTCCTATCCAGTGATACCAATATTTATGAATTTCGTCCAAAATTGAGTATTTTTTTATTTTGAAAACCCCTTTTGACAACACCAATTTTGGAATCTTTAATTGAGCATAACTACACGAAAAATTCATGAAATTTCAAAATTTCAAGTGTTTTAGAATCTACTGAAAAATCTCTATCGAATGGTATAAAAATCATTGAGATCCTGTGTGTCAATCTTGAGATATGATTAATCAAACTTTAATGCTCAGCACTTTATAATGTAAACTTCAAAATTTTCAAATGTGCATAAAAATTGTTTAACTCGATGAAATTTCAAAATTTAAAATGTTTTTGATATCTAAAAAATGTTTCCTATCCAGTGATACCAATATTTATGAATTTCGTCCAAAATTGAGTATTTTTTTATTTTGAAAACCCCTTTTGACAACACCAATTTTGGAATCTTTAATTGAGCATAACTACACGAAAAATTCATGAAATTTCAAAATTTCAAGTGTTTTAGAATCTACTGAAAAATCTCTATCGAATGGTATAAAAATCATTGAGATCCTGTGTGTCAATCTTGAGATATGATTAATCAAACTTTAATGCTCAGCACTTTATAATGTAAACTTCAAAATTTTCAAATGTGCATAAAAATTGTTTAACTCGATGAAATTTCAAAATTTAAAATGTTTTTGATATCTAAAAAATGTTTCCTATCCAGTGATACCAATATTTATGAATTTCGTCCAAAATTGAGTATTTTTTTATTTTGAAAACCCCTTTTGACAACACCAATTTTGGAATCTTTAATTGAGCATAACTACACGAAAAATTCATGAAATTTCAAAATTTCAAGTGTTTTAGAATCTACTGAAAAATCTCTATCGAATGGTATCAAAATCATTGACATCCTGTGCGTCAATCTTGAGATATGATTAATCAAACTTTAATGCTCAGCACTTTATAATGTAAACTTCAAAATTTTCAAATGTGCATAAAAATTGTTTAACTCGATGAAATTTCAAAATTTAAAATGTTTTTGATATCTAAAAAATGTTTCCTATCCAGTGATACCAATATTTATGAATTTCGTCCAAAATTGAGTATTTTTTTATTTTGAAAACCCCTTTTGACAACACCAATTTTGGAATCTTTAATTGAGCATAACTACACGAAAAATTCATGAAATTTCAAAATTTCAAGTGTTTTAGAATCTACTGAAAAATCTCTATCGAATGGTATAAAAATCATTGAGATCCTGTGTGTCAATCTTGAGATATGATTAATCAAACTTTAATGCTCAGCACTTTATAATGTAAACTTCAAAATTTTCAAATGTGCATAAAAATTGTTTAACTCGATGAAATTTCAAAATTTAAAATGTTTTTGATATCTAAAAAATGTTTCCTATCCAGTGATACCAATATTTATGAATTTCGTCCAAAATTGAGTATTTTTTTATTTTGAAAACCCCTTTTGACAACACCAATTTTGGAATCTTTAATTGAGCATAACTACACGAAAAATTCATGAAATTTCAAAATTTCAAGTGTTTTAGAATCTACTGAAAAATCTCTATCGAATGGTATAAAAATCATTGAGATCCTGTGTGTCAATCTTGAGATATGATTAATCAAACTTTAATGCTCAGCACTTTATAATGTAAACTTCAAAATTTTCAAATGTGCATAAAAATTGTTTAACTCGATGAAATTTCAATATTTAAAATGTTTTTGATATCTAAAAAATGTTTCCTATCCAGTGATACCAATATTTATGAATTTCGTCCAAAATTGAGTATTTTTTTATTTTGAAAACCCCTTTTGACAACACCAATTTTGGAATCTTTAATTGAGCATAACTACACGAAAAATTCATGAAATTTCAAAATTTCAAGTGTTTTAGAATCTACTGAAAAATCTCTATCGAATGGTATAAAAATCATTGAGATCCTGTGTGTCAATCTTGAGATATGATTAATCAAACTTTAATGCTCAGCACTTTATAATGTAAACTTCAAAATTTTCAAATGTGCATAAAAATTGTTTAACTCGATGAAATTTCAAAATTTAAAATGTTTTTGATATCTAAAAAATGTTTCCTATCCAGTGATACCAATATTTATGAATTTCGTCCAAAATTGAGTATTTTTTTATTTTGAAAACCCCTTTTGACAACACCAATTTTGGAATCTTTAATTGAGCATAACTACACGAAAAATTCATGAAATTTCAAAATTTCAAGTGTTTTAGAATCTACTGAAAAATCTCTATCGAATGGTATAAAAATCATTGAGATCCTGTGTGTCAATCTTGAGATATGATTAATCAAACTTTAATGCTCAGCACTTTATAATGTAAACTTCAAAATTTTCAAATGTGCATAAAAATTGTTTAACTCGATGAAATTTCAAAATTTAAAATGTTTTTGATATCTAAAAAATGTTTCCTATCCAGTGATACCAATATTTATGAATTTCGTCCAAAATTGAGTATTTTTTTATTTTGAAAACCCCTTTTGACAACACCAATTTTGGAATCTTTAATTGAGCATAACTACACGAAAAATTCATGAAATTTCAAAATTTCAAGTGTTTTAGAATCTACTGAAAAATCTCTATCGAATGGTATAAAAATCATTGAGATCCTGTGTGTCAATCTTGAGATATGATTAATCAAACTTTAATGCTCAGCACTTTATAATGTAAACTTCAAAATTTTCAAATGTGCATAAAAATTGTTTAACTCGATGAAATTTCAAAATTTAAAATGTTTTTGATATCTAAAAAATGTTTCCTATCCAGTGATACCAATATTTATGAATTTCGTCCAAAATTGAGTATTTTTTTATTTTGAAAACCCCTTTTGACAACACCAATTTTGGAATCTTTAATTGAGCATAACTACACGAAAAATTCATGAAATTTCAAGATTTCAAGTGTTTTAGAATCTACTGAAAAATCTCTATCGAATGGTATCAAAATCATTGAGATCCTGTGTGTCAATCTTGAGATATGATTAATCAAACTTTAATGCTCAGCACTTTATAATGTAAACTTCAAAATTTTCAAATGTGCATAAAAATTGTTTAACTCGATGAAATTTCAAAATTTAAAATGTTTTTGATATCTAAAAAATGTTTCCTATCCAGTGATACCAATATTTATGAATTTCGTCCAAAATTGAGTATTTTTTTATTTTGAAAACCCCTTTTGACAACACCAATTTTGGAATCTTTAATTGAGCATAACTACACGAAAAATTCATGAAATTTCAAAATTTCAAGTGTTTTAGAATCTACTGAAAAATCTCTATCGAATGGTATAAAAATCATTGACATCCTGTGTGTCAATCTTGAGATATGATTAATCAAACTTTAATGCTCAGCACTTTATAATGTAAACTTCAAAATTTTCAAATGTGCATAAAAATTGTTTAACTCGATGAAATTTCAAAATTTAAAATGTTTTTGATATCTAAAAAATGTTTCCTATCCAGTGATACCAATATTTATGAATTTCGTCCAAAATTGAGTATTTTTTTATTTTGAAAACCCCTTTTGACAACACCAATTTTGGAATCTTTAATTGAGCATAACTACACGAAAAATTCATGAAATTTCAAAATTTCAAGTGTTTTAGAATCTACTGAAAAATCTCTATCGAATGGTATAAAAATCATGGAGATCCTGTGTGTCAATCTTGAGATATGATTAATCAAACTTTAATGCTCAGCACTTTATAATGTAAACTTCAAAATTTTCAAATGTGCATAAAAATTGTTTAACTCGATGAAATTTCAAAATTTAAAATGTTTTTGATATCTAAAAAATGTTTCCTATCCAGTGATACCAATATTTATGAATTTCGTCCAAAATTGAGTATTTTTTTATTTTGAAAACCCCTTTTGACAACACCAATTTTGGAATCTTTAATTGAGCATAACTACACGAAAAATTCATGAAATTTCAAAATTTCAAGTGTTTTAGAATCTACTGAAAAATCTCTATCGAATGGTATAAAAATCATGGAGATCCTGTGTGTCAATCTTGAGATATGATTAATCAAACTTTAATGCTCAGCACTTTATAATGTAAACTTCAAAATTTTCAAATGTGCATAAAAATTGTTTAACTCGATGAAATTTCAAAATTTAAAATGTTTTTGATATCTAAAAAATGTTTCCTATCCAGTGATACCAATATTTATGAATTTCGTCCAAAATTGAGTATTTTTTTATTTTGAAAACCCCTTTTGACAACACCAATTTTGGAATCTTTAATTGAGCATAACTACACGAAAAATTCATGAAATTTCAAAATTTCAAGTGTTTTAGAATCTACTGAAAAATCTCTATCGAATGGTATAAAAATCATGGAGATCCTGTGTGTCAATCTTGAGATATGATTAATCAAACTTTAATGCTCAGCACTTTATAATGTAAACTTCAAAATTTTCAAATGTGCATAAAAATTGTTTAACTCGATGAAATTTCAAAATTTAAAATGTTTTTGATATCTAAAAAATGTTTCCTATCCAGTGATACCAATATTTATGAATTTCGTCCAAAATTGAGTATTTTTTTATTTTGAAAACCCCTTTTGACAACACCAATTTTGGAATCTTTAATTGAGCATAACTACACGAAAAATTCATGAAATTTCAAAATTTCAAGTGTTTTAGAATCTACTGAAAAATCTCTATCGAATGGTATAAAAATCATTGAGATCCTGTGTGTCAATCTTGAGATATGATTAATCAAACTTTAATGCTCAGCACTTTATAATGTAAACTTCAAAATTTTCAAATGTGCATAAAAATTGTTTAACTCGATGAAATTTCAAAATTTAAAATGTTTTTGATATCTAAAAAATGTTTCCTATCCAGTGATACCAATATTTATGAATTTCGTCCAAAATTGAGTATTTTTTTATTTTGAAAACCCCTTTTGACAACACCAATTTTGGAATCTTTAATTGAGCATAACTACACGAAAAATTCATGAAATTTCAAAATTTCAAGTGTTTTAGAATCTACTGAAAAATCTCTATCGAATGGTATAAAAATCATTGAGATCCTGTGTGTCAATCTTGAGATATGATTAATCAAACTTTAATGCTCAGCACTTTATAATGTTAAGAGCCACTCAGTTTTTATACCTTTTTAAAATTTATGTTCTATTCAGGAAGTTTTATCTTTAATGCAGGAGGTCTATACGTAGGTTTTAAATGTTGCTTAAATTCAATTTTATATACCGGTGGTTAAATATTAGCAAAAAAAACCTAAAAATGCGAAAATAAGACCACCTGCCTTATTGGTGTAAACTTTTACGTTTTTGAGACCAAAGTTCGGTTCCGAGTGCCTTTTTTCTACTTTTTTGCAATTTTTTTTAGGTATTTAAAATTGCATTTCAGATCGATTTAGCAACATTTATAATCTGCATATAGTCCTCCTTTAAATTTCACGCTCTAAAATGTACTTTTTCAATTTACAAAAAAGGTTATAAAACATAAATCACATTCCATGACAATTTTTAGAATATCACCTGCGGCTTACATATTTATTAATTTAGCAAGATCCCAAACGAAACCTAATCCAATAATTTATTTGTTTATGAATCACAACTTAATATTAAAATAACTTTGTGACGTCATCGTGTTATAAATAGCATTTTCTTATTATATCGGCTAACACTTTGAAGTTTTTTGTTAATCCACTGAAACTACAGTAGTAGTAGAGCGAGTTTTAGCCCTATCTCATTTTCTGAGAGGTTTAGAATCTTAGAAAAAAATAGAAAAGGTGATTGGTGATTTTTAAACATGTGTGAAAAATTAAAAATACGTGAAAAATTACAGATTTTATCATTTTCAGATTGAAATTCAAGATTAATAAACTCCGATTTTTATGAAAAGTTTGGACCCGTCACGCTGAAGACACGTTTACTCCGATCTTTTCTTGTATTAAAGACTTGGGCACGAAGTGTGGGATTTGTTGAAAGCATAATCAAACATGGGCTGAAAAATAAAGTTTTTTTTGGTGAAACTTGAAAACCCTTTTTTTTTTAATTTGAAATTACTCATGAAATATTTTTAAGGAGATTTTGACAGAGTAATTGGGATGAAAGATGAGGAAATCCCGATTCCAACTCTGTTTTTAAAATTTTCGAAAACCACCTAGAAGCCGAGAAAATGAGCTTCAAAACAATGGCCTAGGAAAAAGGGCCATCTGCGAAAACTAGTCCGCGGGAATTTTTACAAGAAGGATCCGAAAATAAATGCAAAAGCATAATTACAAAACTGGCTAATTTAAGCATTCCCAATAAATACTAGTAATTTCAGCACAAAAAAGCTCATAGGAAAAAGTTCGGCCAGGTGGCCCCTTTTTCTAGGCCATTGTTTTGAGCCGTGTTTCCTCGGCTTCTAGGTGGTTTTAGAAAATTTTAAATACAGATTTGGAATGAGAATCAAGTCTATTTTCATCCGAGTTGCATGCATTGGCTCCTTTAAATTTAAATTTTGCTCTTTTTAAACTGTGAACGAGATTACGAGATTAAAGACAAGCTTACCAGACATTGGTAAAATCCCATGATAAGTGCATCAATGCAAGGGCTATATCACCGAAATCATATCTCCAGATGGCAAAACAGATCTGGAACGAAAAATGAACAAGTTATTATGGAAATATAAACCTCTGCTATAGTAGTGACGACGAAACAAGAGGACATTAAAATTTGAGTGATGCACAATCTTCTTTCCGTTTGGACAACTCTATGGGATAATCTTGACATTTTATATAAAGTTACAACAGTCGCAAAAGCCATGGTTGATAATGTTAGGGTTCGACAGTAGACAATATATACAGTTGTCGATCCACCATCATATTTATGAATATAATTTATAAATATTCCGCCAAGGGTGGGTTGAATGAGTCGTCCTGTTAATATAGGATGCCATAACAATGGAATAGCAAAAACTAGTGTTGGAAATAAAATCAATTTCATATGTCGAAACCAAAATTTAGTATATGTTAGAGGTATAAGTAAACAGGTCATTCGATTCAGGCTTAAAAGAGCCTCTAGAACAAGTTGAACGAATTGTAAATATCGAAAAATAATAAGGAAAAAATATGGAATAATATAATAAGTATTCAGAAACCAAATCATTGGCTCACATAACTGAGGAGTAAAGAGCAATAATCTGGAAAAGAAAAAAGTGAGAGGATCGGATATCAAAATAGTGTTGTTTTCAATTAAAAAAGAAAAACAACTTTTGTATGCGATTTTTTGCATTTATAGAAATAAATAAATCCAGCGCGAATTCAAAATTATATTTTTGTAATCTTTGGCAGTTTCTGTTCGCTTTTGCGTAAATTGCGCTCTAATAATGAGAGAAAGCTCTAATTTTTGAAATAAAAATAAGGTATGTTAAATTAACTGATACACTGTCTTTAAACTATTTAATTTAGTTTAATCGAAAAAAATGCAAATTTCATAAGACCCATAAACGGGCAAACATCGCAAAAGCGAAGCAGATACATTATTTATCCAGTTTCAAAAACCTTTTCATTGAAATCATAAAAAATAATTTTGATAAAATTTCGAATATCCAAAGAGAACAAGTTCTTATGAAGTTTTGTAGAATGCTCAACGTTTCGTAGATTGTTGGTCAATGTCATCCAAGTTATGAGCTGTCAAAGTTTGTTTCGTCTTCAAGGCATATATTTATGAATTTCAGTTACATTAGGGCAAAGTTAATGAGAAAACAATTGGATTAATAACAAAAAAGATTTTAAGTTAAACATATTTTATTCGTTGTTTTTTCATTTTAATTTATGTTTTTAAACATTTTTTTTTGGATTTTTCATGCCCACGGACTAGTTTTTGCCGGTGGCCCATTTTTCTAGGCCATTGTTTTGAGGCGCATTTTCTCCTCGGCTTCTAGGTGGTTTTAGAAAATTTTAAAAACAGATTTGGAATGAGAATGAAGTCTATTTTCATCCCAAATACATTCATTAACTCCGTAAAGTCCTCCTTTAATTTTCGAAACACCCAAAAAAAGCTAAATCCCACCTTTGAAAGAACATATCCAGGTTTAAGAGGGAGAAAGTAACAGTAAGGCTCCAAGAATACAGAAAATAGAATGATTCGTTCATATAATTTTTCCTGTATTTAAATAATAATAAATAGAGCATTCTTGCTTGAATAATTGATGTTGGAAGCATATAGATTAGCTGACCAAAAAACTTCAGATTTTCAACAAAATTGTTCACTTTATTGCAAGTGGTTGAGCTTTGTGCCATTTTATAAAATAATAGGTAAAAATTAAAGTGTCAATGTAATAAATAAATAAATAAATAAATTCAGAACTTCATAGTTGCACTTGCATCACCTTTAACACTAGAAAATTCTACAGCTGAATTTTTCAACAACAAAAAACAAGCTGAAAATATTACAAATTATTGTGATAGAGAAAAAAAAACAAAGTAAGCTATTCCGACGTGAACCAACATACGAAAAAAATGAAAGTTCGAATCAGTTTTCTTAAAAATAAAATATGAAATCGTCGCTAGAATTTCCGGGTATTCCTGACAAGTTCGATGAATTTAAAGTAGATCCTACGACCTTTGAAGTAAGTTGAATATTCCTTGAATGTAGCTAAAAACAAACAATTTTGAAGCAAATTTTATTCAAATACTCGGAAAATAAAAAAAAAACAGAAAATTCTAAAATAAACAAAAACTGTTAAAAAACGATAGTGAAATTTTTAGAAATCTAAATTATATGCCTAACCGATCCATTTTTCGGAAAATTGATTTTTTTTTTGGGCCGGTGAAGAATTGTGTTGATGAAATCTGTAAATTTTTCATTGGTTTCAAAAAATAATAACTCTGCTAAACGTTGCAAAACGTACATCTATTTTATCTTCTTTCAAAATTCTGACGAAATTTTCATTTTTGGTTGAAAATTAGGAAAATCAACGTTTTTCCCGTATTTTATGAAGGATCCCTTTTAGTTCTTGTAAGAAAAATTAATTTGACACTTATTAAAAATAATTAACGACGTTTAGCAGAAAAAAACGCTGAAAATCGGACAAAAACGAGAGAAATTTGAAAAAAAAACAAACAAAAAATTCAAAAATTTAAATTCCCGCGCACACACCTGACTCCTGTTCAGTGGAGCGCACATGAAAATCCATAAAACGCGGTCATTTAAAATCTTGTCGCCGCAGCGGCGAAATTGTTAACCGGAACCCTGTCTTTAATCAAAGTCTTAAATCAATATTATTAAAGGTAACAAATTGTCATGAGTTAACACTTAAAAACACATCAAAATATGGGATTTTGTACAAAGTTAAGACAAATTCGAACAAAAGGGTGAAAATTGAGAATTGTGCGGATATTTTAAAACCGGGAAATCAGATAAAGGTATTTAGGAAAACGGTTGGGATTCACAAATTATGAAAATATTTTCAGATTCCAATTACAATTCTGGTCGATGGCGTAATTAAGGACAAAATGTATGTATATTATACAATCGTGGGTACACAATGGTTGGATGATCGAATGTCCGCATTTAGGTTTGTTTAGATTAAAGGGGTTTTTTGGAAGCATTAGGTATTTTTAAAAATGAAATAAAAGAGGTGTCAAATTCATCCATCAAAAAAATTGGCCGAACTTGGATTTCTAGTCCCCGTTTCGTTTTTCTAGGCCAAAAAAAGGAGTACAAAGATTTTTCTTGCATTTTTCTTGAAAAAAATAATTTTTTCAGAACATATTATTTAAAAAAAATCATATTGGAGCTATCCAGAAACTAAAAACGACGTAAAAAATTCATTCAATTCAGAAACGCGAAAAAATTAAATTTAAACGCAAAAAATTATTTTTTTGTTATTTTTTCACGTTTCTACATTGAATTTTTGCAGTTTTTCGTCGATTTTAGTTTCCGGATAGGTCCAATATGATTTTTTTAAAATATGTTCTGAAAAATTTATTTTTGCAAGAAAAATTTTGCAAAAAAATGTTTCAGAAATAAAAAAAAAAGATTATAGTGTACGGTTGAGCGCGTTTGCAACATTTCGTATTTTCTTTGCTAAAAGCGGTTGTTCTGAGAAGCTACAAATTGTGATGAGCTGTGAAATTAGATATTTATTGATCCTCCGAAGAAATTAGAATGAAAATTAAAAAATAACGGTAAAATTGGAGTATAGGTTGAAAGATTACGAATCAATAGATTATTCGAAAATTTTTTGAGAAAAAAATTATTGGAAAAACCATTTTTTTGACAAAAAGTTTTTCGACAAAATCATTAGGACGGTAGAGCGCGTTTGCTCCCATCGTTTTTTATTTGCCGATACAGTTGGTTAGACCTTTTCAAAAACAACATATTTAAAGACAGCTGTTCAGTTAATTTGACCCTACCTGATCTTAGTTTCAAAAATTAGATTAGTACAATGCAATTTATGCGAAATCACACCGATAAATACTCGTGTCACAGCAGCGGTTCAAAGTTGAAAAAATCAAAATTTGAATGTGCGCGTGTCCGTGCGACGCGGTCGGTGTCCGTGCAACGCGGTCGATGTCGGCGCGAGACACAATTATTTGAATGGGGCTACATCATACCTCTGCCAGACTTGTCGAAGCTTTGAAGGTCAGAGTACGAACACCAAAAAATCGAAAAAACGTCGAAGTACATATATTCACCAAAACTGCTTACCACTGCGCTAACAAGCAACATGAGAGCAGAGGAGTAAAATACCGTTATGTCATAGCCATCCCTACGATACATGAGAGCGAGCGCATGTAAAATTTTCTATTTTTGCAGTACTAAAAAAAATGTCGGAGTACAAACACTATAAAATTTTGAAAAATATCGGAGTACATACAGAAAAAATACGCCCTGGCAGAGGTATGGGCTACATATTGGTATTGTTGTTTGGACCACCTGGACTCCCATTCGAATTTTGATTTTTTGCCTTGAATTTGGATCGTGTTAAAGACAGGGTGCCAGTTATTTTTACCCCATATGGATTTAATTGTGAAAAATTCATCTTTCTACCGACATTCTAGTATATTCCATGCGAAATCCCGACGAAAAAAAACAATTTTGTAGTTCCGTCCGGAAGATGAAAAAAATTATTTTTGAATTCCCGCCGTACGCTCACGTACGCTTTTTGGCGGGAAGCACAACAATTTGAATTTTTTACATTTTTTTCAAAACTGTTATTTTTTAATTTTTTTAGTGGAAAATGTTTCTTTTCAGTAGAATAACATAAGTAAAGTATGTTGCGACCAGATTCAAACAATTTTGAGGCAAATTTTATTTAAATACCCGAAAAATAAGAAAAATTCAAAAAAATTCAAAAACCTCAAAAACAAACAAAAACTGTTAAAAAACGATAATGACATTTTTAGAAATCTAAAATGATATGTCAAACTGATCAATTTTTCGGAAAACTGATTTTTTTGGGTCGCTGATGAATTGTGTCCATGAAATCTGTAAATGTATCGTCGGTTTCAAAAAAAAAATAAACTAGAATACCTGTGAAATAATAATTTATTTGCGAAACGTACGCCTATTTAATCTGCTTTCAAAATTATAGCGAAATTTTCATTTTTGGATGAAAATTGGGAAAATCAACGCTTTTCCCGCATTTTATGAGGGATCCCGGTTAGTTCCTGTAAGAAAAATTAATTTGACACTTATTAAAAATAATTAATGACTTTCAGCAAAAAAAAACGCTAAAAATCGAACAAAAACGAAAGAAATTTGAAAAAAACACACAAAAAATTCAAAAATTCAAATTACCGCGCACACACATGACTGCTGTTCATTGGAGCGCACATGAGAATTCAAAACACGCGGTAATTTAAAATCTTATCGCCGCAGCGGCGAAACTTTTAACTGGCACCCTGTCTTTAACTGCCTTTAAGGAACTGCAAGATCAGCAATTTATTTTTTATTCACAAAAAGTGCAAGAAAAAATCATAAACGGGTAGCATTTAGGCAAATAAAAAGCGATGGAGCAAACGCGCTCTACCGTCCTAATGATTTTGTCGAAAAATCGTTTTTCCGAAAAATTTTTTGCAATAATGATTTTTCCCATAATCTTTTTGTCAAAACATCTTTTTTTTTCCAATAATCTTTCAACCTAAACTCAAAAATTCACTCATCAAAAACAATTTGGCCGAACTTGGATTTCTAGTCCCCATTCGCTTTTTCTAGGCCATTACAATGAGTATAGGTTAAAAGATTTTAAAACTATCTGATTTTTGGGGAAAAAATGTTCTGAAAAAATTATTATTTTTAAGAATAATTTTGAAAAAAAAATGTTTCAGAAATAAAAAAATGATTATAGTGTACGGTTGAGCTCGTTTACTACATTACGTATTTTCTTTGCTAAAAACGGAGTTTTTCTAAGAATTTACAAAATTTGATGAGCTGTAAAATCAGATATTTATAAATCAACTAATGAAATTACAATAAAAATTTTAAAATAACTGAAAAATTGCGAAAACCATTCAGCAAAAATTTCTAGTGAAGCAAGTGCGCTCTGCCGTCCTTTCGAAAACGTTTCTTAAAACGTTTTTGCAAAACATTTTTATTCAGAAAATCTTTTTTCAAAAATCTATTTTTTTATTTGGAAGTTAAATGACCTAGAAAAATAAATGGGGACTAGAAATCCAAGTTCGGTCATTTAGCCTACCGTTTCTCATTCTAAATTAGATTTTTTTTTAAAAGTTTTTTGTCGCTTTTAATTTTTTTTCGAATGAAATGAGATTCTTTTATTTTTTATTTGTTACATTTTGATGCTTCCGAATGCTTCAAAATATCCACTTTAAAAAATGTTTAAACCGAAATTAATTTTTTTTTCAGATGCTGGGAACGTGTAAAAGCGCAAGCAATTCATACAAAGTGTATTACAATAAACATGGCGAAAAATACTGAATAAAGGGAATATACGATTTTTTCTTTTATTCATTTTTTATTATTGTCAACTCAAACATTCCTGATCATGCAAGTTGATTTTGACCTACTCAGGGAAAGCAATGCACCGGAACATTCCCATTTTGTTCGGGACTGCACCGAAATTTGTCCCGGGACGCGTCCCGGGGCAAAACCCGGATAAAACGGTGCAGTCCCGGACAAAATTTGGACGGTTCGGTGCAAATAAATGTCTCGCCGCCTGCGTCTTGTGGGTGGCAATGGCTGCGAGAGGCCTCCTGGAATCGAACCCGCGACGACTTGAACTCCTGCTTGCTTGACGTACGAGATCTTGAACCACTCGACTATACCTGAACCTGTGGGGGAAAGGGGGGATGGCGCGCTTATATGTGCGCTAGCGCCAGAGTTCCACAGGACTACATATCGGAGAACTTGGATGAGCATAACTATTGTTCTAGGAATCAGATAGGGCTCAAGTTTTGAAAACTTATAGACTGAAAGATGATTGTTAAAATATAGTAGCGTTTTTTTCTTAGAAAACTCTAATTTTCATTTTTTGCAAGGTGACAGTGAATAAGTCTCTATCTTCGATAATTGTGTAAATCTTCAAAACTGAAATTGATATTCACAAATAACATATACAAAAAAATTTCCGTTGCTTTCATTAAGATTTTTGAAGAGAAACTCAGAGCGGGTAGTGCCTGAATCGTTTCTGGCTTTTTTAAATGAGTCATAGCTCATTTGAGATGTAATTTTACGCTGATAAAGGAACTTCTTTCAAAAACTGCAAAGTAGCACGTGGCTCCAAGTCTCATTCTCGAGAATTAGTTTTCGAGTTCAAAAAATTATTTAAAAAATTTAAGAAATACAAAAAACTGCACCGGGACTGCACCGGTGCATCGCTTTTCCTGAGAAGAGCTAACTAGGTAAAACTTTTAGGCAATCACAAATAAACCATTACGTCTTGAAGTGCCAAAATTTCAGCAAATTTGGTTCGCGGAAATTTCTCGATAAAAACATTACATCTGCGTTCGCAAAAAAGTGGTTTTCCAGTTTTTAAGTTGAATGTATTTTTGGTAAACAAACGAGCTCGAATTAAACCAATTTTCAGTTTTGTTTTCGAATTTTGTTGTTCTTGCACTTCGCACTCTTCTTTGTCCGGAATAATTCGAACAAAGTTTGATACTTCCCCATATAAAATTGGACTGCACCAGTGCATCGCTTTGCCTGATAATTTTGAACCATTTTTGTCCGGGACTGTCCCGAAAAAATGAAGGTGCGGTGCATCGCTTTTCCCGAGAATTTTGAACCATTTTCGTCCGGGACTGTCTCGGAAAAATGAAGGTGCAGTGCAGTCCCGGACAAAATTTGGTGCAGTCCCGTACAAACTGGGACTGCACCGGTGCATCGCTTTTCCTGAGTACCCAGAAAATCAAAGTCTCTCACAAAGTCATTCTATTTTCCCTTGCGCTGCGGTCTTTTAGTAAAAATGGATGATCCAAAATTTTTAAGTTGGCAATAAGAAACGACGATTTTCCCTTTTTTTTTTCAATTTCCTTGACTCTCGATATTTTTAATGATCAATCCTGTCTTTTCCAACCCATTTTTGACCATACCAACCGACTATCACAGCAAAAAAATCAAAAAATTGTGAAAGTTACAAAAAAGTGCAAAAAATGCAAAAGGGACTAACTTTGGGAAGATAGTCCCTCGAACGAATTCGAATCGGATCCCAGGTGGTCCAAAGAACAATACCGATGTGTAGCCACATTCAAATAATTGTGTTTCGCGCCAATTCCGACCGCGTTGCACGGACAACGACCGCGTCGCACGGACACGCGGGAATTCAAATTTTGATTTTTTCAACTTTGAACCGCTACTATGACTTGTGTATTTATCGCTGTGATTTCGCATAAATTGCATTGTACTATTTAGAGAACGCTCTAATTTTTGAAACTAAGACCAGGTAGGGTCAAATTAACTGACCAGCTGTCTTTAATTTTTTGTTCTATTTTTTTTAATTTATTTTTTTCAACCAGTGGTTTTCAGCGGAAATTTTGTATTGCCGAGGTACTAAATTTTGAGAAGTTAATCTCTCAGAAAGCCACTGTTTTTTTGAATTTTTTCGATGTTGCCGTTGAAAGTGCCCAAGATTTTTTAGGACAAAATTAGTCGGAATTCGACATATTGGTATTCACGCAAAAAGGATGTTTTTCAAAACAATAATCGGAAACTCAAATTTTTATGAAGAGAATGTGCTTTGTTTCATCCTCTACTTTTTGAGAAATTATCCGTTCATTCCGCCCAGTTACGTCGATCCTACTCAGGAAAAGCGATGCACCGGTGCAGTCCCAGTTTGTACGGGACTGCACCAAATTTTGTCCGGGACTGCACTGCACCTTCATTTTTCCGAGACAGTCCCGGACGAAAATGGTTCAAAATTCTCGGGAAAAGCGATGCACCGCACCTTCATTTTTTCGGGACAGTCCCGGACAAAAATGGTTCAAAATTATCAGGCAAAGCGATGCACTGGTGCAGTCCAATTTTATATGGGGAAGTATCAAACTTTGTTCGAATTATTCCGGACAAAGAAGAGTGCGAAGTGCAAGAACAACAAAATTCGAAAACAAAACTGAAAATTGGTTTAATTCGAGCTCGTTTGTTTACCAAAAATACATTCAACTTAAAAACTGGAAAACCACTTTTTTGCGAACGCAGATGTAATGTTTTTATCGAGAAATTTCCGCGAACCAAATTTGCTGAAATTTTGGCACTTCAAGACGTAATGGTTTATTTGTGATTGCCTAAAAGTTTTACCTAGTTAGCTCTTCTCAGGAAAAGCGATGCACCGGTGCAGTCCCGGTGCAGTTTTTTGTATTTCTTAAATTTTTTAAATAATTTTTTGAACTCGAAAACTAATTCTCGAGAATGAGACTTGGAGCCACGTGCTACTTTGCAGTTTTTGAAAGAAGTTCCTTTATCAGCGTAAAATTACATCTCAAATGAGCTATGACTCATTTAAAAAAGCCAGAAACGATTCAGGCACTACCCGCTCTGAGTTTCTCTTCAAAAATCTTAATGAAAGCAACGGAAATTTTTTTGTATATGTTATTTGTGAATATCAATTTCAGTTTTGAAGATTTACACAATTATCGAAGATAGAGACTTATTCACTGTCACCTTGCAAAAAATGAAAATTAGAGTTTTCTAAGAAAAAAACGCTACTATATTTTAACAATCATCTTTCAGTCTATAAGTTTTCAAAACTTGAGCCCTATCTGATTCCTAGAACAATAGTTATGCTCATCCAAGTTCTCCGATATGTAGTCCTGTGGAACTCTGGCGCTAGCGCACATATAAGCGCGCCATCCCCCCTTTCCCCCACAGGTTCAGGTATAGTCGAGTGGTTCAAGATCTCGTACGTCAAGCAAGCAGGAGTTCAAGTCGTCGCGGGTTCGATTCCAGGAGGCCTCTCGCAGCCATTGCCACCCACAAGACGCAGGCGGCGAGACATTTATTTGCACCGAACCGTCCAAATTTTGTCCGGGACTGCACCGTTTTATCCGGGTTTTGCCCCGGGACGCGTCCCGGGACAAATTTCGGTGCAGTCCCGAACAAAATGGGAATGTTCCGGTGCATTGCTTTCCCTGAGTATTAGCCAAATTTGGTCGTTGGTCAATATCAAATGCATTATAGTTCCAGAATGTTCAAAATACGCGTAACACACAACAAACAAAAACAATAACAAGTATTTTAAAAGGCTTAAGAATTATTGTCATTATTCAATAAAGTGTCTAAATTATCAAGAATCCTCTTCGAAATCCGGTTTTTTTTACTGCTGTAAGTGTTCCTTCTTGTAATTATTTCATTTTGTTTGGATTTGTAAAAGTGTATATAAAAGCTTAATGTACCCTCGTTCTTGTCAAAATAAGAAACAACATGAAGCTTTTATTATTCATTGCCGTTGGTTTACCAGTTCTATCGAATGCTTTCCTATTCCCGATGGGTGGTGGAGGAGGAGGTGGCGGAGGGTGTGGATGTGCTCCGCCACCACCGCCACCATCATGTGGATGTGCACCACCACCACCGCCGCCGCCACCACCACCGCCACCATGTCCTCCACCATCGTGCGGTTGTGGATGCGGGAGAAAGAAGAGGTGGGATTTTTTGTTGAATTCCTAATTTTAAGAAAAAATCGCATTTGTTTCAAATTGTTTGCTGTTTCAAAATTTATTGGTTGGCTAAGAACTCTCTAATGTACCTTAGATGAAAATAGACCTCATGATTATTCTAAATCTGTTTTCAAAATGTTCTAAAACCACCTAGAAGCCGAGAAAACGTGCTTCAAAACAATGACCTAGAAAAATCTGCGGTTTCCACCTGCCCTAACTTTTTCCGATAACCTCTTTGCTTGTTATATTGACAAATATTTGTGGAAAATACTTCAGTATTAAATTATATGTTTTATTTTCGGATCCTTAACGTAAAATCCTTAACGTACCGCGGACTAGCTTTCGCTATTATAGATTTTTCTAGGCTATTGTTTTGAAGCTCATTTTCTCGGCTTCTAGGTGGTTTTAGAAAATTTTGAAAACAGATTTAGAATCAGTGTGAAGTCTATTTTCACCCCCAGTTACTTAGTAAAGTCCTCATTTAAAAATATTTATATTTTTTTAGAGATATAGAGCAAGATATCGTTGAAGGATGGGTCGATTCATCCAAAACCGATGAGACTCTTCAATGCAACAGCTCAGAATTGAGGGAAATTTTGGAGCAGGTTAGATAATTTCATAACTTTTTGATCGTCAAATGTTTTTTTTCTGCAGAACATGAAGCCAACTGTCTCCGCCTCCCTGAAATCTCTCCGCACTTCTTCCAATGATGATCAAAAGCGTGTGATTGTTTGTGCAAAGGGATCGAATGCTTATTTTGCACCACCGGGAACAGAAAATTGCGCGATTCATAACGAAGATCATTTTTGCCAAATTTTCGCGATGGAATGATTGTGAAAACTGGGTTTTTTAATTGAAAATTTTATTTTTCTGTACATTTTTTGAACTCTGAATTTATACAATTTATAAGCTTTGAATAAAACTTCCTGAAAAAAAGATTATTTCTTTGAAGTTCATTAATAGAAAAAAAATCAAAACCTGCAACTAATGGCCTAGATTTCAGTGAAAACTAGGCCACCTTTCTTGGGGTTCTAGGTCATTAATTGCAGAACGCTCTAACAAGGTGAAAACTTACAAAAGGGGTAATTTGGAGGCTAATAAGTAGGTTAATTGAATTCTTGAAACTTGGCAGTAATATTGGGGATAGACCATATTTTGAACTATCAAATTTTGAAGCTTGTCTGAAAAGTTTGAACCGAGTTATGATTATTTTAACACAGTGATTCAACAGTTTTAAGAGGAATCATTAGAAGCTCAAACTTTTTTTAAAAAAAACTTTATTGAAAACGGATTATTTTTTGGAAGTTCTTTATGAAAAATGTTACCAATTTTCGGTTGTTTGTTATTTTATAAATCTTCAAAATTCCGAAAAACATCCATTTTGGAAAACTTTGCACATGGAAATAGACTTTATTCTCTTTCCAAATCTGTTTTCAAAATGTTCTAAAACCACCTAGAAGCCGAGAAAACGCGCGAACTTTTTCCTATGAGCTTTTTGTGCTGAAATTACTAGTATTTATTGGGAATGCTTAAATTAGCCCGTTTTAAATTATGCTTTTGCATCCACTTGTCCTTCACGTAAAAATTCCCCCCGACTAGTTTTCGCCGATGACGATTTTTCTAGGCCATTGTTCTGAGGCCCGTTTTCTCAGCTTAGGTGTTTTCGAAAATTCTAAAAACTGATTTGGAATCGGGATTTTCTCTTTTTTCATCCCAATTACTCTGTGAAAATCTCCTTAAAAATATTTCAAGAGTAATTTCAAATTAAAAAAAGGGTTTTCAAGTTTCACAAAAAAAAACTTTATTTCGAAGTGAACGTGTCTTCAGCGTGTCGGGTCCAAACTTTTCCTAAAAATCAGAGTTTATTCATCTTGAATTTCAATCTGAAAATGATAAAATCTGTAATTTTTCACTTATTTTTAATTTTTTATACATGTTTAAAAATCACCAATCACTTTTTCTATTTTTTTCTAAGATTCTAAATCTATCAGAAAATGAGATGGGGCTAAAACTTGCTCTACTACTACTGTAGTTTCAGTGGATTTGAAATCGCTAACAAAACACTTCAAAATTTTAACCGACATTATTATTATAAGAAAATGTTATTTATAGCACGATGACGTCAGAAAGTTATTTTTATATTAAGTTGTGATTCATAAACAAATAAATTATTGGATTAGGTTTCGTTTGGTATCTTGCCAAATAATAAATATGTAAACAGCCGGTGATATTCTAAAAATTGTCATGGAATGTGATTTATGTTTTATAACCTTTTTTGTAAATTGAAAAAGTACATTTTAGAGCGTGAAATTGAAAGGAGGACTATATGCAGGTATTATTGTCTCAAAAATTCGGCTTCATAAACGTGAAATTCCCTATTTTGCGAAATAGTGTATGCGGAGGGATAATAAGACAACGCAACGCAACCCTTCCCATTGCCCTCACGCGTGGCGTGTCGATTTTTTTGACAGAGGTTCTTCACGTTTATATAACAGATTTTGTAAACAACTAATAATATATATAAGGATCCAGTTTTTTCCAGAGTACCCATTTCTGAGCTCTCCGGAGCTCCCTCCCTTAAAAAACTCGCACTAGCTCTGGCGGTTGGCGTTGAGAGGTGCAAGCACGCTCAACCGCAAAGTGCAAATCTTTTTTGTCGAAAATCTTTTTGTCGAAAAATCTTTTTGTCAGAAAATCTTTTGGTTTTCCAATTAATTGACCTTATACTCCATTTTGCTTGCTCTTTTTTGTAACTTGATCAATATTTTATAATTTTTATTGTTGTAGTAGTGGGTATGGTCAAAAAGTGTCGATTTTAAGAAAATCTTGAATTCCTCCTATATCATTTTATTCAGATTTTCAGAAGGAAACATCATATAACTTTTATCCAAGAGTTGCCGCTTCAAAAGAACATGACTTGCATTTGTACCCGAGATGTACCTCCAATTTTTCCATATTACTGAAATAAGTTTTTCATGCGTTATTTATTACAAATTTCCATTTTTTTAGATCTTCGCTTCATTTAAGAAAGCCGAACGTTTTTGATCAAGATGGCACACAGCTCAACAACTTGCAATAAAGTGAACAACTTTGCTGAAAATCTGAAGTATTTGGGACAGATGACCTACCTGGTTCCATCCGCAATCATCCAAGCCAGACTTCTCTACATATTATTGTTAAAATACAGGAAAAATTATATGAACGAATCATTCTTTTTTCTTTTTTCTTTGGGTGTCATTTTAAGCTTCATTCTTATAATTATAGATATTTTCTTTAATCGAGTTTTGTTATACACCCCTCAGATATGTGAGCCTGTGGCTGATTTTCTAAATACCTATTATATCATTCCATATTTTTCATTTTTGATCAATCGATATTTACAATTCGTTCAGCCTTTTCTAGAAGTTCTTTTGAGTTTAAATCGAATGACCTGCCTTCTTCTCCCTACTTCATATAGCAATTTCTGGTTTGGACATATGAAATTGATCTTATTTCTGATTTTGATTGTACCTGTTCCAATGTTATGGCATCCTATATTAGCAGGACGAGAGTTGACATTCAATTTTGGTGGATTTTCCGTAAATTATGTGCATACATATCCTGGTGGATCGACTACCACATACGCCGTTTATTGCCGGATTTTCACAATTTCAATAATTGCCATTGCCACAATTTTCACCTCGTTTAAAATGTCAAGATTATCACACAGAGTTGTCAAATCGGAAAGAAGGTTGTGTATCACACAGTTTCTAATGTCAGCTTGTTTTGCTGTAACTACTATAGTCGAGGTCCCTTTTTCTGAAAATTGAATAAACAAACAAAAAATATTGTCTTCAGATTTATTTCACACTCTGGAGATATAATTTCCCTGCTATTACTTATGCAGCGATGCAGTTATCATGGGATTTTATCAATGTTTTGTAAGTTTTTGTGACCCCTTTGAAAACTGAAAGTTATTTTAGTCCGTGCTGGATCATGATCTCAAGCAGTCCAACACTTCGTGCACAGGTTTTCAATCGGGAGAAAGGACAGATTGAGCAAATCAAACAGATTAGTACATCGAATGTTAACTTATATCGGAAAAGTTTAAATTCGATATATTGATTTTTGTGTAATGATTATTATTTTCCAATAAAAAATAAAGGACACTTTTCTCTGAATTTCCCGAAGAACAGAGGTGAAGGTGTGCTTAAATTTCGTTCAGCCTTGTCTAGAAGTACTTTTGAGTTTGAATCGAATGACCTGTCTTCTTCTCCCTACTTCATATAACAATTTCTGGTTCGGATATATGAAATTCATACTTTTTCCCGTATTCACTATACCTGTTCCACTTTTATGGCATCCTATATTAACAGGACGGGTCATGTAACCAACATTCGGTGGTATATTTGTAAATTGTGTTCATAAATATGAAGGTGGCTCATCTACCTTGTATCGGAAAGAAGGTTGTGTATCACACAGTTTCTAATGTCAGCTTGTTTTGCTGTAACTACTATTGCAAAGGTTGACACTTTCGTAATGGATCTATGAACGCGACGCACGAATGCGACGCGGTGGCCAACACTCAACACACTGATAAATGCATTTTCCCACAAATTTTCCATCTTGCGTGCGGAGCGTCAATGCACTTGAATAGCATACAAAACTCAAATATCGAGATGAGTTGACAATACCGTATATTTAAAGGACCATCATGGAAATCGTCTCGGGTCTCGAAACGAATTGCGGAAAACACAACTGAAATCTATCGATCGTTTTGTACCGAAAAATAATGTACTAGTGCTACAAACAATTTCTGTATAGGTCCATAAGAATATTAACTTGAGTATTTATTTGTTACAGATTTGTTACGCCACTTGGAAAAACGATTTCACCGATATTTCTTACGTAGCTATGTAGTTATTGCCAACTCAAATATTCTTGATCATGCTAGTTGGTTTTGACCTACCCAGAAAATCTAAGTCTCTCACACAGTCGTGCTATTTTTAAATGCGAGCGGTTGCGCTGCGGTCTTTCAATAGAAAATGAATGATCCAAAATGTTTAACTTAACAATAACATGGGATGTTATCAATGTTTTGTAAGTTTTCAAAAATATCCGCGGCCTTTTTAAAGGAGGTTTTTACGGAGATAATAAATGCACTTTAAAGGGACTCTTTACTAAACTTGGGTTTCAATTCGACTTTCATCTTCTTCACGATATTTGAAAACCTATAAAAGCAAAAATATTTCTCGAAATTTCCTTTTCTAGTACACGAATAAAGCACATTTACATGGTTAGGCGGCGAATGGCCTAACCGCGCGAGAGAGCATGCGAATGTGAGAGTTTTTGCAATTGTTAGGCCATTCGCCGCCTTACCCTGTAACTGTGCTTTTTTCGTGTACTAGAAAAGGAAATTTCGCAAAAATATTTTTCTTGTATATGTTTTCAAATATCAAAAAGAAGATGAAAATGGAATAGAAACCCAAAAACAGTAAAGAATCCCTTTAAATGAAAATAGAGTTCATTCTCATTCCAAATCTGTTTTTAAACATTTTTCTAAAACCACCTAGAAACCTAGAAAACAAGCTTCAAAACAATGGCCTAGAAAAAGTGGCCGAACTTTCCTTTCGTGTTTCGTTTATAAATAGTAATGCAGAATGCTTATATTAATCCTTTTTTAATTTTTAAAAATTTAAAAATTAATGTTTTTTTCACATGCTTTTGGATTTTTCCCGCCTGCGGTCTAGTTGACTCCTTTTTCTAGGCCATTGTTTTGAAGCTCATTTTCTCGGCTTCTAGGTGGTTTTAGAAAATTTTAAAAACAGATTTCGAATGAGTATGACGTCTATTTTCATTTAAGGTACATATATTATCTCCGTAAAGCCTTCCTATAAGTCTTTCAGTAGAAAACTGAAAGTTACAATTTGGAATTTTTATCTAATACGCTTGAAGACATAGTACAACCAAATTTGATCGCAATTTTCTAACTTCTGATTAAGCGAATTACAGTCAATTGAAACCGGTTCCATCTCTACAAGTCCATTGAAAAAACACAGCAACAAAACATCAAACTATAAACATACAAGTAACCAGTTTATAAAATGTGTTATAATCGCTGATAGTTTCCAGAATATACATATATGATCAATTAGAAAACAATAACTAAAAAAATTGTACAAACGATCAAGAATCTTCCATTATTTTCCCCCAAAAGCGATATTCTTGTTCTAAATACCACCCCAGTTTCATTACTCTATAATTTTAACGTTCCCTCTCCTATTTTCTTGTAATTATTTTTTGCATACAGGATGTAATGAAAGTGTATATAAAAGGAACATGACACCGTTCATTCTTGTTGTCAAAACATCATGAAGTTTTTAATCCTCGCGTTTGGTTTACCAATTCTCACCAATGCATTCTTATTCCCGGGTCTTGGAGGAGGAGGCGGCGGAGGAGGTTGTGGTGGAGGATGTGGAGGTGGATGTGCACCACCACCACCATCATGTGGATGTGCACCACCACCACCGCCACCATGTCCACCACCACCACCATGCGGCGGTGGATGCAGAAAGAAGAGGTATGAAAATAATTGTGAATTTTTTTCGCCGATCTTTGGAGGATTAAATCTCGGCTCAAACCACCCAATTATGGTCAGATTTTCAAAAAAAAATTGAAATATTGATGAACTATTAACCAAATTTCATAAAGTTGCAAAAACATGAAACCATGTTACACTCTGTCTTTAAATAATGTTTTTTTTTTAATTTTCAAGGAAATTTTCCAACTTCAAATTTAAAATTTAAAAAATTAAGAAATTTCCAACATTTCAAGCCAAAATTCATTGAAATCCGTTTATCTAGAACAAATTTATCGATTTTTGAAATTTTGAAATTTTTCGATAATTTTTAAAAAATAAATTTTTTATTTTTTTTCAGATTTTGTTGACTTTTTAAAATTTAAGAAATTTGTTTAGATTTTATATATATGCTAAAGGTTCTAAAATAATTAAATTCAGTTGTTCCGCGGGTAGAAAATCACGTACTCAACTTTTTTTAAATTGTGAATTGTCTTTTATGGGCTTACCCAGAAACTGGAAATGCTACAACAAAAAATAAGTCATGAGAGCTATTTTTACGATTTTTTAAAAGTTTCTTTCATTTTTTGCAATTTTTTTGCAACATTTTTAGTTTCTGGGTTTTTAGCTCCATTAAATTATCAGTGAAAATTAATTGAAAATAACAGGAACACCGTCTTTACTGTTAAAAATTTATTGAAGGAGGACTGTATACAAGCTTAATTGGTCTGAAATGTAATTTTATATACCTGAACGATAGTGAAAAATTTTGCAAAAAACTAAAAATGCGAAAATAAGGGCACCCGGAATCGAACTTTGGTCTTAAAAACGTTTACACCAAAATGGCAGCAAAGTTCAATTCCAAGTGCCCTTATTTTCGCATTTTTAGTTTTTTGCAAAATTTTTCACTATCGTTTAGGTATTATCAACTCAAATAGTCTTGATCATCGTGTTTTGAGGGTTACTCAACCTCACAGACGCTCCGCACGCACGCGACACTGTGGCCGGCACTCAACACACTGGAAAATTAGAAAATTAATTTCCCCGCTAATTTTCCAGTGTGTTGAGTGTCGGCCACCGCGTCGTTTGAAAAATATAAAATCTTTAGAAAATTCTTAAATATTCCCGCGCATCGATGTGAGTAGTGCAATAGAGCACAGAAACCACATTTTCGGCGGAAAACAGAAAAAATTCAAATTTTTCTCTTTAAAAACAATTTTGTCACTTAATTTGCACCAAACTTTGTATTTTTATAATTCGGATAAAACCACCCAATTCAGAAAAAATAGCCTTTGTCAGAAATTTTTTGAAAAAGGTTACGAGTCGAAAAAAGAAGACAACTTTCTGAAATTTGAATTTTGAGATTAGGAATTGATTTATTTGAAGTTACACCATGTCTTTAAATAACGCGGTTCTAATTTTCGAGAACACGTCAAATTGTCTTTGGATTTTACATAAATTCCATCAGAAAGCTTCTAAAATAACTAAATTCGAGAGATAGCAAATAGGACCCAATTATGGGCCAAAATTTCAAGTTAAAAAAATTTTTTGGAAATTTAGAACTGCAAAAATAACAGATACATTGTCTTTAATTTAAGAAACCTAATTACTTTTAGTTTTTGGGCCCTTAAGACCTGAATAACCTCAATGTTTCATAATTCTGTAAAAAATCATAAGTATCCATTATTTTCAGAGATGTCGAAAACAAAGAAATCGTCGAAGGCTCAATCGATCCATCTAAAACTTCCGAAACTCTTCCATGCAACAGCTCAGAGTTGAGAAAAATTTTGGAGAAGGTGCTCTTTTTTTTTGAAAAAAATTATTAAAATATTTATTTTCCAGAACATCAGACCAACTCTCTCAGAATCCATTGAATCTCTCCGCTCTTCTTCCCAAGATGACAAACATCGTGTGATCGTTTGTGCTCAAGGAGCAGCAGCCTATTCAGCTCCATCTGGCTCAGAATACTGCGCAATTCGTAACGAAGATCATTTTTGCCAAATTTTCTCGTTGGAATAATTCAAAAACCGGGGCTTTCTTTTCATTTTTAAAAAAATGAACACTCAAAACCTTTATTATCTGTACATTTTGGTTTAAAACGTTTAATAAATGCATTTCTCTTGCTATTCATCAGGATTTGCTTCTGAAAAATAAATCTCAATTTGAAATTTTGCGAAAAAGGTGAACAAACCAATAAGTTTCTTAATCTTTCGTTCTTTCCGCGATTTTTCCCTTTCATGTGACATGAATTTTTCGCGTTCCATTTGCACAATTTCGTCCTCTTCATCTTCTTCAATGATATACTTTTCGAATTGACGTGCAATTTCGCTGAAAAACAAACATCTATATGAAAAAAATGGAACATTTATTTTCGTAGGTTTAAAGGGAGGCGAGGGCGAGCGGTTCGCGGGTCTCGCAGCGAACCACCGTAGGCGGTGGTGCGGAAATTTTCAAGCGTCCTAAGAAAATTTTCGAATGAAGAAGTCATTCGAGTCTTTTGTTGCCAACACGGATAGTCGAATAGTTTTTATAGTTGTTTTTGAAAAATTTGCGACATTTTCTGTTATTCGGACTGCTATTTACGGTTTATCAAGAGGAATAGATGGTTTTGAAGGAGTTTCATGGTGTGTACAGCAGAGGGTCGAAATGTTTAAGATAAGTTTTTGTTTTTATCGTTTGTAAAAATTTTAGCGAAGCTTTCTTGCGATGTCCAACGCTGGTTTTTGACACAAAGAAGATGCCCGGAAAAGCGATCTTTTCATGTTTTCAAGTTCTTGGCGGGAAACGCGTTTTTGGGATTTTTTCGACAACGAGCGAGCGTTGCTACCAGTCGGACGAGATTAACGATGCAGTGGCTATGTCGAAGCTCTAACAAGGTCCTGCGAAGGAAAGTGATGGTGTTTGGGTCAAGTATGAGACAAAGGAAGCTTATGGCCCATCGTTTGGTTGGTTCATTTCCGGATAGGAAATGTCAAAGGGACCTTCCAAGAGTGCAGGCAGTAAGGCTTGAAGGGAATGGATCATCGGTTTTGGCCTGTGTTGGATTGAGGATTAGGCCTTGTGTAAGAGGTGAAGCCCCTGTTTTTCGCCGAAATGAAACGGATTTCATTTGGAGCATAGGAATTCCCGTTTTTCCTTTTTATGAGCTTCTTGAAGCATTTGTGTATGGGAGGAGCGTCATATAATCGGTGAAAAGCGATATAAAGGTGAAACAGCACGTTGAGTTGGAGTTGAAGGTTGTTTGTGTATGCGGTGAAGGATCCTCATGTTTCGAGTTTTTCGATCTTCGTGAAGCTGGGGATAGGAAGGAGTTAGTATCGCATATTATGGAGGATCACTGACGCATAGCTCCTATCTGGAAAGTGGTAGCCCCAGTTTCGGTTAGAGTGAGGCTTCAGTTTGGAGCAGTAAAGCCCCTGTGCTTAGAGGAGGGTTTCCTGTGCAAGTGTTAGAGGATTGGAAAATCCAGTTTTTGAGGATAGATGTTCAAGTTTTTGTTTTGCTAGATTGAAGTCGCATTTGAGGATCGGAGTGTTGTCCAGTTAGTGGAGGATTAAAAGCCCAGTTTGAAGGTTAGTAGTATCGTGGTTGATTGGTGAGGATAGAAGTACACGTGTTTGGGGAAGCGTTGTTCCCGAGGAATAATGTTCCAGTGTGAGGATCCAGATCCTGAAAATAGAAGTCCTGGCTTCTGAGGACCGAAATCTTTAGTTTTGAGTCCAGTTTGTGATAGATGAAGCTCGAGCGTCTGAGGATCGAGATTTTCAATTGTGAGGAATGAAGGGGCCAGTTTGTGGTGGATGAAGCTCCCTCGTCTGAGGATCGAGATCTTCATTTGTGAGGATTGAAGTTTTCCAGTTGTGTTGGATGCAGCTTCAGCGTCCGAAGATCGAGTTTTTCAGTTGTGAGGTTTGAAGTTCCAGTTTGTGACGGATGAAGCGCCATCGTCTGAGGATCGAGATTTTCAATTGTGAGGAATGAAGTTTTCCAGTTTGTGTTGGATGAAGCTTCTGCGTCTGAAGATCGAGTCTTTCAGTTGGGAGTATGGAAGCTCCAGTTTGTGGCGGATGAAGAGCCAGCGTCTGAGGGTCGAGAGTTCTTCAGTTGTGAGGTTTGAAGCTCCAGTTTGTGACGGATGAAGATCCATCGTCTGAGGATCGAGATTTTCAATTGTGAGGATCGAAGTTTTTCCAGTTTGTGTTGGATGAAGCTTCAGCGTCTGAAGATCGAGATTTTCAGTTGTGAGTATTGAAGGTCCAGTTTGTGGCGGATGAAGAGCCAGCGTCTGATGATCGAGAGTTTTTCAATTGTGAGGATTGAAGTTACAGTTTTGTGATGGATTATGCTCCAGCCTTCAAGGGTACAGTTCGTGAAGATGGAAGCTCCAGCTTTTGAAGATCGAAATCGCCAGTCTTGGGAATCGAAGTACCAGCGTTCGAGATTTGAAGTCAGGTTGTGAGGACCATCGGTTTTCCAGTTTTTTGAGGATTAAAGCTCCTGAGGATCAGGATTTTTTACCAGTGTTTGTTGTTTCAGTTCGGTATATCCAAATTCCAGTTTTTGAAAAGGATTGTTTTCTTTCATGTCTATTGAAGTTACATTTTGAGGAAGGATCGAAGTTTTACGAAGATTCAAGAATCCAAGTTTCAGTATGGAAGACTGACGATCCGGTTGTGAGATTCCGAGGGCAGTCTAGATGTTTGAAGTTTATCGAAGATACAGAAGTGATGATCCAGTCGTCGAGAATTTCTAGTTTTCCAGTTTTGAGGTGTAAAGTTCCAACTCGGAGGATCCTACTTCAAATTAGGATATGAAGTGCCCTTTTTTGTAGGATCGTATTTTCCAGAATCCAAGGTTCTTTTGATGAATTAATGGTCAAGTGTTAGGCGAAAGGAGGATCAAGCCGTCGAGGTTTCGAGTTTAAAGTTTTTGTCAAGGATTCTAGTTCCAGTGTGATGTTGGAAGTTCCAACTTAGGGGATCCTACTTCCAATTAGGATATTGGAGTGTCCGTTGTTTGAGGTTCTTCAAAGATTGAGGTACAGAAGTGACGATCCAGCCGTCGAGGATTCTAGTTCCAGTGTGATGTTGGAAGTTCCAACTTAGGGGATCCTACTTCCAATTAGGATATTGGAGTGTCCGTTGTTTGAGGTTCTTCAAAGATTGAGGTACAGAAGTGACGATCCAGCCGTCGAGGATTCTAGTTCCAGCCTTGTTGTATGAAGTTCCCACTTGGAGGATCCTACTTCCAATTAGGATATTGGAGTGCCCGTTTTTCTGGAGGATCATATTTTCCAGAATCGAAGTTTCGAGTTTTGAGGATTGATGTACAAGTGTTTAGGCGGAGTGATGATCCAGTCGTCGAGGTTGCTAATTACCAGTTTGATCCAGTTTTCAGTCATGAGGATGCAAGTTGCCAGTTCGACAGTTCAGTCTTCAGCATGTTGATTAGCGAAGACCAAGAGGTTTTTGACTAATGAAAGCTTATGTGAGTTTGAGTTAGAATATGGTTTCCAGCTTCAGGAGGACAGTGTGGACGTAGTTGAGCTCCGTCTCCCTGGCGCCGCAGTTGGTTGACTGCTT
Source organism: Caenorhabditis virilis (assembly GCA_964036255.1). Lineage (NCBI taxonomy): Eukaryota > Metazoa > Nematoda > Chromadorea > Rhabditida > Rhabditidae > Caenorhabditis > Caenorhabditis virilis. Next base: position 4,876,502 of record OZ038417.1, on the reverse strand, counting down.
TTTCTCAGCCAGTCAACCCTTGTGTTTAATTTTCGAAGTTTATCATGTACTACGGAATATTGTTTGGCACAATAAAGACCTCGCTTCCCAAAACCGAAAAATAAATAGTATTTTTAGCGGAATGTAATGAAGCTAAAATGGAACATTTATTTTCGTAGGTTTAAAGGGAGGCGAGGGCGAGCGGTTCGCGGGTCTCGCAGCGAACCACCGTAGGCGGTGGTGCGGAAATTTTCAAGCGTCCTAAGAAAATTTTCGAATGAAGAAGTCATTCGAGTCTTTTGTTGCCAACACCCCCACCCACCCACCCTTCAGAGTCATAGCGATGAGTGAGACTCAAAAACGGCAGCTCGTTTGGACTTCTCACTCTGGTAGCGTCTAATTCCTTTTTCAGCTTTCAGATCATCATTTTGGGCACTCCGTTTTCCATGGCTTTCTACCAGCAGGATAGCGTGAGCTCGGAGTCAACGCTGCTACAGAAATGCATCAAACCGCCGTTTGGTCATCCGTCAAGCCAAGGGTACCGCAGAACTTCAAGCTAATTTATATCGCTCACATTTGGTTGTTTTTGCCAAAATCAGTTGTCTTGTTGTTTTTTTCTTATTTTTCACCCTCTAATTTTTAATCTGTCGCCCACATTATTTACCCTTTAAAATCGTCCTATCCCGATGTTTTTACCCCTGTTTTTGTGGACCAGGCATCCTAGTATTTCTCAGTTGTTTGATTATACTTGCCATCCCTTATTTTCACAGGTCCTTCTCCTGCATCCTAGTTTTGTTCCACACAAAGGAAGAGCCTTCTTCGCATTAGAGTATGCTTGTACATATTTACGGCTTGCTGTCGTTCTTCCCAGTATTCCCACTGTTTTTTCTCGACCCCGCATCCTAGACAGACTCCGCGTCTTACCTCTATATTTTCGAATTTTTGCCCTCCCTAAATTTTCATTAACCCATGTTTTCCCCGACCTACATCCTATTTTTGTTCCTCAACAAAGTGGAAGAGCTTTCTCTTCCACTCCCTGTACACACTTACGTTTATCATGTACTACGGAATATTGTTTGGCACAATAAAGACCTCGCTTCCCAAAACCGAAAAATAAATAGTATTTTTAGCGGAATGTAATGAAGCTAAAAACGTATTTTAAAAAAACCGCGTTTTATGGACGTTCATGTGCGCTCCACTGGACAGTAGTCAGTTATGTATGTGCGCGGTAATTTAAATTTTTTAATTTTTTGTGTGTTTTTTTTAAATTTCTTTAGTTTTTGCCAAATTTGCAGAGTTTTTTTTTCGTTTAACGTCCTTAATTATTTTTAACAAGTATCAAATTAATTTTTCTTACAGGAACTAAACGGATCCTTCATAAAATACCGGAAAAACGTTGATTTTCCTAATTTTCATCCATGAATGAAAATTTCGCCAGAATTTTGAAAGAAGATAGAATTTTCGCAACTTTTCGCAGGTATTCGAGTTATTATTTTTCGAAGTAATAAATTTATTATTTGTGAAATTGCGCTCCATTGGACAGCCACCGTTGGCACGAGTCCAGAACCACGCCATCTGAATAAAATCGAAAAGATTCTTAACAGTTTAGATTTTTTCGGTGGGCCTGGTTTTGAACACTTGCCAAATTCGTTCAGTGGACCGCAATTTCAATAGCATTTTTCGACCAATAGTTCTATAAAACTTGATCAATAAAAATGCGACCTTTCTAATTATATATTTCTGAATTCTAGAATGAAAACAAATGCTAATTTTCGAAATTTTCCTTGAAAAAATAAATTTCTCATCTAAAATGTTTTTAAAAAATGGACAAAAATCAAGACAACGCGCCGAAAAACAAGAACCGTTTTCCAAGTAGTCTTCTAGGCCATATTTCAAAAACGGTTTTTTTTTCACAATTAATTTAACAGCCTTAAAATTTCAAATTTAATATCAAAGCCTTAAAAATTGCACAAAAATCTATATTAGAGCTTTCTGGAATTAATGGCCTAGAAACCCAAGTAGCGGCCTAGAAAAGAAGTGTTTTCTTTCTTTTTAATCAAAATTTGGATTTTTATCATGATAAATCGCGCGGGAATATTGCTATTTGCTTAATGGGATGGATTTAAATTAACTGGTACATTGTCTTTAAAATGAAATAAACTCGTTCAAACCTAAAACTCGGTCGATCAACCGGCTGCATCCTCCAACATTTCAGCACAATCTCCAAAATACACGGCGACATATTATCAAGACGATTAAATCGATAACCATCCATAAGATACTGATAAACCTGCGTCGCTTGAATCATACCATACGGTTCACCAATTCCATAAATCTCGAAACAAATCATCCCAAATGCCCAAACATCAGTCTTAGGTGACAAAATCCGCGGTCCCAAAACTTCCGGCGGAAGCCATTTGAACGGAATCTTATTCGGATCACTATAAGACGTGTGAAATTCCGATCGACACAATTTCGCAAGCCCGAGATCTGTGATCTTTGCCACCAATCTTCGCGTATTGAATATATGCTTTTTGAGCAAAATATTTCTCGCCGCCAAGTCACCATGCACCACACTTGGCGTCCTGGTGTGTAAATAACTCATCCCTCGACAAATTTGCGCCAAAATATCCAATCGTTCATTCTCTGACAATTTCCCTCCAGCTTTTTCCACAAATTTATCAAGAGACGTATCCATTAACTCAAAAAGCAGAAATAAACTTTTGGTTTTTTGATCGATTGAAAATCCATAAAAAAGAACCACGTTCGGATGGGTGAGCATCTGAAAATGTTTATAGTTTGGTCTCTGGTTAGAGAAAATCACCTGCAAAATTTCAATCTCTGAAAATGCTTGATTCTTCTCAGCTTTTGAATCGGTTTTCAATTTTAGTTTTTTGACAGCCACTGGAATCCAACGATCCAATCCGCTCTGAAAAATTTGGCGGAGAATGAAATGATTCTTTGAGTTGGATCTGGAAATACCTGAAATGATCCTACTTGGACACTTCCAAACGCTCCAGATCCTAGAGAAACTTGTCCGCATTTCTGGAATAAAATAACCTGACAGTGTGTCTTTAAAACCTTTAAATGTTCGTACAGCTAGCCTTTTCAAATTTTCGAACAACTTTTGCGCAGTCTAAACTACAATGCTACGCTAGTACGCACTTTTTATAAAATGTACCCCAACCTGAAATTTCTGCTTCTGGTTTCCTGGCTAATATAAATTGTGACTTTAAAAATTTCCAGGTAACTTTTAATAGGCAAAAAAATTAAAAATTAGAAAAATATTTTCAGAATTCGTTAAAAACTTAATTTTTAAAAATTAGTTGATTTTTTGTTGTTTTTCATGTATTCTAGAAAACTCAGAGTGCTTATTTCGTACTTAAATATGCTTTAAAAATTTTATTTTTCGAAATATAATCGTTTTATGACCAATAAATTTGAGAAACTCCTCAAAATAGGCCAATTTGCATTAGGGCGCACTTGATGCACTTGTCGCACGCCACACTGAGAAATTGTATTTTCAGCGGAAATTCCTGTTTAAAATTGTAGTGGCAAGTCTTCCAAGAAAAACCAATGAAAAAAGTGTGCCGCGGAATTGCAAAAAAAAGGGGGAAAGTGTGCGGCAAAATTGCGAAAACGCGTAGCAAGCATTTTTTGAAAAATTAAATTTAGGAAATAATTAAAATTAAAATTTTAAAAATTAGTAAATTTACTAAGAATTAATGGGGTTTTAAATTGTTATTGATTTATCGTTTTTTTAGTTTTCTAGGCCGATTTGCATTAGGGCGCACTTGCAACATCGGAGTTTGAGTGGTTGCACGCGAAAGAAAATTCAAAATATTTACCACTCTCTTCAAACTAATATGAAACGGTGATTCAACGGCAATCGACGTCAAAAATTTCGGCATTTTACTCCATTCACTCTTTTTTGTTTTCTTCTCCTTTTCTCCACCACCCGCCGCCTTCTTTTCCGCCTTTTCCGGCCTATTAAAAGCCTCGGCAAATTTCGCAAATCTCGTCACATCTTGATCCCTTTTCATAAACTTCCTCACCAACTTCTCGTGCAGCTTCTTCCCGCTATCGAACACCGATTTGGTGACGAATTGAAACTTGCTCTTTTGCTCAAAATTCCTGGTGATTTCGTCGAAATGCATCGCTGCCCATTGCTCAATTGTCATCGGTTGTGCTCTTATGTCTTTTTCGAATCGTTGAACTGGTGGAGGTACAAATTTCGGTTGACAAACGTCTGGAGAAATCTGATCGTAGACCAATTTGTGGGGTAGAGGTGAACGATGGTTCGCCAGGTAATAGACCAGGTCGTAGAGGGTCTCGTAACGGTTTGACATTAGTTCAAAATGTCCAAGCGGTGATCTAGTGATGGTGAGAAGCTGAAAATAGTTTCTTTATTGAAGGGGGGGGGGGGGGGGGGGGGGGGGGGGCTCGAGAGAGCTCCGAAATGGATTTGAGATGAATAAGGATATGATTACCAACCAATTGATAGCAAAAAAAAAAAATTAAAGGAGGGCTTTACGGAGATAATAAATGTATCTTAAATGAAAATAGACTTCATTCTCATTCCAAATCTGTTTTTAAAATCTTCTAAAACCACCTAGAAGACGAGAAAATCAGCTTCAAAACAATGGCCTAGAAAAAGTTTCCACCTGGCCGAACTTTTTCCTATGAGCTTTTTTTGTGTTTCGTTAATAAATAGTTATGCAGAATGCTTATATTAGCCCTTTTTTATTTTTTTTTTGGATTTTTCCTGCCCGCGGACTAGTTTTCGCCGATGGACATTTTTTCTAGGCCATTGTTTTGAAGCTCATTTTCCCGCCTTCTAGGTGGTTTTAGAAAATTTTAAAAACAGATTTGGAATGAGAATGAAGTCTATTGTGCTGAACGCACTGTAAACTAAAATGTTTTGACTCGGCTGGCTCAGAGCGGCCGCAACATTTATTATTGTAAATGTTGGTGAGGGAAAAGCTTCGCTTTTCCCATTTTATATTTTTCTATTTTTTATGATTTATATTTTATGTATTATATCTTTATGTATTATTTTTATCTTATTGAATAAAAGGTTTAATTACCCAAGTTTGAGGTCCCCAAGCGCCTACAACCAATTTATTGGTGCATCGACGTCCAACGATCGGATCGTCGCGTGGAGAGGCCGTTTAGAAGCCGTTGAGAAGCTGTTGGAAAGCAACAGGATCAAAAAGTTTGGTCCGATTCAAGTCAGAATTTTGGTGGACGAGATCAAATTGTTTGTTGTTGGGACAATTGGGTAATTGGTAGACCACGAAGGTCAAATAAGGAATTGAAGTAGTATTGGAAACTTCAATTGGATCTTTTTTGGAAAAAGATCAAGAGTGCCGGATTCGTGGGATTCGGTGATCAACAAGGACAGTGGAACTTGTTGGAGAGGATTGTTTGAAGACGGTGTCCAGTAATTCAACATTGGGTTGTTTTACGTTTTTGGGACAGTGGATTGGTTCAAAAAGTTGTTAGAGTCAAGCAGTTGATTGGTATTTGTGAGTATTTTTTGTGGACAATTGATAATTTGCTCAGATTTTTTCTTGATTTGTTGAATTCTCATCGTCAAAATTCTATTACTTTCGAAGATTTTGAATTTGGTTTCATTGAATTTATTTGGTTTCATTTGGTTCAATTTGTTTGAATTTTTTCTTTTTCTCATATCAATTGTTATCATATAAGACCAGGGGAGGGAAATAAGATTAGAATTTGAAAGCCAAAGCAACCAATTGAAAAATTAAGTTCCAAAAATTTTTTTAAAATCAAATTTCGATTTTTTGAGAAACAAATTTTCTTTCGAATTTGTTGAAAAATCTTCAACCAAAGTTTTGTGCACAAACATATTTCTATCAGTTTTTGACAGGAAGGACACATTTCTCAAAAAGAAAGTGTTCCTCAAAACGATTGAAAAGAAAACATTTGTGCCTCTGTGTGTGTTTTTGATTTTTTTGTGAAGATTGAAAATTGTTTTTGTGTTCCGATTTGAGGGATCGGAAAATTTTTGAAAGTTTTTTTTGTGTGATTGAAAGTAATTTGTGAATTTTTTCAAGAAAAATGTCAGCTTTGTCGAGTAAAATTGGTCAGGTGACAAAATTGGAGAATTCTGTAAAGAAGTGTGTCGTTGAAGCGAAAGAGTTAGTGAGAATGTGTACGACGGTTGAGAGTACAAAACAGAATGAAATGGGACTTCTGGCTGTTGAAGGAAAACTAAAATCGTATCTTGTTTCATTGGATGAGAAGTTGGAAAATCTGGAAAATGGAGCGGATAAGATCGATTTAGATGAGAAAGATGCACTGAAGGTTGAAGCAAAGCAGCAATCGCAGGTTGAAGTGATGGCTCAAGGAGAAGATGCTCTAGCTGAAGTTCGAGGAAAAATTGCTGTGTTGAAATTGTCAGCTCCAGTTGGAAGAAACTCTACACAACGTGAAGAAATTCGAGTCCAAACTCAGTTCAGTTCGAGGATCAGACTGCAAGAACTGAAAATTCCGGAATTCACTGGTGATTCTTGGCATTTTGAACGATTCTGGATCATTTTCAAGGACAATGTGCACGATAACAATGAGTTGTCGAATGTTGCAAAATTCAGTTATTTGTTGAATTCGTTGAAAGGACCTGCAAAGGAACTGATGAATCGGTACAAGATCAATGATGCGAATTACGAAAAAGCTGTGGAGTTGCTCAAGAAGAAGTACAATAATCAGAATGACATTGTGATGGCATTGGGCCAAAAGTTGAAGAAGTCAGTTGCTCATTCAGATTCGATAGCAGATCAAAGGAGACTTCTCGATGAAATGACTGTGATCACGGATCAACTTCAAGAATTGGGAGAAGTCATGGATACAACTTTGCAAGTGAAAGCAATAATCACAAAATTTTCGAGGAAAATTCAAGAAGTTTTCTACAGAGCAAAAGAAGAGAAAACACAAGATTGGAATTTGGAAAGTACCTTGAAAGAATTAGACCGCATTGTTACAACGGAAGAAAAGGTGCAGCGCAGTATGAATCAGTGGAATGATGTTGAAGAGACAAGATTGGGAAAACAAAACACTGTTCAAACAACAACTCATTCAAATCACAAGAAGGAATTTTGTTCATTTTGTGACGGTGGTCATTGGCCAGAACATTGCAAGATCGACATCGAGAGCAGAATGCGAATTGTCAGAGAGAAAAAATTGTGCTTCAAATGTTTACGACGAGGCCATATTTCGAAGGATTGCAGAAGAAGCCGAAAATGCCAAAATTGCAATTCGTATCACCATCCAGCGATCTGCAGAGGAAACAATGGCAGAAAGGACAAGGATACATGGAAACCATCGCATTTTCAGAAGAATGATAACCAGAAGAAGAATGGAGGATTCAAGAAGACAAATGTTGTGACATCCAATTTGGAACAAGAAGAATCAATGGTTGTTCATCAGAATCATGTGAAAAATCAATTGAAATGTGGATATTTGCCGACAGCACATTTGTGGGCATTCAATCCGAAGAGACAGAAATGGCAAAAATTCTCTGTAATGTTTGATTCTGGAGCAGATTCTACTTATGTGAAGGCTGAGATGGCGAAGGAGTGGAATTTGGATGTTCTAGGACAAGAGAAGATTGCATTGCAAACATTTGGCGAAAATTCCAGAGAAATGAAGATGTATGACGTTGTGAAGTTTGTTGTTCGAGGACCACAATTTCAAGCGATGGAAGTCAAGGCTACTGTGAATGACAAGCTGATTGGAATTGTTCAAAAACCGGAGCTCACCGAAGAAGATATGCAGTTTTTGGATGCTGGAAAATTCCGATTGAACAGCAGCTGTTTTGACAAGGAAATTGTGCCAGATGTGATTATGGGAACAGATGAGATGTTCAAGTTTTGGAAGGGAGAAGTTGTTGAGTTGCCGTCAGGACTGATTATGATTCGAACTTCAAATGGACACATTGTGATGGGAAGTCCAAAATCGGAGAAGTTGATGTTGATGAAGAATCGATATATCAATACAGTTCAGAAATGCAGGATTGATGAGAATTCCGAATATTCTATTGAGTTTGAAAAGACGGCGCTTGGAGAAAACACTGGTCCGATCGATGAAGAAATTTCGGAAGAGAATTGGAAAGTTTGGAAACAAACTGATGAGTCATTGGAAAAGAGAGACGACGGTTATTACATCAATTTGCCTTGGAAAGATGAGAAGGAAAATTTGCCGTCGAATTATGCACTTGCGAAGAAAAGATTGGAGAGTGTGATCAGATCATATCCAGCAGAAATTGTGAAGAAAGTGGATGACATTTTCAAAGAGCAAATGGAGAAGAACATCATTGAGGAAGTTTCGAGAGACGATGGGAACATTGGAGTTGTTCATTACAATCCCCATCAACCGGTATTGACACCATCAAAGCATACAACAAAAGTGAGAGTTGTGGTGGATGGATCAGCGAAATTTCGAAATGAATTGTCATTGAATGATTGCTTGTATCAAGGACCAACATTGTTGCCATCATTGGTTGGAGTTTTGCTGCGATTTCGTTCTGGGAAAATTGCAGTTTGTGCAGATGTTGAGAAAGCATTCTTGAATGTCAGATTGAAAGAAGAAGATCGGAATGCGACACGATGTCTTTGGTTGAAGGATGTTGAGAAAGGATGTTGTGAAGGAAATATTGTGATTCTACGATTCACACGAGTCATATTTGGTCTCAATTGCTCACCATTTTTGCTAGCTGCAACCATTTTTCATCATCTACAGTCGGACAAGGAATCTGCAGATTTGGCAACTGATATTTGGATGAACTGTTACGTGGACAATGTTATTCTTACTGTGGAAGAGCCAATGGAAGAGATTTATATAAACACCAAGAGATTGTTCAAGGAGCAGAATATGAACATCAGAGAGTTCATGTCGAATTCAGAAGAATTGATGGAGATGGTGGAACCTGAAGACAGATCTACCGAAGATCATCCCAAAATACTTGGAATTCCATGGGATACAAAGAAGGACATCCTGAAAGTTGTTTGTGAAGTCAAGCCGAAGGAAAACAAATCGACAAAACGTGAAGTTTCGAGGATCATTGGTTCGATCTATGACCCGCTTGGATTGTTGTTACCGTTGACATTGCCGATGAAGTTATTCCTGAGGAAAATCTGGGAATCTGGAAAAAGTTGGGATGAAGCGCTGGATGAAGCTGAAACAAAGGAGTGGGATTCGATTGTGGAGAAAACGTCAGGATTCTCAAAAGAAGTTCCACGTCAAGTTATGTCAAAAATTGGACCGAAGAGATTGGTTGTGTTTGCTGATGCAAATGTCAATGCTACAGCAGCATGTGCATATGCCGTTGATGATGACGAATCGCATATCGTGAGAGCGAAGCAGAAATTGATTCCGAAAGGTGAAGTGTGGACTGTTCCGAAGTCTGAGATGGCTGCGATTAAAATGGCGATGGAATTGGCGAAAGAAGTGTGTTTGGAGATCGTCAATGGAAAAGGATCTTGCCCGGAGGTTTTGATTCTATCCGACAGTACAGCAGCTCTTGGTTGGATCAAGAATTCACCTGGACGCAAAGAATTGGGAACTTTCGTCTGCAATCGACTACGTGATGTCAAAAAGATGACTCAAGAACTCAAGGATTCTGGAGCAAACGTGAAATTCGGACATGTTCAAACACATGAAAACATGGCAGATGTCGGAACTAGAGGAGTCGACAAAACAACATTGATGACTCATGAGTGGTGGACTGGACCGAAATTTTTGACAAATGATGATATTTTCGAACGAGCTGAATGGTTTACAATTGAGGACCGAGATGAAGATGCTGTTCGGAAAGTGTTTGCAGTTCGAAAACAAATTGAGATGTTTGAACCAGTATTTGATTCGGATGAAAGAAAGGATTTGCTGTTCGTGAAGAAAGTTGGATCCTATGTGATTAGATTTTTGAAGAAGACAATGAAGAGGCTTCCAGAACAACGACGGATTGATGTTGAGAGCAAAATTCCAGAATTGAGAATCAAGGATTGGTCTGAAGAATTGATGCCGTCGGAGCTGAAAAATGCAGAATGTTTGTTGATCAGAGACAACCAGAAGTTATGGGATCAGAAGAGACTGCGAGAAGTCAAGAATCTGAAGATTGAAATGGATACCCAAGGAATTCTGAGATGTCGTGGAAGGCTAGGAAAATGGGATCAACACAAGGAACGAAAATTTCCGATTTTGGTGAAGGAACACAGTAAATTGGCGTCATGGATAATTAATGAAGCTCATGGAAATTATCATGCATCAACTGGACACACAATGTCAAATGTCAGAGACAAATACTGGATTCCGAAGTTGAGAAGTCAAGTGAAGAAACTGAAATCGAAATGTGTCAGATGTCAGAAGCTTGGAAAACTGCCATACCGGTACCCAGAGATGAAGGATCTGCCTGAATGTCGAGTCAAACAATCTCGAGCTTTTGAATCAGTTGGAATTGACTATTTTGGACCGCTGAAGTACAAGAGCAAAGATGATGAAGTTCAAAAAGGATATGGATTGTTAATGACATGTGCGTCAACAAGGATGGTATACTTGGATTTGACGGAGGATCTTTCAACAGGAGCGTTTCTGAATGCGTTGCGAAGATTCATATCAATTTGGGATGTACCGAAAAGGATTGTCAGTGACAACGCCCCACAATTTGGTTTGGCATCAGATATTCTGAATGAAGCACAAAAATCAATGGATAGATGGCCAAAAGACATTCGCCAATTCACTCTGGACAAGGAAATCGAATGGACAATGATTACTCCATACAGTCCATGGATGGGTGGAATGTACGAACGGATGGTTCGATCAGTGAAGGAAGCTGTGTACAAAGGAATTGGAAAATCAATTTTGAATTTCGATAACCTTCATACGACTTTATGTGAAGTAGCTGCAATGCTCAATTCGAGACCATTGACGTATTTGGAAGAAGATTCATTTGAGATCGTCAGACCAATTGATTTGGCAAGGCCAGCAGCGGAATCACAAATTCCGACGGAGAATGTTGAAATGCCAATTGAAGGAGCGTATTTGCCAGCTGTGGATGCTGCGAAGCTGAGATCAAGAGAGGATGCAGTAAAATGGATTCAATCATCAAATGAAAGTTCAACTCGAATTTGGAAACTGTGGAGTGATATGTACATCAAGAATTTGAGAGAAGTGCACAAGCTGAACATGAACAACAAACGCGGAAACTTGGAAGTTCCGAAAGTTGGAAAAATTGTGATCGTGACCGATCCATTTTTGCCAAGAAATAAATGGAGAATGGCAAGAATTGTAAATGTGAACGTGTCAGATGATGGTTTTGTAAGAGAAGTTGAAGTTCGATTTGGAAACAGAATTGTTGTCAGAAGACCAGTGAACCAAATCATTCCGTTGGAACTTGGAGAAACAGATGATACCGTTGAAGATTCATCGCAACCTGAAGAAGAGTTGAATCAGGAAGACGTTGAAGAACCAAGATATGAGTTGAGAAAGAGAAGAGAAATCAACTACAATGAGGATGGAGAAGCAGATGACGAAAGAAATTTGTATTGCTCGCAAACTGTTCGTTCACAAGAAGAGAGAAGAACCTGCTGGAGAGGAGGAAAACTGTTGAGAATGGAGAGATGGACACAGCTGATGTTTGTTTTGATGATGGCCGGAATGGTGTCGACAACAAAAACTTTGTTCTGTACCGAAACTGGAGCAACGATGAAGTCGGACAATTTTGAAATTTCTGAGATTTGTGTTGGAAGCTATTGTAGGAAATCAACGACTTTCAATGAAAATTTGGAACTTTGGATACCACCGAACTTGAGAACAAAAACATATGAAGTTATGATGAAAGCAATGAAGAACAAGCTGTGGTTCGAAGAAAAGAGAAACTGCAAGCCGCCAAAGAAGGATTACTGTGAACAAATTGATTGTACTTTTTGCTTGGAACTGATTACAAATCCAGAATGTCATCCAATATGGGCATTGGTTGTAACTGTGGTGATCGCTTGGTGTTTGGCAATGCTGTGTTGTTGCTGTTGTATTTTGGAAATGCCGTTGAGAGGAATGATATGGGCACTTTGGAAACTGGTGAAGATCATCTGGATCTTCGTGAAAATTCTGTTCCGAAAAATTTGTCAAGTGTTCAAACGATGTGTAAATTCGGAAAATGGTCGTCGCCAGCGACGAAAATGGAAGGAACTTTTGGTTATTGCGATGATGATCTTCTCAATGGGAGTTGAATGCTGTCAAGAAGTTGACATTTTGGAAACGAAGAATCGAGTTTGCGTTTCGAATGGAGACAAGGAGAAGTGTCGATGGAACATCAAGGAAAAAATCAACTTTGATACTTGGACAACTGAAGCATGTATTCGAGTGAATCGAAATGGATCAACTCTTCGTGAATGGAAAATTGAACTCTTGGAGTCAAGAATGGAATGCATCAAGAATTCGTTGATGTTTTCTCGAGAATTGGAGTTGAAGACGTTGAGTGTCAAGCGGTGCCCACGAATGGGATCTTGTTCAGATCAGAAATGTGCAAAATTTGTGGGAACAGTGCCAGAATTAGATGAAGTCAATGAATTCCCCGGAATGACGAGATGCAGTGAAAGCTGCGGAGGTTGGGGCTGTGATTGTTTTTTGAGCAGCTCCGGATGTTTATTCTTTCGTATATATGGAAAACCACTGAACAATGAAATTATGGAACTATACCGATGTGATTGGAAAGGAACTGCGTCATTCAAGATCACGGAAACCAAGATGAGAAGTGTATATTCGAAGCAAAAGACTTGGAACGTTACTTTGAGCACAAATGAAAAGACTGCAGTGGAGAAGACAAGCTTTAAGCTGGATCTATTGGAGCTACCATATGCTTCAATTACCGATGAATGGTTCATGAAAGGAGACAATTTTACAAGTCTTTGGACTAGTGGAAAATTCCCTGAACTTCGATGCGACGAGATGGAAAAAGCAGAAAACATGTCTTGCAAATTTGATGCGGATTGCTCATGCTTGCCCGCCGAATCGATGATGAATTGCAGATGCAAGGATTCGTGGACTGAATTTCATGATATTCACCGAAGATTGCCGCTGAGAAGAAACTTTTGGAAAGTTGAAGACAAGCAGAATACTGGAATGGTTACTGCGACTTCGAAAGAAGTGATGAAAGCTGAATTGACGATGTCAGTTGAAGATGGAACCCAAATGATTGTTGTCAAAAAAGAGGATGAATGCAGCGTTGGACAAACAGAACTGTCTGGTTGTTACAGTTGTACCAGTGGAGCAGTTCTGAAGGCCAAGTGCAAATCAACAAAAACCAAAGTGATTGGAGACGTGAAGTGCGGAGACAAGATGTTTGCATTGAGTTGTTCACCGAAGGGCGAACACAACGACGTCAGAATTTTTTGGAATATTGCGAATATCGATGAAAAATGTGAAATTGACTGTGGAGGAAAAAAGACTAGCCAATTCAAAATTGGAGGTCACCTGATTTTTGAAGCCGATTTTTGGAATTCGATGACGAGAGTCATACATGGAGAGTCGAAACTGATTGATGAATGGAAATTGCCAGATTTTAGCCATATTCTTCAAGTGTATTTGGATTACTTGAAAACTACTGCATTAGCAGTGGTTGCGTTGGTGGTTCTATTGTTTACCACGTATCTGATTATATGGAAAACAGGATGGGATTTGATTGGTTTCATTCCAAAAGCAATTCTCCGAAAATTTTGTCGACCATCTGACTCAAAACCACACATAGCTTGAAAAAACTTGATGTTTGTGGTGTTGGTTTGCTGTGTGATTGCTGTGTTATTATTTTGTGATTGTTTTGTGTAGTAATGTTTTTTTGTGTGTGTACTGTTTTTTTTGTTTGGAAAATTCGTCTAGTGTTAAAAAACTTTGGAAAAGATATTTGGAAGTTAAGAAAGAAAAACGTTTCTGAAGAATCGATAAAAACTATTATTTGGAACTTTTTTTAAAAATTGTGTGGCGGGAGGTCGATTTCTAATCGAATTGATTTTACAAGTTTGAGAAGACTTGATGATATTTTTGTAGCTGAGAATTTTATTGTGAACTTATTAAGTTGATAATAGTTTCTTATAACTTTTGCGATATTAATATTAATTTTTTGATGTAATTTTTGTGATTGCTCTATGATAAAATTAAGATAGTTTACTTATTTAGGCCCCCCGGGAGTGTGCTGAACGCACTGTAAACTAAAATGTTTTGACTCGGCTGGCTCAGAGCGGCCGCAACATTTATTATTGTAAATGTTGGTGAGGGAAAAGCTTCGCTTTTCCCATTTTATATTTTTCTATTTTTTATGATTTATATTTTATGTATTATATCTTTATGTATTATTTTTATCTTATTGAATAAAAGGTTTAATTACCCAAGTTTGAGGTCCCCAAGCGCCTACAACCAATTTATCTATTTTCATTTAAGGTGCATTTATTATCTGCACAGAGCCCTCTTTAAGTCGAAAAAATATGAAAAACCGATAAAAACAAAAAAATTTTTAAATCGAATTTGCCTGCAGATATTCAATTAGGGTTTCTATGCCATATAAGGAAAAATACCGAAAGATGGCCGAGAAACCAAATTATCGATTTTTCGTAAGGAAATTTTGATTAGGAAAATCTTAGGAAATACGCAAAAAATGGCCTAGTAACCCAAATAGCGTTTCTTCGGCCATATTCGATTTTTTAGATAGGTTTTTCTTATTTTTTCCACTTAAAAATATTTATTCTATTCATCTGAAACTCATTTCGTGAGCTCTCCGGAGCCCCACCAATTCTTACCGTTGGCGCAAATGGTGTGGCTTCAATCTCACAAAGAAAATCAATCATTTGCCTCTCATTCTCCAACTTTGATTTAATATTCACCTTGCCTTTATTCTCTATAACTTCCGCCAATTTATCATCCAAAAATTGGGACATTTGTGGGGATTCTAAATAACAAAAAAATCCAAATTTTCTCAAATCCTAATGCGATACCATTATTCTGAAGTTTCAAGAAATCCATCAAAACCTTGTCATGTTTACCATTACGTTCCACCAGGATCATGAGGAAATAGCATCGAAGATCGCGAGGGTCTGGATTGAGCCAAGGTGGGGAGAAGATTGCAAAAAGACCCGGGTGCAGGGCGGAACGATCACTGAACAGTCGTCGGAGGACTTCGTGCACTTCACAGTTGCCGTGGAACCAGACGGGATGTTTGAAGAGGAATGGATTTTCTGGAAATTGTACTTTAATTTCTTAAAAGAGTGGTATCTGTCCCTAATGGGCCGGAATTTTGAAAAATTCAACTGAAATGATCCTAAAAGGGGGAGGGAAATAAGCTCCGCCCACTTCAATTTATAGATTTTTTTCTGAGAAAAAAACTAATTCTAAAAATGTTTTTCTTAGAAATATTGCAAATTTTCGTCTTAATTTTATTTAATCGTTCAAAGCGTAAATTGGAAATTGAAAATAATCAAAAAACTGATTTTTCGAAAAAAAAAATTAGAAAAGTGGATTTTCTGCCATCCAATGATGTTTTTTCTTTTGATTTTTTCTTTCTTGATATTCAGCAAGCATAAAATCTATAGTGTTTCTACATAAAAATGTTCCAAGGTTGGCCAAGTTTTCGATTAAATATATTCGAAAAACCAATGAAAATCGGAAAATTGAAGTGGGCGGGGGCTTATTTTCCTCCCCTTTCAAATTTGTGTCGGCACGAGAATTTTATGTTTTTTTTTATTTCGAAACTTTTTCTGAAAAAAAAACATTATTTTCCCAGTGGAGCACAATTCTAATAGATGTTTGAGCAAATTTGGGAAACTGGTATGTTCGTCACAATCTCGCAACTTATTACGAAGATGCTCCATAATTCTATTCATGTTTTTATGTTAGGTTTTAAATTTTCCGCGTTTGTGAAATTCAGCCCATTTGGATAAACTTTCTGCTAAAATTCTTTGATTTATTTTGAAGAAGATATGAAGCTTCAAAATTAAATACTAGATGCCAATTTATAAATATTTGGAGGTTCAGAATTGTAATTCATTCCGTGTAGAACCCTTACTTTAAAGATAGGGTGGCACTTAATTATCAAGTTTTAAAGGTTCTGTTTTCCGCTTTTAAATATACTTCTAATAACGATATGATAAACTTTAAATCACTCTTATCCAATAACTAACCATGATAAAACTTTTTCGGAACTATATAATGCGAAGGAATCAGTCCCAAATATGGATCAATAGGTCTTCCAGATATCCATCGAGCAAGTGACCATTGAAAAGGCAATCGAATAAAACGTTCCTCATCCAGAACCCGCGTTCTGCAATCCTCCTGTCAATCTAAAATAATCACCGGCGAAAACCACTCACTGATATTCCTCAGCCACCAAATACACCGTATCCCCAGCTGAAACATTCAAGTCCGCGAACCCATTACCACCGTGAAAGTCCCAAAGAACAACCGCTTCCATTTCGAGCACTTTTCCGCCTATAACAAAAGGTGAGAAGTTTGTCGCTTCGATGTAGGAATTGAAAATCATATCATCGAATTGTAAACGACCGTCGAGATCATAACCAAGTTCACTACAGATGTTTTCGAGTCGGCTCATGAATGAGGAACGGGCTATTTCTTCATTATCGTTGATTAGTTCTTCTTCCTGGAAAATGCTAGGTGTGATAAAATGAATCCACACGAATAAAAAATTAAAACACCATATTTGACGAGAAAATGCGGATTTTCAAATATGTGTGCGGTTCACCGTTACGACAAATTGCACAAAATCAATTTTTTCATTCCAAAATTAAAAATTACGTCTCAGCTCAAATGAGGCCTCAGGGGACGAAATAAATTACTTTAAAATGGTTCTTTATAAACAAATTTTTAACAAATCCAAAAAAACCATAAAACCGTAGATCGCCCTAATGACCGAAGAAACGCATTTTGGTTTTCTCGGCCGTCTGATTTTTTTGTTTGAAAAAAACATTTTTTACACTCTTTTATACATAATTTTCTCTGAAAAAAAACTGAAAAGACGAAAAGACAACTAATTCCAAAAATCGGCGAACAAATTTGAGTCACCGTAAATGACCGAAGAAAAAAAAATGGTTTTCTAGACCATCTGTTTAAAAAAACATTTTTTTGCTTTTTTTTCGATAATTTTTCATGTTTTAAAGTAGAAAAAAGTGTAAAAAATATTGTTTTTTCACAAGAAAAAACAGACGGCCTAGAAAAAAAAATGTCTTCGGCCATTTTCTTCGGCCATTTACTGGTCCCTTAATTTTTTCCCGGTTTTTGGAATTTTTGTTGTTTTTTTTTTGTCATTTTCAATTTTTTTTTCATTTATTTATGAAGAACTATATTTTTATCATTTTAAAACCATTTATTTCATCATCTCAGTCCACCACCACGGTCTCTAAAAGTGAACGTACAGTTCTCGACTCCGCCCACTGCATTATGTTTTCAATTTTTATTTATTTTTGTTTTTGATAGAGAAAACACACATTTTTGGCATTTTTTGGTGGGAAATTGAGTAAATAAAGTATTTAGAATGTTAAAGTTTCGTTTAACATCGATTTCACGCTAATTTATCGGGATGCGGTGGGCGGCGTCGAGAACTGTGTACAGTTTGCGTTCAAATCCCGCCTCCGTAAATACTGCTGCACGGTGGGCTAAAGTGAACCGCTTATAACTAAGAAAATTCAGTGCGACAATTAAAAATTGAACGCAGAAAAGCGGGCGTGGCATTTTTGCAACAGTTTCACAAAACGCGTTATATGCAGCTACTCAATTTTGTAATTCGGAGTGAAAAAAATTAGATTAAGCCATACTTTATGTATTTAACGTAAAAACTTCATTTTTTTCATGTGTTGTAGGCGTTAAAATGCCGTTTGTAAAAAATTCGAATTTTTGCTTGTGTGCAATTTGTCGTAACGGTGTACACACACAAAGCTTTGTTCGTGACGACAATTTCGGTTCACTTTATTCCACCGTGTGCCGCAAAAAAGTCCACATCAATAGATTTCTGTTGACAGTCATTCACTTTCAATACAAACCGTGACCACCCTTAATATTACTAATTTGTGATGTGTGCCGCACAATTGTAAAAATGCCCCACCCTTTTTTTTCTCCGTTTCAGTTTTCAATGCTAAATTTTCCGGCAAAAATGAAGACTTACAGACGAAAAATCGCTAAAATCTTCATCTTCTTGCTCTTCCTGAACCACCCTAGTCGGCACCAGACATAATTCACCTTTGCTCAAATTTATCTTCTGAAAATCGCATTTTTGTCAAATTTTGAAAAGCTTCCAAAAACTTACGCTTTTGTTAAAATTCACCGAACGACTCATGCTTAATGATTTTTAGATTTTCTTCTTTTTTGGTTTATTTCTTTTGTTTCCTCTTTGTTGAAAAATTAAAAATGAAAAATGAGGTGAGAATTTCACGTGACCTTTGTTGAAAGGTCACGTGAATTTTTTGGAAAACATGTGGTTCGAAATAAGTATTTTTATTTCATCAAAAATGGGGTTTTATGAGACCATAATGAAAAAAAATTGATGAATTTTCAGTGCAACACTACTACGACAATTTGCACAGTTTTTTTTAGAAAACAAATTAACGAACAAAATGTTGGGACATGGAAGGAATTGAATTATCCTCGTCATCGGACACGGGAGGTGTTTGAAACACGCTGTCGTCGTAGCCGACACAGCCACGAATCACCAGTTGCGGAGGTCGGAAGGTCATGAAACGAAATTCGTAGGAATCGGTGAGCAGAAATGAGCAGAATGCGAAATAGCAGCACCATTCGTAGATTGCGTCGATGGTGACGGGTGGTGGGCATTTTTTTGTTGCTTGGATCACTGCAAAAAACTTTGGGAAATATCGGTTTTTCCAATTTTTCGGTTTTTATTAAAGTAGGTCAACTTTGAGGTGCCATAAATTAGAACCCAATTTCTAGAATCTAATAGTTTTTATACAAATCGATAGGGAATTTAATTCTCTTTAAAATGAAACCAAATGCGTTTTCAATATACTTTAAATTGTGCTGAAAATATCCATTTTTCCAATTTAATTTTTTTAAATATTTTTATTAAAGTAGGTCAACGTTGAGGTGTCATAAATGAGAGCAAGATTTCTAGAATCGAATGATTTTTATACCATTCGATAGGGAATTTAATTCTCTTTAAAATGAAACCAAATGCGTTTTCAATATACTTTAAATTGTGCTGAAAATATCCATTTTTCCAATTTAATTTTTTTAAATATTTTTATTAAAGTAGGTCAACGTTGAGGTGTCATAAATGAGAGCAAGATTTCTAGAATCGAATGATTTTTATACCATTCGATAGGGAATTTAATTCTCTTTAAAATGAAACCAAATGCGTTTTCAATATACTTTAAATTGTGCTGAAAATATCCATTTTTCCAATTTAATTTTTTTAAATATTTTTATTAAAGTAGGTCAACGTTGAGGTGTCATAAATGAGAGCAAGATTTCTAGAATCGAATGATTTTTATACCATTCGATAGGGAATTTAATTCTCTTTAAAATGAAATCAAATGCGTTTTCAATATACTTTAAATTGTGCTGAAAATATCCATTTTTCCAATATCAATTTTTTTCGATTTTTATTAAAGTAGGCCAACTTTGAGGTGTCATAAAATAGAGCCAGATTTCTAGAATCTAATAATTTTTATACCAATCGATAGGGAATTTAATTCTCTTTAAAATGATATTAAATACGTTTTCAATATATTTTTAATTGTGCTGAAAATATCCGTTTTTCTAATTTCAATTTTTTTCGATTTTTATTAAAGTAGGTCAACTTTGAGGTGTCATAAATTAGAGCAAGATTTCTCGAATCGAATGGTTCTTATACCAATCGATAGGTAATTTAATTCTCTTTAGAATGATATAAAATACGTTTTCAATATAATTTATATTGTGCTGAAAATATCCGTTTTTCGGAAATGTGTGTAATTTTTCGTCGGAGTGTTTGCACGAATTGTTTACAAGAAATCCATGAAATTTTATGGACTTGTATTGATTTTTTTTAGAAAAATGCCGTAAAAACGTTGCTTTTTTTCAAATTTTAAGAAATCTTTCTGAAAAATACTGAAAACGGTTGAAAATCGAATTTTTAAAATTTTTGGCAAAAAATACAAAAATTGGTGCAAGTTCTCGTCAAAGTGTTTGTACAACTTACTCGCAGCACAACACGACAAAACCACAGAAGCCAACGAAATTCGAACAATGAAAATGGCATTTGTTGACAGGTTTTCGTCTCGAATGTTCAGAGACAAAAAAGAATGGATCCAAATATAAATTAGTGAGAAAATGAGTGCAAATTTGTTGCCATATTCTTCCAAATATATGACTTTTGTTGCCTGGAAAATGGGCATTTTTTGAAAAAAAAATTTTTTCAGAGATTGACCGGAAAATTGACCGCTAATTGTAGACAACTAATTGCAATTAGGCCAATTAGTAGATTAATCCAACTTATTCGAATGTAGTATGCCGACATGTTTAATTGTCGGAAGTAGGATTTAAGTTCTCGATGTTTTAAATACATCCAAATTGACACTGAAAATATTTTTTTTTAATTATGTGCAATTTTTCGTAATGGTGTTTGCACAGAAATTGTTTTTTTCTTAATTTTAAAACTCACAAAGCAAAAGAACATGATTTGTCATAATAGTAAACACATTTTTCGCTGGAATATATTTCGTAAAATCGCTCAAATAGGGCCAATGAGCTGGAAAATGATGCGAATAAATTGATAGAATAACACTGAAATTTAAATTTATTTTTTTAACATAATATTTAAAGACACTATCTTACCAAATCAATAGACTTAATATCGAATAAATTGAGATGAAAATAGGAAAAATCCAAATGTTTAAAATTGCCATAAGCACACAAAATATGACTGTTTCTTCTGGTTTGCTTTTTTTTATCAGTTGGGTGCATTTCGTTCGTTTTTTGATAAATTTTTTGATAATTGGTTTTGTTTTAATTTGAGAAGTAATATTACAGATCCTATTTAAATAAAACACGTGTTTATTGATGCAAGAAATTAAAGTTTATTTTTTAAAAAATTAAAAACAACTTTTTCTAATTGATTTTTTAAAAAGATTCGACTGAAAATTTTTATCAGAATCTCCTTCTAACTAATTGGTGCTGTTTTAAACAACTTTATAAATTCCTTTAATTGCCTCTTTTTGTTGCAACAATTAATATAATTAGAAAATGTTCGCAATCTCCAGGCGGACTAAGTTTAATGGACTAGTTTTCAACTGGCGGGGACTAGAAACCCAAAAATTTTGTACTTCTCTTGGACTATTAAATTTTATTATTTTTTGCATCAATAAACACGTTTTTTTGAAGAAAAACATATGAAAAAAAAGGAATTTTAAATATTTATTTCCAGAAGCAAAAATGAGTCTACCAGGATCGGTTCGGAAAAAAATCTCCACAGATATTTCGTTCTCGAGGAGTGGAAATTATTTTTATTCAGATGATGAGGTATTTTTTCGGATTATTTTTATATTATATATTTTCATCCCAGGAAGAACCAACGGCTGAGAATCGGAGGATTATTGATTTGAAGGATCCACTAGATGCGATGAGTTTGAATAGAGAGGGAAATCGAGTAGTTGTCGCTGGAATGAGGGGTGTTTTACAAGTGATCAATATCCTAGAGTCTGAAATGGATGTTTGGGAAGGGCCGTCAATTGTGAAGGATGTGGACTTGAGGGCGTATCGTAGGGGAAAAGTCAATATTTTGTATTCGGCGAATAATGTGTCGTGGAATAAGAAATTGGGTGATTTTTTGAATTTATTGATTGAAAAATTCAAATGTTTACAAAAACCTTTAAACACTTTTAATTTCAAACATCAGAAGCTTTTGATAACTTCCAAAATTAATTTTTCGTGATTTAGAGAAGAAATTTTGACCGAAAACTCGATTTTCCAAATTTTTAAGCCAGAAATTTGATTTTTCTCCAGTTTTCAATTTTTTTAGGGAAAATTTTAAATTTCCCAGAATTTTTTGATTTTTTAAGGAAGAAATCTAAATTTCTTTGATTTTCAGAAAAAAATAACGAAATACTGAAGGTTTTGTCGTAAATTTCGAATTTTTTAAAGATTTTCGAAAATTTTAAGTTTTTTAAGCCAGAAATTTGTTTTTTCTCAAGTTTTCTTTTTTTTGGAAAACATTTTTTAATTAGAATTTATTCCCGATTTAAGATATTTTAAATTTTCCAGAATTTATTGATTTTTTAAGGAAGAAATCTAAATTTCCTTGATTTTCAAAGAAAAAAAACGAAATGTTGAATTTTTTGCCGTAAATTTCGAATTTTTCAAAGATTTTTGGAAAATTTTAAGTTTTTCAAGTCAGAAATCTAAATTATATTTATATTAGATTTCACACATATTTCGAGAATATGATCGATTTTATAAACTTTTAAAAGAGCATAAATTAAATGTTAACTTTCCAGAACATTCCGTGGCCACCACTTCGTCTAATGGTTCAATAGTTGTTTGGAATATAAGCAGAAGAAACAGTAATATTTTTTAAATTTCAAAATTTTCAAAAAAAAAACAACAAATTTCAGAAAATATCTACAAATCACACGAAAGGTCAGCAACATGCCTTGATTGGAACGAAGGAGAACCGCATGTTTTGATTTCTGGTTCGAGGGATTGTCATGTATATGCCTATGATATTCGGTGTCCTGGAAGACATCAGCTCACTTTTTTGTAAGATTTCGTCTTCTTTTTTTTGGTTTTTTCTAAAATATCTGAAATTTTAAGAGACGGAACTTGTGAAGCTGTTCGAGATCTGGAATTTGTGAAACATGATGGTTACCACGATTTCTTTTTTAGTGGGGATGATAGTGGAGCGTTGAGATTGTGGGATTTGAGGCAGACGAAAAGGTTGGCAGTTTTTTAAAAGATATTTTAAATTTATTGAGTTTTTTGATTTTCTGATTTAATTTGAATCGTTTCAAGACCAAAACGATAAAATATGCGCACATTTAAACAATTAAATAAAAAAAAGTGTTTTTATTGTGAAAAACTATCAGAGATGAGCTCCAGGGGACCCAGGAAGCCTGAAAAGCACAAAAAGACCAAAAAACTATGAACATTTCTTGAAAATTGTTGTTTTTCAGCCCCAGGTGGCCTATATGGGATGTATATTTGGGCTTATTATTGATTTTTTCACAAAATTTCTTTTTTTTTCGCCTTTTTTGGGCTTTTCCAGCCTCCTGGGTCCACTTGGGCTGATCCCTGATCGGTTTTCACAAAAAAAGACGAAAAAACCAATTTTTTCCATAAAATTATTTAAAGGGACACATCTTTAATCGTTTGGGTCTTGAAACGAATCAAGTGACAACTGAAATTTCGAGAAATTCAAATTTTTCGAAATTTTTGAATTATGTTGTTTCCAAACTTAATAGGTCCATAATCCAGATTTTTAAATATCCTAAATTCGAGTTTTTCATAATTTTTTAAAATTTATAAAACTCATTTTCACGAAAAACATAAATATAAACTATTAAAAAATTTTGCAAGTAATATTCTGCGAAAAAGAGCGTTTTTAATAGAATTCTGAATACTTTTAAGATTTTTGTAAAATTCATGATTAAAATGATTCCCTGAATCTCTCAGAAGGCCAAATTTTGCATAATTGTGCCTTTGTCTAAGTTTTGAATATATTTTTTTAATATATCGATTTTTTTTAGAATTTTGCTGATCCTATAAAAATGTTGAATTTACCATGTTCTAAAAAATAGCGTTGACCTTAGAATTTAACACGTTTATTGATTTTTCATAAGAATTTGAAAATTTCTAAATTAAACGTTTTTTTCGAACTAATTCTTTAATTTTTAGTTTTTTTTTCTCATTTTGGTCAAATTAAGATTTTCTTAAAAAGTTAATAGAAAACACGGAAAAAAACTAACTACGTTCAAAAAAGTAAGCACCGTGGACGAGTTTTGGTTTCTAGTTAGCGATAGTTTGGGTTTCTAGGCCACCTATTAAATTTTTTGCATTCTTATTCATTTTTTTTGTTATTTTTTTGCGTTTAAAATGTAAAATGTAAGGTGTTTTTATCGGTATTTAATTTTAAATGCAAAAAACAAAAAAAATGAATAAAATTGCACAAATTTAATTGGTGGCCTAGGAACCCAAACTATCGCTGACTAGTAACAAAAACTCTTCCGCGGTGGATACTTTTTTGTCTGTAGCCCTTTTTTTCAGTTTTTTTTCTTCCATAAATCAAACATATTTTCAAAAACCCATTTATAACATAAATATGTCATTTTTCGGCGATTTAACGTCACTTATATTCTCTGTAATGCCCTCCTTTAAATGTAAAACCGAAAATTGCACAAATTGCTCATTCGAGCTAACTCTTCCCCCCCTTTTCTTCATTTAATTCACTCCATATTTGAATGAGCTGTTATGTCGCCGTGCTTCTCTTCGTGGGTGGTCCTTCCCTGGCCCTTCTTTCCCTCCTCCTCCTCCTTCCCCTTTTTCCTGTTCGTACTCGGAATAAAATTTAGAAGAAGACGAAATGTTGCCAGTTGTATACTTTTCGCCTTTTTTGATTTTGAGCACATTGTCAAAAATACATCTTCTTTTTTTTTGTTGCAGATGGGTACTCCAAAGAACCGCCCATAATGCGTTCGTTTCGACGATTTCGTGTAATCCGCATAAGAGATCGTGTCTGGCGACTGGTGGAGGAAGGGATAAATTGGTTAAGGTGGGTTAATTAGTTTAATAATTTTTATTTTTGAAAAATTTTATATTTTTTTCAGATTTGGGATTGGAGTAAAGATAAAATTGAGAAGGTATTTGCTCTTGAGACGAGTGCACCATTGGGAAGAGTTGTGTGGAGACCGGATAAGGCGGATCAAATTGCAACGTGTGCAAGTAAGTGTTTTTTTATAAATTTAGATGGTTTCTTTAAAAATTGGACGAATATTAATAATATTTTTAAAAAATGTATGTAAATAATATAAGGCTTGAAATAAAAATCCGTGATTTTCAAATTATCACAAGTTTTTCAAAAATTTGTGGATTTTAGAGTTTTCGGAAGCTGAAAATCAGAAAATTCAGATTTTTAGCCTCAAAATGAGCCATGTTCCACGGAAAAGGGAAAATTTTCGAAAAAGTTGTAAGAATTTGAAAGTGGGGTCGACAAAAAATTCAAAAACCCCTGATTTTCAAATTATCACAAGTTTTTCAAAAATTTGTGGATTTTTGTGAATTTTAGAGTTTTCGGAAGCTGAAAATCTGAAAATTCAGATGTTCAACTTTAAAATGAGCCAGGTTTTCAGAAAGTTGGGAAATTTTCAAAAAAGTTAGAAGAATTTGAAATTTGGGGTCCACAAAATTCAAAATCGGTGATTTTCAAATTATCAAACAAGTTTTTCAAAAATTTGTGGATTTTTGTGAATTCTAGAGATTTCGGAAGCTGAAAATCTGAAAATTCAGATTTTTGGCCTCAAAATGAGCCATGTTCCACGGAAAAGGGAAAATTTTCGAAAAAGTTGTAAGACTTTGAAAATTTGTGTCGACAAAATTCAAAAAATCCGTGATTTTCAAATTATCACAAGTTTTTCAAAAATTTGTGGATTTTTGTGAATTTTAGAGTTTTCGGAAGCTGAAAATCTGAAAATTCATATTTTTGACCTCAAAATGAGCCATTTTCCACGGAAAATTGAAAATTTTCGAAAAAGTTGTAAGAATTTGAAATTTGGGGTCGACAAAATTCAAAAAATCCGTGATTTTCAAATTATCACAAGTTTTTCAAAAATTTGTGGATTTTTGTGAATTCTAGAGTTTTCGGAAGCTGAAAATCTGAAAATTCAGATTTTTGGCCTCAAAATGAGCCATGTTCCACGGAAAAGGGAAAATTTTCGAAAAAGTTGTAAGAATTTGAAATTTGGGGTCCACAAAATTCAAAAAATCCGTGATTTTCAAATTATCACAAGTTTTTTAAAAATTTGTGGATTTTTGTGAATTTTAGAGTTTTCGGAAGCTGAAAATCTGAAAATTCATATTTTTGACCTCAAAATGAGCCATTTTCCACGGAAAATTGAAAATTTTCGAAAAAGTTGTAAGAATTTGAAATTTGGGGTCGACAAAATTCAAAAAATCCGTGATTTTCAAATTATCACAAGTTTTTCAAAAATTTGTGGATTTTTGTGAATTCTAGAGTTTTCGGAAGCTGAAAATCTGAAAATTCAGATTTTTGGCCTCAAAATGAGCCATGTTCCACGGAAAAGGGAAAATTTTCGAAAAAGTTGTAAGAATTTGAAATTTGGGGTCCACAAAATTCAAAAAATCCGTGATTTTCAAATTATCACAAGTTTTTCAAAAATTTGTGGATTTTTGTGAATTTTAGAGTTTTCGGAAGCTGAAAATCTGAAAATTCATATTTTTGACCTCAAAATGAGCCATTTTCCACGGAAAATTGAAAATGTTCGAAAAAGTTGTAAGAATTTGAAATTTGGGGTCGACAAAATTCAAAAAATCCGTGATTTTCAAATTATCACAAGTTTTTCAAAAATTTGTGGATTTTTGTGAATTCTAGAGTTTTCGGAAGCTGAAAATCTGAAAATTCAGATTTTTGGCCTCAAAATGAGCCATGTTCCACGGAAAAGGGAAAATTTTCGAAAAAGTTGTAAGAATTTGAAATTTGGGGTCCACAAAATTCAAAAAATCCGTGATTTTCAAATTATCACAAGTTTTTTAAAAATTTGTGGATTTTTGTGAATTTTAGAGTTTTCGGAAGCTGAAAATCTGAAAATTCATATTTTTGACCTCAAAATGAGCCATTTTCCACGGAAAATTGAAAATGTTCGAAAAAGTTGTAAGAATTTGAAATTTGGGGTCGACAAAATTCAAAAAATCCGTGATTTTCAAATTATCACAAGTTTTTCAAAAATTTGTGGATTTTTGTGAATTCTAGAGTTTTCGGAAGCTGAAAATCTGAAAATTCAGATTTTTGGCCTCAAAATGAGCCATGTTCCACGGAAAAGGGAAAATTTTCGAAAAAGTTGTAAGAATTTGAAATTTGGGGTCCACAAAATTCAAAAAATCCGTGATTTTCAAATTATCACAAGTTTTTTAAAAATTTGTGGATTTTTGTGAATTTTAGAGTTTTCGGAAGCTGAAAATCTGAAAATTCAGATGTTCAACTTTAAAATGAGCCAGGTTTTCAGAAAGTTGGGAAATTTTTAAAAAAGTTAGAAATATTTGAAGATTTTTTCAAAAATTGCAATTTTTTGGTATTTTCTTGAATTTTTTTAAAACCGAATAGGTCCATGAAAATTTAGAATTTTTCATGTTTATTTAAGATTTTTTTTCCAAGTTAAATATTTTAGAAATTAACTGGCATCCTGCCTTTAAAATTAGAATTTACGGAGGCCAGTGATATTATAGACACCACACTCGATCGTAAACTTTTTTGGGATCTTCTAGGAGCCCAGAAAATGGGGGGGGGGGATTCAAAAAATGGCCTAGAAAAAGAGAATGGACTAGTTTTCAAAAACAAACATTTCTAGGCCATTGAAAAAGGTTTTAACAACTTGAAAACAATTTTCTCGATTATGTATTATTTTTAAAATTCTGAAAATAAATTTGTGACCTATTCACGTTTATTAGATCAATAAGGTCTTGATTTAGGCGGTATCCTGTCTTTAAGACTATGCTCAAGGAAAAAAATCTATTTTTTCAGGTATCAATGATCCGAATATTCATATCTGGGATACCCGACGTCCTTTCATACCGTATGCGACCTATGAAGAACACCGGGATAGTGTAACAGGTTGGAAATTATTTCCAAGGGTTTTTATTTAAATTTTAAATATATTTTAAGATGCCTGCTGGCCGACACTAGAACGTCAATGTTTTATGTCTTGTGGAAAAGATGGACTGTTAGTTCTACATGGCGCGGACTCGGGACATTGTCCAATGTCGTATGCGTGTGACGTGGCATTGGATGTAACGCCGGATGGATTATTAGGAATTGCAGGTCTTTAATTCTGAACATTAAAAAAAACTAATTTCGAATTTTCTAGTAAACACGGAGCTTAATCTAAAAGTGGCCAGTGAGATGGATCCATTACCAGTTGGATCGAAACCGCCGAAACAGCAGAGACGGAAGAGAAAAATACAGTATGAATCGTTTCATGCGCCGATTAAGAGCTTGATGACGGTTGGGTTGCCTGATACGGTACAACAGAGTTTACCGCCGGATGTTTTTCATGAAATTGCTAAAAGGTTGGTTGAAGTTGGTTTTTAAATGCATTTTTTGCTATTTTCCACTTCAATTTTTTAAAAGGAGCCTATTCGGAAGCATCAAACTATGTTAAAATCAATAACAGACGACTCTTATATCCAATTAATTCGAAAAAAATGATAAAATTGAGAAAACAGCTTTAAATGGAGCAATTTTTAAATAATTCGGCTTGAAAAAAGTATAGATGGCCGAACTTGGATTTCTAGTCCCCCCCCCCCGGTTGGGTTTCTAGGCCACTGATATTTTAAAATTGCAAAATTTGTTATTTTTTTGGTTTTTTTTTTCGAAAATAATGAATAATTGGAACAAAAAAGATGATTTTTTTCGAATTACCAAAAAAAATTAGAAAACATCAAACCTCTACATTTTGTCTCGAGAAAAAGGTGAAGTAAAATATTTTTTTTATTTAAATCATTTTTCTTTACTCTTCCGTAAAGTCAGAACAACTTTTGCGCGCGCACAAATTGCCGTGGGCCCACACACATAAGCGTAATTTACACCGGTGGTCACAAGTAGGTTGGTGGTGTAGTGGTTATGCCTTTTGTGTGCTGTGCGCAAGGCCATGGGTTCGATCCCGGTAGGGGTACATTTTATAAAAAGTGCGCACTACCGTAGCATTGTAGTTTAGACGCGCAAAAGTTGTTCTGACTTTACGGAAAAGTTTTTTCTTTTGAAAAATCCGAAATCCGAACATGCATTTCTAGTCCCCATTTGTTTTTCTAGGCCATTTAACTTCCAAAATTAAGAATTTTCGGCTTTTTTCGAGTTATCGGATGATTTGAAAGAGAACATTCATTTTCTTCGTACCATTTACTTTTTATTCTTGAAATTAACACAAAAAAGGCGTAAAAAAAATTAATCTATGAATAAAATGGCCTAGAAAAATAGATGGGGACTAGAAATCCAAGTTCGGCTATTAATTTTCGGTTTTTAAGGTAATTTTCGAGAAAATAATTAATTTTCTCAACAATTTTCTTTTTCCTTTGACAAATTGCTCAAAACCGAAACAAAAAATAACGAAAAAGGCTATTTTAATCAAAATTTTGGCAAAAGGGTCATAAAATCGGTAAAGAAGACAAAATAATTCGAAAAATTCAAAAAAGCCGCCGTTCACCTTTTACAATATGAGATTCAACGTTGAAATGCCCGAATTTTTCCAGATACTGGCTTGGAGGTCGCCGATTGAGCAGAATATGCCTACACAATGCAAAAGTAGCGGAATTTTTTGAAAAATGCCACGTAGCTCAAACGTGGCGACTAGTCGAGCTACTTTTGAGCCAATCTGGTGCTCAGAAAATGTACAAAAAGGATCGCGAGGATTATGAGAGGGAATTCGAAAGGTTATGGGCTATAAGAGTAAAGGAATTGAAGAATCGAGGAAGACCGGTGCTGCCGAATGTAAGGGAGATCAATCGAGCGTTGAGAGAACGAACGTTGGCGACGAAATTGGACGATTTGGAGATTTATAATAGTTTGATGTTTAATAAAATGGAGGATAGTGATCTGGAGAGTCTTGCATCGATTAAATCGGATGGTGAGGAAAAGGTGGATGATGAGAAGGCGCCGGCTGAAGAGGAGTTTCAAAATGATGATAGTGTGGAGAGTTTGGAGATTATTGATCGGTTTAAGATGAGGAAAAAGGCGAAGAAATCGAGCAAATTGAAGAACGTGTCGATAACGGATTTTTATTTTGGAGGGGAGGAGTCGAATTTTAAGGATATTGATGGGAAGAAGTGGGGGAATGAAGGCAATATTTAGAAATTGTGTTTTTTTGCAGAGAAACGCTTTATTTGAACGAATTTATGGGGTTGAAAGAGGAGGCGTTTGAATTGAGGAGTATAACGAATAGGCATTTGTTTAATGATTTGGCGAGGAATGAAAATGAACAAGGTTTGGGTTTAAGGGTTTCAGAACATTTTGAAAAATTTCAAATTTTTGCATTTTCAGCCAAATTTTGGGGGTTTTCAATTGAATTTTAGAGATTTTAAAAATGTTATATTCTTTCAGAATTTCTAGAAAATTTGAATTTTTATAGTTTTCAGAAAAAATTGAAATTTTTATATTTTTTTCCAGAAAATTTCAAATTTTTGTATTTTCAGCCAAATTTTGAGTTTTTTCAATTTAATTTCAAAGATTTTAGAAATTTTTTGAATTTTTCCTAATTTCTAGAGCATTTTCAGGAAAAAATTTGATTTTTTTGTGTTTTTCAGTAAGTTTGAGAAGAATTTGGAAAATTTTCTAATTTTTTTATTTTTCAGCCAAATTTTGGAAATTCGAATTTTATATTTTTCAGAATTTCTTGAAAATTTAACTTTTTACGTTTTTTTTTCAAGAAAATTTTAGAAAATTTTAAATTGTTGTGTTTTCAGTCACGTTTTAGGGTCTTCAATTTAATTTCAACGATTTTAGAAATGTTTTGAATTTTCAGAATGTCTAGGAAATTTTCAGAAAAATATAATTTTTATGTTTTTTGAGAAGATTTGGGGATATTTTTAAAACATTCAAACTTTGTGTTTTTAGCCATAGTTTGGGGGTTTCAATTGAATTTGAGAGATTTTTAAAATTTTATATTTTTCAGAATTTCTAGAAAATTTGAAATGTTATATTCTTTTTCTAGAAAATTTCAAATTGTTTTGAAATGTTTGGATTTTAGATTTTTTTCCTAATTTCTAGAGCATTTTCAGGAAAAAATTTGATTTTTTGTATTTTTTCAGAAAGTTTGAGAAGAATTTGAAAAATTTCTAATTTTTTTATTTTTCAGCCAAATTTTGGAAATTTGAGTTTTATATTTTTCAAAATTTCTAGAAATTTTTAAATTTCCAGAAAAAATTTCATGTTTTTTTTAAAAGATTTGGGAAAATGTCAAATTGTTGTGTTTTAATTCAGATTTTAGGGGTTTCAATTTAATTTCGAAGATTTTAAGAATGTTTTGAATTTTAAATTTTTTCAGAATTTCTAGAAACAGAAACAAATTTGACTTTTTTCAGAAAGTTGAAGAATTTGAAACGTTTTCTATTTTTTTATTTTTCAGCAAAATTTTGGAAATTTTAGTTAGTTTTGGGAAAATTTTGAAAAAATTCAAATTTTTGTGTTTTTAGCCAAATTTTGGGGGTTTCAATTGAATTTCAAAGATTTTTAAAATTTCTTCCGAATTTCTAGAATATTAAATTATTTTTTATGTCTTTTTCGATAAAAATTTAAAATTAAATATTTTTAGCCAAATTTTGGAAATTTGAGCTTTATATTTTCACAATTTTTAGAAATGTTAGAAAATTTTTAAATTTGTATGTTTTTATTAAAAAATTTTGTAT
This sequence comes from Caenorhabditis virilis, assembly GCA_964036255.1. Classification (NCBI taxonomy): domain Eukaryota; kingdom Metazoa; phylum Nematoda; class Chromadorea; order Rhabditida; family Rhabditidae; genus Caenorhabditis; species Caenorhabditis virilis. The sequence continues at coordinate 4,844,897 of OZ038417.1, read as the reverse complement.
TTACAGCCAAATTTTGGAGTTTTGAATGTTTAATTTTTTTCAGATTTTCTAGAACATTTTAATTTTTATGTTTTTTATTTCAGAAAATGTGAAATTGTTGTATTTTTAGCCAATTTTTGGGGGTCTTCAATTGAAATTTATACTGTTTCGGATTTGTTCAAAACATTTTCATGGAAAATTTGAATTTTTCTATTTTTTCAGAAGATTTGGGAGTATTTTGAAAAAATTCAAATTTTCGTATTTTCGGCCAAAATTTCGTTTTCGTTTGATTTCCAAAGAAGTTTTTAAATTTTTTAAACCAAAATTTGAAAAATTCTCAACTTTCTGTATTTTTATCCCATGCTTTGGAATATTTTACGAATTTCTGATTTTTCAGCTGAATTTTGAATTTTTCTATTTATTCAGCCAATTTTCTAAAAAATCAATAAATTTGAAATAAGGAGGGCAGATAATAAATATACCTTAACGCGCTGAAAATTTCGACAAAATTTGAATTTCAAAAATATTCTCTGAAAGTGGCGTCAATTTGAAATTTGCAAGATTATTTTGAAACAAGAGAAATTTACTTTTTTTTTTGAAAATCGAAAATTATAGCTAATTGGAGGGGGTTTGAAGTATTTTATTTTAAAAATGTTTGAAAAAAATTCCCCAATTAATTTTCAGACAGTTCTGGACCTATTTGGACGCCAATGAAGGAAATTCTGAGACTTTTGCGACACCACGCGGCACAAGGAGATGTTCAAACATGTGCATCTGTTGCAATTGTCTGTGGTCGACAGTTGTTTGAAGTTGTTGATTCGTACACAGTAAGCGCATGGATCGAGAGTTATCTGGAAATGTGCGACAGGCTGGAACTATATACGACAATGTCGAAAATCATGAAATATTCGTCGATTTTCTCGATAAATCAACAGTCGAGAGTTGGAACGTGGATGGAAATATTGCATAGTGAATGTGAAAGTCCGGTTTATTTTGGGCGGTGCTCGAAATGCGCGAAATTGGCGGCGCCGGATTGCACGTTATGGTGAGGGGGTTTTTTTGATGTTGAAAGTTAAAGGAGGACTTAACGGAGTTAATGAATGCAACTCGGATGAAACCTGAAAACCTGCTTAAATTTGGGATTTTTAAGAATAATTTGGAAAATTCGATTTTTCTTGAATTTTCTGAAAATCGAGAAATATTCCATAATTAATTTTTTGAGATGATAAATTCTGAAAATTTCTAAATTTTTCGATTCTGAAATTTATTTTGTTGAATTTTGGATTTTCTGAAATTAAAGGTTTATTGAATTTTGTTAAAAATCTGGAATTTACCATTTTTTTCAGAAAATATTTGAAATTTTTGCGGGATTTTCAATTTTTTCAACTGCTTCATCTCATTTCTAGCCGGGGACTTTATTCTCATATGTCTAAAATGTTGAAGCAGTTTAAAAAAATTGAAAATCCAGCAAATTTCAAGTATTTTCTGGAAAAAATGAACAATTCCAGATTTTTAACAAAATTCGATAAAAGGTTAATTTTAGACAATCCAGAATTCAACAAAAAAATTTCAGAATCGAAAAATTGAGACATTTTCAGAAATTATCATCTCAAAAAATAATTATGGAATAGTTCTCGGTTTTCAGAAAATTCAAGGAAAATCGAATTTTTCAGAAAAATTCTTAAAAATCCCAAATTTAAGCAGATTTTTAGATTTTATCACAGTTGCGCATTCATTAGCTCCACAAAGATCATTTTTCATAAAATGAGAACTTTATGTAGCTAATGAATGCAACTGTGATAAAATCTGAAAATCTGCTTAAATTTGGGATTTTTAAGAATTTTTCAGAAAAATTCAATTTTTATTGAATTTTCTGAAAATCAAGAACTATTCCATAATTATTTGTTGAGATGATAAATTCTGGAAAATTTCTCAATTTTTCGATTCTGAAATTTTTTATTGAGTTCTCTGGAATTCTCTTCAATAAAGAATTTTGTTGAAAATCTGGAATTTGCCATTTTTTTTCAGAAAATATTTGAAATTTTTGCGGGATTTTCAATTTTTTAAACTGCTTCATCTCATTTTTAGACGGAGACGTTATTCTCATTCCAAATATGTCTTTAAAATGTTGAAGCAGTTTAAAAAAATTGAAAATCCAGCAATTTTCAAAGATTTTCTGGAAAAAATGAAGAATTCGAGATTTTCAACAAAATTTGATAAGGAAATCCAGAATTCAACAAAAACATTTAAGAATCGAAAAATTGAGAAATTTTTAGAATTTATCATCTAAAAAAATAATTATGGAATAGTTCTCGATTTTTAGAAAAATTCAATAAAAGTCGAATTTTTCCAAAATTCTTAAAATCCCAAATTTAAGCAGATTTTTAGATTTTATCACAGCTGCGCATTCATTAGCACCGTAAAGTCATCTTTTTATGAAAAATGATTTTTATCTGGAATTCTTGTAAATTTTTGAGATTAATTTGTCTTTTTCCAGTCGTCAACCAGTGACTGGAATGTTGTTTCAATGTAGTTCGTGTTATCACTCGATGCATTTGACGCATGCAAGGGAATGGTTCAAAGAGACTCCGGTATGTCCCCCTCCCAGAAACCTTAGATTTTAATACAAATTTTGATAAATTATTTAATTACAGTATCAAATGTGCGCGGCGCCGAATTGTCTCTGTAGATGCTTGAAATCAGAGTATCCTAGAAAACAGCGATCATTTTTGCCGAATTTGGATTTTCCTGAAGAACATGTGTTTGTGCCGCCGAGAATTAGGGCCTCGCAACGATTGAGTAAGTGGTTTTTTTAGTTTCCAAAAAAAAATGTCAAAGTTGGTAAAGGAACATCTAAAAAAATATGCATTTTGTGATTTTTGTGAAAAAAATTATTTTTTAAATTGATTAATTAACTTTAAAACGGTTTTCAAAGAAATTTTAAGCAAATTCAGCGTTTTCTAGATGTTTAAATTTTTCAACTTGAATAACAAATTGTAGAATTTAGAATTTCTCAAAAAAATTTTGAAATTCCACATTTTCCGAGGTTTTAAAAATTAAAACAAATTTTTTTTCTCATGAAATTTTGGTTTAAAAATTTTTGACTTATAAATTCCTCAATTCCTTAAATTCGACAACTTGAAAAACAAAGAATTTCGAATTTCTCAATATTTTTTGAAAATTCCACATTTTCCAAGGGTTATTTTAAAATTTAAAAAAAATTTGAATTTTGAAGAATTTTCGGATTTTTGAAAAATGAAATTTCATTTCGAAATCAAAATTAAAACTGTTTTTTCAATTTTTTTCCATAAAAATGAACATTTTCAAATTTTTTCTTACAAAATTTTGGTTTTTACAATTTTTGACTTATTAGTTCCTTAAAGACAGTGTCCCAATACATATGCATATGATTATAATGAATTAATCTTTATATCAAAACATTATCTTTTATATTTTAAGAAATTTTAAGCAAATTCAGCCTTTTCTAGATTTTAAAAGTTTTCAACTTGAAAAACAAATTGTAGAATTTAGAATTTCTTTTAAAAGTCAAATTTGTTTGAAAATTCCACATTTTCCGGGGTTTTAGGTCGATTTTTCAAAATTAAAACTGTTTTTTCAATTTTTTCCATAAAAACGAACCTTTTCAAATTTTTTTCTCATGAAATTTTGGGTTTTTAAATTTTTGACATATAAAATCCTTAAAGACAGTGTCCCAATTGGATTATAATGAATTCATCTTTATATCAAAACGTTATGTTTTACATTTAAAGAAATGTTAAGCAAATTCTGATTTTTTCTAGATTTTGAAAGTTTTCAACATGAAAGCAAATTGTAGAATTTATAATTTCTTTAAAAAATCAACAATTTTTGAAAATTCCACATTTTCCTAGGTTTTAGGTCGATTTTTTAATAATTATTCCATAAAAATACACTTTTCCAAATTTTTTTCTCATGAAATTTTGGTTTTATAAATTTTAGACTTATAAATTCCTTAAAGACAGTGTCCCACTACTTATACATAGGATTACAATGAATGCATTTAGATTTCATAAAAAATCAAAAAAAAAATTGAAACTTCCACATTTTCCGAGGTTTAAAGGCCAATTTTACGAAATTTAAAAAAAAAGTGAATTTTGAAGAATTTTTGGAAAATTAGAGAAAACTGAAATTTCGTATTGAAATCAATCGATTATTCCTTTTCTGAAAATCCTGAAAATCCAGAAAATCCAGTAAAATGTGTGTAAAAATTGTAGGTATCCACGGTTATGACATGGAAACCGAATGTGAATCGACACGTCAATTAGTATGGCCAATTGAGCTGAGGAATGAAGTTCGCGATAAATATACGAATAATTTGGACGATGATGTGAAATATTGGGCGAAAATGATGGTTGAAATGAGGAGGAAGTATGAAAAGGAGATGAAAAGGATCAGCATCGAAAGGGAACGAAAGAAGGATCCGATGAGTTATTTGGAAATGGTTAAAAGGAAGGTGGAGAAGGTTGTGAAGAGATCCGGGGAGGTTTATAGGAGTGAGAAGGAATCGGAGAGTTCGGAAGAGGAATCGGAAGAGGAAGAGGATGTTATTGTACTGCCGGACAAGGAGGATCTTGAGATGTTGTTGACGTTTTTGAAGGTTTTTAAAATGTTGAAGAAAGGATTGGAAAGACGGGCGGAGGTTGTTGAGGAGGATTCAGAAGTTGAAAATGGATTAAAAATTGTGGAAATGAGTGAAGAAGGAACAGATGATTGTATTTATCAAGATGGAAATGAAATGATTGTGAGGAATGAAAGAGATGAAATAGAAATGGAGATTGAGGATCTGGGGGAAGCAACAGATGATGAAGAATCGGAGGAATCGACATCGGAGTCGGAGACGGACTCGGAAGTGAGAAAAGTGGAGGAGGAGGAGGTGGATGATCAGGAGGATGAGGAAGAGCCGGAAGAGGAATCGGAAAGTGATAATTCTTCGCTGCATTTGCATGAACCGAATTTGGTGGAGAAGGTTTTGGAAAGAGCTGAAAAGGATGATGAATTTGAGGAAATGATGCTAAGTGCTGAAAGAGAGGTAATAGAGATAGAGGTTGATGTAGAAGAGGAAGAGAAAAAAGAAGAAATAGTTGGTGACACGTTTGAAGAGGAATTCCTGGAAGAATTGGCTAAACAGACGGAAGCAATGGAAGAGGAGCCACCGGTGGAACAGGTGCCATTGTCGGAGGTGACTAATGAGGAGGATCATACGGTTTGTGGAGATTTTTATATTTTTTTGTTTGGATCTTAAAAGATCTCTTGATTCATTCGAATATATATATTTTTTTAATTTATCTGAAAATTTTATTTTCTTCAAATTCAGGCATCAAAATGCACATAAAATTCATAAAAATCACAGCATTTAAAAAAAATTCATAAGGAGTTGAAAATCTGTTGTTTCGAAGCTTTTTAAACTGAAAATTCAAATTCTTCTAACTTTTTTGGTCCCATTTTCAAAAATTAGTTCATTTTGAAGCTAAAATTCAGAAATTTCACAATATTTTTTTTAAAGACAGGGTGACACTTAATGTTCAAACTTTTTTACCATTAGATTCCCAATTTTTTGTCAGAAATTTCATTTTTTTAAATAATTTTCACTTAGTTAGTGTAATTTTTGTCTAAAAACAAGTAAACTGGAATTTTTCGCTTAAAGACAGGGTGTTACTTTAATTTTTGATTGTCTTTTAAACTTTTTTTTGAAAAATGCTTTGATTTTTATGAATTTTAGTGTATTTTGATGCTTAAAACCGGAATATTCAGAAAATAAGCTTCAAAAAGAACCTAAAAACTGAAAAATAAGAAGAATCGATTGATTTTCTGAATATTCAGCGATTTCTGAAGTTTTTGAATGTTACCATTTTTTAACATGATTATTTTGTGATAAAATATGAATTTCAGCGGCAAATGTCAAATTTCCTGGAAGAACTAGCATGCTACTCGCCGATTAATGATGAACAAAGACCACCGATATTCGTAATCGGATCCGCTGATTCGGCACAAACGTCCTACTATCAATTTCCGACGTTGGATGTTCTTGCACCGGATGACAGAAGTCTTAGTACGATTTCGACGGTTTCAGCGACTTCCAGCGAGAATTGGGATCCGGAGGGACAGTTGGAAGTGAAGAAATGGAGCTATGTTCGGTATATTGAAAGGATGATTGAGAAATATTATAAGAGTCATAATGATAAGGAGTATGTGAAGATTGAAGAGCCGATTGAGATGGTGATGAAAAAGGAAAAGATTCGGAGGGAAAGGAAAATGGTTGAACGACGGAATAGAAGGACGGGATTTGTTGTGGTTGATAGGAATAAGAGATGCACAGATTTTATGATTGAAAATTTGAGTTTGAGGTGAGTGAATGGTTTTTTTGCTTAAAGGCAGGGGGAAACCGTTTTGTTTTGTCTCCTTTGGCCTAAAATTTAAGTTCTCTCTATACCGGTTTTAATAATTTTTCGAATTAAAAATAGATAATTTGTTCCCGAAATTGTACCTGAAAGTTTTGAACCCCAAGCATTTTTGAGCCCCAAGAGCCCTAGCAAAATAGGATTCCACACTAGCTGTGAAATTAATGACAACTTCTAGTAGGTACTATTCAAGTGCATAAAAACGTTGCACCAACATGATTTTGTCAGTGGGACATTGTCTTTAAGGGCCTAATACAGTGTCCTCGGAATATATGATCATGACCTCGATAGTCCACATTTTCCAGCTCATCCGGAATGTTATTAGACTTGAATTAAATAACAAAATTCAAAAATATTGTTATTTCAAAACAAACCCGAGACTTTAAAGGCAGAGTACCAGTTGACACAATCAAAGTTTAAGTCAAAATATGAATGTTCGAATGAAGTGAAGAAATTTTGAGCCCTAAACATCAAATTAGGAATCCAAAACTAGTGCTGAAATCAAAGAAATTAAAGATTGATTTTTTAAAAATTTTAATCCATTCAGAATCACCTATTATTAATGAATTTATCAAACAAAAATTTTTCGTCGCCCATTTGTCCAAACCGCTCCCCGAAAAGTGCCGAAAGGTGCCACCCAGCCCGTTTTTGCGTTTTTCAAGGGTCGTTTAGCTCAAAATGACGCTTTTAAACTTTTTTTTTTGCTGATTCCATAAATAATAGGGGATTCTGAGTTGATTGAAACCAAAATTGAAAATAAGTTAACAGACACTTTAATATAGAAGAAGTGATTGGGGGTCATTTTCTTTAACTGTATTTTTTTCAATATTATAGCGCTATTGCGGCCTTAAACATACCTCTAGTCAATTTTTAATGTCTTATCAAAGATTTGTCTTCTTCTGGAAAAATATAAGTTAGCCTAGTTCTAACAGTTCATTCTGAAGAGCTTAATAACTTATTTCAGTTAAAATAAGTTAAAAATTAAAAGCTATCCATTCCGAATGCACCCGAATAGAGAAATTCAATCCGGGGGTCTTAAGGGGTCATGCACTATGTACCTGGCCCTCTGAAATTCGGCACAAAACTGCTGAAATTCCAGTTTGATCCGATTTGGCTCAAACTTGGTTTTTTTTTGTTCAAAATGTTGAAATTTTTGCATAAGTTTATCTGAAAATTAGCTGAAAAGCGCCAATTATGAAAAAATAGTTTTTTTTGTCCTTAATTTTAGCCAAAAAGCTAAAATTTATTCAAAAATTTGAAAATTCCGCATAAAAATCAATTTTTTCATCACAAAATACGCTTTTCGTAATTTTTCAAAAGATTCACCCCCATTATTGCTTCTGAATGTCCCCCCCCCCCTCTCTCTTGTTGGTGTATAACCATGTCTTCCAGTGATACGGATAGAAGAATCGAAATTGAACTATTACATGAGCAATATTTGGAAGATTTTGTTCGGCTCTACTTTTTCATCAATTGGAATAAATTAACAAAGCCGGGGTCGGAAATGGTTCTGAGGAATGTTTATGATATGGTGAGTTTTAACTGGAATCGAACAGTTTTTAAATATAAATTTAAAAATTTCAGTTTGAAAGGTACAAAAAAGCGAGAGAAAGGACATGTGATGAACATTATCAAGATTTCGAGGTTAGATTATATGTGGCGGCTGTTAGCGCGAGAATGGAAAGTATTCTATTCCAAGATGAATTGAGCTATTTTTCTGGGGGAAAAAATGGATCACTTTTCCTTCCGATGGAATTGAAACCGTGTGCTCCTATAATGGATGAGAGGGATTTTGATGGATTCGATGAGATGTTTGATGGTGAACCGATTCCGATGTCAAGCTATGATCCGGATGAGAAACAGGCGGTGCAGACGTATTGGGAGATGTTCTCGAACTTGCCGGTTCATGTGAGATCGACACCGAAGTCTGAAATTCGGGAATTTGAGATTGAAACACTGCCGCATATTTATCTGCCGGATCCGAAGTTTCGGAGGATTATGGCGAGGATGGGCACACTGACGAGAAAAACGCCCGTACTCTCGGTGACGTGGAAGTCGAGAAAGGAGTTGACGGATGAGCAAATTGTAAGAAGGAGAAGAAATTTCAGAAATTCAGAAAAAAGACGACATTTTTTCAGCAGCGGAAACGAATTAAACATGTTTCGAAAAATGATCCATTTTTCAAAGAGGTGCTGCCGGGATGTGAGAAGAATTTGAAAATTGGTTAGTTTTTCAAGGTTTTCTATGAAAAACGTCTAAGATTTGGCTTTTTAGCGCATTTTTAAACAAAGAAATGAAATTCTAAGAATATTTCAAAAAAAAAATCAATCTACGAGAATCTATATTTAAAAAAAGCTAAAAGTTTCAAAATATGTCTGTATATTTTGGAATTTCTTGATTTTAATTAAAATTTCGCTTAAAATCACAAGTTTATTGATTTTTTTTAGAAATTTTGGCTTAAAAAATCGGAATTTGACTGAAAATTCTATAATTTCTTGAAGAATTTTTGGAAAACGGATTTAAGATTTTTTTAATTCAAAAACTCGCTGAAAGGCTCAAATTTATTGATTTTTCTGAAATTTGGATGTAAAAATCGGAATTTGACTGAAAATTCTGGAATTTCCTGGAAAACGTATTTTAGAATTTTTTTAAATTTCAGAATTTCGCTTAAAACCTCAAATTTATTGATTTTTCAGAAATTTGGATTTAAAAATCGGAATTTGACTGAAAATTCTGGAATTTCCTGGAAAACGTATTTTAGAATTTTTTTAAATTTCAGAATTTCGCTTAAAACCTCAAATTTATTGATTTTTCAGAAATTTGGATTTAAAAATCGGAATTTGACTGAAAATTCTGGAATTTCCTGGAAAACGTATTTTAGAATTTTTTTAAATTTCAGAATTTCGCTTAAAACCTCAAATTTATTGATTTTTCAGAAATTTGGATTTAAAAATCGGAATTTGACTGAAAATTCTGGAATTTCCTGGAAAACGTATTTTAGAATTTTTTTAAATTTCAGAATTTCGCTTAAAACCTCAAATTTATTGATTTTTCAGAAATTTGGATTTAAAAATCGGAATTTGACTGAAAATTCTGGAATTTCCTGGAAAACGTATTTTAGAATTTTTTTAAATTTCAGAATTTCGCTTAAAAGCTCAAATTTATTGATTTTTCTGAAATTTGGATGTAAAAATCGGAATTTGGCTGAAAAAAATCGGAATTTAACTGAAAATTCTGGAATTTCCTGAAGAACATTTTAAAAAAATGTAAAAAATTTAATTTTCGCTTACTAGGCTCAAATTTATTGATTTTTTAGAAATTTGGCTGAAAATTCTGGAATTTTCTAAAGAATATTTTTGAAAAAATATAAAATGTAATTTTCGCTTAAAATTTATTGATTTTTGTTGGCTGAAAATTCTGGAATTTCCTGGAAAACGGATTTAGGATTTAATTTCAGAATTTCGCTTAAAACCTCAAATTTATTGATTTTTCAGAAATTTGGCTGAAAAAATAGAAAAATTCTCAAAATTCAGCTGAAAAATATGAAATTCGTCGAATATTTCCAAAATTTGGTTGAAAATACAAGAAACTGAAAATTTTCAATTCTGAACACACTTTTTTCGAATTTTAAGGTTTGATTCTGAATTATTTGACAGATTTCAGTTTTTTCCAGTAAAATTTGAAAATTCAGGTTTTTTTCAGATTTTTCTTTGAAAATTTTCAGTTTTCTGTATTTTCAGCCAAATTTCTGAAATGTTCGACGAATTTCAGAGTTTTCAGCTGAATTTTGAATTTTTCTATTTTTTTCGGACACGTTTCTGAGAATTCGACGAATTTTTTGAGAATTTCAAATTTTTCAATGCGTTTTTACGAAAATATTCTTCAAGAAGCTCTAGATTTCAGCTTTTTCAGATAGATTCTCCAATATTCCACATAATGTAGGATTTTTGAAGAAATTTTTGAAATTCTCCTGATTTTTTCGAAATAAATTCACTTTTCAGCGTTTTCGGCCATTTTTATAGTATTTTTAGAGATATTTTTGTAGTTTTAACGTTTTCTGAAATTGTTTCACATTTTAAGCCTAAATTCTGAATTATTCGACGAATTTCAGGTATTTTTTCTGAAAATATAGGTTATCTACATTTATGGGGCCTTAGCAAGTTCCAGGATATTTAGGAAAATATCCAGATTCGTCAAAAAATTTGGAATTTTGCAAAATTTCAGATTTTTCAGGCTGAAAACGCTGAAAATTAGTAATAATTTCGTATTTCAATCGTTAACTCATTTTCCAGAAACAAGTGAGGACAAAGTTTGGACGAAGAAAAGTTCGCAATTTCCATATCCGATACTTCGAATCGAAAAAGACGATCGAATAATGATTGTGAAGCCAACATTGCCGAAATATTGTGCAACATTTAAAAGACGACTGAGGAAACGGTTTGGATTGGAGCATCGGCACGAAATTCGAGTGGCGGAGATAATGGGGGAACACACGCAGGTAGGTATTGATTTTTTTTTGGGTGTATCTATTGGTGTGAAACGGGAAAAATTATTTTTTTTGTTTTTTTCCGAACAATTTTCAAACTTTCAATTACAACTGAAAACTCGTTTTTTTTAAATTTCTTTGTTTTTTTGATCGGCCTACTATTTGACCTTTGTAATATTTATTTTACCCATTTTTGTGTCTTTGTTTTTTTTTTCGAATGATAATTTCAGTAATTGTCTGAAAATTTCGCATTTGGCAGTTGTTTTCGTAATTTCAATTGCAACAAAACAAATTTTCGAAAAAAAAAGCCATGGAGGCTCGAGCTCAGAAAAATGGGTTTCAGATGAATAAGAATATGATTATCCGCCAATTGATATTAGCAAAAAATTCTTAAAGTCGAACATTTTTTTAAAAACACGGTTAAAAGTTTAAAAAATCGAAGATGGCCGAAGAAATGCAATTTGGGTTTCTAGGTCATATAAAAGAAAAAATAGCGAAAGATGGCGTAGAAATCAAAATTGGGCCTCTTTTCAAATGTCTACATTCGATTTTTCATAAGGAAATTTTAGTTTTAAAAAATTCTGATTATGAAAAATCGAAAGACCTGGAACCCCAGAATACATTTCTTCGGACATTGTCCATATTTGATTTTTTAAATTTTATTTGATTTTTATCGGTGTTTCTTATTTTTTCGACTTAAACTGTTTTTCTGCTATCAATTGATAGATAATCATATTCTTATTCATCTGAAACTCACTTATGGGCTCTCTGGAGCCCCCTCCCCCTTTAAAAGCCTTTTTTAAATGAAATATTTTGATTCAAAAATTTTTAAAGGTATTTTTTTCAGAAAACATAATTTGATAAACAATTGGAAAATAACTGTTATCACATTAGTTTTCATCCGAAAATTCTAAAAAAATTGATTTTTTTAAACAAATTTGATTGTTTTCATTAAAGGAGGGCTTTACGGAGATTATGAATGCATCTGGGATGAAAATAGGCTTCAGACTCATTCCAAATCGGTTTTTAAAATTTTCTAAAACCACCTAGAAGCCGAGAAAACGCGACTCAAAACAATGGCCTAGAAAAAAGGGCCACCGGAGAAAACTAGTCCGCAGGCATGAAAAGTCCAAAAACAAGAAAAAAAAACATAAATTAAGATGAAAAAACATTAAAAAGGACTACTATAAGCATTTTGCATTACTGTGTATTAACGAAACACGAAAAAAGCTCATAGGAGAAAGTTCGGCCAGGTGGCGCCTTTTTCTAGGCCATTGTTTTGAGGGGTGTTTTCTCGGCTTCTAGATGGTTTTAGAAAATTTTAAATAGAGATTTGGAATCAGTCTGAAGCCTATTTTCATCCCAGACGCATTCATAATCTCTGTAAAGCCCTCCTTTAATTTTAAGATAATTTTAAAATATCAATTGAAAATATTCGAAATTCCTATTTTTTAAAAAAAAACTTCATTTTCAAATTTCCAATTGAATTTCAAACTGATAACATTGAAAAACGTTCGAAAATTTGTTTTGACGAAATCTGAAAATCTGAAATTTTTGGATTTAAATTACTGAAAATTAAAATCAGTTGTTTTCCTTTAAGGTAATTTGACTTTTCTGTAAAATTTTCAAGAAATTTTCAATTCTGAACAAGTAGTCAGATAATTTAAAGAAATTTCAAAAGTTCTTATATATTAGAATTTTGATATTATTTTGAAAAGAGTGTTTTTTGACATGTTATTCTAATTTTTCAAAATTTCAGGTTCGAAAATGTCTTCAAAGTTGGAATATCAAAAGAGAGAGGAATATGTGCGACTACATTCGAAATTACGGACCATATAAGCGATTTTTGGATGATACGAAAAATAAAGGATACGACAATTGTTATAGAAGAATTCGAGGGATAAATATGGAGACTGATGAGATGATTGTTGAGAGTGTTCTTGAAACGATTCCAGAGGAGAATGAAACGGCTTGGAGACTTGCGAATATTGAGGAACCGTTTGATGAATTGAATGGATTTGAAGCGTCGCAGAGTGAGAGAATGGCTAAAGAGAGGGCAGACCGGGTGAAGGAGAAGTATTTGAAGTATATTACGGTAGGTTTTGTTTTAAAGAGAGGGGGGGGGGGCTCTGGGGAGCTCAGAAATGGATTACAGATTAATGAGAATCTACCAATTGATATTGTAAACTCAATTATTCTTGATCATTGCGTGCGGAGCGGCTGTGACGTTGAGCAGCCTTCCGACCGCAATGATCAAGAATAATTTAGTTGACAATAGCAAACATCATATGATCGAAAATTCACGAATCCCTCATAAATTAATAATTTTCAGAATTTCAGTCAATTCTCCGAAAATTCAATTATTTGAAAAATACAATTTTTTCAGATTTTGATACAAATTTTCAGAGTTTTCATGAAAAACGAAATTTCTGATAAAAGTTAGAGGCAAGTCATCAAATTATCAAAATTACACATTTTTTCAAAACAAAAATCCTTTTTTTTTTTCAATTTTCAGAAAATGGCGAAAAAATACTTTCAATCTTAAAAGAATTATGCTTTCAGGTTATTTTTAGAGCATTTTAATTTAAAATTCATCCGAATTCATCCGAAACCTATTTCTGAGCTCTCTGGAGCCCCATTTTAGGTAATTTTTGAAGAATTGATCGTATTTTTTAAATTAAAATGGTCCAAAAATATCCTGAAGCATAATGCTTCTAATTGAAAGAATATTTTCGATGTTTTCTGGAATTTTTTTTTAAAAAAAAGTGTAATTTTTAAAATTTGATAAATTGCCTCTAAATTTTATGTGAAATTTCTTTTATCATGAAAACTCTGAAAATTTGTGTCAAAATCTCGAAAAATTGGATTTTTAAAAGAAATTTTCGAAAAATTGACTGGAATTCTGAAGATTTTTAAGTTAGGGAGGGTTTTCTTGGAATTTTTATTGTTGATTTGAACAATATCGAAAAATACTCCTTTTTTTTGGAATTAACCATTTTTGGCAGTCTTCTTATTCATCTGAAACCCGTTTTCTGAAGTCTCCGGACCTTTGAGAAATTGAAATTTGAAAAAAATTATTCGATGGTTTAATTTTGCAGGATGAAAAAGAGAAGAACATTGCTCGTGAAAATATTTGGCGCAAAAAATGGGAGCCCGCATTCTATGAAGATGTGAAAAAAGCGAAGCGATGTATGGAAATGGCGAGAATATTGATTGATGAGGATATTCGGAAATGGATGAAGTATGAGTATGATAGGTGGAGTTATCGGCAGATGATGAAGAAGAGGAGGAGGAGTAGGAAATATGGAAATTTGGGAAGATATTTGGAGGAAGAGGAGGAGGAAGAAGAGGAGGAGAAGGAGGAAGAATTGGCGGAAAGTATTAGGAATGAGAAGTTCTGCTGGACGGATAGTGATGAGGAGGATGAATGTGAGTTTTTAAAGGAGTGCTTTACGGAGATTATGAATGCGTCTGGGAAGAAAATAGGCTTCAGACGCATTCCAAATCTGTATTTAAAATTTTCTAAAATCATCTAGAAGCCGAGAAAATGAGCTTCAAAACAATGGCCTAGAAAAAAGGGCCATCTGGCCGAACTTTTTCCTATGAGCTTTTTTCGTGTTTCGTTAATAAATAGTTATTCAGAATGCTTATAGTAGTCCTTTTTAATGTTTTTTCATCTTAATTTATGTTTTGTTTTTCATTTTTTTTGGAGTTTTCATGCCTGCGGACTAGTTTTCGCCTTTAAAGGATGGCTTTACGCAGATTAAAAATGAAGTTAAAATGCAAAAAAAATCATACTCATGTTATAAATGGGTTTAAAATTTTTTTTTAATTCGTAGAAGAAAAAAACCGAAAAAACGAGCCACCTAAAAAAAGGGGAACCGCGGAAGAACTTGTGTTTCTAGTCCGTGAACGTTTGGTTTCCTAGGCCACCTATTAAATTTATTCATTTTTTTCGTTTTTTGAGGGTAGGCCAAGTGTTTGGAGGCACATGTGTTCGTTTTTTTATACAGCATTTTCCATAGTTGAAAGAAGTTGTCGAAGTAGAATGTGATTTCCCATTTAATGATTTTATTTTATTTTTCGTGTTGCTTCAGACTAAACGCTTCTACGGGGTGCGTGGCCTAACTTTTTCAACGCACGAACACTTGTGCCTCCAAACACTTGGCCTACCCTCCGTTTTTTTTTGTTTTTTTGCATTTAAAATGAAACAAGGTTATAATTTTGCATGAAAAACAAGCTGATGAATGTTTTTTTAAAATTTCAGTTTTCACAGCCGTACTTTTTGTTTTTCTGCTATTTTTTTCAGAATGGGAAAAACTAGTGTTGTATTTGTGTAGAAACTTAATAATTGCAAAATTCATTTTAAATGCAAAAAAACAATAATAAATTTAAAAAATAAATAAAAACGCACAAATTTAATAGTTGGCCTAGGAAACCAAGTTGTCGCGGACTAGAAACACAAGTTCTTCCGCGATCCCCCCTTTTTTTTAGGTGGCTCGTTTTTTCTGTTTTTTTTTCTTCTACGAATTAAAAAAAAATTTTAAACCCATTTATAACATGAGTATGATTTTTTTTTTGCATTTTAACTTCATTTATAATCTGCGTAAAGCCCTCCTTTAAAAAAATTTGAATTTGAAAGTTCTGGCATGATGTCTTTAACTGGAAATTTGCATACTTTTAAATTTTTAAACATTTTTAATGAATTTTGTTAATTTTTAAAATTTGTGAATTAGAAATTTGTGAATATTCTGACATTCTGTCTTTAACAGTAAAAATTAGCAACATTTTGCTGTAAAATTTTTTTTTGAAATTACAGAAGTTTGTTTTTACCAACTTGAAATTCAAATTTATTGGGAACTTGAAAATGGAACTTTTTTTTAGGTATTTCGAATATTTTAATTAAATTCATATAAAAAATAGTTTTTGAAACTTCTAGGTAGAATAGTTTTAACTTACTTTTCATGAATTTTGTTCATTTTTAAAATATTTCAAAAATTTTCGAAATTTTGAATTAGAAATTTGTGAATATTCTGATATCTTGTCTTTAACTGCAAAATTTAGAAGCAATTTGCTTTTTTAAAATGTTTTTGATTAAGTTGAAATTACAGAAATTCTAATTTTATAACTTGAAATTCAAATTTATTTAGGGAATTTGAAAATGGAGCTTTTTTAAAAGGAATTTCGAATATTTTAAATTCATATAAAAATTATTTTAAAAAATAGTTTTTTTTTTAATTTCGGGTTAGAATAATTTTAACCTATGAATTTTTAGAAAAAAAATGTTCAGAACTATTTTGAAAAATTTACCGTTTCAGAATTTGTCAAAAAAAAATTTCGAAATTTTTTCAACGTTTTATATGAAGTACCATTTCTGCAATTTTAATGAATTTTGTTCATTTTTTAATTTTTTCAAAAATTATCGAAATTTTGAATTAGAAATTTGTGAATATTCTGATATCTTGTCTTTAACTGAAAGTTTAGAAATATTTTGCTTTTTTAAAATTTTTTTGCTGAAGTTGAAATTATAGAAATTCTAATTTTATAACTTGAAATTCAAATTTATTTAGGGAATTTGAAAATGAAGCTTTTTTAAAAGGAATTTCGAATACTTTCAATTCATATAAAAAATAAATTTTAATTAATGGTTTTGAAATTTCTAGTACGAATAATTTTAACATATGAATTTAAAAAAAAGAAGTTCAGAATTGTTTTTAAAAATTTACCGTTTCAGAATTTGTCAAAAAAAATTCGAAATTTTTTCAATGTTATATTTGAAGTACCATTTCTGCAATTTTAATGAATTTTGTTCATTTTTTAATTTTTTCAAAAATTATCGAAATTTTGAATTAGAAACCTTCTTAAAATTTTTTTTTTTGAAATTACAGAAGTTCTTTTTTTTAACTTGAAATTCAAATTTATTGGAAATTTGAAAATGGAGCTTTTTTTAAAGGAATTTCGAATAGTTTCAATTCATATAAAAAATCGTTTTTGAAACTTCTAGGTAGAATAGTTTTAACTTACTTTTCATGAGTTTTTAGAAAAAAGTCAGCATTATTTTTTAAAATTTACCGTTTCAGTTAGATTTATTCAAATTTTGGAAATTCAGTGAATTGGTGATGTACGGTAGGATTTTCTTTTTTCTTGAAATAAATTTTGGGATTTTTAGCAATAAATTGGCTAAGAAAATAAATTTGAAATTCAGAATTGAAGACAGCAAAATTCCAATTATTTAGAAATTTTAAATTTTGTTAGTTTTTTTGAGGTTGTAGGAGGTAATTTTGCGGAAAATCTAATTATTTCAAAAGAATCAAATTTTTTTGGTTTTCAGTAATTTGGCGGAAAAAATCTAGAAAATTTAAGATTTTCAGAAAAAATTTACCATTTCAGAATTTGTCAAAAAAAAAAATTTTCGAAAATTTTCCAATGTTATATGTTCCATATCTGCAATTTTAACGCATTTTGTAAATTTTTAAATTTTTCAAACATTATCGAAATTTTTTATTAGAAATTTGTGAATATTCTGACATTCTGTCTTTAAAGGAGGGTTTTACGGAGATTATGAATGCGCCTGGGATGAAAATAGGCTTCAGACTCATTCCAAATCTGTATTTAAAATTTTCTAAAACCACCTAGAAGCCGAGAAAACACACCTCAAAACAATTGCCTAGAAAAAAGGGCCACCGGCGAAAACTAGTCCGCAGGCATGAAAAGTCCAAAAAAATGAAAAACAAAACATAAATTAAGATGAAAAAACATTAAAAAGGACTACTATAAGCATTCTGCATAACTATTTATTAACGAAACACGAAAAAAGCTCATTGGAAAAAGTTCGGCCAGGTGGCCCTTTTTTCTAGGCCATTGTTTTGAGGGGTGTTTTCTCGGCTTCTAGGTGGTTTTAGAAAATTTTAAATACAGATTTGGAATGAGTCTGAAGCCTATTTTCTTCCCAGACGCATTCATAATCTCCGTAAAGCCCTCCTTTAACTTCAAAATTTAGAAATATGTTGCTTTTTAAAAAAATAAATTTCACAAAAAATCCATTTTTCTTAGAATTTTCGAAAGAAAACTAATTTGATAACAGTTGTTTTCCAATTATTTGTCAAATTTCTTGAAAAGACATTGAAAACATTTTTTCAGTGACAATACCGTCGGATGATTCATCGGTTTTGAGCTGGTATCACAGGAGCAAGGATGATGAACCAATGGAAAATGAGAAATATGAAAAGCTGAAGGTTTTGAGGGAAAGGACGAAAGGATCAATGGCGGTAAGTGGTGTTGATTTTCAGAAGTTGCTTATTTTTTGTTCAGAAAATGAAATGTATCAACTGGATGGAAAGGAAATGTGAAATAACGGAATTCTCGAATTCCGATCGTCGCAAGTTGAGAAGAAGGGCGATTTTTGAGCAGTTGAAAGAAGGAGCGGAATTGGAGAGGGATGAGGTTTTGGAGATTATTAAAGGGATGCATTCGAATGAGCTGGAAAGAGTGGGGAATCGGCTGCAAAAGGAGATGAAGGAGGGATTTGTGAGGAATCAGATGATTGTGGGTTTTTTGGGATTTTTTGATTTTATATGGTTTCGAGATGATTTGCGAAAAACTTAAGTTTTAGAAATTTGGGAGAGTATTTTTATATTTTCGAGTTTTGAGAGAAGTTTGGAAATTGCTTTAAAAAAACCTTTTATTGATATCGATGCTAAAAAATTGGAATTTATATTGTCAACTCAAATATTCTTGATAATGCAAGTTTGTTTTGACCTACCCAGAAAATCGAAGTCTCTCACAAAGTCATGATATTTTTACCTGCGAGCGGTTGCGCTGCGGTCTTTTAGTAGAAAATGGATGATCCAAAATTTTTAACTTGACAATATAAGTACCCAGAAACTGTATAACCCTATAGATTATTTCCATTCTTCATCTCACGAATTCTGAGAATTTAAAAAACTTGTTTTTAATTAAAAAAATATTACATTTTCACATAATTTCTGCAATTGTTTTTGAAAAATCACAAAAAATGTACGTGTCATGTTTTTCAAAAGTTTTCTTGAGAATTACAAAAAGTAATTGGCATTTACCATACAAAGTGAGTTGATGAGTGATTTCTTGTGCATTGTAAGAAATTTTAAAAAACATAAAAATTCCCAATTTTTAAAGATGTTTGAGTAAAATTAGCGAATTTTCAAAATATTTTCAAAGGTGTAGCACCTCTGAAATTAAAGACAGTGTTTCAGTTAGTTTGACTCTAACTGATTTCTATTTAGAAAATTCTACAATGCAATTTAAAAAGACCAGCGAGACGAAGCGAAAAAAATCGGGAAAAAACAACATTAAAATGCCATTTTTCCTTCTTCTTTTTGTTCTCAAAGTTATGAATTTAGAAAAAAACCATAAAAATGTACGTTTCATGTTTTTCAGAAATCCCAATTTTATCAGAATTATTGAATTTTTTGAGTAACGCCACCAAATTCTTCAAAATTTTAACACCTCTGAAATTAAGGATCCAAATTTGAAAATCGATAAAATCAGTCAAAATTTGTATTTTTTTCCAAAAATCATAATTTAACGTTATTTTGGTGGATACTGTACTCATTTTGTGAACTTTTGTTGAATTGGTTCAAAATTTAATTTTATATGCCGAAATAATGTGAAAAATTGCAAAAAACTCGAATTGTGAGAAAAAAGGTGCTTTTTGAATTTTTTCGATTTTTTGAACCCTGTCTCTAACTTCTAATCTAAAGTTAGTGGTTTTGAGACCAATGTTCGATTCCGGGTACCGTTTTAGTTTTTTGCAAATTTTTTTCACTATTGTTTAAGTATATAAAACTACATTTTGAACCGATCGAACAACATTTACAATTTGTCTACAGCCCTCCTTTAATTTAAGCACTTGGATAGTTAAAATTCACTGGTGTGGTGGATTTAAAGTAGGGTGCCCACTTACCAAACGGTACCCGAAATCCAGTTATTTTTAGGTACCAGAAAATGCGCATTTCCTTCTATATTCGATCATCTTAAGAAATGCTTTTATTTTGAAATTTAAAGTAGAGATTAGATTCGTAATTTTCAGATTAAAAAAAATTCCAATTTTTTAAAAATTTTTGTTAGTTTCTTCATATATTGGATTCTGAACGCCCGAATTATACACAATTCAAAAAATCGAATTTCTAAGTGAGACCGTGTCTTTAAGACATCGAGATATGCAAATTCCAAAAAATATTATTTTTTCTTTGAAATTAGTTCTTCAAAAGCATCGAGGGGTACTTTGGACGAGAGTTCATTATTTTTTGAGTTTAAATTTTTGTTAAGATTTAGAAAAATAAGAAAAATGTCCAGAAAATTAAAAATGTCATATAATTTACAGCAAAACAAAATCGAGAAGTTCTGGAAATTCGGAAACATCGATTCGCAATATTTCGAACTGTTTTTATCGATTTTTGGAGATTTGAATGGTTTTGATGAAGAAGAGCTTAGAGATGTTGCAGAAGAGATTAAAGAAGTTGTGGAAAACGGGGAGGAAAAAGTGTCGAGAAAATGGGAAAACCGGATGAATCGAGAAGAGGATTATTATATGGAAATGTTGAGAGCATTTGAGTATCGATTGCCGGAAAATGCGGAACAATTGTTGAAGAAATGGACATGGGGATCGAGAGAAGTGTTGGAGGAGGTTCAGAGGATTATTAAAGGGTTTTTGGAGAATCATTCGAAGATTGTTTTGGCGGAAAATGGTGTAGAAATGCTTGAAAAGATGGTAGAATTTGAAGATGAGATTGTGGTGTGGGATGTGGTGAATGGAATGATTGAAAGGGTTGAAGTGTCGGAGGCTGAAATGAAATTTGGAGCGGCATGGAAGTATTGGAATCCGGAACCTTCTGTCGGAAAATTGAAGTCGATTTTGAAAAAACCCCGGAAAATGGGAATTGGAGATGTTCGGGAGATGTTTAAGGTGGATAGGGTTGAGAGAAAAATGGAGAAGATTCGGAAATTGAAAAAGGAGAAGGAGAGGAGAGCGGCCAGGATTTTGATGGGAACAAGGTGCGGGTGGTTTTTTTTTAAATATTTTAATTTTAAATAAACAAAAAAAAATTCAAAAAATAGGTTAAGGGGCTTCGAGGGGCTCAGAAAAGTAGGAGGACGATTATGGAAAAATTTGAAGTCGAGGAAATAAGAAAAAGCAGTAAAACGTTTTAAAAAAATTTAAAAAATTGAATATGGCCGAAGAAATACAAAACCCGGTATTCTAGGTCATATAAGGAAATCTGTGAGTTTTCCCTTATATGGTCTAGAAACCCAAAAACCTAGGCCACGTATCATTTTGATTTTTTTTTTCAATTCTTGTTCATCCCGATTTTTTTGACTTAAAATTTTTGGCTTCTTACTCAACGCAAACCCATTTCGGAGCTCCTCTCCGGAGTCCCCCCCCCCCCCCCCCCCCCCCCATTTAAAAAAGTTTTGAAATTGAAACTATATACTTTTTTATACAGCTTCAATTTCAAAAATAGTTTTTTTCTTTGAAAAAATGTGGTTTTTTGATTACTTTTCTCTAAATTTGAATTAAAATAGGGCTTTACGGAGCTAATTGGAAACAAAACATCTGGGATGAAAATAGACTCTATGCTCGTTTCAAATCTGTTTTTTAAATTTTCTAAAACCACTTAGAAGTCGAGAAAATGAGCTTCAAAACAATGGCCTAGAAAAAGTGTCCATCGGCGAAAACTAGTCCGCGGGCACGAAAAATCCAAAAAAAAAAATGAAAAAACATTAAAAAAGGACTAATATAAGCATTCTCCATAACTATTTATTAACGAAACACGAAAAAAGCTTATAGGAGAAAGTTCGGCCAGGTCGACACTTTTTCTAGGTCATTGTTTTGAAGCTCATTTTCTCGGCTTCTAGGTCGTTTTAGAAAATTTTAAAAACAGATTTGGAATGAGAATGAAGTCTATTTTCATTTAAGATATATTTATTATATCCATAATTCACTCCTTTAAAATTTTTGCAATGATTAGAGAGATCATCGGCTTCTTTTTCAATTCAAACCCATTTCTGAGCTCCTCTCAGGAGCCCCCATTTAGGACATTTTTGAAGTGAAGCTGTTTTCTAAAAATTCAAAGAAATAGTATTTTTTCTTTGAAAAAATGTGTAATTTTGAAATTTTGATTAGTTTTCTCTAAATTTGAATTAAGCTGAAAAATTGGATTTTTAAAAGAACTGAATTCAAAAAATGATGGGTTTTTTTGAAAATTCGATTATTTGCTTTTTTTGCAGCATCCCGGAAAAAGTGCAACCGATTGCTGAATTAGATGAGGAGGTGGAGAAAACATTGGAAGAGGAAGGAGAAGGTAGTGAAACTAGAATAATTTAAAAAAAATCGGAAATTGTTTTCAGATTCTGATTTTACGGAATATTCGGATTTTGACGATGCAGCGAGCTATCAATCAACGGAAAATGTGTTTGATTATGAATTGAAATTGGTAAATTTTAAAAAAAAAGGATTTTTTCCACGAAAACCTCTTTTCAGCTCAAAAATCGAGTGGATTATCGTATACCGGCATGTGTTGTTCTCTACACTCCGAACGAGTTTTTCGTTGTGAAGGAAAAGTCGAATGGAGCGGAATTGAGATACCAGCGAGCGATCAAAATGGCGAATTCGGAGACAGAGCTGGAGATGATGATAAGGAGATATCGATTGATAAATCGATGTCGGAATTATTATCGAGAGATGGGGATTTTTGAGGAGGTTTTGGAGGATGAGAGGGAGCAGGTGGGTTATTGATTTTTTCGAATTTTTCTAGGAGAAGACCTCTTTTTTGGGATAAAATTGAAATTCAGAATGGGGGACAATCCGGGGTTATTTGGGGCAAATATTTTATGTGCAAAAATGAGGTGAAAAAAATTAATTTGAAATTATGGGAGGGAAATAAGCCACGCCCACTTCAATTTATTGATTTTTCTGCAAAACTCGACGTATTGGTTTTCTTAAATTTCAAACTGGGCCACAATTGGAATTTTTTTCCTAGGAATATATCGATATTACGCTGGAGATGATAAAATTTAAAAAAAAAAAAGGAAAAAAAGATGTCGGATGGCAGAAAATCATTTTTTAGAAAAATCAGCTTTTTTTATGATTTCCAATTTCCAATTTACACTTTTGACGATTAAACCATATTCAGCAGAAAATTTAGAATATTCATAAACAAATTTTTTTCCAGAATTGATCGAGTTTTTGCAGAAAAATCGATAAATTGAAATGGGCGGAGCTTATTTTTAGTACTATAAATTGAATTTAAGTGGGCGGGGCTTATTTTTTGTCTCAGAAATTAAATTTAAGTTGGCCGAGCTTATTTGTAGGGCCAGAAATTAAATTGGAGTGGGCGGGGCTTATTTTTAGTACCAAAAATTAAATTGAAGTGGGCGGAGCTTATTTTTTGTCTCAGAAATTAAATTTAAGTTGGCCGAGCTTATTTTTAGCGCTAGAATTAAACTTAAGTGGACGGGCCTTATTTTTAGAGCCAGAGATTAAATTTAAAAGGGCGGAGCTTATTTTTAGCGTTGAAAATTAAATTTAAAGTGTTTGTTTATTGATTTTCAATTTTTGTTTTAATCTATTCAGAAACACCTATTATTAATGAATTTGCCAAAAAAAAATTTTTTCGGGCGCCAGTGGGTCCAAAACAGCTCCCGGAAAAGTGCCGAAAACAGGCGGTGTCAGTGCAAAACGGGAGGTGCCACCACCCGTTTTTGGGTTTTTGAGGGACCGTTTTGCTCAAAATTAAGCTTTTGAACTGAATTTTTTTGCTGATTCCGTTAATAATAGGTGATTCTGAGTCGATTAAAACAAAAATTGAAAATCAGTAAACAGACACTTTAAGTGGGCCGAGCTTATTTGTAGGGCCAGAAATTAAATTGAAGTGGGAGGGGCTTATTTTTAGTACCAAAAATTAAACTTAAGTGGGCGGGCCTTATTTTTAGAGCCAGAGATTAAATTTAAAAGGGCGGAGCTTATTTTTAGTGCCAGAACAAAATTAATGCCATAATTTTTAAAAAAATCTAATTTTATATTATAAATGAATAAAAATATGCCTCCGAATCTTCGCGAATCCTATGGAGCACTTTAAGACACATTTACCTACATTTCTCTATAATTTTCTATGGTCCTGTTGGAAATTGAACGCACAATGTTGCGTAGGTTAATGGACCCGATTCACACAACTCTGAAAATTTGAAAGAAAATTAGGCATTTCGGTTTGAATTTCATGTTCCCGATAAATACGGTTTTTCGAAAGAAGAGGAGATATTTTTTGAAATTCGAAAAAAATTTCCAGATATTCAAAAATTGTAATATTGCGGTGGTGGTTGATACGGAAATGAGACCATGGTTCCTGATGGTGAATTCGAAGGAAGAAGATAGAAAAGCGCCAGTTTCGTCGAAGATACAATTGAAA
This sequence comes from Caenorhabditis virilis, assembly GCA_964036255.1. Classification (NCBI taxonomy): domain Eukaryota; kingdom Metazoa; phylum Nematoda; class Chromadorea; order Rhabditida; family Rhabditidae; genus Caenorhabditis; species Caenorhabditis virilis. The sequence goes on along the minus strand of OZ038417.1, from coordinate 4,820,553 downwards.
AGGAAGGAAATGCTGGAGAAGTGAGTAATCTGTTTGGCCTAGAATTATAACAAATTATTTTCCAGTTACCACGAACAACTTTTGGAGTGGTTATCGAATTGTGTTGTGGATTTGGATGTTTTAGAGAATTGCCCATATATTATATCGGATTTGTTCTCGTGGTCGAAACAGGAGAATGTGGAGGAAATAATGGGCGAGATATTTGTGCATGAAGATGCTCGAGAAACGTGGGAAGGGTTGAGAAAAGAAGAGGGGATTAAATTGTTGGAGGCGATTCAAACGTTGAAAGGGAAAAAGGTTGCGTTGAAGGAATATTGTGAACGGATTGAGGAGGTGTGCTTGGTAAGAAGGGGGCCTTTTTTATTGGGAAATGGGGGGGGGGGGGGGGGGGCTCATTTCTTAAAAATAATTCTATACATTTCATCTGATGTGCATATTCTGGTATTGTCAACTGAAATATTCTTTATCATTGAGTTATGAGGGCTGCTCAATCTCACAGCCGCTCCGCACGCACGCGACGCGGTGACCTCCGACTCAAAACACTGAAATATTGGCGGGAAAATGAATTTTTCAAATTTTCTTTTGTGTTGAGTGTCGGAGCGTGCGTGTGAAGCGGCATCGAAGTTGAGGAGGTCTCAAAACGCAATTATCAAGAATATTTGAGTTGACATAACCTAAAAGTAACTAGATTTTGGGAACTGTTTGGTACATGGGCAGATTACTTGAAATCCACCGAACAGGTGATTTTTAGCCACCCAAGTAAATTAAAGGATGTGTTTAGACAAATTGGTTTAAAATGGCTTAAACATTGCTTAAAAAGGATAAAATATGATTTTTCATCAATAAATGAGAAAAATTTTTTTAAAAATTGAAAATGGCGTTTAAAAAATTCAAAAAGAAGAAAAAAGTATAAAATGTTAGAAGTCCCTAATGGCCGAAGAGTCGCGTTTGGTTTTCTAGGCCATTTTTTGAAAACAACTATTGTTTTGCACTGTTTTCCTCTTTTTCAAATAATTTTCCGATTTTTGGAACTTTCCGTATTTCTTTCCCATTTTTCGATTTTGAATGGATGCAACAGACTCCGAAAAAATTGAAAAGTGAATAAAAGCCGACAAAAACATGAAAAAATATTGAAAAAGGGGCAAAAATGCAAAAAAAAGAGTTGTTTTCGAAAAAATTTTAAAAAAATGGCCTAGAAAACCAAACGTGGATCTTCGGCCATTAGGGACATCTAAGATTTTAACGTTTTTTGTCATTTTTTGTACCATTTTTCACTATTTTCAATTTTTTTTTGCATTTATTGATAAAAAGTCATACTTTTAACCATTTTAAACCATTTATTCTTTTTTCTTCCCCCCGGGCCTTCTTTAATGATGATTTTTTTGGAAAAAATACAAATTTTGACTTTTTTTTATCGATTTTCAAATTTGGATCTTTTTCTAAAATGTTTCCTTAATTTCAGAGATGCCATACTTGTGAAACATTTTAAAAATTCGGTATTTTTACCCAAAAAATGTGAAAAAATTAAATAATTTTGATAAAATTTGGATTTTTTGGCAGTAAGATTTTGATTTTGGAATATTGTCATTCAAAACACTAATTATTTTTTGTAATTTTCAAAAAAAAAATCTGAAAAACTTGAAACGTACATTTTATTGATTTTTTGCGATTTTTAAATATATTTTTCTTATAAAAATTACAGAAATTGTATGTAATTTTTATTCTCAAATTTTCAGCAATCTTGGGATGAAGAATGGGAAGAATATCTGGAGGTGAAGTATCCATCGGTTGACATTGTTCAGGAGACAAATAATCGAGGTTTTTGAGTGGATTTTCAGCCAAAAAATATCGATTTTTCAGCGAAATTGATGAAAAACTATGCGTATCAAATTTATCGAATGAAAACGATTGATCCGGTTTTGTCGAAAAGGGATAGGAAGGATTTTAGGATGAATTTTCGTGAGTTTTTGGATTTTTTGTTGTTGTTTTTCAAAGAAATCCGTGAAAAACGCAGTTTTCTGATTTTCAGCGACATTTGATGATAATGTGCCGAGTAGTGCACTTTTGCAAATGATGAAGGATAGTATTGAAAGTTTTAAAATTGATGAAAATAGTGAGTTTTAAAGGAAATGTCTTGAAAACTCAAATAACTTTTCAGCAAGCCTAACAGAGAAGGAAAGAGAAGAAGTGGGAAAGGAATTGGATTCGATTGAAAGATATGGACATCCGAATGGGGATAATATCAAGATTCGAAAGCCTCGAACAATGTCGAAAGGGAATAATGTTGATGGATGGAAGGAGGGATCGATGGATGATTTGCAGTCGGTTTCGAGCTGGGACACGAGTGTCGAACGGATGACGCACGTGACGGAGAGAATATCGGAGGAGATTGAGAATTTCAGGGAGTATTATCAGCAGAAGGATATTAATCGGAGGAGGTTTATGGCGGCGATGTTGTTTGAGATGTGGGTTTTTGGTTTTGTTTTTCTGAAAGTATTGTGTGGTGACCTTTTAATGTTTAAAGGGGGTGGGGGGGGGGGGGGGGGGTCCGGAGAGTTCCAAGGGGTTCAGATGAATAAGAAATCTAACACTTTATAGCAAAACCAAATTTTTAAGCCGCATTTTAAAGGAGGGCATTAAAAAGAATATAAATGACGTTAAAACGCCGAAAAATGGCATACTTGTGTTATAAATGGGTTTCAGATGAATAAGAATACGATTATCTATCACAAGATGAAAGTTCCTGGCCGCTCGTTTTCCGTAGCACCGTAGGAAATATCTTCGCAACGCGACCGCAACGCGTTGGAAGGAGCTGAGGGGAAAAATGTACTTCTCGAGGAGTACTAGCAAAAAATTTACAATTCTTCGTTGTTTTTTAATAAATGTGATTTTATTTGTACAGTCTGAACTATTAGTGAAAAAAAAAGAAAACAAGGCAAAAAAAAACACAACAAATCTTTTTTATTTAAAAAACAACATTTTTTCAAACATTTTCTTCTTTTTCAATCCACGCTCATATTTTTTCACGGTCAGATCTGTAAAAATAAAATCAGATGCAAAAGAAAAATTATTAAAAACAACGACTTCTAAAGAATTGCGAATTAAAATGCTAGTACTACTCGAGAAGTACATGTTATCCCCCTCGGCTGCTTCCAATGCGTTGCGGTCGCAGCGCGAGGGCGCGAGAAAATTCTCTACGATGTTACGGAACACATAGCATGACCCAATTTTAAAATTAAGCTGAATTTTAAATCCTATGGAATAAAAAAACAGAAATTTACTGTTTGTATGAAATTATTGATTTTTTCATATTTTTTGGATCGTAATAACCCCCCGATCCTGTTTATTTTGAAGTTTTTATGTATGCAGTATTTTTGATTTTGTTTTCAAATTTTTAAAATTTTCATTCTTTAGAACTCTAGCGGAATATATGAAAAACATGTATATAACAGTTCCAGCCACTGAAAATTCCCCAAAAAAAATCAATTTGGCCTAGAAACACAAAGTTCTTCCATGTGCAAAGGCGTTAAAAAAGAGCCGATTGAATTTTTGCATTATATATAAATTTAAATTGAAATTTTCTAGCTTTCGTAAAAAATGGAACTTGATTTTAAAGACAATGTGCCAGTAACTATTTTTTGAGCGTTTGTGAACTTGTGAATTGAGAATTGGGAGCTTTCTCATCAAGTTTTTGAAATTTGAGCGAATTCATATAATATTTTCCGAAAAAACATATTTTTTTGAACGTTATTTGAGAAAACACTGGCACACTGTCTTTAAGGTAATGTATTTTGAAAATGATGAATTTCTTCAGAAAATGTAAATATTCAAGATTTTTTTTTTGGAAAAAAATGTACTTTCAATAGATTGCTTTTTGAAATATTTGTTATGAATTTCTGAAATTCCGAAATGTAAAAATTACAAACGCCAAAAAATGAATTTGTGCGAAAATTCTGAAAAATTGAAAAATATTGTCTTTTTTTCAGTGCTCGCCGAATGATCTACAAAACGTGTCCAGTTTTGGCATGTTTCCAAGTAGCGCAGAAGAAATTTGATTTTGTAAGCCAATATCAAGGGTTTTGCTCGAATTTCAGTAATTTTTTCAGCTTGCGAAACAACATGCTCGTCAACGACCGCTTCTTGATATAATGTTGAGTGATATTGATGAAACAGCTCTTAGAAATTTGGTATAGATTCCAAATTTTTAACCCCAAAAAAAAACACAATAAATTTTGCAGAGCACTGAAGCTGTTGACTTCATGCTGAAATATAAACTAATCACCCCACAGGAACGAAAATTGTACGATGATTTGACGAAAGAGGCGACGATGGAGCAGATCAAACAGTCGTTGAAGGATTATGATAAAATGTATTGGGATGATTTTGAAGGGGACGGCGGGAATGGTGACGTGGTGGATAATAGCTTTTTGGAGGATAGTTTTGACAAAAAGTCGAAATTGTTGAATGTTTATAAGGAGGAGAAAGAAGTGGGTGAGGATGTGGAGGATGAGGAAGAGGAGGAGGAGGAGGAGGAGGAACATAGTGAGGAAAATGGGGAGGATGAAGAGGAAGAGGTTGAAATGAATGATGATGACGATGATGATGATAGTGTTGAGGTAAATTTTGTAAACTTCTTTGTTTATTTTATCATTTTCCGGTTATTTAACGGTTTTTGACAGAGTTGGTCCCAATTTGTCTATTATGATAAGAGTAGGATATTGCCTTAAACGGAAAATTGATTTTATTCAAGATTTTTGAAATAACCTCGTTGGTCCGAATTCTCAATGGCCTAGAAATACAAATTAGTGAAATTGGACCATTTTTATAACTTTGGCATAGTTTTTCACATGTTATTTGTTCTAAGATTATTAGTCGAACCTAATTCTAAATTCTGAAACTTAATTTAAGATGAAGCTCATTTTTTATTTAGTGGATTGCTGTCTTTAAAAGGAGCTTACTCGAAAGCGTTTAAAAAAATTTAAAATTGAAAAAAATCAATTTTTCAAATTCTGTTTGGAAAAATTGGTTTGGCCATGACCGAACTTGGATATCTAGTCCCTTAAGTCACGAATTTACGATATTAGGTAATTTTGGTTTAATGATAGGTTTTAGGACACTTTTCACGACAAAAAAAAAAGAGAAATCGAAATGAAAATAATTTTCAACGCTTTTTTTGTCGAACCAAGAACTTCAGAAACTTATTTAAGCTGAAAACAGCAATGTTTCGTTTTAGTGGACTACTGTCTTTAAAGGAGGGCTTTACGGAGCTAATTAATGCGTCTGGGATGAAAACAGACGTCATTCTCATTCCAAAACTGTTTTTAAAATTTTCCAAAACCACCTAGAAGCCGAGAAAACGCCCCTCAAAACAATGGCCTAGAAAAAGTGGCCACCGGCGAAAACTAGTCCGCAGGCATGAAAAATCAAAAAAAATTCAAAAACATGAATTAAAAAGATCTTCTATAAATAAATATTTATTAACGAAACACGAAAAAAGCGCATAAGAAAAATTTCGGCCAGGTGGAAACTTTTTCTAGGCCATTGTTTTGAGGCGTGTTTTCTCGGCTTCTAGGTGGTCTTAGAACATTTTTAAAACAGATTTAGAATGAGAATGAAGTCTATTTTCATTTAACGTACATTTATTATCTCCGTAAAGTCCTCCTTTAAAATTTTTGCAGTAATTAGACCTACTAACTGTCAACTGAAGTTCTGTTATTTTTTATTTTGAAATTTGAAATTTACTTTTTTCAGATAATTTTCGAGTCAAACGATGACGAGAAACAAGAGAAAAACAGCAAAAACGCAAGATGGGAATTTGAAGATAATGGTATCGATTCGAATAATTTTGTGCGACGGAATCACGTAATGTATACTGATGAAAATTACGCATTATCAAAAGAGGAGTACGCGAAACGGAAGAAATTGGCGAATGCGTTTGCACCGATTGCAAGACAGAATCGGGATTTTGTTGTGCAGGCGATGGGAAGTCGGATGAGTCATTTGGTGAAAAATGTGGGTTATAAAGGAGGGGGGATGAAAGGGTATTGATTTTTGAAATTATCGATTTTTTGAAATTTTAGGTTGAGAACGCAATTCAGCAGAATTGTACAAAAGCGCACAAATCTTGGGGGAAGTTGAGAGGAATTGATGGGATTGAAAAAGAAGAAGAAAGGGATGAAGAATTGAAAGATGGAGAGGAGGGTGAAACATTGGAAGAGCCGAAGGAAGAGCCAAAGGAGGAGCCAAAGGTAGGAGGACGGCTTTACGGAGATAATAAATGTACCTTTAATGAAAATAGACTTCATTCTCATTCCAAATCTGTTTTTAAAATTTTCTAAGACCACCTAGAAGCCGAGAAAATGAGCTTCAAAACAATGGCCTAGAAAAAGTGGCCACCTGGCCGAACTTTCTCCTATGAGCTTTTTTTTTCGTGTTTCGTTAATAAATAATTATGCAGAATGCTTATATTAGTCCTTTTTTTCATTTTTTTGGATTTTTCATGCCTGCGGACTAGTTTTCGCAGGTGGACACTTTTTCTAGGCCATTGTTTTAAAGCTTGTTTTCTCGGCTTCTAGGTGGTTTTAGAAAATTTTAAAAACAGATTTGGAATGCGTATGAAGTCTATTTCATCCCTGACGTATTCATTAGCTCTGTAAAGTCCTTTAAAATGAAATTTTTTCGAAAATTGTAAAAAAAAACATATTTTATTTAGAAAAATCGAAGAATCCGACAACGATTCACGAAAAAACAGGCACTTCAAGGAGGTAGGAGTTATTTTGCGAATCCGGATTATTTTGTGGAATTTGAAGGGATTTAATTTAATTTGTTATATTTTGTATATATTTAATTAATTCAATTTCTTGTGTTATTGCCATTTTTATACGGTTCTTTTTTGTTTTATAAAATATGTGATTTTTAATTTTTAATTTTTATGACCCGTTGTTTTTTAATGTTGAAATATAAGGGTTCAAAGACCTTTGGGAGATCTTACTTTTAAAGAAACAAACAAATATTTTAAGTTTTTTTCAAACATCAGGTTTTTCTTATGTTACTGGGAACGTCTCGAATAGTTTTAACACGGGCATGTTTGGTTCAGAAATTTTCGAAAGTTTTGATGAAAAATGGCCCGAAAATGGGGATGGGAATAGGAATTGCGGCGAGTTATGGGGTATGGAAAGTTAGAAGGGTCAGGTGTACGACGGGGGTGAAGGAAGAGGATCCGTGGTTGTTGGTGCCGGAGAAGGTGAGGGGTTTTTGTTTTTCCGAAATTGGAAATTTTAATTTGAAAAGGTTTCATTTTAGAGGATTATTGCGGCGAAATCGATTGGAGTTGTTGGTCTGCCGGTTTCAGTTGTTTCGTGGATTTATGAAATTGTGAGGAAGTCGTTGAGGTAAATTTTGGTTTTTTTAATGTTCTTAAAGGCAATGCGTCAGTTTATATGATATCAAAAAGTTATAAGTGTTGCAAAATGTTCGAAATTTAATGCTGATTACGAATATCACAATTTGTACAACGATGTTTAATTTTCGAGTTATGCGCCTTCAAACACGCACAATGGACTTAAAGGCACATGACCACTAAATTTAGAACGCGTTTTAAAACATTGGGAGTTTTATGCTGATCATGAATATATATTTAAATTTTCTAAAAAGTTTCTAATTTACGAGTTATGCGCCTTTAAACACGAAAAATTTTCTTAAAGGTACATGACCACTAAATTAGGACGCGTTTTAAAATATTAGGAATTTTATGCTGATCACGAATTTATATTTAAATTTTCTAAAACATTTCTAATTTTCGAGTTATGCGCCTTTAAACACGAAGCATTTTCTTAAAGGCACATGACCACTAAATTTCGGAAGCGTTTTGAAATATTGGGAATTTTATGCTGATCACGAATTTATATTTTAATGTTCTAAAAAGTTTCTAATTTTCAAGTTATGCGCCTTTTAACACGAAAAATGGGCTTAAAGGCACATGACCACTAAATTTAGGACGCGTTTTAAAATATTGGGAATTTTAAGCTGATCACGAAAATATATTTAAATTTTCTAAAAAGTTTCTAATTTTCGAGTTATGCGCCTTTAAACAAGATTTACGTGGTTTTGATTTCACCCGTTCTTATTTACCTGAATTTCAACCTCTTTTGCTAATGATTAATATTTAGCCAAAATCGAATTTAATTAAAACAAATAGTTTGTACCTAATTTGCAAAATGACAAATACCTTCCAGATGTCTATCGATGCTTCTCCGCTTCGGACCACTTCTAATCAGTTATCCAATCGCTTCAAGAGTCGAATCATTAGAATCCTACTGGTGGAAAATGCTACTATGGGCGATTCAATCCAGCGGTCCGACGTTTATCAAACTGGGTCAATGGGCAAGCACACGACGCGACATTTTTAGCAAAAAGTTCTGTGATCGCCTATCGATTTTGCATATTCAAACGAAACGCAAGCGACACTTCCGTGATCATAAAAAAGTGTTCAACGAGGTGTTTGGCAAAGAATTTATGAGAGAACACGGGAAGGAGGTTTTCATCGAGATTGAACCGTTTTCCATCGGGTCCGGGTGTATTGCACAGGTTTATCGAGGGGTGGTGAATGTTCCCGCTTTTGAGAAGGCGACTGGGAGGAAAATTCCGGAATTGGAAGGGAAAGCGACTCAAAAGATTGCGATTAAGGTGAATTTAATAAAAAATCTGAAAAAAATAAAAATTTTCGTTTCGCAGGTTGCTGATAAAGGAGTGGATAGACAAATTGAACTGGATTTATCGATTTTAAGAACGGGAGCTTATTGTATGCAAGTTGTAAGTCTCTAAAAAAACTGATGAGCCTTGAAATGCTCCCAAATTTTCAGCTTTTCCCATCAATATGGTATCTGGACCCAATGGGAGCGTTAGAACAGTTTGAGATGGTTTTGAGAAGGCAGGTGGATTTGAGTAATGAGGCGAAAGCATTGAAAGTACGAAATTATTAAAAATAAAATCAAAAAATGTGGATTATTTAGAAATTTTCGGAAAATTTTCATAATAAAGGAACGGGGATTCGGTTCCCGATTGTGTTGGGATATACAAAGTCGACTATTGTAGAGACATTTGAAGATGGAATTTATATCAATCGATTAGTTGCGGAAGAAGGGCAAACGGAACTGACCGCCCGGCAGTCGGCGTCGGTTCGAAGGAGGATTGCATTGATGGGTGCGAGAGCGTTGCTCAAAATGATTTTTGTTGATAATTTTGTGCACGGTGACCTTCATCCGGGGAATATTTTGATCAGATTCAACGACGCTGACAATTTCTCATCGGGGGTTCACAGAGCACCGCGAGCTGATGGAATTGTCAAGAAATCGATTGAATTTCTAAGATCGGTTTTGAATTGGAGATCGGCGCCGAAATTGAGGTTTACTGATTCGCCGGACTTGGAGGATGAACCGACGCTGGTTTTGTTAGACACGGGAATTGCTATCTCGGAGACGCAGAAGAATTTGAATAATTTGAAGAGTCTTTTTAGGAGTGTTGTTGAAAAGAAGGTGCTATTTATTTTAAATTGAGACTTTATTTATAAATATGGGTTTTTAGGGTTATGAAGTTGGAAGGCTACTTTTGTCACAATCACCGTTTCATGAATGCCAAGATCCGGAGAGGTTTTGTAGACAGGTTGAGAAGTTGGTTCATAGAGCGAGATCGGAGAAAAGTCTGCGAACGGTGGGTTTAGGATTTTTACTGAAAATTGTCCTAAAATGGATTTTTAGAGGCTAAAGGAAAAGTGCACAATTTCTAGAATATTGACGCAAAAATGCACACTTTCTTGAAAATTATCGCAAAGTGCACTTTTTTTGAATAATGTACGCGAATATGCAAATTTTTTTGAATTATTGCCTTAAAAATTACCACTTTTGGAAGTTTAGACGCAAAAATGCACACTTTCTTGAAAATTATCGAAAATTGCGCTTTTTTTTGAATAATTGACGTAAAAATGCACTTTTTTGGAATTATTGACGCGAAAATGCACATTTTTTTGAACTATTGCTTTAAAAATTACTCCTTTTGAAAATTTAGACGCAAAACTGCACAATTTCTAGAATATTGACGCAAAAATGCACACTTTCTTGAAAATTATCGAACATTTTACTTTTTTTGAATAATTGACGCGAAAATGCACATTTTTTGAACTATTGCTTTAAAAATTATTACTTTTGGAAATTTAGACACAAAAATGCGCACGTTCTTTTGAAAATTATCTCAAAAATTACGGGTTCCTTGAAAAAATTGACGTTTTTTTGTAAAAACTCAATTTTTTACTGATTATGATAGTACCTTTTGGGGTTTCAAACCATTTCATATTTTTCTTAGGATTCCCTTAAAGATAGTGTGTCACAAGTTTGTTAACAAACATTCTCGTCGGTAGACTTTATTTTCTATTGATGTTATTTCAAAACAATTTTTAAACATATTGTTGAATTTGTGATTTTTTGCAGCTCAACATCTCAGCCCTCCTATCGGAAATGTTCTCAATTGTTGCCGAGCACAAAGTGGAGCTCGACTCATCATTTACAACTGTGATCCTTTCTGTGATGGTTTTGGAAGGATTCGGAAGATCACTTGATCCTGATTTGGATCTTTTCCAATGTGCTCGACCGTATTTGTTAAATGTTTTTGTTTAGTTTTTTTTTCTTTTTTATTCGAATTTGTTTTTTAGAAATTGTTCATAATTGTATAGGGTTTGTTTTTCCTTCAAAATGTGCTTTAGGTTTAGGTTTAAAGATGTTTTCAGACTGGTTCATTTTATAAAGACTTGTAATTATACATTTTCTTAATATATGTCAAGAAATTGGTTTTTAAGCCAAAATTTACCTATTTTTGATTTAATTTTTTTTTAATTTCTTATTGATTTTTTTTGTTTTAGAAATGCATGATCTGAGTGATGTGAAGTGGTGTGCATATGTGATTTTTCTGGGAAACTTCGGATTTTTAGATGAATTTTCAAGCTCCACCTCTAAGGCCAGAAGGATCGGCGAAAGGAGGTCCGAGAGAGGGATTGTCGTGGTTGGAGGAGTATTTGGACGGAAAGGTTGGGAATTTTGAGTTATTTTATTCAGACGAATTCCAGAATTTTTAACTAAAAATCAAGAATATCAGTGGATTTTGAGATTTGAACTTTTTTTATTAATGAGATTACGGTAGCTGAGATATTTAAAGGCGCATATATAATTTTTGAAGCTATTTTTAGAAAATGAAAGTAATTCGAAAATATTAAACGAATGAATCCAAAAACATAACATGATTTTTTATTTCAAAATCTAGGATTTTTCTGAAAAATAAATTTACTCTTAGAATTTCTAATGTTTTTTCGCAATTTCAGGATGAAATTCTGCTCTACATAACTGCATCGCTCGGAGTTATTCTACCAGGAGTGGTCTACATTTTGTACTACAAATGTCACGCTTATTATGAAAAATACGCGAAACGAAAAGAAGAAGAAAAGTATTCAGAAGAATTGGCACAATCAGAAGCGGTTGTTATAGTTCTGGGACAGGATGACGGAAAAGCGGCGAAATTTGCGAAGAGAATACATTTGAAATTGTGTGAAGAGATGGTTAGAAAGCCGGACATTTGGATGGCGGATAAACTTGAAGTCAAAAAATTGACAGAGTTCAAAGGATTTTGCATATTTTTTGTTGAAACGTTAGAAGGAGCACAGCCTAGTCCGTCGACTGAATGGTTTTTGGAATGGTTGGAAGATTTGGCGGCGGACTCGAAGTTGAAGAAGAAGACGCATTTTGATAAGATTCGGTTTTCGGTTGTTGGTTTTGGAAGTAGTAAGGATGGACAGATGGGATTTAATAAGGTATCTCGAACACTTTTGAAGAGGATGAAGATTGTTGGGTCGAAGCAGATTATTGAAGTCGCGATTTTTGATACACTTGATGATGGTATTATTGAGAAGTTATGTCTTTTTCGAAATATTGAAATGCTTTACAGAAAAAGAAATTGAATCAAAGCTTGACAGTTTTGCCTTGGAACTCTTGGATGCAATGGATCGACACTTACCAGGGGCTGAGAGATATAGCGACTCGGAAGAGGAGACATCGTCGAATGGAACAGAAGATAGCGATTTTGATGAAATTAACGATAAGAAGGGAAAATAAGTGTTAATCCAAAATTCCGACATTTTTTAAAGGAAAATTACTGATCCTTACATCTTTCATTTATGATTTTAAAATGTCATCCTTCGCCAAATGAGCTTTTTGTATATTAAATCACTTTTAACTGCATAATATTTAAGAGACGATGTCTCAGAAAGTCGAACATACTGTGGCACAGTTGCACCAACGTGAAGCTAGGATCTTGATATTTTGCATGGAGGGTACCTAGGCCCCCCTTAGAAAAAAAATACATCATTTATTTGGCCACGCCCCCTTTGACCTAGTGAAAAAAATCCGGGTGGTCCCTAAATCGAATTTTTTCGTTTTAAAGATAAAGTCAAAATCTTATCGGGAATGGATTACCCGCACATTTTTGAGTATTTTTCATGTTGACACCTAATTTCCAGCTCGTCGGCATCATGTCGAAAATTTGATTTTTCTGAAAAAGTGGTCCAAATTTTCCAGTTTTTCCCATTTTTCGATATGATGAAGTACTTGGCCCCGAATGGAAATATGAAAATTTTTAATCCTTATGATGTTTATCATTAAATTCCATGTTGATTTAGCGGAATCCCTGTAACCTTTTTGGGGTTTCAGGGCAAAATAGGCGAGATTTTCCCCAAATTCCAAAGGGTCCCCCCCATGGACCATGGAATAAAAAATCGAAATTTTTAAAATCTCCCCATATTATCAGAGGGACTCTTACTAATAAATATCTACTGTTTCCCAAAATATTAGCCATCATGTGGACCTATGGGCCGCGTGGCAACAGCTCAAAGAACCTCCATTCAATATCGCGATTTCGAATACATGCAACAGTTTTCTGTGTACGGGGACTGAAGGTATTTGAGCTGTTGCTACATCGTCCATAGGTCCACAAGATGGCTCATATTTTGGGAAACACTGAATATTTATTAGTAAGAGTCCCTCTGATAATATGGGCAAATTGTAAAATTTTAAAATTTTTTTGCAAACTTTTTCCATAGGGGGGACCCTTTGGAATTTTGCTAAAATCTCGCCTATTTTGCCCTGAAACCCCAAAAAGGTTACAGGGATTCCGCTAAATCAACATGGAATTCGATGACAAACATAATAAGGATTAAAAATTTTCATATTTCCATTCGGGGCCAAGTACTTCGTCATATCGAAAAATGGGAAAAACTGGAAAATTTGGACCACTTTTTCAGAAAAATCAAATTTTCGGCATGATGCCGACAAGATCAAAATTAGGTGTCAACATGAAAAATACTCAAAAATGTGCAGGTAATCGATTACCGAAGAGATTTTGACTTTATCTTTAAAACTAAAAATTTCGATTTAGGGACCACCCGGATTTTTTTCACTAGGTCAAAGGTGGCGTGGCCAAATAAATTATGTATTTTTTTTCTAACGGGGGCCTAGGTACCCTCCATGCAAAATATCAAGATCCTAGCTTCACGTTGGTGCAACTGTGCCATAGACAATAGGCCTGATGTCGAAAATCTCAGACATCGACTATTAAATACGCAATTACCTTTCTCTGAAAAATTATGTATGTTCTTCGATAATTTCAAACAAAAATAAAGAATTTGTGTCAAATTCAATTGAAATTTAATGCTTTCCAGAAATACTGAACATTTTCCGCGTTATTCGTCACCGTTACTAACTATATGGATTCGAAAAAGTTTTAACGGCATCTCGAATTTAAATTTTGGTTTCGGAAAACCTGGAAGAACTGAACAATGCCTTTCAATGCCCAACAATTTTAGCAGCTTGGTTTTTGTATCCTCCTTGGGAAACTCTAACAAAAGGATGGAGTAACGGATCTACCAACACCTCAGAAAATCAAGTTAAAGAGAGGGCGCCACTAAATTTTAAAGATGACGACCACAAGACACATTTTTAACGTCTGAAAATGAAATAGACCCAGAAAAGCCCAATTTGTTTCTTTTTCTTAACAAATCCCGGTCAGAAGAACTCAATTTCTAACAATATTCTGGCAATTCGAGATATTTTTTTCCTTTTCTCGAATTCCCAAGAATCCATAAGCCAGAATCTGTTGAGGACAGAGTATTCGCTTCCAAGGCCCCCGACCGGCGAAATTTCCAAGAAAACCGAATCGTTTTGATACTTGCTGCGAAGTTCAGAGACTCGAGACCAGACCACTGGTCGTGTTGAGAAGCCCCTTCCCAACTTTATTCGAAATAAGAAGGGTCTAGATATGGTAATTTGTGATATTACCTTGATCAACGTCTAGAACACCCTTGCTGGGGCTTCCCAACACTTTCGAACAACAAGAAAAGAAATCGAAAAAACAAAACAAAAATTATTTACAAATCCACCGATAGCGACTTTCTTCCTTCTTCGGTTCCGTATTCGCAGTCGTTGGTGTCTCCGATCTGACCTCTGACATCGATGAGCTTGAGCAACTTCACACGTACTGCATGTTTTGATGCCCTGGCCCTAGTGGTACGAATCTCTTATCTGGATGATGAGCTCTAAAAACCTTTGATAAATTTAATAAAAATTTAATTTAAAAATACCTCTTTATGTTCCAAACGTCTAACAAATGGACTTGACGGTGGCATCGACGGAGGTGGCAGTGGTGAAGCCTGCATAACTTTTAAAAGATCTTGCGCCGAACCTCCTCCCGTTCCAAATGGTCCCATTAGTGCATCTTGAATCCGTCGCAGGACGGTGTGAAGATCTGAAATTACAGAATTTTTGCAAAGAATAAGAAGATCACACTTGATTTATTAGGATTTTAACTTCATAAATTCTAACGTGTTTCAACTAAAAATTACTCTTTTTCAAATTATATGATAATTTAGTGATTTTAAAGGAGGGTTTTACGGAGATTATGAATGGGTCTGGGATGAAAATAGGCTTCATTCTCATTCCAAATCTCTATTTAAAATTTTCTAAAACCACCTAGAAGCCGAGAAAACACGCCTCAAAACAATGGCCTAGAAAAAAGGGCCACCAGCGAAAACTAGTCCGCAGGCATGAAAAGTCCAAAAAAATGAAAAACAAAACATAAATTAAGATGAAAAAACATTAAAAAGGACTACTATAAGCATTCTGCATAACTATTTATCAATGAAACACGAAAACAGTTCATAGGAAAAAGTTCGGCCAGGTGGATTTGGAATGAGTCTGAAGCCTATTTTCATCCCAGGCCCATTCATAATCTCCGTAAAACCCTCCTTTAAGAGAAAAATTGCTGTGATCCCTATGTAACCCAGTTTTCTACGCTTTGACGAAGTTAAGGATACCAAAGAGTGATTTTCAGATGTGTGCAACAAACAATTAACCCAGAATTCTACACATTTCATGATTTTGGTAACAAACTGCAGGAAAGTAAATCTACTTTCCTAATAATTACACCCATTTCTTCAATTTTCAGACACTTATCATGAAAAGCTGTCGATTTTTAACTAATGGAAGGATAATTTTTCAACAAAAAAGTAGATTTCTTTACAAATATAATCCAATACCAACACCTTCAAATTATTTTCCATATCAAATTTTTAGGAATAATACTGTTTTCAAAAAATCGACTAACCTCTCTCCTTTTTCGCCCAATTTCAAATCATCGAATCCGACTTCTGTACGTCCGTTGTTGAACAATTTGTCCGTGATCTCGTCGTCGAAGAACTCGAATTCCAACAGTGCATTGATTTCCGTTGTATATCGCTCCAGCCAAATGTGGTGTCTGAAATTCCAAAAAAATGCATGAATGAACATACGTGGAATAAAACAAAATTCTATAGAACTCTAATTAAAAACTGGGACGTTCATAACTAATGAAATAAGAACCGCTATTCCCCGCCCATTTTTTTCTAGTTCGTGTTGAGATTCAAGAATGACTTTTCAATATTTAACCTAACAATCTTCTGTGCGTCCCAGTTTCGGTTCTCTCGTCATCACACGCTAAGGGCTGTTGGGCGCGCGCCTGTGATTTGTCTGCATTATGAAATAGGGTAGTCTCAATTTTAGCAGTTTTGCTAAAAAAATATCCTAATCCCATAACCAGGGCTGGGGGGCGGCCGGCTTCGGCCGCCGCGGCATTTGAAAATCGAGACAAGCCGCGGCCGCGGCCGCGAAATAGAGTAACAACTACGCGGCCGGCCGCAGTGCAATGCACACCATCACAAAATTGCGGAATGCACACAATTTGACGAGCAACATTTTTTAATAATCGAGATTTTCGAACCTAGTTTTTAATGAATAAGGTAATGAAAATAAAGTAAAAACATTGAAAAATATTCAACATTACGCAAAATATCATTTTCAACATTTAAAATTTTTTATGGACCTATTCAGTTTGAAAAAAAAATACAAAAAATGTCGAGAAATTCAATGCAGAAATTGCAGAGAAATGTCGAGAAATGCAGAGAAATAGCAATTTCTCTGCATTTCTCGACATGTCTTTTTTTCGACCCAGACGGTCTTTTTGGGTCTAAATCAGATATTTTGGGCATCTAAGGGCCATTGGGACTCACTACTGAATTTTTGGTAAAATTTCCACAATCATAGACACGAAAACAAACATTTTCCATAAAATTGTTTAAAGGGACACAGATTAAATCGTTTGGGTCTTGAAGAAAACCAGTTCAAACAATGCGGAGAAATAGAAATTTCTCTGCATTTCTCGGCATTTCTCTGCAATTTCTGCATTGAATTTCTCGACATTTTTTGTATTTTTTTTTCAAACTGAATAGGTCCATTAATAAATCATTTTTCGAAGATTTCTCATCCCAACTCCCTGAAAAAAGGTTAAATCAGTACAATGTGTGCATTTATTAAAAATTTTTCGTGTTTTACAACGCATTTTCTTAAAAATACATTCTCCTATCGAAAAACAGAATAACCACTTTCAAAAATGCGGCTGCCGCGGCTTTGGGCCGCGAACGCGACGCAACCGCTCCGCAGGCCGCGGCTGCCGCGGCCGCCGGCTGCGGCGGCTTTCAGCCGGATTGGCCGCCGTTTCCCCAGCCCTGCCCATAACGATGAGGAAACACATTGACCATTGAATACTGTGCAAATGTACGGTAGGATATGGTCGATATATTTTTGATCACGAAGAAGAAATTCTTCTTTAACATTAAACAATATCTCGAAAAACATTGGTTCCCTAATTTTTTTCAACTGTTTGACTACACATCTCAACACGTTTGGTTACATATCTCAACACGTTTGGCAACATCGTTAAACATGTTTGGTTACACGTTTGCAACATGTTGAAAATGATATCGCCAAACGTGTTGAAAATATGTAACCAAACATGTTGACCCTTACACCCGAGAAAGAGGCCTAAAAATGTCTACTCTTAACCTTTTTTTTTCAAATTCTTAAGTTGTCAACCCCCCTTAACTCTGGATTTCTGAAATATGTAAGTAATACTATGCAATACTAGAAAAAGGAACAATATTAAAGTTATTCTTGAATCTCAACACGAAATAGAAAAATATGATAAATTAAACAAAACTCACGTTCTTAATTTCTCATCCGGTGGTGCTCCAACTTCGGCCTTCCTCCAGAGTGTATTTTTGCCATTGTCGTGGTTGTAGCTGTATTTTGCACCTCCGTCTTTAAACAATTTGCCATTGATCTCATCGTCGAACAACTGAACCTTCGTTGATTTGTGTTTGAAGCAAGCGAATCAGTCGCCTGAAAAATGGAAAAAAATGTTATAAAACAAAATGTAAACTTACATCAAAAACTGGTTTCGATCTCGGCTTCCGATGCCTGGAGGATTGCTCGTCATTGATTTATAAGTATTCAAGGACTGCGACAAAACCATTATTTTTAGTCGATATCCCTCTGGTTCGGTTTCTTCCTCCTCTGAAGTTCTTGGAACCAGCTTACTTGTTTTGTTCGGTTGGTGTTTCAGCCTGTAAGCAGAAAATTCACATAAATATTGAAATAAAAATTGTAAACCGTCTTTTCGCTTTCTTCTTATTCAGCCATTTATGGATCTTTGCTTCTGGTAGGAGCCTGCAGCTTCTTCTTACTTCTCTACACCGGCTGTGGCAGCACTCTCAGCTGGCTTATACAACAAAACACATGTCCAACAATGTTCAAATTTCAGCGAATCACCTTCTGCTCCTCCTGTTTCTTCTCCTAGATGCTACAACTACTTGTCCATTTGAATTCGAGACGAGCTGTGTCATTGATCGGTGTCGCAATATCGGATACTGCAGGTGTTTCTTTGGTTTCTGAGATTTTATCACAATTATCTACCGTTTTAAAATGACTAATACTACTATACCTTCCGGGAAAACTTCTAAACAAGCTTCTAATTTTGGCACATCAAACCGGACCAAGAAGGATTCTACAGAATTTCAAATATATTTAAAAATAATCAATAGACAGTAGGCTTACCTTATTGTTCCTTTGTACAAATTCGCAATTTGGAAGCTGAGTGTTCCTCAAAAACTTTGTCAAAAAATGCCACTCAATTGGGCATATGTCGCAGTGGTCTTGACACGATCAGCAGTCTCATCAAATTCCGGTGTTTACAAACAATCTCCTAATTATATTTCTATGCCCGACAATACATCTAACTACGAAAAAGCGAATCCGGGAACCCATCTTGGTTGTACTGCAAAAACTGTCCCACCAAAAGTCTCCAAAATACTCCAAGAAACTGGTTCATGCTGTTTTTGCGGGTCATGTCCCGTAATTTCGTTGAGGATGTATCAAAATACGGCGATATGGCATCGAGTTCAGCAAACTTCTGATATTGCGATGAAAGCTGAAAAAATGCATTTCATCGATTTATCCAGTTTTGATATTTCAAACAATTGAATTGGTTCTTATTGTGATTCATAATCCTCGTCCAGATCATCATCTTGATACTTTTCGATTTTCAACTCCAACCAATCAATTGAAAGCTTTGATGATTTGAGATGGTTTCATTTCGACTGCGTTGCGTGAATATCGTAGTTGTTGTTGTTGTTTTTCATCGTATGGAGTGAACTGAAAATGTGAAACATTAATTTTCCTACAATCGTAATAATTCAATTTTTTGTGATAGAAATAGCATCGACTAACAACTCCCCTTTACCTTATCGAATTCCGATCCACATAAGTCTCTTCATGAGGTTCAACTGCCGGTCATGAAATCGTTTCGATCCATGGATATCCAAGATACAAAATGTTGATCATTGACATCCTCCTCCAAGTGGGCATTTCCTGGTTCCGGCGTTGATTATTTATTCGTCTTCGATCCTCCAACCATCCGGATCATTGCTAAAAAGGACAATTTTGTTGAATCCTCACAATTTCAGTTTTCAAACTATAATACCACAATTGATGATTTTGAAAACATTTCCGCCATCCTATTGATATCCTGAGCCAACCAAATTTCAGCGACCTTCTCGTGCTCACTGAATGTCGAACTTGTCGTTTTGATCGAATTGGTTTTGATCGAATTTGATGACTTAGCTTACCACTCAAAAAATCGAGCTGAAATCAGCAAACGTTGTTGAATGTTTCTGAGAGGCGTCTCGAAAACCTGAAAATTATAAAAATTGTAAATTGTAAAAGGTTTGATAAATTTTTACCTTTGTTCGACAACTGCAAGTCCAAGCATCTCCTTGTGATTGACGTGTATTGATTTTGATGTGAAGATTTCAAAAGCAATTATGGTTTCTGACACTTCCGATGTTGAACCAGCATACATCTGAAATATATAATTTTTGTTAAGAGCACATTAATTTTATGCGACGCGTGTGACCGCAACGCGTCTGACAACTCTGTATCATAAAATCTACTATTTGAAAGCAATGTTGTCAGGTGCGTCGCGGTCGCACACTACGAATGAAGTTAAGCTGCTCGAAATATCAAGAAAACTAACCTCTTGTGCTCAGAAATTGACTTGAACAGTCGTTCTGTCGAACTGCTCACTTTGGCCAACCCTTGATGTCGTTGGATGATGCAGCGATTCTTTGTGACTTGTGGAAACTGTTGGGCGCCAGGAAAAATGTAAAAACTGCACAAGATCGGTCAAATTGGAAACGATTTTCGAACTTATTTTTTTAAACTAAACTAACTTAAATTAAAATAGAAAAATCTCACAAAATAAACTATAGAAAAACGCGATTATGCTCGGAGAGTTCTTGAGGGAACATTGTCAGGTTGCGAGCAACCTCACCACAATAAAACTCCGAAAAAACAGCTGGAACTCTCAAAACTGTAATATTTTCCTAAATTCCTAATTCCAGCTGTGTCCCTTTCACTTCTCCCCACGTTAGTTGACCTCTGTGCCACATAAGCTGGTTGCGTCTTCACCGCGTCGCTCCAAAAGGTCTCCCAACCTCGCTCCCCCCGAAGGAGGATACGCGTCATCTAGCCGACGTGGCACGACTTCGATACCCTCTGTTCCAAAGAGGGCCCGTATCCAATAAAATTAACCGAACAGCTCGGCAACCAGCACAGACGACGTCATATGAGGAGAAGTTACTGGGGATTTTTTAATTATTTTTTAAATTACTAAATCTTAACGTTTGAGTTACGTTTGAGAAACACATTTTAGAAACGCGCGCGCAAAAAAGGAACCTAATATAACTTTTTTAAAGGAAATTCTAATTTTTTACTTCCGGACCGATCTTGGCTAATTAGTACAGATTTCAATTACGAGAACTGCAAAATAAACATTTAATTTTTTTTAATTTGAAAAAAATTATGCGACGAAAGAAGTAAGACGAGAGAAAAAAGAAAATATCCTTAAAAGAGCGGATATTTAAAGTTTCTTTATCGATTAAAAATACATTTCTAGCACCCTGGCATCGAACTAGCAGGAAAATTTGTAATTGTGATAAAAAAGTACCCATTTATAGTTATTTTTTCAAAAAGATTGCTTCTTGAAAACCCAGAGAACAACCGGCTACTCTCCACTAACTAAAAACTTGAAATTATCGTTCTAAGACAATTTCACTAACATCCGGCCAACTCCTCAAGGCTTCCGTCAGTTGAGTAGCTCTTATTCACAAACCGTATTACTAATACGTTTGGCTGGAATTCTTTTCCAGGGTTCTAGTCTCAAACATAGCATAGATAATTCTATTTCCCCCAATTCCACTTGCTTTGAAAATGTCATTCTAATGACACCTTCGCCGACAGCCCGCAAACGCTGAGCAGCCTCTGCCAATCATCCAAAATTGGCATTCCATTGATTCTAATGACAATATCTCCAACAGCCGACCTTTCGAAGGTTTCTGTTAGATACTTTTAGCTTAAACTGATAACAAGGAATCGATTCGGAAAATCCAAGTTCCATGCCTCATGTATTGTACATTTGCTGCTTTCTCATACCCCAAAAGAAATTAAATAAAAATGAAAAAAAAATACAAAGACGCGCAATCGATTAATTTGAAAAAAAGGCGCGCAATCGACTAATTGGAAAAAAAGCGAGCAAACTATTAATATGAAAAAAAAAGCACGCAATCGATTAATTCGGATAGAAAAAGTTTGAAAAATGAAAATATGTTTCCTGTAATTTCAAAAAAATGCGTGCCGAAAATTAATTTTAAAACGAAAGCTCTGTCATTAAATAAATTGTTCTTTCTTTCCAAAAAAAACTTTAAAAAACAAAAGAAAACGCCTAAGAAACTTCACAAAATAAGGAGGACGCGCATCACAAAAAAAATCAATAACAGAGCAAAAATCAGGTCACCAACCACCAGGTGGCCTGCCCAAGAAAATGAGCGAACCTTCGATCGTTGGCGGCGTCGGCGAAAGAGCGAGAGACGCAGAGAGAATCGTCTTCTAAGTAAGTTAGCGCTGTTGGTCAAAACATGTTTCTACCGTAAATACCACATCAATTTCGAATTTCAGGCCTGAAAATGCGGAAAATGCCAAAATCCACCAAATTTAGTGAAATTTTGGGGTTGGGGGTTTTAAAACCTGCTGATTTCGTATATCACCATTAAATAGCTTGAAAACAACTGCTGATATTAGAAAAAGCTGAATAATGCGACGGTTTTTCGTTTTTTCCGCTATAGAAGATGCTCAAAATCACTTTTTTTAATGCAAAATTTCTTCGAATCATTATTTAACAACTAGTTTTGAAAAAATAGCAAGAAATGGTCCAATTACATTCATTTTTCAAAAAAAAAACGAGAATTGTCATCTTTTTCTAGATACGTACACGGATACGCAAAATTGCAGACAACAGCATGCTACAGTAACCCTTACATACGCAAACAAAACGGACTCATATTTAACAATTTGGGTCTTGAAGCGAATCACGTGAAAACCGCAATTCAAAAAATTATGAGAAATTCCAATTTCTCTGACTTTTCTGTATTGGATTTTTAATTTTTTCAACTGAAGAGGTCCATTAAAAATTTTGAATTCTACAGTACTAATTAAAGGGACATAATGTTGTTTTTGAGAAGGTTTCACAACGATTGTGCTGAAACATTGTGTCCCTTTGAAGTACTGTGCTCTCTGAAATTTATTTTTTGTTTTTCTCCGTTATTTTCGTTATTTTTTGTCACGTTTCAAAGAGCTCGTCTTTTTTTTTTTCAAAATTTGCTTGGTTGTTGTCATTTTCGATGTTACAAAGTGTAATAAAAGTGTGTTTTTGATCAAGAAATGTTGGTTTTCTCTCAAGAAATAATATTTACCTTTGAGGCAAAAAATAAATCAGTCGTAATTTGTGTGTTCTTTACTCAGTTTTCGAAATTTTGATTCATTCATCAAAACATTTAAAATTAATTGCAATATTTCAAACCTCCGCGCAAACAAGGTCCGCATTATTATCCCGACGGTGTTTGCAGAATGCACCCAAAATCAATTGGGTGCATACACTAGAAAAAGAAAAAGTTTCTCGTCTTCTCCCTCATCTCTTCTGTTTCTCGAGTGAAAGAAAACCAAACGGAGTCCTGTTTTTATTCTATCCCCCGTCTTGCTCTTGTCCTACGAGCTTTTCACACTTTATAGCTCATAAAATAGTAAATGTTATGTTGATGATTGATTATTTTAAAATTTAGTTGTACGTTTTTTTTCATTGTTTCAAAAATTACTTTTTTTTGCTGATTGCCGACTTGATTGTTATAGACATTTGCAAAAAAAAAAGTTAGTTTGGCTGTCGATGCCTTATAAGACGAAAACATGTTGTGTTTTTTTCTTCACATCATTTTCTTGTTTTAGATGTACACGATATTATTTTCTATTGATTTTTAAATAAAAAACATTATTCGAAAAATATTTCTATACATTATACCTTTCCAAAGATAGTAATCTATAACTTGTCTGCTCATATTTTTCACCTGGAATAATCAGCTTAATGGAAAAGTTTCAGTCTGTTGATAAGAATATTTTATTCGTCTGATAATATATATTTTATGGAATAGTAGTTTTTTGGGCAACCTAGGCTTTTTTTTCTTCATTTTAAGATAAGATACCCCTTTTCAGGCGCCAAACATGTTCTCCATCCCCTTTCTCTGTTCTCTTATTGATTAAGGCATCGAAAAATACACTTGTTTACATAAAGCTGGTGAGCGGCCTCCGTACTTTTAATAAAAACGTTTTCTTATATTGAATTCTCTGCTTTTTATTAAATTTTGTGGTATTTTTCATATTTCCGATTTATTTTTATTGAAAAAAAAAGAAAAAACAAAAATGACCCGTTATTGACCTTTGTTCGAAACCAAAGTACGAATTAGCGTGTTAGATTTTTAAGAGACCTGTTTTTAAAAATCCTGCAGAAATTTTTCGAGTCCCCGGAGTTTCAAAAAGCCCAAAATATGCCCGAATGATCATTTCTGCCAGAAAATGAAAGTCTGCCAAAAGTTCATAATTATCTAAATTCCAAGTTAGCAATTTTGTTTTCTAAATTATGCAAGTCAAGCGTAAATAATCATTTTTAATCGGTTACATACTTTTATTGTCAACTCAATTATTCTTGATCATTGCGTTCGGAAGGCTGCTCAACCTCACAGCCGCTCAGCACGCACTCGACGCGGCTGTCGACACTCAACACACTGGAAAATTTGAAAAATTATTTTCCCGCGAATTTTCCAGTGTGTTGAGTGTCGGCAGCCACGTCGCGTGCGTGCGGAGCGGCTGTGAGGTTGAGCAGCCTTCCGAACGCAATGATCAAGAATAATTGGAGGGTAGGACAATTCATTAGAAAACTAAAATATTATACGACAAAAATATTTCCGACAATTTCCTAAGAAAACAAAAATATTAGATGACAATTTCATTAGCGACTAATTCATTGGAAAACCATTTCCTTAGAAAATCGCATTGGAGCGCGTTTGCTGGAGGGTAGTCCTTGTGTTAGTAGCGTTTCAAGACGCTAACGATATTTAAGGCGCATGCGCCTTGAAATGTCTGCGTCTCTCAACGATCAGGGCCGGCAACCAACGTGACGTTGAGAGACGCAGACATTTCAAGGCGCATGCGCCTTAAATATCGTTAGCGTCTTGAAACGCTACAAACACAAGGACTACCCTCCAGCAAACGCGCTCCAATGCGATTTTCTAAGGAAATGGTTTTCCAATGAATTAGTCGCTAATGAAATTGTCATCTAATATTTTTGTTTTCTTAGGAAATTGTCGAAAATATTTTTGTCGTATAATATTTTAGTTTTCTATTGAATTGTCCTACCCTCAATAATTGAGTTGAGAATACCGTCCGAAATTGTAATTTTGTTGTGGTTTTAGTTTTTAAAAATGGTGTGTCCCTTTAAGTACGGTATTATCAATAGAGCGCAGTTACCTGTTGCGTAATTACCAAGAAAAAGTCCGAAAATATCGAAAAAAAATCAAATAAGAAAAAATTAACTATTTTATATTGATTTTCACTCTTACCGTTCGAATTGTTCTGTTTTAAAAAATCAATAATTGTTTCCTGTCTTGCAGAGTTCCTGAAATTCTAATTTTTGTTTTCTTACATACCTCTAGAACCTCATTTTCGATTTTCATGAAAACCCCACAAATTATTGATTTTCCAGGCCAAAAAATCAATATGGCAGACGACGATGATCTGGAATCTGGCGAGTCTCACCGTCTGCTAACGGGTAGACGAGATTCACTTAAAGAGGTGAGTCACGTTTCGCAAAATATATTATTTTTTGCAAAAAGCCACATTTCAATGAAAAGGAATGCAAATCGATTTTATGATTGCTTTTCATTTCTTATTTCATTTTTCTAGGAGGACATGGTTCTGGTGTTGGACAACGACGAATTGGTTATGGAAAATAGACATAATAATGATTTGCAAAGCCCGCTGAGGAGTGTTACGGTGAGTTAGAGGTTTTTGTTATTTACATAAATATTATTCAATAAAAATTTTGCATTCATGTTTGTGGTAACCACATTTTCGGTGTGTTTTTCCCATTCTTCGATTAATTAATCGAATTATATTGCAGGATGTTCTCCGAGAAGCTGAGAATATTATCACTGATGGACCGCTCCAACAGGCTACCACTTTGGAGAATCAGAATGTGATTATTGATCAAGTTGATATTGAGTTCAGGTAATTTTTCAAGTTTTTTTAATAAAGGGAATAATTTACGCGTTTCTGGCTGTTTTCAATGAAACATAGCTCATTAGAAAAAGCGTTTTTCGCTGATAAAGGAATTGCTTTCAAAAATTTCTAGGCAACAGCTTGAGCGTGCTTTTTTTGAGGCTCAAAGTTTGAAAATTTGCAAAAATCTAAATTTTAAGAGCTGTAACGTGACTCAAAGGCAATGGCACTGGGTAAAACATTCAGGTTATCATAAAGAAAGAATTCTTAGTTTATTTGCCAACTTTAATCTCATTTGGTTGAAATTTTTTGAAAATTCCATAACAAAAGTGGCGTTTTCAAAAACTTTCAACTAAATTTGTTAAAATTTGGCATATAAACTAAGAATTCTTTCTTTATGATACCCTGAAAGGTTTACACAGCGATATTGAGTTTGAGCCAAGTTACAGCTCTTAAAAGTTAGATTTTTTGTAAATTTTTAGACTTTGTGCTTGAAAAAATCATGCTCAAACTGCTGCTGAGCAGTTTTTGAAAGAGATTTCTTTATCAGCTTAAAATCCCCTTTAAAAAGATCAGAAACGCTTCAGGTACTTGTAATTGCAATCCATTAAATTATTAAATTTGGGTTTTATTTAGAAATTCCCATTATTTTCAGCCCAAACAACCAACAAGACCAGAATCAACCATTCGAAATTATTGTCCGACATAGTAAGGTGATTGAACAACCGGCAGGTGAAACGTCGAATGAAGAATTGATGTCGGATTTTGTGCAAAGGAATATGAGGGCGTTGCCGACTCTTACGGAAGGTATTTATGTTAAAGCCAAAAAACACCTGTCTGAACTTTTAACAAGCAGATGTTTTATTTTAAAAAAAACATATTTCTCAAATTTTTTCTGTTTAAGGTGTCGAAATCGATAATGACATTCCGTCGACATCGACATCAAATGCGGTGGCGACAAAAAGTGGATTCAAGAAGGGGCATAGAAGAGCGTGGAGTATGCCGAACGCAAAAGGGGAGAAAATGACAGTGGCTGTTATACATGATAATCATGAGGTGATTTTTTTGGATTTTGTGATGAAGATCTGAAATTTATTAGGTGGGGGGGAATTCCTAGAATTCCGGTTCTATGGGTACATCTGTTTTATAAATATTTTTTCACAAATATGGAATTCAAACGGGATTGACGTGCCTGAAGATGTTTTCAATGAGACGTACTTAGCTTATTCGAAAGAGCATTTTTCGCTGGTGAAAGAATTGTATTAGAGCTTACAGCATTAGAGCTCAAAAATCTGAAAATTTGAGAATTGAAGAGCTATAACTCGGCTGAAACTTAAAATCAATAGATAAATGTCGAGGAACTCTGTCTAAGACCACGATGTTCCAAATTTGAGTAAAATTCCCATAATTTCTCAAAAAGAAACGTTCTCGAATTGAAATCTCAATTTCAATGGATTTTTCAGATAATTTTTGGTCTAGTTGGTTTTGTTTCAGACATTTTGTGATTGATTTTCAATTTTAAGCTTTAAAGGTTTTTGATTTTTTTGTTTCGAAATTGATTCGAAAAATTGTTAGCTTGTTATTGCCAACTAAATTATTCTTGATCATTACGTTCGGAAGGCTGCTCAACGTCACAGCCGCTCCGCACTCACGCGACGCGGCTTCCGACACACACTGAAATAAAATGAATTTTCACATTTTCCAGTGTGTGTGAGCGTGCGTGCGGAGCGGCTGTGAGGTTGAGCAACCTTCCGAACGCAATGATCAAGAATAATTGAGTTGACAATACCGAATTTCTACATTTTCTCCGAATAATCTATATTTTTCAGGAAGGAGGAAATCAACACCGCAGGCGGATTGTAAAATATCGTCTTCATCCTCATAAGCAGAATGAACTTCATAATAATGCGTCGATTACAACAGACGGTCACAGAAATGTGAAAAATTTGAGATTTTTGACAGCCGGCGGAGAATCGGAAATTCAATTCGACCACTCGGACGATGATGACGAACTGGAAGTGGAGATTAATGAGGAGGAGGTGATTATTCCGAACGAGTCGGGACAAGGCGCACGTTCGGTTATCAAGCGATTCTGGGAGGCTCGCTGGAAGGCGACCAATTTCGACACGTTGCCGGAATGGCTTCAGGATAATGAGTATTTGAGGACGGGACATCGTCCACCGTTGCCATCGTTTAGCAGTTGTTTTAAGAGTATTTTTGCGCTTCACACGGAGACGGGAAATATTTGGACGCATATGTATGGATGTGTGGCGTTTCTGGGAGTTGGGATATGGTTTTTGACCAGACCTCATGAGCAGGTAATAATTTATATTGTTTCGAACGATTATGAAAAAAATCATTTTCTGAATTTAAAATGTTGCCACAATTTTGCGAAAATTTTGAAAAAACCATAAAATTCGAGATTTTTTGTTAAAAAATTAAATTTAATCGAAAACTCCAAAGTTGCTCGAATTGCTAAGGAAGTGGTTTATTGATTGATTTCAAAAATATGTAAAAGTTTTGAAAAAGAGGCTGAAAACCCAATTTCAAAAATTTCAACCTAAATATTAGGATTTTTTCGAATTTAAGAAAAACGTGTTTTTCAGATGCAATGGATGGAAAAACTGATATACTCTGCATTCTTCCTTGGCGCCGTTATATGTTTAGGAATGTCGTTTTTGTTTCACACTGTCGCTTGTCATTCAGTTGAAATGGCCAAATTGTTTAGCAAGTAAGGAATTTTTGGCTCGAAAATTCAAACTAATGAATTCCGAAATGTTTCAGGCTCGATTATACTGGAATTACACTATTGATTGTCGGATCGTTTGTTCCGTGGATTTATTTCTCGTTTTATTGTCGACCACAACCCATGGTTATCTATAATGGAATGATAATCACGTTAGGAATTGCTGCGATGGTCGTATCGTTGTGGGATAAATTTGCGGAGCCGAAATTTCGGCCAGTTCGAGCGGGAGTCTTCATCGCGATGGGATTGTCGGCAATCGTGCCGGCGTTTCATTTGTTGATTAGTGATGGAGTGAGGTTTATGGTTGATGAGACACAGGTTCATTGGATGATTATTATGGGATGTATGTATATAGGTGGAGCAACGCTTTATGCGACTAGAGTGCCGGAGAGGTTTTTCCCTGGAAAGTGTGATATTTGGGTAGGTTCTTGATTTTAGTTACTCGTTTTTGCGTGCATTTAAAAGCTTCTCTATCTATTTTTAAATGTTAAAGGCTTCCTTTAACGGAAGACTGTGTGTAAATTGTAAATTTTATTCAAAATTTAAAATTATACTTAAAATATCACGTTTTTCAAACTTTGTTCAATTTTTCAAAATGGGTATTTAGTTAGAACAATTTAATTTAGCATATATTTCGAACTAAAGAGGAATAATGGCAATTTTTGAAAGAAATGCATCTGAACTCAGTTTCAGCAACATAAATCAGTTTATCAACGAATTTCACAAAAATTTCAGCGAAATTTTCGAAACAGTAAACAATTTCACTTTCACTGTGAATTTATTTGAAAATCGCATTTTTTCGATTTTCGTCATAATTTTAAAAAAACTCTAAATTGATAATAAATTCACAGTGAAAGTGAAATTTTCACTGTTTCGAAAATTTTATGAAATTCGTTGACAAATTGAGTTTGGATGCGTTTCTTTCAAAAATTGCAATTATTCATCTCTTGTTCGGAATATATGCTAAATTAAATTGTTCTAACTAAATACCCATTTTGAAAAATTGAAAAAGGTAGGAAAAACGTGCTATTTTATGAATAATTTTAAATTTTGAACAAAATTTACAATTTACATACAGTCTCTTTCCTTTAAAGGAGGCCTTTAACATATAAAAATAGATATCCAAGCTTTTAAACCTGTTCACATATTTTTCTAAAAGAAAATTTGAAGAACAATGTATTACTTTTAAAAAAGTGATTTTCTGATGACGTTTTAAAACCTAAATGACCTTTTGCAGTTCCAATCTCATCAACTCTTCCATACATTTGTTGTCCTGGCCGCATTTGTTCACTATCACGCGATTACTGAGATGGGTATGCACAAACTAATGAAAGGATCATGTCCAGAACAGCTGCTGACAAGATATGGAGTGAACTCGAATCCGACATGGTTGGGGCATTTCTTGAACATGGACGAGCCACCTGGAGTGGTCAATTGGAGTCCAGATGTTATTGGAGCCTGAGTTTTTGAACGAATCTTCTTTTTTTTTAATGTTTTCATTTTTATTTATATTACTTTTTTCTTTCTCTCGTAAGTACATCTTTTTGCGTCTATTAGCTATCATCATCATCGTATTGAATAGAAAAATCGTGTTTTTCATTGCAAGAAGGTTCCGAATTGTGATATTTACAGCCAAAACTAGGGATTTCTTTTTTTTCTTCTTTCGGATATATTTTTTAGTGGCCAGAAATGACATTTCTCGAATTTTATTATATTTTTTGATAAAATCAATCGATAATTCTTTAGATTTTGAACGGTTTATGTGAAATTATGTTGTTTTACGATTCTTTATGGTGATATATCAAACTTTGTAGACTTTTTTTTCTTCTTTTAAATATAAAGTGGTTTTGGAGGGAATTTTAAAATTTGGCGGGAAGTTTTATTGGTTTTTAGCCAATGTGGAATTTTATCTTCTTTTTTTTTAATTCGCGTTGAGACCCAAAGAAACTGGTTTTTGTTTTGTTTTTTTGTAAATTGATACTAGTTGGGAAATATAAGGAAATATAATACTTTTGTGTGAAAAAAGGATCCTACTATTGTTTTCCTTAAAAGAGGGGATTTTTCCGCATAGGATTTTTTTCTAAGCAGCTCATTTATTTTATTTTTGAAAAAAACTGCTTCTCGGAACTAAGTGATGTTCCATATAAGTCCCTTTTGAAAAAATACTATCAAAAAGAGGGAGGAAAACGTTTTTTTCCGGCATCTCTTCTCTTTTTTTCATTTTATTTTCTGCTGCACAACAACGGACGTGTTGGAGTGTTGGTCAGTAGTAGGGATTATTCTCTGACTTTTTTTTTTCTTTTCATTTTTTCAACGATTTTTTAGGAGGAAAAGTTGCATTGAAAGTTTTATTTGTTGCAAATAAATGATGATACTGGGGTTTTGAAGCTTTTTTTTGGGAAAAATTCAAAAAATACATTTTTTGCATTTTTTCCCAAATTTCTATGATGTCCTCTAGACCATAAACAATTGATTTTTCGTTCACATGACATCACGAAAGAAAAAATTCTCTGCTGCCGAAATTTTAAACAAACTTTTCTTTCGCATCCCGAGGTAAATAAACAGTGTCAATAAAACAGGATGCATCTCTATTTTTTTAGTTTTGTTTTTTGAAAAAATCATGTTTTTTGCCTTTTTGCCGGTGAAATAAGATGTTTCGAAAAATTCTTAAGGCAAAATTTATTATTGCAAATGTTTTATTTACTTTGTTTGTGGAAAAATCGATATTTTTTAATAAGTCGTCGAAATTTTGCGAATTTCAGCAAAAAAGTGACATATTTAGGTGTATGAGAATTGATGTTTTTTGTTTTGCTTTTTTTTGTTGAAAGTTCCAATTTGGAACACACAAATAAAAGTTCAAGTTCGTCGCGCAAATTTTCGCTTTTTTTGGCGCTTTGTTGATGGTGTTTTCCCCGATTTTTGAGTTTTTTAAAAAAGTTGAATTAAATATTAATATTGTCAACTCAATTATTCTTGATCATTGCGTTCGGAAGGTTGCTCAGTCTCACAGCCGCTCCGCACGCACGCGACGTGGTACTGAAATATTGGCGGGAAAATTAATTATTCAAATTTTCCAGTGTTTGTGAGTGTAGGCAGCCGCGTCGCGTGCGTGCGGGGCGGCTGTTAGGTTGAGCAGCCTTCCGAACGCAATGATCAAGAATAATTGAGTTGACAATAAAAACTAGGGTTTTTTCACGAATTTTTCTATTCGTTTTTTTTTCACGATACGTTTTAGAGTTATTATTTAGGCAGTTACTCTATAATTTGAAGATTTTCGATGTTCTGCGATAGATTTTCAAGTAAGATCTGAAAATAGCAGTGAACGTATGGATTTAAATTATATGTTTTGAACTTGTTATTATTGTGATGGACTGAATAACTGAAGGTTGAAAATACCTATTTTGGGGGGGGGGGGGTCTGAAAGAATCCAGATTTTTTAAAAACAAAATTGTAACTCAATTTTTGGGGCCATTGTCAATTTTTTTAAAGGTTTCACTTGAAAATCAATATTTTGACATTTTTCCAGATTTTCTCACAGTTTAAGCCATAGAAATCGGATTATTTCCAACGACTAAATAGATTCTCATCTGTTCTGGAAATGAATAAGACAAATAAACAGAAACCGATGTGTTTTTGCTTTTTGTCTTGTCTAGGGAGATGAACGTTAGTAGAATTAAAATAATATCTGTTAAATGTAATTTGGCTGAAAATGCAGTTTTACTGGAAACCCCCCGAGGTAATAAAAGTTTCGGGTAATTTTACGATAATAAATTTTATGCGTATTTTTTTAAAATGTAGTTTTTGGCAGAAATTGGTTAGAAAAACATCAGTTCCTCTATTAGATTCCGTTCCGGTTAATTGAAAATCTGTCAAATGGTTCTATTGCAATGTTTATAGCCTAATAAACGTAAGGACGACTGGAAATGACGTCCACAGTTATTTTTAGCGAAAAAATAATTCAATTTTCATAAAAGTGTTGTTTTTGCAATCAATTTATGATTCCGATGCATTTTTTTTTCAAATTTTTGAAGAAAAATGAGAGCAATTCCCACGCATTGATTAATAACAAGTTGTTTTTGTTGTTTTGCTCAAAATCTTGGAATTTTTTCAAAGAAAAACGTTTTAATGGTGAATTGTCAAATGTGATTCCTTGAGAAGTGATATTGTCAACTTAAAAATTTTGGATCATTCATTTTCTACTGAAAGACCGCAGCGCAACCGCTCGCAGATAAAAATAGCGCAACTTTGTGAGAGACTTAGATTTTCTGGGTAGGTCAAAACAACCTTTTATGATCAAGAATATTTGAGTTGCCAATAGAAATTTCTAAAACGTGTATGGCCTAGAAACCCAATTTTCCGAGGACTAACTTTTTTTTTCGGAAATTATGATATTCGATTTTCTCAACTCTTAATTTTGTTTTGTTATCAATTGAGCTGCCAGAGCCCCCTCGCTTTAAATGGCATCTTTTTCTTTAAAATTATGATTTTTAGTATCATTTTTTGTCGAAAGATGAAAAGAAAGTTTATTGAAATTATCTTGTGCGATTTTTAAAAAATATTTTTATCAACCAATTCCTTCAGAAAATGACCACATTTTATGAGGTTCTAAAATATCAAATAAGGAATTTTTGAAAGCACGTGTTTCTAATCTTATCAGTTCGGGAAATTATGTTCTTGAACCTTTAAAACAATTCGATTATCATTTCCGAATAATTTTTTGGAGGTTTTGAAGCGACTTACTGACTTGAAGACTTGAAGACAGTGACTTCCTAAGAAGAATCCTTATTACTCATCCCTGCTGCTGATTTCTTATTATATTATTACTCCTTGTGGCCTAAAATGCACCAAAACTAACTAAGTAGGGGGCGAATACATCTACACAAGTGCTTTTTCCCCCCGAAGAAAAACCGACAACACATCAACTGAGCAAAACCAATTTGATTATTGCTCTTCTTCTACTTCTTCTCGGTTTTTTGTGTTGGCTCATCCTGCAACACATGGTGGTTTTTCTTGATATTTGGCACATTTTTTTGTGAAAATTCTTCTCTGTGAAAGGATCGGTAAATGACAAAATCATTGGAAGAAATTCCCAGTGTTGTTTTCGTACAGCTTTCGCTTTTTTTCTCTGAATGGAAGGTTGTGGTAACGACACTACGATTCTTTAATTAATTTTTGAGGAGTAGAAAAGGAAGTGAATATTTAGGCACGCTTTTCGAGAAGCTGGCCGGACGCGTTGCGGTCAAGCGGAGCGGTTAGATTAATTGGAGCGTTTTTTGCCGAATTATTGGATTTGAAAAGCTTAGAAAAACGATTAATTTTTTAGAAATAGGTAACCTAATGGCCGAAAAAATATTTTAATCAAAAATCGAGCTATTTGGAGAAAAAAATAAAAATTTTCAGTTTTTGAGCACTGCGAAAAAATCACCGTTTTTCTATTTTCGGATCGAAATAACTTTAATACATAAATTATAATATTTTATTGCATTTTTTGTTGATCTTCGAACCTATTAGCGTTATTTTTTTGCAAATTTCTTGTTCCACTATCTTTAGTAACAAAAAAGTAATTTATTCTGTTATGTTCCATTCCAATGTGTATACTTTTTTCCACATCTTGTTTATTTTTCGAATTTCACTTTCATTTTTTATTATTCTTCTCCTTGTTCTCTCGTTGTTGTTGTTTTTTCTTTCTCCGTTCTTCCGTCTTACCAATATGACCAATGTCATTTTCAGAAAAAGAGAGAAGAGAATGGCGTCCGCTTCAACGACCGTCGATGATGTGAAATTGACAGCCGATGGGAAGATATGCTTAGACGATCCGGCGGAGTTTTTGAAGAGGAAACCGAAGAAGAGCATTCTGAAAATGAAGCAGGATTCGTCGTTGGAAGGACGCGATGGGAGAGCGCATTTCGACGAGATGAACATTTTGGCGACTTATCATCCGGCGGATAAGGATTATGGTACGATGAAGATTGATGAGCCGAAGACACCTTATAATCATTCGGATGGGGAAAGTGAAGGGGATGAAGGAGGGCTTGGTGTGCCGTCGACGAGGGCGAGAAGAGTTTCGTTGGGGACCGCTGTTGATCCGGAACAAGTTATTGAAGGGTTGCATAACTCTGCAGAGGTATTTTTTTGAATTTAAAAAAAAATCAAACGTTCAAAAGACAAAAAATGAGTGGTACAAATTGTATTATCTTAATCAATTTGCCACAAAAACAACAATTTCAATTTAACCTTAAAAATGTCACAAAATCCACTGTTTCATGCTAATTTAGAATATGTGGCCGATAGTGCTAATTTTAAGTGGTTGCCTATCTTTAAGTCACTCTGATATGACATTCCATTTGCTGAATTTGTTTCATTTTTTCTAGTTGTGTTCATTAAACATGTCATTTCTATTGGGGGCTTAACCATTAGGCAAAAAATGTTTTCTGAAATTCTCAAATAAGGGTATTAGTCGTTTTTCTCATATTCAATTAGTTTGATTAATTGAGAGCGCTTAAAGACAGCGTTCCACTTATTTTCAAAACCAATTTTCTCATAATTTTTTATTGTTAGCTTTAAAAAAGGGAAAACAGAACTGTTTTTCTACGTTTAATTTTCAATGAAATTTTTTTTCACAATGTGCCAAAAAATCCGTTTTTTCAGCCTCGGCCACTTTCTTCTGCTGAAGACAGCGACGATGAAGCTGAGTTAACCGAAGAAGAGAAAGGTATTTGTGGCATTTTATTAAAAAATTGTAATAACATCATATTTCAGCTCACCGCCGTGAATTTGAGAAAAAGCGCAAAGCTCACTACAACGAAGGTGCTGCGCTCAAAATGCACTTGTCTGATAAGGAGGACGAGGAAGAGGATGAGAAGATGCAACAGTAGATTTTTGAGACTTTTGCCAATGATAAGTTATGTTTATAACAGTTTATTTAAATATTGAAATTATTTTTCGTGTCTGAAAATTTTTCCATTTTAAAAACTTCACTACCCCCCTATTCCCTTCATTCTTTTCAAAATTATTTTTTCATCTGTCTCTATGTGCAATTTTGGGTGTTATTGCAACGAAAACATAATTTTTTTTTAAATTTTAAAATTTTCCTTGATCGCTTTGTTCATCTAAACAGCTTCTATCGTGTATTTTTTTTTATAACTGTAAAGAATTTTGCAAAATGTAGTTTTTTTTTTTGCAATTCTTACCGGGGCGTCGAGAGGAATTGGATTTTTTTTAGAAAAAATAAACATCTATTTTTTCTTATTTTTGGTTTCCCTGCAACATTTTAAAACTAGATGTTCCTTTAAAAAAAGTCCAATTTGCTAGAGGTTAGAAAAAGTTTTGGCTTGGAAATTGTATTCCAACATTTTGATGTTTTGTCATGGTTTAACAAAAACCAACGTCACTTAGATTTTTTTGCAAAAATCTGGATTGGTGGTCACTTTTTTTTGGGTTTATGTCGCTAATTGTTTTTTCGAACAATATAGAATTTTCTTCATTTACCGGGTTTAATTCAATTTTTTTGTTAAAACCGATTAAATATGAAGTATTAAAAGCAAAATCACTAAATTTTGAGGTAGAGGAATCGCTTTGCAACTTGGTGAAGCTGGAGCAACAGTCTACATAACTGGAAGAAAGCCGGAAGATAGTCTGAATGCTAAGGTTGGATTGAGTGGATTGGAGCAAACCGCTGAGGAAATCACGAAACGAGGAGGAACTGGAATCGCTAAATATGTTGATCATACGAATATGGATGAAGTCAAGAATTTTTTTCCAAATTTTGACAAACTCTTTATTGATCGTGCTCTCATAATTCTAACAATAACCAACAGTAATTTTTACATGATTTTACTTACAATTACAATATGTTAACAATTTCGTAAGTTTCTAAGTTGAAATAGAAAAACCATAATAATGGCTGGTGCTTTTTCAATAAAAAATTAGATATTTAAAAGAACATGTACATGTTTAATCTTTCAAGACGACAAACAATTTTGGAATAAATATGCTGGGTCTCGAAAATTTGGACTAAAAACTCGAAAAGCAGAATTGTTCGAATTTTGCATATTTCAATTTAAAAAGAGAGGAGAAAAAATAATGACTGGAAAAAAATGAAATTTTCAAAAAAGAATTAGATAAAAGAACATGTACATGTTTAATCTAGCGATTTTCCAGACGACAAACAATTTTGGAATAAATATGCTGGGTCTCGGAAATTTGGACTAAAAAACTCGAAAAGCAGAATTGTTCGAATTTTGCATATTTCAATTTAAAAAGAGAGGAGAAAAAAAAATGACTGGAAAAAAATGAACTTTTCAAAAAAGAATTAGATATTTTCGCTTCTTCTTCTTCTTCTTCTAGCGGTTATTCGGTCCGTCATTCTCTCCATTTTGACGACGAAATCGTTTCGACTGAAAAAGTTTAAAAGAACAATATTTTCCAGTACGAACATGTTTTATAACTTACAATTGGCTACGATGTCGCATTATAGTCCGCGGCTCTTCTTGTTGTCTCTCGTCTCAAGGGATAGTTCAGAATCGACCTGATTTGGGGGTGATCTCTCACTTGCTGTGAATTTGCAAAAACCATTTGTGTCTGAAAATATGTAACAATACATTTTAAAAAGAGAGGAGAAAAAATAATGACTGGAAAAAAATGAAATTTTCAAAAAAGAATTAGATAAAAGAACATGTACATGTTTAATCTAGCGATTTTCCAGACGACAAACAATTTTGAAATAAATATGCTGGGTCTCGGAAATTTGGACTAAAAAACTCGAAAAGCAGAATTGTTCGAATTTTGCATATTTCAATTTAAAAAGAGAGGAGAAAAAATAATGACTGGAAAAAATGAACTTTTCAAAAAAGAATTAGATATTTTCGCTTCTTCTTCTTCTTCTTCTTCTAGCGGTTATTCGGTCCGTCATTCTCTCCATTTTGACGACGAAATCGTTTCGACTGAAAAAGTTTAAAAGAACAATATTTTCCAGTACGAACATGTTTTATAACTTACAATTGGCTACGATGTCGCATTATAGTCCGCGGCTCTTCTTGTTGTCTCTCGTCTCAAGGGATAGTTCAGAATCGACCTGATTTGGGGGTGATCTCTCACTTGCTGTGAATTTGCAAAAACCATTTGTGTCTGAAAATATGTAACAATACATTTTAAAAAGAGAGGAGAAAAAATAATGACTGGAAAAAAATGAAATTTTCAAAAAAGAATTAGATAAAAGAACATGTACATGTTTAATCTAGCGATTTTCCAGACGACAAACAATTTTGAAATAAATATGCTGGGTCTCGGAAATTTGGACTAAAAAACTCGAAAAGCAGAATTGTTCGAATTTTGCATATTTCAATTTAAAAAGAGAGGAGAAAAAATAATGACTGGAAAAAATGAACTTTTCAAAAAAGAATTAGATATTTTCGCTTCTTCTTCTTCTTCTTCTAGCGGTTATTCGGTCCGTCATTCTCTCCATTTTGACGACGAAATCGTTTCGACTGAAAAAGTTTAAAAGAACAATATTTTCCAGTACGAACATGTTTTATAACTTACAATTGGCTACGATGTCGCATTATAGTCCGCGGCTCTTCTTGTTGTCTCTCGTCTCAAGGGATAGTTCAGAATCGACCTGATTTGGGGGTGATCTCTCACTTGCTGTGAATTTGCAAAAACCATTTGTGTCTGAAAATATGTAACAATACATTTTAAAAAGAGAGGAGAAAAAATAATGACTGGAAAAAAATGAAATTTTCAAAAAAGAATTAGATAAAAGAACATGTACATGTTTAATCTAGCGATTTTCCAGACGACAAACAATTTTGAAATAAATATGCTGGGTCTCGGAAATTTGGACTAAAAAACTCGAAAAGCAGAATTGTTCGAATTTTGCATATTTCAATTTAAAAAGAGAGGAGAAAAAATAATGACTGGAAAAAATGAACTTTTCAAAAAAGAATTAGATATTTTCGCTTCTTCTTCTTCTTCTTCTTCTAGCGGTTATTCGGTCCGTCATTCTCTCCATTTTGACGACGAAATCGTTTCGACTGAAAAAGTTTAAAAGAACAATATTTTCCAGTACGAACATGTTTTATAACTTACAATTGGCTACGATGTCGCATTATAGTCCGCGGCTCTTCTTGTTGTCTCTCGTCTCAAGGGATAGTTCAGAATCGACCTGATTTGGGGGTGATCTCTCACTTGCTGTGAATTTGCAAAAACCATTTGTGTCTGAAAATATGTAACAATACATTTTAAAAAGAGAGGAGAAAAAATAATGACTGGAAAAAAATGAAATTTTCAAAAAAGAATTAGATAAAAGAACATGTACATGTTTAATCTAGCGATTTTCCAGACGACAAACAATTTTGAAATAAATATGCTGGGTCTCGGAAATTTGGACTAAAAAACTCGAAAAGCAGAATTGTTCGAATTTTGCATATTTCAATTTAAAAAGAGAGGAGAAAAAATAATGACTGGAAAAAATGAACTTTTCAAAAAAGAATTAGATATTTTCGCTTCTTCTTCTTCTTCTTCTAGCGGTTATTCGGTCCGTCATTCTCTCCATTTTGACGACGAAATCGTTTCGACTGAAAAAGTTTAAAAGAACAATATTTTCCAGTACGAACATGTTTTATAACTTACAATTGGCTACGATGTCGCATTATAGTCCGCGGCTCTTCTTGTTGTCTCTCGTCTCAAGGGATAGTTCAGAATCGACCTGATTTGGGGGTGATCTCTCACTTGCTGTGAATTTGCAAAAACCATTTGTGTCTGAAAATATGTAACAATACATGAAATAGATAATTCTTGAAACGTACATAAAATGACAAT
The DNA here is from genome assembly GCA_964036255.1 of Caenorhabditis virilis. Lineage (NCBI taxonomy): Eukaryota > Metazoa > Nematoda > Chromadorea > Rhabditida > Rhabditidae > Caenorhabditis > Caenorhabditis virilis. The sequence goes on along the minus strand of OZ038417.1, from coordinate 4,781,373 downwards.
GTTACCCCAGCCGAATGTTGAGTGATTACCCAACAGCCATAGAACTTCCCAGTTGAAAATCGATTGTAAGCCTCTGCTCCCAACGGGAACTGAAAATATACATTAATATATGAACATTAGAATTATTGAAACTTACATTTAGTCCCATTATTTTGAACATCCCATTATCACAAATGAAAGATCGACCAACTGCCAATCTCCTCGATACTTCAAGTGGATTCGCTTGGATTATTGGTAACTGCAAATAAACAACAATAAATTAAATTTATATTTCTAAATTCACCTGTGCACAAAAACAAAATCCGTCAACCGTTCCAGAAAATGCCCACAATCCCAAAAAATTTCCTCCAATCGAAACTATTGAGTTTAGCGGGATTTCAAACTGAAAGTATACGGTAATATATGAAATTAATAATTCTATATACTTACACAAATAACTTGTGTGCTGATTCCTTCAAAGGAAACAATGGCGAAATCTCCAGATATAATGCCGTTACGAGTTGTCATTTTGCGCTGAAAACAATTAATGTAAAAATTGCAATCAAAGTTGATTTTTAATTAAAAATCAGTGAAATTTGTTTTATATACGGTCACGAAAATTACAGGAAAAAACAATAAAAGCAGAGTATTAATTTAAATTCAAAGAGATTCGTTGTATACACCGTCACGCGAAAATGCACACTTTACAAGTTACAGTAATCCTTCATTTTTTCATGGAGCAATTCAGTTTGAAAAAAAAAATAAAAAATACCGAGAAATTCAATGCAGAAATGGCAGAGAAATTGCAGTGCCAAAAAGCCCGAAAATTTTTTAAAAACCGATTTAGGACGAAAAATGAAAAAAATTAGAAAAATGTTATTTTCTCTGCCCAAACATTCTTTTTGGGTCTAAATCAGATATTCTGCGCCTCTACGGGTCATTAGGACTCACTATTGATTTTTTTTGGTAAAATTTTCATAATAATCACACAAAAACAAATTTTAAAAACAATTTTTTTTCTTTTTTTCTTTGTTCTTGAAGAAACTACAGTGCATAAACTGTAGATAAATTGCAATTTCTCGGTTTTTCTCGGCATTTCTCTGCCATTGCTACATTGAATTTCTCGGTTTTTTTTTAGATTTTGGGAAACATCTTGTTTAAAAAGAGAAAAATTCCAAAAAAAAAAACAATAAAAGCAGAGTTCTAATTTAAATTCAAAGAGATTCGTTGTATACACCGTCACGCGAAAATGCACACTTTACAAGTTAAAGTAATCCATTCTCATATTCAATTAGTTTGATTCATTGAGAGCGCTTAAAGACAGCGTTCCACTTATTTTCAAAACCAATTTTCTCATAATTTTTTATTGTTAGCTTTAAAAAAGGGAAATCAGAACTGTTTTTCTACATTTAATTTTCAATGAAATTTTTTTTTCACAATGTGCCAAAAAATCCGTTTTTTTCAGCCTCGACCACTTTCTTCTGCTGAAGACAGCGACGATGAAGCTGAGTTAACCGAAGAAGAGAAAGGTATTTGTGGCATTTTATTAAAAAATTGTAATAACATCATATTTCAGCTCACCGCCGTGAATTTGAGAAAAAGCGTAAAGCGCACTACAACGAAGGTGCTGCGCTCAAAATGCACTTGTCTGATAAAGAGGACGAGGAAGAGGATGAGAAGATGCAACAGTAGATTTTTGAGACTTTTGCCAATGATATTGTCAAGATAATAATTTCTGGCCGCTCGTTTTGCGGAGTGTCGTTAGGAATTTACTCGCAGCGCGACCGCAACGCGCTCAAATTCAAATTTCTCAGTTGGTCTTGCGCGTAGCGGTCGCGTTGCGAGTAAATTCCCAACGACACTCCGCAAAACGAGCGGCCAGAAATTATTATCTTGACAATAAGTTATGTTTATAACAGTTTATTTAAATATTGAAATTATTTTTCGTGTCTGAAAATTTTTCCATTTTAACAACGTCACTACCCCCCTATTCCCTTCATTCTTTTCAAAATTATTTTTTCATCTGTCTCTATGTGCAATTTTGGGTGTTATTGCAACGAAAACATAATTTTTTTTTAAATTTTAAAATTTTCCTTGATCGCTTTGTTCATCTAAACAGCTTTTATCGTGTATTTTTTTTTATTTTTTTGGAAAAAATAAATTATAACTGTAAAGGGTTGTAAGTTGTAAAGGGTGCAACCCCCTGTTCCTGTTCTGGATCGGCAGTTCCTGAACCTCTTTTCTCACTCGTCGACGGCGCATCAAGTCCTCCTTTCTCCCGTTCACTGTCATCATCCGAATTATAGCATGGTGTCTTTGATAAAATCTCCAAATTAGCAAAATTGTCACTTGTTTTCGTCACATTCTTCGCAAGCTTCGCCCTCTTCCATTCCGGAACCTTAAGCTTCCGTTTTTGATCCAATTTCGGAGTGACATCCTTGTTGCATGGTCCAGTGCTCGGTCCCGTTCTTAATGCGCGCAAAGGTGGACCACAAAATGTAAGCGATAATTTAAGCTGAAAACATACAAAAATATATGAACTAGATAATTTTTCAACTCACATTTAAAACTATGAAGATTTTTGATTGATGGAGGTATGGATACCAGTAACCGAGAAACTTACCGTCGTAAAACCTAGCCCTCATTACAAAACTTCGGAGAAGATACTGAAAATAAACAGTACTCTATGAAATCGATAATTCTTTAAACTCGCCGAGAAGCAAATGAATGTGCCACCATGCGACTTTTGCACATTGCAAGAGCCGATTTTTACAGATGTATCCGCGCTTATCTGAAAAACAGTAACATATCCAATATTGATATTTCTAGAAACTCACTTCACTAGCAAAATAAATACCGTCAACACCTCCGATAAGCGACGATTTTCCGTGAAGATTCAACAGCGTTCGCAAGCCAATGTTCCCGCGTTTTTCTTATTCTCAAGGCACATTCGTAAACTATATACGTATTTGTATTTTATATGCATTCTGAATTAAGAGTAACGTTCGATTTGATTTTTTTTCCACCTAAAAAAAAGGAGTATAGGTCAATTGATTGGAAAACCAAAAGATTTTCTGACAAAAAGATTTTTCGACAAAAAGATTTTCGACAAAAAAATTTTGACAAAAAGATTTTTCGACAAAAATATTTTTTTTTCAAAAGAGATTTGCACTGTGCGGTTGAGCGTGCTTGCACCGTTTTTTCCTCTTTTGTCTGCGTCTCTCAACGACAACCGCCAGAGCTAGTGCGAGACGCAGACAAAAGAGGAAAAAACGGTGCAAGCACGCTCAACCGCACAGTGCAAATCTCTTTTGAAAAAAAATCTTTTTGTCGAAAAATCTTTTTGTCAAAAATTGTTTTTGTCGAAAATCTTTTTGTCGAAAATCTTTTTGTCGAAAAATCTTTTTGTCAGAAAATCTTTTGGTTTTCCAATCAATTGACCTATACTCAAAAAAAGTTCCGTCCGCGAAAGTTTGGTTTCCTAGGCCAAATATTAATTTTGTGCGTGTTTAGTCATTTTTTAACGTTTTTTTTTGTTTTTTTTTGCATTTAAAATGAAAAACAGAGCAAAAAATAAAATTTTGATAGACAGATTGCAATTGTCATTTAATTAAGAAATTTCGGCAACGAAAATGCTAGTCTCACGTTGGTCTCACGCGTTGCGGTCGCGACGCCGTTGAGGTTTTCAGTGGAGCAGTCGGAAATGAGCCGCGAGGAATTGGGGAGTTTTTAAAAAAATTTTAGAAATAAAAAACTGGGAAAAGAAAATATGAAAATCGACTTAAACTCTAAAAGTAATTAAAGGATTTTAGAAAACAATTGACAGTTATTTGAAAACAAAAAATTAAACAATGTGGCAATCTATCTTCAAAGCCTAATTAGGTTTTTTCGATTAATTTCACAACGCTTCTCATGATTATTTTTTGAGAAGTTCTAAAACCATTGTTTATAAAATTCATTTCAAAACTTGTTGTTCAAATCCTTCGTTTCTCATTTTTTCGATATTTCAATCTGAAAATAAAGTAACTTAAAACGAATAATTCACAAAAAAAGGTTTTCAAAATTACCTGAAGTTTTGAAAGTTTGTAAACATCTGCGAGACGGAGCTTTTCAGTAATTGAAATTTTTTCTGTTAATATCAAAAAATCTTCGAGATCTTGAATCAAAAATTGAATTTTATAGCTGTTGACCAGTTCCAAAAGACCTTCTACGTACTCGTCTAGAATTAAAAATTATATTTTTTGATTTATTTTATCTAAAGTTCTTACGCAAATTGATTACTGTTTCATGTCCAAGCAATAAGCGAAGAAAAGCGACAAAGTGCTTATACTTGACATTATTAATTTCAAACTCATTTGTTCCGTCTGACAACATTTCACGAAAAACAGGAGAATTGGAAAGAAGAACCTGAAAAAATGAACCGTCAAATTATTTTGAAAAGTCGAGAAAGTTGTCATTCTCCAATTTTTTCTGTAGACCTATTGTCGATATGTGTAGCTGAGATTTTATAATTTCAAATAATCCTCAAACTTTTCTCAAGATATATGAATTATGCTCCTTTTAATACCATGTCAAAGCTGAAAATTCAGAAACTTGAAATCAGAATGATATAAAAATGTTAACGTGTAATAGAATCAGGCTTGACTTCACCTTTGGCAATGGGTAATGGTGCGACGCAGGATTATGCAACCGCCGAGCAATTATATTTTTAAAAAAATGACCAATAGAAAACTAACATATTTGTCGATATATATCGGGCGTTCACCAATGCGAAAATAAATCTCAGAATCAATATTTTTCGGAATTGAAAAATGAGCCTCTTCTATATTTCGGATCCCAAACCCTGACTTGACTCGAATAAATATAGTTATCGAAAGGTCGGATAACATTATTGGTAGGTTTGCAAAATACAACACATCGTTTATTTTCATGATGTTATTCCAATGACATTCCGTAGAATTGCGATTGAAACAGTGATCCATTTTTTTCGTGGATTTGTTTCCATCGATATCTACAACTTCGATCTCGATTTCAGTACCCAATGACCATAGATTTGATGTTTCGTATTTATAGACGCAACTGATTCTCATTTTAAGGTGAGAATTTCCATTCTTCGATATAAAGGGGTCTATTTTCCTGAAAAAAAAGTGAAATCTAGATAAATATTTTATCCTTGTTACTTATTGAGTAACCAGTAAAAATCCCTAAATTTTTCTTACGAACCATGTAATCATTTCAGACGTAATATCCATTCCTTCATTATCTTGTTCTAACCAATACGCATGTCCAGAATAAACTCTCCCTTCAAAATTCTCCGGTGTCGTCATTCTGAAAAAAAATGTTACGAACTATGTTGAAAGAAAATGTGAAGAATCGAAAACGGTAATTTTAGGATCGTATCAAATTATTTTCTTTTTCGAAAATTTGGATTTTTTGTCATTGCAGTGATTTTAAAATTTAAATCCGAAAAGTAAGAAATTTCAAAACATCTGAAACTCCGCTCAGCAAGCGGTACAACAATTGAAAAAATAAAGAAAAACGAGGTTGAAAGAAAAAAGATGAAATCAGAGAATCAATCCGTTTGAGTTTTATTTTTTTAATATGGCGAGGGTCTTTGAAATTTATTTAATATCCCTAATAACCCTATTGCCGCCAATTTTGATTAAAAAATAGAAAATATAATAATTAGTGAAATCTCTCCCTATCTATAAGGGGCCAGAGTGGATGCATATAAAAGACTAATACTTATGTATGTATATAGTTTACGATGTGCCTTGAGAATAAGAAAAACGCGGGAACATGAACGCTGTTGTTCTTATAAGGTGCAAATCGAAAAAAATGTCCCATAGGAACGTGCGTCTCGTTTCTTAATACATTTTATTCATGTAGATCTACGTAGATTATGGTTAGCCTATGTCAAAAATAATAATTATTATTATATTATATTTAAAAACATGGTTTTGTTTTTGTCAAATTAAACAAAAAATCAGAAAATCACATAAAATTTGGAATGGATATTTCAAATGCTCGGTTCCTTTTGTCTGAATTCTCGAACATTTACATGAAACATCATTTTGGCAATCCTTTATTGTTTATCGGTTGAGATGGAAGAAGTTTCAGGTGGAAAGAATCGAAAAAAAATATGTCCGGCACCAGGACTCCTGATGAAAAATCCGTGCCCAACTGGAAAAGCGACTCAAATTAAAGGCTCTCTTAATTGTCCCTGATTTCTTATTAAATCGACAGAGTAAATAAATCAAAACGTCGAAGAGTCGAAATAGAGGTAAGAAGGCTTTGATGGGTGAAAATATACAATTTTCGAGGTTTTTGGAAAAAAATGGGCACAAGAATAAAAAATTTCCCATAGGAACGTGCATCTGATTTCTTAATACATTTTACTTCTGTAGATTATAGATAGCTCGCCGATGTCAAAGATAATAATCGTATAACCAGGAATCGCGGTGGTGTTCTAATTCTTAAAGGAGGGGTCCCAGTACGAATATATGACAATTAATTGAAAACGCCCGAACACTGTCTGTTCCTATTTTAATGGATTAGGTGAATTGTCAAATGTAATTCCTTGAGAAGTGATAGAAATTTCTAAAACGTGTATGGCCTAGAGGGTAGCCAAGTGTTTGGAGGCACAAGTGTTCGTGTGTTGAAAAAGTTAGGCCACGCACCCGGTAGAAGCGTTTAGCCTGAAGCAACACGAAAAATAAAATTAAATCATTAAATGGAAAATCGGATTCTACTTCGTCTATTTTTTTCAACCATGGAAAATGTTTTATAAGAAAACGAACACATGTGCCTCCATCTTCAATAATCATTCCAGTGAGACGGTTTTCATGGTTTTACCATGAAAAAAGAGATGCAACATTATCTCTGAATCACTCTTTTTTCATTTTTTTACGAAAAAAAATTCGAAAAACCCCTAGAAATTGAAAAAAACTCGTCAAAAAATAATAAAAAATAAAATAAATGAAAATTTGAATATTTCTGCTTCGCGCCGTTTCGGTGGAGCGAGAACGCTCCAGAACGCGCGGGGGTTCAAATTTTTATTTTTTCGACTTTGGTCGGCTGCCTTAAATTTAACGTTTGACGCCCGGATTTTTTGTGGTATACGTTGTATTCTATCCAATAAGAAGGAATTTTTACAATAAAATGCATATAGAGTTAAAATAACTGATCCCCTGTCTTTAAGAAAAGAAAAATAAAAAAAATATCAAGATATTAGATAAAATACTGTAAATATGTAAAATATGTAAACCCTTTCGCTCGCTGTGGTCTTGTGGTGGACGGTCGCCCTTATATCGCTCCGTCCCACCACTTACCTATCTTCTCTGCACCCTCCTCTATAAACCATTATCACTTCAAATCCCTCATAAATACAAAACATAATTGATAAAATTTGCAAATGGTCTAGAAAATGGGGTCTCTCACTTGCTCCTGAAAAATCGAATGTAATTCACTTTGTGCCAAAAAACCCTCATGATATTTATCTTGCAAACTCGATTCCAATAAATTCAATTGAGTATATTCGTGATCTTGGAGTTTTTATCGATTCAAATACGTTCTTCATTCGCCGGGGTCGATGCCAATAATCCAGGTTTCACGTTGTTGATTACGATAAGAAAATACGGAATTCTTGCATTATTATTTCCATTACACAACAATTAGTATCGAAATTAGAATTGAAAAACATGCCAGATTGATCGATGTTGGAAATTTTAAGAATTCGATTGGTGCAAACAATGTAGGAAAATTTAATTTCCAGATTTTTTAGAATTACAACATGGGAAAAATGTTTTTTAACTGCACAAAAAATCGGAACAGACAGTGTCCGGGCGTTTTCAATTAGTATAAGGATAACTTATTTTATCCCTAAAACCGCAACAATTAATTGTTATATATTCGTACTGGCACCCCTCCTTTAAGAATTAGAACACCACCGCGATTCCTGGTTATACGATTATTATCTTTGGCATCGGCCATAATCTACAGAAGTAAAATGTATTAAGAAACCAGATGCACGTTCCTATGGGACATTTTTTCCCGTTTACACCTTATAAGAACAACAGCGTTGGCACGGTAATGTTCCCGCGTTTTTCGTATTCTCAAGGCACATTCGTAAACTATATACGTATTTGTATTTTATATGCATTCTGCATTTATGTGATCGAAATGCATTAATAGCCATCCAACTTTTTTTCTCTTAAATTTGGCGGTAATAGTGAGCGATTAGGGATAATAAGTAGCGTTTGATTTTTATGACAGTTTTTTCCCATGTATGCCATTTTAAAACAACTAAAAGGCCGCTCATTTCCGACTGCTCCACTGAAAACCTCAACAGCGTCGCGACCGCAACGCGTGAGACCAACGTGAGACTAGCATTTTCGTTGACGAAATTTCTCGAAATTTCTTAATTTTCGGTTTTATATTTTTATTTCACTTCAATTATAAAATTCTACGTTGTCGAAAAATATAATTTTGATATGATCTTAAACATACGGTTTTCGAACTATCACGTATTCTTTCAACATAGTTCGTAATCTTTTTTTCTTCAGAATGACGACACCGGAGTATTTTGAAGGGAGAGTTTGTTCTGGACATATGTGGTGGCTACAACAAGATTATATCGGATTGGATATTACGGAAGGAATGATTACATGGTTCGTAAGAAAAATTTAGGAAGTTTTACTGCTTACAAGGATAAAATAGTCATTTTTTCAGGAAAATAGACCCTTTTCTGTCGCGGGATGCAAATTCTGATCTTTCAATGAAAATCAATTGTATCTATGCATACGGAAAATCAAATATGTGGTCATTAGATGCTGAAATCGAGATCCAAGTTTTAGATCTCTATGGCAGCAAATCCACGAAAAAAATTGATCATTGTTTCAATCGTTATTCTACGGAATGTTTTTTGAATAACTTCATGAGTGTAAAATATGTTATGTCGTATGTAACCTACCCAGTAATGTTATCCGACCTTTCGATAACTGCAACCATTCGAATCAAGTCTGGGGTTGGGATCCGAAATATTCAAGAAGCTTGCTTCTCAATTCCGAGAAATATTGATTCTGAGATTTGTTTTCGCATTGATGAACATCGGATATATATCGACAAATATGTCAGTTTTCTATTGGTCGTTTTTTAAAGATTTAATTGCTCGACGATTGCATATTCGCACTTTTGCCAATTACCAAAGGCAAAGCCAAGCCTATTTACAATTGCACGTTAGCGAAAATGTTCTATTTTCATGAATTTGAATAATTTTGATATCTCAATTCTAAATTGAGCAGCACTCAAAACGCAATGATCACGAATATTTAAGTTGACAATATAAAAATGATAAAAATTCATATATTAAGTATGTCCATCTCAGCTTAATCTCAGTCTACAGAAAAAGTTGAGCGAGCATGACAACTTTCTAGACTTTTCAAAATAATTTTACCGTTCATTTTTTCAGGTTCTCTTTGCCAATTCTTCTTATTTTCGTGAAAAGTTGTCAGACGGCACAAATGAGTTTGATATTATTAATGGCGACTATGAATACTTTGTAGTTTTTCTTCGGTTATTGTCTGGACATGAAACATTAATCGATTTGCGTAAGAACTTTAGATAGAAACATTCAAAAATATAATTTTTAATTCTAGACGAGTATGTAGAAGGTCTTCTGGGACTGGCCAAAAAATGTAAAGTTCAATTTTTGACGCAAGATCTCGAAGATTTTTTGATATCAACAGAAAAAGTTTCAATAACTGATAAGCTCCGTCTCGCAGAGGTTTACAAACTTTCAAAACTTCAGGTAATTTTTGAAAACCTTTTTTTTGTGAATTATTCGTTTCAAGTTACTTTATTTTCAGATTAAAATATCGGAAAAATGAGAAACGAAGGATTTGAACAACAAGTTTTGAAAGGAATTTTGTAAACAATGGTTTTAGAACTTCTCACTTATGTATTTTTAATGAGAAGCGTTGTGAAATTAACCCAAAAAGCCTAATTAGGCTTTAACAATATATTGCCACATTTTTTAATTTTTTTTAATAACTGTCAATTGTTTTCTTTAATTACTTTTCTGTTTTTTAAACCCAAATTCTATGAGCATTTCAAATAATTTCCCTGTTTTGTTTTGTTATTCCTCCTGAATTTTATTCGCTCTTGTACCCATTTTTGTAGTTTAGTTTCTTCTTTTTTAAATTGTAATAAAAGAAGGGCATTAAAAATTTTATAAATGACGTTTGAAGTGAAAAAAATGTCGTAATGTGTTCAAAAAAAAAACAAATATCAAAATTATGACGCTTCAAAAAGTAATTCTGAAAATGTTTAATTCATTTTTCAATTCACTGTAACTTTTTTCTATCAATTTTAACGATTTTTGCAACACAACTATCCTAAGCCCTTGTGATTAGATTTTTTTGGTTTATCAGGTTTCTAGCAAGGTTTCTGTCCAGAGTATGTTACGAAGGTTTTATTAAATATCAACCAAGTTCCGCCTAAGAACATACTCATATTTCCAGATTCATTAGCAGCTCTCAAGTGTTCCTAAGTGGTGTCGACATCGCTAAAGCTTTTTGTCCGGTTGACCTATTTCTATGAAATAGGGATCGATCGATGTTGGAAATTTTAAGATTTCGATTGGTGCAAACAATTTAGGAAAATTTAATTTCAGATTTTTTAGAATTACAGATATGGGAATATTTTTTAAAACTGCATAAAAAGAGGAACAGACAGTGTCCGGCCGTTTTCAATTAGTTTAAGGATAACTTATTTTTTCCCTAAAATCGCAACAATTAATTGTTATATTCGTACTGGGACCCCTCCTTTTAGAGCTAGAACACCCCAGCGATCCTGGTTAAACGATTATTATCTTTGACATAGGCGAGGTATCCATAATCTACAGAAGTAAAATGTATTAAGAAACCAGACGCACATTCCTTTGGGACACGTTTTTTCTCGATTTACACCTTATAAGAACAACAGCGGTCGAACGCCAATTTTCCTTTATTATTCTCAAGGCACATTCGTAAACTATATACAAATTTTGCTGGACAGATTGCAATTGTCATTGGGGCGTCGAGATGAATTGGGGAGTTTTTAAAAACATTTTAGAACTAAAAAAAACTGGGAAAAGAAAATATGAACATCGACTTAAACTCTTTAATGCCCTTCTTTTATTACAATTTAAAAAAAAAGAAAATAAACGACAAAAATGGGTGCAAGAGCGAATAAAATTCAGGAGGAATAACAAAAAAAAACAGGGAAATTATTTGAAATGCTCATAGAATTTGTGTTTAAAAAACAGAAAAGTAATTAAAGAAAACAATTTACAGTTATTTAAAAAAAATTAAAAAATGTGGCAATATATTGTTAAAGCCTAATTAGGCTTTTTGGATTAATTTCACAACGTTTCTCATTAAAAATACATAAGTGAGAAGTTCTAGAAACATTTTTTGAAAATTCATTTCAAAACTTGTTTCAAATCCTTCGTTTTTCATTTTTCCGCTATTTTAATCTGAAAATAAAGCAACTTAAAACTAACAAGGTTTTCAAAAATTACCTGAAGTTTTGAAAGTTTGTAAACCTCCGCGAGACGGAGCTTATCAGTTATTAAAATTTGTTGTGTTGATATCAAAAAATCTTCGAGATCTTGTATCAAAAATTGAATTTTATAGTTGTTGGCCAGTTCCAGAAGACCTTCTACATACTCGTCTAGAATTAAAAATTATATTTTTGATTTATTTTATCAAAAGTTCTTACGCAAATCGATTACTGTTTCATGTCCACACAATAACCGAAGAAAAACTACAAAGTATTCATAGTCGCCATTAATAATATCAAACTCATTTGTTCCGTCTGACAACATTTCACGAAAAACATGAGAATTGGAAAGGAGAACCTGAAAAAATGAACAACCGTAAAATTATTTTGCAAAGTCAGGAAAGTTGTCATGCAGAAATATATGAATTTTCAGTATTTTTATATTGTAAACTTAAATGGGCTGCTCAACCTCACTGACGCTCCGCACGCACGCACGCGGCCGCCGACACTCAAAACACTGGAAAATTCGCGGGATAATGAATTTTTAAAATGTTCAGTGTGTTCAGTGAGGTTGAGCAGCCCTCAAATTACCAAGAATATTTGACAATACAATTTCAAAGCTAAAAATCTGAATTTTCAGATTTCTCGCATTGATAGAAATGATAAAGATTGAAATCTGAATCTGAAATTCGAGAATTTCGAACTTTTCTCAAAATATATGTTTTATTATAATTTTTTATACCAACTCGAAGCTATTTATCTGAAAATTCTGAATTTCAAAGTTGTATAAAAATAATTAGAGCAATTATTTAAAAACATTTGTAAATTTAGATATTGTCAAGATAAAGAATCATGGCCGCTCGCTTAGCGGAGTGTCGTTGGGAATTTACTCGCAACGCGACCGCTCGCGTCGGAAGGAATTTGTACTTCTCGTGGAGTACTAGCATTTTAATTCGCAATTCTTCAGAAATCGTTGTTTTTAACCGTTTTTCTTCGTATTTCTTTGCATGCGAGTTTATTTTTACTTCTAAATACTTTTCTGTTTAGTTTCTTTTTATTATATTTCTTTAAAATTTGGAAATTAGCAAAAAAAATGAAAAGACGACCAAAAAACACAAAAAATAGTTTTTTTTATTTAAAAAAAAAACAAAAAAACCTTTTTCAAACATATCCTCCTTTTTCAAACGCTCATTCACATTTTTCCTTGTTCAGATTTGTAAAAATAAAATAACATGCCAAAAATACGAAGAAAAACGGTTAAAAACAACTTTCTGAAGAATTGCGGATTAAAATGCCAGTACTCCACGAGAAGTACAAATTCCTTCCGACGCGAGCGGTCGCGTTGCGAGTAAATTCCTAACGACACTCCGCTAAGCGAGCGGCCAGGATTCTTTATCTTGACAATATCAAAATGATTCAAAGTTCATAAAACTTGAAAATGTTGCTAACGTACAATAGAAGCAGACTTACTGTACCCTTTAACACCATTAAATTTAAAAAAAAACGATCAATTGAAAACTGACATATTTGTCGATATATATCCGATGTTCATCAATGCGAAGACAAATCTCAGAATCAATATTTCTCGGAATTGAGAGGCAAGCTTCTTGAATATTTCGGATCCCAACCCCAGACTTGATTCGAATGAGTGCAGTTATCGAAAGGTCGGATAACATTACTGGCATCATTACATGAGCATTACGGATAACATACATCATAACACGTTTTACACTCATGAAGTTATTCAAAAAACATTCCGTAGAATAACGATTGAAACAATGATCAATTTTTTTCGTGGATTTGCCACCACAGTTATCTAATACTTGGATCACGATTTCAGCATCTAATGACCATAGATTTGATTTTTCGTATGCATAGATACAGTTGATTTTCGTTGAAACATCAAAATTTCCATCCCGCGACAAAAAGGGGTTTATTTTCCTGAAAAAAATGAAATCTATATAAATATTTTATCCTTATTAGCAGTAAAACTTCCTAATTTTTCTTACGAACCATGTAATCATTCCTTCCGTAATATCCAATCCGCTATTGTCTTGTTTTACCCACCACATATGTCCAGAACAAACTCTACCTTCAAAATTCTCCGGTGTCGTCATTCTGAAAAAAAAATATTACGAACTTGGCTTCTCATTTTTGGCTTCAGCAGCTAGATATTGACTGCAACGCGCTCAAATTCAAATTTCTCATTGCGGTCGCGACGCCTGTGAGGTTATAAGTGGAGCAGCCGAAAATGAACGGCACAAATGGGAAAAAATTGAAGACATCCTTTATTTCCAAAAAAAATTTAAGAGAAAAAATGATAGTTGAATGCATTTAGATAACATAAATGAAAGAAAAATCACACGTTACTCGTGACGGCGAGGGTCTCGCGAAATTTACATATTATCCCTACCAGGCAACTAGTGCCGCCAATTTTGATATTGTTGTCTCACAAAATCGGCTTCATAAACGTGAAATTCCCTATTTTGCGAAATAGTGTGTGGCGAGGGATAATAATACAACGCAACGCAACCCTTCCCATTGCCCTCACGCGTGGCGTTTCGTTTTTTTGACACAGGTTTTTCACGTTTATATAACAGATTTTGTAAACAACTAATAGAAAAAAGAGAAAAAATAAACGTTGTGTGAAATATCCCCCCTTCTAAAGTGAATGCATATAAAATACAAATACTTATACTCGATAAAATAGCAAAAAGAGTATTCAGAAAAACCGTATCGATGAAAGTATGAGAGCGAGTCGGTGCAAGGGGTGGAACACAGTGAAAATCGACTAGATCTTTGAATCCAGTCGAACTGTTTTACTTTAAATGTTTTTTTTAAACATAACTTTTTTTCAAAGTTAACGATCTGAAACTTTCAGATAACGGTAAAATACATTGTTTTAACAACGACATCAACGAGAAATTAAAAGAACCGGTGAAAAATAACAATTCCTTAAAAAGACCGAAAACCGGGAAATATGAATTTTAGGAATTTTTTTTGAAGTTATTACAGAATTTCATGTAAAACCATATTTTTTAATTTTATTAAAGGTCTGACCGTATTTTAAGCTCTCAAAAAACCATTTGTGACAATCTTTATGGCCGCCACTGTATCTTAAACTTACCGTTTTCGAACTTTCACGTATTTCAACATAGTTCATAACCGTTTTTCTTCAGAATGACGACACCGGAGTATTTTGAAAGTAGAGTTTATTCTGGATATATGAATTGGTGCGAACAAGATAATGAAGGAATGGATATTATGTCTGAAATGATTACATGGTTCGTAAGAAAAATTTAATAAGTTTTACTGATTACTCAATTAGTAACAAGGATAAAATATTTATCTAGATTTCACTTTTTTTTTCCAGGAAAATAGACCCCTATATGTCGACGAATGGAAATTCTGACCTTACAATGAAAATCTGTTGCGCCTATAAATACGAAAAATCAAATCTATGGTCATTGGATACTGAAATCGAGATCGAAGTTGAAGATATGGATGAAAACAAATCCACGAAAAAAATGGATCACTGTTTTAATCGGAATTCTACGGAATGTGTTTTGAATAATATGATGAAAATCAAAGATGCTTTTTATTTTGGAAACCAACCAATGATGGTATCCGAAATTTCGATAACTGCAACCATTCGAATCAAGTCAGGGTTTGGGATCCGAAATATTCAAGAGGCTTACTTTTCAATTCCAAGAAAGATTGATTCTGAGATTTATTTTAGCGTTGGTAAACGCCCGATGTATATCGACAAATATGTCAGTTTTTTATTGGTCATTTTTTTAAAAATGTACTATTTTTTGCATTTTACTTATGAGAAAAAGCTCTAATTTTTGAAACTAAGATCATGTAGGGTCGAATTAACTGACCCACTGTCTTTAAATGATACAAAAATCATAGAAATTGCTTAATTTTTAGGAAAAGCTTTTTTTGAAAATTTTGTAACTTAAAAAATTACTCGACTATAATGAATGTTATACCATCTTGATATTCAGAATGTTTGGTTTTTAAATTTAAAAAAACGTATCATATAGGATATATTTTGAGAAAATAATAGGTTCTCCAATTTCAGATTTTTCAGAAATTTTCGACGGTCTTCAATTTTTTCTCAAAATATCTCGATTCCACTGATTTTTATATCATTCTGATTTCAAGATTCTGAATTTTCAGCTTTGACATGGTATTAAAATGATCATAATTCATATATATTGAGAAAAGTTAGAGGATGTCGGAAATTATAGAATCTCAGTTAAATATGTCGACATTAGGGCTACAGAAAAAATTGGAGCATGACAACGTTCTAGACTTTGCAAAATAATTTTACGGTTCATTTTTTCAGGTTCTTCTTTCCAATTCTCCTTATTTTCGTGAAATGTTGTCAGTCGGAACAAATGAGTTTGAAATTAATAATGTCAACTATAATCACTTTACGGTTTTTCTTCGCTTATTGTGTGGACATGAAACAGCAATAAATTTGCGTAAGAATTTTAGATAAAATACATCAAAAAATATAATTTTTAATTCTAGACGAGTATGTAGAAGGTATTCTGGAACTGGCCAGCAACTATAAAATTCAATTTTTGATGCAAGATCTCGAAGATTTTTTGATATCCACAGAAAAAGTTTCAATAACTGATAAGCTTCGTCTCGCGGAGGTTTACAAACTTTCAAAACTTCAGGTAATTTTTGAAAACCTTTTTTTGTGAATTATTCGTTTTAAGATACTTTATTTTCAGATTAAAATAGCGGAAAAATGTGAAACGAAAGATTTGAACAACAAATTTTGAAAGGAATTTTGTAAACAATGGTTTTAGAACTTCTCACTTATGTATTTTTAATGAGAAACGTTGTGAAATTAATCCAAAAAGCCTAATTAGGCGTTAACAATATATTGCCACATTTTAAATATTTTTTTTCAAATAACTGTCGATTGTTTTCTAAAATCCTTTAATTACTGTTCTGTTTGTTTTTTTAACCCAAATTCTATGAGCATTTCAAATAATTTCCCTGTTTTTTTCTGTTATTCCTCCTGAATTTTATTCGCTCTTGTACCCATTTTTGTCGTTTAGTTTCTTTTTTTTTAATTGTAATAAACGAAGGGCATTAAAAAGTTTATGAATGACGTTAGATCGCTGAAAAGTGATGTACTTACAAAAAGTGACATATTTGAAAGGATTAAAAACTTTTTTTTTATTCACGCAAGAAAATAACGGAAAAAACAAGCAACCCAGAAAGATTTTTCACCGCGGAAGAGTTTTTATTGCTAGTCCGCGATAGTGTGGGTTTTTAGGCCACCTATCGAGGTTTTGCAAAGTGTAGCGTTTTTTGATGTCCGCCTACAATGTAGTCGAACAAATATTTTGTCATTGTTTATATTATCTTTGGAATTGTCATCTTTTTTTCTCAAACGTACTTATTTAAGAATTCTCGCAATTGATATATTATTTGATTTTATTTTTGAAAAATATAGTTTTTTCCCAAAAAGGCGAAATTTCAGATAAAAATGTCACTTGCTGGACAGATTGCGATTGTTACTGGGGCGTCGAGAGGAATTGGTGAGTTTTTAGTTTTTTAAAGAATTTTTTAGAAAACACTGAAAAAAGAAAATATAAAAATTGATTTTTTTTTCATTTCGAAATTTTAAAATTAGATAAAGGTTGAAAGAAGTCCCATTTGCTTTAGAGATCGGAAAAAGTTGTGGTTTGAAAATTTTATTCCAAAATTTGGTTTGTTTTTTCATTTTTTTAACAAAAACCAAAGTCATTTAGATTTTTTTTTGGCAAAAATCTGAATTATGGCCTAGCAGGTCACGTTT
Source organism: Caenorhabditis virilis (assembly GCA_964036255.1). NCBI lineage: Eukaryota > Metazoa > Nematoda > Chromadorea > Rhabditida > Rhabditidae > Caenorhabditis > Caenorhabditis virilis. Next base: position 4,764,023 of record OZ038417.1, on the reverse strand, counting down.
TTGGGTTTATGCAGCTAGTTTTTGTTCGAAAAACATTTATTTATAGAAATATCGTCATTTACCGGATTTAATTCAAATTTTTATGTAAAAATCGAATAAATATGAAGTATCAAAAGCAAAATCACTAAATTTTGAGGTAGAGGAATCGCTCTGCAACTTGGTGAAGCTGGAGCAACAGTCTACATAACTGGAAGAAAGCCCGAAGATAGTCTGAACGCTAAGGTTGGATTGAGTGGATTGGAGCAAACCGCTGAGGAAATCACGAAACGAGGAGGAACTGGAATCGCTAAATATGTTAATCATACGAATATGGATGAAGTCAAGAAATTCTTCCAAGATGTCGAGAAAGAGCACGATGGACAATTGGATATTTTGGTGAATAACGCTTATCAAGCAGTTCAGGTGAGAATTCGATTTAATTGGGCAAAATGACGAACTCGTCTTGGTAGACCCTCTTGATAGGAAATTAGCACAAATTGATAAAAATGATTTATTCCAACGTTTCGGCACTAAAGGCCATCATAAGGGAACAGGTTAATTACCTATAATACAGGGAAAAACTATTGTAAGAAAAAGTGTTTAAGTTTGAGATAAAACTCGAAAAATATGAAAAAAAAACTCGAAAAATTAAATAAATTATTTACAAAAATAAGAGGGTATATGGAGGATTATGAGGGTGTAGACATATAGACAGAAAAAGAGGAAGTGTGGAATTTTGGGAGGGTGAGACAAAGAAATGGTGGTAGTTCAAATTTAAGTTTCCGCCGCTTGTTAATAAGATTTCAAACATTAATCAAAATTCGCAGGTTTGCCACCAAATTAGAAAGTTCCTTTTTTGGTGTTCAACGTCGGATAATTTGACTTTATATGAATCCCCTCCAATATTTTTCTCCGAGTTTTTCGATTTAAAGGAGGGCTTTACGGAGATGATGAATGCGCCTGGGAAGAAAATATACTTCAGACTCATTCCAAATCTGTTCTTAAAATTTTCTAAAACCACCTAGAAGCCGAGAAAATGCGCCTCAAAACAATGGCCTAGAAAAAAGGGCCACCTGGCCGAACTTTTTTCTGTGAGCTTTTTTCGTGTTTCGCTAATAAATACTTATGCAGAATGCTTAGAGTAGTCCTTTTTAATGTTTTTTCATCTTAATTTATGTTTTGTTTTTCATTTTTTTGGACTTTTCATGCCTGCGGATAGTTTTCGCCGGTGGCCCTTTTTTCTAGGCCATTGTTTTGAGGCGTGTTTTCTCGGCTTCTAGGTGGTTTTAGAAAATGTTAAATACAGATTTGGAATGAGTCTGAAGCCTATTTTCATCCCAGGCGCATTCATAATCTCGGTAAAACCCTCCTTTAAATTAACAATTAAAAAAACAAGTGTGATAAGTTGTAGGCAATCTCTGCAAACATTGGAAAGGCATTCTACGAAACTGAGCCTGAAATGTGGGATGTTGTGAATAATGTGGGACTTCGTAATCACTACTATTGTTCGGTTTATGCTGCAAGATTAATGGCTGCCAGAAATAAGGGACTTATTGTGAATGTGAGCTCTGCTGGAGGTTTAAGATACCTTTTCAATGTTGCATACGGAGCAGGGAAACAAGCGTTGGATCGACTTTCAGCTGATATGGCCGTTGAGTTGGCGGTGAGTCCTTTTTATCGATTTTTTCCAACTATCGATTGATTTTGTAGAAAAAGAACGTTTGTGTTGTGTCAATTTGGCCAGGTGCCGTCAGAACCGAACTTGTTCAAAAAATGTTCATGACAAAGGATGGAAATGCGGCGGAGAAGAAAAATGCGGCGATTTTTGCGGATGGTGAGACTGTTGAATACCCTGGAAAAGCTGTGGCTTCGCTAGCGGCGGATCCGAGGAAAATGGACAAGAGTGGAAGAATTTTGATCACTGAGGATTTGGGAAGAGAATATGGATTTGTTGATATTGATGGTATGGATTGGATTTTCTTTTTAGGTAGAATAAATGAAGAATTTCAGGCCTCACACCGCCGAATTTGAAATCTTTAAGCTATTTGCTCAGAGTTTCGGGCTGGGAGAGCACTTCGAAATGGATTCCGGCATGGGTTAAGCTACCGGGATGGGTTCTTTGGGCTGGAACAAGCAGATTGTAAATAATTATTTTGTAAATTGATATAAGAAGTACAATAAATTGGGTTTTTGTAATATTTTATAAATTCGGCCACAATAAAGCTTCAAGCTTCAATATACTGAGGAAAACAGTTCGGAAACTTTAGGATTGAAATAAAAATAGACTTTTATTCTCGATTCGGAGTTTTTTTTGCTAAAAAATGCGATTTTTTCAGTTTTACCCTATTTTCGCTTGAATTTTCTTTTGAAAATCAATTTATTCCACAAATTTTAGTTAGGCGAAAATAAAGAATTGTTTGAAGAAAAACGAAAAAATGTTTTTTCACCGGCGTCTATATTTCTGTGCATTTTTTCGTGAGCTTGTGTATGCAATTTGTCGTCAACGTGCCCACACACACTGCAAGTCCGCAATGAGGTTTTCAGTTCAATTTGGCCCACCGTGACGTCCACTGAATGTGAGCTTTAGGCGAAACTGAAAAAATCACAAAAATAAATGAACTAGATAATTAATTCAATTCACAGAACATTGCAATCACTATTTCAGAACTATAAATGTATGGAAACGAGCAGCCCCGTAAAGGGACCATGGTAGAATCGAGCTGTCGTTGTGCAATCTTCGAGCTAGAACGGAATATAAACAGCAATATATAAAATTGATAATTCTTTAACTTATTATGTCCCTAAAACCGCAATAATAATTTTTATTATATATTCGTACTGGCACCCCTCCTTTAAGAATTAGAAAACCACCGCGATTCCTGGTTATACGATTATTATTTTTGACACAGGCGAGCTATCCATAATCTACAGAAGTAAAATGTATTAAGAAATCAGATGCACGTTCCTATGGGACATTTTTTTTTTGATTTGCACCATATAGCGTTCGCACACCAATGTTCCCGCGTTTTTCTTATTCGTAAACTATATAAGTATTAGTCTTTTATATGCATTCTGCATTTATATGATCTAAATGCATTAATATTTAACTATATTATTTTTCTATTTTTTTTGTAATTTGGCGGCAGTAGTGGGATTTTCTTTCATATCACTTCAATGATAAAATTCTATATTTTCAGATATATAATTTGATATGATCTTAAACTTACGGTTTTCGATTCTTCACATATTCTTTCAACATAGTTCATAATCTTTTTTTTTCAGAATGACGACACCGGAGAATTTTGAAGGTAGAGTTTATTCTGCACAAATGTGGTGGCTACAACAAGATTATATAGGATTGAATATTAGGAAAGGAATGATTACATGGTTCGTAAGAAAAATTAGAAAATTTTACTGCTTATAAGGATAAAATAGCTATCTAGATTTCATTTTTTTTAGGAAAATAGATCCCTTTCTGTCACGGGATGCAAATTGTGATCTTTCAACGAAAATCAACTGTATCTATGCATACGGAACATCAAATCTATGGTCATTAGATGCTGAAATCGAGATCCAAGTTTTAGATCTCTATGGCAGCAAATCCACGAAAAAAATTGATCATTGTTTCAATCGTTATTTTGCGGAATGTTTTTTGTATAACTTCATTAGTGTAAAACATGTTATGCAGTGGGCAGTCTTCCCAATCATGTTATCCGACCTTTCGATAACTGCAACCATTCGAATCAAGTCTGGGGTTGGGATCCGAAATATTCAAGAGGCTCATTTTTCAATTCCGAGAAATATTGATTCTGAGATTTGTCTTCGCATTGATGAACATCGGATATATATCGACAAATATGTCAGTTTTCTATTGATCGTTTTTAACAAAAATTTAATGGTGCTGAAGGGGACACCAAGCCTGCTTCTATTGCACGTTAGCAACATGTTCCAATTTTTATGAACTTTGAAACATTTTGATATCTAAATTTACAGATGATTTCCAGCTTTAAATGGACTCTTTACTGAATTTGGGGTTCTATTTCATTTTCATCTTCTTCACAGTATTTGAAAACCTAACGAAGCGAAAAACATTTTCGAAATTTCCGTACACGAAAAAACACATTTACAGGGTAAGGCGGCGAAATGGCCAAACCGCTCGGCCGCGCGCGAGAGAGCATTCGAATGTGAGAGTGTTTGCAATTGTTAGGCCATTCGCCGCCTTATTTCGGAAATGGTTGTGTTTGAGTACTAGAAAAGGAAATTTCGCAAAAATATTTTTCTCGTATAGGTTTTCAAATATCGTGTAGAAGATGAAAATGGAATAGAAACCCAAAAATAGTAAAGAATCCCTTTAAGCTTTTCGTGAATAAATTGGCAAACCGATTCTAATTATTTTTATAAAACTTTGAAATTCAGAATTTTCCAGATAAATAGCTTTGATTTTGCACAGAAAATTATAATAAAACATATATTTTGAGAAAAGTTAGAGCTTCTCGAATTTCAGATTTTTCAATAATTTTTGAAATGCTTCAACTTTTTTCAAAATATTTAAATCTTAGAGTATGTCAACTTTCTCGACTTTTCAAAATAATTTTATAGTTGTTCATTTGTTCAGATTCTCTTTGCCAATTCTTCTGTTTTTCGAGAAACGCTGTCAGACGGAACAAATGAGTTTGAAATGAATAATGTCGACTATAGGCACTTTATTGTTTTTCTTCGGTTATTGTCGGGACATGAAACATTAATCAATTTGCGTAAGAACTTTTAGATAAATTACATCAAAAAATATAATTTTTAATTCTAGACGAGTATGTAGAAGGTCTTTTGGAACTGGCCAACAGCTATAAAATTCAATTTTTGATGCAAGATCTCGAATTTTTTTTGATATCAACACAACAAATTTTAAAAACTGATAAGCTCCGTCTCGCAGAGGTTTACAAACTTTCAAAACTTCAGGTAATTTTTGAATATATTCTTCTTGTGAAGACTGAAATATTGGTATAATGAGAAACGAAGGATTTTTTAAATAACTGTCAATTGTTTTCTTTAATTACTTTTCTGTTTTTTAAACCCAAATTCTATGAGCATTTCAAATAATTTCCCTGTTTTTTTCTGTTATTCCTCCTGAATTTTATTCGCTCTTGTACCCATTTTTGTCGTTTAGTTTCTTTTTTTTTTAATTGTAATAAACGAAGGGCATTAAATAGTTTATGAATGACGTTAAATCGCAGAAAAATGATATACTTATGTTATAAATGGGCTTTAAAATTTTTAAAAGAATTCACGGAAGGAAAAACTGAAAAAATCGAGCTACCTAGAAAATTTTTTCACAGCGGAAGAGTTTTTGTTGTTAGTCCGCGATAGTTTGGGTTCCTAGGCCACCTATTAAATTTTTGCATTTTATTCACTTTTTTGTTTTTTTAAACGTTTTTTGCATTTAAAATGACTGTACACTTTACATTTTGCATTTAAAATCAAATTGTAAATCATTGTTTAGTAAATTGATTAAAAATACAATAAATTTTGTTTTTGAGCAATTTTATATGATAAGCGCCTAGAATGACTGCGACGTATTTTGACAAGGAAAACTGATCATCATTCACGGTAGTGCGGTGGGGCGCGTTTGCTCTACTACCTGGGGAATCCACGCCGAACATCCTAGGCGCACACACACATAAGCAGCATATCACAGCATTCCTCTAAGTGGATCGATGGCGCAGTGGTTAACCATGGTTTGTACTCTTGCGTGTTAACTGAGAGGCCGGGAGTTCGGATCCCGACTATTGTCTTTTATTGTAGCATGCCCGGACTTAACCAAAATTTGAAAAAAAAAACCACAAATTTGAATTCCCGCGCTTTTGAATCCATAAATCTGTGTAGTTCTCGTGGATGATCAGTTTTCCTTGTCAAAATACGGCGCAGTCCTAGAATGAAGTTTCTTTAAGTATTGAGGAAAATACACTTTGGAAACTTGTTTTTTTGGACTTTAAAGTTTCGTTCTTAAATTCAGCTGATGTTTATTGTTTTGTTTTTGTCTCCGTCTTTTCCCACTCATCTCTCGTCGACTTGTTTACCCACTGCTGAACAAATGATATTTTGTTTTTGCAGCAATTTTATTTTTTTATTTTAGAAATGGCACTTGCTGGAAAAATTGCAGTGGTTACTGGAGCGTCGAGAGGAATTGGTAATCAATTTCTATTTCAATAATGAGGCCTTATTTTCTCTTCGAACTCAGAACGTGTCCGCTTAATTCGCGCTCGTTAAAACTAATGAAAATTAGAGCCTATCTCTCAAATTGTGCTTAAAATCAATAAGAGATGATTTTCTAATTCGTTCGAAATAAAAAAGAATTAAAAAAAACAAAAAATCAACTTTTCTTGAGAAAACAGTTGAAAAAATGGCCGAAATTGGATTTCTAGTCCTCGTTTATTTTTCTAGGCCATTTGGTTTATGAAATTGCGAGATCAACTAATTTTTTCGAAAAGGTCAAGCCTGGACAGATTGCAAACTACCGAGTAAAAGGTTTTGACGTTTCCGTAAATTTAGAACCACTTTTGCGCGTCACTACAATGCTACGCGGTGACGAGAGTCGTTGTTTAGCGTAAATATTTTACAACAAATATTGGAATATTTTTAACACATTTTTTGAAGAAAAAAAAACGTATTTGGATAATGGGAAAAGAGGAAAAAAATAATTCTTTAAAAAAGTGACTAAATAATTGTTTGAAGACCCTCAGAACGTTGCTGAAATTTTCGTAGCGTTTTTTCCACAACATTTCAGACAAACTCACATTTTCGTCACGTTTTCTTTCACATAATCATCTCTTACTGAAAATATGATGGATATGCCTTAGTTTTATGAGTTTGAAGTTTTAAATATGATTAAATGCTAAATCCAAAAAATAATTTTCGACATCACCAGATTTCACGTTTTGCTTTTTTTTGTAATTTCATGTTCATCTTATTCGTAGCATTTGAAAACCTATATGCGAAAAAAATATATATATTCCAATTTTTGGAGTATAGGCTAAAACATTGTGAAGCAAAAATATTATTCGACAAAAAGATTTTTCGACAAAACCATTGTGGGAAAAACCATTTTTGTAAAAAACATTTTTCGGAAAAAACATTTTTCGACAAAACCATTGTGGGAAAAACCATTGGGACGGTAGAGCGCGTTTGCTCCCACCCCCTTTTCACGGTGGGATAAAGTGAACCGAAATTGTCATCACGAACAACGTGTTTGTGTGCGTACACAGTTACGACAAATTGCACACATGCAAAATTAGGAATTTTTTACAAATGGCATTTTAACGCCTACAACGAATGAAAATATGAAGTTTTTGCGTTAAATACATAAAGCACGGCTTAATCTAATTTTTTTCACTCCGATTTAAACAATTGCGTCCCTGAATAGCTGAATATAACCCGTTTTGTGTAACCGTGCCGCACGATTGCAAAACGCCACGCCCTTAAAAACGCCCCTTTTTCTATGTTCAATTTTTAATTGTCGTAGTGAATTTTCTTAGTTATAGTCGGTTCACTTTAGCCCACCGTGCCTTTTTATTTGATGTTCGTTTTTGTAGCGTTCAAGACCCGAACGATATTTCAGGCGCATGCGCCTTGAAATGTCTGCGTCTCTCAACGTCACATGATACGGGCAGTTGGTTGCCGGCCCTGATCGTTGTCTGCATGCCCAAAAATGTATATACCGGGCGCAAGTGGGCGCGGCCGGTTTAATTACCCAAGTTTTAAGTCTACCTCAGGTTAACCTCAAACTTGGGAAATTGAACCGGCGGCGCCCACCTGGGCGCGGTATTTACATTTTTGGGCATGCAGACAATGATCAGGGCCGGCAACCAACTGCCCTTATCATGTGACGTTGAGAGACGCAGACATTTCAAGGCGCATGCGCCTGAAATATCGTTAGCGTCTTGAAACGCTACAAAAACGAACACCAAATAAAAAGGGGGTGGGAGCAAACGCGCTCTACCGTCCCAATGGTTTTTCCCACAATGGTTTTGTCGAAAAATGTTTTTTCCGAAAAATGTTTTTTACAAAAATGGTTTTTCCCACAATGGTTTTGTCGAAAAATCTTTTTGTCGAATAATATTTTTGCTTCACAATGTTTTAGCCTATACTCAATTTTTGTTGTAAAATAGTTATGCTAGAAAAAAAAAAACGTTTCCGTAAATTCAGAATCACCTTTGGGCGTCACTACGATGCTACGCAGTGACGCCCAAAAGTGATTCTGAATTTACGGAAACGTAAGGTTTTGCAATTTTTTTATTATTTTTGTCCTATATAGAGACAATTTTCAAGTTTTCACTGCTTATTGTGCAAGTTAGGTACTCAGGGAATTACAAACACGGCATGACGTGAATCTCGAACCCTTTGGTTTTTTTCAGGTAGAGGAATCGCTCTACAACTTGGTGAAGCTGGAGCAACAGTCTACATAACTGGTAGAAAACCGGAACAGAGTTGGAACTCGAGACTCGGATTGAGTGGATTGGAGCAAACCGCTGAGGAAATCACGAAACGGGGAGGAAATGGCGTCGCCAAGTTTGTGGATCATGCGAATATGGATGAAGTCAAGAATTTCTTCCAAATTGTTGAGAAAGAACATGATGGACAATTGGATATTTTGGTGAATAATGCTTATCAAGGTGTTCAGGTACTTATTTGTAGAAAATGAATACAAAATATTTTTTAATTTTTTAAAGGCAATTTTCGATAATATTGGAAAACCATTTTATGAAACTGAGCCTGAAATTTGGGACACAATTAACAATGTGGGACTTCGTAATCATTACTATTGTTCGGTTTACGCGGCAAGATTGATGGCTGCCAGAAATAAAGGACTTATTGTGAATGTGAGCTCTGCTGGTGGATTACAGTGGGGCTTCTTCTTTTCAAAAAAATTCAACCAAAAGATTCAAAATTTCAGATATATTTTCAATGTAGCATACGGTGTTGGAAAACAAGCGTTAGATCGACTCTCGGCTGATATGGCCGTTGAGCTGAAGAGCAAGAATGTGGCAGTTGTTTCCATTTGGCCGGGAGCTGTGAAGACGGAAATTATCGATCGAGAATTGATTGAGTTTAAAGATGTGAAAGGGAATGTGAGAAATATGAAGGATGAGCTTTTCAATATTGGAACGGAATCTGTTGAGCATCCGGGAAAAGCGGTTGTGGCGTTGGCGACGGATCCGAACGTTTTGAAGAAGACTGGACGAATTTTGATCACTGCTGATTTGGGAAAAGAATATGGATTTGTTGATATTGATGGTAGGGGGTTTTTCAAGAAATATACTCGAGGAAACGTTTTTTAAATTTTTTAATTCGTTTTTCAAAAATTTTCCAATTGCGCCCAATTTGCATATCGCTGAGCCGCATAATTGCAATAGCCCCGCCCACGGGGATAGTTCACGTTTATGCAGCCGATCCTGAGAGATAATAACAAAAAAAGACTAAATTGGAACTGTTTTTTGAAAAAATTCTAACTTTGACGATTTCAGAAATGCAGGAGCTTTTAAAAATGGGAAAAAAAAGTAGATTTCTCTGACTTTTCGAAAATAAACTGTGATGTGGTTTATATTTTTCGTTTATGTACAGTTTAGAATGAATTTTTTTTCAAAAAAAAAATCTGAGAAACACTCAAACCCCGAATTCAAACTTCCGCCAACTCCGCTAAACACAGATCAATGGTGTAATTGCGTAGCATCGTTCAACAATCAATAAATTTTAAATTGCGGTGTTCGGAGTTATTGAAAATTTTGCGGGATGGAGACATAAATTAGAAATTTAAAAAAATACTAACAATACTATATTTTAATTTACTTTGTTTCAGGCACCAGCCCACCAAGTATCCGGTCAGTAAGCACTGTTTTGAAACATTTCGGCTGGCCGACACTTTCAAGCGTTTTTCCATCATGGGTCAAAATCCCGGGATGGGCGATTTGGACAGGAACAAGTCGATTGTAAATGTATTTTATTTTCTTGTACATATTTTTCATTTTGTACCCGTTTTTCAGTAAAAATATAAATATTTTGATGACCATTTTCAATTTATCACAAATAGACGATTTCCTCAGAGTTTCCAGCATTGAAGATCACAATTTGGCGGGGTGAGAATTTTCTGAAAACAATTGTTTTTAAAAATCTCAGAAATATTATTTAAACTTACTGAATAACAGTACGGTAGTAAGCGAGAAAAGAGCGACGATATGGTCGGAAGCATTTGAGCACGATTAGGGGATTTAGGATATTTATTGAGCTTGATATAGTACTTAGGAAATATTCGCTTATGGTATTGGGGAGGATTCCCCATTGGCAGAGTAGATAAATCAAAACGTCGAAGAGTAGAAATAGAGGTAAGAAGGCTTTGATGGTGGAAACCTGCAAATTTTGAGAATTGAGGAAAAACGAGACTCTGTGAGCACAAAAATCAATAGCAGAATGAAAGAAAATTTGATTCTCTATCCAATGATACCAAGAAAAATAATTTCTGACTAAAAATAACGGTGAAACTCCAAAAAAAAACGGGTAGATCTTTTTGGCGCGAAAAAACTAGTCCCCCAACTTGGTTTTCTAGGTCATTTTTATTAAAATTCCAATCGTTCCAAAAATAAAGGTCCAGAACAATAAGAAGATTAAAAACACTCAATTTCGCATGAGAAAACCTACGTGGCCTAGAAACCCAAGTGCGCGGACTAACTTTCAGCCAAAAAATATAAATTTTTAAAAATCAATTTTCTAGGTCATTTTTTGCCGCAAAATGTTGATCTTAGTACCATTTGATAGAGAATTAAATTTTATATTAAAAAATGGCGCAAAAAAGAGAAAAAAGTGGATTTCTATGAATTAGTGAAGTAAAGAAAATACCCGGACTTGTTGGTTTTCTAGACCATTTATTCAAAAATAAAGCGATGGTCTAGAAAACCAAACAGGGATTAACTTTTTTCTATCATTTAAAAGTCATCTGAGAAATGTTGCAATTTTTAGGCTTTTTTTCTATGGATTCCCACTAGCAGAGTGAGAAATAAGAGTGAGAAAAACCATTTTTTCCAATTAACTAACCTTTCTCAAAGTGGAATGCATTTTCAGTGTAGACATTGAAATATTATTCCTCTTCAGGTCATGATTTTGTTTGTAGCGAAAACCAAAAGCGAGAAAATAGTGAGGAATATTGAATAGTAAAAGGAATGAAATAACAAATAAATTGGGTGATTGGTAGAATGAAGTGAACCCGGAATCTGGAATTTTTCGGAATTTTTTCAGTGAAAATGGGAAAGGGAACTAACATGTGTCACGTGTGAAATCTTCATCAGAACAGCGGCCAAGAAGTTGTAGAAGATTGTCGGGAAAACTATCGTAGAAAATTGGAATTATCTGGGAAAAATTGTTTTTTTTTCAAATAAAAAAAAGAAAGACTAACCATTACGATGAAACCTGGGATGTAAGCAACGGCACAATATTTTAAAGTTTTGCCGACGGATAGAAAATTCCCGCTGTTTCCAATAGCGGCCGTTCGATATGAGATCAGTAGGATTTGAAGAAGAATCCAATTGACGAGAGCGTGAAGATGTACGATGCTGAGAAAGTAGCAAAGTTTCGGAGATATATATCGACATGGTCCATAGTAGATGGTGACAATCGTCTCGTGGCAAAATATTAGTCTGGAAATTTTGGTTTTGAGTATTTATCTCGGGGGGCTTTCCTAAACTGCGTCATCGGGTCGAAAAAAGGGATATTGAGACTACTGTTAGAAATGTAAACATGTAGTTTTAGTGATCTATGGATTATCATATAGTGACCTAAAAGTGTAGTTTATATTCTTAAATATCAGGTACATATTAGTTGCCCACGATTTTCTTAATTTATGAATACATAAGGATTTTTAAATAATATTGGATGACTTTAAAGGAGGGCTTTACGGAGATAATAAATGTACCTTAAATGAAAATAGACTTCATTCTCATTCTAAATCTGTTTTTAAAATTTTCTAAAACCACCTAGATGCCGAGAAAACGAGCTTCAAAACAGTGGCCTAGAAAACGTGGCCACCGGCGAAAACTAGTCCGCAGGCAGTTTTCGCCTATGGCCCCTTTTTCTAGGTCATTGTTTTGAAGATAATTTTCTCGGCTTCTAGGAGGTTTTAGAAAATTTTGAAAACAGATTTGGAATGAGAATGAACTCTATTTTCATTTAAGGTTCATTTATTATCACTGTTAAGCCCTCCTTTAAAGGCAGCCTGTCAGCTTGGGTTATCTAAATGAACAGCGTTAAAATTCTAAAAATCATATTTCTCTGGCTAATCGGATGTCCCGCCAAATGCGATGTTGCAAGTGCGCCCTACTGCATCGATCGAATATTACCCGTTTCTCAAACTTTGTGGTTATAAAAATGAATGTATTCGATGAATATAATTTTTAAAAAATATTTAGGTACAACACAAAAAATCAGAAACGTCAGGTATACGGTAGATTTTTTTACGGCAATTATCGGGAGGGACTAACTGTTGGAAGTTAGTCCCTCGAACGTTTAAACTTCTGTGGTGATCCAAATTTCATTATTTTTCTATTTCTTGTTTCTTATGTCTTTTTTTTCAGCCGAGGTTCTCAGCGAAAACTATTTAAAGCCGAGGAACTAGCTTTTGGGAAGTTAGTCCCTCGCCATCCATTGTTTTTGAATTTTGTCGATTTTTTGCACTTTTTTGTATCTTACACATTTTTTTTGTTATAAGGTTGGGTTGCTATGCTCAAATTCTTGATCATTGCGTGTTGAGGGCTGATCATATCGCCCCAACACTCACAGGAAAATTCGAAAATTAATTTTCCCGCTAATTTTCCAGTGTGTTCAGTGCCGGCAACCGCGTGCGTGCGTGCGGAGCGTCAGTGAGGTTGAGCAGCCCTCAAAACGTAAATAATCAAGAATATTTGAGTTGACAATACAATTAACCGAAATTCGCCCCCCCCCCCCCCCCCGGGTATCCAATTTGTTAAAAGTAAATTTTAACCACTTTTCATATAGAAAAATGTTAGGTAGGTGCACATGACCTCGATTTGCACCCAACCTAGTTAGTGTTAAGCCCTCATCTAAGAGTTGACACATCTACATACTTAATTCTTGTTTACAAATTTAATGAGCTACACTTCCTTAAAGAATGAATTTTAATTATACTTTCTAGGAACTTCCATTTATTGGGATTAATCCGTAAGAAGAAAATTTAGGAAAATAAGAACTGTGTTTTGGTGTATGCACAAAGCACAAAAAACACTACATTGTTCAAAGAACCATTTTCCAACAAAAAACACAAAGCTCACCTTTCCAATGTCGACAACAACGTAGTCGAGATCAAAATATCATTGACCAAATTATAAGTCAACAAAATGCTGAAAGTCTTGTGAAGAATCTTGCGATTCTGAATAATTAACCAGAATAGCAGGGCGTTGAGAAGGAAACCCGTCGAATTTAGAAGTATTCGTATAGAAATTAGGATAATTGGAAGGGGCTGATCCGGAAATGGTAATGGTGTGGAGTTGTACATCTTTTTGCTGAAAATATTTAGTTGGGGGGGTTTTTTTTAAATAAAACAAAAATTGGACTAATTCGAAGTTGGAAGAAGGGGGCAGCAAAAAAAAAAGGAAGAAGATTGAGAATGCCACCCACTTGAGAAGGATGGGCGCTATTAATGTTCGACATATAGGGAGGGGGTACATATTTTTCAGACTTTATGTATTTCTGAGGTTGTTTGGAATAAAAGCAGCTTGGTCTAATGGTCCTCTTTTTTAATTATTCAAGGCCAACCAAATTCGTAGAACCATTTTTTTGTTGTTTTATTCATGGAAGAATTAATTTTCGGAGAAAGAAATTCCTAAATTGAGTGGCACCGCGTCTTTAAGAACAAAATTAACTAAATTAACACCTCAATTCCAGACAACAATGGAGCCTTGTTTTCAGAGGTTTCCTTTTTGCAGAATTTATTTCGATAGAGCAGAGAATGAATTAACGGGGTTTCTTTGGCAGATGAAATAAAATAAGAAGAAGAAGGGGCAAATGGTAAACAGAATAGTAGTAAGAATGACTATAAATTTTGGGGCAAGTAATTTCAGGAAATTCTGGAAGTTTTTTGCGGGAATTCTCAGGATTAAAAAAGTAGAAATAAGAATGGAAAATATGAAATGTGCAAATTAAAAAAGAATGAGAATGGGATTGAAATCGGAAGCTTGGAAATTAATTCAGACACTGTCTTTAAAGACACATTGCCAATTATTGTAATTTTTGAAATTTTTTGAAATTTCTGAAATTTTTCTTATGCAGAAATTAAAAAAAATAGCGAGAAATGGAAAAAGGGAAAAAAATCAATTCTGATAATTGCAACTATTTTTCAATCGATTTCCATGCTGCGCCTTTAAAATACTGTAATTTTTTTATATTTTTCATCTCTATTCTTTGAATTTTTTTTAGTTTCTTTAAAAAAAAATTTTTTTTTCGTCAATAAATAAAATTAAAGTTTTTTAGTTAAAAAGTGGGGCGAACAACAGAATTTTGAATTTCTGAAATTTTTTTTCATGGACCCTAGCAGAAACTTTTAAAAAATCTCGACAATTGGAAAAAAATCAATTCTGAAAATTACGATAAACTACAGTAGTCAGAAATTTGTTCGAAACAGGAGATGATTTCCATGCTGCGCCTTTAAAATTACTGTAATTTTTTAAAAAATTTTCGCGAATTATTGCAGAGGCTTATTTTATGAAGAAATTACTTTTTTTAATAGCTGTTTTAGAACAAATGGAGTAAAAAAATTCGATTTACTGAAATGTCCAAAATCGGAAACATTTGAATCTCGCGCCATAAAAAAATAGGCGCGAACAACAGAAATTTGAATTTTTTTTAATTTTGTTATGCAGCAATTAAAAAAAAATAGCGACAATTGGAAAAAAAATCAATTCTGAAAATTGCAGGAATTTTTCTTTTTTTTGAACCGACACGATTTCCATGCTGCGCCTTTAAAATACTGTAATTTTTTCTATTTTTCCTCTCTATTTTTTTTTTCATTTTCTTAGTTTTTTTAAAAAAAAGTTTTTAAGTAGTTAAAGTCCACAGTCACCAATATTTGTTTTTAATTAAAAAGAAAACTTTAGCATTTTTCATTTTTTATGGCTTTTTGGGGACATAAAAACAATATTCTAGATTAATTTTTCAGGTATGTCGACATATGTCTTGTAAACCTTTTTTCTAGTTAAAAATAGATTTAAATTACAATATATTTAAATTATAATATATTAGAATCGACAAATAAATACACAGAGAAGTAAAAAAAAAGGTTTGAGGTATGTTTTGTTACTCACTGTCAGTTTTCAGAATCGAAATTTCAGCTGTTTTCTCCTTGGAGGCTATAAAAAAATCTGAAAACGAACGAAATATACGTTTTTTAACAAATCAAGCAGGAAAAAAAAACAATTGTATGTCTCACGGAAGCAAAGATTTCGGACATATGAGTAAGAACAAATGTATCGGTATGGAGGGGGGTTTCTCAAATATTTGTGCTCTTTTGTTATATATACCACTTTTGTTCGACCACAAATACATAGTTTTGACAGGGAATTTTTTTTTAAAACAAGTGCAAAAAAATAGTGAGAGCTGTGAAAAAAACAAAGCAGAAGAACAAAAAAATAGGGGTATGTGAGTTCAAAAAGAGAAAGCTACAAGAAAAAAATAAATAAAAATTCGCAATAAATCGGATTTCGAAGTTTTTCTTAAGCGGGAAATACGTACATAAAGTAGTGATGAATTTTAAATCGTGACAATTTCTGGGAAGACTTATTTTAGCGGGATTTCGATGAAATATCGCAGAAAAAATGCTGAGGGCGAATTGATGGGTTCTATTAATTGCCTAATCTGTCTTATGCAAATTAGGTGCTCTTTACATTAAAGAAGGACTATACTGACCCAATGAATGCACCTTAAATAAAAATAGACCTCATACTCATTCCAAATCTGTCTTTAAAATTTTCTTAAACCACCTAGAAGCCGAGAAAACTGGCTTCAAAACAATGGCCTAGAAAAAACGTCAGGTTAAACTAGTCCGCGGGCATTATTACGTGAAGAATGCTGAAAAATGCAAAAAAAAGAAGCTAAAATGAAGTAATTTAAGCATTTTCCATAAATATTCATTAATTTAGCATGCAAAGGAGAAAGCTCTGCCAGGTGGTGACTTTTTCTAGGCCATTGTTTTGAAGCTCATTTTCTCGACTTCTATGAGGTTTTAGAAAATTTTAAAAACAGATTTTGAATGCGCATTTTCTCTATTTTCATTCCAATTACCTTTATAAGCTTTGTAAAGTCCTCCTTTACAAACATCTGAAGGTTAATGCATTTATGTAGAAAACACGTCAGGATAAAAAACTACAACACAAAATGAGGATAAACGAAACAAGAGTGTGTGGAATAAATAAATCCACGAGAGAAGCCTTAGAACTAAACATATGCGTTGATTCATTCACGTGGGCTGGATCGGGACGAATAGGGTGCAGTCCAAGTACAACATCCGCTTTATAAACAAGTAAATGGAACCCTTAAAAATGTATAGTTACTGTTTTGTTGTAAATAACTTGTTAAAAATTGGGAAACTTAATTTTCAGCCTAAACGCATATAATTGAGAAGAAATTGAGAGCATTCCCTCCGCAAATTTGATCTCATTGGCGCGTAATATGACACAAGTTTTAGGTCGAAAAGGGAAACACGATTGTTCACTCGAAATCGGGGATTGAACTTGTTTTCTGCGGGTTCAGTAACTTCCTTATCACGTGACAATTAAGGTACCTGGTTAATTTCAGGTAAAATGGACTGTAGGCACACGGGGAATACTTAGAGATAACATGCGATCAATGAGCCAGCATTTTGCCCAGAATTTAGCGAGAAGCACTTTGCTATTTTCAACGGTCACGCTTAATTTTAAGCGCGAACGCTACATCGCGCTTAAAGCTACCTAATAGGCAAAACGATAAACTGTAAAAAAAGTATATTGAGAAAAAAATTACCAATCCTTTTCTACAGTGTAATTCTAAATTTGAAAAGCTATACTGTTCGTTCAATTCGATTCCAAACGCGCACCACTGTTTTCGCAAGTTTGTATGGCCTTTTCCATGTCCGTACGTATTGAAAATATTATTTTTGAGTCATAAATGCATTTTTGGTATCTATGGGACCAATTATGAAAAATTATTTTTTTTTGTCCGTGCACCGGAACACCGCAAACATCGAGGTTTGTCAGTAGAGCGCGTTTGGAATCGGTTTGCTTCTACAGTATGTCCCTTTAAAAGGTTACGGTAACTTGGCAGAGAGAGAGAGAGCGCTACAGAACGCGCGGGGGGGGGGGGGGATCAAATTTTTAATTTTTCGACTTTGGTCGGCTGCCTTAAATTGCACGTTTCTTTTTTAGATGTTTTATGGTATACGTTGTATTTTGTCCAAAAAGAAGGAATTTTTACAATAAAATGTATAGGGGGTTAAAATAACTGATCCCTTGTCTTTAATTGGTCGTTGGACAACCGCCTTTGGCACGAGTCCAAACCACGCCCACCGAAGATAAAATCGAAACTTTTGGGGTTACTTTTGAATGAAAAAAACATTTAATTTCCCTCAAAAACACAAAAAAAAACCCAACAGTTTCGATCTCATTTTCGGTGGGCGTGGTTTTGGATTCGTGCCAAAGGCAACTGTCCAATGGAGCACAATTAGAATATAACATTTAAAAGGTTTAAAAACAAGGTTTTTTCACAACATAAATGAAAAAAAGTAACATAGACGTTCAGTGTAATAATTATATATATAAACGCTGTAAAAACTCTCTCAATTGATGAAGAACAATTGGACATCAATGCTCTTCACTTTTTTTCTGCAGCAGAAGAGAAAGAATTTTCAATTAAACTTTCGTTTTTTTTTTCGTTTGATATTTTAGATAATAATTGATGGTCAAATGACTCGGAGACTGTTGAAATAGGAGGAGAAAAAATTTTGGAAGGGATTAGTAGGGTTATTATAGAAGTGAAGGAGGGGGGAATAATCTGTGCGAAAGAATTGAAGGAGAAGAAGAAGGTGTCTTGTTTTTTCGTTTGAGAAATTTCCCCCTTGAGGGGAGGGGGGAATTTTTCCAGAAAATAGTGTAGTTTTAGTTTTAGCTTTATGATAAAGATAAAGGGGATTAATGCGCTTTTTGAGAGGCTAGAAAGGAATTAGGCGGGAGGATGTGATATTGTCCGAAATGGGCTTAAAATCACAAGTTTCGGGAAAAATTTGAGAGTTAAAGGAGGGCAGGAAAGTTTCAAAAACTAAGTTCATTTTTAATTCCTTTAATGATTTTCAGGTTTTCAGACAAAAATGTTAATTCAAATTTTAATTCCAAAAAAAATTTTCAAAAAATTATTTTGTTAAAGGAGGGTTTTACGGGGATTATGAATGCGCCTGGGATGAAAATAGACTGCATACTGATTCCAAATATGTTTTTAAAATTTTCTAAAACCACCTAGGAGCCGAGAAAATGAGCTTCAAAACAATGGCCTAGAAAAGTGTCCATCGGCGAAAACTAGTCCGCAAGAATGAAAATTACAAAAAAAAAAAATGAAAAAACTTAAAAAAGAGGACTAATAACTGCATAACTATTTATTAACGAATCACGAAAAAAAACTCATAGGAAAAAGTTCGGCCAGGTGGCTCCTTTTTCTAGGCCATTGTTTTGAAGCTCATTTTCTCGGCTTCTAGGTGGTTTTAGAAAATTTTAAAAACATATTTGGAATGAGAATGAAGTATATTTTCATCCCAGACGCATTCATATCTCTGTACATCACTCCTTTAATGTTATAGTTTGATTATCCAATTCTACAATTGTATTGATTTTTTAATTTTTTAAAAAATTTTAGAAAAATTCCAAAATTTTATTTTGACTTTCTAGAAGACTTGGTTTTTTTCCGAAATATTTCATAAAAATTATTTTTTGATAAAAATATACAAAGAAATGGTCGAATTCGATTCATTATCATTAGGGCGCGCTTGCAACATCGCGTTTGGCAGGGGTGTTTAAACGCACGGTGGGCTAAAGTGAACCGACTATAACTAAGAAAATTAAGTACGACAATTAAAAATTGAACGCAGAAAAGCGGGCGTGGCATTTTTGCAATTATGCGGCATGGTTTCACAAAACTCGTTATATTCAGCTATTCCGGAATGCAATTTTGTAATTCGACGTGAAAAAAATTAGATTAAGCCATAATTTATGTATTTAACGCAAAAACTTCATTTTTTCATGTGTTGTAGGCGTTAAAATACCGTTCGTAAAAAAATTCAATTTTTTTGCGTGTGCAATTTGTCGTAACGGTGTACACACACAAAGCGTTGTACATGACGACAATTTCGGTTCAATTTATCCCACCGTGAAACGTTAAACATAAATTCCTAAAAATTAGTTTTTTGTAGGAATTTTTCACGTAAATTTATTAGATTGGTCAGAAAAAGAGGGTTTCTTGGAATTTTAAATGAAAAATCTTTTTTTTTGAACGAAAAAAATTCCAATTCTTATAAAATCCTCTCGTGTGAGTTTCGAGCAGCGCCTCCAGAAAAAAAAACACATGCATTGAATTCGAAATTATGTGAATAAGAAACTGGACATGATACGTGAAAATGCAGACAATTTCCTTTTTTCTGCGCGGAGTTCGAAGCTATGTGAAACTTTAATAACTGGACTTTCGCTCTTAGAATTTCTTACATTTCTGTTTCAGTAATGTAACACGCTGATAAACAACATTCTCGATTCTGTTCATATGTAGAGGGAAAAAAAAACAACAACAACAGGAAGTAATCCCACCCCTTTTGCCCATTCCCATATAGTTAATTAACATCTTCAAGAGACCACAAAACTCTTTTTTGGTTTCATCTTTAAAAAAGCTACAATGAAGAATGAATGACCTTTTAAATAAACAAAACATTCTCAACTACATCCGATACCCTGAAGACCAGATTTTGCAGCTTGTTTTGTTTTTTTGATGCCACCCTAATTCTTGATGACGCATGCGATCAATGAGCCAGCGTTTTGTAATTGAGGTGTATGGCGGACCTTCAATGTAAGAAGTTTTTGCATGGAACATTACGCTGAATGTTAAAGACAGGGTGTCACTTAATTTTTCAGTTCCTGTTTTTTAGTTGTGTAAAATTCCGATTAAAATTCCGATTTGTGTATTGAATACTGTATGTTATATTGAAAACCAAAAGGGGGATATTAGACGAGTGCAGAATAGGTTCCCAGGTTAAAAGACGGCTTTACGGAGCTAATGAATGCATCTGGGATGAAAATAGACTTCACTCTCATTCCAAACCTGTTTTTAAATTTTTCTAAAACCACCTAGAAGCCGAGAAAACGTGTCTCAAAACAATGGCCTAGAAAAAGTGTCCACCGGCGAAAACTAGTCCGCAGGCATGAAAAATCCAAAAAAATCATGAATTAGGACGAAAAACATTAAAAAAAGGACTAAGATAAGCATTCTTCATAAGTATTTATTAATCAAAAAAGCGCATAGCAAAAAGTTCGGCCAGGTGGCCCCTGTTTCTAGGCCATTGTTTCGAAGCTCATTTTCTCGGCTTCTAGGTGGTTTTAGAAAATTTTAAAAACAGATTTGGAATGGGAATGAAGTCTATTTTAAGGTGCATTTATTATCTCCGTAAAGCCCTCCTTTAATTTGGGTTTTCAAGATATACGCGAAAAATGCACAAAAACCGACCTGAACATGGAAATGGGGGGGGGGGGTTAGTTGGATAATCGTTAAAGAATCCCACACACATTTTTTGTTCTCGGTGCTCTTTTTTTTTGGTGCTCACAAACCGTGAGATTTTTAACAAGGTTGTTAGAAAAATTCAGAAGTCGATTTAACATCAGAAAAACGACTGGAACAAAATTGAAGGGAAAATTCTCCTACATCAATGAATATTTAATCAGGGTGTTTCGATGAGCATGTAAATTTATTGCAGTTAAATAGATGGGGAAATTAATTAGAGAACATGAACACTTCCTAAGGAGCTTCGACAAGAGACGGCTTGAGTAGCCAACTGGACAAAACAAGTGACAGGTGCATTAGGATTGAAAAAAAAATTTGTCTTACTTTTTTCAAAAGAATTGCAAGTTACTAATCCTCTAGACACTAACAAGCACTGGAATAATAAAAAAATAAAGCTTCTAGAACACTTTTTTGCAACTAAATTAAATGCTTGCAAATATATCAAAAAATAGTACTTTGCTGGTGTCCCAAAGCGTTCAAATAAATGTGTTCATCAATCAAAAGTTGCCGGAACATTTTTGCTGAAGTGTTCTGGAGAATGCACGTAGAAATGATGTCAAACATTTGGAAATGAACTTTTTTTTAGGTTCTCATGAAGTAACCACGCTCTATCGAACTACCGTATTCATTAAAGGGACACAACGTTTTTCGTTTTTTTTTAGTTGCATAATTTCTTGACAAATTTATATTCATTTTTTTCCGATTAAATTTAACATCAAATTCGCGCAAAACACGGAATTTAATAGAGGGACTAGGAATCCAAGTAGTGAACCGGAAAACACGCAAGGAAAAAGTGTTCTTTTATCGGTTTTAAATAGAAATCCTAGAAAATCCATATTTTCTGAGAATAAGATTTAAAAAAGGCCAACTGAAGAAAGGAATTGTCTGGAAAAAAATGAAAACTTATGTTAGAAGAAAAGGAAGCTTTATATAACAATTTAGTCATGTACTTTGTGTTTCAGACATCTGACCAAGGGGGGAAGGGAAGGTATTAACAACTGGGGCAAATTTTTTATTGTTTCTAAGGATTTATGATCTTTTCTAATATTTCCATAATTTTATTTTTGTTCTAGAATAAATCGGAATAATTTGAAGAACGTCCAGGACGAGTGTTCTGTGATTCTAGATTTTAAATTTAAATTTTAAATGTTTTTTAAAATTATTTTCAAAAAAAAATTAATAAAGTAGCGTGAATCAACATTATCAGCAAAAAAAGGGGGGGGGGGGGGGGGGGTTTTTTTGAAAAAATAAAACAATTACATTTTTGGAGCCGTATGAGTAGGTGTTAGTGTTTTCTTACTAATGAGCTTGGTTTTTTTGCATTTGTTTGTGATGTTTGTGATCAGGAGCGAGTGTTTATGATGTGAATACGAAAAAATAGAGAATTTTTCGAAATGGAAATTAAAAATTTAAGTAACAAGATTATAAATAGTTTTTTTGTGTGTATTGAATACTAAAACGTGACCCGGAAAAAATTTTTTTTCTTTAATTTTATTTTCGAGAAATTCGAAAAAGTGGAATTGAGATGACGATATTATTGTGCATGAACGGTGACGAGAAATTGCACCAAATGCAGAGAATATGACGACAAATTCCTAATTTTTAAAGGTTTTTTTAGAATTGAATTAATTTAAGTTTTTTTAAAGTTATACAGGTATTTAGGAAAATAGAAATTTCATCTAAAACAGAAAACTATAAATAAATAAACGTTCATTCGAACAACAGCCTTTTATAATGTTTCGTTGTCTGAAAAGGATCTAATTATCTAAAAAATTATATCCTTTATGGGAAAAAAAACTTTCGAGCTGCTTTTCACACTGCGGACTCAAAGAACGACCGGAAAACATTTATGGAACTGAAGTAAAGTGTATTCTCAATGAGCATCTCATTGTCTATTGGGGGGAGGGAAGTAAGTGAGAAGACTACTTGTTTCCCACAAGGCTAATTAATTATTTAGAATTTTTATTCTAGAGTTTTCCACATACATACGGTGGTAATTGTAACTTGTCGAATTTGTGTTCAAGTAAAGGGGGAATGATATCACTGTTTGAAAATTTTTACAATGATCGTTTTTATCGTGAAAATGAAAAAAAAACGTCATTCAAATGGGTTTCTGAAAAATTATCAGTTTTTACATAGTTTTTGGAATTATATGGAGTTCGATTTTTTTCATAAATTTTTTATTTAACCAAATTTGAAACTAACTACCGTGACCCTTTAAAGGCACACAATAAATAAAGTTGACAATTCCCTTGAAGCGGTTAACAAATGTCTGTATTAGCAATGTTATGTTCCTTTAATTTACGGTATTTAAAATGCTGAATTTTTCTAAAAATTGAAAGGGGTGTGACCGTACGCAATTGCTCGTCACGGTGTTTACACCGAATTCAAATATATACTTAGTGAGGAATTTTTATATGTAACCAGTTCTCGTTGCATTTTTGATTTTTTGGTTGTTTCTTTTTATTTTATAGTAATAAATTTGTCGTGTAAACTTTGTGTTCGGCATTTTTATAGACATTCGGTCAAAGTGGTCAGTTGCCACTTGGAATTATCTTAAAAGGGTTTTGGGAAGTAGAGACAAGTGAGCTTGAAACGCACGGCATGTTTTTCACTACGCGCGGGATATACGAGTTAATTTTTTCCCGCCGCCGCGATCTAATCACGCCAACACAATTTTTGACTGACGCACTTGTGGATTTCCAGTTTTCTGGGTTACCCTAGGGTAATTCTTGAAATAAATATCTTGAATGGTGTCTCACACCTATCTCGTGCAAATTTAAAAGTAAAAGCAGGTATTTCCAATGGTCTAAAGCATAGATTGACCAAAAAAATATATTTCTTTGAAGATCACGCATCACAGCCTGCGTGTTCCCAGCTAATTTTTGTGTCAAAACAATCTAAATTGTCTTCTCTTCAAATTGTATTCGGCACTTTTTCGATTTTTTGACTTTTAGGAAAGTTATTTACAAAAAAGTCTCAAAATCGAGTTTTTTCAGTACTAAATTTCATTCAAAGATCACAAGAACATCAATAAAGTTGAGGCGTTAAAATTTTTTTGTGAGGTGCACAATGAGAAAGAGTAAAGTTTGTATTCGGCAGAATTTTGAAAAAAGCACTCAGAAGCTAATTAAAAATTTTTGAAATTTTTCCAGTTATAAATTTCAATTTTTAGGCTTCAAAATTTTTTGATCTCGAACTTTCAACTCGTATATTTTTTTTCTATTGAGGAGGTAAATAGTAAAAAACATGCCGTGGAAACCCAAACTACCCGCTTCTACTGTTCATCTGACGCATAACACGATATTGTATCGAAAATATTCGGAGTTGTTTTTTTCATTTTTAGCCCTTCGTCTCCGCATCTTCCGCACTATTTTTACAAAAATTTTATAAACATTTTCTGCGTTTCGACATGCTTAGTTCTGTGGTTGCAATATTGCGCAATCTTATAAGAATCCAATTTTCGCACAAAACCAATTAAATTCTAATTTTTTTGTTTCTTTTGTTTAATTTATAAAAGTTCAAGTTTATAATTCTTTTCCACACGAAAGACATCTGGAATTTCCAGCTCTAATTTCCTATGGACTAACTTTTACAGAAATGGCCGAAGTTTACGAAAAAATCGGCCACCTTCAACAGACGCCTTATTTTCGCCTTATTTTTTAAATTTCCAACCATTTAAAATTTCCAGAAATTTTTAAATGAGTGAAGATGACAGAGAGAATCAGAATTTCGAACTGGATGCGTTGGAAAGTGTGCTCCGCGAGGGGAAACTAACGAAATTGAGTGATTGGACAAATACGGATGTTTTGATTGAAGGAAGTTTAGAGGTTGGGTTAAGGATTTCAAAATTTTAAAATAGTTTTTAAAAAATTCAGATAGATTTTTACACAATTTCAACAAAAAATGTGGCAGTTTACGGGAAAACGTCAAATGGAAAAGAGTTCTCAAATAACTTGGAAATGTTACCACCGATTCATCTATTTTTCAAACTACCAAATGATTATCCATCGAATTCGTCGCCGATTTTTGAATTGAAGAGTTATTGGATGTCAGAAGAGCAGAGAATTGATTGTGAGGGGTGTATTTCAAAGTGTTGCGAGGAAAATGCATCAATGACTGTCATTTATTTTTGCTATGATTCGATTATCGAGAAAATTGGAACAATGGGAATTAAATCCATCAATCTGAATGATGCATATCTTCTGAAAAACGATGTAAATAATGTTGATTAATCTGTAACGGGATCTCTATGTTTTTTTGTCAAATTTCAGAAAACTGAAACAATCGATAGTTTGAAAAAGAAAGTCCTGAATGAATCTGAAAAAGCAATAGAGGAAAACTTCACAAATACCCTTTTCGAGTGCAATGTTTGCTTCGATTCATTTATGGGAAATGAGTGTATAAAATTCGTGCCATGTGGACATGTATTCTGTAAAACATGTACTTTTGAATATTATCAATCGCTTGCTCAAGGAGTTGTGGTAAGTTTTAGAAATTTACAAGAACAGAAATGAATGGCATGCTGTATTGAAACTTGGAAAAACAGGAAACCCGTTCAAAGTCGTCAATAAAATCGATTTTAAAAAATATTTTCAGCAAATTTCAGACTTCTGTCAGCTTTTCGAGTGTTTTTCCCTGTAATTTCAGACATTTTTTCAGGTGTTGAATATTTTTATTTTTCAGCTTTTCGTGAAAATACCCGACATTTCAAACATGTTTGTAAATTTTTAAAAATTAATTGAAATATATTTCTAACATTTGCGGCAATTTCTTGGTTTAAGTTCAGACAATAAATTAAAAATAAGATTTTTTGTGCAATTTTAAATTTTCTGCAAAGTTTTCGATTTTGTAGACGTTAACTAGAAGTGTTTAGAGTTTTAGGACATTGTTAAAATCCTAATTTCAGCTCTTGGTAAAAATCCCGACATTTCAAACATTTTAAGCAATTTCTGGCTTGTTAGAAAATCTGAAATCCAAAAAAACAGTTTTATATAATATATTTTTGTACAATTTTAAATTTTCAGTGATATTTTTTGATTTTTCAGACGTGTTTTTCAAGATTTTTCAAATTTTAAATAGAGCAGATATTTTTCTATTTAAAATTTGAGAATTCTTGTGAAACACGTCTGAAAAATCAAAAAATTACCGGAAAATTTAAAATTGTATTACAAAAATATATTATTTAAAATTGTTTTTTGAATTTCAGATTTTCTAATAAGCCAGAAATTGCTGAAAATGTTTAAAATGTCGGGATTTTCATGACAAGCTGAAATTAGGATTTTAAAAATGCCCAAAAACTCTAAACACTTCTAGTAAACATTTACAAAATCGAAATCTTCGCTGAAAATTTAAAATTGCACAAAAAATCGTATTTTTAATTTATTGTCTGAACTTAAACAAAGAAATTGCCTAAAATGTTAGAAATATCTTTCAATTAATAAAAAAAAATTACAAACATGTTTGAAATGTCGGGATTTTCACGAAAAACTGAAATTCGGTATTTTATACGCTTTTCTCGAACGTTTTAAAAACATTTTTGTCGAATTTCGGGGTTTTTCTCAATATAAATGCAAAATTAAAAATTACGACTATTTTTTTGTTCGGAGAACCGTTCTATTTTTCAGTCAAAAGCTCTGCAATGTTTGGGTGACAAATGCGAATCTGAAGCCCATCCGAATGTTATAAAAGAAGCATTAAACGACGAATTATTCGCAAAATATGAGAAAAGCATGCTGGAAAAAGCGATTCATGACATGGATGATGTTGTACAATGTCCGAGAGAAAATTGCCTGAAAGTTGCGTATTTGACGGACGTGTGAGTATGAAAATACGTTTTTTTTTGTTATTTTTAGAAATTTTAGAAATAGAAACCTGGCCACATGCTCATATTGTGATTTTTCATTTTGTAATTTGTGCAAACAGACGTTTCATGGAGTTTCAGAATGTAAATTTAATAGAGGTATTTAAATAATTTTTATATTTTATTTAAAAAAAAACCAAATTAATTTGTTTTTATAGAAGAAAAAGAGAAGATTGTGAATTTATGGAATGCAAGTGATGATGAACAAAAGGCGGAATTGTATAGGGAATATGGAGGGGAGAAGAATTTGAAGGTAATTGAAAATTTTCAGAAAATGATGCAAAAATGCTGAAATTTCGGTTTTACGGAGTTTTAAAGGAATTTGAAAATCAATGTTTACCCGCTTCTTCAAAAATATCCTGAAAAGTTGCGAAATTACATTTATAGAAGCTGAAAATTGAGAGAAATGGTTTCTGGAATTCGAAAAATCTCGAAAATAGTATTTTTTGAAGATTTGTTATGAATATTCATGGAAAAATTGATATTTTCAATAAAAATTGAGAAAACACAGTTTTTTTTAGCTTATAGTATGGAAAAATTATGTTTTTTTTTGTAAAATATTGAGCAGAATTTGAATTGAAAAGTAAAAAATGCTGAAATTTCGGTTTTTCGGAGTTTGAAAAGTCAATTTTGAAGATAATTACATTTATAGAAGCTTAAAATTGAGAAAAAAGGTTTCATGAATTTGAAAAGTTTCGAAAATGGTATTTTTACAGATTTTCTATGAATATTCATTGAAAAATTGATTTTTTCATTAAAAATTCAGAAAATAAACATTTTTTTAGCTTAAAGTATGGGAAAATGCCTTTTTTTTGTAAAATATTCAGCAGAATTTGAATTTAAAAGCAAAAATGCTGAAATTTCAGTTTTTCGGTGTTTGAAAAGTCAATTTTGAAGATAATTACATTTATAGAAGCTTAAAATTGAGAAAAAAGGTTTCATGAATTTGAAAAGTTTCGAAAATGGTATTTTTACAGATTTTCTATGAATATTCATTGAAAAATTGATTTTTTCATTAAAAATTCAGAAAATAAACATTTTTTTAGCTTAAAGTATGGGAAAATGCCTTTTTTTTGTAAAATATTCAGCAGAATTTGAATTTAAAAGCAAAAATGCTGAAATTTCAGTTTTTCGGAGTTTGAAAAGTCAATTTTGAAGATAATTACATTTATAGAAGCTTAAAATTGAGAAAAAAGGTTTCATGAATTTGAAAAGTTTCGAAAATGGTATTTTTACAGATTTTCTATGAATATTCATTGAAAAATTGATTTTTTCATTAAAAATTCAGAAAATAAACATTTTTTTAGCTTAAAGTATGGGAAAATGCCTTTTTTTTGTAAAATATTCAGCAGAATTTGAATTTAAAAGCAAAAATGCTGAAATTTCAGTTTTTCGGTGTTTGAAAAGTCAATTTTGAAGATAATTACATTTATAGAAGCTGAAAATTGGGAAAAAAGGTTTCATGAATTTGAAATGTTTCGAAAATGGTATTTTTTAATGAATATTCACGGAAAATTGATATTTTCAATAAAGATACAGAAAATAAACATTTTTTTAGCTTACAGTATGGAAAAATGCCTTTTTTTGTAAAATATTCCGCAGAATTTGAATTGAAAAGCAAAAATGCTGAAATTTCGGTTTTTCGGTGTTTGAAAAGTCAATTTTGAAGATAATTACATTTATAGAAGCTGAAAATTGAGAAAAAAAGGTTTCTGGAATTCGAAAAGTTTCGAAAATGGTATTTTTACAGATTTTCTATGAATATTCATGGAAAAATTGATATTTTCACTAAAAATATACAAAAGCAACATTTTTTTTTAGCTTATATTATGGAAAAATGCTTTTTTTTTGTAAAATATTCAGCAGAATTTGAATTGAAAAGCAAAAATGCTGAAATTTCGGTTTTTCGGAGTTTGAAAAGTCAATTTTGAAGATAATTACATTTATAGAAGCTGAAAATTGAGATAAAAAGACTTCTTGAATTTGAAAAAATGTGAAAATTGTCATTTTTGAAGATTTTCTATGAATATTCATGGAAAAATTCAGAAAATAAACAGTTTTTAGCTTACAGTATGGAAAAATGCCTTTTTTTGTAAAATATTCAGCAGAATTTGAATTTAAAAGCAAAAAATGATAATTTTCAGAAAATAAAGTGCATAATTTTAAATATATTACTACCAGATTCCCTACTTTACAAAAAAGTTTTAAAATCATGTACAAATTCACAAAAATCGCTCAAAATTCTTCCAGCTTCTCATCGAACGATTCCTCAACGAAATTTGGCTCGAATCCAATAGCAAACCATGTCCGAAATGTTCTGTTAGTATAGAGGTGTTCATTTTCCTTTTTTCATTTAATAAAATTGTATTTTATAGAAAAATCATGGATGTCACAAAATGCACTGCACGAAATGCGATCAATTCTTCTGTTGGCTTTGTAATAGTAAATTGTCCAAAGATGATCCATATCTGCATTTTAGGGATGATGTAAACAAAATACGATTCTTAAGGGAAATGCTTCCTTTAAAATTTGAGAATATTTTTAGGGTGAATGTGCAGGCCGACTTTTCGAAGGAATTGATCCAATGGATATTAATGGATTGCCAGATGATGAGGATGAGTTTTTCGCAGATGGAAATGCATTCTTCCGTGAATTTGGAGATATTGATTCGGAAGATGATGATGATAGTGATTTTGACATTGAGGATCTTTATGAAATGGATCGTGCTTTTGATCATGGGTCGGATGATGAAATATCTGAAGAAGGAGAAGAAGAAGTTCCTAATGATTTAGAAAATGACAAGAATGAAGTCAGAGGTGAGAAAATGAATTGGTCTGATCCTGACACAGATGAGGATGAGGAAGTAAAAGCAGAAAGAAGAGCCTATCTTGAAAAATTCCAACAAATCGATGTTAAACATGGTGAAGGAACATCCGGGCAAACGGAACAAGTGGTAACAGAAGAAGAAGAAGCTTAAAGAGAGTATACTTATCAGTTATTTTTCAATATCAGTGAATATTTTCAATAAATTTTTAAACGTGGTTTTTCTTACAAAGATTTTCTTCAAAAAGAATTCACAAAAAAAAAATAAAAATAGAACAGAAATTTCTAACTTAACCAAAATAATAGATGATAAAAATTAGGGTCACAACGACAAAATAACGGCGTTTAAAAAAACAACAACAAAAAATTGCTTATAATTCACTGATTTTAAAATTGGATAGATCAATTTTGGTGTACACGCTTGAATGAAAAAGGAACGGGACGAAAAATGTCAAACATCATAAATAAAGTTAAATTAAACGAATAATTTTTAAGCTTAATGTCCCCGTCCGGAATTTCTTTGGACTGTCTGCATGACCATTTGAAGCTTTCGTTTTGTGTCGCCTTCTGGGAAATTGCCAAGATCATAGTATTGCGGAGCGATGGTGAGAAGCCTGGAAATTTGAACATTTTTTGTTTGAGCTATTAATTTCTAATATTTTCAATATTTTATGAAAAATTCTCCAAAATCTCACCATTCTGGTCGAACATCGGTAACCGTTCGAATGAAATTCTTCGTCGTCAGCACAAATTCATTATAAAGTGCCCATTCCGGCTTGTGATCCAAAACCGTTGAAGGATGCAGATTGACCAATTGGTTATCTTTCACTGTTACATAATGTCCACTTCTTTCCAAATGTGCAATTTGCATGAAGAATCCAGCAACCAACGCTTTCCTAATATTCAGATAATAGTCTCTTGATTTGAAGTCTGTTGACACTCGACGAAGATTGAACTGAAATGTGCGGCATTTTCAAATTTTAAATGACCTCATAGATTCTTTCTTACCTTATCCATAACCCTAGCCAATTGCGTTCTAACCGTATTTGCTGTATTCATCGATCGATAATTGACAAAATTCTGGTAGCACCAGTTTGGATCTTCCTGATCTGAAAAATTTTAGAATTAAGTTTATATTCTACCTTAAAAATATGCTCACTTTGTTTATAAGCATGATAAACATTCAAAAGTGTCAAATGATCTCCATCAATATGCGCAAATCTTGCTTTTGCCTCATCTGCTTCCTTCTTCATCTCATTTGGACGTACAAAACATTGAGGTACTGAAAATATCAATTTTCTTGGGCTATTTTCATAATTTTCTTCAAATACCTGACAACATTGCAGTGATTGAAAGTATCTCGTTGGAGCAGTTCAATTCGGTCGATGTGATCAACATTTTAGCTTAAAAATACACTGTTTCAACTTTTTTAAATAAAAATTCCTACCTAATTGCGGATCCAATGGAAATTCAGCCATCAGACTTCCCAATTCTGTCAATTCTCCATCATCATTAATCGCTTGAAGATAATTGAGCAATTCCAAAGCTCTCATCAATGTTTCCGGCGCTGGTGGGTCCATAAAGTCAAAATGTACCAAATCTTCAGTTCCCAGCTTTTTCAATTGAAGCACAACTGATCCAAGATTTGATCTAAACAAAAAAATTGTCATTGAACATTTTTCTACAAAAAATTACCTCAAAATTTCCGGATAAGTTTGATCTTGCATTTCAGACTTGTACGCCGTTTCGGTATACAATCTAAAGCATTTTCCGGGTTTTGTTCTTCCGGCACGTCCTGCGCGCTGCATAGCTGATGCTTTCGAGATCGGACAGACTAGCAAAGATTCGACTCGAATTCTTGGATTATACACTTTTTGTTTTGAGAATCCTGGATCAATAACAAAAACTACTCCATCGATTGTCAATGACGTTTCGGCGATATTTGTGGAGACAACACATTTTCTACCAATCGCTCCATTTGGCCTATTCGGTGGAGCCGCTTCAAAAATCCTCTGTTGTGCATTTGGCGGAAGAGTCGAATAAAGTGGAATACAATTCAAAATTCCAACATCTGGGCCAAGATTCTGAACCTCTCTGTCGATTCTTTTGCAAGCTTCTTCGATTTCCTCTTGTCCCGTTAAAAACAAAAGAATGTCCCCTTCGGTCTCCTCGCAGACGTGGATTTGAATAACCGTTCGAATGGCGGCTTCAAGGTAGTCTTTTTCAGCTTCTGGTGTGAACTGAAAACGTTTGAATTTATATTTACTGTTTCGAAAGGAATTAACTTACAAAAATCTCTACGGGGAATGTTCTACCAGGAACACTGAGAAGTGGGCAGTCTTCGAAGTATTTTTGGAATTTTCCGGCATCTAAGGTGGCAGACATGATGACTACTTTGATATCGGCGCGGTTTCGAACAATTTCCTAGGAAATTATTGAATTTTGATGTTAAAACAATCAATATCCTTACCTTAATAAGACCCATCAAAATATCAGTAGCTAGAGTACGTTCGTGAGCTTCGTCAAGAATCAAAACTTTGTATTTATCGAGAAGAGGATTATTCATCGCTTCACGAAGAAGCATACCATCGGTACAGTACTTTAGAATTGTTCTTTCACTGATACAATCTTCAAAACGGATACTGTAACCGACTTCTTGTCCAAGCTGAAAGAATATTTAAAATTCTTGATTCTTCAGAATTTAAACATACCACAACATCCATTTCCTCGGCAACTCTTGTAGCAACACTCATTGCTGCCACTCTCCTAGGTTGAGTACAAGCAACCAATTTTGCTGCTGGATTCCCTGGTCCTTGTAACCCTTGCGATTTTACGAATTCGACGGCCCATTGTGGGATTTGAGTCGTTTTACCGGATCCGGTTTCTCCGACAAGGGTGATACCTATAAATTTCAAATAATTTTTAAAGAACCGATTTTAAAATTAAAAAACGCACATTGATTATTCCTCAACAATTCCATAAACTTCTCCTTGTACTCCCAAACCGGCAACTGACTTCGCTTCTCCCAAATCGCCCAATATTTATTGCTATAAGGTGTATTATTGTACGGATTGACGGCGATCTTCATATTTCCAACGGCGCCGATTTGTCGAACTCGGTCCGGCGAACTTCTTCTGGGTGGTGAACGTGATCTTGAGCGTCTTTTCGGCGATGCTCTTCTTCTGTCGCCACGTCCGTCCAAATCTAGCCTGTGCCGAGAAGACATTGTACCTTTAAAATAATTTTTTGAAATAAAAATCAAATTTTCAAAGAAGTAGTAAACGTCAAAAATAAATAAACGTGTTTTTAAATTTAAAAAAAAAGCTGATAATTCTATTTTCGTGAGGGTGAGAGAAAAAACACGAAAATTCGCGGAAAAAAATAAAAAATAGTCAAAAAACGAAAAATTCGGAAATTTTGAGCCGAAATACGAAATGCGCCTTTAAACGAAAATGAGAGGTCTCGAAACGAAGAGACGTTTTCTGTCTCTTTTTACTCTCTACACCGGCTGGGCGGCTTACAAGGCGATTTTTATTTATTTTTGAATTTTTTGTAGTTTTTCAGTAATTTTTAATAAGTTTTCTAAATAAAAAATATTGCCGGACCTACCGGAATATATTTCCGTTGAGATAAAAAGTTTTTATTGCAGAGAACGAGGGAAAACTTGAAGAAAAATGGCCCTTCGCCTTATTGTTAACTCCACTCTCCGTCCAGCTATCAACAACCAGGTTTGTAGGAATTTTAGACATTTTAAAGCTCTTTTAAGGCTGTGGTGAAATTTTTCTTCATTAAAAAATCATTAAATTCAGGTCCGCAACGCCTCGGCTCTTTCTGTCAAGGATGTTCTTGCTTCCGCTCCACAAGCTGAAGTCACCACTTTGAGCAATGGCTTCCGTGTTGTTACTGAAGACAATGGCCGTGCCACCGCCACCGTAAGCCTTTTTTGTCTGATAATTATTCATTAAATGTATTTTTTCCAGGTTGGAGTCTATATCGAAACTGGATCAAGATTTGAGGACGAACAAAATAATGGAGTCGCTCATTTCCTTGAAAGACTTATCCATAAGGTTTTAATTAGCATTTTGAATGTTTTATTTTGTAAAGTCAACGTTTTGCAGGGAACCGGAAAGAGAGCTAGCGCCGCTCTTGAATCTGAGTTGAACGCCATTGGAGCTAAGCTTAACAGCGTTACCAGCCGCGACCAAACCGCCGTTTTTGTTCAAGCTGCTTCCCAAGATGTTGAGAAAGTCGTCGACATCCTCGCTGATGTTCTCCGCAACAGCAAGCTTGATTCATCAGTCATTGAGACCGAAAGAGCCGCTCTTTTGAGACAACTCGATGCTTCAGATGAATACTATCAAGCTGTTCTTTTCGATAATGTTCACGCTGCCGCTTTCCAAGGAACTCCATTGGCTAGAAGCCCACTCGGAACCAGCCAAAGCATTCCAGTTAGTAGAAACGAAGAATATTATTAACAATGCATGTTTTTCAGAACATCAACGCTCAACAACTTCAAGAATGGAGAGAGGATCATTACCGTCCAGTCCGAATGGTCCTGTCAGCTGTCGGAGGAGGTGTTTCCAACGTTTCCCAACTTGCTCAGAAATATTTCGGAGATTTGAGCAATGAATACCCAAGAAAGGTTCCACAAGCCGATGGAGTTCGTTTCACCGGATCTGAATACAGATACAGAAACGATAACGTTCCACACATGTATGCTGCATTCGCTGTTGAAGGTGTTGGATATGGACATAGAGATGCCCTTGCACTTCAAGTTGCCAATCAATTCATTGGTATTTTTGAGAAATTGATGAGTTTTAAAATGATTACTTTGATTTTGCAGGACAATGGGACGTCACTCACGCCACTTCTAGAACTGCCGCCTCTAGATTAGTGCAAAAGATCGGAAACGACCACGGATTGCAAAATTTGCAACACTTCAATATTAATTACAAGTAAGATTTCAATTCTTCAAAAATATGACTTTAAACTGGTTTTCTCAGTATTCTTAAAAAACTCAAAAATTTAAAATAAGATACATTTTAAATCGATATTGCAGCACTCGAAACCTGTCTAAATACCTTCTTTTAAACTGAAAATTTGTATTTTCAAGAAAAAAACCTGAATTTTTAGCATTTTTTGGATTATAATTTTTCTGCTGAAAATGAGAAGTATTTTTTTGGTGCAGTATTGTTTGTGACTGATTTGAATAGAAAATTTGGATTTGCTTTTAGAACTGTTTTAAAAATCAAATTTCCAGGGACACTGGATTGTTCGGAGTTTACTTCGTCGCTGACGCTCATGATTTGAATGATACCCACGGAATTATGAAGTCTGTTCTCCACGAGTGGAAGCATTTGGCCTCAGCAGCCACCGATGATGAAGCCTCCTTGGCACGTAACCAATACCGTACCAACTTGTACCAGAATTTGGAGACCAACACCCAAAAAGCTGCGTTCAATGCACAAGAATTGCTTTACACTGGAAATTTGAGACAATTGTCAGAATTGGAGGAGCAAATCCAGAGAGTTGATGCTGGAGCTATTCGTGAGGCTGTTTCTAGACATGTTTATGATCGTGATCTTGTTGCTGCAGGAGTTGGTGAGTTTAAAACATTTGATTTTTGAAATTTAATTAAATTCTTTGAAATTTTCCAGGACGTACCGAAGCTTTCCCGAACTACTCTCATGTCCGCGCCGGTATGTCGTGGTGGAGATTGTAAACAAGAAGATTTTAGAAAACGAAAATAAATTCCATACCTGATTTTTGTTTTTTAATGATATTTAAGAGAACGTTTTTTTTTTATTATTTTAGTTTTATAGATTTTAATTGTGTTTATCATTCAATTTCGTGCACTACATCAAGAACAAGAAGGAAAGGAAGAATTTTTGTGGAATGAAAATGTTTCTCGTTTTTTAAAAAAATATCTAAACAGTTTGTTCAGATGAGCTTTATTTAAAAAAAAAACGATTTCCGAAGCTCCGCCCCCAAATGGGGACTAGGAGAAAATTTCTCTGACTCTTTTCCCACTCCCTCGTGTATATTTTTTTTCAATGCATTTCTTTTTGAAAAGTTTTTGTGGTCGACCTTGACCACATTACCATCTATCGACCTGTCAATTCGGTACATAATTCGTTCATGACCAGAAAATTTTATTATTTGTTTTTTAGGAGTATTTCGATTCTAAACAACAAAAAAATGTTTTCCGTTTATAAATAACAGACGGAAATACGATTTTTGGAAAGTATCGTAAATAACTTTTCTTTAAATGTCATCATTGGCGATTCATCGGTCAACAAACATTCTCACTTGTGATCGGTTGCTTGTTTTTGTATACGGAGAAGAAAACGAACGAATTGATTGTTTATGCGGCTTGGTTGTTTTTTTTCCTATCCTATACGCTTTTTTATTTCAAAATCTGTTTTTGAACAGTTTTTTCATTGAAAATATGCTTTTAAGTTCCAGAAAACGTTTAAAAACAAGTAAACTAGTTTTTAGGCCACCAATTAGGTTTCTCGGCCATTTTTCCAGGCCTTTCCGAAATTGTTAGTCTAAAATTCGAAATATTGAAAAAATTATATTTTTTAATGACATTTTCCAGTTTATTCTGAATTAATTATAAATTGAGCTTAATTTGAGATTAGTCCAAAAAAAAATGAGAAAATCAGATCAAATTGTATTTTTAAAATAATTTTTTAATCACGTGAATTACAATAAAAACTGTTGGATGTTAAACTGAGCGGATTTTCTGTTTTTTTTTGTTTACCATCGGCCTTTTACCCTCTTTTTTTTTGATTCATTACCAGAACACTTCTTTTTCTTTTATTAGTGGGCTGACTGGCGACTATCGAATGTTTATATTACAAATGCATATTATATGGGGCCTGTTTGTTTATTATTATTAAGAGTTCCTTTACTCATTCTTCCTTCCCCCCCAAAATGAGCAGGAGTTTCTGTGCCCATAAATCAAAGGAATGGGTCACTTTTTAATGATAGACGAAACATCCGGAAAATTTTAATAGATGAGTCATGTGAGATGTCTAGGAATAAAAAAATTGGGGTGGGAGGAGGTAGAGAGGAAGGAGGAGATGGGGAATCATTTCATCATTTTTTACACTTTCTTCATTCTCGTGTTTGTTTTATTTTTTAGAAATTTTTTCGCTCTCTGTATTATTTTGTGGTTTCAGGTTTAAAAAATAAAAAATAAAGGAATTTCAGAAAATGCCCAAAGATATTTACAAAACATTCAAAAGATCGATTTCGGCGGTGACTGGAGGTGGAAGTTCTGCATCGTTGGGTGCGGAAGGATCGTCGTCGTCGACGGCGCCGTCGACTAGTCAGAGTGTGAAGTATCGTGGAGGATCGGGAAGGACTTGGATCCATCCGCCAGGTATTTAAGAGAGAATTTGATTATTTATTTAAATTCTAAGGGTTACTTATGTAGATAATATAGCAAATTTGTGACTAATAATAATAATCCAATTTCCAAGGAATCAAAATCATTAAATGAAACGGGGATTTTTTAAATTTTTACTTCATGTATAAACCGGAAAATGTATCCAGGTATCTGAAAATTTTGCCTAAACGGGGTTTACATCGGAAGAATCAAATTATATTTAAAATCAATAAAATAAAATTTTGATGTCAAATTCATTCTAAAAAATTTAAAATTTATAAAAAACTGTAAAAATTAATTTTAAAAAAATTCAAAAACAGAATGGCCGAACTTGGATTTCTAGACCATTTAACTCTTAAAATGGCGAAATTAATTATTTTTGGGTTTTAAAATATAATTTAGAAGAAAAAAATCAATGAAAAATAGAATTATGATTAAATATAACTTTTTAAACAATTTACTCTTTTTGTGAAGTAGCCGTGAAAGTTTATACAATTAGGATTTGACGGTTTTAACGAAAATGTTGTATTTTTTGTTTCAAATGAGTCATATGTCCACGGTGGGAAAAAAGCTACGCAAAACTGTCCTGGACTAGTTTTCTGCAGCGCACAGAAAAAAGTGGAAACCTAGGCCACACGTTAGCGCGGAAATTTAAATTTCTAGTCCACCACTCAAGTTCGATAGACGCTAGCTCAGCGAAATCAATAAATTGCAATTTTTGATTATTTGAATGATTTCTATTGATTGAAATAGCAAAACAGCCAAAGAAGGAATGTGATTAATGTATTTTTTAAAAATTATATTAATTAAAAAAAAAAACTTCATTGTATATTCATTATATTGTATTTATATCATTCGTTATATCATATATAGTTATAATTAATGTATAACCGATTCATGTTTAAATTTTTAAGAAAGTTCTTTGATTAAATTACAAAAAAAAATTTCAGTGAAGATCGTTTTTTTCAATGGAAAAATCAGATTTTCGTTTTTTTCAATGAATTCTGATTGGAAAAGGGGTAAAAAGACATGCCAAAAAAAGTGTATTGATTGAAAATAAGAAAAAAAATTTTGTTTTTGCGAAAAATCCGAAAATTATTGTTTTTATTGGTTTTTGTCGGATAAAAAAGAAATAGCCAAAAAAGTGCGCGGCAAGATTGCGAAAATTTGAATTAAGCCCCGCCCTCCTTTTTTCGCAGTTAGGACGCTATTTCAACTGTTGCGCGTAGCTTTTTTCCCACCGTGATGTCCTTGTTTTTCCAGATTTTCTGATCAACGGACGCGTCGAATATGTGGCACGATTCTTGGGCACAACGGAAACTTCAAAAGCACAAGGATCAGATGTGGCGAGAGAAGCAATTCATGCGATTCGTTTCCAAAGAGATGTTAAACGTTCGGAACAGTCTCGTGAAACGTCGAAGCTCACAAAAGTTGACATTCAAATATCGATTGATAATGTTGTGGTGGCGGATTATAAGACTAAACAGGTTTTGTACAAATTCCCGTTGGGAAGGATCTCATTTTGTGCTGATGATAAGGATGTGAGTAATTTTAAAATATTTGATTTTTATTTTAAATTTTATTCGAAATCTTAAAGACAGTGTATTATTTGGAATATTTCTAGGATAAAAGAATGTTCTCATTTATTGCAAGAGCCGAAGGAACTGCTGGAAAACATAGCTGTTTCGCATTCACGTCGGAAAAATTGGCGGAAGAAATTACGTTGACAATTGGACAGGCTTTTGATCTAGCTTATAAGGTAGCTCTTTTCTTTCGGAATTCTAGGTTTTCAACCCTTATTTCAGCGTTATATGGACAAGAATCGCAATTCACTTGAGAATCAGAAGCAAATTTTTATTTTGAGAAAGAGAATTGCGGAATTGGAGGCGGAGAATCAGGTGCTTAGTGAGAGATTGGCTGAAAGTATCAGATCGAATAAGGGATATCAACCGCAGAATTATGGGGTAGGTTTTTGTGAAGTTTTTTAGGAAAAATGGAAGAATTCCCTTCCAATTTTCAAAAAAAGTGGATTTTTGGGTTTCCCCCGTCATTAATTACACATCTGCCTAAAAATTAAAAAAAAAATACTTTTTGAGAAAAATGAAATACACAAAAAATCCGGCTTTTAAAAAGACGTACGACGTTCCGCTAGAACGCTAAGTTCATCGTAAACGGAGTGTCGTTGTCATCAAGCAGTCTGAAATCTGAAAATTTCCAGAATTCTCTTCTCGACACCCCGATTGCCGCTCCAGCGCTTCCAACGTCGCCAATGCCGCATGGACCGCCGCCGAATTTGGTATTCCAATTTTTTTTGCCAACTTTCTATTAATTTCTAATTTTCAGAGTTCTTCTATTTACTCGACACCAAAGGTAAACGATTTGTCAACTCCGCCGTCGGAAATGGCACCGAAATTGGCGCCAATTGTGACCTCAAATGGTGAGCGCCGTGAGGCTTGGCTCAAAATCCAAGTATTCTCATGATTTCAGGCCAATCATCACATTCATCGAGCTCATCGCCTGTATCTGGACCGGCTCCAACTCTTCCGCCACCAAGAGCTCCGGCAATCGCCCCGCCTCCCCCAGTGGCGCCAAGACCGAGAGGAGTCACATCACCGAAAACGTCAATTATTGATGGTGGGAGGAAACAGTTGGAAGGATTGAATTTGGGGGAAAACAACTCGACGCATAAGAAGACGGAGGATTTGTTTGATGACTCGTTTGATCCAAGGGCTGGTGAAAAGAAGGTTCTTAATTATGGTAAGAGAAATATGTGATGGAATTGACGAATAATTAGGATTCTCAGACCCATTTGGTGAAGATTTCAAGCCGGAGAAATTCGCAAATGGAAAATCGAATGATGTTCCATCTACGAGTACAGTGGCTCCAAAAACTGCCGCAGATTTTCAAGCAATGATTGATAAAGTTGAAATGAAGTGAGTTGTTAAAGAATTTTGGGAAATATAATTTTTAAAAATCAGAACGTTCTAGAATTGAGAAAAAGTGTAAAAATTAATTTTACATTTGAAAATACCGCATAATTTAATTGAATTTCAAAAAAAATTGCAACTTCTAGGCTTGCTCAATTCAACAACGGAACAAGCGATGACGACTTCGAGTTCGGTCAACTTCAAACAGGTGATCTTCACGGAATTGAAGCGGAAAATGACTATGGTACCCCGTCGGATCGTCTCAATCCTTCAGTGATGAATTTGAAGAAATAATCCTTGCATTTTGTTTGAATTTTCGTGTAAAATGGTGAATTTTTTGTATTTTCGTCAAATAGTCAACTAATTTTATTTCAAAAACTAATTATGTTTTTTGATTTTTCGTGTAAAATGGAATGTTAGCAAGGGGTTTCTGTTTTTTTAAATTAAATCAAAATCTAAGCCTTTTAAAGTTGAATACTCAATATTATGCAATTTTAAAGTTGAAAATAAATTATGACTAGATTATGAAGCATTAAAAAATCAATATATTATGCAATTCTTAAATTATGAAATATTAACTTTCCAAGCAGCAATAGATCTATCAAAACCAGAAGTGATTAAATTATGCGTTGGATGGTCATCAATCCATGCACAACACGTCACCATTCGAGCATGGCATCGACGATTTGGCATACGTGGCAGTCGATTTCCGTTCAGGTCGTAGATTCGGACGTGTCGGTTGTCCATCGGGATGGCGATTATTCCAGTGGTCTGGAAGATACTTTATTTTTTGAAAAATGCAAAAAAAAACATTCCAGCGAGATATAATTAACAACTGGGAGACGCAGAAGATTACTGTAAGATTAAAGGAACAATGTCGAAAAGTTATTCTTGAGTCTCAACACG
The DNA here is from genome assembly GCA_964036255.1 of Caenorhabditis virilis. Taxonomy (NCBI): domain Eukaryota; kingdom Metazoa; phylum Nematoda; class Chromadorea; order Rhabditida; family Rhabditidae; genus Caenorhabditis; species Caenorhabditis virilis. The sequence goes on along the minus strand of OZ038417.1, from coordinate 4,723,300 downwards.
AAATAGTGAAAATCGGGTCATGTTCCTTTAATCTCTGCGGTTCCCAGTTTTTAATTATATCTCGCTGGACTCCTATTTTTCTTCCTTTTTTGTCTTTTTTCTGGCGTGAATAAAAAATAAATAAAACGAAACAATGCGAGTGCAAAAAAAGAAAATATCAATCAAACTCTGGTGTCAAAATTCCAAAATATCTTCTAATTTTCACTCACCTTACTAACAGCTACTCGATTCGCCGCCGATGTCAACCGAATAGTCGTCAGCGCCGCCCTCATATTCCTCAAATCCCACACTTTTACCGTCTCATCATCACTCGCCGAAACGATTCGTTCTCCAGACGTGAATGCAACCGATGTCACAGAACTGTAATAATTTCCAGAAACTTATCAATAACTCCTTTCTTACTCCTGATGTCCTTGAAAAACCGCCACCGATTGAATCGTCTCCCTGAAATCCCACAATCTAAACGTCGCGTCTTTCGACGATGTCGCTACATATCTCTGCGTTGTATGCGCACTACAATGATTCAGTTCTAGCTCGTGTCCTGAAATGTGTGTTTTTTTTGTGAGAATTTTTTCTAAACATTTTTTCGAAATTACCACTCAAAATCGAAATAACCTCGCCTCTCTCAACATCACAAATATTCGCAGTTCGATCCCATGAAGCTGTCACAATTTGCTGCCCACCCGAAACCCATTCACAACAAATCACCGGTGCTCGATGGCCAGTTAGACGCATTATCGGAGTGTTAAATCGAATTCCATCTGATTTTTCTAAAAAAAAAAAGTGAGACACATTTTTTAGAGCTCAAAAAACCGCCTACGATCTTTTTCTAACAATCCATTTGTATCTTCTTCCTCTTCTGAGCTGTTTTCTAGTTGACCTAAAATAAATAGCTTTAACGAATAGAGTAGCTAAGTGAATGAAAATTGGATGACACCCTATCTTTAATCTCAAACTCACCATTACTCGGTATTCTCCAAATATGCGTCGATTCATCCCCACTTGAGCTTGCAAAAAGCATCCCATTCCCTTCAGCTCCCTCAATTTGCACATTTTGACAATTTCCAAGAGTCGACACACAATTCACACTCCCGTTGTGTCCCAGATAAGTGGCTATACAACTTCCATTCTCAAGTGACCATATCCTTGCGGTTTGATCTGAATATATCCAGATTGTAAGTAATTCTTCTTGTGAAATTTATTGATTACCTGCACTCGCCGAAGCGCACACATTCTTTTCCCCATCAACATGCCATACCCCATCCCGATGTCCTTCAAAACGCCGAATCAATCGAAATTTCGTGCCATCTCTGAATACTGGTGGTCCTCTTAACGCCGTTCGTAGCTTTTGACCCATTTGCATAGCAGAAGCTGAAAATAACATCAATATGTGAGATTTTTAACCAATTTCTTACTTTTTCGTCCACTTCCCGGCACTTTAATCTGATCATGAGCGATGGAAAACGTCGCCGGGGCATCTGGCTCATTTTGATTCGTCAATTGAGCAATTCGAGACCGAACTAATAATTATTTACAGGTTTTGAGGAGTCATGATTGTTTGACAAAAACCTACGTGCACAATTTTCGGTATATAATGCGTCGTACTCCTTCTCTATGAGCCCGAACAGCTGATATAGACGTGCTCTGAAAAAAATTAATAATTTTTTCACAGTAGTTTAAATTTAATTTTTTGGAAGCAATTTTTTAATGGATTTTTCTTATTTTTCCATGAATTTATCGATTTTTCAGTGAAATTCGATGAAAAATGTGAATTTCTTATAAGTTTCAGAAAAAATTCAATTAAGGCGTAATTTTTTTAAAAATTTCATAGAAAATAAACTATTTTATGGACTTTTCTTATTTTCCCTTGAATTTATCGATTTTTTCAGTGAAAGTTCTAAAACAAAACACCAAAATTCGACTTTCCCTCAAATTTTTCCAACGTTTTCAGTTAACTTGTTATTTTTATTCAAAAAATAACATTTTCTGATTTAAAAAATGTGAATTTCTCATATTTTTAATTTAAAAAAATAGAAAAAAACATTTTTAATAGATTTTCTTACGTTTCCTTGAATTTATCGATTTTTCAGTGAAATTCAATGAAAAATATGAATTTCTCATATGTTTCAGTTTTAATCTCAAAAAACAACAGTTGTTTTTAAAAATTCAGTGAAAAATTCATAAAAAATAGAAGAAATTAAGGATTTTTCTTATATTTCCTTGAATTTATCGATTTTTTCAGTGAAAATAAATTTTCTGATTTAAAAAATGTGAATTTCTCATATTTTTTAATTAAAAAGAAATTCTTAGAATATAAACGAAAATAAAAAACGAATTTTTCTTAAAAATTCAATTATGGACCTATGCAGAAACTAAAATTGCTGCAAAAAATTGCAAACAAATGCAAAAAATTCAATGCAGAAACTTGCAAAAAATGTCAAGAAATTGCAATTTTTTGCAGCAGATTTACGGTAAAAAATACGGTAATCGTTGCGAGACCATCAAAGGTTCTTACTCTTCGCTGCGAGACCCTCACAAATTTCACAGGTGTGCGTCCAAAAATACGGTCAAGAGCCGTTTTCATTGATGGTCTCGCAACGATTACCGTATTTTTCCCGTAAATCGGCTGCAAAAAATTGCAATTTCTTGACATTTCTTGCAATTTTTTGCAAGTTTCTGCATTGAATTTTTTGCATTTGTTTGCAATTTTAGTTTCTGCATAGGTCCATTAATGAATAGTAAAAGTCAATTTTTCGTAAGAAAAAGAATTGTTTCCTTCATTTTATCGATTTTTTAAGTGAAATTCACAAAATGTTTCGACTTCTTTAAATTTCATAACTATCCCTATACCTATGCGGTGCATCTTCTAAATCCAATCCTGCCAAACTTTGCTGAAAATTTTACATTTTTCAGATTTTCCCTAAAAACCCTTACCCTCTCCACTTTTTCCCGTTCTTGCGGCATCTGCAATAAATCGTGAATAAAAATAAAAATTTCATTTTAGAAAAAATCTAAGGTAAAATGAACCTTTATTCCATTTTCAGAAAAAAAAATAAGAAGAACTAACACTTTTTAAAAAAGTGCATAAATTTATAATTCGACCCGGTATATTTCAAATAACTTTTCTCACTTCTCACAAAAAATAAAATAAAATTACAGTTAAGATAAAAATTAAATTACAAGAATACGATTTTTCTCTTCTCTTCAATCAATAATTCACATCCTCTGTTGAATTTCTCCAGTGTTCGGATCAACCGTAGTTTCAATATCTTGATGATGAACCGCTTCATTTTCCATCAATTCTTCGTCCTGCAAAAAAATCCCACTTTTCAGCAAAAAATAGAGGAAAACTCACTATAAATTGTTTGGCAGTTCCTTCTCCAAATCGTGCTTCTAGTAAAATTCGTTGCATATTGTATTTCATCACAGCTTTCTGGAAAATTTTCAAATTTTTATGTTTTGTCTTCAATTATCGGGAATTTTAAAACATTTTGCAAAAAATTTTCCAGTTCAATCAATAAAATTAGAAAATTGCGAAAATTTTGCAATTCACAAACTTCTTGCGAGAATATTACGAACTACATTTTAAAATCTCACATTTTTCAGAAAATCAAGATTCTGCTTTCTAAAATTTAAACTTTGATGCAAAAAATGCCGTTTTTCTTAATTTTTCACTCTAAATCAATCAAAGAACGTCAAAAATCAGAAAAAAGCGTCTGGAAAAACAGTTAAAATGCGGTTTTTTGCTTTCCAACTGAAATTCCCAAAAAATTTGAATATTTTAAATTAAAATTAATTTTTTTCACAATTTTCAAAAATTCAAGGAACTCAGAAATATTAAGAATTATTCAAAAATTGATAGAAAAATAACCATAAATGAAAAAAAATTCAAAAAGATAAAATCTTAGATATCCCCAATGGCCGAAGAACCGCATTTGGTTTTCTAGGCCATTTGTTTTTACTTTTTCTGAAAACAACTCTTTTTTTGCACTTTTTTCCTCTTTTTAAATATTTTTTTTGCAAAACAGATAGTTTCACAAGGATTTTAAAATGAAGGACAATTTTTAAAAACCCTAAAACGTTCGAATTTTTGGAACGATCTGTATTTCTTCCTCATTTTTCGATTTCGAACGGATGCAGCAAACTCCCATGCAGAACTTCCTCCGAAAAAATAGAAAATGGAATAGAAACAGAGAAAATATGAAAAATTATTGAAAAAGAGGAAAAAAGTGCAATAAAATAGTTGTTTTCAAAAAAAATTAAAAACGACTGGCCTAGAAAACCAAATGCGGTTCTTCGGTCGTTAGGGACATCTAAGAATTTATCGTTTTGAATTTGTTTTCGCCATTTTCAATTTTTGTTCATTTATTTCGTCTCTCACGCCTTTTTTAAACCCAGAAACAACTAAATTCGAAAATCAAACCTCATCATCATTCAATCTGCTCAAATGCGAACTAATCAATTGCTGAAATTGCAAATCAGCATCATATTGGTTCTGTTGTTGCATAATTTCATCTAAAATTTCCAATTCTTTCAATTGATCTTTCTTTATTTTAAAAAAAAGTAATAACTACCTAAAGGTTGATGAACATTCGCCGCCATTCCACCATCCTGTTGTATCCTATGATCATGTGCTCCACCACCGGCCATTTGTTGAGACCTTGACGTCGATTGCCCACTAATCATCACATCTGGCGAACCTCTCATTAACGGTGACTCTTCGTCTGAAATTCGGGATTTTTGGTAGAAATTTCTATACATTTTTCAAAATTTCCTTACGCAAATGTCCATCCGGATCTATAACCATCGTTGTTTCCTGTATTCCATCATCAATTATCTCATCATCTCCTATCGGCACCCCGCCAGCCAGAATCGTATCTCCTGGAAAAAATGCAAAGCGTTTGAAATTTAAAGAAAATGAAAAACCTTCAACTCTATTCGCAGACGGTACAAGATTCGATGCGGGAGCTGCCGAACTCTCCGACTCTCTTATTAACATCTTCTTCCTTGGCGGCTGTTGCTCTTCTCCATTTCTATAAGTGAAATAAATTTTGAGGTATTCTTTTAAAAAAATATGTTTACCCTTCAACTATCAAGTGCTCCAGATCATGGTACTGTATATCTGCATGCTGATTTCGATGATTCTGCAAGAAATAACATTTCCTTTAAGTTTTTCGAAAAAAACTGCATTATCTAATATGAACAGCGGGTAAAAATTCAAATTTTCGAAAAAATAAACTTTTTCAGATATTTTCTAATATTTCCCGCTTTTTTTTTAAAATTTTTCAGCCGGGAATCAATGTTTTTAAAATGAAAAAAGTTAAATTTCCGAATTTTAAAAAATACAGTCTCAGAAAGTTATCGGGATTCGTTTTCAAACAATTTATTTTAAAATTTTTAATAAATATCCAATTTAAAATCTCTAAATACACCAAATTATCTTTAATTTATGAGAATCCTAACGAAATTTAGAAAAAATGTCTTTTAGGTTCCTGGTAACCACTCCTAATTCTAAAATCTCGAAAACCCATTTAATAACCCCCTTACCGGTCTCAAATGCTGCTGTTCCGTCGATGGCAACGACATCAACCGATACATTTTCTGCCCATTATTAGATTCATAAAGTGTTGTCATATCAACCATCATTGTAATCTGCTCATTGCTACTTTCATCTAAAAAAAATACCATTTTCGTTAGTTAGAATCCCCAAAAAAGGTTCTTACCTCGCTTTTTAACCATTTGTAAAACCGGTGGTTCCATTCTCTGACTTTTCGTTGTATATTTTATTTGTTGTTGTTGCTGCTGAAAATCAACCTATTTTGTCACATTGTTTATCAAAACTTTTTTTTTAAAAACTCAAAAATATCATCTAACCACGAGCTCGCCAGCTACAACACGGCTGATGAGCAGATACTGCAGATATTTGCTATTGCTCCATAAGTCGCACACCCAACAAATCATTTTTTGGGTGATGCACTATGGAGCGGACTCGAACTCGCGGCCTTTCACTTAACGCGCGCGCATGCTAACCACTAGGCCAACGGTTGCATCATAGTGGGCAGCGCTAAACGCAGTAGACATGTGTACGGCCGTCCAACTTACCATCATTCCCCTTGCATTTCGTACTGTCGGTGTTATATGAGCTTCTTGGTTGACATTATGATAAGCTCGAATTCTGAAAAACAAAATAAACAAAAAATCTTAAAGCCTATAAAGGAAACAAACGTTTTCTGCACCGTTCCACCGCCAACTTGCTGAATTTGCGGCTGAACGACAACATAATTATGCGACGAGTGACTTGCAATGGTCGGCGGTTGAGGAGATTCCGAGATGGGTACATCTTCCGTCAAATTCTGCGGCATGTCCGAATATTCTTGTGGCGAGGAGACCCGCCGTCGAGACGTTGACGTGGCCGGTGTTATTTGAACTGAAATTTTTGCTTTCAATGCTTTTCTCAGCCATTTTTGGTCATAGTTGCTTTTTCTCGGCACCATCCGATAGAAAATCAAATTTTCCTTCTTCGGAGCCCCTGTTGATAACCAAAAATATCAACAATTACAAAAATTTCAATTCATTTTGTAAGAGCCCGTAAATTATAGTTCGTATGAACATTTCTAGCAGCCAATTCTTTGCGGTATCATGATTCTAACAAATTTGCGCGATTCCTGACAATTCTAAGCTGTTTTTGTTTTGAAATTTCAAATTTTTACTCAAAAAATCAAAATCAATCTTTAAAAATGCTTAAACTCAATAGAAAATGTCAAAATTTATAACATTTTGCCTATATCTGATTGTAAGTTGAACTAGGCATAGCAGAGTTTAAAAAAATTCGATTATATCTCGATTTTTGCAAAAATTTGTCAAAAACCCCAAAAATTTTTGATTTTGCGGTATAAAAAACGTTTTTTCAAAGAAAACTCGAATAACCAACCTTTCCTGTCCACAACAAATGGCTGTAAAAAATCCATGGCTGCAAAGATGCCTTCTCTCTCGTCTCCTATATCCTCCGAGTACTGAAAATCCTCCATTTTTCGATTTAAAAATAAATAAATAAAAATTACCATCATTTGATGTTTAGTGTATTGATCAACCAGTTGCTTCCACACTGTTTCGATCGGTGTTACACCTTCAAACAAAAATTTGGTAAAATGTTGATATTTTCGTTATTTTGGAAGGTCAAATTTAGAAAAACATATTTTATGTTCTAAAAATTTGAAATTTCCAATAAAAAACGATTTTTTCAAATTTTTCGATTCTTAAAATTATATAAAAATAATTTATTACCATGTATTACCATTTTTAAACGAAAAAAACAATAAATTTTCAAAAAAATCCTAAAAAGCACCAAAAAATGTAGGTTTTTTAGAAATTGGTGTTTTAAACAATTGTAGGGAGATCTATTTATGATCCTCAAGATAATAAAAGATCCCTGAACTAAAAAATATCATTTTAATTTTTTAAAAACTGATTTTTTCGCGTATATTTTATCTTCCAAACGAAAAATTCCAAAAATTCGAGAAAATCTTACCATCCCACTCCAACTCCATTTTTATCCTATTCCACAATTCACTGATCTTCTTCCGACCGCCTTCCCGAGCGTTCATCGCCTGATGAGTAGGTTCATACAAAATCGGGTTCACTTTTACGATACTAATCAATCGATGCTGTAATTTTTTTGCATTCTGAAAATTTCAGGTCGACGTTCATTCCAACAACTCACAAAAAACGACTCCGAATGCTGTTTCTGTTCGTCGCTGGCCTCCTCGAGAATATCCGCCGGTTCTTCCGAATTCCCGTGCTCATCATCATCGTGCTCCAGATTTTTCAAACCGGATATTTGATACTCCTCAACTTCATGATTATGCTTTCTCTGCTCTTCGGGCATTGTCATTGTCGACATTTATTGTTCTAAATTTTTTACATTGTTTTCAAATGTTTTATTTTAACCCCCTTTGTAACTGCTCAACTCGTTAAATTTTCAAATCAAGAAAAAACCGCAACGCATCCGAGAGTTTGGAACTGATTGACGCGAAGCGGTTACAAGGGGGCAAATAGAGGGAAACCCCCGGTTTTTTTGACAATCAGAAATCAGAAAAACGAGAAAAAAAACACAGAAAAAAATGGACGCGACTATCGACTTATTGAAGGGTGGAAAAATGATGAGAGATGAGGGAGACGCAGAGAAGCGGAGTGTCGTTTGCGATTTCTATGTTTTCTTTGGGACTCGACGTGTAGAGAGTGTAGTTTTTTGAAGGGTTGTTTCGGTGAATAAACAAAGATGGGATGGAACATTGGAAATAAACTCTGAAAAAGCTGGAAAAAGTCTGGAAATATTATTTTTCGTGATCTTAATGATTTTGCACCCGAAATTGTATTTTTTGTAACAAAATATTGTGGAAAATGATGGTTTTCCTAGTTTTCCTACGTGAACTTTTTATTTATGAACCGGTTTTTCTACGTGAACTTTTAATTTATGAAAAAAAATTTATATAAATTTTCTAAACTCGGATTAACAAATTTTTCAGGATGTTATAGAGCCGTATTATAGCAAGATGGCTGGAAAATATTGTAAAAAGTGAAAAATGTCGTATTTCTTCAAAAATTCATAAAAAATCACGATTTGACGGGGAAAAATGAAACAAAGAAATCATTTTCCGAAAAAATGAAGGATTACGGTATGCAGATGTATCATGGTGTTTGCGGAGTGCACACATTTAGAATCGTGTCGGGACCAATCAAAACTACAGTAATTTTGTAATTTTGAGGGTAAATTTTATTTTTATTTTTCATTTTTTTCAGCTTTTTTAAATTAAACTTTCTGAAAATTTAAACAGGTTTTCCAGCATGAATGAGATTTCGGCACCGCCGACCACTTCGTCACAAGTTTTACAAAACGGTAAATAGTGAAAAATTTCCAGAAAACAATGAAAAAATTAAATTCTTAGAAAATGCGTCGAATAGTGAAGATTTGGAGAATCCGTGGATCAATGTGACAAAACAAGCGGTTGGAAAAGGAGCGAAGAATAATGGGAGAAAGAAAACTGTCAATAATAACAATAATTATTCGAAAAAGAGAATTGCGTTAGTTTTTTAGTTCATATTTTTTCGATTTCAAAAAAAAAATCCAATTCAGCAAATCAGCTTCCAAAAAGACGAAAACCATCGAAGACTTAGAAGTTGTAGACGACGGAGAAGCTTCAGATTCGTCAATCGAAGATGGATTCACACCAAAATCTCATCTAAGTTGGGCGAGTTTTGGTGAAACTATCAAAGCAGCTGAAAAGAAAATGACACCGAGGAAAAGTAGCTCTAAACCAAGTTGATATTAAAAGAAATTTGAAATTTACAGGAATGTATGTAGTCCGCTCCCAAAACCAACAAAAAGCAACTCCTTTCGTAAAAAATCTTTTGAAAAGGAATCAAAAAGAAGTTCCAGTAAAGGTTCAGGAGCAGAGACCACCAATGGATGAAAGTGTAGAAGATGAGGAAGTTGATGTTGTTGGTGGGATTGATGATGAAGAGCCAATTACATCATTGGAAGCTCAGAATGAAGAGTATACTCTTAAAGATCTTAAAAAAACCTCCAAACTTTAAATTTTTCAGGGAAGAAGACAGAGATTCACCTCCACCAGATTTGCCGCCGCAAAGACCACAAAGTTCGAGATATGAGATGATGAGATTGAAGAAAGGTGGAAATTCTAAAAAAATCAAATTTTTGAAATACTCCCTTCATTTTCAGAAATCACTTTAAATCGCGAAAGAATGGGGGATGGTAGGAACAGACGTCTGATGGAGTTTAAGCTCAAAAATTCGAATTTTCAGGAGAATCAGTTTGCAAGCGTTCGCGCTTTTCCTCACCGCCGCCATATCTCGAACGACAAACCGAAAATGACGAAGGTTCTGCAGATTCTTGCCAAAAATCCGATAATAGTGATGATGATGATGAGGAGGAGGAGAAGGTGTTGGAACAACCACCAGTAGCTTATAATAGACCACCGGTAGCTTATGATACCTCGAATAAATCGTTCGATCAGTAGGTGTTTCAATTATTTTGACGTTGAACTTTCCAACACTTTTAGCATCCTTCAACACGATCCAAACCAATTATTGAAGACGAAAATATCATCGAGCTCTATTCCAATCCTACCGATGTCAAAATCAATCATGGAGCGAAAGAAAGCGGCGGTGGAAATGACAAAAAATGCGTCGATTCGACGAATGCCTATCAATAAAGCTCACGGGTCGAAGAACGTGTCTGTCGCACCGAAGAGTGTTCAAATGCCGGCATTTAGTGAAAGATCGCCTGTAACGCTTTATTCGAATTTTAATGTAAGTCTTGTTGAGATTCGCACTTTGGAATTTTTGACAATAAAATCCATATCTTGTTGGAATTGAGAGCTCGCGCTTTCAAATATGCGGATTTCGATTTTTAAATTTTTACACTGTACAGTGGCTTATTTTTGGTATAGAAACCGGAATAATTCAATTTTTAAAAATCTATACCTATTTTTTATTAAAATAAGCTCAGACTACGGAGCAACAAGACCTAGCGGTTAAATCTGAATATTTGTAAGATTTAAAATCCTCAAACGGGGGCAAAAAATTAAAAAAAAACGTTTAAAACAAAAATTACTCACCTTGCCAATCAATAAGTTTAATAATCCGTTTTTTTAGAAACCTGCTCCGTACTCGACTTCAAAACCACCCAAAAATGGTGGCGATTTCGACAACCCGCATTTCACTATTGACATGTCGAATTTCAAGTTTTCTGATGATTCGAACACTATTTCGGTTTTGTTTTTCATTATTAGCTTATTTAAAACAACTAGATGACTTTTTTGCAGGTTAGAGCGCACTTATGTGACCAGACACGTGTGATGATAGCCAGAGTTGCATTTTGGAATCGAGAATATGCTAAAAGGTGCTTATATTTCCAGTAGAAGACAACAAATACTGTAATTTTTGTTTTAGACTCGGAAATCGAGCCGGTGGTACAGCTTGGCAGAAACCGGATGAAGTGACGGCTCAAATGACAGGTTTTTGTAGTGCAACTGTTCGTAGATGTATTGAAATTGCGAATTATTCGATGGTACCGAAATGCGCGGATAGAGTAGGGGTTTCGGTAAGGTTTTAGAGGTGAATTTGGAGATTTTTTCATATTAATAAATTTTCCAGAATAATGAACTGCAATTCCTCCAGAATGCTTTCTCAGAGGATACTACCTTTTATGGTCAGCCGATGAGAAATCCGCATGTTTTGAGTAATTACTATCAGATGAAGAATCCAACTCCGCATCTTCTTCCAGCTTCACCAGAAGACAAGGTAAAACTAAGAATTGAGCCCAAAAAATAGTTTTTTAAACTTTAAGCCAGGTTTTGAGGAGAAAATTGAACCGGAAAATGTATTTGCTAGAAGAATTTCAGAAGCTGTTCACAAAAAAGATTCGGAGAGAGATAAAAGGTACCTGAAACATTTTTGTCCTAATATTTGAGCCCAATTTTTTTAAAAAACAGAACAGACCCATTTTCATTGATCGGACGCCCACTTCCAACATCTCAGCCACCACCATTACCAGCAGCCAAGAAAAATATTCTTCGTTGGTCTGCCATCACTACGAATCGTGTGGTTACACCACCACCGAGGACGTTTGTACGTGTGGCAGCAAGACAACTGACATCAACACCGACCGCTTCGACGTCTGCACCATCTGCTGCGAGTTTTGAACAGTTCAAGAGAAATCTGAATGTTGAAATGGGACGTGTTCCAATACCGCAAGTTGTTCGGTTCAGAAGAGCTGATTCGACGGCCAAAGAAAAAAAACGAGGAAGACCGAAAAAGTGTCGAGAGGATGATGAGGAGTTTTATGCGACGGCGAGAAAGGTGAGAATTTATATAAAACATTTGTTCGAAGAAATAAATACTAGAAATTCAATTATTTCTATAAAAAATATCAAAATATGAGAATGGCTTCTTTTTTTTTGAAATTTTATAATTTAAAGACCCTTTTCCAAAAATCTGGCCAAAATTGGAGATTTAAATAAATAGTTAGGGTTAATTCCGCAATGTACCCGAGGCATCAAATTTTCAGAGAAAAAGCCCAGAATATTCGAAAATTTGATGATTTTTCTGAAATTAAAATAAGGTTTCAGAATTTAAAACAAAAGCTATCTAGAAATACAAAAAGTGAGTGTCCTTTTTTGAATTTTGGAATTCAAAAAACGAATTCAAAATTTTCAGTCAAAAACCAAATATATTTGAAAAATTTTCAAAAAAAAACCACAGTTTCAGAATTTTAATAAGTTTCTGTAAGTTTCACAACAGATTTATTAAAATCAGTGAAAGTACGCATTTTTTAACCTCATAATTTTTTAATTCTCTAATTTTATAATTTTTAGCATAATTTTTTAATTAATAAAAAACAGTTTTATAAATTTTTAGTTAGGGTAGGCGCAGAATTGTTTTATTCAGGATTTAGAGCTCTAAATGGTATTTTTTTCAAAATTCTGAAATTTTTAATTAAATTTTACCTTTACAAGCGGAATAAGTGAGTTTCAGGCTTGTTTTTTATAAAAATCATTTATTTACCCTTATATTCCAACAATTTCTTAATTTTTTCAATGTTTCAGAATTTTCTGTAAATTTCAAAACAAATTGATTATACGCAGTTTAACGAAATTTCAGATTTTCAGAGAAATAACGTCACTGCCCTTCTGAAAATTTAGGTTATTGAGCAATTCTTGACCTATGATTCGAGGGCCTATTTTTTATTGAATAGATTTTTCAGAATTTGTGGAAATACGCATTTTCTAACCCCATAATTTCTGGATTGCTTTTAGCATGCTTTTTTAATTATTAAAAACCATTTTTCAAAATTTTTAGTTAGGGTAGGCGCGGAAAATTTTTATTCAGGATTTAGAGCAATAAATGGTCTTTTTTTCAAAATTCTGAAATTTTTAATTAAATTTTACCTTTACAAGCGGAATAAGTGAGTTTCAGACTTGTTTTTTATAAATATCCGTTGTTTGCTCTTATTTTCCAACAATTTATTAATTTTTTCAATGATTTTCCAACATTTCAGCACGATCCAATTGTCCGTCCAGTCCGTATCACTCGAAGAGCTTCCAAACTATCTCAGCAAAGCGAGCAGAATGTTCAAGTGATTACCGATCTTGTCAAACAAATGATCGATTCAATTGCTGATGAAATCGATAACTCCTAGACAGTTGTTTTTTTTTAAATTATTTTTTTATTACATTGTTTAAATTTTTCCTGTACCCCCTCCCTAGATTTTTTAAAGAAAAGTAAGTAGCTGTAATGATTTTTTGTCTGAAAAGCAAGCCTTTTTAGATAATTTTTAGAAAAAATTTTGTATCTGCATTTATGTCTTGTATTTTTTTCTTCTTCAAAAACAAGCACACCCTTGATTTTGAAAAAATAATGTGTTGTTCAAAAATGAACGTTTTATTGTAATTTAAAAAAATTCTCAATAAGGCTGAATACGGTATTCAACTTCAGCGAAACCCCATCCCTTTTGACCGTTTACAACAAATTCTGACATGTTTTCATTCACTTGGCATGCTTGCTCAAGACCCATTTTGAAGGAGACGGTTTCTTTGATAAAAACCTGAAAATTTATTTATTGGTTTTTTATTTTTTTGCCCCATACATCAGCCTCGTATTTGTTTCCAGCCGCTTCGAACGAATAATGGAATTTGTTCGGGAATTTTTTGTCTTCTCCGTGGTTTGGAAGACTGAAATGCACGCGGTCGACACTGATCGTTTTTCCTTCTCTGGAATGGAAATGAGGAAAATTTTAGAAGAATACAAGTTTGCTCTATTGGACACTAGAGGAGTCCAAAAGTGGGCGGAGTCTAAATTTGATTATTCTGGGTAAGCATAAATTAGTGTATTTCGGATTAGTTTTTTTTATTCAGTGACGCTCCATTTTGGTGGAGCGTCACAGAATAAAAATAGAACTTTTGCTCATTCCAAATCTGTTTTTAAAATTTTCTAAAACCACCTAGAAGCTGAGAAAATGAGCTTCAAAACAATGGCCTAGAAAAAGCATGGCCGAACTTTTTACAATCAACTTTTTACGTGTTTTATTTATGGAAAATGCTTAAATTTGTTAATTTTAACTTCATTTTAAAAATTTTTGTGGACCAATAATGCCCGCGGACTAGTTTTCCAACATCGAACAATTTTCTAGGCAATTTTTCGAAGCTCGTTTTCTCGGCTTTAAAACTCGATTTTTCACTATTTTTTCAATGTAGTGTTTGTGTTTTTTGTAAAGCTCTTGAAAATAGCTTTCAGAATCTGTAGCATATTCCTGAAAACAATGATTCATCAAAAAGTTACAGTTATTTGAAGTTGACTTGATTTTTTTTTCGAAAATTCACTGTTTCAGTAATTTATATAGAGAAGATGATATTATATGATCCAATTGATTAAGTTTGAACTTTAAAAAACTAAATTATTAAAAAATCAAGAAGAAATTTAGGATTCTTTGGTTTTTTTGTAAATTTTTTCAAGTTTTTTATATTTTCCTGACTTAAAAAAAATGTTTTTAAAGGAGGGCTTTTCGATAAATGTGCATATGCCTTAAATGAAAATAGACTTCATTCTCATTCCAAATCTGTTTTTAAATTTTTCTAAAACCTCCTAGAAGCCGAGAAAATGAGCTTCAAAACAATGGCCTAGAAAAAGTGAAAAAGTGGCCACCTGCGAAAACTAGTCCGCAAAAACGACTAATATAAGTATTTATTCACGAAACACGAACCAAGCTCATAGGAAAAAGTTCGGTCAGGTGGCCCCTTTTTCTAGGCCATTGTTTTGAAGCTCGTTTTCTCGGCTTCTAGGAGGTTTTAGAAAATTTTAAAAACAGATTTGGAATGAGAATGAAGTCTATTTTCATTTACGGCACATTAATATCTCCGTAAAGCCCTCTTTTAAATATTTTTCTAACACGTACGGCGTGACAATGTATCCAAATTCCAGCTGACTGAAAACAACACCAGGCATGGAGATAACCGAAGTATTAATACATGTTCCATCTTCCAAATGGTAGATCATCATGATATATCTGGAATATTGATTTATCGATTAATAAACGACTTCTCAACGGACCTTCTAATATCAGTCCATCGACGATAGGCAGCAATGGTATGATCCCTCATGCTAGTCATACGAATATTCTCATAAGTTTTGGAATTTATGGTATATGATCCTTCGAGAAATCCGAACTGGAAATTTACAAGTTTCTCTTTTGAAGATTTTTAATAACCTGTTCATAATGTGTTTGGTGAGACGATTTCAACCGGTCGAACAATTCGCGGCTCCATGGTTCGATCGCCAAAGAATGAGCAATTGATGTCGGTGAGCACATTGTGTCGAAATCAAAGTGTTCACCTGAATCAATAAGTTTTTTTTTAAATTCCGTTATGAAATATACCAAAATGGGTCCAAGTTAAGTCGAAATGCGCGTCGATCAATTCATCGGGTGTTCTATTTTCAGGTCCGACATTCTCGAAAATCCTCGAACCGATAGAATTTGCAAGTTTTCCGTTAAACTCAATCCTCCACTTTTTCATGGGTTCAACGCAAGTGACAACGAATCCACTTTTTGTTATCCATTTATCGGATTCTTTGTCGATGCTCTGGAATTTTTTTGAAACTTAAAGGAGGACTTTAAGGAGCTAATGAATGCGTCTGGGATGAAAATAGACTTCATTCTCATTCCAAATCTGTTTTTAAAATTTTCTGAAGCCACCTAGAAGCCGAAAAGATGAGCTTCAAAACAATGGCCTAGAAAAAGGGGCCACCTGGCCGAACTTTCGTGTTTCGTTAATAAATACTTATGCAGAATACTTATATTAGTCCTTTTTTAACGCTTTTTCATTTCATTTTATATTTTTTTTATGTTTTTATGGATTTTTCATTCCTGCGGACTAATTTTCGCCGGTGGACACTTTTTCTAGGCCATTGTTTTGAAGCTCATTTTCTCGGCTTCTAGATGGTTTTAGAAAATTTTAAAAACAGATTTGGAATGAAAATGAAGTCTATTTTCATCCCAGACAAATTCATTTGCTCCGTAAAGTCCTCCTTTAAAGTTTTTTCTTAGCTAAGTCTGGAAATGGTCTAAATCTAATTAGAATCACCATTTTAGAAACAACCTGACATTTTTTCAAGACAATTTTTTAAACGACCTGGTTTTCACTGAATGCGTTAAATTGTCTATAAAATTTTTCATTTTTTGGATGTTTTAAGGCCAAATTTCATGAAAATGGGGGTTTAAAAGTATTTTTTATTGTCTAGCTATTTTTACGACGATTCTGTATAGATTTAGGCAATTTTCGGAAAAAGTTGAGAAAAGTTGTCTTTGAAGATGTCTTTAAGGAGCTAATAAATACATAGATACAACTGGGACGAAAATAGACGTCACTCTCTTTCTAAATCTGTTTACAAAATTTTCCAAAACCACCTAGAAGCCGAGAAAATGAGCTTCAAAACAATGGCCTGGAAACATCTTGTTGAGAAAACTAGTCCGCGGGAATTCTTAAGAAGCCATACAACTACAAGGCTAAAATGAACTAATTGATATATTTTTCATGAATACTCATCAAAATAACAGGAAAAAGCAAATAAGAAAAGTTCGGCCAGATGGATGCCTTTTTCTAGGCCATTGCTTTGAAGCTCATTTTCTCGGCTTCTAGGTGGTTTTAGAAAATTTTAAAAACAGATTTGGAAAGAGAATCACGCCTATTTTCATCCCAATTGCATTTTTAAGCTCTACAAAGTCCTCTCGTGCGAAATAATTGTAAAATGGTAATTCTTACCGGAACATTTGTATCGGTGTAAACCTCCTCATTCACAAAAGTTCCAACATCTGGAATTCTCAAAACAAAGAACAAATTGATAATATTGTTGGGTCTTTGCGCGGTCCCAAGTGTAAAATACCATCCATTTTTGTTCGACGCATCAAAAAACACAGCATCCGCTTCCCATTCCCCATCACCCGATTCCTGTCGCCTCTCCATTTCTCCAATATCCCGTTCACCGCCATCCCCTCCAAATTGCGAGTTTTTCAGATTTTCACGCGATTTTTTCGCATTTTTCTGTTTCTGACGACGGTTGATGAGAAAGCGCATTATATCGAATTTTGGGCGGTACCTAGAATATCGATTTTTTAAAAGAAAGGTTCCTAAAGGATTACCATTTCCCAGGTTGACTATAAATCCCTAAAATTGGCACTGGATCCGGAAGGAGCGAGTATTTTATAAGGAAAAAAATGAAAGCACCAATTGCTATTAATAGCATTGCTTGAAAATTCCAAAAGAAAATCAAATTTGAGGTTAACTATACGTTTTGTTATCAGTAAATTTGTTTATCAGTGATAAAAGTTTCAAGTGATTTCTTTTTTTTTCCATCGACATGTTCTTTTCACATGTGTTCTTTCAAGAATTTATCGTTTTTCAACCGGAAAAATATCAAAAATATCATTTTCAGAAGTTTATTTAGTAAATTGCATGTTTTAAAGGAAGGCGTTAAGATAATAAATGTACTTTAAATGAAAATATACTTCATTCTCATTCCAAATCTGTTTTTAAAATTTTATAAAACCTAGTAGAAGCCGAGAAAACGCGCCTCAAAACGATGGCCTAGAAAAAGAGGCCATCAGCGAAAACTAGTCCGCAGGCATGAAAAATCCGAAAAAAAAAAAAGAAAAAAACATAAAACAAAATGAAAAAACATAAAAAACAAAAATAAGCATTCTATTTATTAACGAAACGCGAAAAAAGTTCATAGGAAAAAGTTCGGCCATATGGAAACGGGAGATTTTTCTAGGCCATTGTTTTGAAGCTCATTTTCTCGACTTCTATGAGGTTTTAGAAAATTTTAAAAACAGATTTGGAATGAGAATGAAGTCTATTTTCATTTAAGCTACATTTATTATCTCCGTAAAGCCCTCCTTTAAGTGTTTAACAGAATTGTAGGTGTCTGTTTTTCATTGTTACCTATCAAAGAAGATACGTTTTGAAAATGAGTGAAGCATTGTCTTTAAGATTGAATTTCATAAAAAAAAACAACAACAATTTATTATGAATAACAACAAAAAAAGATCAATAAGTTTATTTCTGTGGATTTTTTTGAAACTGTCCACCCGGAAGCAGTTGAACCGGGAAGACTGGAGCATGTCCGAATGCCAAATGATCGGGTTGGACCCATGTGTTTGAAGTGTTTTGTTGTTGTTGATCGGTGAGGATATGGCTGGATGGGTATTGATAGATCAATGGGAACTGGAAGAAATTTAAAATTTGAAGATTTTTGAAAAATTAACTAATTTTTAAAGAATTTGATTTTTTTTTTTGAAAATTTTGAACTGTTCCTCTTTGAAGCTTCATAACTTCGTACACATTGAGTTTTATAAAAAGATATTTAGAGCCCTGAAAAGCTCTTAAAATTCTCTACAAATTATTAATTGATCACAAAATGCAAAAATAAAGTCTAAACTTGAAAACGCAGGGAGAAAAGGCATGAGTTGCAAGTGAATGCAGTATTTTTTTTTGATAACAACCGGATTATTTCCAATTTCAGTTAAGTTCTCGCGCAGTTCAAGGTTTTTGTTGATTTTTTTTGCAAAAAAATTACTTTTGTTGTATGCAGTACTATTCGTTAAAACAATTTAAAAAAAAAAGAAAATAAAAAAAAAAATTTTTTTTTTGAAAATTTTAAACTGTTCTACTTTAAAGCTTCATAACTTTGCCCACATTAAGTTTTACAAAAAGATATTTATAGCACTGAGAAGCTCTTAAAATTCTCTACAAATTATTAGTTAATCACAAAATTCAAAAATAAAGTCTAAACCTTGAAAACGGTGGTAGAAAATGTATCATTATTTATGAGCCAACTTATGTGAATTTTTTCAATCGGTCGTGGATTTTGGTTTCGTTTTCAAGGTTTCAAGTAATTTTTTTCTGCCGACAAAAGTTGGGAAAAAGAACTTTGTTTATGCAAGAGGTTTTGAAGATGCTTTGAAAATTTTTTTAAAAATTAGAGTTTTTGAAAAATTAAAAAAAAATTAGTTTTTTTTTGAAATATCGAACTGTTCAACTTTGAAGCTTCATAACTTTGTCCATATTTCGAGTTGTGAAACGATATTTAGAGCACTGAAAAGCTCTGAAAATTCTCTACAAAAAACTTACCCGCTTCTGATGAAACGTCGTCGGAATCGGAGCATACGGGTTTTGCACACTTGCCCATTGTAAAAACTCCTTGGGATTTGGTGCATGCATCGCTGGGATGTTTTGAAGATGTTGAGGTTGGACAAAAGGTTTCGATATCGGTTTCTAAAATCAACTATCTAAATTTGGGTATTTTTTTGCTATTTCATTACAGATTTATTGATATTGTCAATCCTCTGCGCATAGGTTCCTTCGACATAGTCCACATAAGCACCATTCGTTTCAAACATTTGTCGTCTCTGAGAATTCTTCCGAACTTTTTGAGCACCTTTTGTCTTCGGCGGATTCTTTTTATAATACTCCTCCATCCCTTTAGCAGTATAATACTTTCTCTCCTCTTTTGTCATCTCACCCCAACATTTACATAGCTTTTGCCTTAATCCACCTTTTCCCAATCCTGGATACTTTTCCACAAATATTTCCCGATTTTCCTCTACCCACAATTGGTACGCATCTTTTGGTCTTCGCTGTTTATTCTTCCTAGTTACCATGAATGGTGGACCTGGGGTGTAACGAACGTTCTCCGTGCGAAGGACATTTTTGAACGTTGGTATGTAGTTGGGTTGGATTGGATGGTGGCTGATGGTGTAGAATGGTGATGACGTCTGGAAATTTTAAAAAAAACATGTTATTTCCGGAGCAATTTAAAAGAATATCAAAAAATAATTTGAAAATTAGAAGAGTTAAGGATGCTCGTTAAAGACAAGGTGCTTTTGAAAATTTTATGTTAAAGAGGGAGTATAAACAGGTTATAAATGTTGATAAATCGTTCTGAAATTCAATGTTATATACCTAAGTGAAAAAATTAGCAAAAAATTAGAAGAGGGCACCCGGAACCGAACCATGGTATCAAAAATGTAAAAATTTCCACGAAACTGGTAGCCAAGTTTTATGTGCTTGTTTTTTCACATTTTCTATAATTTTTTGCTTTTTGCTTTATGTATATTAAATTGAAATTGAAATCGAAGTTACAACACTTTAAACCTGAGTAAAATACTCTTTTAAATAAAAACTTGCGGCACCCTGCCTTTAAGAAGTAATACGACTGCTCAGAGCCTTAAAGGCACCCTTTCAACGGATTTTTGAACTTGTCGCTTTTCGATTTGTTGTTGTTTTCGTGTCAATCAATTCAATATAAGTGAATTCTCTAGGACACTGTCTTTAACATTTTCTACAGTAAGAATAAAAGTAATAGAACAGAATAAAATCGTTTTTGAAATAAATCTGAAAATCGCATTTTACGCGTAATTGTGGAGTATTGTAGATTTTTGTTTTAGTGGAAATGATTTTTAGAAAACGAGAACGACTTGTAATTTTGGTGAGAAAGCTAACAAAATTCAAAATCGAATTATTTTTGGATAAATTACAGGCCATCAAAAACTGAAAAAATAATTTTTTTTTCAAATTTTAAAATATGATCCAAAATATTCGAAATATGCAATTATTTCCGATCTATATGTCCATGGATTTTATATCCAAATGAAAGCTTAGGATTTTCTCTATCGAACAAGCTATAATTCACCAGAATCGGTGAATTTTTCAAAAAGTTACAGACTGTCAAAAACGATGTTGTCATTAAAAAAAAATTTTTTTTTACCCTAAGGTTTGGTGAGCTATTATTTCACAGTGAATAATCCAACGCTAATTAAATTTATCTTATTAGAAAGAAGAAACTATCAGCTATCGAAATTTGGTCTCAAAAACGTAAAAATTTCCACCAAAGTGGCAGTCAAGTTCGATTCCAGGGGCCCTTATTTTCGCATTTTTCAAAATTTTTTCACTTAGGTCGAAAAACTGAAAGTTTCGAGATATTAGTACGATGCTATTTGAATTTAATCCAGTTTTAAAAGCACCCTCCCCCTCCCAATTCACTTTTCAAATAAAAAACCTACCGTAGTCACATCAGAAGACATCTGCTCATCATCAAAATCTTCGCCATAATCAAAAGTCTTATCATCATCATCCTCCGAATCTTGATTTCCTTCCATTTTCAAATAAAAAGGTTTCGCGCGCTCAAAACGAAATAACCAAATGTCTGTATCGACACGACTATGATTTTTCAAATAAGCGAGAAAGTTGAGAGATTTTCGAGCCGCAGGTTATGCGGAGTACTTCGTTTGCACTATTGTTACTTAATTAACGCAACAACAATATACATATGTTTTGTTTTGGATCGGTGCCAATATTTCGAAATCTTTTTTATTGTAAACATTCTTTTAAAAAAGACATCTCCTAGACAATATATGTTTCCAAGGCACATCCTATGGAATTTTCATGGATTCATTTCGTTTACTGCTTTTTCAGCATCTCGATGTTTGTTAGCGGTTTCGGATTGTTGGATTTTTCACGTAAAAAATGCCTGCGGACTAGTTTTCCAAACCTTTTCTAGGCCATTATTTTGAAGCTCATTTTCTCGGCTTCTATGTGGGTTTAGAAAATTTTAAAAACAGATTTGGAATGAGAATGAAGTCTATTTTCATCCCTGTTACATTCTGAATCCGTAAAGTCTTCCTTTAAAAATCATCGTTACTTTTCCTATTATAAAACGTCCATGAATTTGTGACGTCCATCTCCACGACAATACTAATAAAACTGGTAGTTTGGTAACTGTTTCCAAGACGGCAAGGTGTCTGCGATGTGTGTTCAATTTCTTCCATTTCTCGGAAAATCAAGAGATGAGCTTCAAAATCTGTCTTCTTCTCGTTGGCTTGCTATTCAGTACGAAACATGCGGGCTCCAATAAGCTCGTGGAGATAGTGAGTGGTATTTGGTTCAAGCTTGCAGTGTTTTTCTTTAAAGACAGCGTGTCAGTTAATTTAACCCCCCTAGCTGATTTCAATTTCTAAAATTAGAGCTTTTTCTCATTAGTACATTACAATTTATACGAATTTATATCGATTAATACACGCTTCATAGCTGCGGTCCAAAGTTGAAAAAAAAATCAAAATTTGAATATGCGCCGGATCGTGCAACGCGGTCGGAATTGGCGCGAAACACAATTATTTAAATGTTGCTACATAGTGGTATTGTTTCCTCGCCTTCTGGGCTACATTCCTATTTTATTTTTCACTTGGATTTGGATCGTATTTACTGACAATCTGCCTTTAAAGGGTACTTAAAGGAGGACTATACGCTATGTTGCTTAATCGATCTGAAATTCAATTTTATATAGGTTTAAAAATTTGCAAAAAATTAGAAAATGGCAGCCGGAATCGAACCTTGGTATCAAAATTTTTTTTGCAAAATGCAAAAATGAGTGCACAAGGGCTTGGCTGCATCTTTGGCGGAAACGTTTTTGAGACCAAAGTTCGATTCCGGGTACCCTTTCAACTTTTTTTGCAAATTTTTTCATTTAGGTATATAAAATTGAATTTCAGATCGATTAAGCAACATTTATAACCTGCGTACAGTCCTTTTTTAAAACATACAATTTTCAAAAGCGCCTTGTCTTTAACGAGCATCCTTAATTCTTCTAATTTTAATATTATTGTTTAATATTCTTTTAAATTGCTCCCTTTTTAACAAATTTTTGAGTAATTCATAGAAAAAGTTTCAAAATTTTTATTTGTCTCGAAAAAGAGCAAAAATAAAAGCTTCAATATTTTCCAGTCCTTTAAAGACAGAGTGTTAGTTTGTAAAACAGAGTTAACTGGAAAATCTGTTATTATTTTTGAAATATTGATTTTGGATTTTATAATGGGTAACTTCCAGATTTATAATCCTATTTTTCAGTACACCATCAATAACCTCCATGTTCCAACCAACAGTTTCCCCCAAACCAGCGAAAAAGAGGAGGTTCCGAGAAAAGTCCGCGAAATTCTGATCCAACCGCAAGTCGTCCGAAGGCCTACTCCCCATATATGCAGCTATGTGAATGGGGTTTTTAAAAAATGTCAAAATTTTAGAAAAAATCCTGATTTTTTGCAGCCTGGAAAGCTTGATTAATCAATCTTTGTTAAAAATCATCAATCGTCGGGGAACTTATTAAATAAATGTAAATTTGAATAAATGCTGTGCTATTTTCTGAGATTATAAAATCTGGTTTCTTCTACTTCACGCGCTTTTCTCACGCTTAAAAGGTGCCCAAGGTATTTAAAAGTGTCGCCATCGAGAATTCGAATTTTACCATTTTTTGCCACGAATAGCAGGATTTAAACAGAAACAATTATATAGGATATTTTTGCTAAAGTCTAGAAGCAATATTTTATTTAGAAAATACAGAAATTTTCAGATTTTCAGACAAAAATTAAAAAAAGAGAAATAGATTTAATTTTTTAAAAATTTCGTTTTTTCGTTAAATGTTTTTTTCAGAAAAAGAGGTTTTTTTGAAATTTAATGTGAAATTTAAAGCAAACGTCTTTTTTAAAACGAAACTTGAAAAAATTCAATTAATTTCTTATAAAATCCTGAAACACTCTTTTTAATAGCTGACATCACTGGTACGGTATCTTTAAGCTCGTCAAAGTCTTCATAAACCATTTCAATCAATATTCCGACACGAGTATCAATTAATGATTGATATGTATCCCCTGACTGACAATTCCTTATCAAATCATCACTCCAATAGCCAAAATAAGTGCCGCCAACTCTTAAAAGGTGTGAAAGATCAACCCATCACTTTGACTCCGCCCATTTTTGTGATAACTGTGATTTACCAGTTCATCTCAATCACTCATTTTTTCCTCTCTCCTATCAAATGCAAAATACTTCGACGTCCACCGAAATTCCTCTATTCTCTTGTCCACTTCCAACATGCTCGAAAAAGTTCGACAAGTACCCTGCCTTTAAGAAGCACTTGTTCACCCATACCGGCGGTCAACCGCATGCTTGTTCGATTTGTGGAAAACGGTAAGAATTTTGAAAATTGATTCCAAAATTAGGTAAATTACACCAATTCATCCCCTTTCCTTCCAGATTCAACCGCAACGACAACCGTATTCGCCACGAGAAAACCACCCATCGTCCTCCTTCGACGGACGATGTAAAGCTACCTTCGGCGGTCGCTCCCAACACATCTACTGGAATCTCCACCGCGCCAACTTTCCAACCTCTTCTTCTCAATTTCCTGCTCCAACTACAATTCCTCAGAATGCTCCAACAAGGCCAAACGATGATAAAATTGGAGCCTTCCATTTCTCCACCGAATTCCGATGTCAGCCAATCTTAATAAGTTTTCCATTGTCAAATCAAATTAATATTCTTAAAATAAAGCCTTAATTATTCTGAAAAATGCGCTAAACACTGATTATTCTAGAGAAGATACAATGAAATAAATAATTAAAAAAAGACAGAAATGCAAAAAATTAAAATTTCAAAAAAAAAACACAAGTTGAGTTAACAAAACATTTTTATTATCACTTTCAGCTTCATCTCCAGCTTTCATTTCTCTTTTTCGGGTCCCGAAGACGTTTTTCTCTCTGAAAATGGATTTTTAAATAAAAATAAACTTTAAAAAATTGAAATTTCTATTTTTTAAAGAAAATTTATTAAAAAACTGACCGTTTTGATAGAAAATTCATTACTTTTTCTCATAATTTGCTCAAAAATTTAGGATTTCTAAAAATTCTTCAAAAAATCTATAGACTCTTTGTTAAAATCTCAAAATTCAACCTGAATTCTCAAAATTATCGATTTTTTCTTAAATTTCACAAATTTTAAGAAATTTTTACGATTTCTTTAAAAATTTAAAATAAATTTTGAATTTTCTGTTGTAATGGAAAATCGATAATGCTCAGAATTTAAAGGGGGATCCGGAGAGCTCAGAAAAATTGTTAAAATCTAAAAATTCAATTTTTCCAGAAGAAAATACCTCAATTCTCAAAATTATTGATTTTTTTCTTAAATTTCACAAATTTTGAATTTTCCGCTTTCATTGGAAAATCGATTAATGTTCAGAATTTAAAGGGAGAGGGGGGGGATGCTCCGGAGAGCTCATAAAAAATTGTTAAAATCTCAAAATTCAATTTTTCCAGAAGAAAATACCTGAATTCTCAAAATTATCGATTTTTTCTTAAATTTCAAAAATTTTTACGATTTCTTTAAAAATTTAAAACAAATTTTGGATTTTCCGCTTTCATGGAAAATCGATAACAATCAGAATTTAAAGGGAGAGGGGGGATGCTCCGGAGAGCTCAGAAAAAATTGTTAAAACCTAAAAATTCAATTTTCAACAAGCAAATACCTGAATTCTCAAAATTATCGATTTTTTCTTAAATTTCAAAAATTTTTACGATTTCTTTAAAAATTTAAAACAAATTTTGGATTTTCCGCTTTCATGGAAAATCGATAACAATCAGAATTTAAAGGGAGAGGGGGGATGCTCCGGAGAGCTCAGAAAAAATTGTTAAAACCTAAAAATTCAATTTTCAACAAGCAAATACCTGAATTCTCAAAATTATCGATTTTTTCTTAAATTTCAAAAATTTTTACGATTTCTTTAAAAATTTAAAACAAATTTTGGATTTTCCGCTTTCATGGAAAATCGATAACAATCAGAATTTAAAGGGAGAGGGGGGATGCTCCGGAGAGCTCAGAAAAAATTGTTAAAACCTAAAAATTCAATTTTTCCAGAAGAAAATACCTGAATTCTCAAAATTATCGATTTTTCTAAAATTTAAAACAAATTTTGGATTTTCCGCTTTCATGGAAAATCGATAATGTTCAGAATTTAAAGGGGGATCCGGAGAGCTCAGAAAAAATTGTTAAAACCTAAAAATTCAATTTTCAACAAGCAAATACCTGAATTCTCAAAATTATCGATTTTTTCTTAAATTTCACAAATTTTTATGATTTTAAAAACATTTTTGGTTTTTCATCGGAAACTCGATAATGCTCAGAATTTAAAGGGAGGGGGATCCGGAGAGCTCAGAAAAAATTATTAAAATCTAAAAATTTAATTTTTCCAGAAGCAAATACCTCAATTCTCAAAATTATCGATTTTTTTCTTAAATTTCACAAATTTTTATGATTTTTAAAACATTTTTGGATTTTCATCGAAAAATCGATAATGTTCAGAATTTAAAGGGAGGGGGATGCTCCGAGGAGCTCAGAAAAAATTGTTAAAACCTCAAAATTCAATTTTTCCAGAAGAAAATACCTGAATTCTCAAAATTATCGATTTTTTCTTAAATTTTACAAATTTCACAAATTTTTATGATTTCTTTAAAAATTTAAAACAAATATTGAATTTTCTGTTGTAATGGAAAATCGATAATGCTCAGAATTTAAAGGGGGATCCGGAGAGCTCAGAAAAAATCGAATATAGACATTTCCGAAGAATGTGGGCTTCTGGGTCATATTTGCCTTATTTTTCCTTATATGGCCTAGAAACCCAAATTACATTAATTAGGAAATGTCTATATTCGACTTCAAAATTTTTTTATTTCAATTTGTGCCCATTTCCGAGCTCTGGGGAGGCTTTAAAATGTAAAATTTATCGATTTTTATTAAAATTCCCGAATTTTCCAATTTCAGCACATTTTTAAGCAGAAAATCCACTCACCGCTTGCTCATCATGCAAAAATCGACAACTATCTCCTTTTGTACATCCGCCAGGTTTACTAACAAAGAAAATGCACATTTTCTGCTTATTCCTCGAATATCCATTCCTTTCAATCGATCGAACCGGATACGCCGGTTTCGACGCTTCTAATTGTGCTCTCGAGTGTTCCTTCGGCTCTTCTTCGTCAGTTTTCTCACTTGTTAGAAATCCCTGGAATTTTCAGGGATTTTCCAAAAAATATTTGAAATTTTACCCTTTTCCTCAACTGATCCAACATATTCCTCAGCTCTGGCGTTAATTTCGATTCATCATCCCCTTCCGCCTCCTCTTCGAAAATCTGCTGATAAACATGCTCCTTCTGCGTGCCCGGCAACGGAAGTTGTCGAATTTCATTCCCTTTCATAATTGCGCTGCCTTTTTCAACAGGAATTGCTAAAATCGGCTCCTCTTGTGGTAACAATGACAAAACTTCCAAAGTCGGGTCATCAATTGCTTCAAATTCGCTGAAAATTCAGTTTCTTGAATAAAATATTAGGATTGTATATTTTTTAAAGAAAATTTTTGAAACTTGAATTTTTTTTGGGAAAAAACCAATTTTTTTCGGAAATATGCAGAAATTTAAATTTTAAATCGAAAATTAAAACAATTGAAAAATAATGTTTTTTTTGAAATAATTTTGAAACTGAAAATTTTTCGAGTTTTTGACGTTTTTTTCAATAATGGACAAAACACCGATTCATTGAAAAATAACGATTTTTTTGGGAAAAAATTTGAAACCGAATTTTTTAAATGTTTTTCTTCAAAAATTAAAGGAGGGCTTTACGCAGATTATAAATGACGTTTAAACGCAAAAAAAGACATACTCATGTTATAAATGGGTTTAAAAAAAATTTTTTTTTAATTCAGAGAAGAAAAAAACAGAAAAAACGAGCCACTTGGAAAAAAAGGGCCACCGCGGAAGAACTTGTGTTTCTAGTCCGCGAAAGTTTGGTTTCCTAGGCCAACTATTAAATTTGGTGTGTTTATTCATTTTTTAACGTTTTTTTTTTGCTTTTTTTGCGTTTAAAATGAAAAACAGAGCAAAAAGTACCATTTTGCAATTATTTAGTTTCTAAACAAATACAACACTTCCTAGTTTTTCCCATTCTGCAAAAAATAGCAGAAAACAACAAAAAGTACGGTTATAAAAACTAAAATTTAAAAAAAAACATTCATCAGCTTGTTTTTCATGAGGCGGCTCAACCTCACAGCCGCGGAAGGCTGCTCAACCTCACAGCCGCTCCGCACGCACGCGACGCGGCTTCCGACACTCATACACTGGAAAAATTTTAAAAATTCATTTTCCCGCCGATATTTCAGTGTGTGTGAGTGTGGGAAGCCGCGTCGCGTGCGTGCGGAGCGGCTGTGAGGTTGAGCAGCCTTCCGAACGCAATGATCAAGAATAATTGAGTTGACAATAAATAAAAACGCACAAACTTAATAGTTGGCCGAGGAAACCAACCTGTCGCGGACTAGAAGCACAAGTTCTTCCGCGGTGTCCCTTTTTTTCCAGGTGGCTCGTTTTTTCCTGTTTTTTTCTTCTCTGAACTAAAAAAAAATTTTTAAACCCATTTATAACATGAGTATGTCTTTTTTTTGCGTTTTAACTTCATTTATAATCTGCGTAAAGCCCTCCTTAAAAAAAAATTTAAAATCGACAATTTGGAAAACATTTAAATCATTATTGAAAAATAACAATTTGGTAATTTTTTTGGTAAATTGTTGAAACTGAAATTTAAAAAAACCAGTTGATGTTTTTTTTCCGAAAAATCGAAATTTCTATTTGAAAATTCACTATTAAGGAGAATATTGATAAATTCTTTAGAATTTCAAAAAAACAAAATTTTGAAATTTTTTTCCAGAAAAATGCTTACAATATCTCCGCATTAAAAATAACGCTCTAATTATTTTTTTCTAGAAAAAATTTTGAAACCGAAAATTAAAAAAAAAAATAGCAAATCCGCTTAAAGTGTCTGTTTACTCATTTTCAATTTTGGTATTAATAGACTCAGAATCACCTATAATTAACGGAATCAGCAAAAAAAATCAGTTTAAGAGCTTCATTTCGTCAAAAACCGCCCTTGAAAACCCCGAAAAAAGGTGGTGGCACCACCCGTTCTGCACTGCCACCGCCTGTTTTCGGCACTTTTTCGGGAGCCGTTTCGGACCCGCGGGCGCCCGAAAAAAATTTTTTTTGGTTAAATTCATTAATAATAGGTGCTTCTGAATAGATTAAAACAAAAATTGAAAATCAGTAAACAAACACTTTAAAACTTACCCAAACAAAGCAGCAGACGAGATTCCTTGTTCTTTTCTCCGTTTCAATTCTGCTAAATAAGATACAGAAAGTGCTCCATTTTGGATTTTTCTTAAAGGCGCGTGCACTTCAATCATCCTCCATTCAAAAGACTCTCGCTAAAGAAAAACTAACCTTTTCCAAGAATTTCAACAAAAACCACATACCTTTATAAATCTACCATCTGTAACTCGATATTTCGTGTCATTTCGAAGATCTTCTGTAAAAAAATTCAGATTCTTATTATTTGTAAAAATCGATAATTTCTAAGTTATAATAGTTTCAAAACGAGCGAGAAATCAGCGATTACTAGAAAAAATGATATTTTTCATAAAAACTAATAATTTCGAGTTGAACGTCAGTAATACCTTCTACTTTTTATATTTAAAATGAAATTTTAAAAACCCAAAGTTTTCCAGCGTTCTGAAAATCGAAAATTATAAGACTGGAAGTTTTTAGAACCCCTTTAATAGCACAAAAATCTTAAAAATTATGATCGACTCAAATAAAATTATTTTAGCTAATATTTATTTAAAAAAATGAAGATTAATCAAAATCAATGAAAATTATTGAGGAAAACATGAAACTTTTAAAATTCTGTCAGAATTTCAGAATTATTAATTCAAAAAACACCGAGAAATTGGAAATTTGGGTTTTTGCGAAAAAATTATACTAAAATTCAGCTTAATTTCTTTTAAAAAATTATTTTATACGTTCTCATGACAAAACATCCAAAATAGCTGAAAATTTATGATTTTATGGATAATTTTTCATATTTTAGTGAAATTTGATATTCAGACCATTTTCCGATGAAAAAACTGAAAAAATATTGATTTTCTGTATATTTTTCGAATTTATTTTTTCTTAAAGATAGGATGCCAGCTAATATGGACCAACCTTATCTAATATGGATTTAAAATCCAGATATTATATTTTTAGCTAATATAATGTGAAACAGCTTTCATTTTTTTAAAAGAATTCTGCAATTCTGACAGTTTGAAAAAAGATCCGTGAAATACCGAGAACTTGGAATTTCTCGGTATTTTTTGAACTGTAGTTTTCTTCAAGACCCAAACTATTAAATGTGTGTCCTTTTAAACAATTTTATGGAAAATTTTTGTTTTTGTGTATATCATTGTGAAAATTTTACCAAAAAATCAGTAGGGAGTCTTAATGGCCCTTAGAGGCCCAAAATATCTGATTTAGGCCAAAAAAGACTGTCTGGTCCGAAGAAAATATAATTTTGCTTGTTTTTTTGCATTTTTCTTTCTAAATCGGCTTTCTTTGGGTTATTTCGGGCTTTTCGGACCTCCTGGGTTCACTGGGGCTCATACCCGATCGTTTTCCGCAGAGATAGACACAAAAACAACATTTTTCCATACAATTGTTTAAAGGGGCATATTTAATAGTTTGGGTCTTGAAGAAAATATATCGGGAAATCGCAAATTCTCAATATTTCTCGGAATTTCTCTGCCACTTCTACATTGCGCATAAATATCTTTTATTTTTCTGGAAGTTACCAAACGAAATGATAATTTTCGGAAAAAAAAATCATAAGTTTCGATGTCACTTGAATATTTATGACGGAATACATCGGAAGCATTGATCGGAAGCATTCGATTAATTCAAAAAAAAATTTGAAACGGTAATTTTTTTGACAAAAAATCAAAATAAAATTATTTTAGCTAATATTTATTTTTATTTAAAAAATGAAGATTTATCAAAATCAATGAAAATTATTCATGAACTTTTTAAAATTCCGCCAGAATTTCAGAATTCTTAATAAAACCTGTTTCACATTATATATTTCTCATTATATTACCGAAAAATATATTATCTCTTGATTGTAAACCCATATTAGATAAGTTTGCTCCATATTAGCTGACACCCTATCTTTAAGAAAAACTAAATGCGAAAAATATACAGAAAATCTTCAGTTTTTTCAGTTTTTTCATAGGACTATGTTCTAATTTCACTAAAATATGAAAATTGGTCCGTAAAAATCTTGAATTTTCAGCAATTTTGAATATTTTTTCATGAGAACGTATAAAATAACGTTTTAAGCTGAATTCTAGTGCAATTTCTCCCAAAAAAACACAAAATTCCACTTTTTTTCCTACAATTCCAAAACCCACCATCATAAACTATCCTCCCAACCTCAATACACTCCATCACCTATTTTTAATAGCGAAAAATATAATATCTTGATTGTAAACCCATTTTAGATAAGTGTGCTCCTTATCAGTTGGCACCTTATCTTTAAGAAAAACGAAATATACAGAAAATCAATATTTTTTCAGTTTTTTCATATAATTCCATTTAAATATGAAAATTAGTCTGTAAAATCTTTAATTTTCAGCTATTTTGGATATTTTATCATGAGAACGTATAAAATAAATTTTTAAAAGAAATTAAGCCTTTTTAAGCTGAATTTTTCCCAAAAAACCCAAAATTCCAGTTTTTTTCGCACAATTCCAAAACCCACCATCATAAACTATCCTCCCAACCTCAATACACTCCACCAGCGGTTTTCCAATCGAATCAATAAACTCCACACTTTTCCGTGCCCGTTTCTCAGCTTTCACCCTTTTCAAAATCTGCAAAAAATCGATATTTTCAAAAAAAATCAATATTTTATAGCTTCTCTCACTCCCGGCGGTGCTGAAAACGAAACCGTCTCCTGATTTCGGCGAACCCTTCGAATTTGCGGCGTTTTTTCCAAACCTTCTGACATTTCTGGAAATTTTTTAAAGAAGAGAAAATTTAGCGAAAAAAATATTATAAAATTGTTTTTAATTTTTTACATATTAAAATTTGAATTTAATAAAAAACGGAAACCTTCGAAACAATTTATTATTCTTAAATATTATCATAAGACCTATAAAATGTGTATTTTCCTATTAAAAACAACACTAGGCACCTAAAACATAAAGCTACATTGATCCTGCGAATTATACAAAAAATAACGAACAAAACAGGTATTTTCGACTGCGGGAGCTCCCCGTCAAAATCCTTAATAAAACGATTTAACAAAATCCTTATACTCCAAATGAACATGCTCCGTGGTTACCGTCTCCGTATGATGAGCAATCTTTCGCATGAAGAAGTCAGCCTCTTTTCTTGACATACTCTAAAAATTAAAGAATCAATTACAGTATTCTAGATTCAATTTATAGACCTATTCAGTTTGAAAGAAAAATTCAAAAAATACCGGTATTTTTTGAACTGTAGTTTTCTTCAAGACCCAAACTATTAAATGTGTGTCCCTTTAAACAATTTTATCGAAACATTTTGTTTTTTGCGTCTATCTTTGTGGAAATTTTAATAAAAAATTAGTAATGAGTCACAATGACCTGTAGAGGCCCAAAAAGACTGTCTGGGCCGAAAAAAAAACGTTTCCCCATTTTTTTCACTATTTTTCCCCCTAAATCGGTTTTTTGGATTATTTCGGGCTTTTCACAATTTCTGCATTGAATTTCTTGGAATTTTTTGCATTTTTTCAAACTGAATAGGTTCATATATGCGGAAAACGATCAGGTGCGCCCAAGTGAGCCCCTAGGTCCGAAAAGCCCGAAATTAACCAAAAAATGAGCAAAAACGTTATTTTTTTCGGCCCAGACAGTCTTTTCGGGCCTAAATCAGATATTTGGGCCTCCAGGGACTCACTACAGATTTTTTGCTAAAATTTCCACAAGGATAGACCCAAAAACAAATTTTTTGCATAAAATTATTTAAAGGGACACACATTTAATCGTTTGGGTCTTGAAGAACACTACAGTTCAAAAAATACCGGTATTCTTTAAATTTTTTCCAAAAAATGTCCATTAAATCCTATAAAACTCACATCTGACAGCTTCTTAGCATCCAAACTCTTGAGAGCTTCTTGAATCGCTTGTTGATCATCGAAAACGTTCGTACTTTCATTTTTGATCATCCAACGCATGTAATCCGTTTTCAGAACCCTTCCACTTCTGAAAATCAAATACATTTCAAAAAATCCGAAAAATTAAGAAACCCTACCGCTTTGCATCCAAAAACAACATTGCATCCGGTGTTTGTTCATCAATTACAAAATTGTAACCTTGTGATTTGACGCACAATTCAAAATTTTCATAATCAAGCCATCCGGTCTTGCCCTAAACGAAATATCGATTTTTTCAATTAAAATAAACGCAGAAACCTTGTCAAAATAGTCAAAAGCATTCTCAAACTCTTTCAACTGCTTGTCTGAAACTCCGCTGAAATTTCGATCAGCAATTGAGTGTTCAACACTTCTCAACATTGACGACATCAATTCCAGACAGTGGCTGATTTCAACCAATACTCCGTGTGGTGTGAGTTTCGAGAATCTGAAAAAAAGATACGAATTTCTAGAATTTTTAAAAAATTTTAATAAAAAATTGGAAATTAATTCTTGAGAGCCAAAAACAATTGGATTCTAAGGTTTTAAAACCCAGAAACCAATTTCTGAATAAAAAAAACGAATTTCTAGGACCTAAAATTAATAAAAGCTTCAAAATCTGGAAATTGAGCTTCTAATCGATTTTTTAAATCAAAAATTTAACCAAAATCTGAATTTTAAGAACTTCTAGCATTAAAATTTAATATTTCATGGTTTTTTGGTCTCAAAAAATGCCCCAGAATCCTGTTTTTTGCTAGAAACAAGAATTCACAATTGAAATTTCAAAAACTGCCAAAAATTGATTTTTAATCATATAATTTCTTCATTTTTTTCAGAAATTTTCGAAATTAGGGCAGTTACTTCAACGTTTCTTGAAAATTAACATTTTCAAGTAAATTTTGTTTAGGGTTTTAAATTTTATTTACATTTCTTCAAAATTTACAAATCTTCCCAAAAATACAACTTATTTTTTATCAGTCTGGAAATTTCGGATAAATTATCGATTTTTTCACAAAATTTTCGGTCCAAACTATATTTTGGACCGAAATCATATTTTTGTCAGGAAAAAACCATGCAGCTCAAGAAAATTCTAAAATTTTATCTAAAAATGTGATAATTCCTGTTATTGTCAAGATAATAATTTCTGGCCGCTCGTTTTGCGGAGTGTCGTTGGGAATTTACTCGCAGCGCGACCGCAACGCGCTCAAATTCAAATTTCTCAGTTGGTCTTGCGCGTAGCGGTCGCGTTGCGAGGAAATTTCCAACGACACTCCGCAAAACTAGCGGCCAGAAATTTTTATCTTGACAATAGAAGTTTTAAAAACTCATATGTACAGTGATTATAATTTAAATTTCAAAAGTGTAATTTGAATTTATGCAGAAATTTCAAAATAATTTTTAAAAAAATCATATTCTTCATTTTTTTAAAAGGAATTCTGTAAAAATTTGCTTTTTTTCTCAAAATTGACTCTTAAAGACAGTGGGTCAGTTAATTTGACCCTACCAGATCTTAGTTTCAAAAATTAGAGCTTTTTCTCATTAGTACAATGCAATTTATACGAAGAAATATCGATCTGTGCACACATCGTTAAAAATCAAAAATTTGAATGGGTCGTGTTATTTTTCGCCATGGATTTTGATAGAATTAACTGACCAGCTGTCTTTAATTTAATTTTTTTGCAGTTTTCAAAACTTCTCAAAAAATCGCACTTATTATCAAATATATATCTCGACTCCATCAATTCCCTCAACTCCTCCAATTCCACAATCATTCCCGATCCCCTCAACTTCCTTATAAACTCTCCCAACTTCTCCGCCTGCTCGTCCAACCCAAAATTCGGCAATCGATCCAGCTCCTTCTTCGTCGAAATCACAACATTCTTGCATTTCTGCAACAATTCCCCAGCCTCTCGACAAATCTTCTCATTCTCCACATGCCTCCCAATTTCGTTCTCTCCTATACGCGTGCGATCCTTAATCGTCTCCGCCAACCTGCTCATCTTCGCCGAAAGAGTCCTAAACGAATGCCACGTCACATCCGTCACATCCTCTCCAAACTCCGCCATTTCCACTTCAATCAACTCCAATTCTCCCAATATTTCACTCTTCTCATTCTTCAACAAATCCATTATATCCAACAATACCGTCAAACATTCCTCCGTCGATTCCTTCGTCTGAAACCACACCAAATCCGACACATCCTCTTCCGCCTGCTCTATCCAATTCGCCAACTCAATCGCCGCTTTCACATACTCCTCCTGCAACTTCTGAACCCGTTCTCTCATTTTTCCATCACTCTCCAATTTCTCCTCCAAATGTCCGAGTATTGTCTTCAAATTCCTCATTTTTTCCGCAACCGTTTGAACTTTTCTCTGTCTCTCTTCAATTCCATCGCTATTTTTCAATTTTTGCGATGTTTCGATAAGCCTAAATTCAACAAAAATGTGTTTCTTCCTTTTTTAAATAAAATATATATCTAACTCACTTCTCAACCGTATCTCTCGAATATTTCTCAACAAAATTAATCGTCGATTCATATTGCGATTTTTCAAAACTCGAAGCCGTCCGTTTTTGCCGAATAATATTGGAAATCTTCTCCTCTTGATCGCCTGGAAATTTAATTTTTCAAAATTTCAAAAAAAATCGATAAATTAGAAACGAGTCTGAAAAATGAGAAAATTTCAGAAATGGGCGGAGCTTATTTCCGGTGGGGGATTTTTTCAAAAAATCATAAAAAAATCAGGAAAAATCATAGAAGCTTCTGGTTTTTTTATAAACGTGGCATTTATTACGTTCCATCAGAAAAAAATTATTTAATATTTTTCCAGTGATTGTAAGCCTCCTAAAAAATCAATAATATCATAATTTTTCGAAAAACATGTTTTTATCGATTTTCAAAAAATCATAAAAATTCAGAAAAAAATCGTAGAAGGTTCTAGTTTTTAAAAAAATGTAGCATTTATAACGTTCTATCAGAAAAAATTATTTAATATTTTTCCAGTGATTGTAAACTACCTAAAAAATCGATAATACCATAATTTTTCGGAAAACATGTTTTTATCGATTTTCAAAAAATCATAGAAATTCAGAAAAAAATTGTAAGAGGTCCGGGTTTTTTTAAAAAACGTAGCATTTGTCACGCACTATCAGAGGAAATACATTTCACATTTGTTAGTAAATCATAAATTACTTAAAAAATCGATAATACCAAAATATTTCGGAAAACATGTTTTTTCTTTCGATTTTCAAAAAATCATAGAAATTCAGAAAAAAAATCGTAAAAGGTCCGGATTTTTTTAAAAACGTAGCATTTGTCACGCATTATCAGAGGAAATATATTTCACATTTGTTAGTAAATCATAAATTACCTAAAAAATCAATAATACCAAGATTTTTCGGAAAGCATGTTTTTTTCCCGATTTTCAAAAAATCATAGAAATTCAGAAAAAAATCGTAAAAGGTCCGGATTTTTTTAAAAACGTAGTATTTGTCATTATTTAATATTTTTACTAACCAATACACTGTAACGCCAAATCGCATTTCCACAAGAACTTGTCATGCTCGATTCGATCATGAATCATTGTGTGTCGATCATCTAGCCTTTTTGAAATATCATTGAGGGAAGCTTCCAATTTTTGAACAGCGTTTGTTGCACCTTTTGTTCGGATCATCTCATCGTTCGTAAGCTGCAAATATTAGGAATTTCATTTAAAAATATTCATTTTTGAAATTTATAAATGACATGCTTTACAATTGCTTAAAGATAGGTTACCACTTAATTCTAAAAATGTTAGGTATTGGATTTTTTTTTGCAATAATATTATAAAATCGATGCGAAATCACGAAAAAAATCCAAATTCTGAATTTGAACAGACTTTTTTGTTGAATTTCTCAAAGTTCGTAAAAATTCAGAAATTTCTGATCAAAATCAAAGCTTTCTTCATAAATTTATTTTAAAATGAAAATTAACGAAAAGAAGCTTGAAACCAATTAATTTTCGCCTTATAATTATTTTTTAAAAATTCTAGAATTTAATTTATAATCAAAATTTTCACAATTTTCAAAAAAATTAGGGAATATATATTTTTTTCCATTTTTCATAAAAATAGGGTAAAAAACTGAATTTAAAAAAATATTCATTTTTGAAATTTATAAAATGACATGCATTACAACTTCTTAAAGATAGGGTGCCACTTAATTTTAAAATGTTGAGTATTTAATTTTTTTCAATAATATTATAAAATCCATGAGAAATCATCGTACGGTGGCTAGAATTCAAAAAGAACAAATGGTTCACAGGGGTTTTTGAAGATTTGAAACAGAAATTTTAAATTTTCACTTAAAAAACCTCCAAATTCTGAATTTGACCAGATTTTTTTTTGAATTTCTCAAAATTCAGAAATTTCTACTTTAAATTACAAAAAAAAAGTTGTAGCATTAAACAAATCCTGTTTCATGTTTTTTTCATGGTTTTCTTTGTAACAATACAATTCGAGGATTATATATCGATTTGCATAATAAAAATTTCACACTGACTTTTATATTTTTAACGACTTCTTAAAGATAGGGTGCTATAATCTCGAAAAATTCAAAAATACTGGATTTTGACCCAATCTCAAACATTTTTACACCATTCGATAGGAAATCGGGAGTAGATGTCAAAAAAAATTTAAAATTTGAATTTTCGTCAATTTTTCGTGTAGTTATACTCAATTTAAATTTTGAGAAGCGCAATTATTTGGAAAAATCTAAAAATAATGGATTTTGCTCCAATCTGAAACATGTTTATACCATTCGATAGAAAATCGGGAGTAGAAGTCAAACAATTTTAAACCAATGACTTTTTTAAAGGTAGGGTTCCACTTTTTTTCAATAAGTTGGATTTTAAGCTCTTTTCGAGCTCTCAAAAAATAAACAAAAAAAATTATAATTAAATTTTCAAAACATCCCCACCTGTTCAGCTCTATTCTCAAACCCGTTCAAACTTCCCCAAATCGTTTCAACCACCTTCATCTTCCTCTCAATCTCCATCAACATCCTCTCCCCATATCGATCATCACAAATCCATCTCTCAACCACTTCCCCAATCTGTCCCAACACTTGCTCCTTCTCCTTCACCTCATCCAACAATTCAAAATACTTCCTCCACTTCTGAATCCTCTGCCCTCGAATCGCCGTCAATTGCACAACATTTTCTATCAAATTCTCCATCTGCGCCGTCTTTTCCCCAATTTCATTGATCTTCTGATCCAGCGTTGGTCTAGCTCCATTCGAGAGCACTTCCGTCGCCTGATCAATCACTCTCAACGTTTTTTGCTTCCTTTTCTCCAATTCATGACAAAATCTTTGATGTTTTCTGTCAATCACATCAATCGATCCAATATCCTGCCCAACATCACTACTCGACACCAGAACACCATATTCTCTAAAAAAATCATAAATTTTAAGCAAAAAACACATTTTTCTAAAAATTTCCTACTTGAACCAACAAATCTCATCATCTATCATTTTCGCCACTTCTTGCAAATCCTTCCACATTATCAAATCCTCCTTCATCATCTTTATTTCATTTTTAAAATCGATAATCTCATTTTCCAAATGATGCATTGCATTTTCAACTCTTTCCTTCTCATCCCCCAAAATATTCGGAGCCGTGAATTTCACACTTTTCAGCAAATGCTCCTTATCGTTTGCGGTTTCACGGATTCCCGACAATTTTCGAAGATTCTTTTCAGCGTCCGTCTGAACATCGATAGCCCTTATTTTCTTTTAAATAATAAAAACACGTACCGTTTTGTACAAATTCTCCAAATTGATATTTCTCACATCAATTTGTGCATCATTCAACCAGCTGGCGACATTTTCCAAAAGTTCAAGCACTCGATTCTTCTCAATTTTATCGTCCAATCGTCTTCTCGTGATTGTTGTTCGTTCGATCAGCATTTCCCATTTTGTTTGAATGATTCGAATTTTTTCTTCATCGAGCATAACATCTGAAAATCAAATTTTT
The DNA here is from genome assembly GCA_964036255.1 of Caenorhabditis virilis. Classification (NCBI taxonomy): domain Eukaryota; kingdom Metazoa; phylum Nematoda; class Chromadorea; order Rhabditida; family Rhabditidae; genus Caenorhabditis; species Caenorhabditis virilis. The sequence goes on along the minus strand of OZ038417.1, from coordinate 4,684,312 downwards.
AGAGGCGGCTTCAAAAACGAGGAATAGCTATTTTTGATTTTGAGCGCATGCTGAAACTTGAAGCGATTCGAGGAAAAAGAAAAAAAAACAAACAAAAATAAGAAACTTAAAGATAGAGTTCCAGAAATTCAGAAACCTTTAAGAGAGGATGTCAGAAATCCTTAGCCCTTAAAGATAGGGTGCCCAAAATTTAGATCCGTTAAAGATAGGGTGCCAGAAATTCAGAGCCATTAAAAATAGGGCGTCAGAAATTCACATTCCCTTAAAGATAAAGTGCCAGAAATTCAGTACTCTTAAAGATAAGGTGCCAGAAATTCACCATCCCTTAAAGAGGATGTCAGAAATTGCTAGCCCTTAAAAATAAGGTGCAATAAATTCACAGCCCTTAAAGATAGGGTGTCAAAAATTCACAGTCCCTTAAAGATAGTGTGCCAGGAATTCAGTATTCTTAAAGATAAGGTGCCAGTGATTTAGAGCCGTTAAAGAGAAGATGTCAGAAATTGCTAGCCCTTAAAAATAAGGTGCCAGGAATTCATAGCCCTTAAAGATAAGGTGCCAGAAATTCAGTACTCTTAAAGATAAGGTGCCAGAAATTCACCATCCCTTAAAGAGGATGTCAGAAATTGCTAGCCCTTAAAAATAAGGTGCAATAAATTCACAGCCCTTAAAGATAGGGTGTCAAAAATTCACAGTCCCTTAAAGATAGTGTGCCAGGAATTCAGTACTCTTAAAGATAAGGTGCCAGGGATTTAGAGCCGTTAAAGAGAAGATGTCAGAAATTCATAGACCTTAAAGATAAGGTGCCAGGAATTCATAGCCCTTAAAGATAAGGTGCCAGGAATTCAGTAACCTTAAAGATAAGGTGTCAGAAATTCAAAAAAAGCTTAAAATTAAACCAAACTTCCGAAAATCAACACCTTAAGCAGATTTTTAAAAAAATCTCAAAAAGCTTCAAATTTTAGCTATAAAATAAAAAATCCAATATCTCACTTCTCAAAAATCCCTCAAAAACCGGCTGATAATCCCGAATCTCGCTCTCAACCGTATCATACTGCTTCTGTTTCTTCTCAAAATTCGTCGACTTCAAATTCAAACCATCATTATCATCAGAAATCGTTTCAATTTTCCTGTCAATCCAATTCTGAATCTGCTCAAACTCCTCATCACAAGCCAACTGCGACATCGATTCGTTGAAATCCACCTAAATCCCCTCCATTTTTTTTCTCCAGATTTTTCAAAATAATCAAAAAACTACCTCTCTTCTCCTCAAATCTTCCTCCAATTGTTTCCACTCGTCGTTCAAAATCTCAAACTTTTCCTCAACTTCAGTTCTTTCAAACGTTGTTGGCTTATTTTTCAGCGATTCGACGAATCTCTGAAATTTTCAAAAACAGATATTTTTTTAAAAATTATTCCTAAAACCGTCAATTCATCCAATTCCGGCATCCGATTCATCATCATTTTCTCAATTTCCCCCATTTTTCGCGCAACTTCTTTCACATTCTGATTATTGTTCAAATCATCGTCCAACACCTTTTTCTTTGCTCCAATCCATGAAATGAGCTGAAATTTTTTAATTTTCAATATTTTCACAAAAAAAGGTCCAAAAGGCTACAAAATTCAGAAATTTCAATGAAAAACGTTAAAAATTAAAATTTTCTTGATTTCTTTGGTATTTTTAAACTTGTTTTCTACTCAATTCTGATTCTTAGCAATTTTCCAAAATTCATAAAATACTCACCCTATCGCAATTCCTTTCAGCATGCAAAATATCCAAAAAATCCAGCAAAAACTCATTTTTCTCCTCAATCGTTTTGTGAGCTTTTCCAACATCTTGCTCCACTTCATTCACCCGTTCAACAAGTCTACTCCTCTTATCACTCAAACCATCAGAATGTGAATTTCCAAGGCGATTCAACGTGGTTTTGGTTGTCTGCAACTGTGTGTCACGTCTTGATAGTTCTTCTCTGAAAAAAATGGAATTTGTTGTTTTTTTCCTTTATAAATGGATTCCTAAACCGATTCTCATTCTTAAAGACAATGGGTCAGTTAATTTGACCCTTCCAGATTTCAATTTCAAAATTCACAGCTTTCTCTTTTGGATCGTGTTAACTAACCTGCTGCCTTTAACACCATATTTGAAAATTCACAAAAAGAAGCGAATTTCAATTGTTTGTCTTTGTTTTCGCGAAAAAAACCTTCAAAAAATTCAATCTTGTGGGAAAATCTCAAAATTCGACCAGAAAGTCATGTACTTCACGATGATAACGCATTTTTTTCGAATTTAACGATTATATTAGCTTTTTCTGGTAAAATTCAGATTTCTTGACCAATTTTCAAAAAAAAATCAAAAACATGTATATACACATCTGTAGAAAAGTCCAAGATCCCTAATAACATTTTTTTTGAATTTTACTTTAAAAAAGTGTTTTTAACGAATAAAATTGTTGAATTCCATTAAAAAATCCTTACTCCTCGCGAATATGACGTCCTCACCAAAGTTTGTTTTGTAACTTCGGCCGATTTTTGAGTTTTCCCACCAAATTTGATTTTTTCGATATAATTTCGCATCAATTGCATTGTACTAATGAGAGAAAGCTCTAATTTTTGAAATTGAAATCTGCTAGTGTCAAATTAACTGATCCACTGTCTTTAACCCCATACCTCCACGTATCAATCGATTCCAGCCCAATCTGTACCCCAAGTCCATCATGTATACTCCCCATCACAATCGCAATTTCCTCATTAAGCGTATCAACCCATTGTTCCAACTCAACAACCTCCATTTCAATCTCTTTCAACATTTTCCTCTCGTCAATCTCTTTCTTATGCTCATCCGCCATCTTCACCAATCCAATCCAATATTTCTCCAGCTTCTCTTCCAATTCATAAACCGCCGTTGCCAAATCTGCATTCGCCGATCTTACATCCTTCGCCTTTGCCAGACAATTCAAAACCCGTTTTCTAAGCGTTTCCAGCTCAAAATCGCGATCTTCTACTTCTCTTGTTGTTGGAATTTCCAGCTTTTGACAATTGACTTGAATCGAATCGATAATATCATCCATTTCTTGTTTCAAATTCTTGAAAACTGTGCTTCTTCCAACTTTCTGTCTCATTCTATCCAATTCAAATGAGAATACTTCGAGCCTGGAATGAATGAGATGAGCATGTAGTTTGGAAAATAAAGCGACGACATTTAGGAGAAATTATTTCGCGTCAGTTTACTTTTTTCTATTGAACGTAAATCAATAAAATCTAAGATATGTATTTAATTCAATTGTTTCGGGGGGTACAAAATTATTTATAACCCTTAAAGATAGGGTGCCAAAAATTCAGAGCCGTTAAAGATAGGGTACCAGAAATTCACCGCCCTTAAAGATAGGGTGACAGAAATCCATAGCTCTTAAAGATAGGGTGATAAAAATTCAGAGCCGTTAAAGATAGGGTACCAGAAGTTCACCGCCCTTAAAGATAGGGTGACAGAAATCCATAGCTCTTAAAGATAGGGTGATAAAAATTCAGAGCCGTTAAAGATAGGGTACCAGAAGTTCACCGCCCTTAAAGATAGGGTGACAGAAATCCATAGCTCTTATAGATAGGGCGATAAAAATTCAGAGCCGTTAAAGATAGAGTGCCATAAATTCATAGCTCTTAAAGATAGGGTGCCAGAAATTAACAGATATTAAAAATAAGGTGCCAAAAATTCAGAGCCTTTAAAGATAGGGTGTCAGAGAATGGAATTTGCACAATTTTCGTTTTTAAAATGTGTGGCACACTGTCTTTAAGCAGAAGAATGATTTTTTATCGCATTTTGGTTTAAAAAAGTCAAATAACCTTGCAATAAAACAAAACTTTAAAAGAACTAATTTCTCTCGTTCAAAATTATCAAAACTCACATTGAAAACGTCTCATCAATCCTCTGAACATCCTTCTGCGATCCATTTCCATCTTTCAAATTCTCACACTTAATATCCGTCAAATTCGCCCGTTTCCTATTCAAATTCATCTCAACATCATCCAATTTCGCCATCACTTCATTCTCATCCAAAACCGCAACATTCAACAATCGATTGAGCACACTTTCCTGCTCCTCAATCCATTTCTCAATTCCTGCCACTTCTCGAACCAATTCAAACTCTTGCAAAAGCTGTTTCAACTGCCCAATCTTCTTCAAAACCATTCTTTTAAGCGTCAGAAATTCACTCTCAACATCTCCTTGCTTCTTCGTCAAATCCGATTTCTAAATCAAATTTTTTTAAATATTTAGTAAAATTCTTACAAATCTCTGAATAGTGCCCGTGGTTTGCATCGGCTTCGAATAAATCAGTGCATCCTCCAGCAATTTGTGAATTTCATCCACTTTTGGCTCGAAAATATCCATTTCCGATTTCAAATCCTCCAACTTCTGAAAAAATCTTATTTTTTAAAATAATACAAAGAAAACATGGGCTACCTTCAACATAACTCTATTCAATTCTTCATCATCTTTCCTTTCAATCGAGTCCACAAAAATATGTTTCTGACGTATCCATTCCCAAATTGTTGCGCTTTCTTCATCATATTGGAACAGCTGAAATTGTTCTATTTAAAGACACAGTGTAAGCTAAAAAAAATTTTTTAATTTTCAGCCGAATATGCGTTTTTTCGATCTATTACACTACGTAATCGACTAACAACGAAATAAATCGAAAAATATTCAAATTTTTGCCTTTGCCACCAATTTTTTGGCGGGAAATTCAAAATTTATATATTTTTCTAACTTCGGACAACTACTGCAAATCGATTAATTACCGGTATTTAAGATTTAGCATAAACTGCATTAGGATATTTAGAAAAGTCTCTAATTTTTAAAATTAAATGCTGATAGGTATAAAATAGCTCGTAGTGTGTCTTTAATGAATAAAATTCGTTATTACACTGCGTATCGACTCACAACGAATCGCTGGAATAAAAAATGTTGAAATAAATCGAAAAAATTCAAATTTTTGTGTTTCGCGCCAATTTTTTGTTAAGATTTAGCATAAATTGCATTTAACAATTTAGAAAAAGGTCTACTTTATACAATTTAATGCTTATAGGATTAAAATAGCTGGTAGTGTGTCTTTAATGAATAAAATTCGTTATTACACTGCGTATCGACTCACAACGATGCGTGGGAATAAAAAAATTTTGAAATAAATCGAAAAAATTAAAAATTTTGTGTTTCGCGCCAATTTTTCTGGCGGGAAATTCAAATTTTAATTTTTTCAAACTTCGGACAGCTACTTTAAATCGATTAATTACATGTATTTAAGAGTTAGCATAAATTGCATTAGATAACTTAGAAAAGTCTCTAATTTAAAAATTAAATTCTGATAGGCTTAAAATAGCTGGTAGTGTATCTTTAACGAATAAAATTCTTAAAACTCCTCTCACCAACACCATTCTCTCCAAAATCATGCCCCTATCATCAAACAACTCCTTCATCTCCGTCCAATTCCTCTCAATCTCGTCAATCATCTGCATATGTGGTCGTGTAACCCTTCCAACCTTCTTCACATCCATAATTATATCATTCACACTTCTCCTTCGATTCTCAATCTCTTCCGAATCATTCTCATACCGTCTCAAAAGCTTCTGCACACTGAGCAACGAGTCGAAATTCGGATCCTTTGACAAAAACTCAATTTTCCCTTTAATCCAATCATTATGACTGTTCAACTCTGCCATCTGCTCCGAGTCCTCGATAAGCTCTTCAGTTTTATCGATTTTTTGGCCAATACTATCCAAAAATGTCTGAAAAATTGAAGAATTTCGTATATTTCTTATTCAGAAGCTTTAATTACATTCAATTGACGTTCAACTTCATCCAACAAGCACATTGCCTCATTTGACGTATTATCAACATCATTCTTTCGCTTTCCAACCGCTTCTTTGTATCCTTCTCCGATTGATATCAATTGCTTACAATTTGATATAATTCTTCTCAAGTTCTGGTTTCTCAATGGTGAATCTGTCTCATCTTCCTCCGACTGAAAGTAGAGAATACCTTTTTTCCAAAAAAATGATTTTTTTCTATAAATCGGTTATAATTTCGTGAAAAAAAGGCCAGAAAACCGGAAACTCATTTCAAATCGAAAATAAACGAACATTTTGGTTTTTGACTGTGAGAAATTCAAGTTTAAAAACAGGGAAAGTGCCATTTTCGTGTAAAATCATCTATTTAAATATTGTGGCCGATTATTACCATTAATTAGAGAAAAAACCGAAATTTGTTTTTAAAAAATAATTTTCCAAAATAAAATATTACGTTTTCTTCTCTAATCGTTATTATTTAAATAAATTTAAAAATACATGATTTTACACACAAATTACACCTTCCATGTTTTTCAACTTGTATTTCTCGTGTAAACCAGTCAAAAACCATGTTTTTCTTAATTTTCAATCGAAAAATTGAATTTAAAATAATTTCCGGTATTTCTTGAAGCCTTTCAACCGCGGTTGCTTTAAATTCCATAAAACCCTTTTTGTATTATTTTCATAAAAAATAAAAAAACTTGAAAATTTTAAACATTTCAATCGATCTATGAAATAAATTCGATAAAGTTGAACCATGTCTTTAATTTTAAAGGAGGGCTTTACATAGCTATTGAATGCAATTGGGATAAAACTAGACTTCATTCTCATTCCAAATCTGTTTTTAAAATTTTCTAAAACCACCTAGAAGCCGAGAAAATGAGCTTCAAAACAATGGCCTAGAAACGTTTCCACACGGAGATTTTTCTAGGCCATTGTTTTGAAGCTCATTTTCTCGGCTTCTAGGCGGTTTTAGAAAATTTTAAAAACATATTTGGAATGGGTATGAGGTCTACTTTTATTCCCAATTGCATTCATTAGCTTCCTAATGTCCTCATTTAAAATTAATGCCAAAATTAAAGACATGGTTCCACTTTTTCGAATTTATTTCTGAGATCGCTGAGATAGATTGAAATATTTAAAAAATTTCATGTTTTTTATTTTTTATGATAATAATACGAAAAGTGTTTTTATGGAATTTAAAGCGGTTTGTTAAAAGGCTTCAAGAAATACCGGAAATTGGTTTAAATTCAATTTTTCGGATGAAAATAAATAAAAACTTGGTTTTTGACTAGTTTACACGAGAAATACAAGTTGAAAAAAAGTTCAAAAATATAATCTTGAAAATTTCAATAATTTGTACCCTGTCTTTAATTAAGAAAAAAACTTCGCAATCAGTAAGTAATTTTTGACTTCTAAATTCATATTTTTGCTCAAAAATGGAACTATTTCAACCTTTTTTTGTATTTTTTTGTAAATTTCAATTTTTTTGTGTATTTTCTGTATACTTCGACCTTTTTTTGTATATTTCTGTCCCAATAACCAAAAACCAAACCTTATTAAAAGCATCCTCCATAAACCTCTCAACCCTCTGCACAAACTTGTCCGTATTATCAACATGCCTCTTCACATCATACTCCTCCAATTGTGCTTCATGCTCCCTTACCAAACTTTCAATATTCCTCTCAATCTCCTCAATATTCCTCCGAATTCGATTCTCCATCGTTCCCGACCATTCTCGATCCTCCATTCCTTCAAGAACCGGCAGCAAATACTCAAATTCATTCACAATTTTCTCCAATTGCTCCCTTATCGGACTAATCCGATTCTTCGAGCTTTTCAATCTCGCCTCTCTATGAATTTCCGTCTTCAAATTATGAATCATCGTCTGCGTCTCTTTTTTCAGCTCTTCACTGCTATCAAGATTGTAGAAGATATCCAATTTCTGCTGAAGTCGCAATTTTTGCGTGCTGCACGCTGTTTTCAAATTTTCTTTGATCTTCAAAAGCTCCTTCAACATTTTTTCAGCGTTTTTGCTCTGAAATTTAACTTTTAAAGAAAATATCCAACTTTTTAAGAATATATCTACCAATCTCCCAATTTTCGCATCCATCTCAACACTCTCAATCTGTTCCACCACACTAGCACATCTCGGAACCAGCCCGTCAATCATGGTCACCATTTTTTCAACCTGCTCACAGTGCTCATATTTCCAGTCCGTATTTACCAACGAAACCTTGAAAATTGAGTAAATTTTATGCTTTTCGTTTGAAAACCAGTTTTTTAAAATGAAATCTAGCTCTTCTCGCTCAGGAGCGTAAGAAACTTTTCAAAAACTGCTTATAAGCATGATTTTTTGAGCTTCATTGAAATTCGAACTTTGAAGAGCTATAACTTGGCTCAAAGTTGATAGAAATGGATAAAAACTCGAGGAAATCATAATGGGAATTTTTCTAATCAATAGGAATATTCCTAATGTGCTAAATTTGAGCAAATTTCATCCGTTTTTTCTTAAAATTAGTGTTTCTTCAAGTTTTTATCAATTTCTATCAACGTTGAGCCTAGATAGAGCTCGTCAAAGTTCGAATATTTACTTATTTTCGAGAATATCTCTTTTTCGTTAAAATATAGATTCAAATCGATTAAAATCGCGCAAAACGTTCAAAAAAAAGCTTTAAAAAACCAGAAATTCTTTTAAATTCAAATTTTCAATTGTAAACGAGTAAAAATATGAGTTCTCATGTATTGAACATTCTGGAGTGCCTTCTATAGAAAATTCCAGGAGCTTCTACAGCATTCCAGAATTTTTTATAGAATTCCAGAAGATTCCGAGTCACAACTCTTATTTTTTACTCGTTTACAATTGAAAATTTGAATTTAAAAGTATTTCTGGTTTTTTAAAACCTTTTCTGAAAGTTTTACGCGATTTTAACCGATTTGAATCTAAATTCTTCCGAAAAGGAGGTATTCTCGAATTTTCAGACTCAAAACCATGCTTATGTAGCAATTTTTGAACAATATGAGCTAAATGCACTTTATTTTAAAAAATCTGCTAAAAAATAAAGCCCTTTCCACCTGAATCCAAAAACTCACCAGATGTGAAGCTTTCGCATGAATTTGAAAAATCTGCTCCTCAATAAACATCATCTCAATTTTGTCCTCAAGTGACTTATTAACATCTTCCGCAATATTCTTCGTCTTCTCATAGGCGTTTTGAACATCGTCGAAATGTTTTTTAACCTTTTCCACCTCGATATTTCGATTTATCAGCTTTTCAGCAGATCTCGAGAGATTCTCGACCGTCACGTCCCATGAATTAAAATCGAATCGATTCGTTTCAATCCAAACAGCAATCTCGTCACAATTTGAAGATTCGGAGATTTCTTGGCTTCGTAGGTCTTCCTGGAAATATTTTCATTAAAGGAGGGCCTTCAAAATATAAATGACGGTAAATCACCGAAAAATGCCATAATTACGTTATAAATGGGTTTCAAGCATTTTTTTAAAAATTTCATAGAAGAAAAAACGTAAAAAACAAGCTCCGCGGAAGAGTTTTGGTTTCTAGTCCTCGATAATTTTGGTTCCTAGGCCACCAATTAAATTTGTTGCATTTTTATTCATTTTTTGCTTTTTTTTTGCATTTAATATGGAAAACATATGGGTTTTTCATTTTAAATGAAAAAAAAACAAAAAAGAATGAATAAACATGCAAAAAATTATATTAGGTGGCCTAGGAACCCAAATTATCGCGGACTACAGTACTCCACATAAATATAGGTTCACCTGTAAAAACTTCGAAAAATCGCCAAATTTCGAATTTTGAAAAAAATGGTCGAACACAAAACGTAAGCATTTAGGAAGCCTTAAAATATAATCAGAAGTGTTTTTGGAAAAAATTGAAATTCGAGAATAAATTTGGATTTTTCCCATTTTTGGCTTTTCGTCAATCCAAAGAATTTTTTTGGTAGTTAACCTATCTTTCTGTGGATTGGCGAAAAGCCAAAAATAGAAAAAATCCTAATTTTTTCTTGAATTTTTGCTTATATTTTAAGGTTTCCTAAATGCTTACTTTTTGTGTTCGACCATTTTTTCAAAATTTGAAATTTGGCGATTTTTCGAAGCTTTCACAGGTTTTTCAGATATTTATGTGGAGTACTGTAGAAACCAAAACTCTGGGAACTTTTTTGCAGTTAGCTCGTTTTTTTCCATTTTTTCTTCTATGAATTTTTTTTTAATGTTTGAAACCCATTTATAACACAAATATGTCATTTTTCGGCGATTTAACGTCATTTATATTCTCCGTGAAGCCCTCCTTTAAAACGTACCATTTTCTCCGAGCACCAATACAAAACCTCTTCCGCTTCCTTCATAAACTTCTCAATATCCTCCCGATCTTCCAGATTTTCCATCCATTTTTCGAAGAATATCTCAAATTGTCTCAATCTTTCAGCAGTTTCCTCAATATCCTTATCAAGAACATCATTATTATTATTATCATCCTTGATTTTCTCGCCCAATTCCTCAACTCGTTGTCGCGTCATCCTCATTTCAATCTCTACCGCTTTTCGATACTTCATTCCATCTTTCACCCCCATTTTCCCATATTTTTCCTCCATTTCCATCTGCTTTTCATTCATCCAATTCCTCATTTCCTTCGAATTTTCCAACAATTGCTCAATTCTCTCATTCTCATCCATTTCCTTCATCATATCATCCACAAAAACTTGAAATTTCGTCCATTCTTCCTTCACCTTGTCGAAAATTGCATTCTCCTCTATTGTCGGCTCAGAAATATCCCTGAATTGTGAAAGAATCTCATTCCAAATTATCGATTTTTTGCGGATTTCATCAAAAAGTTGGCGAGTATTCCCTGCCGCCCATTCAACGCCCTTCTGACTTCCGATCCATTCCAGAAGAAGTTCACACTTTCTGCAGAATTCGAGAGAATCTTGCTCTTTTTTAAAAACCGCCTGTTTTTCGGAAAGAAGCGAAAGAAGATGTTCAAATCGCTGGCGGATTTTAGAGGTGGTTTCCTTTAAAATATGTATTTTTTCTAAATTAATTAAAAATTTCAATAATAACCTCGATCTCCTGTTTAGCATAATGATTGATAGCAACAAGTCTCGCTGAAAATGCTTCAACTGCTCGAACAGTTGGCTCTATGCCAAAAACACTTTCCTTCAAACGATCCAACAATTTAGTGCACTGGAAACATCTTATTCTAATTATTTTTCAATCAATAATAGTGTTTACCTTGTTCAACTGGTCCAGATTATGTTTAACCACAATTTTCTCCAGCTTTTCGATCAATTCTTCAATATTTTGCTCGACTTCGTTGGCACCTCTGGAAAAAAAGCAAAATTTCAATATTATCAATATTTTTCAACTCGAACCTATTAAACTCCTGCAATTGACACGCTTGCAACAAGCATTCCCTTTTTTGCTCGGCAGCCTTCTCAAAATCCGAGAATTTTTGAAGAACATGAGTTCGCCGGCTCTGAAAATCAATAATTTGTTGGAAAAATTATATATAAATGTGAAATTTACCGAAATTTCGTCGATGAGCTTCTCATCAATTAAGCGGGAGCTCATTTTTGGAGATAGGTTGGAAATAGTAATCACAATATTAGTTCGTAGCTCGAAATCTGGAAATTGAAGGGAAGAAATTGATTATAACGAAAATTACGAGGAACAGCACATAGATTTTCAAGAAATGAAGTTTTTTGAAAAAATAAATAAATATCTAGATTTTTTTTTTGAAAACGTGGATGTATAAATTTTTTTTTTAATATTTGTTCAAAAATCGTTCAATAAACCCCTGAATTCCTAAAATATCAGTTCGGAATTTAATGTCGAAGATGTACACATTCAATTACATCAATAACTCCAAGGTTTTCAAATCGTTATCGATTGATGACGAAATCGTATTTTTGGACCGTTTTTGGTGGAAACCAAATAGATTTTATAAATTTATTTATATCCGACGTATCGGCTATTATCTTTTAATTCACAGAAAACGATGAAACGGAATTGTTAAAAAATGGGCATATTTTCAAAAAGCGACAAACTATGCTACCGTAACCCAACCTTCAAAGGGACATATGATTTTGTGAGTAGGTAGTTTCACCACGAACACCATTTTATTTTTCAATTTTTCGCGGAAATTTGAATTTTCGCTACTACATGATGTTTTCAGGAAGAGTGTTTGGAATAGAAATGAGGGAACAGTAAGTTAAGATTTTTTTCAGGTATTTAATCACAATATTTGTTCTTAGCTCGAAATCTGAAAATAGATTAAAGTGATGGATATTCAACGAAGCTCATATATTTTCAAGGAATGACGTTTTCTGAAAAAAATTAAATATCGGGAATTTATTTTAGAAAACGAGGATATATATATTTTTTAATTTGTCCAGGAATTGTCCAATAAACTCCTTCTCATCATATTCCTGAAAACCAGTGTTTTATCGGAACTTCCTTTTAAAGATATAAATACAAACTGACAACTAAACCCAGAAGTTATCAAACCTTTGTCGGCACATTAACTGATTTATCCAAACATGTCAAATTGTGTTATCATATAACTATAACAAACCAATCCTTTCTTTTATCTATTTTCACACATTTATTATCAAATGCCACCTATCACTTGCTCCCGCCTGCCCCGCCCCCTTTATCCTAAGTGTCCTTGCTTTTGATCCATATTCATTATAATTTATTTTATCCGGCTTTATAAACAATCACTCTTCTCATTTTTATATACATTTTTTATCTTTTATCTCACAAAAACCCTTGTTAGGTCCTAATTTTCAAAATTTACAGAATGCCCTTATAACGAATCTATACTTCGCTGATGATTTCCGATTGGAATAAATATTCTCAAATTTGACTTAATCAAAATAGAAAAAAAACATAAGAACTCGGATGATTTTCATCGGTTGATATAGGAAAAAATGTAAGTTTTAATATTTTTGTTTGATTAAAATGAAAATACCGGGAAATAGATTATTTTAAGAAAATTGTATTCGAGCCGATCTCGGGTGCAGACCATTACATGTAATATTACAAAACTTCCCAAATTCTGAGCTGTTTACATGTAATTTTACAAATTGCCGCGCGCGCATGTAAATCACGCACACGCGGATACATAAATTCACTTTGCTTTTTATTTCCATGTGCCAATTGGCGAAGTGGATAAGAGGTGTGTCGAGCGGTATGGAGGGCACGAGATTGGTTTTTTGAAATAAAATGTTGCCTCTGTTGACGTTCTCTTTACATGTGTTTTTACAAAATTCTTTTACAAGTAATTTGAGGTGTAACAAAATATGTAAAAATGCATGTAATATTACATGTAATGGTCTGCACCCGAGTATATAGCGTCCTCGCGAGCATAATCGCACATTTTACTTTCGTCGTCGATTGCAGCTCCCTCATACTGAATATTACTTTTCCAGGCTAAAACGTCAGACTATCTACAGTGCCAACACCGCCAACAAACCAACATTGAGCATTCCAATTCTAGATAGAAGCGGATAAGCAGAAAAAAAACCTATATCCATCGCCACCCGTCAAAAATGAGTAAAACTAGCAACGGCCCTCAAATTCCACGCGACATGAGAGTCATGGCAAGAGACATAACCAATTTAGAAAAATTTAATATATTGATCGATAAACGCTTTGAAAATTTGGAAGACCAAGCAGCTGTCGGTACCGAGGGTCCATCCCGAAGGTCCGTCATGGACACTTTAGAACTTCAAGATTATGAGAAATTTTGCGTTGCGAGGGCTCAAGATTTTAGCTTATACCCATATCTCGATGATGTCAGTGATGACGAAATTACTAAAAATCTTGGGCAGTCGATGAATGCGGCAGCAGCAAGACCTTGTAGGACTAGACACTCAAGAATTCGTAGACGCCCCGGAAGAAGTTAAGTCGCGCTCGAGTTCTATCGCGTCAGAAACCAATGAACCGTAGGGTCTTCCTGAAGGTCCAGCAAGAGTTCGGATGATGAAAGCAATCCAACTGGAAAAATATTCTGGTCAAAGAAGCTTGGGAACACTGGGCTGCAAAATTCGACGATTACTTGGCAATCAGTTATCCAGGCGCTACTGTTGTTCGAATTCACGTTTTTACTTACGAAATTAAATTATTGTTGTTGAAAAATAAAATAATTCTATTTTTTTTTTTCGCTTTTTCTTCAAATATCCAGCATTTCTGACCCTATCAATCGGTCCAACTCCAATATTCTCATTTGATATAGAAGCGGTCGAATTTCACCTTTTGTCGCAAATTGCAAAAACAACCTCGATTTACAAAATCCTGCTTTTTCTCAATTTTTTTCGAATTTGGGTCAAAAAAAGGCTTTTTTTGGCAAAATTTACGTTTTCTTGAGTGTCAATTTTTATTATTCATGAAGCTTAATTTTATTTTTTTTCTAATATGATGTTTTCTTTTTTTAAAGAAGGTTTTTTAAAATAATTTAATTTAAAAATTTAAAAATTCAAATGCATTTTATGGCAAGAAGACTAGATTTTGTAGCTTAAGGTAATTTTTGCAATTTTTGACAAAAAGTGAAATTCCACCGCTTCAATATAATTTTAAAAATTAAAAAAAAATTTTAAATTACTCCTTTTCGGTTTAGTTTGAGAATTTGAAGGAGGACTTTACGGAGATTATGAATGCGCCTGGGATGAAAATAGACTTCAGACCTGGCTGAACTTTTTCGCCGGTGGCCCTTTTTTCTAGGTCATTGTTTTGAGGCGTGTTTTCTCCGCTTCTAGGTGGTTTTAGAAAATTTTAAAAATAGATTTGGAATGAGTCTGAAGTCTATTTTCATCCCAGGCGCATTCATAATCTCCGTAAAGCCCTCCTTTAAGTTGAAAATTCAGGAAATGTGGAAATACGATTAATAAGTAGAAGGGACTTCATCCATTTTATCATTGAAAATTGTAAAAGTATAATATTTAATTATATTGTCAAGATAATAATTTCTGGCCGCTCGTTTTGCGAAGTGTCGTTGGGAATTTACTCGCAGCGCGACCGCAACGCGCTCAAATTCAAATTTCTCAGTTGGCCTTGCGCGTAGCGGTCGCGTTGCGAGTAAATTCCCAACGACACTCCGCAAAACGAGCGGCCAGGAATTTTTATCTTGACAATAATAATCATTAGGTTTCTAAAAATTATTAAGTGTTTTTTTATTGTAAAATAGTGAAAAATTATTCTTTTCCAATTAGGTTTTTTTTGCAAAACATAGCCTGAAAGACATATAGCCTGAAAGTAATATAGGCCAAATATAGCCTGAAAGAAATGACCAAGTGATGGATATTCAACGAAGCACATACATTTTCAAGGAATGACGTTTTCTGAAAAAATTAAATATCTAGAATTTATTTTAGAAAATATATATTTTTTTAGATTTGTCCAAAAATTGTCCAATAAACCGGTTCTCATTATATTCCTAAAAAAACAGTTTTTATCTATCCGATATCGGAACTTCCTTTAAATTTCCTTAAATACAACCTGATCACACATTCAATTACAACACTAAATCCAGACGTCAAACCTTTGTCGGTATATTAACTGATTTATCCAAACACGTCAAATTTTGTTATCATATAACTATAACAAAGAAATCCTTCTTTTATCTATTTTCACACATTTGTTATCAAATGTCACTTATCTCTTGCTCCCGCCTGCCCCGCCCCTTTTACCATACATGTCCTAGTTTTTGATCCATATTCATTATATTTTATTTTAATAGTCTTTATGATCACTCTTCTTATTTTAAAATGCCTTTTTTTATCTTTCATCTCACAAAAAACTTTTCTTAGGTCCTAATTTTCAAAATTTACAGAATGCCCTTATAACGAATCTATACTTCGCTGTTGACTTCCGATTGGAACAAATATTCTCAAATTTGATTTAATCAAAATAGAAAAAAAAAGAATTCGGATGATTTTCAACGGTTGATACAAGATAAAAGTAAGTTGTTTTAAATGTAAAACGAAAATACTGGAAAATATATTCTTATTTGGATTCTTTACTAATTTTGGGTTTCTATTCCATTTCTTTTTCGTTAGTTGAAAAACTATCCACGAAAACAATGTTGGCAAAACGGCCTAACTGATCGGCCAAGTGCGAGAATTTTCGAAAATGGTTTTAAAATAACGAGAAGAACATGAAAATTGAATGGAAACCCAAATTCAGTAAATAGTCCCTTTAATAAGCAGAATAAATTCCTGAATTAATATTTTTTTCTTTCAGTCATCATTGAAGATGAGCGAATGAACGATGTCGAGGACAAGAGTTCCGAAACTAGTTCCGACTAAAACCTTCGTGGATACCGTCTTTCACCGACAGCTCCATATTTGTCGGGTTATGTCAGCGTACCCGAGATCATTAGTGGTCGTCGTGGAGGAAAGGGAAATTAGAGTTCGAGTTGATGAAGCAGAAATCGGGGCTGGATCGAAGTCCGGAGTGGTGTGCTCAACGGTGCCCAATGTCTGCTTTTGAAGGAACAAACTTGATTCCCGGACTGATAACCCAAATCATGAATGGAAAGGATGCCAACGTTTCTCTTCAATTCACCGACGATTCGACACAACTGATTGAAATGTGGACAGCGATGAATGTCGATTAACCAATTACTTTGGGACGCGATCCCGCAACAAATTTGGATGCTTGCCGAGCGATTATGTCGTTTTTCAAACCGCAATTTGTAAAGACAAAAAATCTACCGTCAATACATTGGACAAGCCGAAGTCACCAGATCACATAGACTCGTCAACCAGGACCAACGGATTATTATAAACGATCGAATTGGATGATGCTCTTACTACCGCTGTGACAACATCTGGAATCAGCATCACAATCGACCCAACAGGATCAGGGAAAACAGCGTTAGTTAGTGCGCTCTCCAAAGCCGCCGGCGTTATAATTACGGGGTCAACGAATCAATCGATCACCATCAGCACTATCGATTCTGGAAGGAATTGTGGAAACAAAAAAAAAATTAAATATTTACTTACTGAAAATAAATTATTGTTGTTGTAAAATAAAATATTTGGCATTTTTTTCGCTTTTTCTTCAAACATCCAACATTTCTGACTCGCGATCGGTTAATCGGCAAATTTTCTCATTTGATGGAATTTTGAATTTTTTAAAGGAGGACTTTACGGATGTACCTTAAATGAAAATAGACGTCATTCTCATTCCAAATCTGTTTTTAAAATTTTCTAAAACCACCTAGAAGCCGAGAAAATGAGCTTCAAAACAATGGCCTAGAAAAAGTAGCCACCTGGCCGAACTTTTTTCCTATTAGCTTTTTTCGTGTTTCATTAATAAATAGTTATGCAAAATGCTTATATTAGTCCTTTTTTACGTTTTTTTTGGATTTTTCATGCCTGCGGACTAGTTTTCGCCGGTGGCCCCTTTTTCTAGGCCATTGTTTCGAAGCTCATTTTCTCGGCTTCTAGGTGGGTTTAGAAAATTTTAAAAACAGAGTTGGAATGAGAATGAAGTCGTTTTTCATTTAACAAGGGAAGTATACGAGCTAAGGATAATTGTTTTGAATGGGATATAGCTCATTGGAAAGATCATATTCTTGTCTACAAGGAACCGTTTTCATTTTTTGCCGACGGGCTCCTAGGAATTTTTTATGGTCCCTCAAAGTTTTACCAAAATTTCGTTATTTTCCCTCTCACATATATTTGGTATTTCACCAATAAATTTCAACCGACTTGGTGGTGCAGCGCCAGTGTGTTTGACTAGTGAGCATGAGGTCGAGAGTTCGAACCCAGACAAGGTTTTTTATTTTGTTTTGTTTTTTTTTTGCTGCTTTTGTGAAATTTCAAGAGTGTTATATTCCTGTTTTCAAATTTTTCGAAACGCGAAATTCTGTATTTGCGTTGAAATCCCATGTTGATTTAGCGGAATCCTTTTTGGAGTGTCAGGGCAAAATAGGCGAGATTTTACAGTGCGCCGCAAAATTCCAAAGGGTCCCCCCATGGAAAAATTTTGAAAAAATTTTTTTAAAATGTCCCCATATTATCAGAGGAATAAATATTTACTGTTTCCCAAAATATTAGCCATCTTGTGGACCTATGGGCCACGTGGCAACGGCTCAAAAAACCTTCAGTCCCTATCTCGCTTTCCAATACAGGTAATATTTTGCGATACACTAAATATTTATAGGTAAGACACCCGCTGATAATATGGGGAGATTTTAAACTTCACAAAATCAGCAAAAAAAAAATTAATAAAAACCTTGTCTGGGTTCGAACCCTCGACCTCATGCTCACTAGTCAAACACACTGGCGCTGCACCACCAAGTCGGTTCAAATCTACTGTTGAAATACCAAATATATGTGAGAGGGAAAATAAAGTAAATTTTTGGCAAAAACTTTGAGGGACCATAAAAAGCTCCTAGCAGTCCGTCGGCAAAAAATGAAAACGGTTCCTTGCAGACAAGAATATGATCTTTCCAATGAGCTATCTCCCATTCAAAACAATTATCCTTAGCTCGTACACTTCCCTTGTAAGGTAATTTATTATCTCCGTAAATCCCTCCTTTTCGGTTTAATTTAAGAGTTAAAGTTGAACATTCTGGAAATGTGGAAAAGCAGAACTTAAATATAAAAATTGCAAAAAATCGTTCAATTGTTTCAATTGGTTGATTTTTCGATTAAGAATTTTCATAAAATTGAAAAGAAAAGAATCAACATTAATATTGCAAGAAATTTCCACGAGTAAAATATTAATTAATACATTGTATTTAAATAATTGAAAAAAAAAATCTATACGATGTAAACCGGATTTTAATTAATAAAAATTGCAAGTAATTAATATATCACACTTAAAGTCATTTTCGAATCAGATGGCAGAGGTATTCAGCGAGTTTTAAAAGCTATGTTACAAAAAATACAGAGTTTTAGAAAAAAGAATAGATAGCAATGAGATAAAAATAACATTAATCTGGCGGCTCGACGACTTTAAAACTTTTCGACAATCCAACCAAACAGTTACAATAGACCGAAAAATACCCAAGTCGGTATGTTCCAACAGGTAGGTCGGAAAATTCACAAGTCGAATATTTCTGCTCATCGATTATTTGTTGGAAACATGTGGCGACGTAGAGCCAATTCATTGCCGTTGTGCAATCATCGATTGTAGCCTGCAATTTTAAAACTTAATGCTTTATTTACCTTTTTCCCATTTACCGGAAAAACACCAATCCAATCTCTATAACTACTAAAATCTTTCCAAAATATTGGATCGATTTGAAATCTTCCAGTCAATGGAATCGTTGTATACCAGGTTGGAAGTTGTTCAAATATTACATCCCAGTGTGATTTTGGTGCAACTGGCATCTATAAAACAGAATCTCATTAGGTTAAATATAATTTGTAAAAATTCACATTTATTCCAAATTTCGCAACAACCGGAAAATGATCACTTGCAACCGACTGCTCATTCGACTTGTACCCAATACAACTAATCCCTTCCCCTTTGTACAAAACACGATCACACCAGGAAGGCGTTCGTTTCGAGTCGTGTTCCTTCGTCCCAACAACTAATCGATAAGTCGGTGCAAAAGTGATCGGCTGCTCTTGAAAACCAATAAACGCGTCTCGTTCCACTAGAGCACGTTTCAATTGCTCCCGACTGTCCAAAAGATCCGTAAACGTTCCACTTTTGATTTTTCTCATCACTGTGTCCGTATGCTCTTCTAACCTAAAGTTCAAGTCTCCAAACCAGAATATTGCTCTGCAACTACATATTTTGTTGGGCAAAGGATTATGAAGCCCTACCTCACACTCTTATCTTCCGGAAATGTGCAAATTCGATTAGTATGATACTGATTTATCCGTTTTTGATATGATGCAACATCGTGTATAAAATGGCTATCCACAAAAACAATTGAGAATGGACTCTAAAATAAAATAAAAACATTTATAATAATAATTAAAGTAATCAATACTCTTAGCTGAATTCGAACACCTATTGATCCTTTATGTCCTGTCAATCCTCCCATAGTATTCCTTGAAAATCGAAATTCGATTTTTTTGATCTGAAAAATTTCGAATTTCCCTCATTTTTCATTCTAAAAAAAGCCCAAACCAATGAAATAATCGTTCTCTTCGCAAAAACAAACACTTGATTCGTTGCTTGATAATTCTTCGCCAATAGGACCATCTTAACTTCTCGATTCATCCAACTGATAATATTCTGCGACCACGTGATCATTGCCCCTCCGATTGTTTCAGCATGCGCCACTTCCTGCAGTCCTATCACTACCAAATTACTCGACTCCTCAATTTGTGCGTCTAGAAATTGTTTAACAATGTTCTGATCAGCTGTCCGCATCGCGACATTGTATGTGATGATTGTCACTTTCCAATCCATTGCTGAAAATTTTGAAAATTTCAGAAGAAATTAAGAATTCTGAAATGGGTTCCATAATAATATGCCTTTTTTTTGCATTCGAGTGGACTCGAAAATTCGGGTTTCTAGGCCTAGGTCAAAAATTAAGCGTTTCAGTATATTTCGCGAATTTAAGCAACAGGGGTGCTCGGAAATGAGTTTGGAATAAATTATACGAAACTTTGATGTAGAAAAACTTCTTTTTTTTTTGAAAATTAATGAGAAAAATGGAAAATAAAGTTGTCCGTAGGAAATTTGGATTTCTAGGCCATGTGCGTATTTTTTCTTTTTTCGGCCTAGAAACCCTAATTTTGAGACTTCCTCAAAACAGAAGGATAACAAAACCTCTTAGTTTCGTACACTATTTTCTCTATTTCGTGTGTTTACGACACTCCGCAGTTACACTTTTGGTAAACAACGTCTCATTGTTTAGCTAAAGTGTAACTGCGGAGTATCGTACCCGTACAAAAAAGAAAATATTGTGCGGAACGAAGATATTTTGCCATCCTTCTGTTTTGAGGACGTCTCAAAATTCGGGTTTCTAGGCCACGTAGAAAAACATACGTAGATGGCCTAGAAGATCCATTTTTTTTCATTGATTTTCAAAAAAAAATGTTTTCTACATCAAAATTTAGATAATTTTCGTCTTATTTACACCAAACTCATTTCCGAGCCCCTCTTTTCCTTAAATTTAAGCGCGGAATAAGCGTAAACGCTTAATATTTGACCTCCAAAGCAATTAATCATAAAAATGGCCTAAACAATATAATATCATCGAAAATTCCGACTATATTGGAACTCAGTGAACAACCTTTGCTCTACATTCCTTCATTAATTAGAAAAAAAAGTTATAAAACGAAAAATACAATTAATTATCAAAAAAAAAAGCATAATAATCAGTAGAACCAGAACAGTGGGGGCGGGGGAGTACAAATCAAGAATAAAACACATTAAAACAATTAATCAAAGAAAAGAAAAACGAATTGACTGAAATCTAAATAATATATCCATGTTATACAAAAATTATGTCGAGATGGCGGAAAAAGTGGAACTAATTACAAAAATACAGAGTAAAATGTGTGGGATGATGACATTCAGAGAAAACAGAAAAAAAATGGGTTCAAGAGAGTAAAGTGCCAAAAATGTACAATTCCTTCATATCATAAATCCGGCGAAAAAAAAAATGTATATCGACCAATTCATATCAAATTGGAGGACCCGACTAATGAAAAATCTTCAATTTTTCAAAATTAAATATTCTAAAATGAATGAACTAGATGTGTGTTGAATTACAGCCGAAAGATCTTGGTTCATTTTTTTGTGGTTGTTGGAAGTTTATACATTATGTATAAGAATTTACGACAATTTTGAAATTGCCCTTCTTACACGTTTCCTCGGTGGCGATCGAATTGAAACAACTTCATCGTCCGGATCGTTTGTTGATGTTAATACCGCTTCAAGAAGTTCATTGGCCAATTCGTGGCGATCCTGAAAATTGCAAATTAGTATCTAATTTTTCGAAATAATGTGAATACTGTAGAAGCAAACCGATTC
The DNA here is from genome assembly GCA_964036255.1 of Caenorhabditis virilis. NCBI lineage: Eukaryota > Metazoa > Nematoda > Chromadorea > Rhabditida > Rhabditidae > Caenorhabditis > Caenorhabditis virilis. The sequence goes on along the minus strand of OZ038417.1, from coordinate 4,662,502 downwards.
CAAAACGCGCTCTACTTACAAATGTCGGTTTTTGGCGTGTTCCGGTGCACGGGCAAAAAAATAATTTTTCATAATTGGTCCAATAGATACAAAAAATGCATTTATGACTCAAAAATAATATTTTAAATACGTACGGACACGGTAAAGGCCATAAAAACTTGCGAAAACAGTGGTTGGAATCGAATTGAACGAACAGTAGAAATTTTTAGACTTTAAAAAGTTAATTTTCATTCAAATTCCTAAATTTAAAAAAATACTGCTCTAGAACTCAAATGATAAGAAATTCAACCTAAGAGATGTCAAAAAAGTCAATTTTTAGTATTTTTGATATTTTAGGAATTAGATTTTCTGCTTTTCTTGCACTTTTTGAATGGAATCTGGGTCATCTCGCTTTTTTTTAAAAAATGGATTATATTCAAAATAATCTTTAAAGACATTGTGCCACTTAATTTAAGACAGTTCTTTCAGCTGTAAAAATAACTCCGTAACTCGAAAATCTCTTTTTTTCGACTTGATATCACCTTATATTCTAATAATCTCTTTCAGAACATGCAAAAAAGAAGCCATACCTTTTTCAAAGCCTTCCACTCCGTCGTCTTTATAATACTCTTATGATGAACCGTCAAAAACCTGATAACCGCTGATTTCAAAATACAGGCCGTATACGTATCCGAAAACATGGCAATATTGGTGATATTCTTATGATTAATCGTCAAAGCAATCTGTTTTTCACATTGTTCTTTGAGCGGCAAAACTTCATACTTATCAGCTGCAAAAATTTATAATCTTTTTAATTTTTAAATTACAAAAAAACTTACCAATCGCCAGAACTTCGTCAATCAAGTGTGAATCTAATGCATCAGTGTTTCCGGTATACATAAATTCAACCATTGCTTTGACCTGAAATATCAAAAATTGATTATTCAGAACGGGAACAAAAAAGTGACAAACCGATTCATATTTCGCATCCAATATATCGATAACCCCTTTCTGCGCTTCAATCATATGCTCACTGCCAAACATTGATTTGAAAACTGGCGAATTTTGACCAAGGATACATCTATGCGCTTTGATTTGCTTATTTCCGACCTGTAAAATTATAATATGAGTTTGGAACTTGAAATCAATTTTTTTAACCGAAATTTCTCAACATTTCATTTCAAAAGACCTTTTAATCAAAGTTTCGATGCAAAAAGGGGTCCTATGCCAAAAAATGTGCAAAATAATCTAATTTAGAGAAAATGTAAGATTTTTGGCGCTTTTTCTCATTTTATGGCTAAAATTAGCCCCATATTCAATAATTGTAATAATTGAACACCTTGAGAACACCTTACATTCAAAAGTTTCGAAATAGAAACAATTTTTAGCAAATAATTCTAATTCTTAGATATTCTCTATTAATCTTACCTGAATGACACAATCCGTAAAAAGTTCACTCTCCCACATCTCTCGATTATTCTCCCTAATACAAAGTTCAGTCTTCTCTTCCAAATCCTCAAGAAAATTGATGTCATCATCAACAGGTTCGACCGATATCTTCGATCCTGGGGGGAAATACTCAACTTCACATATAAGGAACAGAGTTCCGTCCGCTCTTAAAGCACCCATCATTTTGTCTCGAGAAACTTGGAATTTGCCGCGTCCTTGTTGGTTGGTGAAGTCTTTTGTGTCTCGACAAACACTGATTCTTTGGGAATTTGCATCCAAAGCGTAGATTTGGAATTCTGTCATGATTGGTTCTTCACCTCTCTGGAAATTAAGATATTATTGATTTTTTCAAAGGAAAATGATAAATTTGTACCTGTAGTCCCACTTGTCTCAAAAAGAATGAAACATTGTTCATATCTTCTTCTCGTTTACCATTTGGATACACGTGTAACTCCCAACAAACCGTTGGAGCTTGTGGAACACTGAACTGACGACTTATTAGATTACAACCATTTTTCACCAATTTCATCAGCTTTTCAAACTGAAAAATAGCAAAATTTATTAATAAATTAAATAATCATTTTAAAAACACACCTGCTCGATCTTCCATTCCAATTTTGTTGAAAGTGCAGTGACTTTCGTCGCTTGTTTCGAAACAACCTCCAGTTTTCTTGGCTGTGGCGAATTGGAATCGTCAGCTGAAAATATGACTTTTATTTAATTTTTTTTTTGATACAAAGCACATACATCTGAGGGAAATTGGTCGACACGGAACAACACCAACTACTCGTGAGCTTGAAGGTTGGCTCATCGATTAGTTAAAAAAAATTATGTCTGAAAAACAGAATATGGTTATTTTTTTATCAATTTTGAGAGTTAATAGTTTTGAAGATAATCGAAAAAATACGAGACAATCGCGAAAAAATGCGATAAGCAAGTAACAAAAATTACGAAATGTTTACAAAAAGAATTAGCGCAAATTACACAGGTATTGTTACATCGGTACATCTAAAAACATGAAAAGCAATCCAGAACTGGGAAAAAAACGAAATTTGGCTGAAAATAGTCTGAAATTGTAAGAAAATTCGAAAATTAATTTGACACCGCCTTTTATCGATTGGACTCATGAAATTAGTGTTCAAACTGCCGCCACAGTATCCGCAATTACCTGCACATCTTACTTGGACGATGCTCCGTGTTTACGGTTGTTTGTAGTTTAGTGCAGTTTGGATTTGAATTTCGAAAATTGTTTTTTGGCGTCGTTTTTTATAAAAATGTTGTTTTTCCTGAAATATATTTGCAAATTACTATAAATTAACCGTTAAAAGCGTTGGAGGCATTAAAACCTTGAATTTTCAATGTAAAATTTTGTTTTTTTTTCTCAAAAATTGATAAAAATTGCTAATTCAGACTTTTTTGTCATTTTTATTATTAAACCAGGTTTTTGAATTGAAAAAAAAAATCAGGTTATTGTTACTTACATTTTTCTTAATTAAAAAGCGAAAATTTTCAGCCAAAAATACTCAATTTTACTCTTCCGTAAAGTCAGAACAACTTTTGCGCGCTCACAAATTGCCGTGGGCCCACACACATAAGCGTCATTTACACCGGTGTTCACAAGTAGCTTGGTGGTGTAGTGGTTACGCCTTTTGTGTGCTGTGCGCAAGGCCATGGGTTCGTTCCCGGTATGGGTACATTTTATAAAAAAAGCGTACTACCGTAGCATTGTAGTTTAGACGCGCAAAAGTTGTTCTGACTTTACGGAAAAGTCTCAATTTTTACCATTTTTTTTTTCGAAAGTTACCCATTTATGGCCATTTTACTATTTTTCTCTTCTTACCGGAATTTTTAACTTGCAATGTATGTTTTTTAAAATTTTTTCCACAATTAAAATTTCACGTAATTTTTATTGAAATCTTCGTTTTCAATTAGTAATAATTATTTTTCTCATTTCAATTGAACTCGCTTTCTCATTTAATTGTTGTAACTTTGTTTGATTTCATGCAGCCTGAATGATATTTTTCAGGTATGGCCTTCCAGCAACGATATGCTGGTGGTCCACCTCATCAGCAATCGGAAGCTCCACCACCGGTTCCCGAACATGTTCTGGAAGAAAAAGCTCGAAAATGGAAACAATTGCAATCGAAGCGTTATGCGGAGAAGCGAAAGTTTGGAGTAGTCGATGCTCAAAAAGAGGAGATGCCACCAGAGCACGTTCGAAAAATCATCAGAGATCACGGAGACATGACCTCTCGAAAATACCGAAACGATAAGAGAGTCTATCTCGGAGCATTGAAATACATGCCACATGCTGTTCTGAAGCTTCTTGAAAATATGCCAATGCCTTGGGAACAAATTCGTGATGTTAAAGTTTTGTACCACATTACCGGAGCTATCACATTCGTCAACGATATTCCAAGAGTAGTTGAGCCCATTTATTTGGCACAATGGGGTACAATGTGGATCATGATGAGAAGAGAAAAGCGTGATCGTCGTCATTTCAAGCGAATGCGATTCCCACCATTTGATGATGAAGAACCACCACTCGATTATGCAGACAATATTTTGGATGTTGAACCATTGGAACCGATTCAAATGGAACTTGATCCTGAGGAAGATGCCGCTGTTGCTGGATGGTTGTACGATTATAAACCACTTGCTGACACCAGATTCGTCAATGGATCGACTTACCGAAAATGGGCATTCAGTATTCCACAAATGTCGACTCTTTATCGTTTGGCGAATCAATTGTTGACTGATTTGGTTGATGATAATTATTTCTATCTTTTTGATATGAAATCATTTTTCACCGCAAAAGCTCTGAATGTTGCGATTCCAGGAGGACCGAAATTCGAACCACTTGTGAAAGATATTCATGTGTAAGCTTTGAGAACAATTTATTGTCTTCAAAATTTCTTTCAATTATACATTTTCAGTGACGAAGACTGGAACGAATTCAATGACATTAACAAAGTTATCATCCGTTCTCCAATTCGTACTGAATACCGCATTGCTTTCCCATTCATGTACAACAATTTGATCAGCTCTTTACCTGTTCAAGTATCATGGTAAGATTTCTTATATTTTGTTTAAATTAATTTCTAATCCAAATGATGTTCAGGTATCATACACCATCTGTTGTTTTCATCAAGACTGAAGATCCCGATCTACCAGCCTTCTATTACGACCCACTTATCAATCCAATTGTTGTGAACAGCTTGAAGCCAGTAAGATTTTCAGATTTTTTAAATTGTAATTTACGCGAATATAATAAGCCGATTACTGTCTAGTTTCATAGAATTGGCAGCCGAAGTTCGCAAGATTAAAATCCTGGAAAGGCGAGAAAATGTGTTCTTTTTTGATTTTTTCTAGATTTTATACCAGGAGACAATGAATATAAAATAATTTAATTTTACAGACTGTTGAAAACTTGCCAGAAGGTGAAGAAGATGATGAATGGGCGCTCCCAGATGAAGTTGTTCCAATTTTTGAAGAAGTTCCATTGTATTCCGACAATACTGCAAACGGTCTGGCACTTCTTTGGGCTCCGAGACCGTTCAATCTCAGATCTGGAAGGACTAGAAGAGCGGTTGATGTTCCATTGGTTAAAACTTGGTACAGAGAGCATTGTCCAGCTGGTAAACGGGGGAAAATCCGACATATTTAAAAAAATGTTAAATTTTTCAGGAATGCCGGTAAAAGTTCGTGTATCTTATCAAAAGTTGCTGAAAGTTTTCGTTTTGAATGCGTTGAAACATAGACCACCGAAGCCGCAGAAGAGAAGATATCTGTTCAGGTCTTTCAAAGCGACCAAATTCTTCCAAACCACGACTTTGGATTGGGTTGAAGCTGGTCTTCAAGTTTTGAGACAAGGATACAATATGTTGAATCTTTTGATTCATAGAAAGAATCTCAATTATCTTCACTTGGATTATAACTTCAATTTGAAGCCAGTCAAGACATTGACAACGAAGGAACGTAAAAAATCAAGATTCGGAAATGCGTTCCATTTGTGTCGTGAAATTTTGAGATTGACAAAACTGGTTGTTGATGCGCATGTGCAGTACAGATTGAACAATGTGGATGCTTATCAATTGGCTGATGGACTTCAATACATCTTTGCGCACGTTGGACAATTGACAGGAATGTACAGATATAAGTACAAGTTGATGAGACAAGTGAGAATGTGCAAGGATTTGAAACATGTAATTTATTATCGCTTCAATACTGGACCAGTTGGAAAAGGACCGGGATGTGGTTTCTGGGCGCCTGGATGGAGAGTTTGGTTGTTCTTTTTGAGAGGTATCACGCCGCTGTTGGAAAGATGGCTGGGTAATTTGTTGTCGAGACAGTTTGAAGGAAGACATTCGAAGGGAGTTGCAAAGACTGTTACCAAGCAGAGAGTTGAATCGCATTTCGATTTGGAGTTGAGGTAAATTATTATAGATTTTTTTTTGATTATCAACAAGTATCACTAATTTCAATATTTTCCACCAAACCAATTTAAACAAAACATCGGTTTAAATGAACACTTTTTCAGAGCTGCTGTAATGCATGATATTCTTGACATGATGCCAGATGGAATCAAACAAAACAAAGCCCGTGTTATCCTCCAACACTTGTCAGAAGCATGGAGATGTTGGAAAGCAAATATTCCATGGAAGGTTCCTGGATTGCCAACACCTGTTGAAAACATGATTTTGAGATATGTGAAAGCTAAGGCTGATTGGTGGACGAATTCTGCACATTACAATCGTGAACGTGTTCGTAGAGGTGCTACTGTCGACAAGACTGTTTGTAAGAAGAATTTGGGACGTTTGACGAGATTGTATTTGAAGGTATTGTTTTAAAATATAAACTTAAAGATATAATTTTGAAATTTTCAGGCTGAACAAGAAAGACAACATAATTATCTCAAAGATGGTCCTTATATCTCGGCAGAAGAAGCTGTGGCGATTTATACAACCACTGTCCATTGGCTTGAATCGAGAAGATTCTCTCCGATTCCATTCCCACCACTTTCTTATAAACACGACACGAAATTGTTGATTTTGGCGTTGGAAAGGTTGAAGGAATCTTACAGTGTTAAGAATCGATTGAATCAGTCGCAAAGAGAAGAATTGGCATTGATTGAACAGGCGTATGATAATCCGCATGAAGCTTTATCAAGAATCAAGAGACATATGTTAACGCAGAGAGCATTCAAGGAAGTCGGAATTGAGTTCATGGATCTTTATACTCATTTGGTGCCAGTTTATGATATTGAACCATTGGAGAAGGTGACAGATGCATATTTGGATCAATATTTGTGGTATGAAGCGGATAAACGAAGATTATTCCCAGCATGGGTGAAACCGGGAGATACTGAACCACCACCGCTTTTGGTTTACAAATGGTGCCAGGGATTGAACAATTTGCAAGAAGTATGGGATACGTCTGAAGGAGAGTGTAATGTGATCATGGAGACGAAATTGGAGAAGATCACTGAAAAAATGGACTTGACTTTGTTGAATAGATTGTTGAGATTGATTGTTGATCATAATATTGCGGATTATATGACTTCGAAGAACAATGTTTTGATTAATTACAAGGATATGAACCATACTAATTCGTTTGGTATTATTCGCGGACTTCAATTTGCTTCTTTCATTGTCCAGGTAAGAATAAGAACTTTTATAAAAGGAAAACAAGCTCGAAAAGCTTCAGACCATAAATATTCTGGTTTTAAAAAATGCCAACATATTTCGAAATGTTGCTTTAAAAGCGTTGAAGCCTTTCTTCAGTTTCTTTTTTTCAATTCGAAAGATATTTCTAATTTTGAAAGAGCAATTTTTCTCATTTCAATAATATACTTTCGTATATAATTTTCTGCTTTAACTGTTCCCTAAGAATCCTGTTTCTTAGAGGTCTAAATCGGCAGATACAATTGAAAAAAATTAAATTCCGCCTAAAACAAACATTTTCCAGTACTACGGTCTTGTTCTCGACCTTCTGATCCTTGGTCTCCGCCGTTCATCGGAAATCGCAGGGCCACCACAATGTCCAAACGAATTCCTCCAATTCCAAGATGTTGCCAGTGAAACTGCTCATCCGATCAGATTATATTGCCGTTATATTGATAAAATCTGGATTATGTTCCGATTCTCGGCTGATGAGGCGAAGGATTTGATTCAACGATATTTGACAGAGCATCCGGATCCGAATAATGAGAATATTGTTGGATATAATAATAAGAAGTGTTGGCCGAGAGATGCGAGAATGAGATTGATGAAGCACGATGTGAATTTGGGAAGAGCTGTGTTTTGGGATATTAAGGTTTGTTCGTTGATTTTTTCATTTAAAATTATGAAAATTGTAAGAAATTTCAAGGGTTTTATGTTAATTCAGTATTTCAAAATGAAAAAATTAGCAAGTATGCTGACTGCCAACATATAAACACCATGCACTCCCTTTTCCCCTGGTCGTTGATGGCCTTGTGGTAAAATGGCCGCCTACCAATCTGCAGGCCACGGGTTCGAGGATCATTTAGCGGATGGATGTTTTTCCAACTTTGTTCGTTTCAAACACCTCGTAAATCGAATTCATTTGTAACTACCCTTTCAACTGATGCTGAGGTTGGGCGGGCTAAATGAATGAGACATCTGAAATTAAAGATTTTCTGAAAATTTTCAATTTTTGTTCGAAAAATTGTTTTTTTTTTACAGAATCGACTTCCACGATCGATTACAACTGTTGAATGGGAGAATTCATTTGTGTCGGTTTACAGTAAAGACAACCCGAATATGTTGTTTGACATGTGTGGATTTGAATGCAGGATTTTGCCAAAGTGTAGAACTGCTAATGAAGAGTTTGTTCATCGGGATGGTGTGTGGAATTTGCAGAATGAGGTATTTTGAAAATTATTTTGGAGGTTTTTAAACTAAACGCTTTATAGGTCACCAAAGAAAGAACAGCCCAATGTTTCCTCAAAGTTGATGAAGAGTCGTTATCGAAGTTCCATAATAGAATTCGTCAAATTTTGATGTCTTCTGGTTCAACGACGTTTACAAAGATTGTGAACAAATGGAATACTGCATTGATTGGATTGATGACATATTTCAGGTAATTGAGTCCCAAAATTATGAAAAACAGAATCCGAATTTTTCAGAGAAGCTGTTGTCAACACTCAAGAACTTCTTGATCTTTTGGTTAAATGTGAAAACAAGATTCAAACACGTATTAAAATTGGATTGAATTCGAAAATGCCTTCAAGATTCCCGCCAGTTGTTTTCTATACACCAAAAGAAATTGGAGGACTTGGAATGCTTTCAATGGGACATGTGTTGATTCCACAATCTGATTTGAGATGGATGCAACAGACGGAAGCTGGAGGAGTGACACACTTCAGATCTGGAATGAGTCATGATGAAGATCAATTGATTCCCAACTTGTATAGATATATTCAACCTTGGGAAGCGGAATTTGTTGATTCGGTTCGTGTCTGGGCTGAATATGCATTGAAGCGTCAAGAAGCAAATGCACAAAATCGGAGATTGACTCTTGAAGATTTGGATGATTCATGGGATCGTGGTATTCCAAGAATTAATACATTGTTCCAAAAGGATCGACACACTTTGGCATATGACAAGGGATGGAGAGTTAGAACGGAATTCAAGGCATATCAAATTTTGAAACAAAATCCATTCTGGTGGACTCATCAACGACACGACGGAAAATTGTGGAATTTGAATAACTATCGAACGGATATGATTCAAGCACTTGGAGGAGTTGAGGGTATTCTGGAGCACACTTTGTTCCGTGGAACATATTTCCCAACATGGGAAGGATTGTTCTGGGAAAGAGCATCTGGTTTCGAAGAGTCGATGAAATTCAAGAAGTTGACAAATGCTCAAAGATCTGGATTGAACCAAATTCCAAACAGAAGATTTACTTTGTGGTGGTCACCGACTATTAACAGAGCTAATGTAAGATATATATATATATTTAATTTTTTATCAGTAAACTATCTATTTTTCAGGTATACGTTGGTTTCCAAGTCCAGCTCGATTTGACAGGAATTTTCATGCACGGAAAGATCCCAACGCTGAAAATCTCGTTGATTCAAATCTTCCGTGCTCACTTGTGGCAGAAGATTCACGAATCGGTGGTTATGGATTTGTGCCAAGTTTTTGATCAAGAACTGGATTCTTTGGAGATTCAGACGGTGCAAAAGGAGACGATTCACCCTAGAAAATCATACAAGATGAACAGTTCGTGTGCGGATATTTTGCTCTTCTCGCAATATAAATGGGGTGTTTCGAGACCGTCGTTGATGGCCGATACGAAGTTTGTTTTTAAAAAATTAATATCGAAAATAAATGAATTTTCAGAGATACAACAGACAACACCACAACACAAAAATACTGGATTGATGTTCAACTTCGTTGGGGAGATTATGATTCTCACGACGTGGAAAGATATGCTCGTGCTAAATTCCTTGATTATACCACTGATAACATGTCAATTTATCCATCACCAACTGGAGTATTGATTGCAATTGATTTGGCATACAATTTGTATTCAGCTTATGGAAATTGGTGCCCAGGAATGAAGGAATTGATTCGACAAGCTATGGCAAAGATTATCAAGGCTAATCCAGCGTTCTATGTTCTTCGTGAACGTATCAGAAAGGGTCTTCAATTGTACAGTTCGGAACCGACTGAACCATACTTGACATCTCAAAATTACGGAGAATTGTTCAGTAACCAGATTATCTGGTTTGTTGATGATACAAATGTGTACCGTGTTACCATTCACAAGACATTTGAAGGAAACTTGACAACGAAACCAATCAACGGAGCGATTTTCATTTTCAATCCGAGAACTGGACAATTGTTCTTGAAGATTATTCATACTTCTGTATGGGCTGGACAGAAAAGATTGTCACAATTGGCGAAATGGAAGACTGCTGAAGAAGTTGCTGCATTGATTCGTTCGTTGCCGGTTGAAGAGCAGCCGAGACAGATTATTGTGACAAGAAAGGCTATGTTGGATCCTTTGGAAGTGCATTTGTTGGATTTCCCAAATATTGTTATCAAGGGATCTGAGTTGATGCTTCCGTTCCAGGCTATTATGAAGGTATAATCACTCTTGCTTTTGGATTGATTAAGCTATTTGTTTCAGGTTGAAAAGTTCGGAGATTTGATCCTAAAAGCCACTGAACCACAAATGGTTCTTTTCAATTTGTATGATGATTGGCTCAAAACAATTTCTTCGTATACTGCATTCTCACGTGTTGTTCTTATTATGAGAGGAATGCACATCAATCCGGACAAGACTAAGGTTATTTTGAAGCCTGATAAGACTACGATCACTGAACCACATCATATTTGGCCAACATTGTCGGATGATGAATGGATCAAGGTATTTTTAAAAATATTATCATTATATCCAAAATCGTTATTTCCAGGTAGAGTTGGCATTGAAAGACATGATTCTGGCTGACTACGGAAAGAAAAACAATGTGAATGTTGCATCATTGACACAATCTGAAGTGAGAGATATCATCTTGGGAATGGAAATCTCTGCACCATCTCAACAAAGACAGCAAATTGCGGATATTGAGAAACAGACTAAAGAACAAAGTCAAGTCACAGCAACGACGACAAGAACTGTTAACAAGCATGGAGATGAAATTGTGACAGCGACAACATCAAACTATGAAACTGCTTCATTTGCCAGTCGAACAGAGTGGAGAGTTCGAGCGATTTCATCGACTAACTTGCATCTTCGTACTCAACATATTTATGTGAATTCAGATGACGTTAAAGATACCGGATACACTTATATTTTGCCAAAGAATATTTTGAAGAAGTTTATCACCATTTCTGATTTGAGAACCCAGATTGCTGGATTTATGTACGGAGTGTCACCTTCGGACAATCCACAAGTTAAGGAAATTCGTTGTATTGTGCTGGTACCACAAACTGGAACCCATCAACAAGTGAATTTGCCAACACAATTGCCGGATCATGAATTGTTGAGAGATTTTGAACCGTTGGGATGGATGCATACACAACCAAATGAATTGCCGCAATTGTCGCCACAAGATGTTACATCTCATGCGAAGGTAAATACCTGTCTTTAAAGCTTCAAAATTTTAAATGTAATTTCAGTTACTAACGGACAATGCCAGTTGGGATGGAGAGAAGACGATTATGATCACTTCGAGTTTCACGCCGGGATCTGTTTCATTGACTGCTTATAAGTTGACACCTTCTGGTTATGAATGGGGAAAGGCGAATACAGATCGTGGAAATAATCCAAAGGTTTGTAGATTGTCTTTAATAATTTTATTATTTCGTAAATTAATCATTTCAGGGTTACATGCCAACACACTATGAAAAGGTTCAAATGCTCCTTTCGGATCGTTTCCTTGGCTATTTCATGGTCCCATCAAATGGTGTATGGAACTACAACTTCCAAGGACAACGATGGTCACCAGCAATGAAATACGATGTTTGTCTGGCTAATCCGAAGGAATATTATCATGAAGATCATCGTCCTGTACATTTCCATAATTTCAAGGCATTCGATGATCCGTTGGGTGTTGCCTCGGCGGATCGTGAAGATGTTTTTGCTTGATTTGACCCTGTCTTTTTGTTTCTTAAATTTTTATATTGTATTTTTATTCTTTTTGGTCTCAAACCCCCATATTCCCCCGTTCTTGTTGATTTTTATTTATTCATCTTTATCATAATTATTATTTTTACAAATATTTCTGAACTGAAAATATTAGTTCATTCACTAAAAGTTGTTGATTTTTTCCCTTTATTTTTATCCGCAAAATTGTAGTTTTTTGGTCTTTGTAAATTTTTCTAAGCACATGTTTTTTCTCATCGACGACAAGGCGGCTTGGGTGAAACGTGGGAAGTTTTATTTCTAATTGTAAGAGTTCTCTTTAATTTTTTTCGTGTGTTCTACGCCTGTGGAAAAAAAACTGAGCGGGCATGCGTATTACACGCTTATAATGCTTATTCGCCTTCTTTGAGATATTACCATAGAAGCGGGTTGGGGAAATGTTACCATGGTGCAAAGGGCATTGAATTTATAAAATATGTAGGCTACTGTGGATTACTTACTGAAATTTCATTTTATGGATTCGGATTAGTTTCTCAAGTTAGAAGAATTGTTGTAAGTCAGTGTCACAAAAAAACAAAAGTCAGTATTACAAATCACAAATTTATATAAAAATCACAGATATTTATATCAAAGGGGTCCGAAAAAAATAAACGAAGACGAGACTATATAAACAACCGAAATAAAACAAAACCGACAATTCAAATATAGAAATATTTAGTTTAAGTGAATGCTTTTTTTCGTATTCCTTTCTTCGGAACAAGGCAAATAATATTAAATACAGAATCCGTCCGAACCTTTTTAATCGAAACAATTTACTTGCAGAAATCTTTGCTTTTTTAAACAGAACTTTTCTCAACAATTGTTGATCAAGATACTCCTTTAAGGATTGGAGATTAAAGAGTTTAGATATTTAGAATAGAAACATAGAGAGAATTAAAATCGGTACTTCTTCTTATTTGAAAAAAGAATGTCGATGATGGCTGGACCGTATTGAAGAAGGAATTCGAAAAGTCTGATGAATGCCGGTTTTTCTTCTTTTTTCATTTTCAGTTTGAGATCCGTTATTTCTTTCTCTGCCGCGTCTAACTTTTCAGAGAGCGTATTGCACTTGAGAAGAATAACATGAACACTGAAACAATTGTATAATCTAGGTGACAGCATCTTAAAAACTCACTGTTCTGAGATGGCAGCACTAGACGATGTTGGAATATTATTTCCGATCAAATTTTCCAGTCTTTCCAGTCTCAGTCCGAAACTTACTTCTAGTTCTCTGCAACATTAAACAATTTGAACAAAATAGTGGATGCATTTCTCAAGAACATACATTGGACCATGCCCATAATTAAAGCGTCTTGCAAGGGATTCAATTCGATCTAATCTCGCGGAGACGTGTCTGAATTTCATTTATTTTGGACAAAAATGTAAGCGCATGATAATTTTGTTAGTTAAATGACCACTTCGAAAACTTACTCTCCTCCCGTTTCTGCCTCATCGGCATGTTGTGGTGGTTTATCAGTCGAATTATGATTATGTCTTTGTTGTAAACCGTCGATATTCAAGAAAAACCGTTCAATTATCATTTCAACTCTCTGCAGTCTTTCCAAGAACGTTCTGAATTTCATTTATTTTGGACAAAAATGTATGGGCATGATAATTTTGTCAGTTAAATGATCAATTTGAAAAACTTACGCTTGGTTCGAATCATCTTCGGCATTTTCATAAGCTGTTCTCTTTTTCGAATGCTCGTCATTGTTTCCTTGCTTTCTCTTTCGATTTTTGTCTCCGGTCATCTTTATCCTAGAATGCCTAGAACATAGAAAATTTTTGGGCTATTTTGGATAAGTACACATGAAAATACGAGAAAATGAAAACAACAACTAAAAAAGACGCCAAATGATTGGCTCACCAACGGTCCGATTTTATTATTGGCGGGAACACGCACACCAGAGATGTGGGAAGAAAGGGGGAGGGTGATATCTCTCTTTTTTTCTTTTTCTGTTGCTGGATACTGTTCAAGATATCTTGGAAAGAGTCTTTGGGAAACGGAGACGGAGGAAACATTTTCGTATGGACCAGGGGTACTGACGCAATAACAACTAGACGCACCACGATGTGTAAAAGTGTACAAGTTTGTGCGTTTGTAGTTTGGGGCGAATATTTATTTTTAGAAAACATGTATAAATGCCACGAAGAAATATAAAATAATAGCACAGAATTCGATTTTAAAATCTGTAATATAATTGAAAGAAAAAAAAATACAATAATGAAAATAAATAATATCTTGCAAAACGCTTCTGAATCCAAGAAGCCTATGATCTTATTCCTCAAATACTTTTCTTTTTTTCTTGTTGCTTTTGTGAATCACTGTTGCCAACTCATAGTTTCTGGAGCAAATGATTTGAAAAACCATTCCAACAAATCTAGGTGTTAGAATTCTCAGGGGAATAACGGCTCGTAAACGGCTCGCGTGCCTCCAAAAAGCGGCTCGCGTGCCGTGGCAAAACAGCACGTCGAAGCACGCGTGCCGAATTGAGCGGCACGCGTGCCGTTTACGAGCCGCTGCTTCGGCACGCGAGCCGTTTACGAGCCGATTTGGAGGCACGCGAGCCGTTTACGAGCCGATTTGGAGGCACAAGTGCGGTTTACGAGCCGCTTGCTGGTTTTTATTGGTGTGTATTTGAAATTAGACTTAAAAACTGTATTTTGTGATTTGTTTGAATCAGTCCACATCAAATGAATCAGTACACACCGGCTCGGATATGCTCCCCTCCCCATTCGAAAAAATTCTAATATTGAGAATGAAAAAATAACAAAAAGTCTCTCGAGAGGCTAGTTGAAAAATGATTTTAAAAAATTTTAAAAAAATTTAAAAATTTTTCTCGCCGCCACGGGATAGCTTAGCAGTTTCATGTAGCTTGGTGTGAGCGGGTGTTAAGAATGTCAGCGAGAAACACATCCTGGAACCGAACCTACGACGAGTTGACCTGTTGCTTGCTTGATGACGAGACGTTTAACCACTTGACTATACCTGAACATGTGACAAGAGGTGGAAAGTGCGCTTATATGTGCGCTTGCGCCAGAGTTCCTTAAGGGTAGATATAAGAGAACTTGGATAATCATAACTATTGTTCTAGTAACCCGAATAGGCTCAAATTTTGAGAACTGATAGATTAAAACATGCTTAATCAATTAAATTAAGAATTGTTTGATTTTCTTCAGTTATTTTTTGTTATTAATGTCTTTCTTATAGTGTTCGAAAAATAAATAATGAAACCGATAAATGCGAGATTGAAGCGAAAATCCTAAAAAATTTTATTCTTTAGACAAATAATGGTTAAGATTTTTTAAAGACTTTTCTGGAAATAAATTAAGTAAAAATCTTTTTAAAAAAACTACAAATCTTAAAAAACAAAAAAAAATTTAGGCCAATGAAATGAGGATAAGTTATATCCGGATTTTTTCCAAAAAACTTTTGGAAAATGTTAATTATGCAGGACTAAGATGTATACTTTTTAAAAACAGAAAATTTTGTCGGTATAAACTCAAGCTTAAACATCCCCTTTGTTAACAAAATGAAATTTGACGCTTTTTCAAATGAAATTTGACGCTTTCACTTTTTCAGAAAAATCAAATTTTCGACATGATGCCGACGAGCTGGAAATTCGGGGTCAACATGAAAAATACTCAAAAATGTGCGGGTAATCGATTCCCGATGAGATTTTGACTTTATCTTTAAAACTAAAAATTTCGATTCAGGGACCACCCGGATTTTTTTCACTACGCCAAAGGGGGCGTGGCCAAATAAATTATGTATTTTTTTTCTAACGGGGGCCTAGGTACCCTCCATGCAAAATATCAATATCCTAGCTTCACGTTGGTGCAACTGTGCCACAGTATGTTCGACTTTCTGAGACATCGACTCATAAATGCCTAAGTCTCTAACAATACTAACTTGAGGGATAGGGGTAGAATTGGCAAAATATTGGATTTTGGGATTTTTTTTACCAAATTATATTGCTTGTGATTTATGTGGTGCAAGTGACATTCCCCATAGTTCAGCCCATTGGCAAATATTGTTAATGCAAGCTTGAATATCGCAAGGATTTGTTCCGATGACTTTGAGATCATCGGCAAAGGCTTGAATGGAGACGTTATGAGATGAAAATTGGAAGACGTCATTTATGAATATAATGAAGAGAAGTGGGCCACTGACAGTTCCTTGGAGAACTCCAGAGGGAACGGTGTTGAGAGTTTTTAGAGTAGGAACTACCTATTTTAGTATAATAGATACGATCAGATAAAAAGTTCTGATACCAATTACAGATCAAGGTGTCAATGCCAAATTGCTGCATTTTAAGAATAAGAAGTTTATGATTGACTATATCAAACGCCTTTTGAAAGTCAAAATAGATAACATCAGTATGAATTTTTTTCGAATTGTTATGTTTGATAGAGGAGACTAGATCAATAAGAGCATTTTTACAGCTTCTTCTCTTAATAAAACCGTATTGAGAAGGTGATATTTTATGAGAGAAACGAAAGAAGATCCTGTCCGAGATAATTTTCTCTAAAATGCGGCAAGTGTGGCATGTAAGACTAATTGGCCTGTAATTTAAAGGATCAGAAGGGCTACCTTTTTTGA
This sequence comes from Caenorhabditis virilis, assembly GCA_964036255.1. Classification (NCBI taxonomy): domain Eukaryota; kingdom Metazoa; phylum Nematoda; class Chromadorea; order Rhabditida; family Rhabditidae; genus Caenorhabditis; species Caenorhabditis virilis. The sequence goes on along the minus strand of OZ038417.1, from coordinate 4,645,812 downwards.
AAACTGGTTGGACATAAGAAGTTTTCCATGAATTAGGAATGGTATTAGAAAAAAGTGAGTCTTGATAAATAAGGCATAAGGGAAGGGCAAGGGATAAGGCACATTTATTGAGCATCAAATAGTTGAGATTGTCTTTAGAAAATCCAATCTTAGGGGGACATTTACGAAGGTAATCATAAACATCAGATGGGGAAAGGAAAAATGGATCAGACCTATTGGAAGAAGTGGGTGCCGTAGAAGGGAGTGGTGGGTTAGATTTAATGAAATTTTTAGAGAATACGTCAAGAAAAACGTCACATTTGACATTATCATCAGAGATTAATTGGCTTTCAACAATAATATCAGGAATTTGGGAGCCATTTTTCATTTTTTTGGTAAGGAAACGAAGAACTTTACTGTAGTTGCAGTTTTTGACAAAATTTGTTTGGTACTTTTGTATTTTTTTCCTGTACTTGGATTTAAGTTTTTTTTGCAATGAACGAAAATCAGCAAGAGAATGGTAGTTTGTAGGGTCAATAGGTTTTTTATTTTTGAGTCTGATAAGCTTTTTGATTTTACGAGAAAATGTTTTGAAAATACATTTGGGATGTCGTGCTGGGAGAATAGGACAGTTTTCAGAAAGAGCGTTATTATAAATTGATAAAAAGCGTTCAAACTTAGAGTTACGTATAAAAATGCTAAAATGGATATAGATATCGGTTAACTTACAAAAGTTTCAATGCAAAATAACGTGATTTTTGGCACCATAGCTATTTCATGTGGAACTTGATCAGTTTTTAGAGCTGAAACATAAATTCTATTCAACCAAATACTGAAAAAATATATTTTTGACTTTCAAAATTAAGAATTTTTGTTACATATTTTCGAAAAACCATTTTTTAGAAGTTATGTCGGGGCGAACTTCTCTATTAACAAGGGAAGTATACGAGCAAATGTTAATTGTTTTGAATGTGAGATAGCTCATTGGAAAGATCATATTCTTGTCTACAAGGAACCGTTTTCATTTTTTGCCGACGGACTCCTAGGAGCTTTTTATGGTCCCTCAAAGTTTTTGCCCAAATTCACTTCATTTTTCGCTCTAAAATATATTTGGTAAATCACAAGTAGTTTTCATCTCATTTTTGTTCCTCAACAAAGTGGAAGAGCTTTCTCTTCCACTATTTTCCTGTACACACTTACGTTTCTCATGTACTACGGAATATTGTTGGCACAATAAAGACCTCGCTTCCCAAAACCGAAAAATAAATAGTATTTTTAGCGGAATGTAATGAAGCTAAAATTATGGAATTTTCTTTTGTTGGTTTTTAAAATTTTTTTTGATGTTACTTTTTTGACCTTACATACATACGTGAGTTGGAATATTATTGGAAACAGCCGTTCGAGTTGCTAACCTGTTAAACAGGTTAACAAGTTGAACAGGTTAAACCTGTTAACCTGTTTAACAAGTTAACAGGTTGAACAGGTTAAGGTTGTTAACCTGTTGAACAGGTTTCACAGGTTCAACAGGTTTGAAATAAAACTGTTAATCTGTTAAAAATTCAAAAAACATTTTTTACTGAAAATGTTGATATTTCTGGAAATATTTTCTATATTTTCAGCACGAATCTTTAATTCGCCTTCTGATGAACATTTGTGACACAAAAACGCCAAAAATCGCAAAAGTTGGTGGTTTTTGAAAATGTGTGTACGATTCGTATTTTGGTGTTATCTTTGTGAGTTCGGATTAAAAACATATTGTTTCACAGTTTATTCGTATCCTAATAATTTTCTCTTAAATATTATCAAAGAATCGCTATGTTTTTCTAACTTTGAAATACGAGCTTGAAATGTTGAAAAAATCGAGCTTGAAATGTTGAAATTTTTAAAAACTTTCATATTTTTGAAATATTAGAATTTCATTCGAAAGCCCATGTCGTTTTGTGCATATTCTCAAAAAATTATCTGTTTTCATCAGTTTTGAAGTGTGAATACTGAAGCGACTTATTTGGAAAATACACTGATTGTGAGGTAATCAAAAAAGGAATTCGCGCTCCACCGCACACTCGCGAAAATGAAATATTCAAATTTTTAATTTAATTTATTTACGTATGCGGAAAGGCAACGTGAAAAAAAAACGTGAAGATGTTTCACACAAGAATTTTAAAATATTCGATTGAAGCATTTGAATTCGTATGAAAGATAAAGATAAGAAAAAGGAAAAAAAAATAGAGTAGAATCAGAACGAACAAAAAAATGCATAAATAAACGCTTAGACATAATGATCGAAAAAGAAAGAAAAAATATATATATATAAACAAAACGCAACATTTACTGTTAAAAAGTGAATAATCATCGGGGAAGGGGAGGGGACAATATCTAATCGGTTAAAGCCTTGAGGAAAACCGTATTAAAACCGTTATAGTCGTTCACTAGAATTTTTATTTATTTTTTTTTTTAAATAACCGTGAGAACAAGTGAAAAATAGAGAAATATAGAAAACTTTTTAGTGATACCGGTGATAGGATATATAATAAATTTATATGTTACCGATTTAAAGAAAAAATTTTTTTGGTAAACAAACGAGCTCGAATTAAACCAATTTTCAGTTTTGTTTTCGAATTTTGTTGTTCTTGCACTTCGCACTCTTCTTTGTCCGGAATATTTCGAACAAAGTTTGATACATCCCCATATAAAATTGGACTGCACCAGTGCATCGCTTTTCCCGATAATTTTGAACCATCTCAGAGAAAAAACCGCGTGTTTCGGCGAGCCCGCTCTCATGCCGCGTGGAAAGTGCGTGCACGCCGGAGAATCAGCGCGGAATGCGCGGGTCCGCGTCAAAAAATGGCGGGCCGCCTTTGACTCGCTGTTGAGAAGAAGTTCGCGCGAGGGCGCGCGACCCGCCACCGAGAGGAGCGGGTGCGCGCGGCCCGCCGTTGTGCAACTTACCGTGGAATAGTTTGTTTGTCACATATGACGCCTATTTTTTTATTTTTTTTATTTTTTTTTAATTTTTTTTCGCTTTGAGTGTTTTTAACGTTTATTAAATATTTTTTTTCAATCCATTGTTAATAGGGTTCATTGCGGAAATATTAATATCAGTAAAATTACAAAATAACTTTGAGATGTTATTTACAAACGTCGTAAAAACAATTTCTACAAAAATTGCCATGTCATGAATCCTATTAAATTGCACATTTTAAAAAGTGCAAAAGACAAATGACTAGACGCGCTCAATTAATGAGTGAGAGATAAATTTTATATGACAGTTTTTGGGAGAAATTTTCTAGTGTTATGTTTCCGTCTTTTTGCACTTTGCAATTTCTTAATTCGCAATTACCTCGTTTTCTTCTAGCTAATTAGACCGTTCCCTGAAGATAGCTTTAAAAACCTAAATATAAACTGGATAAAATTCACAAATTCCTCTGGAAAAAAGTGTTTTTTTTTTTCAGAAAATTGATGGAAGGAGAACGTTATTCAAACTTTGGGTCACGGATAAGGCGTCCTAGTTGCTATGTAGATATCGAACTTCGCGATCAAAATACGCTGGAAGAAGCGAAAGTTTTATGGGATTTCGAGCAGTTTATTGCACCAGGTTATTTGAAAATTCTAAACTGATAATTGTTATGAGTGTTTTCAGAGGCTCCAACGTTTGAGGTTTTACGCGAACCTTGTGGCAAAGATATTGTTGAGGATTTGTTCGCCGATGTATCCGGTACAATCGATGAACCAGATGTTCTGTTAACACCAGCCGAAATTGATTTGGAACAGGATCGGTTTTCAGAAATGCGGATTTCTGTTTACGTCGATTTTCTTCTTCAAAACTCAATAAGCAGAGCAGCATCTGAGAAAATGGATCTGTTGATGGAAGTCTTATATGGTAGACCACCTTGTGTTTCGGTGAGAATTATAATTTTCTGGATTTATAATTTTAACTGAGAAATTTTCAAGTGAAAATATATTTATCGTAATAGCACATATATTAGTAATGTTCTTTGGACCACCTGGGCTCCCATTCGAATTTTGATTTTTTGCCTTTAATTTGGATCGTGTTAACTGATGAGCTGCCTTTAACAATGCCCAGAGATTTTCATTTTTGAGAGATTACGAGATATTTTCGAGATCGAAAAGAGTTACACGATTATTTGTAGAATTTATGATGCACCAGCAGTTCATGAACAGTGTCCGACCAAGGCGCGATTTGCCAGAAGCTAATTCCATGTATTCGATGAATGTCCGTGAACAAATCCATAACCCACGATATCCAGAAGGTATTTTTAAGAATATTGTAAATTTAAAAATCACTTTGTTTTCTACAGAGAGACAAAATGATGCCATAATTGCAACACCAAGGCGAGATTTGCCAGCAGCCAATTCGAACTATTCAATGAATGTCCGTCAAGCTCCAGTAATGAAACAAATCCATAACCCACAATATCCGGAAGGTATTTTTAAAAATATTGTAAATTTAAAAATCACTTTGTTTTCTACAGCGAGTCAGAAATCAGGCTCACCGGCATTGAGCGGAAACACATCGATTAATAAGGGTTTTGATAGAATTTCAATCATTCAAAAGCTAGAAATTTGCATCGTAAATGGCGGTTTTTTATATTTACGAGCTGGAAAATTTCTGGAAGAAGCAGTTGACGGTGGATATTCAGGATCATTAAATGCCGTTGTTGACGTAAGTCATAACGGAAAGAGCCAAACACGTGAAATATTAAATTTCCAGGAGTTGGCTTCAAAAAATTTTACTAAAATTGGGGGCCCAATCTCTGAAGATGACGTGTTTACAAAGACAAATGTTTATGCTCTATCTTTTGGAAACAACGTTATGGTAAAGAAAAATAATCTGAAATACTTGATTTCTTAATATTTTTTAGATGCGAGTTGAGAGTCTGCGCAATAGTCAGCTGAAAAAGCTTTTAAAAGCAAAAGTCATCACTCCAACCAATAACCTCTTTTGGGCAAAACCAAATCTTGAAAACTTAACCAAGATATACTCGCTTCCTGCAGATGTTCCGGAACCATTCAAGGTATGTTTATTTATTTTTTTCTGATAGCTCCAGTCAGAAAAACTTAAAAAAAAACGTTTATTCCATTGGCAGTATAATTCCTATACATAAATGTCTACTTTAAAAAGGCTTTTGAAGTAAGCCCTTTTCAAATCAGTAGTGTTGAAGATTATGGGACTAAAAAGCATGATCGATTTAGAAATTATTGAAAGAAATTTTAAAATTATAACTAAAACATCTAACGTTTTTATCAAAAAAAAATTCACGAAACTAGATCCTATCTGAAATCCAAGGATCGAACAAATGGTTCCAGCGGAGGAAAGTTTATTGTTACAGAAAAACTTCAACATTAAAATCAACAACTTTTCACAACCTGCAGCTGGGAAAGATCCGCATTTGTGTGTTTCTCAATTGATTTTACCAATTTTACAAACGGTAAGCTAATTTTTACGTATTTCGTAAGTCAAAAACAATTCAGATAACTGAACCAGCGGATGCAATTCAGCGTTATACATATCGCAATCAACCAAAAAACTGTTTTGGTGACGAAGTTGCAGGAGAAGATTCGGAGCAAGGACTGAAAGACCTCCCACCGGTTGTTGTAGAAAAATTATTTAGTTGGGTAATTAACAAGTGTCATATTGATGATTATTCTTACAGACTTGTTCACAGATTACTTGGGATACGGAAATGAACTAGTGACTGGAGACATTCCATCGTTTGAAATGTTAAATGAGATAGCGTATGTCTTCTCGAGATTATTTTCTCAATATATATTTGAATTTCAGATATTTTGAAAGACTGGCAGACAGTGATGAAGCTAGATTGGATATTTTGATGAAAGTGCGTCTAGGTTACAATAATTTCAAACACAAGGTTTTTTGTGACGTTTTGAAACGGCAAATGTGAGATTAAAGTGCCTCGGATTAATTTAAAGACATTTATTAAGGTCCGAAATTCGAACATCAACTGCCACCCAGCTTGAAAACGGAGAAATTGTGTGGACTCGTCGAAATGTAAGTACATCTTTAAAATTCTACTTTAAAAACATAATATCAACAGCAAATAAAAAAATAGTAAAGATCTGATCAAAGATCGTTTATGCAATTGAAAAGGGTGTGATTGAAATGAAAAGAACTAAGTAATTGTTTCAAAAAATACACCTTACTTCTTGTACTTCTTAATCAAATTTTCTATTTTTCAGCGCACCTCCAAAAATACTCACAAAAGAAGAACCAGTGGAACGATTGAGGGAGGTTCCAAGCGTGCCCCAGGCGGTGAAGATTAAGTGTTTGTACTTTAAGTATTTATCAATCACTTGTATTCTTCTTAAAGATCTGTTGATCTCATTTGTTAAAAATTGTTGAATCGTTATTTTTGTTATATTAAATTGTTTTTTGTTTCGAGATAAACAATAAATTTTCACATCGAATTTTTTATAGTCATTGTTTCTGTTTTGAGAACCGAGCACATTTTTAATGCAATGAAAAATCGAAATGAGCCGGAAGCGGCGTGGCGACGGCGTGAAATCGGCGTGAGATACGCGTGCCCGCGCACGATGTGGCGCGTCATCCTCGTGCCCGCTCTGGAAAATCAGCGGGCCCGCTCGCGGGCTCCCCGCGGGGCCGCCGATTTTTCAGTGCGGGCACGCGGATGACGCGCGGTTTTTTCTCTGAGATTTTCGTCCGGGACTGTTTCGGAAAAATGAAGGTGCAGTGCGGTCCCGGACAAAATTTGGTGCAGTCCCGTACAAACTGGGACTGCACCGGTGCATCGCTTTTCCTGAGCTTAGGCAACTTAAATGTTTAGTGTTTATTAATAATTTCAGTATTCACACTTCAAAATTGATGAAAACATATAATTTTTTGAGAATATGCACAAAACGACATGGGCTTTCGAATAAAATTATAATATTCCAAAGCTCGATTTTTTCAACATTTCAAGCTCGTATTTCAAAGTTAGAAAAACATAGCGATTCTTTGATAATATTTAAGAGAAAATTATTAGGATACGAATAAACTGTGAAACAATATGTTTTTAATCCGAACTCACAAAGATAACACCAAAATACGAATCGTACACACATTTTCAAAAACCACCAACTTTTGCGATTTTTGGCGTTTTGGTGTCACAAATGTTCATCAGAAGGCGAATTAAAGATTCGTGCTGAAAATATTTCCAGAAATATCAACATTTTCAGTAAAAAATGTTTTTTGAATTTTTAACAGATTAACGGTTTTATTTCAAACCTGTTGAAACTGTTTGAACCTGTTAAACCTGTTAACCTGTGAACCTGTTTAACAAGTTAACAGGTTGAACAGGTTAAGGTTGTTTACAGCTAATTCCTAACAGTTGTCTCGCTATAATGTACCCTCAAATTTGTAGAAGGTTCATAAGCGGCAACTTCGAATAACTCCCTTAAGGGAATTGTTAGGTAAAAGTTAAGCCAGATAGCCCCTTTTTCTAGGTCATTGTTTTGATTTTCTCGGCTTCTAAGTGGTTTTCGAAAATTTTGAAAACAGGTTTGGAATGAGAATGAAGTCTATTTTCGTTTAAGGCACATTTATTATCTCCGTACATCCCTCCTTTGAAAACGATCGAAGATAACTTCCTGTTTTTCTATTAGGTTGTTCCATAAGTTCCCGTCATTTTTCATGTCATGAAATTTTATTGTGAAACAAGCCAAAAAGTTATTGAATCAATTAGATATATTGGCCATGTTGATCGATCACTGTCTGCCAACGGGTCGCCAACTTGTGGATTCCTGCCTGCCAGAACGTCTGCGGTTGGGAGTTGAAAAAGGTAGTCAACTCAGTTTTGACCTCTTGCCGAGAAGCGAATTTTTTTCCACTGAGATAGTGCTGGAGGTGGCTGAAAAGATGATAGTCACTTGGAGCCAAGTCGGGGCTGTAAGGTGGATGAGCGAGAATAACCCAGCCGTATCCCGCTAGCTCAGCCTTGGTCTTCCTTGCAATGTGAGGGCGAGCGTTGTCATGCAACAGATAAACTTTGGCATTTTTTCCTCGATGGAGATCCACATGCAGTCTGAGTTTTCGTAGCTGACGAGTGTAAACATCAGCCGTAACAGTCACGCCATCATCCAGAAGGTCCCAATATTCCACTCCTTGGACCGACCACCAAACCGAAAGCATCACTTTTTTCTCGTGAATTTCATGTTTTGGAACGTCTGCTGCTTGTGCGTCTTTGTCAACCCACTCGGCACGTCTCACACTGTTATCGTAGTATATCCACTTCTCATCTCCTGTAATGATTTGATCCAGCCAACCGTGTGTGCGGTGCAAAGTGAGAAGACTCAAGCATGTATCGACACGGGTATCCAAGTTGTGTTGCGTCAAAACATGTGGTACATATCGACCGAGTTTTTTGACTTTCCCTATCTTTTCAAGACCTCGATCTATTGTTGCCAGACCTGCTCCAAGTAGACTTGATAACTCACGAACAGTTTGGAAAGGATCGCTTTCCACCGCATTTCGCAATGCGTCCAAGTCCAAGTCCATAGGTCGTCCTGATCGATCATGATCATCCAATGAAAATTCCCCGTTTTCAAACCGATGAAACCAAACGCTAATTGTACTTCGAGAGGGTGCATCCTTGTTGTAAACTTCCGTCATACGACGATCGATGTTGGCTATTTTAAGTCCAGATAGAAACAGAAATAAAATAACATTCCGAAAATGCAAATTGTTTGGGACGAAAACGTTCGGCATTTTTCAGTGCCGGAGAAGAGCAGAATGATAACAATTTTGTTTTTCACATTAGAAGACTCAACCAACCAACTGATAAAATGACATCTGCCCCATGTGCACTTTGACAAGAAAAACAGCAATCATAAACAACGTTTAAAAATGACGGGAACTTATGGAACAACCTAATACAATTGTATAATTCATAACCTTCGGAACAATCCTCCTCTTTTTCAATTTTTACTCTATTCATATGTTATATTTTTCTTGTTGCCCTTTACTTCATTCCAATTTTCTTCCCTTAAGTCTCAATTTTTCTTTAAATACCCATTCTTGTCAGATGTGACCCTCTCTCTCTCTTATTTACCGGTTCATATTTTTTATTCACTTTTTTCTTTCTCTGAACGACAAACTATTGAGGGTAAGTTGTTCGTATTCATCATTATTCAATTGAATAAATGATATATATATAAGGCAGTATTTGTAAGAGTGGAACTGTGACACAAAGGCCCCTGCCTTAGGGCGAATATGAAAGATATCAGTTTCATATTTCATTCACATATACCAGATAGTTATCAAACCATTTTAGCTTGATATTGAGCCAAGTGCGTATGTTTCTGTAGCGTGACAGAGCACAGAACTAAGAAAATTGAAATTTTAAAAAATGAAGATAGAATGTCAAATTTGGTTTCAAACGATTCCAAATAGAATTTAAATACTTTTTCTAGTTGACAATTTTGCTCTAACCCTAAGCACTCAAAAGTTATACACGAAAATATGTGAAAAATCGTCATTTTTTGGGGAAAATCAAGAAAAAAAAGTCAATTTTTGGATGGAGGTACACGGGGTTTTTTCATACTTTAAACTATAACTCATCTGCTTTTTAAAACAAAAAAGAGTTTTTAAATAAATCCCGGAATAAATGTAGGGAGTCTCTCCGAATACACAAATTTTTTTCCAAAAATTAAGTTTTTCCTGCGAATACGCTAGAAAAGTGCAGGTATTTTTAAAAATAATTTGTTTCCACAAGTTTGATTATATTTCTAGTATTTAAATTACACGAAGAAGTTTTAGAAAATACTGTGTTACGTTATAAAAAGCTGAAAGCAAAATACTAAAAAGCTCGTGCAAAAGGCAAACGTTTTTAAAAAGTAGTTTTGCGTTAATAGTGTGTCTGGCAACTAAAAAAGAAACAGTTAATCAAACATGATATCAGTTTCCTGGCATAAAATCAGGATGGTTGTCAGGCCTACGGTTCAACCGACTTGTAATATAAAGAGAACCAATTTAATTGAGATTTACACTTTTAAAAATTGAGCCACAAGCGGATTACACGTATATGCATTGAAAATGACGTGTTTCTAGAGTATACGAACGCAACACATAACTTTTGACCACAAGTTGTGACTTTGGATAGTCACCTTACTTTTTCTCCCAGTTTTATTTCAAAAATCTTTGTTATCATTTCCTTCGTCATGATAACTAAAATTTCTCTTTCGTAGCTGTTTAACAGGGAGGTATTTACAAAGATTTATTTGGAAGTGCATTGGGTATTGAAAGAATTATTTATGTCTCGCGATGACGATTCTTTGGCGACAAAGTACGGATGGGCAAGGCCCATCCGTGGCCCATCCATGGTCCGCAGTGGAAGATACGTTGTTTGGCAGCTTGTCTTGGACTGCTTCGCTTTGGCGGCTTGGCATGGACGGCTTGGCTTGAACTCCTTTGCTGGAGCTGCTTGGCATGGACGGCTTGGCTTGAACTGCTTAGCTTGGTCGGCTTGGCTTGGTTGGCTTGGTACATACGGCTGGGCTTGAGCTGCTTGGCTTGGTCAGTGTGGCATAGGCTTGAAGGGTCGGAAACGGTAACCTTCCCGTAGACTGACTTCTTGTTCTTAATAGCGCCCGGAATGATAGGGCCATTGGAACATCCCAAAACAAGAAAGCCTAGTTATCAAATTTTCCTACTCTTTGTGCAATCCCAATGATCCGTGTGCAAAACCGAGTTCGATAGTCTTGCGTCAACGGATAAAGGCTTAATTTGTTAGAACTGTAGGTCGTATAAATCGAGAATTCCAGGATCGGAATTCACTGTGTGATAACATTAGCTCTTATAACTAAGCTGAAGCCATACTTCACTTAATTATGAGCTCATTCCCAAAATTTAGAAGTTATTTGTTTCAGCCAACAACTTGGAATCACGGTTATGAATACATTATCTTAAAATTGTGTATTTGTTCGCATCTTCCCATATTTCACCTTTCATTTCCCTAGTAGTATGCTGTTATAGGTTTATTAATTTTTATAACTCTATGAACGATCACTCTAAATTTAGCTGACTAAATTTCCGCAATTATAATTATGAACTCGAATTGTGGCTCCCTGACTTTAAAGGCAGCTTGTCAGTTAACACGACCAAAATTCAAGGCAAAAATCAAAATTTGAATGGGAGCCCAGGTGGTCCAAAGAACATTACCAATATTTAGCCAAATTCAAATAATTGTGTTTCGCGCCAATTTCGACCGCGTTGCACGGACACTGACCGCGTCGCACGGACACGCGCGCATTCAAATTTTGATTTTTTCAACTTTGGACCGCTGCTATGACGCGTGTATTTATCAGTGTGATTTCGCATAAATTGCATTCTACTAATGAGAGAACGCTCTAATTCTTGAAACTAAGAACAGGTAGGGTCAAATTAACTAAACAGCTGTCTTTAAATACAATTTCCCGGATACCTTGTAGTCTTGTGTTCCCCTCCGTGTTCGCCTATTGTTGCCGGTATGTTGTACCAGGGTGGGTGGGTGGGGATACGTTGTTTCTTTCAAAAAACACCAACGCGGAATAACTATTTTTGGCAAACCGCCCGAGTATCACCCTCTTCCTTACTGTGTTCCACACGAGACCCCTTAGACATTTGGCACCCACCTCCCTTTAAACGTGCACTCAGAGAAATTTATACAATTATCATTTCCTTCGTCATGATAACTAAAATTTCTCTTTCGTAGCTGTTTAACAGGGAGGTATTTACAAAGATTTATTAGTAAGTGCATTGGGTATTGTGGAATCATCAGAGCCCGGGGCCTTATTACCGACGATGTTATAAAATATTATTTTGAATGGCGAGAATGTGCACTCAAATGAACTTAAATTTTAATTCCTATAACCAGTATATTACCTTTAAACATTTCGTGACATCCATTGAAACTATATCTTCGCGCCTATTAATTCCTTGCCCATTTAACTAAAACAGCTGTGAAAGGTGTATACAAAATCTTGCATAAAATTGAGCCCGCCCTTTTTCAATGCGCTAAAACTGGCTCTTAGTAGTCCGTCAGCAAAATAGAAAACAATTTCCTAACTACCAAATTAAGCTTGCTTCTTGTGATTCAGCTTCCGAACTTCTGTGCACGGCGAATAAAATTAGTTGTTTACAACTTCTGTTATTAGTTGCTTACAAAATCTGATATATAAACGTGAAAAACCTCTGTGAAAAAATCGACAAGCCCCGCGTGAGGGCAATGGGAAGGGTTGCGTTGCGTTGTCTTATTATCCCTCACCATACACTATTTCGCAAAATAGGGAATTCCACGTTTATGAAGCCGAATTTGTGAGATAATAATATATAAACGTGAAAAACCTGTGTCAAAAAATCGACACGTCACGCGTGAGGGCAATGGGAAGGGTTGCGTTGCGTTGTCTTATTATCCCTCACCATACACTATTTCGCAAAATAGGGAAGTTCACGTTTATGAATCCGAATTTGTTAGACAATAATATTTATATATTAATTTGTTATTTATATATATATATATTTTTTTTTTTTTTTTTTTTTTTTTTTTGAAACCTGCAAATTGTAATTTGCCAATTTACGATCCGTTCCGTGAAAACTAGCCAAGATGATTTCTATCTTATTCAAATCAGGAAACACGAAGCCGGAGCTCACGGTCAAAAGTAGACACGAATTCTTGTTACAAAGTGCAAAAAATAGCCGTGAATAATCGTATTTTCATTCAAGATACTAAATAAATTAAACGTTAGGTTTAATCTGGTCAAGACCCTTTTAAGCCTTCCTTCTTTGTACCAAAATTGTTATGATACATCGAGAAGTATCAGAAATTCCCTTAAAAATGTAAACTCTTGACCTAAAAGGAGACAATCTCCGATTATATCCCTATATCAGTACTGCTAGAGGTTTTACTTCACACAGAAACGCGATTGTTGATTTAAGACATTGTTTAAGATTATATAGCTTCCGAAGAATCACTTAAATCACCAAATGCCACCTCGCTTCCCTATTCTATTAAAGAAGATGCCGGAACTCATTATCAAAATTAAAATCAAAATCTTCTTACAAATTGCGAAATAAAGTAGCCGTAAATCATCGTGTTTTCCAATCAAGAAAACTAAATTAATTAAACACCTTCGATTTTAATTCTAGTCCAGAATAGTGGAGTATATATTTTGTGCAAAATTCGTAATTCCTTCCTTCTCCTCTGAAAATTAAAGCTTCCAAACTACTCTTCGTTTCATCCTAAGTTCATTGACCTAAAACAAGATGATCCATTTCGTTACCCTTTTTAAAACTTTCGTCTTTGTATTACCAAAATTGTTTATGATACATCGAGAAGTATCAGAAATTCTCTAAATAATAAACTCTTGACCAAAAGCGCGACAATCTCCATTATCCAGAAAATTACTACTAGAGGTTTACTTCATCCAGGAAACACATTTTATGATTTAAGCCGTTGTTTCAAATTACATAGCTTCATTAGCCTCACACAAATCACCATATGCAACCTCGCTCCCTTGAGCTATTAAAATTATATGCAGCTAGTAGGTTCACTTGTGATATTTTAATACTTGTTTAAAAACAACTTCCATCATTCATTTATTTATTAAACATCATAATTTAAGCATTGGGTTAATTTAAGCAACAACCCTTTTCCGAAGTCGACTCATTTTCACTTCCAGTACATCTCCCTCTCGCCGTTCGATTGATAAATAAATGGAGATCTCAATTGACACTCAATTGACACATATCATCACTGAAAAAGAGAAAATAACCATGAAACTAACAGATTCCAGGAATCAAAACCGGTCCAGGACCGAAGGCCAAGCCTTTCACATCACAATACGCATCTATAGAGATCCCAGGAATCTCTTCGGCCCAGGACCGTTCGCATAAAACTCGCAACAACACTATACGTCTGTCTTCTTCTGTACTAATCGAATGCTCCAACCATCTCGCAAAATGGAACATCTTGACGTCCTCAATTCCGTGCTCCTCGCAACGAACTGTGTCCTGAACTCACCCTTACCCAACTTCATACATTTTGCTACATCGCCGCATCCGTATAAATCCTATCACGGGCGCTAATTTCTTGTCCATGTGATGTAGATACAGTCGATGACGGAATTTCTTCCCAAAAATCGATGGAATACTTTTCTTTCAATCGTACCATCAAAATCTTCGACTTCTCTGCGATTTCTGCAACAAAAAATACTAAAAACTCACTTATTCACTGCTCCATGCTATAATCGTCGCCAAATCTTCTTCTCCTCCTCCAATTTGTAGTTCCAATCAAAATAATAGCAAAATAAAACCCGAAAACCGGTTTAAAATAAATAATACGTTGTTTCTTTCAAAAAACACCAACGCGGAATAACTATTTTTGGCAAACCGCCCGAGTATCACCCTCTTCCTTACTGTGTTCCACACGAGACCCCTTAGACATTTGGCACCCACCTCCCTTTAAACGTGCACTCAGAGAAATTTATACAATTGTTCTAAATAGAATATTTATTGAGGTTTAAATGGTGAAAGAATCCTAGGATATTCATTCCAAAAAACACTTTTTTTTCGAATTTCGGAAATTCGCGACGAGTTGTTTTCACGTTTTGGGACGTAACTTGAAAATAAGCAATTGTCGAAAAAGGTGTTCAATTACAAAAATGTTCAAAATTGAAATAGCTATCGAATGATACTAATCTTGCCTTTTTGTTTTCATTTTTTATAATTTCCCATTTTTCGTATTTTGCACGCTCTACTACACGTGAAATCGGTGTTTTTTGTTTTAAATTCACCTGAAAATATTAATAAAAATCATTAATTAAATACTAGAAACATAATTAAACTTGTGGAAACAAATCAATTTTAAAAATACCTGCACTTTTCTAGCGAAAAACTTAATTTTTGAAAAAATTTGTGTATTCGGAGAGACTCCCTACATTTATTCCGGGATTTATTTCAAAACTCTTTTTTGTTTTAAAAAGCAGATGAGTTATAGTTTAAAGTGTGAAAAAACCCCATGTACCTCCTTCCAAAAATTGGCTTTTTTTTCTTGATTTTCCCAAAAATTGACGATTTTTCACATATTTTGGTTTATAACTTTTGAGTGCTTAGGGTTAGAGAAAAATTGTCAACTGGAAAAAGTATTGAAATTCTATTTGGAATCGTTTGGAACCAAGTGTGACATTCTATCTTCATTTTTAAAAATTTTGATTTTCTAAGTTCTGTGCTCTGTCACGCAACAGTACCCCGGTTTTTCCACAAAATTTCTTATGCCATGGATTACTGGAATGTTATACTTTACGAATATATAAAAATCTTTCCCTAAGGCACGCAAAGTTTCACTCTTAGAGAGACGACCTTATATAACAAAAAAACTTTTTTTTCACAGTGCGTTTTTCAGGAAATTTAAGGATGAACAATTGAAAGGTAGAAAGTATTTAGATGTCTGGAAACTGCTTTGTTTGACGAACATAACGATTTTTAAAGTGTTTGTTTACTGGTTTTCAATTTTTGTTTTAATCTATTCAGAAGCACCAATTATTAATGAATTTAACAAAAAAAATTTTTTTCGGGCGCCCGCGGGTCCGAAACTGCTCCTGAAAAAGTGCCGAAAACGGGCGGTGGCAGTGCAAAACGGGAGGTGCCACCACCTGTTTTTAGGGTTTTCGAGGACCGTTTTTGGCGAAATGAAGCTTTTAAGAGTCGATGTCTCAGAAAGTCGAACATACTGTGGCACAGTTGCACCAACGTGAAGCTAGGATCTTGATATTTTGCATGGAGGGTACCTAGGCCCCCGTTAGAAAAAAAATACATAATTTATTTGGCCACGCCCCCTTTGGCCTAGTGAAAAAAATCCGGGTGGTCCCTGAATCGAAATTTTTAGTTTTAAAGATAAAGTCAAAATCTCATCGGGAATCGATTACCCGCACATTTTTGAGTATTTTTCATGTTGACCCCGAATTTCCAGCTCGTCGGCATCATGTCGAAAATTTGATTTTTCTGAAAAAGTGGTCCAAATTTTCCAGTTTTTCCCATTTTTCGATATGATGAAGTACTTGGCCCCGAATGGAGATATGAAATTTTTTAATCCTTATGATGTTTCTCATCAAATTCCATGTTGATTTAGCGGAATCCCTGTAACCTTTTTGGGGTTTCAGGGCAAAATAGACGAGATTTTCGCCAAATTCCAAAGGGTCCCCCCATGGAATAAAAAATCGAAAATTTTTAAATCTCCCCATATTATCAGAGGGACTCTTACTAATAAATATCTACTGTTTCCCAAAATATTAGCCCTCATGTGGACCTATGGACCGCGTGGCAACAGCTCAAAGAACCTTCATTCCATATCGCGATTTCCAATACATGCAACAGTTTTCTGTGTACGGGGACTGAAGGTTTATGAGCTGTTGCTACGTCGCCCATAGGTCCACAAGATGGCTCATATTTTGGGAAACACTAAATATTTATTAGTAAGAGTCCCTCTGATAATATGGGAAAATTTTAAAATTTTAAAATTTTTTTGCAAACTTTTTCCATAGGGGGGACCCTTTGGAATTTTGCTAAAATCTCGCCTATTTTGCCCTGAAACCCCAAAAAGGTTACAGGGATTCCGCTAAAGCAACATGGAATTTGATGAGAAACATCATAAGGATTAAAAATTTTCATATTTTCATTCGGGGCCAAGTACTTCATCATATCGAAAAATGGGAAAAACTGGAAAATTTGGACCACTTTTTCAGAAAAATCAAATTTTCGACATGATTCCGACGAGCTGGAAATTCGGGGTCAACATGAAAAATACTCGAAAATGTGCGGGTAATCGATTACCGAAGAGATTTTGACTTTATCTTTAAAACTAAAAATTTCGATTTTGGGACCACCCGGATTTTTTTCACTAGGTCAAAGGGGGCGTGGCCAAATAAATTATGTATTTTTTTTCTAACGGGGGCCTAGGTACCCTCCATGCAAAATATCAAGATCTTAGCTTACCGTTGGTGCAACTGTGCCATAGCCAATAGGCCTGATGTCGAAAATCTCAGACATCGACTATTAAACTGATTTTTTTGCCGATTCCGTTAATTATAGGCGATTCTGAGTCTATTAATACCAAAATTGAAAATGAGTAAACAAACACTTTAAAGAAATGTATAAATACCAGGAAGAAATATAAAATAATAGCACAGAATTAGATTTTAAAATCTGTAATATAATTGAAAGAAAAAAAATACAATAATGAAAATAAATAATATCTTGCAAAAAGAGCCTGAATCCAAGAATCCTATGATCTTATTCCTCAAATTGTTTTCCTCTTTCTTTTCATTGTATTTAACAAATACTTTTACAATATCGACGAAAGTGTTGATTCCTTTAATCACTGTTTCCACCTCATCGTCGCTAAGCGGAAAGTTTTTATTCATGTCGATGAATAGTTCAACGTAATTTAGTCTTGTGATTAGTGCTTGACAGCAGTTGTCAAGTTGTCTGCAAAATCGAACAGTTTGAACAAAATAACGAATTAAGAGACAATATTTGAGTCGCGTTGAATAATCGACACGAATAAGTGGGCTATCAATTTGAAACTTCGTGCGTGAGTTTGGAAGGGGTCAAATATTACTTTCATGCACAAATCTGTAAAGCGTCACCGGCGTTCGGGGGGAGCTCCCCGTTTTGTCTTACAATTTTGACGGGCTATAATTTATCTTGTATTGCGAGCTATGAGGAGATATGTGTATCTTTAGAAAGCACAAATTACATTCTACAACTTATAATTAACAACTAAAAGCAAAACGTTGTTTTGAGTATGAAAATGTTCTATATAGAAAATTAGATTGTTTTTTCATGATTTTCAAATGAAAAAAAAACCCTTTTCCGGTATGTAAATGTTACGAATTCCTGTAGAAAATGATTTTTCCTATCGAATGATAAATAGAAGATCAAATAGGGAGAGATCTTTTTTTGAGCTTGACGCCCCACTTATTCGGCATCGGTCGCGTATTAAAGTGTTTGTTTACTGATTTTCAATTTTTGTTGTAATCTATTCAGAATAGCCTATTATTAATGAATTTCACAAAAAAAAAATTTTCGGGCGCCCGTGGGTCCAAAACAACTCCCGAAAGAGTGCCGAAAACAGGCGGTTGCAGTGCAGAACGGGTGGTGCCACCACCTGTTTTTATGATTTTCAAGGACCGTTTTTGGCGATATGAAGCTTTTAAACTGATTTTTTTTTGCTGATTCCATTAGTTATAGGTGATTCTGAGTCGATTAATACCAAAATTGAAAATGAGTAAGCAGACACTTTAACGTGTTACAGCTCTCGCGCTTCACATCGGCTCGTAAGCGGCTCGTATTTGGCTCGTATTTGGCTCGCGCGCTGGTGAGGCTGTGAAATGGCTCACGCGCCGACTGGCTCGTAAACGGCTTGTGTCCACAATTCGTCGCGCAAGCCGTTTACGAGCTGGAATTATCCTGAGTTGTCCCTTAACCCCCTCAACAACTTACTCCACAGACATTGACGACGAGCGACATGGTTCTAGTTCCAAGATCGGGCGTTGAGGGAATCCCAACGATTTTTCGACTTCGTACAATCGTTCGGTCATTGATAGGAGTTCTGCATAGCTGAATTTTATTTCTTATTAAAAACAAATGGACATTATCATTTTGTTGCTTGAATGAACGCTTCGAAGAACTTACTTTGGAATTTGTGATGGTATCATGAAAGGAAATTGCTGATTTTCGACTTCTTCTTCTTCTTCTTCTTCTAACCCGCTTTCTTGAGGTTCGACTACTTTAGTGTTCCGAGTTCGTTTTCTTGGCGAAGACGTTCTCGAACGTTGGCGAGTTCTCGAACGTTGTCGCCTAGCTCTTTCCCCAACCATTTTTCTGTAAATTAAAAAAAGGTCTAAAGATTGTTTGGATATGTATATTTTAAAATATTAAAAAAGAAAGCAATGAAGAAAAAAATGACGCCAAATGATTTGAGGGTTGATATATTGGTTTTTCTGTTGCTCGATACCGTTCCATCTTGGAAAGAGTATTGGTGAGACGGAGACGCAGGAGACATGTTTTTGCGGACCACTGACGCAATAGCAACTAGACGCACCACGATGTGTAAAAGTGTAAAAGTGTCGGTAGTTTAGGGTCCGACCGATTCCGGCAGAGTTATAGTGGGCGGAGTCTTGTGTGCAGTTGACGCACACTTCTGTGCCACTTTTTTTCGTTATTTCAACGTAATTCCGATTTTCGTCAAAAAAGGACTTTTTCCGAAGACTTGGGTTAAGATCTTATGAAAATGAATGCTATTTCAATGTTTAATTTGAATTTTTAACTTTGTCCGAGCAGCAAATCGACATTGTCAACGGTGAACCAATAAATTTCATGGACTTATTCAGTTTGAAAAAAAATACAAAAAAATTCGAAAAATTCAATGCAGAAATTGCAGAGAAATGCCGAGAAATACCGAGAAATTTCAATTTCTCTGAATTTTTTGAACTAGTTTTCTTCAAGACCCAAACGATTTAACCTGTGTCCCTTTAAACAATTTTATGGAAAATGTTCGTTTTTGTGTCTCATAATTTTACCAAAAAATCAGTAGTGAGTCCCAACGGCCCGCAGAGGCCCAAAATATCTGATTTAGAACCAAAAAGATTGAATGGGGCGAAAAAAAGACATGCCGAAATCGAAATTTCTCTGCATTTCTCTGCAATTTCTGCATTGAATTTCTCGACATTTTTTTTCAAACTGAATAGGTCCATAACTATTCAAATTGAGCTCCACTCGGTAGCCGTGTTTGGCACGAGTCCAAAAACGGTTGGGGGTTTTTCAAGGTTTTTAAGATGTCAATTGCTGAAAATACAATTTTATTAAATTTCAATTTTAGCTTCATTCTTTTCGCTAAAAATAACATTTAGTAGAACACCTTATGGGGGAAGCGAGGATTTATTACCAGAAAAATAAAATGATACAAATGCGACAATAGGCTTCAACAACTTTCTGATACGACAAATCCCGAATGAAGAAACTTTAACTAACTCTACGAACGAAAACATAGGTAGCAGCTGAGTGGGATGTGTTTTCGCTGCAAGACCTCTCGCTTCCCCTTGCGTCTCTAGCAAATAAATGTTCTATTTTATTTATCGTTATTAGAGCGCAATTTCTTCATTGGAACTAGAGACATTAATGAGACGCAGGCAGATAGTGAAGAAAGTGTGCTCGATTTTCAAATCAAATTGTATTTTCATGATTGTTTTTCAACAACCTACCTATCCTCTTTTATATAATTTTTTTAAAATATTGATTTTTCCTATAAAAAAAGATAAAGATTTAAAAAAAATATCCCAGCCGCTTAGATTTTTAAATAACTTTAAAATGTTATAAATTTGTTGCAATGTCTTTATCGGGCTCGAAATTTTATAAGTGCGTGATCTTCAATTTAAAAAAGTGGGAATTCTGAGATTGAAAAAGTTGAGGATCAATTAAAAATTCGACGGGCTTCTAAAATGTTTTAGAATAAGCTCTGCTTCATCGAATTCTGGTGTAACTAATAAAAAATTTTTTAAATACGTTTTTTCAGGAAATCTATGGACGGCAAATTGAAAGGTGAAAAGTACTTAGAAGTCTGAAAAATGCTATTTTTTGACGAACATAACGAATCGATTTTTAGAAAACATTTATTTTAAAAAACATGTATAAATACCTCGAAGAAATATAAAGTAATAGCACAGAAGTCGATTTTAAAATCTGTAATATAATTGAAAGAAAAAAAATACAATAATGAAAATGAAGAATATCTTGCAAAAAGGACCAGAATCCAAGAAGTCCATGATCTTATCCCCCATTTTTTTCCTCTTTCTTTTCATTGTATTTAACAAATTCTTTTACAATATCGATGAAAGTTTTGATTCTTGATTCACTGTTTCCACCTCATCGTCGCTAAGCGGAAAGTTTTTATTCATGAAAGAGCGATTTTTCTCATTTCAATAATATACTTTCGTATATAATTTTCTGCTTTAACTGTTCCCTAAGAATCTGTTTCTTAGAGGTCTAATCGGCAGATACAATTGAAAAGAAAATTAAATTCCGCCTAAAACAAACATTTTCCAGTACTACGGTCTTGTTCTCGACCTTCTGATCCTTGGTCTCCGCCGTTCGTCGGAAATCGCAGGACCACCACAATGTCCAAACGAATTCCTTCAATTCCAAGATGTAGCCAGCGAAACTGCTCATCCGATCAGATTGTATTGCCGTTATATTGATAAAATCTGGATTATGTTCCGATTCTCGGCTGATGAGGCGAAGGATTTTTTCTCATTAATTTCAAAGTTTCATGTGATTAGGGCGTTTTTTAGAGAAATGGTGAAGGAAAAACCAGACCCAATTTCATGTTCGCATGCTCGCAGCTCGCGAGTTTATGTTCGTTCATATTGACAGCTTCATATTTCTTAGTTCTTATCCTAAAACTAATAACATACTTTTTATTTATATTTTAAAACCCTTTTAGAGCTTACAGTAATAATTTTAGGTAACTTGGATCGTCCTTCACTACCTGATTTTGGACATCGTATGAAAAACTATAAAATTTTCACTTTTTTGTTGGAAAAACAGTCAAAATAGAAAATTATCTGGAATCATTTTATTTATTTTATCGTTCAGCATTAGCTACATTCCATACTGAAAAATTAGAGTTCTAGATTAAGATTAGCTCATTTTATGCAGAAAAGTTCACTTTTTGATGGATCCAGAACTGAAAAACTAAAAAGTGGGACCCCAAAATTCTGCCTGTAGAAAAATTATATTACGGTTTTCAAACGTTTAAATTGAATATTTGTTTGAGGTAAGACTCGAACTTTCATTCAACCAATTTTCAATTTCTTATGAAAACTGGGTGGTCAGTAATGCTGAAAAATGTAAACTGAAACCAGCGAGCAAAGACGGATTGAATTCACAATACTGAACTCAGGTTCAAATACAAATGCAAAACGTAGGGAACTTCTCGATAAATCTGTAAAAATTTTTTTTTTTTACTAAATTTTTTCCAAGTTTGAGAAAGTTTCGTCTCATAGTTTTAAAAATATATGTGTCTGAATCTTCCTGCAGTATTTATTAAACACCCTGTATTAGGTTGTGTAAAATTTCTGAGTTTTTCGGGCTTAAAAACCCCTAACTTTTACAATCGCATTAAAATCAACCAATTTCTCGTAAAACACGTCAGTAAAAGCTGAGAACTATATCCTTAATATTTTTCATGATCCTCTTTATACCCCCAGAAAGTACCTCCGCTAGGGATCACCCTACAGATCAACCAATATTATCACCGATTTTCAGAAGTCCTAAAAGCCGATATTCAACGACAAAAACAAAAACAAAGCAGTAAAAGGCTATCGGGAATCAATTCCGGAAAAGTACTGTGAGGTCATTTCGAATAATAATAAGAACAATAATAACAACATTTGCTCATTTTAAACACCCAGATCAACGTTCCACTCAATTAAAATCTTGGGTACCTAATCTGCATGACGCGACGTGGGTACCTATTCTGCACCAAAAACCTAAAAGTTACTGCCCTTCGAGTAATCACAATATTTTTTAAAATACGATTTGCTGCCCATGGAACAATCTTAAAAATGTAAGCTTAAAAAGAAAAGAAAAAAATCTTTTAAAAAAAGTCAACTTAAAAATGTAGGATCATCTATTTTCTACTAAAAGACCGCAGCGCAACCGCTCGCAGGAAAAAACAGCATAACTCTGTGAGAGACTTAGATTTTCTGGGTAGGTCAAAACCAACTTGCATGATCAAGAATATTTGAGTTGACAATAATTATGGTCATCCATGCTGTATGTTTCTTAGAGAAATCCTCTGTCCAGTAAATGCTTCAGTTTTCGGCTGAATTTGTGTGTAAACGATTGCCCCTATACATTAAAGAATCAAAATAGTTAACAAGTATGTCATCGAATTATGAGCCTTTAAGAAGTATAATTTTTGAATTCACAATAAGATAATTTCTTTCAACTAAAAGTTTAGCAGTAAACATTGTGGAAATATGGAAAATTTAGATACTAAAGTGTGGTAATATCAAGACTTGTCGCGAAGAAAGTGCTTCGGCCCGGTCGGCCCTTACACGGCCTCAGGGCCTATAAACTTATAAGCTTCGGCCCGGTCGGCCCTTTCACGGCCTCAGTGCCTATAAACTTATAAGCTTTGGCCCGGTCGGCCCTTTCACGGCCTCAGTGCCTATAAACTAATAAGCTTTGGCCCGGTCGGCCCTTTCACGGCCTCAGTGCCTATAAACTTATAAGCTTAGGCCCGGTCGGCCCTATAAACTTATAAGCTTCGGCCCGGTCGGCCCTATAAACTTATAAGCTTCGGCCTGGTCGGCCCTATAAACTTATAAGCTTCGGACCGGTCGGCCCTTTCACGGCCTCAGTGCCTATAAACTAATAAGCTTCGGCCCGGACGGCCCTTACACGGCATCAGTGCCTATAAACTTATAAGCTTAGGCCCGGTCGGCCCTATAAACTTATAAGCTTCGGCCCGGTCGGCCCTATAAACTTATAAGCTTCGGCCCGGTCGGCCCTATAAACTTATAAGCTTAGGCCCGGTCGGCCCTATAAACTTATAAGCTTCGGCCCGGTCGGCCCTATAAACTTATAAGCTTCGGCCTGGTCGGCCCTATAAACTTATAAGCTTCGGCCCGGTCGGCCCTATAAACTTATAAGCTTCGGCCTGGTCGGCCCTATAAACTTATAAGCTTCGGCCCGGTCGGCCCTTTCACGGCCTAAACGACAAATCCGGTAATATCGAAATAAATGGATTTGTGCCATTTCCAAATAACCTGAGCGGTTTACGGCGCCTTCAAATTTGATTTTTTGCGACATTAAACCGTTACAATAAACTAGTTATTTCTTTTGGTACTTCTCTCTTTTCTGAAAATTCAAGACAAAATAGTCCGTTATTTGTCCGTAATTTGTACGTACGGACCATATACGGATGAAAAACGGCTATCCGTATTTTGTACGTACTTTTCTAGGTACGTACAAAATACGGGTCCGTAACGGACGGGATCCGTTTTCAATCCGTAATTAGTACGTTACGGATAACTTACGGATGGAAAACGGGTGACGGGTCCGTTACGGATCCGTTACGGACCCGCACGAAATCACCTGTGAAACTGAAGGCCACGGGTTCGAGGATCATTTAGCGGATGGATGTTTTTCCAACTTTGTTCGTTTCAAACACCTCGTAAATCGAATTCATTTGTAACTACCCTTTCAACTGATGCTGAGGTTGGGCGGGCTAAATGAATGAGACATCTGAAATTAAAGATTTTCTGAAAATTTTCAATTTTTGTTCGAAAAATTGTTTTTTTTATAGAATCGTCTTCCACGATCGATTACAACTGTTGAATGGGAGAACTCATTTGTGCCGGTTTACAGTAAAGACAACCCGAACATGTTGTTTGACATGTGTGGATTTGAATGCAGGATTTTGCCAAAGTGTAGAACTGCTAATGAAGAGTTTGTTCATCGCGATGGTGTATGGAATTTGCAGAATGAGGTATTTTGAAAATGATTTTGGAGGTTTTAAAACTAAACGTTTTATAGGTCACCAAAGAAAGAACAGCCCAATGTTTCCTCAAAGTTGATGAAGAGTCGTTATCGAAGTTCCATAATAGAATTCGTCAAATTTTGATGTCTTCTGGTTCAACGACGTTTACAAAGATTGTGAACAAATGGAATACTGCATTGATTGGATTGATGACATATTTCAGGTAATTGAGTCCCAAAATTATGAAAAACAGAATCCGAATTTTTCAGAGAAGCTGTTGTCAACACTCAAGAACTTCTTGATCTTTTGGTTAAATGTGAAAACAAGATTCAAACACGTATTAAAATTGGATTGAATTCGAAAATGCCTTCAAGATTCCCGCCAGTTGTTTTCTATACACCAAAAGAAATTGGAGGACTTGGAATGCTTTCAATGGGTCATGTTTTGATTCCACAATCGGATTTGAGATGGATGCAACAGACAGAAGCCGGAGGAGTGACACATTTCAGATCTGGAATGAGTCATGATTAAGATCAATTGATTCCCAACTTGTATAGATATATTCAGCCTTGGGAAGCGGAATTTGTTGATTCGGTTCGTGTCTGGGCTGAATATGCATTGAAGCGTCAAGAAGCAAATTCACAAAATCGAAGATTGCCCCTCGAAGATTTGGATGATTCATGGGATCGTGGTATTCCGAGAATTAATACATTGTTCCAAAAAGATCGACACACTTTGGCATATGACAAGGGATGGAGAGTTAGAACGGAATTCAAGGCATATCAAATTTTGAAACAAAATCCATTCTGGTGGACACATCAACGACACGACGGAAAATTGTGGAATTTGAACAACTATCGAACGGATATGATTCAAGCACTTGGAGGAGTTGAGGGTATTCTGGAGCACACTTTGTTCCGTGGAACATATTTCCCAACATGGGAAGGATTGTTCTGGGAAAGAGCATCTGGTTTCGAAGAGTCGATGAAATTCAAGAAGTTGACAAATGCTCAAAGATCTGGATTGAATCAAATTCCAAACAGAAGATTTACTTTGTGGTGGTCACCGACTATTAACAGAGCTAATGTAAGATATATATATATTCCATGTTTTATCAGTAAACTAGCTATTTTTCAGGTATACGTTGGTTTCCAAGTCCAGCTCGATTTGACAGGAATTTTCATGCACGGAAAGATCCCAACGCTGAAAATCTCGTTGATTCAAATCTTCCGTGCTCACTTGTGGCAAAAGATTCACGAATCGGTGGTTATGGATTTGTGCCAAGTTTTTGATCAAGAACTGGATTCTTTGGAGATTCAGACGGTGCAAAAGGAGACGATTCACCCTAGAAAATCATACAAGATGAACAGTTCGTGTGCGGATATTTTGCTCTTCTCGCAATATAAATGGGGTGTTTCGAGACCGTCGTTGATGGCCGATACGAAGTTTGTTTTTAAAAAATTAATATCGAAAATAAATGAATTTTCAGAGATACAACAGACAACACAACAACACAAAAGTACTGGATTGATGTTCAACTTCGTTGGGGAGATTATGATTCTCACGACGTGGAAAGATATGCTCGTGCTAAATTCCTTGATTATACCACTGATAACATGTCAATTTATCCATCACCAACTGGAGTATTGATTGCAATTGATTTGGCATACAATTTGTATTCAGCTTATGGAAATTGGTGCCCAGGAATGAAGGAATTGATTCGACAAGCTATGGCTAAGATTATCAAGGCCAATCCAGCGTTCTATGTTCTTCGTGAACGTATCAGAAAGGGTCTTCAATTGTACAGTTCGGAACCGACTGAGCCATACTTGACATCTCAAAATTATGGAGAATTGTTCAGTAACCAGATTATCTGGTTTGTTGATGATACAAATGTGTACCGTGTTACCATTCACAAGACATTTGAAGGAAACTTGACGACGAAACCAATCAACGGAGCGATTTTCATTTTCAATCCGAGAACTGGACAATTGTTCTTGAAGATTATTCATACTTCTGTATGGGCTGGACAGAAAAGATTGTCACAATTGGCGAAATGGAAGACTGCTGAAGAAGTTGCTGCATTGATTCGTTCGTTGCCGGTTGAAGAGCAGCCGAGACAGATTATTGTGACGAGAAAGGCTATGTTGGATCCTTTGGAAGTGCATTTGTTGGATTTCCCCAATATTGTTATCAAGGGATCTGAGTTGATGCTTCCGTTCCAGGCTATTATGAAGGTATAATCACTCTTGCTTTTGGATTGATTAAGCAATTTGTTTCAGGTTGAAAAGTTCGGAGATTTGATCCTGAAAGCCACTGAGCCACAAATGGTTCTTTTCAATTTGTACGATGATTGGCTCAAAACAATTTCTTCGTATACTGCATTCTCCCGTGTTGTTCTTATTATGAGAGGAATGCACATCAATCCGGACAAGACTAAGGTTATTTTGAAGCCTGATAAGACTACGATCACTGAACCACATCATATTTGGCCAACATTGTCGGATGATGAATGGATCAAGGTATTTTTTAAAAATATTATCGTTATATCCGAAATCGTTATTTGCAGGTAGAGTTGGCTTTGAAAGACATGATTCTGGCTGACTACGGAAAGAAAAACAATGTGAATGTTGCATCATTGACACAATCGGAAGTGAGAGATATTATCTTGGGAATGGAAATCTCTGCACCATCTCAACAAAGACAGCAAATTGCGGATATTGAGAAACAGACTAAAGAACAAAGTCAAGTAACAGCAACGACCACAAGAACTGTTAACAAGCATGGAGATGAAATTGTGACAGCGACAACATCAAACTATGAAACTGCTTCATTTGCCAGTCGAACAGAGTGGAGAGTTCGAGCGATTTCATCGACTAACTTGCATCTTCGTACTCAACATATTTATGTGAATTCAGATGACGTTAAAGATACCGGATACACTTATATTTTGCCAAAGAATATTTTGAAGAAGTTTATCACCATTTCTGATTTGAGAACCCAGATTGCTGGATTTATGTACGGAGTGTCACCTTCGGACAATCCACAAGTTAAGGAAATTCGTTGTATTGTGCTGGTACCACAAACTGGAACCCATCAGCAAGTGAATTTGCCAACACAATTGCCGGATCATGAATTGTTGAGAGATTTTGAACCGTTGGGATGGATGCATACACAACCAAATGAATTGCCGCAATTGTCGCCACAAGATGTTACATCTCATGCGAAGGTAAATACATGTCTTTAAAGCTTCAAAATTTTAATTGTAATTTCAGTTACTAACGGACAATGCCAGTTGGGATGGAGAGAAGACGATTATGATCACTTCGAGTTTCACGCCGGGATCTGTTTCATTGACTGCTTATAAGTTGACACCTTCTGGTTATGAATGGGGAAAGGCGAATACAGATCGTGGAAATAATCCAAAGGTTTGTAGATTGTCTTTAATAATTTTATTATTTCGTAAATTAATCATTTCAGGGTTACATGCCAACACACTATGAAAAGGTTCAAATGCTCCTTTCGGATCGTTTCCTTGGCTATTTCATGGTCCCATCAAATGGTGTATGGAACTACAATTTCCAAGGACAACGATGGTCACCAGCAATGAAATACGATGTTTGTCTGGCTAATCCGAAGGAATATTATCACGAAGATCATCGTCCTGTACATTTCCATAATTTCAAGGCATTCGATGATCCGCTGGGTGTTGCCTCTGCGGATCGTGAAGATGTTTTTGCTTGATTTGACCCTGTCTTATTGTTTCGTAAATTTTTATATTGTATTTTTATTCTTTTTGGTCTCAAACCCCCATATATTTCCCCGTTCTTGTTGATTTTTATTTATTCATCTTTATCATAATTATTATTTTTACAAATATTTCTGAACTGAAAATATTAGTTCATTCACTAAAAGTTGTTGATTTTTTCCCTTTATTTTTATCCGCAAAATTGTAGTTTTTTGGTCTTTGTAAATTTTTCTAAACACATGTTTTTACGAGCACTGAATTATTCTGGAAGTCTCACTCATCTGGGCAGTCCTCGAAAATAATAACAAAAAATATTTTTTTTCAAAATACGTTTTTCAGGAAATCTATGAACGAACAATTGAAAGGTGGAAAATACTTATAAGTCTGTAAACAGCTATTTTTTCACGAACATAACGAATCGATTTTTAGAAAAAAAACATAAATTAATAATGACTAATATAAGCATTCGTCGTAACTAGTTATTAACGAAACAGGAAAAAAGCTCGTAGGAAAAAGTTCGGCCAGGTGGCCACTTTTTCTAGGCCATTGTTTTTAAGCTCGTTTTCTCGGCTTCTAGGTGGTTTTAGAAAATTTTAAAAACAGATTTGGAATGAGAATGAAGTCTTTTTCATTTAAGGTACATTTATTATCTCGTAAAGCCCTCCTATACAACAAATTTAAAATGTGAATTGAAATTGGTGGAAAGTATTTAGAAGTCTGTAAACTGCTATTCTTTGACGAACATAGCGAATCGATTTTTAGAAAAAATTTATTTTAAAAAACATGTATACATACCACGAAAAAATATAAAATAATAGCACAGAATTCGATTTTAAAATCTGTAATATAATTGAAAGAAAAAGTATCCAATAATAAAAATGAAGAATATCTTGAAAAAACTACCATAATCCAAGAATCCCATGATCTTATTCCTCAAATGCTTTTTCTCTTTCTTTTCCATGTATTTAACAAATGCTTTTACAATATTATATAATATCTCGAAGAAAATGAAGATTCCTTTAACCACTGTTTCCACCTCAGCGTCGCTAAGCTCAAAGTTTTTTTTAATGCTGATGAAACATTCAGCGTAAAGTATTCTTCTTTGTATTGCTCGATAGAAGTTGTCAAGTTGTCTGCAAAATCGAACAGTTAGAACAAAATCACGGATTAAGAGACGATGTTGTGAGTACTTTCATGCCATAAAACCTGTGAAGTGTCCGGGGAGCTCCCCGTTTTGTCTTAATACTTTGACGGGCTATAACTTTTCGCATATTGCGAGCTATGAGGAGATATGTATATCATTAGAAAGCACAAATTACGTTCTACAACTTTCTTGTTGGCAACTAATAACAAAAAAATTGTTTTGAGTACGAAAATGTTCGATTTAGAAAATTAGATTTAGTTTTTCATGATTTTCAAATCAAAAACCCCTTTCCGGTATGTAAAATGTTACGAATTCGTGTAGAAAATAGTTTTTCCTATCGAATAATATAACGAAACTTCAAAAAAGGAAGGGACAATAGTTCCAAAAAATAGAAAAACATGCGAAAAAATATCACTTTTTGGCAAAAAAAAAATGCAAATTCAAATGATCTGTAAATACCTCAAAATTGGACTTAAAGATTGGTTTTATCCTTTTCTTTCATTTCGAGGTTTTTTGTTTAAAAAACTTGAAAAAAAAGAAGTTTTTTAAAATAAATTTTCGATTACTTTTTTTGGTCAAATTTTCGAAAAATTTCGAAAAACATTTTGTGGCGTCTTTTGCCAAGTTTATATACGCCTTAATTGAAATTTTTTTACCTTAAATGAAAATAGACTTCATTCTCATTCGAAATCTGTTTTTAAAATTTTCTAAAACCACCTAGAAGCTGAGAAAATGAGCTTCAAAACAATGGCCTAGAAAAAGTGGCCACCGGCGAAAACTAGTCCGTGGGCATGAAAAATCTCAAAAAAAAATGTAAAACATAAATTAAAATATTAAAAACATTGAAAAAAGGACTAATATAACAATTCTGCATAACTATTTATTAACAAAACACGCAAAAAGCTCATTGGAGAAAGTTCGGCCAACTTTTTCTAGGCCATTGTTTTGAAGCTCATTTTCTCGGCTTCTAGGTGGTTTTAGAAAATTTTAAAAACAGATTTGGAATGAGAATGAAGTCTAGTTTCATTTAAGCTACATTTATTATCTCCGTAAAGTCCTCCTTTAAATAAATAAATGATGGAAAAAATTGAAAATCCCGAAAAAAAATTCCAAAAAGCATTTGTTAATAAATAGTTATGCAGAATGCTTATATTAGTCCTTTTTTAATTAAAAAACAATTTTTTTTGGATCTTTCATGTAATAATGCCCGCGGACTAGTTTTCGCTGGTGGACACTTTTTCTAGGCCATTGTTTTGAATCTCATTTTCTCGGCTTCTAGGTGGTTTTAGAAAATTTTAAAAACAGATTTGGAATGAGAATGAAGTCTATTTTCATCCCAGACGCATTCATTATCTTCGTAAAGCCCTCCTTCAAAATGTTATTCATCTGTTTTTATTCATTATTATTTTCAAATAAAAATAATTTGGAGCTTTAATTAGTATTTTTTGTAAAAACAAAAGCCTCGGATACGTATTAATGTTAGATTTAACACGGTTAGATTTAACACAGCTCAAACATTGTCTCTTAATTTCTCGAAAACTTACTCCGCGGACGTTGACGACGAAAGACATGGTTCGAGTTCCAAGATCGGGTTTTGAGGTAATCCCAACGACTTTTCGACTTCGTACAATTGTTCGATAATCGATAGGAGTTCTGCACATCTGAATTTCATTTATTTTTAAAAGGAAAAAAATGGATATGATAATTTTTTTACTCGAACGAACACTTCGAAAAACTTACTTTGAATCTTTTGACTGCTTAAGTGCTTCGAGTTCGTTTTCTTGAAGTTCTCGAATTTTTTCGCCTACCTCTTTCCCCAGCCGTTGCAATAATTGCCTGTAAATTAAACTAATTTTATGTTAAAGACAAAGTGCCATTGCTTGAAGTTCATGTTTTCTACTTACAAACATTGATGCACTTCGAGATCGCCTTCGACGAGAAACACAATTGTTTACAGATAGCTTGGGTTCCTAGGCCACCTTTTAAAATTTGTGCATTTTTATTCTTTTTTCTGTTTATTATTGTATTTAAAATTAAAAACCGATACATTTTGCACATCTGAATTCCATTTCTTATTAAACAGAAAAAAATGGATATGATAATTTTGTTACTTGAATTAACGCGTCGAAAAACTAACTTTGAATCTTGTGATGGTATCGGGACAGCAACTTGTTGGTTTTCGACTTCTTCTTCCAACTCATTTTCTTGAGGTTCGACTACTTTAATGCGTCGAGTTCGTTTCCTTGACGAAGTTCTCGAACGTTGGCGAGTTCTCGAGCTTCTTCGCCTAGCTCTTTCCCCAACCATTTTTCTGTAAATAAAAAAAAGGTCTAAAAATTGTTTGGATAAGTATATTTGGAAATATAAAAAAAGTAAGCAACGAAGAAAAAAAAGACGCCAAATGATTTGCGGGTTGATATATTGGTTTTTCTGTTGCTGGATACCGTTCTATCTTGGAAAGAGTATTGGTGAGACGGAGACGCAGTTGACATGTTTGTGCGGACCACTGACGCAATAGCAACTAGACGCACCACGATGTGTAAAAGTGTACAAGTGTCTGTAGTTTTGGGTCCGACCAATTCCGGCAGAGTTATAGTGGGCGGAGCCTTGTGTGCAGTTGGCGCACACTTCTGTGCTATTTTTTTTCGTTTTTTCAACGTAATTCAGATTTTTGTCGAAAAATGACATTTTCCGAAGTTTTTTGTTAAGGTCTTATGAAAATAAATGTTATTTCAATGTTTAATTCGAATTTTTAACTTTGTCCGAGTTGCAAATCGACTTTTTCAACACTGTAGTCTTTTTTTCCGATTTTACGTGTCGCCAGCTTTTTTTTAAATTCAAATTTCGACGGTAATCCCATCTTTTTTGCTTTATTTTATGTATTAAATGGAAAAAAAAACTTGAAAAATTTGTTTCCTCGCGAAAACCAGGAGAAATTCGGCTTTTTGGGTGAAAATCATGAAAATAACACAAATCTGCGCGCTGATTGCATGCAGACTCCGCCCAGAAACCCCTGCCCTGCAATTTAAAGTTTCAAGAATTTTTTTTACACACAGTGGCGCACATTTTATTTTTATTGATCAATAAAAGTTGACTATTCAAATTGCGCTCCACTCGATAGCCGCCTTTGGCATGAGTCCAAAAACTGCAATCTGCCTAAATATTGATGTTTCCTTAGATTTAAAAAACAACTTCAAAGGATGGCTTTACGGAGATAATAAATGTATCTAAAATGAAAATAGACTTCATTCTCATTTCAAATATGTTTTAAAAATTTTCTAAAACCACCTAGAAGCCGAGAAAATGAGCTTCAAAACAATGGCCTAGAAAAAGTTGCCCTTTTCAATTTACTTTTTCCTTTTTTTGGATTTTTCATGCCTGCGGACTAGTTTTCGCAACTTTTTCTAGGCCATTATTTCGAAGCTCATTTTCTCGACTTCTAGGTGGTTTTAGAAAATTTTAAAAACTGATTTGGAATGAGAATGAAGTCAATTTTCATCCCGGCGCATTCATTATCTCCCTAAAGCTCTCCTTCAAAATGATATTCATCTGTTTTTTATTCATTATTATTTTAAAATAAAAATATGATTTTAAACTGAAATTTTAGTTGTTTATGTTTAAAAAATGGTGAAAACAAAAATTAAAATTAGCATATGTACACGAAGAAGAAGAAGAAGAAGTTCGGGTTGAGAATCTAGCGTTTGTCGTCGAAGATCAGGCGGCTTGGAAGGAAGCGTTCCGCTTTGTTTTCCTTCGCGTACACTTCTCTGAAATTTCAGAGCGTTTTATTCTCAACGTTCTTTAATGCTTAACTCACTTCAACGCTGCAAAATCAATATTCGTTGGGATGATTTTGGTGTCCTCTTCTGTCATATTTTTTGGGATCTGTTATTTTAAAAAATTTAATTTCAAATTTAAAAATTTAAAAAATTACCTCAGCTCCATTAGCATGATCGATATTTGAAAGATCGAGCACAATTACATCCTGATTTTGAGAAATCTCAGGGAAAATGAGTCCTTCTTCTTGTTCGCCATGCTCCAGAGAGATTACGGTGGAAATGGTGAGGAGAAGGATTACGGTAGTGTAAAATGACTTGAAAAAAAATCGAGGGTTACTGTAGAAAAATCAAAAAAAAAAGATAACTTACTTTCATTTAGTTCCGCAAAGTTCCGTTTGGGGAGAAGATTTAATATCACAAATGTTCGTGTTCAGAGATGGCTATTTAACAAGGTCAAAAAAGTGAAAGTGGGCGGAGTCTTGGATGGAAGTGATGTTTTTGAGAAGAAATATTGGTTACTGGAAACATGGGGGGAGGATAATGTTTTTTGAGCTGTGATTTTTTATGGAAACTTGAGGGTTTTCAATCAATAGTTGGTAAAATAATATTGTTTTTCATTATTTATAAAATTCGGTAAGTTTTATCCATCACTGGGGGGATGTTGAACTGAGTAATGTTGAAAAATAAATCCTTGGGATTTTTTCAATTTACCGCCTTTTTGCACCGCTAGAGAACAGCCTAAAACAGTCGGATTTGCTTGAAAATTTGAAGATATCATGAATTTTATCTAAAAAACAAATTTCCTGATTTTCATCAAGAACTTTTGAGTTCTAGCCGAGTTATAATTAATCAAAATAGGTCCTAAGCGTCTGGTTTTGGTTAGTTGACTGGTTTTTTGACGGGCTGTAACTTTTTAACAAACCGACCGATTTTGTTGATATATAGCTTGTTCGATAGATAAAATTCTAAGCTTTCATTTGAATGTTATTTTCACCAATTAAAAATTTAATAATATTGTAGAATTTACAAGAATATCTAGTGGAAAAACAGTTTTTTGTGTCACTTTTGTCGGTCTGTAACTTTTCGACCAAACTTTCAATTTTGCTAAAATCAGGTGCATTCAATAGAGAAAATTTAAAACTTTCGAATGATGGTGATATTGTTAGAGACAAAACAGAAGTGACGGTTAGATATTCAAAAATAAGCGCCTATCCATTTTTTTCTGAATTTTCAGCAAATTTTGCTCATCTGTGCAGCAATGATATTGATTGGAAAATTTTTAGTTTTGTTCTATCTAATACGTTTTATTTAATTAAAATTGAATTATTAATTCACAAGTTAAAATACAAAACATGTTAAAATGAAAATTTGATTTAAAAGTTGATTTGTTCTTAAAATTTTTTTAAAGCTGGTTTTTGACGCTCTGTAACTTTTTAAAAAAAGGTCCGTTTTTACTGAGATAAAGCTTGTTCGATAGAAAAAATCCTTAGCTTTCGAATAAGTCTAAACTGGGATACTTTTGCTAGGAAATTCACTCCAATATTGGATAAAGTGGATCATAACTATAAGTGTCTCGAATTTTTTTCATTTATTATTTTCATGCACTGAATATGGTTTACTTTCATTGCAAAGCCATTTTTTTCCAAAATTCATTTTTAAACAATTATTCAACTCTTTGTTTTCACCATTTTAATTCATTTCCGCCCCAAAACTCATCGCTACAACACTCCACTCTTCCGCGTCATCCCGTAGCATCGTACTATTTCCCCCAAACTTTGTGTGTATTCTTTCCTCCCCCAAAATGTCGTTTTTCTTTCCTTGACTTTCGGTCGTCTACATCCTTGTTAAACCATAATTTAACTCCGAAAAAATGTACGTTCCTAATAATCCTTACAAGGTCATTTTGTTGCGCCACACCATCAATTTTCGGAAAAAAAAACGAGAACCATTTTGAACAACCAGTTCTCAGAAAATAAATAAACACCCATGGACACAAATTTTTATTTTTATTTTTTTGAAAGAAAAAAACGAAGGGGAAATGTACATAAAACCCGTGATTTTCAAAAAGAATTTAAAAAGGTTTAAAAATGGCCAATATGAGTAATAAGGGTGCGTTTTTCGTGTCTTTTGGGTCCGAATAAAATGGGGCTCGTGAGAAGGATCATTAGAAGTTCTAGAATCAAAATAGCTGCTAGAATGATTCCGGAGATCATCATCACGTTGTCGACGGTGTTGAATATTGAATTCGTGCAATTTGGCTGGAAAAATTATTATTGATTTTTTTAAAAATTCGTAAAAATTCAAAATTACCAGGTTCACACCGCGACACGTGCCTTGTAAATCGTCGTAGCCGCAGCAATTGTACTGGAAAATTTTTATTTTAATTTAAAAAGTTTTTCTTAATTTTTTTTACCAAATTTTGGAGCTTCAATACTTCGGTATTATCGCCGCGTTCAGTGGTGTATTCATCGAAGACGAATTTTTTCACAAGGTCAAAAATCTGAAAGTTTCGAGATGTTAGTACGATGCTACGCTATGACGCGTGTGGAGTATTGTAGATTCTCGGAAATAATTTTTAAAAAAACGAGAATGACTTTGATTTTTGGTGAGAAATTATTTAAAAATTACTTTTTCTAAACATGTAAGTAAATCAGCTCCACTTTTCGAGACATGTTGTTATTTTCCAAGATTGTAGATTGTTTCGGGAATTAATTTACTAAAGTTTGGTGTTTTTAGAAAGATGATAATTTTCTCTACCCAACAAGATAATAAAATTGAAAATCGCATTATTTATGGATAAGTTACAGGCTATCAAAAACAGATTTTAAAAAATTTTAAAATTTTAAAATATGCTCCACTTTATTTGAAATTTGCAATTATTTTCGATCAATAATTTCATGGAATTTATATACAAATGAAAGCTTAGTATATTCTCTATCGAGCAAGCTTACAAAATTCAAAATCGAATTATTTATGAATAAGTTACAAGCCATCAAAAACTAATGAAATTTTTTTTTCAATTTTTAAAATATGCTCAACAATATTTGAAATTTGAAATAATTGCTGATCAATATCTTTACGGAATTTATATCCATATGAAAGCTAAGGATTTTCTCTATCGAATAAGCTATATTTTACCAGAGTTGGTGAACTTGTGAAAAAGTTACAGCCTGCCAAAAACGATGTTGTCATTGAAAAACAATTTTTTACCCTAAGGTTTGGTGAGCTATCCTCTCTCAGAGAAAAATCCAAATCTAATTAAATGTATCTTATTAGAAAGAAAAAACTATCAGCTTTCGAAATTTGGCCTGAAAATCGTAAAAATTGCCACCAAAGTGGCAGTCCAGTTCGATTCCGGGTGCCATTTTCTACTTTTTTGCAAATTGTTTTTATTACCTGCGTAAAGTCTTCCTTAAAGCAATAATCAAAAATTTACCTGTTGTTTTCTTTGTATCCACAAATAAATTCCACATCCAATTTGCAGAATAATCGAAATCACAAAAATTATCAAATATGCAATTGCTGACCCCTTTCGGTGAGTGATTACGGTGAAAAATCCGATGAATGAAATGATAGCACCAAAAATTGCAAATCCAGTTATGACCCAATAAATGACAAGAATCTGGAAATCATAGGGACAATACGACACTCCACGTTGACGCGTCAATGTGGAGTATCGTAATGAATATTGAATTTTTTATTTTTAAAGGCAAGGTGTCTTTGAAGGTGGTTCTTACCCAAACTCTTATATTAAACTTTGAATCATGCAAAGGTTGAGGATCGTTATATTTATAAATAATGTTCTTAAGATCCGAATCGAAAGAGTCATCATATCTCATCCACAATCCAACGGCAATCAGAGCAAGT
Source organism: Caenorhabditis virilis (assembly GCA_964036255.1). Taxonomy (NCBI): domain Eukaryota; kingdom Metazoa; phylum Nematoda; class Chromadorea; order Rhabditida; family Rhabditidae; genus Caenorhabditis; species Caenorhabditis virilis. The sequence goes on along the minus strand of OZ038417.1, from coordinate 4,608,741 downwards.
GCGGAGAGCTGAAAAGGAATTCGTGGCGGGACCTTCAATAAAAAACTAACCAAAAGTGCAAGGTTCAAAATGAAGAGTAGATATCTCGAATATCGAGCACACTTTGACATTCTGCAATTGAATAATTTTTTGTAAAAAAATGAGTAGTTAAATATACAGTTTTTATAAATGTGGGCGAGATGAGTCAATGATAAGATTATCATTATGTTAAGGGGGTAGCATAATTGACATTTTTGTTGTCTTTGTTTAAATATTTGCAATAAATATTTGTTTTCAGAAATAACACCTTGTCTTTAAAGGAGGACTATACGCAGGTTATAGATATTTCTTAATCGATCTGAAATTCAATTTTATATACCTTTAAAAAATTTGCAAAAAGTTTTAAAAAAGGGCACCCGGAATTGAACTCGTTCTTGAGACCAAGTTTCGATTCCGGATGCCCTATCCTACTTTTTTGCTAATTTTTTCGCTTAGGTATATAAAATTGAATTTTGAATCGATTTAGAAACATTTATAACCTGCATATAACCGTCCGATTCAATGGTTTTTTTTTGATTTTTTTTAGTTGGGAAAATTGCTCATAATTAAACAATGATAGTTATAAACTATATTTCTATTCCGAAAATTATAATTTTCACTAAGAAAATAAGTAATTTCGGAAATATCAACATTTTTTGAACTTTTTTGCTTCGCGCCATTTTCCGACCGCGCCGCACGTCCACGCCACACGATCCGGTGCCATTCAAATTCAAATTCAAAATTGTATTTTTCCAACTTTAACCGGATGTTATAAATCGGTTTTTTTTTCAACGATATTTTTTAATAATCGTATCAGATTGCTAAAAGGAAGTAGTATTTTTGGTATATCGTGCATATGGGGTAAAATTAACTGAACAGCTGTCTTTAAGGCTTAATTTTTACAGTTTTTATAAAAATTGGAGTTCGATCAAATTGTTTACATTGTCCTGGAATTGTCCATTATGAAATTCTCGAATTTGAGATGAGTCATGGACCTCTAAAGCTCATAAAGACGAAATTTTTAGAAGTTTTGAGCAAAATCTTCTGGTTTAAAAATTTTCAAGAAATATTGTGACTATTTCAAGCCAACTTAAAGGCGGAAAAAACAATCAAAATTCGAATCGGAGCCCAGCTGATCCAAAGAACAATACCAATATATGCCACATTCAGATAATTGTGTTTCGCGTCAATTCCGACCGTGTCGCACGGACACGCGCGCATTCAAACTTTGATTTTTTAAACTTTATACCGCTGCTATGACGCGTGTATTTATGTGTGATTTGGGATAAATTGCATTCTACTAATGAGAGAAAGCCCTAATTTTTGAAACTAAGATCAGGTTGGGTCAAATTAACTGACCAGCTGCCTTTAATAAAAAAATAAGCAGTTGAAAATGCTGAAATTTTGTGCATCGAATAAACCATGAGTTCACTTATTTTTCGTTAATTTTTTCGTTGCATAATATTGAAGAAATACCGTTTTAATATAGATTTTTCTTATTTTTGGGCTCTTCCTTCATTAATATTATTTTTGAACTAATTTTAAAGACAAGGTATCACTTCCTTAATTTTTACGATTTTTTCGAGACACAAATTTTAAAAAAATACGAAGAAAATCCAATATTTAAAAAATTTCTATTTCTATGAAATTTATACAAATTCGAAACCCAGAAAAACCTTAAATCTGCCTTAAAACTGACCCAAAGTTTCACCTTATCTTTAAAAAAAATGAAAAACAAAACGAGCATTTTTTTAAATATAAAAATATGAAAAATGTATAAAAAAAAGGTGTGGTAAGAATCAGTTTGTGATAAAAAGTGACAATAAATAAATACAAATATGTATACTTATTTACTCAAGTAGAACCATGTTTGGACTATTTTTGGCAACCTGTGGCAGGTTTTAAAAGGATACGAATTCCGATGAAATTTAGACCCGGAATTCGAACACCATGTTACTTGATACCGAGAGCCATGAAGCTTCAATAAAATCGATATTTCAAAACAAAATTTTTGGAAAAAAAACTTAATTGTTTGTTTGTATTTGGGTGGTTATGACACATTGTCACTGCTCTTATCAATGACATTCCTTTTTTAACTATTTTTAGGGTTGATGACACATTTATAACCACATGTGCAAAAAAGCGATTTTAAATTTTGCAATAAATATATTTATTTCTGAATTTCGCGAAAATGTTAAAGGAGGGCTTTACGGAGCTAATGAAAGCGTCTGGGATTAAAATAGACTTCATTCTCATTCCAAATCTGTTTTTTAAATTTTCTGAAACCACCTAGAAGCCGAGAAAATGAGCTTCAAAACAATGGCCTAGAAAAAGTGTCCATCGGCGAAAACTAGTCCGCGATCATGAAAAATTCAAAAAAAAATGAAAAAACAAAAAAAAAAGACTAATATAAGCATTCTGCATAACTATTTATTAACGAAAAAAGCTCATAGGAAAAAGTTCGGCCAGGTGGAACACTTTTTCTAGGCCATTGTTTTGAAGCTCGTTTTCTCGGCTTCCAGATGGTTATAGAAAAATTTAAAAACAGATTTGGAATGAGAATGAAGTCTATTTTCATTTAAGATACATTTATTATCTCCGCAAAGTTCTATTTTAAGTTCAAAGTGAGCTAAAAAATATTCTGGAATCTTTTTTGAAATTTTAATTTCTCCAGTTCCCGTCTTTTTGTAAAATCTCAACAATAACACATTTTCTTGGCTGTTTTATATGTATCCATTGTCAATTCTCGGTGATTCAAATTATGAGCGTCTAACCGCCAGTTGTCAATATATTTTCCATGTATCTCGAGTGCCCAAAGTGCGCCTAATTTAACTTCATAAATGTCGATTTTCTTGGAATCAAACCTTTACATTCCAGACTTTGGATCTCCCTTTAAATAAAACAAAAGTTGTATGATATTATGAAAATGATGAATATATAAAAACTTCAACGACTCTGTCTAGGTTTGTCTTCCATTTCTGTCATGAATTCCATTACGATGCGGATGTGCATGGCGGTTACTGAAAAAAAATAGAATGCAATTACATAGAATTATACTTACGCATTCCATTGCAGTGAAAATAGAAAACAACGAGGAATTGATGGAACATCGATGAACACTGTTATAGTTGCCATTGGCTGCAAAGCAATCGATCAAATCCCATGATTCCGGTACCTGAAATGATCACAGAATCTCTTTTTTGTCTTGCTCAAAATTCCAAACATACCACCAAAAACCGAGTAAATTGACATGCCATAAAAAGCAATCGTGGCAATGTTAGCGACAATTGCGTTCAAATAATGCCATCCAATTTTATCATGTACCGAACCGGCCAGAAAATTGTGAGCACTGTCTGACCGAGAACATACCATCCGACGAGAAGTCCCGACTCGTGAAAGAATACATGAAAACCCGAGGAATGTGAAGTAGAAGAAGCCGCAGAAAATTTTTAGCTTTAAAAAGAGGTGTTTTGAAAAAAATGGATATAGAAACATTCACTTCCATCCTTGCTCGAAATAAAATGATGGTTCGGATTCCAAACTTTGGAATGTGCGAAAAATGTTGTAATAATTTCCTCAGAATATATTTTTAAATGTTTTAAATATTTTTTACAGTGTATTATTAGGCAAAGGCGACCTTCTTGAAAATTGAAGAAAATATTGCAAAAAAAAATTTGGGGCATTGAAAAAACTTTATAACTTTTGAATGAAAATATAAAGTAGGATTTTATTGTGCCAAATGAAAAATAGAATTCATACTCATTCCAAATCAGTTTTTAAAATTTTCTAAAACCTCCTAGAAGCCGAGAAAACGAGCTTTAAAATAATGGCCTAGAAAAGTTCGAAAACTAGTCCGCGAGCATTATTATGTGAAGAATCCAGAAAAATGCAAAAATTTAATTTAAAACGGCCTAATTTAAGCATTTTCAATAAATATCCGGAATAATAATACGGGAAAAGGTCATATGAAAATGTTCGGCCAGGTGGCAACGGATTTCTATGCCATTGTTTTGAAGCTCATTTTCTCGGCTTCTAGGTGGTTTTCGAAAATTTTAAAAACAGATTTGGAATGAGAATGAAGTCTATTTTCATCCCAGATGCATTAATTACAAAGTCGCAAAGTCCTCCTTTAAGTTCAAAATGTGCCAAAAAATTTCTAGAACCTTTTCTCAAATTTTAATTTCTCCAGTTCTCGTCTTCTTATAAAATGCCGATCTAAATTCATAAAAATTGAAATTTGAATGTTCAAAAATAGCGCGAAACACAATTATTTGAATTCCGCTATATGTAAGTGCTCATGTTGGGCTTTTCTTAAAAATATTCTGGATTTTTGATTGACATTCGGATTCGGAATTTTTTTTCGGAAAATTTGTACGCAAACGGCTTTCTTAACAACTCCTGATTTCCTAAGAAACAAGAAATAGAAAAAATAAAATGAAATTTGGATAACTACAGAAGTTATTACGTTCTAGGGACTAACTAGAGGGACTAACTTCCCAAAGTAAGTCCCCCTTGTATTTTTTTTTGCACTTTTTTATAAATTGCACATCTTTTCTGATTTTCTTCTTGTCATAGTAGGTTGGTATGATCAAAAAGCGTCGATTTAATGTTAAATCACGGATAGTTAAGAAAAACCTTTAAATGCACATGGGTCTGAAAATGTGACCCCCAAAAATTCAAAGCTTTGGCCTGTTTTTAATGAAATTCCTTCTCATTTCGAAAAAAACAACAAAAAAAGTTTTCTGAGCGAAATGTTCAGCTGTACGAATGTATTTAGAGAAAATGATGAGCAAAAACATTACAACAGTAACATCTGCCGTTCGTTGGCAACTGTTAAAACCATTCTTTTATTGCTGCGAATATGAAAGTGAGCGTCGTTTTTTTTTCGATCAATAATAGTTTCTATTATTTTCAGGAAAAAATCGTTTGCACCACCACATTCATCATATTACTCTTGGTTTCGTTGGCCCTTTATGATTTGGATTTCCCGGTTTTCTGGTGCGTTGTCAGTCAGGCTGTGTTTTCAATCAATATTTTGACTGGTTCCCAAACTGACAGACTCGGATTTCATTACGTGAATTTTGTGTTCGCTGCAATTTCATCAATAACTTTTCATGTTCTCGCGTTGCACTATCTTTTTGGAGGTTTACCTAGAAGTAGACATTTTTTTCCGAATTATCTTTTTTTCAGGTACCGCAATCATTGCATATAACAATAGAATTTGCATGAAATTCCCAGGTCACTTATGGATATGCGATGACATGTTCAATAGAACAATCATACCCTGCTACTTTTTTTGCAACGGAATGTGTAAGATTTTGTCAGAAAAATTTAAGAACAGAAAAAGGCTGTTCAAAAGTCATTTTGTGCTCTTTAATGAAAACGAAATCCAAAATTTAGGCCAAAATATAGAAAATTTTTAAAAAATTCGAGTTTAACGTTTGAAATTAAGTCCAAAATGAGTAGAATTGTCATATACAGGGTGGCGATTCTGAATAATACAAAATAGACATTTCCCGGAAGTTTTAAAATTATATTTTTATATTTTTTTCGATTTTTTTATTTTTCTTTAATTTTTCGATTTATTTTTCATTAATGCCATTATTAGAAATCTAAAATTATATGACAAAACTATCCATTTTTCGGAAAATTGTTTTTTTTCCTTTTTAAATGAAAATTATGAAAATCAACATTTTTCCCGTATTTTATGAAGGATCTCGTTTAGTTCCTGTAAGAAAAATTAATTTGGCACTTATTAAAAATAATTAACGACGTTAAGAAAAAAAAACGCTGAAAATTGGGCAAAAACGAAAGAAATTAGAAAAAATACACAAAAAATTTAAAAATTCAAATTTCCGCGCACACACCCGACTGCTGTTCGGTGGAGCGCACATGAAAATCCACAAAGCGCCGGTAATTTGAAATCTTCAAATTTTTAACTTCCTCGATCTAAATTTAGGCGTCAAAATATCTGAATTTGATTTTTTTTTCTATTTTGGACTCATTTGCACTATTTTTCCGAAAAAATAAAGTATATAATTTCTAGAATAATCTAAATAAGCAACACATGAATAAATTTCAGTATTTTGTAAGAAAAATTAATTTGGCACTTATTAAAATGAATTAACGGCAAAACAACGCTGAAAATTGGGAAAAAACGAAAGAAATTAAACAAAAAACAGACAAAAAATTCACAAATTCAAATTTCCGCGCACACACCTGACTGCTGTTCGGTGGAGCGCACATGAAAATCCACAAAGCGCCGGTTATTTGAAATCTTCAAATTTTTAACTTCTTCGAGGAAGGATCCTCGATCTAATCGAAACAATTCAGGCGTCAAAATATCTCATATTGATTTTTTTTTCTATTTCGGACTCATTAGGACTATTTTTCTGAAAAAAATAAAGCATATAATTTCTAGAATGATCTCAATAAAGCATACATGAATAAATTTCATTGTTTTGTAAGAAAAATTAATTTAGCACTTTTTAAAAATAATTAACGGCTAAAAAACTGACAAAAAAGAGAGAAATTTAAAAAAACACAAAAAAATTCAAAAATTCAAATTTCCGCGCACACACCTGACACTTTTCCGTAAAGTCAGAACAACTTTTGCGCGTCTAAACTACAATGCTACGGTAGTACGCACTTTTTATAAAATGTACCCCTACCGGGATCGAACCCATGGAGGGTAGGACAATTCATTAGAAAACTAAAATATTATACGACAAAAATATTTTCGACAATTTCCTAAGAAAACAAAAATATTAGATGACAATTTCATTAGCGACTAATTCATTGGAAAACCATTTCCTTAGAAAATCGCATTGGAGCGCGTTTGCTGGAGGGTAGTCCTTGTGTTTGTAGCGTTTCAAGACGCTAACGATATTTAAGGCGCATGCGCCTTGAAATGTCTGCGTCTCTCAACGTCACGTTGGTTGCCGGCCCTGATCGTTGAGAGACGCAGACATTTCAAGGCGCATGCGCCTTAAATATCGTTAGCGTCTTGAAACGCTTCAAACACAAGGACTACCCTCCAGCAAACGCGCTCCAATGCGATTTTCTAAGGAAATGGTTTTCCAATGAATTAGTCGCTAATGAAATTGTCATCTAATATTTTTGTTTTCTTAGGAAATTGTCGAAAATATTTTTGTCGTATAATATTTTAGTTTTCTAATGAATTGTCCTACCCTCAACCCATGGCCTTGCGCACAGCACACAAAAGGCATAACCACTACACCACCAAGCTACTTGTGAACACCGGTGTAAATGACGCTTATGTGTGTGGGCCCACGGCAATTTGTGCGCGCGCAAAAGTTGTTCTGACTTTACGGAAGAGTCACACCTGAATGCTGTTCGGTGGAGCGCACATGAAAATCCACAACGCAGCAGCGGCTAAATTTTTAACCTCCTCGATCTAAATTCAGGCGTCAAAATATCGAATTTTGTGAGCTCCCTTAAAAACCAATATTTTCAGTGAATGCCATTCATGTCCGCATTGTCGCCGGTACCATCGTCAAGACAAGAAATCAAGAGAAAATTATTACCATTGCTGAAGTTTGATAATATTTATTGTTTTCCGTATTTTTGTTGTGAAAATAAAAATAAAGCACGTTCAAGTATATAAATCATCTCATCATCAACTTTAACGATGTGCACATCAGAATGGGACACGAAACGCTGAATACAGGAAGTCTATCCCCTCTTTTCTCCCCCTACTAAATTTCGCATTTCAACATTTCTATCCATTTCGATTTTTTATGGTGCAACCCCTCTTCCCAACCAACTTCTTCTTCTTCTCCCCCTCAAAAAAACCGCCCTTTTTGCTTCAACGCGAAAAAAAGGCGTGATTGTGTCCCATGAGGCATATTTTTCATGATTCTCGTGTGGTGTGGGCCCGTTTTTGTTTTGTTTGTCAAGATTCGAGGATATTTTTTTGGCTTCTTGTTGAAATTTTGTTTTTCTTGTCAATAAAATATTTTTGAGTTTAAATTACAGATTTTTTGGAATAATGGAATTTGATTAGTGGAAATAAAGATGGGACGTAGACATCGTAGGTCAAAGGTGACTCGGGTGGTGAATTTGGTGAAGAAGATCATCGCGTTTTTCTTTTCGCATATTGGATTATGTGCTTTGGTAAGTGTAATTATGGGGACCCAGAGATGGGCGGGATATTTTGCGGGACTTCCCGGAATTTCCCGAAATTCTGTATTTTTCTTAAAATTTGGTGTATTTTCTGGGAACGTAATCATGTTAGAATATTTAAATTAAATTGCATAAAACTTTCATTTTGCAAGATGCAAGTAAGCTTAAAGACAGGGTTCCTTTCGATAGAATTTTAAAAAATGTTCATTTTGCGCAAATTTTGAAATTTTTTTGAATAAAAGGTCAGTAAGTCCCCTTGTTAAACTTGCAATAACAAAATTTTGTGAAAATTATTTATTGTGCACAATTTTTGCGAAAAAAAACTATAAAATACAGCAGTTTTCCCACATAAAAATGAAAAAATAGCAATTGCCAGGATTTGTCAAATTAAGTGACGTCTGAGTCTTTAAGGACATGAGAAAAATTAAAGCAATAAAATTTTGAGCAGAAAAATAAAAAATACTGGATTTTGATCCAATCTCATAAATTTCAGTACCATTCGAAAGGAAATCTTGAGTAGATGTCAAAAAAATTTAATTTTTGGAATTTTCATCAATTTTTGGAAAAATAAATGTCAATATCAATTATCAAGGCTCATAGGAAAGTTCGGCCAACAAAAGTTCGGCCAATTTTCTAGGCCATTGTTTTGAAGCTCATTTTTTCAGCTTCTAGATGGGTTTAAAAAATTTTAAAAACAGACTTGGAATGGGTATTTTCTCTATTTTCGTCACGATTACATTTTTAAGATCTGTAAGGTCATCTTCTTGGACAGCTTGTCAATTAACACGATGCAAATTCAAGACGAAAAATCAAAATTTGAATGGAAGGGATCCCAGATGGTCTAAAAAATAAGGAATATGAGGCCACATTAAAATAATTGTGTTCCAACCGCGTCGCATGATCGGGCGCACATTAAAATTCGGATTTTTGCAACTTTGGACTTACCGTTATGAGGCGCTCATTTTTTGATTCGATTTCGTATAAATTGCTTTGGATTAATGAGAGAAAGGTCGAATTTTTGAAATTAATGTCAGGTTGGGTCAAATTAATTGACACACTGTCTTTAAACCTGTTTTTAAAATTTTTAAAGGTCTAAAAAAATGCAATAAAAAATTTAAAAAAATTGAAGTATGAGCTTTTCGTTCCTGACAATTACATTGATCGACTTTAAAAAATACTTTGACGATATTCTATTTTCCAAAAAAATATAAGTAATAACAATGCGGTCAAAATGGTCCAAACAAAATATTTGCTGAATATAATTAACTTTGCCTTGTAAAAAACCAATTTTAAGAAATCGCTCGACTTGATGTTAAAGACAGTGCCCCATTAAAATTCAAAAAATTTTTCTATAATGTAGTCAAAATGTTTTCATTTTAAATAGGATAAAAATAGAGAAAATGCCCATTCCAAACCTGTTTTTAAAATTTTCTAAAACCACCTAGAAGCTGAGAAAATGAGCTTCAAAACAATGGCCTAGAAAAAGCCGGCCGAACTTTTTTTAGGCCATTTTCATGTTATATTTATTTTTAGAATATTTATGGAAAATGCTTAAACTATTCGAATATATTCCATTCTTTTGGATTTTTCTGGATTATTCACATAATAATGCACGCGGACTAGTTTTCCAAACTTTTTCTAGGCCATTGTTTTGAAGCTTGTTTTCTCGGCTTCTAGGTGGTTTTAGAAAAATTTAAGAACAGATTTAGAATGAGTATGAAGTCTATTTTCATCATAGGTACATTTATAATATCTGTAAAGTCATCCCGCTAAAAATAATCGACACTTTATGAAAAATATAAATATCCAGGAAGCGTCTAAAATATTGTTTTATATTCATCAGGTTGTCGGATACGCTCTTCTCGGCGCAGTTATATTCCAAGCAGTAGAAGGTCCACACGAAGCAGAGGTTTCTATTCCAAAATGTTTAAGTACCACTCCATCCCTTCCAGATTCAATCGCAAGTCAAAGCAGCACGTGACAAGGCGGTCAACGTCGTCTGGAACGCGACATTCCGCGTGAATCGGCTCGATTCCAGACAATGGAAAAAGACGGTAATCGATGAGGTAAACGCGTTCAAAGCGATTTGCATGCAATCCATTCGGAGGGGTTATGATGGCAAAGAGTTTGGAAAACAAGCACAGTGGACGTTTACCGGAGCATTTTTGTATAGTTTGACTATTATTACAACAATTGGTGAGTTTGGGAATTTGGGTAGTTTTCGAAGGGAAAGTGATTTTTTAAAGGTTACGGTAACACTGCAGCAAAAACGTATATTGGAAAAACTTTAACAATGCTTTACGCTATCATTGGAATTCCGTTAATGCTCTTATTCTTGACAAATATTGGTGACGTCATGGCGAAAATTTTTAGGTTAAAAAAAAAATTCTGAAATTGCAAGCTAAGTGTACTTCAGATTTATGTACGCACAATCGATTCGTCTCAAATTTCGACTCATTTTATGGCATAAGAAGCGAAAGGCCGCAAAAATCCGGCGCGCCAATAGCCTCGTCTCACGGTTGACAAGAGGGCATCGTGTGAAAACCGATTCTTCGGTGGACTCTTTTGGATTAGGTAATATTTTTTAACATCCAGTTTTCAGTAGAATGGTTTTTCAGGTGGTGGAGCGGATGTTGAAGATTTACTCACAGCTCGCGTTGAGATGGAACAGTTAGAGGTAAGTTTATTGTTTTCAAAATTTAAAGGAAGCTGTGGTGAAAATAGACTTCATTCTCATTCCAAATCTGTTTTTAAAATGTTCTAAAACCACCTAGAAGCCGAGAAAATGAGCTCCAAAACAATGGCCTAGAAAAATTCGGCCACTTTTTCTAGGTCATTTTTTCAAAGCTCATTTTCTCGGCTTCTAGGTGGTTTTAGAAAATTTTAAAAACAGATTTAGAATCAGGATGAAGTCTATTTTCACCACAGCTACATTTGGTAGCTCCGCAATGTCGCTTAAAGGCATCCTTTAAAGGCAAGGTGTCACTTAATTTTTACCTTAAAATAGGTAGTCCCTTTGCCTTCAAAACAAGGTTCATTTTTCTAAAATTGTCATAGTTTAATAGAATTTTTTTAAAATGTTGTCTTAATTTTTAATTCAATGAATAGAAAATAAAAATTCAAAAACTTAGTGACACTCTATCTTTAAAGACAACGAGCTCTAAGCTTCAAAACAACTCCATCTTAGTAAAGGAAAAAAAAAAGGTAAGATCACAATTGACCTTGGAAACTGAATTTTCAACAAAAAATTGAAAATATAATAAAGTATTTGAAAAAAAAGTAAATGTGAAGAAATTGAAATAGTGAGAGAGACACCGTCTTTAAGAAATTTAAACATTTTGCTAGTTGTTAGAATTTCGGTGAAAAAGTGGATGAAACGTTCTATAACACAATTTTTATCATGTTATTGATTTTTAAAATTGAAAAACAATTTGTTGTGTTGTTTTCTGAAAAATTTTTAAAATATTTGAAAAGAGCGTGAAAAGTTGTATGAGTTGATACGCAGTGCAATAGAGCGCACAAACCAGAAAAATTCAAGTTTTTAATTTAAGTATTATTAATTTTCAATTTTCCAGGTCCGTGAAACAGCGGCAGCTCAACTAGAAAGTGCCACCGTTCCAATGTCCCTTGTTATTTTCACAATGCTCGGCTATCTCGGCGTCGGGACGACGATTTTCAAAGTCTGGGAGGGGTGGACATTTTTGGAGAGCTTTTATTTTTGCTATATTTCTTTAACAACTATTGGTAATTGGTTTTTTCTTTCAAAAAAATTGAAAAAACTGAAAAATTGCAGGATTCGGTGACAAATTCCCAAGTACGTCTGTCAGTAACACCGAAGAAGCTCAAGAGAAGCTTGTCATCACTAGTATTTATCTGCTTTTTGGTATGGCTTTGTTAGCCATGTGCTTTAATTTGGCGCAGGAGGAAGTTCAGAATAAGACGAGGTGGGGTAGAATTTAGAGGAATTTTTTTTTAAATTCAATTTCAGATGGATCGCCGACAAATTCCGCTCAAAAGATGATGATGATGATTGAAAGAAACAACGACTTTTGTTTTTTGAAATAAAACAACAATTTAATAAAACAATTATTATATTTTTTGCAATTTTTTTAAAGACAAGGTTCCACATGTTTTTTCAGCGAAAAAATGCATTCCAGCATTCGTTGCCAAAAAGATAAAATACACATGATTCTGAGTTATACAATTTTCAAGAGCCTAAAAAATAAATTTTTTGGATTTTCATGCCCGCGGACTAGTTTTCGCAGGTGGTCCCTTTTTCTAGGCCATTGTTTTGAAGCTCATTTTCTCGGCTTCTAGGTGGTTTTAGAAAATTTTAAAAACAGATTTGGAATGTGTATGAAGTCTATTTTCATCTCAGATGCATTCACTAGCTCCGTAAGGCCCTCCCTTAAATTTTTTTTTTTGAAATTTTTTTTCCGATTTTTAAAAAAAATTTTCCAAAAAATTATTTTCTTTCCTTTTTCTCCCTAATTTTTGCTTAATATTATTTATTTTTCACCAATTTTTAACGAAAAATATTTTTTGAAAAAAGTGCAAAAAAAATTTTTTTTTAATGAAAAAAGCGCCAAAAATTTTTCAAAAAAAAATTGAAAAAATGTATTTTTCGATATTTGCGACGACACTTTTTGGAAAATGTTAATTATGCTTAGATAAGACGTATACTTCACTTTTCAAGCATAGAAAATATTTTTATGGGTCTAAATTCAAGCTTAAACAACCCCCCCCCCCCCTTTTTGCAACAAAATGCTTCGAAACTTGACGAATTATGTCTATTTTCGGCATAATGGGCCCACTGATTTTTCAAGTTTCATTTTGATTCTAATAAAGAATTTTATCTTCTTTCAGAATATAAAATAAACTTTGTCGTTTTGATGGGCTTTCCACGCTAAAAGTTTGAAAAACTGAAACCTATTTTCTTTTCTTCAAATTTTCGTTTTTAAGTTTTGTATTTTGAATTTTTATATCAACTACAAAGTTGTAGAGCTCGTTGAGATCTATCCAAAAATATAAACATCACAATACTATTCTCATTTTAAGCTGAGTTATGACGTGCCAAAGTTTTAAGCAAAAAGCGGGTGCACCCGCGCCAAACATTGAGATTTGTTAGTTCTTTTGTGTTCATTGCTGTTCATAAAGTTGCAGGATATTACCTCCAACATTCGGCACGCACCTTTTTTAAAAAAAACATTTCTATAGTGGAGATATAAATATATACTCGTTAAAGGTAAGGTGTCACTTTATTCGTGCTCAAGGGAATTACCTGAAAACTTTGCTTAAAATTGCTGGATGTTCTTAATTATATCATGCTCGTTTAGAAAAATGTTTTTTTGCTGATTAGGGAGATATTTAGAGGTCACCTACGAGTATCTCAATTCAAACCACCATTCCAAACTAAAGTGCCAAAATTTCATCAAATTCAATAAAAATTTTGGAAGAGTAAATACTTGCCCCCTGTGAGAACAAGCACTACAGAACGAAACCTTCGGGAATCATTTTCGCGCTACAACATATTTATATTTCACATATTTATATATTGTGTTCATATATTGATGTTTCAATGCTCTGAGTCGATAAACAAACATGAACTTTCGCCCCGATCTGGGAGCAGCGAGTTGGTGGAACATAAGTGGCTTACTCTCTTTAAAGATTGTGATGATCACAGAACAATGTGTTTTCGTATTGTTCTGAATACATTCCTTTTAAATTTTAAATTATTTATATTGTCAACTCAAATATTCTTGATCATGAAAGTTGATTTTGACCTACCCAGAAAATCTAAATCTCTCACAAAGTCATGCCATTTTTACCTGCGAGCGGTTGCGCTGCGGTCATTTAGTAGAAAATGGATGATCCAACATTTTTAAGTTGACAATAATACAATAATTAATTTCAATCAAAACTTTTTTCTATTTTTTTTTAATTCATAAACTCCATTTTCAAACGTTCCTCTATCAAAAACCAAAAAAACAATTAAATTTTTAACTGACACCCTGTCTTTAAAGGCAGCTTGTCAGTTAACACGATCCAAATTCAAGGCAAAAAATCAAAATTCGAAAGGGAGCACAGGTGGTCTAAAAAACAATACCAATATGTAGCCACATTCAAATAATTGTGTTTCGCGCCAATTCCGACCGCGTTGCACGGACACTGACCGCGTCGCACGGACACGCGCGCATTCAAATTTTGATTTTTTCAACTTTGGACCGCTGCTATGACGCGTTTACTTATCGATGTCATTTCGCATAAATTGCATTGTACTAATGAGAACACGCTCTATTTTTTGAAACTAAGAACAGGTAGGGTCAAATTAACTGAACAGCTGTCTTTAAGATGATAAAATCATGATTTTTTCAATAAAAAATGATGAACAAAAGTTGAAAAGCCGGAAAAAACGAATAATTCCAAAAAAGAGCGAAAAACGTTGGGATACCCTTAAATGGCCGACGAAAAAATTGGTTTTCTAGGCCATTTGATGTTTTTTCTTGAAAAAACGCTTTTTTGCACTTTTTTCAAAGTTTTGCTGTTTTTATTCACTTTTCAGTTCTTCAGAGGTATTTAGTATTGAAAAAAGAGCAAAAACTTGTTTTTTTCAAAAAAAAAAATCAAAATGGCCTAGAAAACCAATTTTTCTTCGGCCATTTATGGATTTTCCAAATAGTTCAGTAGTTTTTTGAAATGTTTGTTTTTTAAAATAAAAAACCATGAATTTATGATTTTTAAATCATTTATTTTATCACCTCAGCCCCCCCCCCCCCCCCTTTAAACACGCCGCGACCGCAACGCGTTGGAAGGAACTGGGGGATAATTGTACTTCTCGAGGAGTACTAGCATTTTTATTTGCAATTCTTCAGAAATCGATGTTTTTAATCGTTTTTCTTCATTTTTTACATATTTTTTCATTTTTACAGATCTGAACGCGGAAAAATACCGAAAAACATTGTAAAAATTGATTTGTAAAAAAAATTCTAGAAAAATATCAGAAAATAGTTGAAAAACGTGTTTTTTTTCGTTTATTAAAAAAAAATGCTTTTTTACCTTTTTTCTACGTCATTATCTGTAAAAATAATCTACAATGCAAAAAGTAGGAAGAAAAACGATTAAAAACAACAATTTCTGCGAACAAAATGCTAGTACTCCTCGAGAAGTACAAATATGCCCCCAGGTCCTTCAAACGCGTTGCGGAGGCAACACGAGGAAATTCAGCAAAAAATGGATTTTTCAACTTGACAATGCTATGCAAATTCTTGCATTTGAGAATCAAAAAATTTCGCAATTCTTGTTTTTTTACTCCATTTTTTTTTAAATGCACTAACCAATAAATGTACTGAGCAAATAATCAAACTTCATTATAGCATTGACCTTATCTCGTTTTTTTTTTTGTTTTTTCTTCCATTTCATTTCCTAAAAAAAAGGTATAAATATTATCAGCACTCTTCCATTCCTTCCACAAAATGCCAACCCTTGACGAACAATTCGAAGCGGCCGTTTGGATCATCAAAACCCTTCCGAAAAACGGGCCGATTCAAATATCGATCAACGATCAATTGCACATGTACAGTCTCTTTAAACAAGCGACAATTGGACCGTGTAATACCGAACAACCGTATTTCTTCAAAATCGAGGAGCGCTTGAAATGGAACGCTTGGTCAGAGTTGGGACAGATGGCGAAGGATGAGGCAAAGGCGAGATATGTTCAGAAAATGATGGAATTGGTGGGGTTTTCTTCGATTTTTTTTCAGAATTTATAAAAAATGTTTTTTTCAAAATAATTCGAAAAAAAGTGAAAAATAACGATTTTACGTGAAAATAAGTTGTTTAATGGCCGAATTTGAATTTCTAGTCACCATTGCATTTATTCGATTTTTAGGCCATTTTAGGATAAATAAAATACCACTCTTATTTCTAATTAATTCGAAAAAACACTTTAAATTGAGAAAAAAACATTTTAAAAACTTTTTTGAAAGATTTTTCTTGAAAAAATGGCCGAACTTGGATTTCTAGTCCCTATTGCTTTTATTGAATTTTTAGGCCATATTAGGATAAATAGGATACTTCTCCTAATTCTAATTAATTCGAAAAAACAATTGAAATTGTGAAAAAACCAAAAAAACTTTTTTAAAAAAGATTTTTCTTGAAAAAAATGGAAGAACTTGGATTTCTAGTCCTCGTTTGTTTTTCTCGGCCATTTTAATTTGAAAATTCTCATTTTTTTGTTTTTTCGGAACATTTTTAAAAATGAGAAAATCCAATAAAAAATTTTTTTCAACAATTTTCCTATTATTTTTGAAAAATGCAAATTTTTGCAAAAAACGGTCCTTCATGATTTTAGCGAAAAAAATAAAAAAATGTCAAAAAATTAAGCCACAGTAAAAATTAAATGGCCTAGTAAAACAAACGGGACTAGGAAACCAAAGTTCGGCCATTTTTTCAAGCAACGTTTAAAAAAAATGTTTTTTTTTGGTTTTTCTCAATTTTTATTGTTTTTCGAATTAATTAGAAGTAAGAGCAGTATTGTATTTATTCTAAAATGGCCTAAAACTCCAATATATCCATTGGGGACTAGAAATCCAAGTTCGGCCATTTTTTCAAGAAAAATCTATCAAAAAAAAAGTTTTTGATGGTTTTTTCTCAATTTTAAGTGTTTTTTAAATTTAATTCGATTTAAGAGCATTATTTAATTTATTTAGAGGCTTCTATCTTTAAAGAAATTAAAGCTTGAAAGAAATCTCTAATTTTTGAAGAGTTTAAAAGGCTTTAAAGACAGGGTGCAAGTTGTTTTTGAAATTTCCGTTTCAAACTCTACTATTTGCAAAAAAGATGTATATCAAATTTCATTAAAAAAGTCTTCAAAAGCAAGTGGCAGCTTGTCTTTAAGATTTTCTTGAAAATTCGATTTCATTCGTTTTCTTTGTACTTCAAATTCTCGAAAATTAGCTGTTTTTCAGTGCGACACCGCCGAAAACGAGCACGATCTTCTCAGCTACATCCAAGACCCATCCGTCGTTTCACTCGTCTCCAAACAAGCCGAAATCCGCGAAAAATTCGCCCTTCTCGGCCGCACTAACATCAAAGGCCACGAAGGGGAGACAATCAAAGTTCACGGCATTTCAGTAACTCTTTAATTTATGCATCAGGAATGTATATATTTTTCAATATAATAAAAACAATCAATAAAACTCAAAATTGAGCAAAAAATATGTTTTTTTCTTTAAAGAAGTTAATCCTGCCGCAATCTCTTCGTCCAATCAAACGGTTCCCAAACATTCTTCATCTTTTCCGCTTTTTCACGTTGTCTTGTTAATTCCTCCGTCTCACGTTTTCTCCACTTTCTCGGCGCCAAATCCAGCATTCCGCCAATGATCTCAGTCGCAAAATTGCCGGGAAACATCTCATGATTCTCAATCACGTGCGCATACCCATTCGACAGCCCAAAATCCACCGCAAAATAGCTGAAACCCTTCGGAATCTGGCGTCGTAAATCCTTCGTTTCGATGAGCTTCTTATTGTCCACATATTCTCCTTCACATTCGTTGATTTCTTTCTGCAAAATTTCTATTTCTTTCTTGGTGGAATTTCTCTTCATAAAATCTTAATTTTATCGATTGATATCATGTCTTTAAGCCATTTTTCTCACTCTAATAACAAACCCCTAGAATTCCTACTTCCATAAACAAGTGACGTTCCATCGGCGCCAATTCGTCTGTTTACAAGAATTCCCCCCAAGTTATTTCTATTTCCAGTAAACATTTGATCATATCATCCCCCCCCCAAACCGATGACGTCAGAGTCCCACCCCTCCGTTCATCGTTGGTTAAGTGATAAAAAGGAATGGAATAAAATCGAATGGAATGTGTGTATGTGTTTGTATTCTTCGGTTTCCCCGTGATAATCTCCATCAATCCTTTTTCACCTTGATTGATAAGGTGGATGTTCCAAAGTAGAAACACGATGTTTTCAATCGGACAATCTACGCCGAATAAGGAAGTGAAATAATTTTTTTTCCATCGCAGATCTCTGAAGTGCATTTTACACTAAAAATTTTGATCGATGATATGGGGAATTACGATAAAAAAGATACTTTTGGATTAAAAATATCAATTTGGACGAAATTAATCTTTAATCCCAATTTTTAAGATAAAAATGTATGGCACACTGTCTTTAAGGAAGGGCTCTTCGTAGATTATAAATATTAGTTTAAAAAATATCAAAAAGCCTGTAAAATGCGGAAAAAAATTGTTTGAAGTTTCCGAAATTGGAACATATACATTTTCTGAAATTTTTTTTAGAAAATGTATATTTTTCAATTTCGGAAACTTCAAACCATATTTTTCCGGATTTTTTAGTATTTTTCATATTTTTTAAACGAATATTTATAATCTGCAGAGATTCCTCTGAAACACACAAGTGACACACTGTCTTTAAAGGCAGCTGATCAGTTAACACGATCCAAATTCAAGGCAAAAGATCAAAATTCGAATGGGAGCCCAGGTGGTCCAAAGAACAACACCAATATGTAGACACATTCAAATAATTGTGTTTCGCGCCAATTCCGACCGCGTCGCACGGACACGCGCGCATTCAAATTTTCATTTTTTTTCAACTTTGGACGGCTGCTATGAAGCGTGTATTTATCGGTGTGATTTCGCATAAATTGCATTATACTTATGAGAGAACGCTCTAATTTTTGAAACTAAGAACAGGTAGGGTCAAATTAACTGAACAGCTGTCTTTAAGGGTGGCTTTTTCTAAAAGCAATTCTTTAGAATATTACTTACTACTAAACGAAAGCTTTGGATTTCATCGAATAAGAAAAATCGTATTTTAAAAGTTAAAAATTAGAAATTTTCCTAAAAATTTACAGCTTAAATAAATCAGTGGTACACTCTCTTTAAGAATCAATTTTAAACTCATATTTTTTTCTATCTTCTTAAATACTATACCAGATGAAAGCTTAAGAATTCAGCTGTCTAATGAGCTAGGTTTCATTAAAATTAATACATTTTTTCAAAAGTTACAGTCCAAAATAAATTAGTGGCACATTGTCTTTAAGAAAAAAAAGAAAAAACATCAGCTACCTCTATTTCAGTAATTTTTTTTTACCATTAAATCACTGGAAAAAAGCGGGATACTGTCTTTAAAATCAATTTCAGAATCTCATCTCAGATCCCCCCGAAACCCTTGCAGATCACTAATAAAACACTAATAAAACATTAAACCTAATCAAATACTATCAAGAAATCAATGATCATTTATAAATCAAGTGAAAACCACCTTCTTGTTACACCACTTTCCCCTAAAAAGATTATCCATTCTATTACAATAACATAAGCCTGAAAAAAAACACCTGCTTCGGAATTTTTACACCCCCTTCTGGATTATCCACTGATAACAATCACCAAAATCTTCACAAATCCCTCGTGATTCACAATCATATGACAATCAATCTTCCAAAAAAAGAAAATAACACCGCAAAAAAAAATGTTTTGTTGGAACATATGTTATTGCCGAATTTGACAAATGATCAGAAATCGAGCGGCGATCGTTTTGGAGGCTATTCATTGCATGACACCAATCATTTTAAGGTGCAAATTTTCTCGAGACAGAAAAATTCCATTTTCTCCCCCCTCCAATCTAACATAATTGATAAGATAAGTGGCCAAAATTGGAAACGCGAAAAAAAGAGATCAAATTGGCTATAAATCAGTGACGTTTTCCTTTTAAATTTCACCGACTTGAAAGGTTTTGCAACAATTTTTATTGGATCTTTGTCTCGTTTGATCAAATAGGATTTCCTTTCCATTTGACTAAAAAAAATGAAAATACTTAAAAATTTCATAAAAACCAAGAATTTCATTGGTTTTCGTAGTGTTTATCCCAAAATTTAGCGTTTTTCGAAAATGTAGGATATTATCTTTAAAACGCAATTAAGATTAAGAAAAACGATATCTTCTACAAAAAGTTACAAGGTTTTGAAAATTCCCAAAATTCTACATTTTCTCGTGTTCCCTGCCAGAAAAATCGAAAATTTCTAAAGTCTGTAACTTTGCTCAAAATCTGCAGATTTCTATAATTTTTGAACCCATTTGAAGCCAAAATCTAGAATTTTTAGAAAATCTTGTTTTTGGTCCAAATTTTTGCAAAACAAATTATATATTTTCAAGCATTCAAGGAGTGTACGCAAATTATAAAATTGCATAATCCATCTGGAATTAAATTTTATGTACCCAAGTGACAAAAATTTGCAAAAAAGTAGAAAGGGCACCTGGAATCGAACTTGGCAGCCACTTTGATAGAAACTTATACGTTTTAGAGACCAAAGTTCGATTCCGGGTGCTCTTTCGACTTTTTTTGCAAATTTTTTCGCCTAGGTATATAAAATTGAATTTCAGATCGATTAAGCAATTTTATAATTTGCGTATAGCCCTCCTTTAATGCTTGAAAATATACAAAATTTTTGCAAAAAATGGGCTGAAAACAGGATTTTCTAAAAATTCTAGATTTTGGCTGCAAATGGGTACCAAAATTATAGAAATCGACAGATTTTGAGCAAAATTACAACAATTTAAAAGTTTTCAATTTTTCTCGCAGGGTCTCATTCATGATGAACACGAGAAAATTTTGGGAATTTTCAAAACCTTGTAACTTTTTTGTATAAAACATGATTTTTTCTAAAAAATTTCTAAACCATCTTGATTTTGGCTGCAAATGGGTACAAAATTTATGGCCCAGAAACACAAGTTGTGGTTAACTAGTCTCCCTGGGCTTTCTAGTCCTCGGCCATATATCTAAACAACGTTTATAACCTGCGTTTAGCCCTCCTTTAAAGAAGTGGGACACTATCTTTAAAGGAGGACCTTACGGAGCTAATGAATGCGTCTGGGATGAAAATAGAGAAAATACTCATTCTAAATCTGTTTTTAAAATTTTCTAAAACCACCTAGAATCCGAGAAAACGCTCCTCAAAACAATGGCCTAGAAAAAAGCTCATTTGAAAAGTTAGGCCAACTTTTTCTAGGCCATTCTTTTGAAGCTCATTTTCTCGGCTTCTAGGTGTTTTTTTTTTTTACTGAGATGAAAATAGACTTCATACACATTCCACATTCCAAAAAATGTTTTTAAAATTTTCTAAAACCACCTAGAAGCCGAGAAAATGAGCTTCAAAACAATGGCCTAGAAAAATTCGGACACTTTTTCTAGGCCATTGTTTTGAAGCTCATTTTCTCGGCTTCTAGGTGGTTTTAGAAAATTTTAAAAACAGATTTGGAATGAGGATGAAGTCTATTTTCATTTAAACTACATTTACTATCTCCGTAGTCCACATTAAGCCCAAAAAATTTCCAAATAGTCCTTTTAACTATAAATTTTCAGATTCTTCTCTACTCCCTTTTTTCATTCCAAATTACCTCTCAACTTTCCATTCTAGATCGCTGAATTTCTAATTTGATTTAAAACTTAAAACTTTCAAATTCCATTCGTTCTGTTCTTTCTACTACCAATACAAAAAACCAAATCAAGGCAAAACTCGTTCTTCAAACAATGTTGCCAATTCGTTTCATTTTCTCGAAACAAATTCTGTTTACATTTCCGAATCAAATCCTCCCCAATTAAAAAAAAAGAAATTAAAGAATCAAAGTTTTCAAAAACAAAAATCATCTCAAACCTTAAAATAAATGGGCGCCGTGTCGCCAATCTCCTGATCAACTGGTACACATTCAACATACATATGCGGATTACTATCAACATGTCGGGACATTTCAAAAAATATACAATCCCTTCCTTGATCCTTCCACATTGCTACGAGACCTGCAAAAAATGGATTTAAATCCAATCCAATCCGTTCCTACACCTTTCCGCCACAATCTCATCTCATCCCAAACATTCTCATCCAACTGAATGCTGCTTGAGCAATGTTGTTGTGGCACAATAATCAAATGCTCATTATCTAGTCCATCCCATTCGACAACTGCCAAATATGTCTGGAAAACTCTGTTTTACATATTAAAAAAACACTCTTGTTTGAATGTGTTTGTTTCTTTCAAAAGACCTATAATTTGAATATAGGTAAAAGTTTTTCGGCGCCATTTGAATAACCTTAAACGGTCTGACACTGACACTAATTGCTTTGATTTTTGATGCTAGACATTATCCGGACCTATTTCTGTTTATATGCTAGAGAGTAGTTTCATAGAAGGATAAACTTAATATAAAATATAAGGGTTCCTGTTAGAAATCCTAAAAAATCAGGGAGTTTCACCTTTTGAACTGCCACTTGTCAATTTCTAACCTGATTTCTAACTGTCAATTGCTAGTGACTGTCAATTAGATGAAAATAGATCTCGTATTCAATTAAAGTCAATTTCTAGGATTTCCGAGGCTTCAAAACCAATTTAGATAATATTATTTGATTACGTATTTTTTGTAAAATTTCAATTTTTCATTTTTATCTTATTAGCTTCCTCATAAACTTCCGAAATAAAAATTGGAAAGGCTTAAAAATTCAGGAGTCATTTTTTAGAAAAATTTTCCGTATTCCCTTGTAAAAAATATATTAGAATAACTTTAGGGTGTCAATTTCGAATCCGTTAAATTCAGTTGGTGATCTTGGATCAAACTTTTCACTAGTTTCGCTATTTCCAAATGTTTCAGAGAAAAAAGGTGAATTACATTTTTTGTCAGGGCTAAATCCTCAGTTCATTTCCAGTCCAGCTCTTATCTCAAAAGGCTAAAAATTAGCGAATTGGTTAAAAATGGAACAAACACGCAGTTCGGAATTTTTCAACCAGAAATGTATCGTTTGAGCCGAGTACTCCCTCTTGAAAGTTCACATTTTTACAAACTTTCAGACTTCAGACTTTGAGACACTATAACGTGCCACCTTGTGCATATTAGCAGCTGAAATTCAGGGTTTCTTAGCCTCAAGACTGAGCTTTTTCGAATGAGTCACGCCACCATGTAAACCGCTTAGACCTCGTTCGTTAACTTCCCTTGTCCGGTGAGAAAGATCTTATCTTAATTCTGACACAATAGACCGTAGTCGGTTGGATCAGATTTGATCCCCGTAAATTATTTTTATTTATAACCCTGGTTCAAGATCTGGATGAGACCCTAAAACATTCCTGACTTTAGTCCTAGGCCTTACCCTAGTCGTGTTGAACGCAATTTTGGACCCAGTTTAAGTCGTGTTCTCCGGTGTAGTCCAATATTCGGGAACACTCCTATTTGTAGACCTTGATCCTGTGATTGTGTTTAAGTGTTGGTCCGAATCCGGATCCAGATCAAAATTCTAGTCCTAGTATTATTCACGATCCTATTTTCAGTTTTAATAGTGTTAATTATTGTGTTCTAACTCTGCAGCCTTGATCCTGGCTTAAGTTCTGTTTATGTCCCTATACCTACTTGTACAAATGGTTTTCAGCCCTGTTTCTAGTGGCTCACATTTATTTCATCTTAAAACTAAGAACCTCTCCTTATTGTCTGCCCATACGCTTTCATTTGTAAACCGTTCACTGAACCCCCTTGAGAAAAACCCGATCTTTCGATTTTTTTTCTGCAAAATGCAAATTTTTCTCCAAAAAAATCGCAGGAACCGAATCGTTTGCATGTCTAACTACTTTCGGTCTATTATATATACAAAACCATTCTAAATACTTCAAACCTATTCATGGTCATTACAGAAGGGGGAACCGAAACCTCCCTCATTGAAAAGAATCAACGATCAAACGTATTAATTCATATTCTATCCCCCCTTTACCGTACACTAATTCCCATGTGTTCTCAGACCGAAATTCCTTCAATCTCACAAGGGGAGGAACGAAAAAAAAACACAGATTATAATAAACAACCAAATAACCAACACCACCAGTAGCCAACAAAAAAAGAGGCGAAGAAAACAACAAAGAAGGACAGAACACTGTCCTTTTTCATTCCATCAATCATTCAGTTCGACCAAAAAAAATTACATTGAGGAAATGAGGTGAGGAGATTTCGAATAGCGATAATTCCTTGCACTTGATTTTTTTCCAAAGTTTTCAAAATATTTTGTGTTTTGGTAATATTATAGAATTTGGAACAAAAACTGATCAAAGTATATATTTTCTGGAACAAGCGGATGTCTTGTTCTCAAATTTCTTGAAAAATAAAATTTCAGATTTCAATTTTTTTGAAAAATCAAAATGGAACTAATTTTGACAACTGAGAATGGTAAAATACTGGAAAAATGTTGAAAACTCAACGCATTAGGTATTTTACCCTTTTTTTCAGTATTTGACCTATTTCAAAATTTTAAGCATAGTCCCATAAAAACTTTGGCTTTAAAGGCAGCTTCTTACTTAAAGACAGTGTCCCACTTATTTACAGCATGCCAGTTAACACTATCCAAAAAATTCAAGGCAAAAAATCAAAATTCGAATGGGAGCCCTGGAGGTCGAAAAAAACAATACCAACATTCAAATAATTGTGTTACGCGCCTATTTCCTATTTCCGACCTCGTCTCAGGATCCGGCGCGCATTCAAGTTTTTCGATGTGATTTCGCATAAATTGGGAGTATATTAATTAGAAAAATCGCTAATTTTTGAAATTGCAAAAATGCCAGGATAAAACCAACTGATACACTGTCTTTAAAATCTGCCTAATAATTAATTTTTAGAAAACTTGGAATTTTTCGAAAAATCCTAGATCTAAGCATCAAAAAATGAGAAAATGAAAAAATCGACTCCAATATTGGAAATATTAAATTTTTAGGCTTAAAGACAGTGTCCCACTTTTTAAAAACTAGGTGTTTAAAATGGCTATTTTCCGATTCTTTGTGATTTTTTTGAAAACTCCTGGATTCTGGACACCTGGTCATATTGAGCCAAGATGGTCCGAAATTTAAGAATTTTCAGGGAACCTCTAATTTTTTCTTCAACCCCAAATTCGCAGGTTTTTTAAAAAATAAAATGAGCCCCACTTTTGGGAATGTATAATTTTTTTGTTTTTCCTTAAAGACAGTGTCCCACTCAGCCAAATGATGCATGATTTTGCACAGAGAAAAAAAAACCAAAAACTCTTTTTTTTTAATTTGTTAAATTGTCTATTAAAACCCTCGAAACCTGCCAAAAGTCACTATCCCCCTATATTCCAAAATACCTTCCATTTCCTCTGGAAACCCTTGTTTGTTCAATAATTCGCCTTCTATATTCTGTGATACCTGATCATTCAGAATGATCATTTTATAAGTGTTTTCATTTCAAACAAAAAAAACGAGAATAACACCTTTAAATTGGCCTAGTACTTCAAAATATAAGAACTACATGTCGTCATGACCAGCAATTGGAATTTCATTTCCAATTAAAGAACCTACTACTATTGTTCTTAAAGACAACAAGTAGTGGACCCCTAGTTCCCCAAATTAATCACTTACATTAATTCCAATCGCAATTATATTATGCTTCGCCAATTTCGAGCTATCGATGCACCGTTTACAATCATCAAACGATCTCTCGATTCTCTTGTGCTCTGGAAAAAAGTGTTGATGGTTTTTCATTTTTGTTCGCAACAGTGTTTCTAATTCACGAAACACACACTCAACCCCTCCTCGTTTTTTTATTAAAATGTATCTGATTTCATTTTCAACCATACTTGAATAATTGATGGTATATACCATATTCTTTTCATTATTATTATTACGAGGACATTGATGTTTCAAAATAAAAGTGAAAATGGAGGAAAATCCACACAAATACGACGTAATAACAACTTGAGGTTTCTGTGTGTGTGAAACTTGAAATAAATGCAAAAAATTGGAGAAGAAAAGAAACGTTTTCAGAATCAACTAGTGTTTGTTTTTTAAGAGATCATAGGTCTTTTGTACAGCAGAGTATGAAAAAGGAAAACATTACGTTTTCGGTCAAAGAATCTTTTTTTTTGGCAACGATGTTATAAGGTCAGATTTTTTAATTAGTTTATTGAGATTTACTAGGAATATGTTAATATGCTTAAATTGGGAATCCCAATTTAAAATTATTTAAAGAGGAACTAGGAAAACCTGAAATCCTGCCGTTTATCAGGAAAGTTAAATAAATAAATCCATAATTTTAAAATTTGAAACTTTTTGCTTAAACAGCTTAAAAATCGTCCCCTTTTGTGAACACGACAATTCCGCTCTTCCGATTTCTGGAGTTGAGCTTTACAAATAGATTACAAATTGATTTTCATAACC
Organism: Caenorhabditis virilis; assembly: GCA_964036255.1. Taxonomy (NCBI): domain Eukaryota; kingdom Metazoa; phylum Nematoda; class Chromadorea; order Rhabditida; family Rhabditidae; genus Caenorhabditis; species Caenorhabditis virilis. The sequence goes on along the minus strand of OZ038417.1, from coordinate 4,582,357 downwards.
CAATTTAAAAAATTAAAAATTCTCAGAAGAACTGATTTTTCTCAAGTCATTTCAACTAGTGATCCGATCCGGATCGGATACGTTCGGATGGGTTATTAAACAGTACAAAAAATTATTATTTACTCCTCTGAAAAAGAATTCTCAAAAATTTGCCTGATATTCGCCGAGTCGATTCGATTCGATCCGATCCGGCTCGAAACAGTGATTTTAACTGATATCAGTTTATGATGACTTGATTCCTGGATTCACTCATAACAACTGTTTTCCTTTTTTTTTCTTCAAAATTGCAATACTGTTAGTTCGCAAAAATTAGTCGTCCTCTGCCTTTAAAGAAGCGTAATGACGAATACACATTTTAGACTTCAGATGGTAGGAGTTTTGAAAAAGTTTCATTTCTTGGTAAATCTTGTACGCATTGTCTTTAAAAATGTGTTGATCAAACTCTTACGCTAGGGCTTTTAATTGCCGTTGAGTTTATGAAAATAGGTCACGTCAGAGGGAAACTGTAATTTTCCGAGTCTCGACAAGTCCCGGACAAAATGGTAACGCGTCGGTTTATCGCAGTCATATCCAGAACCCTAATTTCAGTGTCAATTCCATTGAATTTGAGAAGTTAGTACAGTTTTTTGATAAATTTTCAGGCATTAAAGACAACGTGTCAGTTAATTCGATCCAACTTTGTTTGCTCATTTTTCTATATGCTTTCGCGTAAATTTCACTATACTGATGAGTCTAATTTTTCAAAATTTAAATAGGACAGGGCCAAATTAATTGATACACTGTCTTTAAGCTCTAGAGATTTGTCAGTACCAAAATAACTTGAAATACTCGAATCGGATCATCCATCTCACCTATGAAGCATTCAAACCGTCCCAAAAAAGTTAATTCCAAATTCCCTTCTCCAATTTTTAAAGGCTCAAGGTCTCTTTGATAAATTCTCGTGCCTGCCATTTCATTTTCTACAAACCAAATCCATGATGTCAGTTCATTGTAGTATCAACGAAACCGCCCCCCCCCCCTTTCACTAATATGATACACAACCTTTTATCGTAATTCGATTGAACCGTCTCTATTTTAAGATCTATAATCTGAATCCACAACGGACCAAAAACCATTTCAAAAAAAAACACGCACACATCGAAAAAGCAATAAATGTGTGTATTTTGCCTCATTATATCGTTCTCGCCATTATCTTCCCCATGGGAGTAAAGGGGGGGGGGATACAAATAAAGCCAACTGATTCACGGATGACAAAAATGATCGACGATCACAAACAACATCTTTGTTTTTTGGTGTTGTTGGCAACGAAGGTAGAGAAAATCACGAGGAATCACATCACGGAAAATTTAGAAAAAAAATCGTAGTCACTCTAAATTCTAAAAAAAAAGAATTCTGATAAAATCTATGAGACCAGAAATTGGTGTAACAATAATAATATATATAAATTTATCACCTTTACATGTGACCCGACCCGATCATCGTGAAAAGCGAGAAGCGACGGTCAAACGAAAATAGCTTCTTTTTTTTCTTCTTTCGAGAAATGAGAATGAGATAAGGAGAAAAAACTGAAATTCGCTGAAAACTTTTGAGAAGTGTCATACAGAAATATAAAAACATTGATCATTTTCGCCAAATACTTCAAGTCAAAGGGTTCAAACTAAAAACTGCCAACTTTTTAGATGACATCACTTTTATCAGGATCCAAACCGCGATTGTCTATGATCGCGGCACTAAATTCCTCAAAGCCGATACTAGTGCATTCTAATTTTTGAAAAACTTGATTCATGGTTAAACTCATATTTCAATCAAGAGCCACTTTCGAAGCTGTATAACAGATACCGCCAGTGTCCAATACTTCAGAAAATTGGTGGGAAATCCCAATATTTCTACAGATACCTCGTACTTCAAAAATCCTTCACAAAATCTAAATGTTGAGGATCCTTGAGGTCAAAAAAAAAGCCTTCCCAAAAAAAGCCTTTCATGGTACTACAATTTTACGCACCAGGAGAGGAGACCATCTCAGAGAAAAAGGGGTGCACTCCGAATGTATTTAAATTGTTGCGCGGAGAAATTTCCTACAGGGGCCATTACGGGTAGTTTTAAAGGCGTTCATCACCATTTTTGAGTTTTCATTTCATTTTCATCTTGTTCGCAGAATTTTAAACCCTATGGAAGAAAAAATTTAGAAGTTTCCTATTTTTAGTACTCGAACACCCAATTTTAAAACCTGAGGCGCATGAAATGGCCTAACTGGAGGGCAATGCGCCTTTGGTTTTAAAATGAGATGTTCGAGCAATGACATGAAAACCCAAGAACAGTGAAGGACACCTTTAACTTCGGAATGAACTCTTGAATTCACCCCTTGCCTTTTATTGCTTCCGAATGCACCCCCTCCCCTTTTTTTGTCTGAAATCTCAGAACCATTAACAATGGAAAACGGACTCGGGTTCCAGTAGGTTCATCTGTTCTGCGAATTGGAACGCTTGGAATGCCAAATATGACATTTTTTATATGCTTCTCATTTGAATTCGCTTGAGCCAGCTCAACAAACGTCCTAGGGTGAGCTTTTTTTGTGATAATTAACAAAAACAAAAACAAAGTCGAAATAAGAATCACCAAATCAAGTTTAATCCGAGCTTCTGAAAGTCTCCGGCTGCAGGCTAGAAATCCCCAAGAGTTCACGATCTACCAGATCATCTCCAAAACTACCGTAACCCATACGACATTGATCTCGAAACAAAAACATCCTTCCTAACCATGAGTCATATGTTCCACAAGAAAAATATTTATGTTGTTTTTCTCCTTTTTTTTTTCAAAAATTGGTCTAGGTCAAACGCTATTATTATTATCTAACACTTCAAAAATCTTCCATCGAATCTCGCGCGTCAGAACATTCGTCGAATTCCTCTTCGTTTTCCTTCTCCTCGTTGATAAAAAAAAAACAAGCCAAGAACAAAATGAAAATTGTGACTAATTATCTCGAATTCCTTCTTGTTTTTCGCAATGTTCTTTAATGTTCTTCGATCGAGAAGAGGAATCGAACTAACAACAACAAAAACACACACACATACACAGATACATTCGAAAATTGCGTTGATTCTTCCACCACCAACGACAAAAAAAAATTCCTTCACCAATTTCAAACCCCAAAAATTTCGGGGGGAGGGGCGGAGCCAATCTTAGAACATTCTCTCTTTCTCTCTACCGCCGTCGCTTCTCCTGTGGAAACCGACGACATCAGCGACACGACCCGGGCCCCTAGGAGGCCGCCCGAAATTCCTTCGTCACTCTTCGTCTCTCATCAATCGACTGTCGCTTTTAACACCCCGAGAAAACACGACGGAATCATCGCTAAACATCTTCTTCTTGCGCTCCCCCCTCCTTCTTCCTCTCCTTATAATTCCCCTTCAGACAAGAAGACACATTTTTGTACCCTTTCACCACTTTGTGAGTACGTCTAAATAAATTCACAAATTCCGTGTTTTGTTTTTATTTCTGTGTGCGACACGACGTTTTTTTGATTTTCTCTTCAATCAAACACAACAAATGCATATTTTACTGATAATTTCCACTTTATTCACATCTTCACTTGCCACCACTGAATGGTGGGGTGATCTTCGTGCTCATTTGAATCCAGCACGTCAAGCACCATTTTATGATGTGACGTATGATGAAAAAGGTAACTTTTTGTAAAAGTTTTTTTAAATCTTTGTTTTTGAATGAAAAATTGCGTGTTTTTCTGGAATTTTTCGAATTTTTTCGTTTCACAATTTCTTCTAATTTAGTAAAGAACAATCCTGTGTGACTTGGAAATATCAAAACCTGTGTGAGGTGGAAATTTAGGTACCAGATCCTAACTTCGAGTTGACAAATTGTTGACACCCATATTCTGAGGTTCCTATTTTTTGTGGGTACTTAATTCGCACACCTCGATGGTTTTTGGTGGAGTACATACCTAATTGACTTTCGCCACCTAGATTTTATATATTTCGGCTTTCAACTTTTCGTGGCGAGAACTTTTCTGATATAGAATTCAGAAGAGCTAAGAAATTCTCTACATGCTTCTATAGGCGAAGAAAACGTTTTTCACTTTGAGCCCGGCTAAGAAAAAAAAATTAAAGATTTGGAAACTCTTAAAAAAAATGAAAATTTCAAAAAATAGCAAAAAATAAAACGCAAAAATTGCCAAATATGGTTTTCCCCACTTTCTGGCAATTTTTTGCATAGTACTCTTGGCTACTTTTTGAAATATTTCATTGTAATATACCACATATTCCCAAAAACCTTCAAAAATCTTTAAAAATTCTTGCAGTAACCGTCTGCCCACAAGGAATGCATGCCGACGCCATCCCAGAATACGTCTATTTCGGCACAATGCTCGCCACAATGACCGTCGACGAGCACGAGCAATGCCTTCACAAATGCGCCGAGAAACCACGATGCAAAGCCGTCAACTTCTTCCATCCATTCGCTTATCAGGAGAAGGGCTTCTGCGAATTGCTCACTGAAGGACAACGTGACAACCCGTCCCTCATGCGTCCATTCAGAAAAGCCACTTATTACGAGAACATCCGATGCCGCGATTCTGACGATGTTGAGGATGATGTAGAATCCACCGAAATTATCGAGAGTGAGTTCTTTTTTAAAATAAAACATCCTTCGATTTTTAAAATCCCCACTTTTCCAGAACACCCAACAACATCCGACGACTCAGCACCAAACAAAAAACTCGACATGAGCAAACTAATGAAAAAACTCTCCGCCAAAGTCAAAGAATTCAACACTTCAACTCAAGGCGGATTCCGAGCCGCCTAAAAAAAAAGGTCCATCTTCCCTTATTTGTTATGATTGTTTCTGTACCATATAATATCTTAATATCTCTTCTTTTCTTTTCCAAAAATCCAATTTTTTCGTTCCCAAAAAATCCCTTTATACATGTCCCTCCAAAAGATCTCAACCATCTCAACAAAAATTTCCGTTTGTGTGTACTTTTTATCCGGGTCCAAATTTTTTAAAAAAATATTTTCGTTGTTTTTTCTTTCTTTTCCCTAACTTAAATAACATTTCTGTGAAACTTAATTACACCTTCCTCCCCCCCTAGTCAGTCCCCTAGTATTGTCCGAATTTTTTCTGTTCGTTGTAAAAATAAAATAAATTGTCAAAAACCACCACCGAAAACAGACACACATATACACACTTCGTCACCATTGGAATGTTGTGTCCGTTATCTAATCTACTCTTCTTCTTTTTTTTTTCGAAACAACCGAAAAAAAAACGATTTTTCTCGCTTTTGTAGTACTGCGAATTTAACCGATCTGAATTTTTGAGACATTCACTCAAAATAACCATAATAAATACCTATTACGGGTTTTCCAGTTATTTTCCAGATTAATTTCAGGTCAACGGTCAATTCTCTATTTAATGTGCACTTTTATTTTCATTTCTGCTGTTTTTTTTTGGCGAACAAAAAAAACCTGTTGGTAATCTTATGTTATGGTTGGAAATAAGAAATAATTGCAGATTTTTTTTTGTGAAAATTGTTTTGTTTTGTTTTCCCCCAAAAAACAAAAAGGTGAACAATTAATCATGCACTTTTGAATTTGATCAAGGCACGAAAAACAATCAATAATTCTTAAATCAATTTTTAAAAGGAAAATCCGATTTAAAGACAGCGTGCAGCTGGTTTCAACACCCCTTTGCGCTGGAATTAAAATTTATTTTACTTGATTTTTTTGATACAAATACGGAAAAACGTGTAGCTTAACTAGATAACTGAAATATTCAGCAAAAATAGAAAAGTACATAATTTCATCAAAATTTTTTAAATTCCTCCAAAAAATGAATTCTTCATTAAATAATGTGTCCGCTTAATCGCATATATATATTAATTGTAACGTAAAATTTTATTTTTATTTTCGAGAAGCATTTTCTTTCAAATATTGTCGAATTAAATGGATTAACGATTTGAGAACAGATAGAAGATCACATTTGAACAATTTGCCCGCGAAATGTTTCGTTCAAACTGGAGTTGGGCCCTTAAAGACAGAGTATCACCAAATTTCGAATTAAACAGGTTTTAAGTGCAGCTTCGGAGAGCTCATAAGTGGTTTTTAGATGAAAAAATAAGTTTTTAAAAACATTAAAATTTTAAAAATAAAAAAAAAGAATATAGACATTGAGCTTCTAGGCCATTAAAAAACTTTGTGTGCTTTTTGCCTATATTCTTTTTTATTAATTTTAAAATTTTAATATTTTTAAAAACCTATTTTTTCATCAAAAAACCCATTCATGAGCTTTCCGAAGCTGCACTTAAAAACTATTTCATTTGAAATTCGGTGGTACTGTGTCTTTAAGAACATAACTCCAGTTTAAACAAAACATTTCGCGTGCAAATTAGCTCAAATGTAATGTTCTATGTGTTCTCAACTCGTTAATCCATTTAATTCAACAATTTTTAAAAGAAAATGCATTAGAAAGTGCCATTTTTGGAATCTTCTCGAAAATAAAAATAAAATTCTTTATTTTTGTCAGCTAAAAAAGCCTCCCATCCCTTTAAAAATTCATATTCATCCCAAATTTCTAAAATTCTCGAAAAATTCTAGATTAGCTACAGTAACCCTAATCATCAGGGACCACCTATGCAAAAAAAGCTTCCAAAAAATCCAAATTTGTCAATTCAAAAACCAAACCAAACGTTTTGTTTCAATCTCGCCTATTAGACAGGAACATAACCCTCAAAACTCATTAAACCATCGTTAGACCAATAAAACTTCAACCGTTTTTCCCTCCTTTTATAACCCCCATTAAAATCAAACTAAACTAAAACTACATAATCAATAGTACACCAAAAACCTAAGTTTCCCTTCATTTTTTTTGGGGGGGGGGAGGTGATCCCATCAACTTAACGACCAATCCAACAGCTTTTCGTACTTCGTCACGGTTCATAAATCTTCGATTATGATTCTTTATTTGATTTATGTTTGAAATGTTTAAAAGAGATAAAGCATTCCAAAAATCCAAAATTCCGAAATCGATAAGTTCAAAAGTACATCCAATTTCCTTCTCGAAATTTTTTGTTTCTTGATCATCTAAATACTAAACCAAAATTGATAAAACAAATCAAAGTGAAGAAGAAAAAGAAGAAAAAGAAGAAGAAGGATCGAATTGATTTGTGTTAACAACATTCCAATGAGACATAAATAGAAATCACACCAAAATCGATTCGCAAATCAGATACATTGGAGTGATTCTTTCTCCCCTTCTTTTTATTGTTCTGAATCCGAACTGTTTTGTTGAACCAGTCCCCCTCAACTTAAAGACCAGTTCAAAAAAATTGATGCCAATTATGTACTGCCTACAACTCCGGCCATCCAAAATAAAGGGGGGAAAAGGGTCGTCTCATCAATTTCGGCGTCGATTAGTGAAAAGTTATCACTGACAACCGGAAAAGAAGCGTGGCTTTGACCAGACATGATAAACGTTTCATAGTTCAACGAAATCGAGTCGAGTCCAAAGAGGTTCTTTTAAATAGACTTTTTATCTATTTTTCAAAGTTAAAGACATTGGGTAAGTAATTTGACCCTACCAGATTTAAATTTCAAAAATTAGAGCTTTCTCTCATTAGTACAATGCGATTTATGCGAAATCACACCGATAAATACACGCGTCATAGCAGGCGCCCAAAGTTGAAAAAAAAATTTGAATTCGCGACGGATCGTGCGACGCGATCAGAATTGGCGCGAAACACAATTATTTGAATGTGGCTACATATTGGTATTGTTCTTTGGACCATCTGGGCTCCCATTCAAATTTTGATTTTTAGCCTTGAATTTGGATCGTATTAACTGACCAGCTGCCTTTAAGGACAATTGGAACCTCACATTTCTGGCGAACAAATATTACTCGAGTTTAAAGAGGGGGTACTACTTATTTTTACCCTATTCTCCTCTCTATCGAAAATCTAAGACAATCCTTGCAATATCCTGACAAGAAAAGCAATTTAGAGAAAAACCCAAAAAGCAGAAAATGGCGGGGAATTCAAATGTTTCAAATATTACTTGGACGAAAACAAATCCCGACGAAAAATGAGCAATTAGGGAAGTACCTGTCTTATTGGCTGTTTTTAATTGGATATAAGCTCATTTCAAACAGAATTTTTCGCTGATAACGGAACTTCTTTCAAAAATTGCTAAGTAGAGCTTTTGACCAAAATTACAGCTCTTTAAAGGTCAATTTTTCAGCTTTTGAGCTCAAAAAAATGATGAAAAAAACCATTTTCACGATTTTTTTGAGCTCAAAAGCTGAATTGACCTCTAAAGAGCTGTAATTTTGCTCAAAAGCTCAAAATTCCGATTTCCGCTTTAGATTCTTAGTTGATATGCTAAATTTCAACCAAAATTCCCAAAATTTGGCTGATCAACAAATAATATGCTCTTTAAGGTAACCTGATAATTTTAGCCATCAATATTGAGTTTGAGCCAAGTTATAGCTCTTCAAAATTCGAACTTTTATTTTTGCAAATCTTTCGATTTTGGCTGGAAAAATAATTATGAAAATGTATCAAAATTGAAGATTATTAAAATTTTGGTCCTTAGAAAGTATATTTCAACCCATATTTCATTGAAAATGGGATTTTTTTCGAAAAAAAAAGGTTTAACAATATTTTTCCGTTTTTGTGACTTCCTCATACTTATAAGTTTCAAATGAAATTTAATTTTCTTAAAGATTCCAAAGAATTGCTAACTCTATGTATCCAATTTCATTAAAAAAAAGAGAAAAACCCAAAAAGACGAAAATGGCGGGGAATTCAAATGTTTCAAAAACTACTTGGAAGAAAACAAATCCCGACTTTCTGGTTGTTTTTAATTAGATTTTAGCTCATTTGAAAGAGCATTTTTCGCTGATAAAGAAACAGTTTTCAAGAATTGTTAATCAATAGTTTGATCATGATTTTTTTGGAGCTAAAAGCTGAAAATTTGAACTTTAAAGAGCTGTAATTTTGGTCAAAAGCTCTACTTAGCAATTTTTGAAAGAAGTTCCGTTATCAGCGAAAAATTCTGTTTGAAATGAGCTTATATCCAATTAAAAACAGCAAGAAAGTCAGGTACTTCCCTAATTGCTCATTTTTCGTCGGGATTTGTTTTCGTCCAAGTAATATTTGAAACATTTGAATTCCCCGCCATTTTCGGCTTTTTGGGTTTTTCTCTAAATTGCTTTTTTTGTCAGGATATTGCGCGGATTGTCTTAGATTTTATCGAATAGGTTAAAAATAAGTAGTACCCTGTCTTTAAACTCGAGTAATATTTGTTCTCCAGAAATGTGAGGTTCCAATTGTCTTTAACTTTGAAAAAATAGATAAAAAGTCTATTTAAAAGTACCTCCTTGCATTTATTAACAAAACACGAAAAACGCTCTTTTGAAAAGTTAGGCCAACTTTTTCTAGGCCATTGTTTTGAAGCTCATTTTCTCGGCTTCTAGGTGGTTTTAGAAAATTTTGAAAACAGATTTGGAATGAGAATGAAGTCTATTTTCATTTAAGCCGCATGCATTATTACCGTATTTAATTGATATGCCAAAATTCAACCACAATTCCCAAAATTTGGCTGATCAACAAAGAATATGCTCTTAAAGATAACCTAAAAATTTTAGCCATCAATATTGAGTTTGAGCCAAGTTACAGCTCTTCAAATTTTGAATTTTTCTGCAAATCTTTAGATTTCGGCTCAAGAAAGTCATACTCAAACTGCTATTCAATTATTATTTCCAAAGAATCATGAAAATGTATCAAAACTAGAACATATTAGAATTTGGGTTATTTTAACCATTATTTTCATTAAAATGGGAATTTAAAAAAGTTTTTTTTTAATTTTGTGTTTTTCTGCGCCTTCCTTATGTAAGTTTCAAAGGAAATTTAATTTTCTTCACGATTCCAACAAAATTACTAACTCTATGTATCCCCTTTCATTAAAAAATATTGAAAAACTAAAAAACACCCCCCATTTCAAACATTTTCTCACCTAACTATTTATTTTTGCATTTTATTGTCAACTGTAAAGTTATAGCAATTTACGAGATCTTTTAAAATACATAAATATCTTCTCAAAGTTCGGGAGAACCCCATTTTTTTCGAACATTTACTTCTCGAATATAATTCCACGAAAATGTTGCTCAAGATGCTTAAAAACGGGATTTCAGTTTGATAACCCGTTTTTTAACAATATTTTCAGTAAAAAAATACATTTTTTTCAGAATTTTCTTCAGATTACTTTACTTCGATGAGTGAAACTAAATAAACTAACAAACTGGCCCAAGGAACAATTAAAGGGGGTTTGGCGGGAAACGTAAATTTTTAAAGAATGTTCTAATATTTTGTAAAAGTTAAAAAAAGGCAATTTTTAAACAGAAAAAAATAAAATAGGGTATTTTTGTTGACTTCTAGTACCAACCTCAAAAATTCTTGAATATCCAAAAATTTTAAGATTTTCAGACAAACATTTTAAAAAGGAATAGATTTTAATTAATCTATTCCAATTCTAAAAATTCTTGGAATTTGTTTTTGGCAAAAAATTTCATTTTTTCGGCATTTTCTTTCACGAAATTGTTTAAAGGAGGTCATTACAGAGAATATAAATGACGTTAAATCGCCGAAAAATGACATATTTATGTTATAAATGGGTTTCAAACATTTTTTATAAAATCATGGGAGAAAAAACGGAAAAAAACGAGCAACATGCAAAACCCTTTCCACCGCGGACGAGTTTTGGTTTCTAGTCCGCGATAGTTTGGGTTTCTAGGCCACCTATTAAATTTGTGCATTTTTATTCATTATTTCGTTTTTTTTGCATTTAAAATGTAAATTATAAAGTTTTTTCATTTTACATGCTAAAAAAAGAATAAAAATGCACAAATTTGATAAATGGCCTAGGAACCCAAATTATCGCGGACTAGAAACCAAAACTCTTCCGCGGTGGAAACTGTTTTGCAGGTAGCTCGTTTTTTTCCGTTTTTTCCTTCTATGAACTTTGAAAAAAATTTGAAACCCATTTATAACATAAATATGTCATTTTTCGACGGTTTAACGCCATTTATATTCCCTTTAAGTTTAAAAACAAAATTCTAAAAAAATCGTTGAATTTTTTCGACATAAATCGGTCTTTTTGAGCTATAAACAATTTTTTCACGAAATTGTTTAAAGGGACACGAAGCGAAAAAACTAAAATTCAAAAAATTCCAATTTCTCTAATTTTTTTTGAACATTTTCAAACTTCATAGGTCCATTGGAACACCTTGCCTTTAATTCCAGTCAATTTAAACTTTCTTATTTAAAAAATTTGATATTTTCACAACTTCGTCCGTTTTTGACAAATCTTAACACACCCTCCACTTTGCAACAACTTTAGTAATCAATAAAACCGTCAAAAAAATAGACCAACTTTTTATATTTAATGTACAAGGTTTTTTCCAATTTTCTAACACTTCCGACCAACTTATTATCAACAATCTATATCAAAAAAAGGATATAGATATGAAGAGAAATATAGTTTCGAAAAGGTTGCAAAATTTTCAACGCAAAACCTAATCAAAGATAACGAAACCCCCCCCCTCCCTGATGACGTCATCAATAAGGAAATGAATTCGTTCTCGACAAAACTTGAGTACAAGGGGAATAAAGGTCTAAAAACTGTCAAAAAATTCCAACCTTTCACTGCTTCCTTCTCTCGTCGCTTATGATCCTTTTCATCGTGCTTTTGACGTCCTTTTTGCATTTCAGCGATATCGTCAACACTTTCATCATCGTGTCGTCGGATTTTTGAGCTTTTCTGGACAAAAATTAGAATTTTCGTCAAAAAACAAACATTTTTCAAATAACTGGCACCTTGCCTTTAACAATTTGATTAAACTTTGAAATTTTCCTTATTTTTTTCAAGAAAACCGTTTATTTAGACCCCAAAGGCTTGGTCTGACATAATATATCGAAAAATGATTATTTTATAACAAATCCTAGTTTTGTGGCACACTGCCTTTAAGAAACTGAATTTTAACAATTTTTTGAATTTTTCGGACGTTTTTAAAGTCCTAAGATGAATTTTACAAGAAAATAAAATCAAATTCAGCATTTTAGACCTTTTAACGCTTCAAGAATAATTTTTAAAAATTAGGTGGCACCCTGTCTTTAAGAAATTGTGTAAAATTCTAATTTATTAATTTTATAGAAAAAATTGTATAAGTATAGCATAACTAAAAGCAGAAAAACTGGAACTGAACTCCAGGGGAGCTAGTTTATCGTAAATTATAGTTTTTTTATTCAAAATTAACGAAAAACCGCACAAATTTGCTGAAATTCAAAATATTTTTAAAAACTTACCACTAGAGCTCTCTCAAAAAGCCTCAATTGATCGCGAGCCGTTGCGGTCTTCTCCTCTTTCACCATATCATCCAATTCTTGGGATTTTTCATATTCTCGACGCATTCTACTCGATCCCTGAAAACGTTTTTTTGAAATATACTTTAAATTTATTAAATACCTCTCCATGTCGATCTCTATCCGATTTTCGACTATTCGCCGGCAATACATTCCCTTCTCTGTCTCTTCTCATCAACACCACTTCCTTGGATTTCGACTTTGGCGGCTCTTCATCTTCGTTCGACACCCCAGACTCTAATTTCCTTTTTAATTTTTTGACAAGATCCTGAAAAATGTATTTTTTAAAGTATTTGCTTTAAAAAAGTCTGCCAACCTTATCCCCCTTCATTTCAGCTTTCAAAATCTTCGCCGAAAGCTTATTCCTCTCATCTTCTGTCAATGGAACCTGCCCGGCGCCTTTTTTCACTTCCTGACTTCCATAAAATTCACTTTGCGACTTTTCACTTCCAGTAACAAATGTCTGGAAAATAGATATACTGAGAAAATCCAGAAATTACACATCAACTCACTTTTCCACTCGAAAACTCGGACCCCAGCTTTCTCGCGTATTTCTCAGCGATTGGTTTGGCTTTCACAACTCTTCTGCTAGAGTAATCGTCATCATCTGCCGGTTTTCGAAACATTTTATGTCTGAAATTAAAGAAAATTGGCCAAAAAACTCGTTTTTTGAAATAATAAATAATTTCGAATTGTCCAAGAGAACTACAAAACTTGTTGGGTTTCTAGTCCCCGGGTTGCGGATTCTAGTCCCTATCGGTTTTTGGTTTTATGCGTAATTGTGTTTTTTTCTCGATTTTTCGCTTAAATGATGTATTTTTCTTCGTAAATATAAAGAAAAAATTTAAAATATTGATATTTCATGACTAGAATTAGTTATTATTGGATTCGCTACTCGCAATAGTCGAAAAATTGCAAAAAAATTGAAAAAACTCCACTTTTCACAAAAAAGTCAATTTTTGATGAAAATTTGACAAATATGCATTTAATTCATGCATTAATACAAATATCAGAACTTAGTTTTTATCCCACAACCTACAAAAAAGTGTCGATGGCCTAGAAACCCAAAAAATAATTATATACACGTTCATTGTCATTTTGTCAACACATCTAGCTTTCAAGCAATGTGTATTTGTTTTTCCACTCTCTCCTTCTCACTCACTCACTCAATTCTGCCCTTTTTTGTTCCTTTTTCTTTCGAAATACCAATAAATTGCAAACGTTTGAAAAATAAAGTCTTTTCTAGCTTATTTTGCGTGTTGTTAAATAATTTTTGAAATGAATGAAAAATATATACCCTCAGCGACTGCATGTTAATAATGCACTCGCCCCCGTGTTTTTTTTCCTTTTTTTCTCCTTTAATTAAGCTTGTTTTCTGTTTTCAGCATGTGACAACACTAGGGGGGAATGTATATTTGGATGTTGTTTTTTTTTCTCGAAAAAATAATAGAATACCGGATTATTATTGCGAAATTGTTGGATTAAGAAATGAAAAGAGCTAGTTTTTTGTCGAAATGAGGATTTGAAATAAAATTTGAAGATCCAAACGCTATTTTTGAACCTAATTATCAGAATTTCTATAATATTTGACTTTAAATTGAACTTTTAAGGCTCAGGCTTACTAACTGAATAAATTTCGAAATATTTGGGCCTTATCTATCCCTTTTGAACTGATTTAGGTATTTAAGACCTCTATAAACTTAGTTTTCTGTTTCAGAAAGATTTTCAAAAAAAAACAACTACTGGAGTCCCCTCATTAGATTTTCTACGTGGTCTAGAAACCCTAAATTTGGGTACTAACTTTCCAAATTTCGATTTTTTTGGTGTTTTGAGCCATTTTTGAATATAAAATTTATTTATTGATATTACCATCCAAAAGAAAATCAACATTTTCTTTCGAAGACTTATTTTTTCTGTCCGTGACGCCCTTCTTTACGTTTCCGTAAATTTAGGGCCACCTTTAAGCGTCAGTACAATGCTACGAAGGGACGAGGCTCATTGTTTAGCGTAAATATTTTACTTGAATAATTTTTACACATTTTTTGTAGAAAAAAACGTTTTTCAATAATGGGAAAAAATAATTAAAGCATTTGAAAACCTGTACAAAATAGTTTTTTTCGAAATTTGCTGAAAAATATTCGATGTAAGATATTTGCGCTAAAAATGACGCTCGTCACTGCGTAGCATCGTAGTGACGCGCAAAAGTGGTTCATAATTTTCGGAAACGTCCCTTCTTTAAATTTTATATTTAAATATATATTTCCGGCCCTTTCAATAATTTGAGAATTGCTATGTCCCTTTAATGAATACGGTGGTGTTCTCAACAGAGCGCATTTTCTCCCACCAACTGGATAATACATTAAAAACGCAACAATAAATAGCTAAAAAAAGATGTTTTCATTAATTCATCTCTAATTAACTTTCATTTCGCACACAATGAAAGGAAATGTGAATGCTATTTATGGCCATCATCAATATCGTCATGCCGCGTTTTCCCCTTTTTTTTCGCCCACTGCTTATATTCATTTTCTATAAAATTGAAAATGAAAACGACTCGCTCTATTTGACCTCTTTTTTTGATACTAAAAGCTAAAATTGAAATAGAATTTCCAGAATTTTTGGGTGGGAAAATTATCGATTTTTAGGAAATCCTGTTCCTCCCCGAGATTGGATTGTTTGCTGCTGATTTCAATCTTTTTCGATGCATCTTCTTTGTTCTTCTCATGTTTCGTTTTTGTTAATATTTCAAATAAATATGTGTTTTTTGTTGCAGAAAACAAAAACTCATGTAAAAATGGTGCTCAGCTTGATTTTTATACTGATTACAGTGCCGATTATTATATTTTTGATTAGGGAGAGAAGGTAGGAAGAGTTTTTTGATTTTTTTTTGCATAAAAATGATTTTTTAAATCCTAAATTTTGTAAAATAAAATAAAATCACTATTTTGCTCAAAAAGGGGTTTTAATACTTACTTCGGTCCTTACATTGTGAATAGTTTTTTTGGAAATGAAAAACTCGGGATATTTTTTAATTTAAACGTTTTTTGCATTTTTTTTTTCTCATTTCGTCAAAAAGAAATGGAAAGAACCGGCTGAATCCGAATAAGTTGCGATTTATGCAAGTAAGTACTGTGTTTTTAAAGGTACATACCGTTTTAAAAAATATTTTTCAACAAAAAATGCTAACAGCGTCAGAATTGGTTTTAAATAATGTTACTGAAAATATTAAGCCATATTTTACAGAGTCTATTAATAAAAACTATTAATTTTCTAGTCAGAGGCCTAAAAAATTGTGAAAAATGATTTTATTTTGGAAAAAACAGTGAATTTTCCACTTTTTAAAATTAATTTGAGCATATTCTGCTCGTTTTCGAGCTTAAGATCTGAATAAATGACTGAAAATTCAGAAAAAATTAGTTTTTCAACTTTTTTTCTGGGTTTTCACTGATAAATTCGGATTTTAGAACGATTTGTGAATAATTTGTTAGAAAGGATTCAGCTTTTCAATTTAAATGAAGCAATTTTTTTAGAAAAATTCTGTTTTGAGGTTAATTTCCCGGAAAAAAGGGTATTTTTCGAAATCCAAGGAAAAATGAGCTTATTAAACTTTTATTGATTTTTTTTAGTCACAAAGGAAAATTCCTGAATTTTTTTCATCCTAAAAATGAGATTTTTTGTAAAATATGAAGGAAAATTGATTTTGAGCCAATTTTAGATCTTTTCAAAGTTGGATTTTTTCAGATTTGGGATTTTAAGCTAGAAAAACATTTTTAAAGACATACCACCTTCTAATGAGTATTTTATCAGCTGAAAAAGTTGTTTTTTTGCTCTTGAAATTTGCTTCTTCTTTTTTTTAAATTTCAAGAGCAAAAAACAACTTTTTCAGTTGATATAAGACTCATTAGAAGGTGGTGTTTCTTTAAAAATGATTTTTTCTCACTTAAAATCCAAAATCTGTAAAAATCCAACTGTGGAAAGAGCTAAAATTGGCTCAAAATCATTTTTTCTTCATTGTTGACGAAAAAAGCTCATTTTTAACATGAAAGCTATTCAAATCCAATGAAAATGAAAAGGAAATGACTTCTTGCACGAAAAATTGAAACAGTAATTAATAAAAACAGTTTTTTTACGATTTTTTGAAAATTTTTATGAAATTTCAACAAAAAAGTGAAAAACTTTGAAGGATCCCACAATTTCCTTTGATTTTCAGAAAACCAAAATCAGTCGCATTCTTCCATCCATATTGTAACGCAGGCGGCGGTGGGGAACGTGTACTTTGGGCGGCAATCCGATGCCTTCAGCAAAAATTCCCCGATTACAAGTATTATGTGTACACCGGTGATGTTGACGCGAATAAGGAGCAGATTTTGCTGAAAGCAAGACAAAGATTTGGAATTGAATTGCAACCGGAGAATATTCGTTTTGTGCCGCTTTAGTGAGTTTTTTTCCCGATTTTAAAGGAGGGCTTTACAGAGCATGTAAGTGATTCTAAATCGCTGAAAAATGACATGAATGGGTTTCAAAATTTTTTTTTAAAAGTTGATAGAAGAAAAAAACGAGCAAAAAGTTTCCACCGCGGAAGAGTTTTGAGTTCTAGTCCGCGACAGTTTGGATTTCTAGGCCACCTATTAAATTTCTTCATTTTTTTGTTTTTTTTGCATTTAAAATGAAAAACCGATATAATTTACATTTTAAATGCAAAAAAAAACAAATGAAATAAATAAAAATGCACAAATTTAATAGGTGGCCTAGGAACCCAAACTATCGTGGACTAGAAACCAAAACTCTTCCGCTGTGGAAACTTTTTTGCAGGTAGCTCGTTTTTATCCGTTTTTTCTTCCATGAATTAAAAAAAAATGTTTGAAACCCATTCAAAACACAAATATGTCATTTTTCGGCGATTTAACGTCTTTTATATTCTCCATAATGTCCACCTTTAAAGGGACATGAAGCGAAAAACTGAAATTCAAAAAATTATGAGAAATTCCGATTTCTCTAATTATTTTCAAACTAAATAGGTCCATTAGAGAACCTTGCTTTTAAGTAAAACTTGCTTTTCCAGTCAATTTAAACTCTTATTTGAAAATTTTGATATTTTCATTAAAAAAAGGTAAATTTCAAATTATTTCAAGCTCACGCCGGTTGGTTGAAGCAGACCTTTATCCACATTTCACAATGTTGATGCAAGCGGTAATGGGCGGCGTTTTGGCATTTGAGGCGCTTTATCATCTGGTTCCTGAAGTGTTTATTGATTCGATGGGTTATCCGTTGTCTCTGCCAGTTTTTCGAGTTTTTGGAGGTTCGAAAGTTGGCGCGTATGTTCATTATCCTACTATTTCGTGTGGTAAGATTGGATTTTTTAAAATTAAATAAATATTGATTAATAATAATAGCTTTTTTCAGACATGCTCACAGTTGTGGAGTCCCGGCAGGAAACGTTCAATAATTCGAGTGTGATTGCTCAAAGTCATATTCTTTCGATTTTGAAATTGACGTATTATCGATTGTTTTCGTGGCTTTATTGGTTTGCTGGAAGATCGGCGAAGGTTGTGATGGTTAATGGAAGGTTAGTGAAATTTTTTAGAACATTTTATCGATTGATTCAACAAATTGAAAATTTTCTTAAATTATTTAAAAATAGTGCTTCTGACGAGGTAATTGAATTGGAGTAAAGGAAATTTCAATTTTTAAGAATTGAAATTATAAAATTCACTAAAATCAGAATTTTTTTTAGAAAATTGATGAAAATAAAGAAATTTCAGTTTTTCAGTATTTAAATTACAAAAAAGTGGTGGTACTTAAAATGAAAATTTCAATTTTAAAGAATTTAAACGAAAATATTCACAAAAATCGGAAAATTTATGAATTTTTCGAAAAAATGAAGAAATATCAGTTTTTAAACGGAAAATATTGAGAAAATAGGTTTTTAAAACATTTTTCGATAGTTTTTCATTGAATTTATAGAGAATTTAGGTGGCTTTTTAAAGTTTTTAATAGTTTACAAGGGGTTTTTATGATTTTTGCCAAAAATGTCGGAAAAAAGGCTTGTTTAGGCCATAAATTAGGTTTTTGTACCAAATTTTCTAAAATGTAGGAAAAATGGAAGCAATTTTGAAAGGAGGAATTGAAATCAATGGCCTAGAAATCCAATTGGTGGCCTAAATTATATCTTTTCTAGTATTTCTAGGTTTTTTTCGTGATTTTCAAAGTTTACTTCATTTTTGCAGAAATTTTTGAAAATTTTTACAAAAACCCATATTTTTACTTTAAATTCCCAATTTTTGGCTTAAAATGCTGGAAATTTCTTCAAATAATCGAAAAACCTAAAAATAATTGTCTAAAAATTGAATTTTCCAAGAAATACTGGTATTTGAGGAAAACGCTTCAAAAACTCATATTTTTACTCCAAATTTGCAATTTTTCAAATGATTTTTGGCTTAAAATGCTGGAAATTTCATCAATTTTTCGAAAAATGGAGAAAATGTTTGTTTACCATTTTAAAAATTGGAAATTTTCACAAAATTGTGCTGAAATTTCAGAAAAATCTCAAAAACTTATATTTTCACACTTATTTCCCCAATTTTTATGATTTTTGGCTTAAAATGCTGGAAATTTTATCAAATTTCCGAAAAATGTAGAAATTTTTTGTTTATCATTTCAAAAATTGGATAATTTCAGTAAAATTGTGCTGAAATTTCAGAAAAACCTCAAAAACTTAGTTTTTCACACGTATTTCCCCAATTTTTATGATTTTTGGCTTAAAATGCTGGAAATTTCATCAATTTTTCGAAAAATTGAGACATTTTTTGTTTATCTCTTCAAAAATTGGATAATTTCAGCAAAATTGTGCTGAAATTTCAGAAAAATGTTCAAAAACTTATATTTTCACACTTATTTCCCCAATTTTTATGATATTTAGCTTAAAATGAAAAAATTTTTAAAAAATATTCAAAATTGAAGCTTTTTTTATTCCAGATGGACGCAGAGGCATATCACGTCAATTTGGTCAAGAAGAGATGTTGAAATTGTCTACCCACCATGTGATGTCGAAGCATTTTTGTCAATTGAGACGTGTGCTGAAAATTTGTAGGAAAAAATGCTTAAAAACCAAAAAATGCCATAATTTTTGTAGACTCGAAGACTCGAAAACAGTTAGATTGCTATCAGTTGGTCAAATTCGGCCAGAAAAGAATCATCGATTGCAAATTGAGGTTTTGCATGATGTGAAGCCGAAATTGAGGAAATTGGGATTGAACGTGAAATTGTGTATTGCGGGTGGTTGTAGGAATGAGGAGGATAATCGAAGGGTGGCGGATTTGAAGAAGTATGCGGAGGAATTGGAAGTGACTGAAAATTTGGAATGGAGGACGAATATTCCGTACGAGGACTTGGTTACGGAGTTGTCGGTAAGCTTTAAAATCAATATTCTTCAAAAAATCGAAAAATGTTGTCTAGAGAGCACTTATTTCGATTCACACAATGCATAATGAGCATTTTGGAATATCGGTGGTTGAAGCGATGGCGGCGTCGACGATTATTCTTTCGAATGATTCTGGTAAGGACGATTTTTGAGATTTTGATCTGAAAATAACAGTATTTTTGACAGGTGGACCACAAATGGATATTGTGAAAGAATATAATGGAAAAGGGACTGGTTATTTGTCGATTACGAGAGAAGGTGAGTGTTTTTTGAATTTTTAAAGATTTTGAGAGGATAATGGACAAAAAAAACGAAAAATGCGATGAAATATAAGAAATTGGATTAGTTTTCATTGATTTGAATTTCTAGGCTGAAATTTTGAACATTATTCATGTGTATTTTGTTTAAAGATAGTGAACCACTGAAGATAATTCAAAAATTAGATAGTTTTAAAGTTTACTGTGTAGAAATAAGGCTAATTTTACGCTGTTTCAATTTTTTCTGAAAATTTTTGAAGATTTCTCCATTTTAGTAACGCTCCCGTCTCTTCCCAACCTTAAAGACGAGGGGTTAGCTTGAAAACCCCCAAATTGTTATATAAATCTGACTTTGACGCTTTTTTATCGCTTGATTACGTTTCGTCGGGATTTTGAATGGACTGCATTGATTGTCGATAGAAAGATCTAATTTTTGAGATAGAGTGCATATAAATAAGGTTAAAAATAAAAATAAGTGGAACACTGTCTTTAAAAATGAAGATTTATCCGAAAATTTGTTTTAAAATTAAAAAGATTGGGAGAATTTGAGATTTTCTAGTAAAATCAGAAAATTGTATTTGAAAACGGTGATTTATTTAGATAGTTTTAAAGGTTACTGTGTAGAAATAAGGCTAATTTTACGCTGTTTCAATTTTTCTGGAAAATTTTGAAGATTTTTCTATTTTAGTAACGCTCCCGTCTATTTAAAACCTTAAAGACGGGGACTAGTTTGCAAAACCCCCAAAATTTTAATGGTGGAAGCAAGCGCGCTCCAATGAAATCTGACTTTGAAGCTTTTTTAGCACTTTATTATTCTTTGTCGGGATTTAGCATTGACTGCCACGGCGGGCTAAAATGAACCCGATTGTAACTAAGAAAATTCAGCACGACAATTAAAACTGGGCGTAGAAAAGTGGGCGTGGCATTTTTGCAATCGTGCGGCATGGTGACACAAAACGCGTTATTTTCAGCTATTTAGGAACGCATTTTTGTAATTCGAAGTGGAACAAATTAGATTAGGTCATTTTTCGCGTATTTTAACACACAAGCTTAATTTTAGTGGCATACTGTCTTTAAAAATGAAAATTTTTCTGAAAATTTGTTTTAAAAGTTAAAAAGATTAGGAGAATTTGAGATTTTCCAGTAAAATCAGAAAATTGTATTTGAAAAGTATGATTTTCTATAAATTGGTGAAGAAAACCGTAGAAATGCCCAAAAAATGAGATATTTGCTTATTTTTATGAGAAAAATTGTTATTTTCGTTTTAAAAAAACTGAAAAGAGGTTTGAAAAATGGAAACCGTATCGATTTTTAGAAAATTTGGAGAATTTCAAATTTTTCCATATAATTTTCGAAAAATTGGTAAAATTTTGAATTTTTCCAGCTGAGAATACGTTTTAAAGGTGGTTAAAATTCAGCAGGACAATTAAAAACTGAACGCAGAAAAGTGGGCGTGGCATTTTTGCAATCGTGCGGCATGGTTACACAAAACGCGTTATATTCAACTATTTAGGTCATTTTTCGCGTATTTTAACGCACAAGCTTAATTTTAGTGGCATACTGTCTTTAAAAATGTAACTTTACATGAAAATTTGGTTTTAAAATTTTTTAAAAATTAGGAGAATTTGAGATTTTCCAGTGAAATCAGAAAATTGTATTTGAAAAGTATGATTTTCTATAAATTGGTGAAGAAAAAGAGAAAAATTATTATTTTCTTCTTAAAAAAACTGAAAAGAGCTTTGAAAAATGGAAACCGTATCGATTTTTAGAAAATTTTGGGAATTTTAAATTTTTCAATATAATTTTCGTAAGATTTTGAATTTTTCCGACTGGTTCTCAGCGCTTTGAAGTTTGATTTTTGTTAAATTGTCGGAAAATTATTTGAAAAGTCTAAAATTTCAGAAAATTGGCCTAGAAAATTGTTTTTTTTGTGAAATTTGAAAAAATAATCGATTTATCATGATAATCCCATTTTTTCCAGAATACACCAAAACAATTATCAAAATTTTGGAAGAAGGAAGAGAAGAACGAGACAAGATTCGGGAAAATGCGCGGAATTCGCTTGAACGATTCAGTGAAACGGCGTTTGAGACGAGGTTTTGTAACGATTTTCAGAAATTGCTTTGTTAGACATTAAAGGAGAGTTTTAACTTGTTTTTTTTGTTTTGTTAATTATTGCGGGATTTGTATAGTTTTCTTGACGAAACCAAAGTTTTGTTGTTTTAAATTTAAAATTCAAGGGTTTGATTATTATTATTACTTTTTTTTATAGATTTGGTAATAAGAATAATATATTTTTAGCTTTTTTTCAATTTTTTTCGTCATTTTAGTGGTTTTTTTAAAAAGAAATCCACAAAACTTATTTTATGTATATTACTCGAGCAGTTTCCTAGAAACTCTTAGTTTTTTTTTAGAGGAAATGAAGCTCTATTCGATTCTGGTTTTCCACAAGAATTTGGAGACGGAAAATGTGAAATTGATGAAATCGGCGTTTGATTTGTCGTCGTTTAGCTTTTTTCAACGAGGATCGGTTCAGGAGTTTATGACGTTTACTGGGAAGTTGCTGGTGGAGAGAAGTGGAGCGGGAGCGAGGAGTTCGGTGAAGGTTGGTGGTTTTTTAGAAGCAATTCTTGAAAATTTTCGAGATAGCACCTTGTCTTTAAGGATTTATTTGAATTTTTTGTCATTTTAACTTTTATCTTCATTTTAGAGATGAGAAATTCGAAAAATTGAATGAAAGACATTTAAAAAACGTTCATTTCGGTTTAGAGATGATTTTTCTTGACGTCACAAATATTTCTACTTTCAGATTTTTAAAAAAATCAATTTTTAATGACCTCAGTTTTTTGAAATTTTCAAAGTGACACCTTGTCTTTAAAGGATGACTAGATGCAGGTTGAAAATGTTGATTAATCGATAAGATATTCAATTTAATATACCTAAGTGAAAAAATTTGCAAAAAAGTAGAAAAGGGCACTCGGAATTGAACTTTTTTAAGTTTTTGAGACCAAAGTTTGATTTTTTTATTACTAAAATAAAGAAATGAGATTAGCAGTAATTTTTAGACTTTTATATTCGTTCTAGTGATCTTTTTCATGATTTTCGTTAAGATTAAGATTTTCAGCCAATTTTCTAGAAAGAGTAAACAAAACTGTACAGAAAATATATTTTAGGTGGCACGTAGTCATTTTCTTTATTTTAGAGATGAGAAATTCGAAAAATTCGATGGGAAACATTTAAAAAACAGTTCCTTTCGGTTTTGAAATGAATTTTCTTGACGTCCCAAATATTTCTACTTTCAGATTTTTTAAAATCAATTTTAGTGAACTCAATTTTTTGAAATTTTCAAAATGACACCTTGTTTTTAAAGGATGAATAGATGCAGGTTGTAAAAGTTGCTTAATCGATAAGAAATTCAATTTTATATACCTATGTGAAAAAAAGTTGAAAATGGCAACCGGAATCGAACTTTGGTCTCAAAAACTTTAAAAAGTTCGATTCCGGGAGCCCGTCTAGTTTTTTTTGCAAATTTTTTTCACTGAGGTACATAAAATTGAATTTCAGATTGATTAAGCAACATTTATAACCTGCATATAGTCTTCCTTTAAAGACAAGGTGTTATTTTGAGAATTAGCAAAATTGAGTTCACTAAAAGTTAGATTTTAAAAAATTTGAACGTTGAAATGTTTGGGACGTCAAGAAAATTCATTTCAAAACCGAAAGGAACTGTTTTTTAATGTTTTCCGTCGAATTTTTCGAATTTCTCATCTCTAAACTGAAGAAAATGACTATATGTCACCTAAAATAAGTTTTCTGTATAGTTTTGTTTACTTTTTCTAGAAAATTGGCTGAAAATCTTAATATTAACTAGAATAATCAAAAAGATCACTGGAACGAATATTAAAGTTTAAAAATACGGCAATTTACTGATTTCATCTCATTTCTTTGTTTTGAAAATAAAAAATTCTGAAAATTCCATGAAAAAATGCCAAAAAAACGAATTCCATTTGTTTTTGAAGCATTTCTTTGATTTTCTTTCACTTTCAAGAGGTAGCATAGTTTAATTCATGTGTATTTGTCTCACGTGACACCCTGTCTTTAAGATGAAAATTTTGAATTCTCGGGAAATTATGAAAATTGCAAAGTTTCTCATTTCGTTCTAGAAATTTAGACTACCCTTATGTTTTTTTTAAATAAAAATATTTAAAAGTCTGAAAATTTGGAAGTTTGACTTATTTTTTGGTTTTTAGCATATTTTATTTAGAAAAAACATGAAAAAATGCAAAAATATTGATTATTTTAATAAAACCTGCATTTTTTCAGGAAAACGAATACATGGTTCATTGCTATGTGAGAAATGATGGACTATCATCTGTGTGCGTCACCGATGCCGAATATCAGGTATTTTTTTCAAAATTAAATTATATCCACGGTTTTTGAAACAAATTTCAGGCACGTGTTGCAATGAGCTGTCTGGGAAGAGTTCTTGACGATTTCACGGCTAAAGTTCCATCTGTTCAATGGGTAAATTTGAAAAAAAATCAAATTAACAAAACCATATCGATTTTTATAGCCTGGAATTCAAAATGACAAGGATTGTAGCTACACAGGTCTTGCAGAGCTATTGGCCAAATGGCAGAATCCAAGGGATGCGGATCCGATGACGAGAGTTCAGGTATTTCCATTTTTTAAATAGAAATTTTGAATTATAATTATTTATAGGAAGAGGTAGAGGAAACGAAAATTGTGATGCATAATACGATTCAATCGGTTTTGGATAGAGGAGAGAAATTGGATGATTTGGTACGTTTTTGGGAATTTTTAGGAAAAATTTGAATAAAACCGAAAAAAAGGGTTTTTCTCTGCATTTTCCAGAAATTTCGGCTTTAATATTAGAAAAATTGTTTTTTGTTTGATTTTTTTTAATTTGTCCTGTTTCAAAAATTTTTATTTAATTGTGCATTTATTAGGAACTCGTTAATTTTTGCGTATCGATTTTAAAATAATTTTTTAAGTCGAAAAAATGATAAAAATCAATAAATTGGACATATAGGCATTTCTAGAGATATTAGATTTGGGTTTCTAGGCCATTTAAGGGAACAGCGAAGACGCCAAAATTGTATTTATTTGGAAATGTCTATATTTTTGATTTTAATCGGGTTTTCTTATTGTTTGGACTAAAATTAGTCCTGGGCTGAAATAAGTGATTTAAAATTGATAAAAGTGTGATTTTTTATAAATAAATGAAAAAAATCGAAAATGGCGAAAGAAAAATTCAAAAATAAAAAATTTTAGATGTCCCTAATGGCCGAAGAACCTGGTTTGGTTTTCTAGGCCATTTGTTTTTATTTTTTTGAAAACTACCCTTTTTTGCACTTTTTACCTTTTTTTAACGGATGCAACAGACTCCAATATGCAAAAAATCCTTCGAAAAAATTGAAAAGTGCATAAAAACAGAGAAACACATGAAAAATATTTTAAAAGTGGTAAAAATGCAAAAAAATAAGGACAAATGGCCTAGAAAACCAAACGCGGTTCTTCGGCCATTAGGGACATCTAACAAGGGAAGTGCGCGAAGTCACCATCGCTAATCGAGTTGAGACCTATACCATTCGATAGAGCTTTAAAAGTAGGTCTAGAATCCGTTTTAAAAGTCTGCCGGTTCGACCTGTGAGCCGGTGAAACATGGGCTCAAAGTTCCTTGAAAAAAACGTGAGTATATAAGCGCACCTAAACCCTCCTCTACCATGTGGCCGCGTGGTCAAGTGGGTTAAGCACTTGTCCATGAAAATCTTTTCCAAAAGTTCAATTCCAACCGGTTGGTAATTGTTTTGCATACTTTTTTCTTTTTGTTTTTTTTTTGTTTAAAAACGTATTAATAAAAGAATTTTGAATGAAAATAGTAATATAACGATTTTGATTATTGACAACGGTGAAATGATTGAAGCAGAATTATTGATCGTAGTAGAGACAACAAATGAATAACGATGAAAAATGATTAAAATGTGGATTAACCTGTAAATTGTTTTATTAATACGTTTTTTAAGCAAAAAAAAAACAAAAAGAAAAAAGTATGCAAAACAATTACCAACCGGTTGGAATCGAACTTTTGGAAAACATTTTCATGGACAAGTGCTTAACCCACTTGACCACGCGGCCACATGGTAGAGGAGGGTTCAGGTGCGCTTATATACTCACGTTTTTTTCAAGGAACTTTGAGCCCATGTTTCACCGGCTCACAGGTCGAACCGGCAGACTTTTAAAACGGATTCTAGACCTACTTTTAAAGCTCTATCGAATGGTATAGGTCTCAACTCGATTAGCGATGGTGACTTCGCGCACTTCCCTTGTAAGATTTTATCGGTTTTTTCCTATGGAATTTTATTTTTCGCCATTTTCTATTGTTTTAATTTATTTATAAAAAAATCATACTTTTATCAATTTTCATCTCCTCAGGCTCCTTTAATAATATTTTTTGGTATCAATCGGTAGATACCAGGGATGGGCGAGAAAGACCCTTCGGGAAATTTTTTCCCGGTTCCAAAGACCGGGAAATTTCGGGAAATTTGAAAATTTGACTCCAAATACTAGTTTTATCATGATTTTATCGATTTTCCTAGGTTTTCAGAGTTAATAAACATCCAACGATAAAACTAAAGGATGACGAATCAACGCGTGATTTTGAATAAAACAAACATTTTTCAGAATCTCATAAATTAGTTTAAAAAAGGAAAAATGTTACGTTTTCTTATTTGAGACTTTGAAAGACATATTAATCGATTTTAGTAAAGTTTCGTTGATTTTTGTAGTTTGATCTTTTCGAATTTTTGATTTTCTTGAAAATTTCTCGAAATTTCCCGAACTTTTCGGGAAATTTTCGGGAAGGGAAATTTCCCGTCATGGTACCGGGAAATCCGGGAAATTTCCCGCCCATCCCTGGTAGATACCAAAAAAGTTATTCATTTGAAATCCATTTCTGAACTGCCCGAAACCCCCCTTTAATATTAGTTTATAAAAATTTTTATGAATATTTTCCCTGTTTCAAAATTTGTTTTGAAAGTTGGACATTTATTAGGAACTCGTTGTGGTCATCATTCACTTGAGTTTAATAATTATTGTCAATGTTTAATTGATGCTTAATTGGGAATTTTGTGAAAATCAGACTCACTGTAATTTTTCTCTTTTTTTTTTGAAATTCAGTCCAAAGCTCCTAATTTTAATGCGAATTTCTGAATTAACGCTGAAATTTGCTCAATTTCAGAGAAACAAGATTTTTTTTGAAACATTTTTGAAATTAAAAAAAATCAGTGAAAATTTAGAAATGTTTGCTATTTTTCTACTAAAAATACTGAAATTTTCGTTTTTCAGACTTTTCTGTGTAATTTTTAGATTTTTGGCTGAAAATCAGGATTTTTTAAGTAAATTGGTCAAAATCTATGAAAAATTTCAACTTTTATTTTAAAATTGGAAATATACTCACTAACACCTTGTCTTTAACCTTAAAAATTGGAAAAATACTCAGTAACATCTTGTCTTTAACCTTAAAAATTGGAAATATACTCACTAACACCTTGTCTTTAACCTTAAAAATTGGAAATATACTCACTAACACCCTGTCTTTAACCTTAAAAATTGGAAATATACTCACTAACACCTTGTCTTTAACCTTAAAAATTGGAAATATACTCACTAACACCTTGTCTTTAACCTTAAAAATTGGAAATATACTCACTAACACCTTGTCTTTAACCTTAAAAATTGGAAATATACTCACTAACACCTTGTCTTTAACCTTAAAAATTGGAAATATACTCACTAACACCTTGTCTTTAACCTTAAAATTGGAAATATACTCACTAACACCTTGTCTTTAACCTTAAAAATTTTAAATATACTCACTAACACCTTGTCTTTAACCTTAAAATTGGAAATATACTCACTAACACCTTGTCTTTAACCTTAAAAATTGGAAATATACTCACTAACACCTTGTCTTTAACCTTAAAAATTGGAAATATACTCACTAACACCCTGTCTTTAACCTTAAAAATTGGAAATATACTCACTAACACCTTGTCTTTAACCTTAAAAATTGGAAATATACTCACTAACACCTTGTCTTTAACCTTAAAAATTGGAAATATACTCACTAACACCTTGTCTTTAACCTTAAAAATTGGAAATATACTCACTAACACCTTGTCTTTAACCTTAAAAATTGGAAATATACTCACTAACACCTTGTCTTTAACCTTAAAATTGGAAATATACTCACTAACACCTTGTCTTTAACCTTAAAAATTTTAAATATACTCACTAACACCTTGTCTTTAACCTTAAAATTGGAAATATACTCACTAACACCTTGTCTTTAACCTTAAAAATTGGAAATATACTCACTAACACCTTGTCTTTAACCTTAAAAATTGGAAATATACTCACTAACACCTTGTCTTTAACCTTAAAAATTGGAAATATACTCACTAACACCTTGTCTTTAACCTTAAAATTGGAAATATACTCACTAACACCTTGTCTTTAACCTTAAAAATTTTAAATATACTCACTAACACCTTGTCTTTAACCTTAAAATTGGAAATATACTCACTAACACCTTGTCTTTAACCTTAAGAATTGGAAATCTATGCAAAAAATGTGTTTTATTGTTTTTTTTTTCTCAAAAATTGAAATTTTCAGGTCAAAAAAAGTGAAAACCTCTCGGATCAATCGAAGCTCTTCTACACGCAAGCTCGAAAAATGAACAAGTGCTGTAATTATGTCTGAGAAAATGTTTTGTGTCTTTAAACTTCTATTCCATTCCTTTTTTCGCGCCGCAACAAAAATATTTTCAAATTTAAATTTTAGTCGTTTTTCTGTCTTTTTTCCTTTTTTTCCAACTCGAAACTACAATATCATATTAGTAAAATTTTAGAGCTGGTTTCTTCTATTTTCGAAATATCTGTTTGTAAATTTTAATGTATTTCTCTGTTCTTTTCCTACTTTTTTGTCGAAAAATGCCAATTTCTTGAGATTTTCTTTCCTTATTGTATTTGGAGCCTCTCTTTCTTTTTTTTTTGGAGATGAAAAAGCTTAAAAAGAAATTTTTTTATATATTTTTTATCCAGTTCTTTTCCTATTTTCCTATTGGATTGGTACCTAACAGTTATACTTTCTCATAACCTTTTTTTGGGGGTGAAAAATGATTATTAGAATTTTTTTGCAGATGTTTTTTGTAGTTTTTGTATTATTACTTCTAGTCGTTAAAATTGGAGGGGTTCATGTACAGAAAGCGGAGCAGGTGGCGGAGACGAGAAGTTTGGAGTATGTGCAAGTGGTGGGTGTTTTTTTGGGGGGGAGCTCCCCTCGGGGATCGAGGGCTTTGCGGAAGATATTGAATTTCAAAAAAATGCCTTAAAGCGAAGGTGTCACTCAATTTCGAACCTATTTTTAAAAATATGACTCGTTTTGAGGCTTACAGGCAAGAATTTGAACCTTAAAGGCAAGGTGACACTTGATTGATTTTTAAAAATTAATTACATTTTTTGGGCTTTCTAAAGGATTCTGAATATATATTTGATAGTTTTATTTTAATAATATGGCCTAACAATTCAGACCAATAGCTTAAAGACAGTGTGACTTTTTTTTAAATGAATACGTTGCTTCGGTGTTTTTTTTGAAGCATCGAAAACGTGAGATTTAGTCTATAATTTTCAAAGTTCAACAGAAAAAATCGAGAAAATTCTCGAAATGTATCGATTTGTAATAGAGCGCACTTGCAATATCCCATTTGAACGGATTGTCAACCGAAAAAAGAGCTATAATGATTTTTTTTAAATGAAACTACTTTTTAAACACTTTGAAGCATCGAAAACGGGAGATATTTATTTAGTGACACCTTGTCTTTAACAGCACGTTTAATTTATTCTTGCTTTTATTAAAACTTTTTTTAAAAACTTTTTAAAGTAATTATTGTACAATTTTCAATGAACTAACGATTAATTAAATGTAATGTTAAAGACAATGTGCCACTTAAATTAATTTACATTTTTTTCACTGTTTCAATGGGGTAATACAGTAATTTCGTTTTAAAAAAAATCATTATAGCTATTTTTTCGATTGAAAATCTGTTCAAATTCGATATTGCAAGTGCGCTCTATTCCAGATCGATATATTTCAAGACCTTTCTCGATTTTTTCTGTTAAACTTTTAAAATTATAGAAAATTCTGAAAATTTTTAGAAAAAACGTATTTTCCCCCGAAATTTGTGAATTATTAAAATAATATCGTCTATTTAATGAGTTAAATCCTTCAATTCTACGATATTTTAAGATGTTAGGCTTAAAGACAGCGTGACACTTGATTTATTAACCATTATTTCTACGTGTTTGGTTTTCTAGAGGGCTCTGAATAATTATTTGGTATTTTAAACAATTTTAGGCTCGGAAAATTCATCGAAAACGTGAGATTTTAATTAGGTGGCACATTGTCTTTAAGAGACTTTGAAATTTTTCAGTTTTTGATGAAAACCAGACTTTGAATATGTTTTTTTCAACAAGTTAATTTTTCAGATTTGGCGGCATGGTGACAGATCGCCGAGCAATTTGCTCAATCCAAATGATATTATCAAATGGCCGGATGGGACTGGAGAATTGACCGAAGAGGGTGTTCGACAACAATATCGATTGGGGCAATGGCTTCGGAAGAGATATGATTCGTTTGTAGGGGATTTTGATAGGAAAGCGGTGAGCATTAAACGGCCGATTCTTCATTTTTGCAAAAATCACCATTTTTTAGATATACATCCGAAGCTCGGACTACAATAGAACCCTAATGTCCGCAATGGCCAATATGGCAGGTCTATTCCCACCAAAAACGCAACTTGCTGAAAATCTGAACTGGCAGCCTGTACCAGTTCACACTATGCCGAAATTCGAAGATAAACAGCTTTATGAGGATATTAGGTGCCCAAAGGCGGCGGAAGAGCTGGCAAAACAGTGGAAAACTGAAAAAGCGCGGGAGATTTTGAAAGAGAATCAAAATTTGTTGGATTTTATGGCGAGGAATATAAATCGGTCGAGAATTGAGCTCGATGAGGTTTGGATGGTTCATGATAATTTTTTTTGTGAGGTATGGATGGTTTTATTGAAGGGGGATGGAACATGCAAGGGAAATAAAGGTTTCAGTCCGAAAATAATTGAAAATTGGATCAAAAGAGGCAAATGACCACTAAATTTAAAGGCGCATGTCTACTAAATTTCGAAAATGTCTCAATTTATTCAAATTTTGACGCTGATTACGAAACTCTATTTGAATTTGCTCAAAAATGTCTAGTTCTTGAGTTATGCGCCTTTAAACATAAAAATGGTCTTAAAGGCACATGACCACTAAATTTCGAAAACATCCCAATATGTTTGAAATTTGACGCTGATTACGAAAATCTATTTAACTTTTCTAGAAAATGTCTAGTTCTTAAGTTATGCGCCTTTAAACAGAAAAATGGTTTTAAAGGCACATGACCACTAAATTTTGAAAACATCCCAATAAATTCGAAATTTGACGATGATTACGAAAACGTATTTAGTTTTTCTAGAAAATGTCTAGTTTTCGAGTTATGCGCCTTTAAACATAAAAATGGTCTTAAAGGCACATGACCACTAAATTTCGAAAACATCCCAATATGTTTGAAATTTGACGCTGATTACGAAAATCTATTTAACTTTTCTAGAAAATGTCTAGTTCTTAAGTTATGCTCCTTTAAACATAAAAATCGTCTTAAAGGCACATGACCATTAAATTTCAAAAGTGTCCAAATATATTCGAACTTTGATGCTGGTTACGAATATCCACTTCATTTTTCTAGAAAATGTTTGTTTTTAAAGAAATCCAACAATATCTCATGGCCCGAATGGCTCAATTCATCAACTTTTGAAAAATTGGAAACGCTGTACTATGAAACATCGAGATTAGAGTATCATACAGAAGTTTTGAGAAGATTGAGAGGAGGAACACTTCTTGAAGAAATTTTCGAACGATTTACCAACAAATCGCAAGGAAAACTGGGAAACGAAGCGAGATTTTATGCGTATTCGGCGGTATCGATTTTCAATTTTTAATATTTTACAAAAAAAAGTGCTTGTTTTTAGCACGACGCCACAATTGCGGCACTTTTATCAACGTTTGGAATTTATTACGAGATTTTTCCGAAATATGCGACAGTTTTGATGATTGAAATGCATCGGAATTCGACGCAGAGATATTTGAGAGTTTTTCACAAGAATGAGACGGATGTTGATGAGATTTTTGAGTATTTTATACCGGGATGTGATATGCCGTGTACTTTGGAGAAGTTGAAATCGGATTTGAGTAAATATTTTCCGGATGATTGGGAAGAAGAGTGTGGATTGAAGGAGAAAGAGGGAATTGTGGCTTATATTGGTTAGTTTGAGAAAAAACGGTTAAAGACAGGGTGTTAGTGAGAATATTTATGATTTTAAGACTCAGAAAATATAATAATTTAACTTGAAATTTTAATTTCAACGTTTTTTCGATGTTTAAGACGGGCTGAAATGGGAAACCGATGTTGCAACTGCGCTCCAATGCAAATTGATCTATTTCGACCGGTTACACTAATTTTTGCCCGTAAAAATTAATATTTTCAACAAATATGGCTTTAAGGGATGCTGAAGCTTTCTCGCCATCAGTCAAGTGTCACACTGTCTTTAAGCTTCGAACACTGTCTTTAAGCTTCGAATTTTAAAATATAGTAGAATTGAGCGTTTAACTCATTATATCGGCGAAAATGTTTTAAAAATAGAAATTTTAATGAAAATTCGTGTTTTTTAAAACTTTTTCTAAAAATTTTAGCATTTTCTGAAAAAAATCACTGTTTTATATTAAAATTTATATTTGATGCGTTGGAAATTGGTTTTTTATTGGAAAATATTGTTTAAAAATCAATAATTTGTGTTTCCCGCCAGTTTCAATTTTTTAAAACCGAAAATGATTAAATTTAAATTTTTCATCCGGATTTTTTAAAAATTACGTTGGATTGTTGTCAAAAATATCATTTTCTTAGAAAGCTTTAAGAAAAGCATATTTTTGACAACAATCCAACGTAATTTTTTAAAAATCCGGATGAAAAATTTAAATTTAATCATTTACGATCCAAAGTATTAAAAAATTGAATTTCAAACTGGCTGGAAACAAAAATTATTGATTTTTTAAACTATTTTCCAATAAAACACCAATTTCCGTCGCGTTAAATACAAATTTTAAAGTGGAATGGTGATTTTTTTGAGAAAATTCTAAATTTTTTAGAAAATTAAAAAAAAACATGTATTTTCATTAAAATTCCCAAATTTCTATTTTTAAAAATATTTTTGTCGACATAATTCATTTTCGTCGACATAGCGCCAATTTCAACTATATTTTAGAATTCTAAGCTTAAAGACAGTGTGACACTTGACTTATTAAGAATTCTAGAAGCTTCTGGGTGCTTATTTGTCTCCAATAAGCATTCCTTAATACCATATTTATTGAAAATATTAATTTCTAACACACATTATAGAACTTTAAATAGTATTTTTCAATAAAAAACCAATTTTAAATAAAATTTTAAAATGATATGGTGATTTTTTTCAGAAAATTCTAAAAATTTAGAATTTTTACATTACTAAAAGGTTTTATTCACTTTTTTCATTTTAAAATCGTATTTTTCTTACTGGATATTGGTTTTTTTAATTGAAAATGCGGGAATTTGAAAATTAAAGTTTTAAAATTATCAAATCTTTATTTTTCATCCTGATTTTTTAAAAATTTCGACTATTTTCTTAAATTAAAGCAAAATTTATACATTTCCCCATTTTTTGTTTTATAAATTTGATCTTTTTTAAATTCAGAAGCAGTAAAAATGAAAATAATTCCTTTTTTCTTATTATCAACTCAAATATTCTTGATCATTGCGTTCGGAAGGCTGCTCAACCTCACAGCCGCTCCGCACGCACGCGACGCTTCTTCCGATACACACACACACACACTGAAATATCAGCGGGAATATGAATTTTTCAAATTTTCCAGTGTGTGTGTGAGTGTCGGCAGCCGCGTCGCGTGCGTGCGGAGCGGCTGTGAGGTTGAGCAGCCTTCCGAACGCAATGATCAAGAATAATTGACTTGACAATAAAAAATTTAAAAAAATCGCTATTTCTTTCAGCATCGATCCTATTCCTCACCGTGACTACGACAATCTTCGCAACCCTCTACGTTTTCGAAAAAACCAAATCGCGAAAATCCAAACTCCGAATTTTGAACATTGGCCCGAATCGTGATGATCATATGCCGATGCTTTATCAATCGGATGAAGAAGAGATTTGAATATTTTCACCCCTCGTTTTTTAAAAATTCTTGTAGTATTCCAGTAGTACCTATTTCCCATATCTCTAAGTCTTTTACCCGGGTAGTTTACAATTCAAAAGGTCAGTGATTTTTAAAAAAACATACATATCTCAATAAATATTCATGATCATCATTTTCACCCAACTATCACCCAACTATAAACAAAACCCGGTTATCACAATTTTATACATTTTAAATTAATTAATTCATAGTCTTCAATTGTTCCCTCAATTTTTCGATAACACTGTCCAGATTCGCATGATTACCGGCGCGAAGATCAATCAGCGCATCGCGAAGATATTCTGAAATTCATTTTAATTTCTAGAATTCTTTAAAAATAATTACCAGCATCACACAAGAATTCCTTCACTAATCCTTTGGACAATGTCGCCGTTTTTCCATCGGTTTGCCAAACGTCGTTTATTGATTGAAGGAGTTTTTTGACAACGTGACTGGCGATTTTGTCGAGAATTGCTGCGAAGATCGCATCGTCGTCTAGAGCGTCGGAATTTGCTGGAAATTAGATATTGAATTTCTACAAATTTTTTAAAACCTGAAAATCGAATAAAAATTCAATGTTTCAAAATTATGTATCTTTCCAAATTCTAAATTTAAAAATGCTAACACTTTTGGGTCTCGCAGGGAATCACTACTGAAGGACACTTGGGAAACTTAACTTATTCGAAAAACGATTTTTGGAATGCAGAAACAGGCAAATTTATTTTTTTAAAAATTCTGTATCAAAATGCCGGAAAAAATGTCGAAAACACGTTTTAAAACGTTTTAAAAATTCTAGTAAATAAATGAGCATTTTATGACGAATCTCCATTGAAATTTCACATTTTGATTTGTGAAAATTTATTTAAATGCTCAAAAAATTTGATAATTCATTTTTTCTCGAAAATTTTAGTTTTTAATGGGCCTATCCAGTTTGAAAAAAATTCAAAAAATACCGAGAAATTGAAATTTCTCGATAATTTTTTAAAACTGAAT
Organism: Caenorhabditis virilis; assembly: GCA_964036255.1. Lineage (NCBI taxonomy): Eukaryota > Metazoa > Nematoda > Chromadorea > Rhabditida > Rhabditidae > Caenorhabditis > Caenorhabditis virilis. Next base: position 4,546,875 of record OZ038417.1, on the reverse strand, counting down.
AGGAGCATTAAAAACTCAAATTTTCGATAACAAATGAATTACACAATTTTTCGAGCATTTAAAATACATTTTCACAAATCTAAATTAGAAATTCAATTGAGATTGTTTATAAAATGCTTATTTATTTACTAGAATTTTATTTCGAATTTTAAAACACGTTTTTCCACATTTTTTTCGGAATTTTTACCACGAATATTTAAATAAATACATTTGCCTGTTTCTGCATTGTTTCTGCATTTCAAAAATCTTTTTTTTTTGAAGAATTTAAGTTCCGAAAGTTTTCTTCAATAGTGATCCCCTGCGAGACCCAAAAACTGGAGTCTTTTCGACTTTTTTTGGGCATTTTGAGTTTTTTAAAAACATTTTTAAAGTTTACCAAATGTTTTGGTTTCTTTTATATCATAAAAATTGTTCTTTGTTTAATTATTCAAGTAATATGTAACGTATTTTTATTATTAGAACTTTAAAAAGTATTTTTCAACATTTTTTGAAATTGTAAATCATTTTTAAATATCATGTTAAATTTTTTTTAAATAAAATCCCCATCTCACCCTCCTCTCCTTGCAAAATATGCGCCGAAAGTGCAATTTTCGTATTCTCATTCGACAACGCCTCTTCCCAGAATCTTAACAAATGCAACAAGTTCTGTGTGGCGGTCACAACAAAATCTTGGGGCGTCGGAAGCGCTGATTTCACCACTCCTGCGACTTCTTTGTATACTTCGGCCTGGAAAAAAATGTAATAAATGTTCGGAAAAATTTCCACCGACGTCATAAGTATATCTAATGTTATAGAACGTTTGCCTGTCTATAAAATGGTAACAAGGACATAATCTTGCGGCAAAAAATGACCGAGAAACACCATGGACTTTTGGCTAGCAGAAAGTTAGTCCCCACATTTGGTGTTCTAGGCCATGTGGAGGTTTCTTGCTGTTTTTGGTCGCAAAATGATTTTTTGGTACCATTTGATATTGTCACCTCAATTATTCTTGATCTTTGCGTTCGGAAGGCTGCTCAGCCGCGACGCGACGCGGCTGCCGACACTCAACACACTGGAAAATTTGAAAAATTCATTTTCCCGCCAATATTTCAGTGTGTTGAGTGGGAGGTGACCGCGTCGCGTGCGTGCGGAGCGGCTGTGAGGTTGAGCAGCCTTACGAACGCAATAATCAAGAATAATTGAGTTGTCAATAGAGAATCAAATTTTTCTTCGTTCTAGACACACCCAGGCCCATTTTAAAGGGCTTAAAGGATAACCTACCCCATGATTCGGCATTTTATCGGTAATAAACCGATGACTAGCCCTAATCGCATCCTTCACTCGATCATTCATCCATTTCTTCGCATTTTTCAACTCCTGCCCTGCCAAAATCCCCGTCTGCTGCTTATATTCATCAACAATTCCGCTCAACTGCCCGGCCAGCGAAATTCTCTCCAAATACCCCTCCAATTTCGTTTTTTGCGTCGATGAGTCCTCCATTCGACACAATCTTGTTGTATAATCCAAAAATATCGGTTTCAGTATGGAAACCAAATATTCTTGACCATCTTGAAGATAAATTTGAACAAGTTGGAACGAGATCTCTTTGAGTAAATAGGAGAAATTTTCAAGACTTGTTGAAATTTCATCAACTGACCTCTGAAATCGAAATTTTCAAATTTTAAAATAATTGGGGAGGAGGGCTCACAAAATTAAGGGGCGGAGCTTCGGACATTGTTCTCAATTTTTCAGCAAGCGGTTTTTTGGCACATTCCAATAGGCCGCTCACAATAATTTGTTCAATATTTTCAGGTGCTTCTTCAATCGCATTTTGTTGGTCTTCTTGATCTTCTTCCAGCTCATTTTCGAGCATTTTGTTAATGATAATCTGATGAATTTTTAATTTTTAATTACTATTTTCATAATAATACCGATTTCAAGTCGGTCAGCAGATCAAAACTCGAATACTTCTCCGCAGAAACCTCGAAAACTTTGGAAAGAGCTCCATTTTTCATAAAATTTTTCCAAGCTTCTAATAATCGATTAAATGCTTCAGAATCATTGCAGTATTTGCAAAGGGAGGTCATATGGGTTCGGAAGTGTTCTGAAGCTTGGGAAACGAACGTGTTTCCGATTTCTTTAATTGATTTTTCGTTTTCAGAGCCGGTGGAGTTTTTGAGGATCACATTTAACGATTGGTCGAAATGATGTTGGTAAAGGCGGCAGAAGTCGTTAACAGAGTTCAATGTTGCAAAAGCGTCATAGATTTCGTCCAAACCGCCGGGGACACCAAATTTGACGGCGAACTCGGTACCCTTCCAAGTGAGATAACGATCCTTGGCATTGTGATAAGTTTCAGCGTCGAATTTTGGTTTTGCGCCGAGATCTTTGATCACTTTCAAGTTTTCACCAATTGCAACAAGGGTTGGAAGAAGTGTATCGTCGATTGGGCGAGTTTTCAGCTTTTCTGCCTGTCCCTCCTCCGAATCGAATATTTGGCGAGCTTCCAACAATTTCGTCAGTTGTTTAAGGTTTCGTTTTGCTGAATCGAGTTGGACTAATTGTTCTTCGTGTGGAGCGTAAGATGTAGTACATCTTGACATGTTTTCTTGAAGGCACGACGAAAGAGACGATATTTCGTGAGCAATTCTTTAATTTTTGATATTTTTTCTCATTTTCAAATTTTTAAAAAATTATTACCTAGTCTCCAAATGTGTCATTTGTTTCATAGTTGTTTGCAAACTAGATTGAACTGAATATAAATTCCGATTTAGCTGGTCAACAAGCTGTTTGCACGCCTCTCCACGTGGTATGTCACTAAAATCGTCAACAGACTTACGATCCGACGATCCATGATGATGAATTATCATCTCTGTTAAGCTATTTTCTGCAATAAAGCTCGAAATGTTGGATAAGTTTTGAATAAACAAAAAAAAACGTCCTCCAAAATAAATACGTGGAAAATAAATATATTGCTAAATCTAGGTCATTAACATCATTGCGGAGTATCGTTAAACTTTCTCTTTTTTATTATTTTCATTTTTTTTGCAAAAATGTGTCAGAAATCAGGTTTTTTTTCAAATTTTTGAAAAAATAGCTTATATAAGTAAATAAAATTATTCGTTTAAAGGAACATGTATTTTTTTAAAAACATGGGTACGGTTTCTTATTTTCGTTTTAGGATATCTGAAACTTTTGCATTATGCGCCTTTAATATATTAATATATTTTTTCCAAATTTCGAAAAAAAAAACAATTTTCAGAAAAATGCAGCCAGAGCAGAAACAATCATTTAAGGAGAAGAATGCGATTCGGAAGAAAATCTACAACTCGACAAAGGCGGATAGAGTGAATTGGAGGAAATGTAAGTATTTTTAGTTTACATAAAATTATTCAAAAAATCTCGTGATTTCACGTGATTTATTAATTTAAAAAAATGAATTCAATTTTTAGTAAAAGAAGAGAAGAAAAAGAAAACCGAGGCAAAGTTGACAAAATCATTGGAGGCGGAAGAAAAAGAGGAAAACGATTTCACACCTCAATATTCGATTTCGATCGCAATTCCGGGGCAATTTTTGAATATTGCGCAATCTAGTGAGCTTCGCGCGTATATGGCTGGTCAAATCGCAAGAGCTGCTACTTTATACCGAGTGGATGAGATTATTATCTATGATGAGACTTCAAGAATGACACAACAGTAGGATTCTTGGGAATTCAATGTTCTTTTAAGAAAATTAAACAAATTTCAGAGCAATTAATGCATATTGGAGCGGAGCGTGGGAAGGATCTTTAATTCCGTCGGAGAAAAATTATGAAGGATGCTTCTACCTTGCGAAAATCCTAGAATACCTTGAATGTCCGCAATACCTTCGAAAATTCCTGTTCCCCATCCAAAAAGCGCTGAAATATGCAGGACTTCTGAATCCGTTAGATTCATATCATCATTTGAAAGCCGATGGAGATGATAAAATGTTCAGATTTAGGGAAGGAGTGGTGTTGAACAAGAAATCGAAGGAAGGAAGGGGTCCGATTTGTAATATTGGACTGGATAAGGAGTTTGAAGTGGATACTGAAATATCACTCCCACCTGGAACTCGGGTTACGGTAGAGATTAAGAATTTCGGACAGGATGGTAAAGAAAGAATGTATCGAGGAAGTTTGAGTAATAGTGCGAAGGTTATCAAAGAAACTGGAAAGTATTGGGGATATGGTGTGAAGTTGGTGCCGGGATTGCAACAGGTTTTAGAAGGGTATGTGTGTTATTTGAAATTTGAGAAAAAAATCGATAACGGGGTTTAATAGGAGCTTAAAATGCGACAAAAAGTAGCTTGAGACCGTTTTTCGTCAAATTTTAAAGAAATGGAATCCATATTTTGAAAATTTAGTTTTTTAGCAAAAATTCCATTTTTTTTGCTATTTTTCGATAATTTCTACTTTAAATTTTCTTATTTTCTGAAAAAGTCCATTAATGTCATTCATTTCGACAAAAATATAATTTTATTGATGAAAAATGCGAAATTTTTAGAATTTCCTGACAAAACTGGCCATTTTCAACAAGAAATAGCAAAAAATCGTCGTATTGATTTTTCAATGCGAAAAAGTTGGATGATTTTTTTTCTAATTTTTAAATAATCATAACTTTTTCAAAAACTAAGATTTTTCACTAATTTTGGAGTTTTATAGAGCTGATATTCTGAGATTTCAGATTTCCAGTTAAAAATACTTTAGAATGTTCACAATATTTTAAAAATTTATGACTTTTAGGTGATTTTTGGTGTATTTTAAAGCTGAAAATCTGAATTTTCAAGTTTTCAGCTTCAAAATGCACGAAGAGCCACAAAATTCCGTCAATTTTGAAGAAAGTTGTGAGCATTTGAAAATTCCGAAAAATTCGCTTGATTTTTCAAAGCTTTTGAATGAATATACTTATTTTCATTAAAATACGAAATTTTAAGAGCTATCCACGAAAAATGGCCATTTTCATAGTTTTAAAGCCTCTGAAATCAAGAAATTGGTTTCAAAATTACTAAAATTCGTTTTTTAACGTTTTTTTTATAGTTTTCACCATTTTTTATACTCAAGAAGTGTTTCCTTGTTCATTTTTGAGGTGTAGCTAACCGAAAACTTTGAGAAAATGTATTCCAAATTTTTTTAAATGAAAAAACTGACCAATTTCATCAAAATTAGCAAAAAATCTGCGAAAAAATGAAAAATTTGGATTTTCGATAAGAATATATGCATTTTTATAGGGTTTTAAAGATTTTTTATTGAAATTTCCAAAAAAATCGATATTTGTTTTAAAAATGTGGCAAAAACCATCGGAAATCAATCAATATTAGGGGCATTTTTCAGAAATAAATACGACCTGATTGCTGGAGTATCGCCGCGTGGACAATTGGCCTCGAAAATGGATGTTTGTATCTTCAATAGACCGTAAATTTGTGTTTTTTTCTTAAAAAGTCACAAAAATGGACCATTTTCAGAAAAATCCTTCTAGTATTTGGCGGAGTTTCTGGTGTCGACGCCGCAATTGAATCCGAAGAGCTGGCTGAGTGGAAAAAAGCGGAAGACGCGTTCGAGATGTTGATTCGAAGTGTTCCAATGGCGAATGGGTCTCGAAGCGAAAGAGTTGAAGAGAATGTTGTATCAGTTTTGGCGCAGGTTCAGTGTCATTTGCAGGGATTGGCTGAGTAGTGAAAAATTAACTTTTTTTCCTCGATTGTTCATTTTTTTGTTGAAATTTATTGTTATTGCCAATTTTTAAGCCCATTTTTGAGAAAAAGTCTCATTTTATGTTTTTTTTTTAGAAATTTGAAATTTGGAAAGCAGGGTAGATACCTGAAAATATCGTTTGAAAAGTTTTCTAAAGTGCTAAGAGAAAAAATTTAAATTTATTTAGAAAATTAAAATGTTGGGCTCTTCTAAAGCGATTTTCAACGCTTCACGATTGATTTTGAAGAATTCGCTTCAGGTTTTTATTTTATTTTTTTGTTGGGATTTTCAGAAAAAGTTTCAGATCCAAAATGCTGGAAGATTGATGTCAAATACGACGAAAAATGTGTATGCTACGAATGAAGTGATTATTGGGGCGAGGAAGAAGAGAAGTTGGTTTTTTTTAGTTGAAAATTGGTGGAAATGTGAAAAAATCGATTTTTTTGAAGTTTTTTTCATATTTTCCACGAATGGTGAAATTAAACACAAAGATGTCAATTTTAAACTATGGAAAAATGTTCTAAGAACTGTAATCTAAAGTTTAAACTGGACCAAACCACAAATGTGTTGTTTCGTTGATCGGATACATTGATTTCTTATCATATTGTTAGGTTTTCATTTATCTAAATATTTAGAACAGTTCTAAAAATAGCGGTTTTTTGAAAAAAGTGTTCTTTTGGCTTTTTGACGTAGAATTTTGTTATTTTTCAGAACAATTTAAAGTTAAAAAAGTGAATATAAATTAGGTGTTGAAGTACTCCTGTAATTAAGGTTGGAGGACTAGGTTTCCCCTGAGGTAGATTTATTCTAGATCGGTTTTTTAACAAAATTTCGAAAGTGGTATTAAAATTTGAATGTTTTGTGAGATTTTTTAGAATTTTGTGGTCCTGTGTCTTTAAGATCATTTTTCATGTTTAAAGGAGCTAAATATTAGTAATCAGCATAAAATTCGAAATAACTTGTGAAACTTTAAAAATTTAGTGGTTCTATGCCTTTAAGATTATTTTTCATGTTTAAAGGCACATGATTTTAGAATTGGACAGTTTCGAGCAATTTGAGGTAAATATTCGCAATAAGCATGAATTTCCGAATCTTTTGTGAAAATTTAAAAATTTAATGCCTTTAAAACCATAATTCATTTTTAAATGCGCATAGGTTGAGAAGTAGGCATTCTCTAGTAAAATGAAGTAGATATTCGTAATCAGTATCAAATCCCGAATTAGTCGTGACATTTTCGAAATTGAGTGGTCATATGCCTTTAAAACCATTTTTTAATGTTTAAAGACGCATAACTTGAGAACGAGTCATTTTCTCGAAAAATGAAATAGATATTCGTAATCAGCATCAAATCCCGAATTTGTCGAGACATTTTCGAAATTTTAGTGATCATGTGCCTTTAAGACCATTTTTTGTGTTTAAAGGCGCATAACTCGAGAGCGAGACATTCTCTAGAAAAATTAAATATATTTTCGTAATCAGCATCAAACCCCTAATTTTTCTTTACATTTTCGAAATTTAGTGATCATGTGCCTTTAAGTTCGTTTTTATGTTTAAAGGCGCATAACTCGAGAACGAGAAATTTTTTAGAAAAATTAAAAAGATTTTCGTAATCAGCGTCAAATTTCGAATAAATTGAGACGTTTTCGAAATTTAGTGGTCACGTGCCTTTAGGATCATTTTTCCTCATTTTAAAGCACAATTCTGATTTAATTGCTTCTCTTAAAATTTAAAATAAAAAAACGGGTATTTTAATCATACAATTGGGTAATCTAACACTTTTTGGGGAAAATTGAATTAATTCTGGAAATCTTGGTTAAAATATGTATTTTGTTCGGAATTTTACACTTTTCGGAATTTTTTAAAGGCAGCTTATCAGTTAACACGATCCAAATTCAAGGCAAAAAATCAAAATTTGAATGGTAGTCCTGGTGGTCCAAAGAACAAATCAATATGCAGCCACATTCAAATAATTGTGTTTCGCGCCAATTCCGACCGACCGCGTCGCACGGACACGCGCCAATTCAAATTTTGATTTTTTCAACTTTGGAGCGCTGCTATGACGCGTGTATTGATCGGTGTGATTTCGCATAAATTGCATTGTACTAATGATAGAACGCTCTAATTTTTGAAACTAAGATCATATAGGGTAAAATTAACTGAACAGCTGTCTTTAACGTTAAATTTATTGTTCTGTTCATTTTTTGATTTCTTAGCCAGTAACCAACTTTTCCCCAACTCTATCGAACCTCTTGTTCGAGATCTATGTGCCCCATGAGTCACTTGAAATCTCATAAATCATAAAATTCAATAAAATATATATATCCTATCCCTCCTACTCGTCCTTTGCTTTTTTTCTGTCCTTTTCGTAGAACACACCACAATCATCGCTTTTAACCCCCCCCCCCCCCCCCCCCCCAATCCCAGTTTATTTTCCGTGTCGCCTTCTAAACCACACAATTGTGGATGGAAAAGACAAAACTGAGGCGTTTTGTTGTTTTTTTTTCTGACGATCTCGAAATTTTCGCATTTTATTTGCTCTTTTCGTCGAAACTGTGTGTTGGAGGGAATCGGTTTTGGTTTTTGGGTTTTTTTTGAAGGGAGGGGGGGTCAGAGGTTAAATTTTCATTTAAAAAGTTCTAAAAGTTACCAAGGGGGGTTCAATTTTTGGCAATTTTTCGCTTGTTTCAATGATCATCAAATAATAAAGTGTATTTGTTGTTTTTTTTGAGTGTGTTCCTAAAAAACTAGCTGATATCATTAAGATCATAGTTCACTCGGAAAATATAAATCGAACGATCTTTTCATTTTTTTCTACTCCCTTTTTTTCCTGGTTCATTCAAAACTTTTGTGTCTTATCAATGTCTTTCCGTTTTTGTTTGGCGAAAAAGGGTTTTTGGTACAAAAAACGGGAAAAACATGTGGTGGTTTGAGAAAAATGCTGCAAAAGTTGGGTTGGGGAGTGTCTGGGAGGTGATTTTTGAGCAACTAGGAGCCCCCAGGTGTAAAATGGGACCATCGGGAAGGGTTTTTGGAGAAAGGTGTTCCAGGAAAGCGAACGAAGGATGAAAAGGTTTAATTTAAGCCCCCTTGTAATTTTTGGAGTTTTTAAAAATATTTTGCGGACCTTAGAAAGGTTTATTGTACAAATTATGTAGATATTCACGCCTAATTCACGTTGGAATTTTTTTGAAGCTTCTGGAATTTTCTGGAATATTCTAGAATGCGAGCACACGCACGGCCTTAACGCTTTATTATATAGTATGATAGTATTCCTTTTTCTATGACAATTTTAAATAATTTAGAATTTTAGGTAAGGCTTATATTTTAATTCGCCGATGGGCACAATGGCTTTGAAATATTCAAATAGGTTCGGGAGATAGCTTCGCAAAAATCGATCTCCACCAGACCGGAGTCGAACCAGCATCTGATAGGCATATAATCTGTCAGATGCTAGTTCGATTCCGGTCTGGTGAAGATCGATTTTTGCGAAGCTATGTCCCGAACCTATTTGAATATTTCAATGCCATTTCAGTGTTCCCGTCGGCGAATTAAAAAGAAATCCTTATCTAAAATTCTAAATTATACCGAACCTATTTGAAATTTTAAATAAATTATAAAACCAGTCATGAAGACACCACATTTAAAAATTTGAGTTTACAAATGTTATTTGGATGAAAATAGAGAAAATTCCCATTCCAAATCTGTTTTTAAAATTTTCTAAAACCACGTAGAAGCCGAGAAAATGAGGTTCAAAACAATGGCCTAGAAAAATCTCCAGTTTCAACCTGGCCGAGCTTTTTCCTATGAGCTTTTTGAGCGGTATATTAATGAATATTTATAGAAATAGGTTAAAGAAGTTAATATTATGTTTTGTTTTTGCATTTTTGGCATTGTCCATGTAATTGTGCCCGCGGACTAGTTTTCAACATTTTCTTGGCCATTGTTTTGAGGCGCGTTTTCTCGGCTTCTAGGTGGTTTTTGAAAATTTTAAAAGCAGATTTGGAATGAGAATGAAGTCTATTTTCATCCCAATTACATTTATAAGCTTCGAAAGGTCCTCCTTAAAGACAGTGTCCCACCAACGATTTCGATTTCTACAAGTTTTAAGTAAAATCATATAATTAAAAACATTTTAAACTGAAATTCTGCCTTTAAAGTCACAGTACCAGTTTTTTTCAAACAAAACGAACTTGTAAAAATTACACTTTTTTAAAAACTGGAATCGGGTTCTGCGCATGGTTTTTTGAAATTTTAATTAACAAGAAGAGAAATATAAAATGGCTCAAATACATTTTAAAGACAGTGTGTTTGTTAATTTGACCCTATCTGATTTAAAAATTTCAAAAACTAGTGATTTCTCTTATACAGTGACGTTTATAAGAAGGTACATAGGAAAATGGACGCCAAGATTGTGCAACGTGGTCGAACTTGGCGCGAAACACAATACGTATTTTATTTTCGACTTTTTGAGCTCGGTTTTTAAAATTTTTGATTTTTAACCCCGAATTTGAGCCGTGGTAACTGAAACGCTGTCTTTAAAGACAGAGTGTCAGCCTTGAAGATTTTGCAAATATTTTGCATGCCCAGTTTTGTATTTAAAGGTGGTTTAGATGCCCGATAAAGAGGAATTTCGTTTCTCAGGAAATTATCGGCATCAAACGGCTCGCGTGCCGTGGCGGCTTGTAGTCGGCACGAATGCCTCCCAATTGGGCACGCAACCCGATTGCACGCCGGAAAGGCTCCGAAACGTCGCCGGTGCCGCTAAATCGGCTCTCTTGCCCAAACAGCGGCTCGTAAGCGGCATGCGTGCCACCGAACTGCACGTTGAAGCACGCGAGACGTAATTACCCTGAGTTTTGCTAAGAATACGCGTTTGGATAGGATTTCTCTTGAACTCCCGATTTGAATGACGATTTCCACGGTTTTCAAAAAATCCCACGATCTGTTTTTTGTGTACCCACTTGGTTTTCTAATCATATCTTCAAATCACACCCTTTCAACCTAAAACCGATTGACAATGGAACGATCTTGCTTTGAAAAAAAAGCGAAGATGATGTAAAAGATGATATCGCCATTCATCAATAGCGGTGGGGGATTTTTCTCGAATTTTCCAAAAGTTCCATCAAATCACACGAAAACCATGCGATTCGTTGTGGCAGTTTTCCGAAGGTTTTTCTGCAGAAGATGAGAAAAAATGCAAAAAGTCGCGAAACTCTAGTTTGGTTGTTCTTATTTCTTCTTCTTTTTTCTTGTTCAACCCCGGCCGGTCGTTGGTTCACGGTTGCATCCGTTTTGCCCTTTTTCCGCATTTTCTCCATCTTTCGTGCTTGATAAGAAGACCAATTTTTATCTTATTTTTTTTTTAATTGTTCGGTTCATTTCGTGTGAGCAGAGTGAAAATGGGCGGTACGCACATTTTGGCCACAATGTCAATATTTTTGATGAGATGGGGGGAGGAAATTTGATATTTTTTGTTGTTTAGAGAGGAGAACTCTTCGCTTTCTGTTTTTTTAAAAGAAAAGTAGGTATTTTTTGTGTTTTGGCTTGAAAGATAGCAAATGTTCGTTTTTTAAAGGGAGGGTAATCTTTTCGAAACTATAAAATGAGAAGAAGAAGCATTTATTTCGATTTTTAATTTGTTTTTCTTACTGTTCCAAAGAAGAAAATTTCGCGAAAACTAGTCCGCGGATGTTATTATGTGAAGAATACCGAAGATATAATTTAAAATTGGCTAAATTAAGCATTCTCAATAAATACTAGTTTTTATAATACGCAAAAAGCTTATTTAACAAAGTTCGGCCAGGTAGAAACGTTTCTAGGCCATTTTTTCAAAATCTCGTTTTCTGGGCTCCTAGGTTGTTTTAGAAAATTTTAAAAATAGATTTGAAATTCTTATGTCGTCTATTTCCTTCACAACTCTAAATGAATTTGATTTTTAAGTTTTTAAAAGAAATCCTCCCTTAAAGATAGTGTACCACTTGTTATCGTTTTCCTAAAAGATTTTTAAATGCGTTAGATCAACGTAATTTTTTGATTTCCGTTTTCCGCGGGCTAACTTTCTTCTCTTCGATTTTTTCGATTTTCTCAGGCTTAAAATTGTTTTTTAAACAATAACATGTTTAATTTTTCCAAAAAAATACCGTTAAAGATAAGGTCTCAACATTTTCAAAAACGTATTAATTTTGGGTTTTAGAAAAATTGGCTATATTTTGCTTATAGCTTATCAGGGAGTGCGTTTTTTCGAAAATTCCATATTCATTAGCAGTTATGAGCCAGGAAAATGAAATTTTTAAATATTTTCCGGGCATAAAAACGAAAAAGCTCTTTAAAACCAGATTTCTTTTCAAATTAGATCCCAAGATCAATAATTTGCTATTTTTATCAATAGTTAAAGATAAGTTTTATAGATAAAACGAATTCTAGAATGTTCGGCGAGACTTAAAGGGGGTAGCGGGGGTTTCCCAGCATCTTTTTATAGATAAACAGTCTCCTCACATGACTGCCAAATGTACCTATTTGTCCTTTATTTTCCTCCTTTTCCTCATCATCACACCATATGACACCCACCCCTTCCCATGTGATTGGTGTAAGTACCCCTGGTGGTCCTCCTTCTTTGTTGTATGTGGAACGAGGGGAGGGTCATATGACTCATTTCAATGGCAGACATACAGACAGTTGTTTTTTCGGGGCATTGTTTTGAATGGAATGCTTTCCATATGATTTCCGATGGGAAATTTGTGGCTATTTTTAACGTTTTTGGCCTTTTTTAGAACATCAGACATCATTTTGGAACCGAATTCATTAAAAATGTGACGTTTAGTAGAATTTAATTTGTTTTTATTGAATTTTGGTTTCTTTTCAAATGTTTTTCCCATTTTTCTCTCTTTGCCAAACACAATAGAATGAATTGTGTGAAATATTGATGGCTTGCTGGTTTTTCTTTCCATTTTTGAGAAAAATATTGATATTTTCAGTTATTTTTAGTGAATTTTTATTAATGTTTAAAGAAAATGTTTAGAAATTATGAAACAGTGAATTTATTATAGAAATGTTGTCGATTTACTAAAAATATACCTAAAAATGGGAAAATTGCATTAAAATCCGCCTATTTTTTAAATTTCTAACCAAATTTCAAAGTTTTAGGTGTATTTTTAGTAAATCTACAATATTTCTATAATAAATTCGCTGTTTGGAAATTTCTAAATATAAGGGGTAAGCTCATTTCAAAAGTGTGCCAAAATAGACTGCATTTCTAGGCCATTAATCGAAATGGTGGATTTCTAGGCCATTAATCGGAATTTTGGATTTCTAGGCCATTAATCGGAATTTTGGATTTCTAGGCCATTAATCGGAATTTTGGATTTCTAGGCCATTAATCGAAATTTTGGATTTCTAGGCCATTAATCGAAATTTTGGATTTCTAGGCCATTAATCGAAATTTTGGATTTCTATGCTATTAATCGAAATTTTGAATTTCTAGGTCATTAATCGAAATTTCGGATTTCCAGGCCATTAAACGAAATTTTGGATTTCTAGGCTATTAATCGAAATTGTGGATTTCTAGGCTATTAATCTAAATTTTGGATTTCTAGGCTATTAATCTAAATTTTGGATTTCTAAGCCAGGATCCTTATAATCGGATTTCTAAGCCATTAATCGCAATTTTGGGTTTCTAGGCCATTAATCGAAATTTTAGATTCTCTTCTTAAAGACTAGGTGTCACCAAATTTCAAATTTTAAGAATATAATTTGTTATGCACCATTTTTTCAAAAAAAAATCCTTAAAGATAGAGTGTCAATTGATTTTGAACTAAATTGCGGTATATTGAAAATTTTATCTTTTATTTTTTTAAATCTAGTCTATGGAATTTAATCGATATTTCAGTTGAGAGAAGCTGAAAGAAAAAACAACGTTAGAATCAAGTTACACCCTATCTTTAAGTCCAAAAATTTGACGTTTTTTCAAAAATTTCCAATTTCTCAGTTTTTTCTTCATTTTACTGGTGAGTAATATTTTTGAATCCATTTTCTGGAAGAATTATATTTCGGGAGCTTCCGAGGAAAGATCAAAACCGTCATTCACTTCATTTTTCCTACTCTTATTATTGTTTATTCCTAGGTCGCATGAAACACTCTTATCACACACACTTCTATTTTATTTTTTTTGAAACGCTTAGTTTTTGTTCATTTCTCATCGTCTCAAAAGTTTTATATTTTTAGCCCCGCCCACTTTTCTCAAAATATTTATATAAATAACCATTTTTATCAGTTGGTGGTGGTCAAATTGCGTTCGATTGTTTCATTCGATTTCACATTGAGATGTGAACAGAGAGAATAAGTGAAGAAATTCAAAAAAAGCACAAAATCTCAAGCTCAAGCTTACAAGGAGCCATGGATAGTTATTACAGTGATTTCATTTTTTCCAATGCAATGTCCATCAATCCGTTTTTGTTGTTTGTGGCAGTTTGTGAGTGATTCTTCGAAGTTTTTTGGAATATTATTATTTTTTTCGGCAAAAACAACATCTTTGTGTTTAGAAAACCATTAGTTTTATATGAATTTTGTTTAATAGTTTAAATTTTGATTGTTTTTTTTGCAGGGAGCTGGGTAAAATGGCTATCGGTATCGACGCTGATCATTGGTGGAGCGTCGTATGTTGGGTATCTTTTCACACCGGATTGGAGGGAGATTGTGGATAGTAAACATTATTATTGTAATTGGAAGGTGCGTATTTTTTGGTTTTTAGAGCTTAAAGATAGGGGTTTTAAGTAATTTTGGTTATCTAGGCTTAACGACAGGGTGTCAATTGGTTTAAAGTTTTGAAAGTAAGAGATTTATACGTAATGAGTTTTGATTACTTGAATTTGAGCTTCTCAAGGTTTCCCATGCTAAAAATAACGATTTTTAAATCAAGAGACACCTTGCCTTTAAGAGCATTTTTTAGAAAATAGCCAAAAGAATGAGGTTTTTTGTTTTTAGCTTTATTTCAGGGTTGTAAAGAACTTCGGATATTTTAGGCTAAAGACAAGGTGTTACTTGGTTTAAAATATTGAAAGTAGGTTTTTGAAAACAAGTGACACCTTGCCTTTAAGAGCATTTTTTTTGAAAGTAGCGAAAAGAATGATGTTTTTTTTGGTTTTTAGCTTTTTTAAAATGAAAAATGGAATTTTTAAAAACGTTAGATTCATTTTTTTAAAACACGTTTTTAAAGACAGGGTGACACTGGCATTAAATCGTAAAAAATTGAACTTTTTTATACAAAATTTTAAGAAGTTAAAAAAAACTGGAATTAAGTAAGTGGAACCATGTCTTTAAAGTAACGAAAACAGATTTTCTTTGGAAATTTTTATTTCTATGATAATTCTCATGAAATTTCTGAAAAATGTCATAAAAACGGTGAAAATCTGAATTTTGGGTGGAATTACAGAATTTATGAAGAAATGTAACCATTTTCCAAAGAATTTTCGCATTTTTTTCAAAATGTTTTAAAATTGCTAAAAATTGATGAATTTTGACGCAAAAAGTTGGAAAAAGGGGTGGATTTTATTTAAATTGGCATAAATAGGTACCGGGTTAGAGAATCAGGTATTTAAATGAAATAATTCATCAGAAATTTGAATTTCTTCTTCTAAAAATCCAAATTCTTTCCAGATCCGCGTCTACCTCTCGCTGCCATTCAATACAGCGAGTCGCGTGATTGGCGGTTTGGCGAATCGTGAAATTCCCGTCTGGCTCCGTGAGCCACTTCTCGGAACGTTCGCCAAAGTCTACGATTGTCGAATGGATGAGGCGATTGAGCCGGATTTCAAGACATATCCATCATTTTCTGCGTTTTTCAATCGAAAGTTGAGAGCTTCAGCGAGACCGATTAGTGTTTCGCCGTTGGTGAGTTTTGTTAAAGACAGTATGCCAGATTGGCTAGGACCTTGTCTTTAAAGATTAAATATGCAATTTCTAGGTGTCCCCTGCTGATGGGATCGTCCTTCATTTCGGAAAAGTTGAAGACAACCGAGTTGAATATGTGAAAGGACATGATTACGACGTTGTTTCATTTTTGGGAGACGTTGAACTTCCAGAAAAGAATGAGCTGGATTTGTACCAAGTGGTCATCTATTTGGCACCGGGAAATTATCATGCATTCCATTCGCCGGCTAGATGGGTTGCTAATCAGTGTCGACATGTTCCAGGTTGGTTTTTTATTGATTTTTTCTTTATTATTATCGAATTTCAGGACTTTTGTTGTCGGTGAGACCGACATTGCTCAGTCATGTACCTCATTTGTTTTGTTTGAATGAAAGGTTAGTTTTTGAGAGAAATTATGGAGTTATTCTAAACGTTCTTATCGCCCGTGTTTCTTAAAGGCAGTAGGTTACTTAATTTGTAGTTATTTTTAAAATTTGTAGCCAACATTTATTTTTTTCCACATTTTTTGAAAGTATTCGTCTAATTTGAAAATTCAAGATTTTAGCTTCAATTTAAGCCGAAAATCGGATTTCTAGCTTAAAAATTGAAAAAATTACACGGTTCTGAAATAACGATCTCAAAGCTTTAGATAATCACATTTTTGGTAAAAAAGTTTATTTTTCTGCATTTTTTGCTGAAAGTATTCTTAAAATTGGAATATACAAGATTTTAGCTTCAATTTAAGCCAAAAGCCGGATTTCTAGCTTAAAAACTGGAAAAGTTACACGGTTCTGAAAACAACGATCTCAAAGCTTTAGATAATCACATTTTTGGTAAAAAATTTTATTTTTCTGCATTTTTTGCTGAAAGTATTCTTAAAATTGGAATATTCAAGATTTTAGCTTCAATTTAAGCCAAAAATCAGATTTATAGCTTAAAAATTGAAAAAGTTACACGGTTCTGAAAAAAACGACCCAAAAGCTTTTGATAATCACATTTTTTGCAAAAAACAAATATTTTTCCCATTTTTTTGCTGAAAATTCGAAAATTCAAGATATTAGCTTCATTTTAAACTGAAAATCAGATTTATAGCTTTAAAACTGAGAAGATTACACGTTTCTGAAAACAGTGATCTCATAGCTTTAGATAATCTCATATTTGGTAAAAAATTTTATTTTTCAACATTTTTTTGCTGAAAGTATTCTGGAAATTTGAAAATTCAAGATTTTAGCTTCAATTTAAGCCGAAAGCTGGATTTATAGCTTAAAAACTGGAAAAACCACAACGTTTTGGAATATGGAGGTAGAAAAACTGTTCGGGGTACCTAAAATCACATTTTCTTGTCAAAAAAGTGTTCTTTCAAATAATGTGGTAGTCTTGATAAAAAAAAATCATCACATTTTCATCATACGGACAAAATATGATAACCGAATTCGGGAAAAAAAAAAAACAAAAATTGCACGTTATCACAACTTTGTTTTAAAACACAATGTCTGCGAAAAGTTGAGATTAGAAGCGGTTCATTGAAACAGGAATTAATAGCTTTGAAAGCGTTTTTCAGAATTTTTGGCTTCTAGAGCTTAAAGACAAGGTTGTAAAGAATTTTGGTTATTGTAGGTTAAAGACAAGGTGATACTTGGTTTGAAATATTGAAAGTAGAATTTTGAAAACAAGTGACACCTACCCTTTAAAACCTTTTTTTCGAAATTTCGCGAAAGAATGTGGCTTTTTGGTTTTTAGCTTAATTTCTAAAGAAAAATTATGAAAAATTGAATTTTTTTTTAAATTTTGATTTATTTTTCAGACCGTTTTTTAAAGACAGAGTGATAGTTAGTTTCGAGACACAAAAAATCAATATTTTCAAGTTATGTGAAAACTTGGAAATGGTGATTTTTCGATTTGATGTCTCGAAACTAAGTATCACTCTGTCTTCAAAAAGCGGTCTGAAAGATAAACCAAATTAAAAAAAAAATTCAATTTTTCGTAATTTTCAACATTTTCTTTTGAAAAATCCAAGTTTTGTGAAGGGATTTGAATTTTTCTGAAATTAACAGCTATAAACGATTAATTGCAGAGTGGTGCTGAACGGAACATGGCGTCACGGGTTCTTCTCAATGTCCGCAGTGGCAGCAACAAACGTTGGCGACATTGTGGTGGATGCTGAACCGTCACTAAGAACCAACATCATCCGAAGGAAGACGGAAAAGATCATGAACACTGAAACGGATATCCATGCGCCGTACCTGTCGGGTGATCGGGTTGGCGAGTTCCGACTCGGTTCGACAATTGTGCTCGTTTTTCAAGCGCCGCCGACTATTAAATTTGCGATTAAAGCTGGTGATCCATTGAGATATGGACAGAGTTTAGTGGTTGATGGAGTTTAAGTTTTTAGGATTTTTTTTTGTTTTGTGAATCAGTGAAATGATAGCATTTTGTACAGTAATCCTTATTAGGATATTCACTCTCTCTCTCTCTCTCTCTGTCTGAGTACCGCTTTATTCTATGTTTTTGTTATTATTTAGCATATATTTCCTCTTTTTCGAAATTTGCAGAGTCCAAACATTTTCGGGTCATATCTCGACTCCATACATTTTGTATACTATGATATTTCTTGAGCTTTTTTTTAATAAATAGATATATATTTTTTCCAAACTATTTTGTAGTGTTACTTTTTTAATTTTAAATCATTTCTTATCAAATTTCAGCGAACCAGCTGATGAAGAAAAAAAATAAGGCGATTATTTAAGGGTTCCCGGATATTGATAAAAAATTATCAAATGGCTACAAATTTGGAGAATTCAATAAAATAGGGTAAATAATTGGGTTTAAAGACAGGGTGCCACTTAATTTTTAATTTATTGAGAAATTGAGAATATAATAAGCTTAAAAGGATCTGATGATTGGCGGGAGCACCCACAAACGATTGGAAAGTTTGACGCGTTATAAATCAGCTCCTGGTTGGAATTATTGATTGATTTTGATTGATATCAGTTGAATGCAGCTTTAGAATAATCAAAACTCATTAAAATTGACAGAATTTTTAGAAAAATTTCGAATGTTCATAATTTCTTTACTTTTGGTTAATTTTGAAGGTTTTTGGATCATTTTGAAGCTGAAGATGTGAAAATTCAGAATTTCAGCTTTTCAATGCATTAAAATTTATAAAAATTGACCATTTTTTCGAAAAAATATGGAATTATGAAAATTTATGCCTTTAAAATTTCGAGAACTTCAAATGTTCATAATTTCTTTATTTTTTGGTTAATTTGATGATCTTTGCATCATTTTGAAGCTGAAAATGTGAAAATTCAGAATTTCAGCTTTTCAATGCACTAAAATTTATAAAAATCCGCCGTTTTTCGAAAAAGATGTGCAGCTTTGAAAATTACTATTAATTTGGAGTTCAGTTTTAAAGGAAGTGTACCATTCTTGTTAGTTTTAAAGGTAGTGTATCAGTAAGTATGAGAATTTTTTTATAAAAGGTTTTTAAATTATGAATTATGAACATTTTGAAGCCAAAAATTCGAAATGTCAGCTTTCCAACTGAAATGCACTGAAATTCGTGAAAATTGACAATTTTCACAAAAAAAGTTTAAAATTTTACAATTTCCCGAAATTTCAGATGTGAATATCGTTTGATTTTAATTTTTTATTTAATTTTAATTAATTTTTTTGCATTTTCCAAAACAATTATCGTTTCGAATTTTAAAATTGCAAGAATTTCAAAATTACATAATTTCTTATTTTTTGGTTAATTTTGAAGATATTTGGATCATTTTGAAGCTGAAAATGTGAAAATTCAGAATTTCAGCTTTTCAATTCACTAAAATTTATAAAATCTGTCATTTTTTGAAAAAGATGTGCAACTTTGAAAACTATTATTAATGTGTAGTTCTTTTTAAAAGGCAGTGTACCATTCTTTTTAAAGGTAGTATACTAGTAACTATAGACCATATTGATTTGTCAAATGTATGAAAAAAGTGCTTTGGATAGTGTGAGTCTGAAAATAAGTAGCACAACGTCTTTAAGAACATTAAAAAAAAACGGATCTTAAAGATAGGGTGCAACTTATTTTTCGTTCGCGTTATAACTGATCTCCTGGTTGGAATTATTGATTGATTTTGATATCATTTGAAAACGCATCTCATTTTCTTCAACTTTGTAACTGTATGTTTGCTTTGAAACTAACGCATTAAAGCTGAAAAATGAAAAAAAAGGAAAATTGGTTTTTTTTGAAATTTTCATGTTTTTGTACGCTTGAATTGTAATGAACAAAGAAGAAAATTGGGCCGAAAATTCATTTAGAAAAAAAAGATGAAAAAATGATCTATTGTTTTCCGGCAAGTGGGTTTGCTGCTCCGATCACGAGCTGCTCACCACTATCACAGTCTTGATCGGAAACAACAATACTTCCACCATTTCCTCCTTGTCCTCCTTGTCCTCCGTGTCCTCCCTGTCCGCCCTGTCCTCCTTGTCCTCCTCCTTGTCCTCCTCCTTGACCTCCTTGTCCTCCTTGTCCTCCTCCTTGTCCTCCTTGTCCACCCTGTCCTCCATGTCCTCCTTGTCCTCCTTGCCCTCCAGTGTTTCCACCATTTCCTCCTTGTCCTCCACCGTTGTGACCTTCGTGATCGTGACCCCCATGGTGTTCTTCGTGTCCTTCATGACTACCGTGTCCTCCGTGTCCTCCATGCTCTTTGTGTCCGCCATGGTGTTCTTCATGTCCACCGTGTCCTCCGTGTCCCCCGTGTCCTCCGTGTCCTCCATGTCCTCCGTGTCCTCCGTGTCCTCCGTGTCCTCCACCGTGTCCTCCTTGTCCTCTGTGTCCTCCACGATGTCCTCTATGATGTCCGCCATGGTGTCCCCCTTTGTGACCACCACTTCCACCACTTGCTCCTCCAACGCTTCCACCATTTCCATTATTTTGCTCGCCTGATTCGTCAGATTCATCAGATCCAGATTCTCCCGGTCCTCCTGGTCCTCCAGATCCTCCCGATCCTCCAGGAGATCCTCCAGATCCTCCCGATCCTCCAGGAGATCCTCCAGATCCTCCTGATCCTCCCGATCCTCCAGATCCTCCAGGAGATCCTCCCGATCCTCCCGATCCTCCCGATCCTCCTCCATTATCCGCTACACACTCTTCCACATCCGGATCAACTCCAATTGAACTGACCAGCGTGATGGTGAAGACCAAAAGCAAGACCCACTTCATTCTCTGGAAAAAACCATGGATTTTGAAAAAAAAACGCGAATTTTGAAAGTTTTTCTTACATTGAGCAAGATGATTATTGTTTCCTATTCATCTCGTTCTTTTTTATACCAAAAGACGTTTGGTGATAAAATGTTTTATTTGAATACCAGAAGGAATCATTGAGCATCTTGAACAAGGAAGCAAAAAAAAAAGAGGAACGAGGAATTATTAAAAAGCGTATTTAATTTTAATATTTTTTGCGAATTTTTTGAGGGAAATCGATTTTCGAGACGTGAACAGCTTTCAATAAGCCAAAAGATAGCATATCATGCTGAAAACTTCATTTCTTCAGTGACCAATCAATAAATTATCACATCTTTAATTTATTTTAGAGATCTATAAAACTTGCCCCCATAAACTATGAAAACCCCATAAAATTTTCAATAAAAATGTCTTCAAAATTGTTCAATTGTCGACTTTTCTGAGATCTGTTTTGGAGATCTGAGTCTCGCAAAAGTTCAAATTCTACAACAATTAAGTAATTTTGAGTTTTTTTTGAGGTTAATACCCCTTAAATTAGCCCAGAATTGACAAATGGATGCATTTTTTAAAAATCGATATGTTGAAAAAAAATTGTGAAAATCAAGGGGGATACAGTTCCAATATCTTCGTTGTATTGTCAACTCAAATATTCTTGATCGCGCAAGTTGGTTTTGACCTACCCAGAAAATCTAAGTCTCTCCCACAGTCGTGCTATTTTTACCTGCGAGCGGTTGCGCTGCGCTGCGGTCTTTTAGTAGAAAATTGACTGATACCCTGTCTTTAAGCGCTTTCACAATATATTTTAGCGATTTCCGATCCGAATTACAGGTGTTTTTATCTCGTCAACGTGACACACAAAAAATAGCGCGAAACACAAATTTTTGAATTTTTTTAAATTTAATTATTTCCGCGCGTGAGTCGCGCGTGATATGAGTCGATACGCAGTCGATACGTATAGTGAGTTGATACGCAGTGTGATAGAGAGGAAGCAGAGCAATTTAAATTTTATTGCTGTCTTAAATGTTAATTCATATCTTTTTCATTTTTAGGAAGCTCAAGGCCGAGAAAACGAGCTTCAAAATAATTTATCTGGATTTTTCACATAGTAATAATCCCTTGGACTAGTTTTCGCAAGTAGAAATTTTTCTAGGCCATTGTTTTTAAGCTCATTTTCTCGGCGGCTAGGTGGTTTTAGAACATTTTAAAAACAGATTTGGAATGAGAATGAAGTCTATTTTTATCATAACTACATTAATTTTCTCTTTCAAGTCCGATTTGAAAACACGCCTTGCAGCAGCGGAGACGAATTAGTAGTACAGTGTAATTTCTCTTGAAAACATGCATTTTAAAATTGAAAAAATAGGATATCCGATTTTTTTTCCAGGAAAATTTCGAAAATTTGGAAAAAAAATCTGAAAATTTTCCGAAAAAGTCGGAAAATTGCAAAATAGGAATTTCGGTTTTCCGATTCCGACCAAGCCTTTGCGAAACACAAGTGATTTAAATGTACACACATATGTTTACTGTTTTTTTTTTCGATCTTTCAAAGTTCTATCATGATAACTGACACGCTGTCTTTAAGCACCGAATTTAACTAGTTTTTAAAAAATTCCTCAAAATCTCCATTTTTTCCAAAATGTCCTCATCCTTGAACATAAGCATTCCCAAACGAAAAAAAAATACTAATGTGACAAATATGCGCAAAGACTGGACACCTCATTTTTCGCGGTTTTTTTTTGCTGTTTCTGCTTCTCCTCCCTTCCTCCCATCATGCTCATGTTTGCCGACGAATCGCCACCACCACCCCGGAGGCCATCATATACTGTCTTTTAGCTGTGCTTAAGCACCCGCACATTTCTCGGAATCTCTCATTTTAGGGTGCTATTTCGAAGGAAGCTTCGGTAAGACCATGTCTCATCGCTCAAGAGCTTCGAACAGCAAAGAAAAGAAATAATAATAATAAGAAGGTGAAGAAAAAGAAGAAGAAGCGCAAAAATTAGTCTCGACAAATGTTTCATCACACTAATAATATATGGAAACGAATTTTTTTGTCTTTTTTCGTTGATTTTATTAGAAAGAGATAGATTTTTAACAATATTTATTTATTTAAACATTTTGACAGTTCCTATGTGAAGAAAGATGTTTGGATGTATCGCACCGCCACGACAGAATAATCGTCAGAATAATTTGATGAGATCGAATTCGCAGGATTCGAGAGAGTTTCACGGCGATCCACGATTTGATCATCGACCGTCGTCGGCGATGCTTCAGAGGAAACCGTCGTTGTTGAGACAGTCGACAAGAGGTAGGTTCTCTTCGTTTTTTTTCTCGTTTTAAAGGAGGCCTGATGGGGACGAAATAAAGGGTTTAAAATTTATAAGAATATGATTGTTAATCAATAAATTTAAAAAAAAAATCGAAAATGGCAATCAAAATGAAAAAATCGATAAAATCTTAGATGTCCCTAATGGCCGAAGAACAGCGTTTGGTTTTCTAGGCCATTTTTTTTTAATTTTTTAAAACAGAGTTTTTAAAAAGAAGTTTCAGATGTTAATATCGTTTGATTTTTTTAAAATTTAGTTTTGATTATTTTTTTGCATTTTTCGAAAAAAAAATGATCATTGAAATTGTGCAACTTTGAAATTTAAGCTTCAAAAATTTCAAGAATTTCAAAACTGCATAATTTCTTTATTTTTTGGTTAATTTTGATGATCATTGGATCGTTTTGAAGCTGAAAATGTGAAAATTCAGAATTTTAGCTTTTAAATGCACTAAAATTTACAAAAATCGATAATTTTTCGAAAAATGTGTACAACTTTGAAAACTATTATTAATTTGGAGTTTGTTTTAAAGGTAGTGTACCATTCGAATTTTTTTTACAAAACTTTTTTTTGAAATTTTAAAGGCTTCGGATATTTCATTTGAAAATTCTAATATTTTTTCTTATTTAATTTTAATGAAATTTGATTCATTTTGAAGCTAAGCATCTTAAAATTCAAAATTTCAGCTTTCAACTGCACCAAAATTCATTTAAAATTTTCCAAAATTGTGCTGAAAATCCATTCAATTTTTCTGTAATTTTCAGGAATGTTGGCAATAGAGTCTAAAAATTTAAACGTATAAGGATACCAATAAATCCATTTCAAGCTTAAGTTTTTTAGCGGAGATTATGCGTGAGTTAAGCGCGAGCGCCCAAAATTGCATAATGGCTAGAGAAAAGTAAATAAGGTTTTTTCTAAATTGAATCTTCAAGTGTTTTTCTAAACGATTTTTTTCGAAATTTATCTTTTCGGTTTCCAAGTTAATTTACCAAAAAAAAAGGGGGGGGGGGGTCCTCCCGCTGGGATTAAGCCCCGCCCATTTTTCAGAATGTTTTTTTTCTAAAAAATTACCAAATTGCTTGGAAATGTCGGAAAGGAAAATTTAGAAGAAAATTCGTTTAGAAAAACCTATCCTTAATTTTAATCATCTAAAAATTTAAGTGGTTTTTTCCAAATACGATTTTTTTCCGATTTTTTAAGGTTTTCTTAACTATCCGTGATTTTTTTAAAACTTAATGAGCGCTTTCTATATACCAACCTATTAGTACAACAAAAAAATAAAATAAAAATTTGCAAGTTACAAAAAAGTTCAAAAAATGCAATGGGGACTAACTTTTGGGAAGTTAGTCCCCACGAGTTAGTCCCTCGAACGTAAAAACTTGTGTGGTGATCCAAATTTCATTTTTTGTTCTATTTCTTGTTTCTTTTGTCCTTTGTTTCTCAGCGGAAACTTTTTATAGTCGAGGGACTAACTTTTGGGAAGTTAGTCCCTCGGAAATTGCCGACTATTGTTTTTTTTTTGAATTTTGTCGATGTTTTTCAACTTTTTGCATACTTTGAAATTTTTTGTTTTAAAATTGGGTTGATATGCTCAAAAGGATATGATTTGATAAGAAATCAGGAGTAGTTAAGAACCCCTTTAAGGAACCCCCCTTTTTTGGTACACTGTCTTTAAGCATTTTGGTTTCAGAACGATCAGCAACACCGCCAGCAGTTCCGGTTCACGCGAATTCTGGCGGAAAACCGAAAATCAAACGACTCGACAAATGGATTGGGCACTTGTTGAACGAAAGTTAGTCTGCTTTTTTTTTGCTTCGTTAATGTAAACATTTACACAACATGGAAAGACTTGTTGCACTTTGAAAAAGCAGTAAGATTTTCTAATGAGTGTATTTTGAGAATTATTGAAGAAAATTTTGGCATTTTTTGAATCCTTGGTGGTCTTGGAAACATGTGTCTGGTTATTGAAAATATGATGGAACGTTGTTGTTTAAAAAATGTTTCGACGGAGTTTTTTTTTAAATACTTTCAAAAATGCAAGAATTTCAAAATTACATAATTCTTTAATTTTTGGTTGATTTTGATGGTTTTTTGATCATATTTTAAAGCTAAAATCCGGAAAATTCCATATTTCAGCATTTAACTGCACTAAAATTTATAAAAATTGATCATTTTTCGGAAAACTGTGGAATTTTGAAAAAGTAGGCTCTTAAAATTTCATGAACTTCAAATATGCCTCATTTCTTTATTTTTTGGTTACTTTTGATGATATTTGGAGCATTTTGAAGCTGAAAATGTGAAAATTCAGAATTTCAGCTTTTCAATGCATTAAAATTTATGAAAATCTATAATTTTTTCGAAAAAAAGTGGAATTATGAAATTTAGGCGTTTAAAATTTCGAAAACAAACAAATGTGCATTATTTCTTTATTTTTTGGTTAATTTTGAAGATCCTTGGATCATTTTGAAGCTGAAAATGTGAAAATTCAGAATTTCAGCTTTTAAATGCACTAAAATTTATAAAAATCCGCCTTTTTTTGGAAAAATATGTAGAATGTAGAATTAGGAAAATTTAGGCTTTTAAAATTTTGAGAACTTTAAATGGGCATTATTTATTTATTTTTTGGTTAATTTTGAAGATTTTTGGATCATTGTGTAGCTAAAATCCTGAAAATTCCCTGTTTCAATTTTTAATTGGATTTAAATTTGAAAAAATCTACCATTTTTTGAAAAAATATGTGAAACTTTGAAATTTAGGCTTAATAAATAGCAAGAATTTTAAAATGACATAATTCATCTGTTTTTTGGTTAATTTCGATGATCTTTGGATCATTTTTAAGCTAAAAAGATGAAAATTCAGAATTTCAGCTTTCAACTGCACCAAAATTCATTTCAAAAATTTCCAAAAATTATGAACATTTGGAAATTTAAAGTGAACTTCAAATATTCCTCATTTCTTTATTTTTTGATTAATTTTGATGATTTTTGGATCATTTTGAAGCTGAAAATGTGAAAAATTAGAATTTCAGCTTTCAAATGCACTGAAATTTATAAAAATCTGCCGTTTTTCGAAAAAGATGTGCAACTTTGAAAACTACTATTAATTTGGAGTTTAGTTTTAAAGGTAGTGTACCAGTAAATATAGACGATGTTGATTTTACACAAATCAAAATATATTTTGAATATTTTATAATATTACAGTGTCAAAATAAGTAGTCCAATGCCTTTAAAAACATTTCCATAAGAATCTTAAAGATAGGGTACCACTTATTCTTCATCGAAATCGCTCGTATACAACAAGAACCCCCTTTTCCGCAACTGGTCATCTAAATCATCCGTTTATCTCTCGTTTTTAAAAGTTCAACCCAACTCGACCGAATGCTCCCAGCCTTCTCCCTCCGTCTCTCTAATTTCACATCCTCCATCATGTTATTGCACTCCCCGGGGGGGAAATCTCGTCGCTGTAATATTCGTTCCCGTACATATTTCCTCATCAATGCTGAATGCTCCACAATCTATCAATTGTCGCCTCTTCTCTCGGATTCCCGATCAATTACACAGCTTTTTGCTGAACAGCATTTTACTTCACTTTTTTATCTTCTCGTTTTTTTTCTTTCTTGAAACAAAATATCGGGTTTTTCGTGTGTAAGAGATGAGTATGAAAATGTGTTCAAACAGATTTTATTTATTCATATTTTACCTCAGCAAAAAACGTCCCATTAAGAAGATGGATCGACAGATGTTCGGAAAGGGGTTCGATTATTTGTCATTGAACTTGTGTTGTTCCCCTCCCCTTTTTTTTAGATATTGTTATTTGTTCGGACATTGGTTTTATTTTCTTTTGAAGAAAAAGAAGAAGAAAACATATTTTTGTTGAATGTTTGGAATGTTTCCTTTGGTTTTATTGATTATCATAAGTTCCGGCGATCAAAGTGTCGCCTTGTCTTTAAGCAGGGTAGGCATTTTTGATGGGGTTATAACTTTTTAACGAAAAAACCGATTTTTAAGAGTGATTATTCATTTTAGAGATAAATTTCAGCGCTTTCTGATGAATATAAATACAATTGAATTTTATTTCTATAACTTCTTGTTACATGCCACAGAAAACAAGATGATTCTGAGCTGGTGAGACTGAAAAATTAGGATTTTTGTGAATTTGTAACTTTTGAAAGAATTAACAGATTTTTATGAAAAATTGCTCATTTTATAGAGAAATTTTTGAACTTTATTTTGAATATAAATAGTACTATATTCTACGTTCACCTCCCACTTACACGACAAAAACAGTTAGACGACTTATATCTGCTTTGCATTCATTTGAATGGTAAAATAGGTTTTTTTCGAGGGCTTGTAACTTTTGATTGAAACACCCGATTTTTATGAAAAATAGCTCATTTTATAGAGAAATTCTTAAGCTTTATTTTGGATATAAATACTACTATATTCTACTCTCACCTCCCCCTTACACGACAAAAACAATTAGATGACTAATAAATGCGAAACAGAACTATGAAATAGGTTTTTTTCGACGGCTTGTAACTTTTGAACGAATTAACAGATTTTTATGAAAAATAGCTCATTTTATAGAGAAATTTTAACGCTTTATTTTGAATGTAAATACTTCTATATTCTACCTTCACCTCCCCCCTTACACTACAAAAATAGTTACATGACTCATAAATGTAAAAGAGGATTTTTCGTCGGCTTGTAACTTTTGATTGAAACATCCGATTTTTATGAAAAATAGCTCATTTGATAGATAAATTTCACTGATTTCGTTTAGTGGTATTATAAAGATGAGGTTCACTCGTTAAACTTCATTTAACGGGGGGTCAAAAACTTCAAACGACACAACTGTCTGGTCAAAATTTGTTGTGTCTTGGTCAGTTGTTTATTTTATTGTTTTTTTTCGTATATTTTACTAACATATTGAATTACGTAAAAATGCGGTGAATTTCCTGAAAAAGTTAAAACTTGAAATTTACACCAGTAATACAAATTCCTTATTACTTTCCCATTTTCAATCTCGTTGGAAGCATCCGCAATTGTATTTTTTCCTTGCATTTTTTGACACTTTGATCTCGCAAAATAAAAATTTTTCTACTAACTAGCAATTGGGATGAAAATACACTTCATTCTCATTCCAAATCTATTTTTAAAATTTTCTAAAACCACGTAGAAGCCGAGAAAACGAGCTTCGAAATAATGGCCTAGAAAAAGTGTCGCCCTGGCCGAACTTTTTCCTATGAGCTTTTTTGTGTGTTTTAATAACTAATATTTAATTAGAATGCTTAAATTAGTCAGTTTTAAATTATATTTTTGCTTTTTTTTAGATCCTTCACGTTATAATGCCCGGGGACTAGTTTTCGAACTTTTCTAGGCCATTGTTTTAAAGCTCGTTTTCTCGGGTTCTAGGTGGTTTTAGAAAATTTTAAAAACAGATTTGGAATGAGAAATATGTCTATTTTCATCCCAGATGCATTTATAAACTCCAACAAGTCTTTTATGCTATCCATTAATGTTGCAAAGTGCACATTAACAGTACTTGTATCGTATATATTTTGATCTTCCATAAATTCCGGTAATTCAACCTTGAAAGCAAAATTGAAAATTGCACCTTTTCCTGGAATTTTTACAAAACTTTGATCACACAAAGTGCAAATTGAAAACCTCCTGTCTCGTTATTTGTTTTCTTCAAAAATCACACCGTGTTTGATATTTTAACAACTTGTCCGAACCTGTCCGCTTTTATATTTCACTCAATTCCAGAATTCTCTTTCCTCCTGAATCCTAGAGAACCAAACTTCGCTTCCTCCTCACCATGGCGCCGGGCGGTCTCTTCAGTTGGCGTCCACGCCTACTAGGCCGCAAGACACCTGAACCAACGCAAGCTGTTCAGATAACCATTCCACCTGAACCAAAGGCACTAGCCCGTGAACCATCACCCCCGAAACGAAATGTTCGATTCGATGAGGCGAAAAATAACCAATTCTCTTATCAACAACCACCTCAACAACAACAACCGTCGCCACAACCGAACCATCCATCCGAACCATCACCACCTGAATGGTCGAATGATTATGGTGGCGAGGCGAGGGTTATTGGGACACTTAGACCAGCTGGAAATTTGCCAAGTAATTAGAAAAATATCCTTAAAAAATTCAAACGAAATTTATATTTTTCATTTAAAATCTCTCTATTTCTTTGCAGGCACTAGCAATAGACCAGTAGAGAAAATATCAGGCAATTGGAGATACGCAGACGATGTCCGGGTGAATATCGCTCCTTTGGCTAGTACGGATATTGATGCGGATACTAGGGTGCCGCCAGAACCTCCAAGATCTCGGTTCGGACCTCCGCCATCAAGAGCCACGTCTGTTTTACAGAGTTTGAGGGAGCAGGTAAGACGTTTCGCGTGACACCTCGCCTTTAACTAGTCTGTGAACCAGTTTTCAACGAAATGAGCTTTTTTTTAAAATATTTTTAGTGAGATCGTGTATTTAAAGATAGTTTATCAGTTTTTTTCAACAAAACTTATTTTAAACTTTAAAAAAATGATATTTTTACCAACAATCAAATGCAAACCACAAAAAATAACAAAGTTCCCAAATTTCAAACTCCCTCCTGTACACAAATTTGGCGGGAAACACAATTTAAAGATAATTAAGCTGAAAAAAGTTTAGAAATTCATTTTTTATAGTATAGTTTTTAATTTTCAGACAAAAAATTTTGAAAAAATGAAAAATTCGTTAAAAAATTAGCTCATTTCATTTTTCCAGGATTTTTAGAAATTTCTAAATGTTCATTTGGTACTTAAATATGTTTTAAACAATCTATTTATCGAATACAATTATTTTTATAACCAGAAAAATTGAGGAAACGGTCAAAACAGAACGATTTGCGGTAGGGCGAGCTTGCAACATTGCGTTTGGCGGGAAACGCAATTTAAAAATATCTAAACGGAAAAAGGTTTAATTCATTTCATTAAAAATATAATCCAATTTTTAATTTTCAGGTAAAAAATTAAAAAAGTAATAAATTTCATGAAAAATGTTCAAAAAATTAGCTTTTTTCAATTTATTTAATTTTTCCGATTTTCCAGGATTTTTAGAAATTTTTAAATGTTCATTTGGTACTTAAATATGTGTCAAACAATCTATTTTTCGAATACAATCATTTTTATAACCAAAAAAAGTGAGGAAATGGTAAAATCAGGTCGATTTGCAGTAGGGCGAGCTTGCAACATTGCGTTTGGCGGGAACTCAAACGTTAATTCTACAGTACTTAAAAATAGGAATTTGTCGTGGAATGTACAAGATTTCTCTCTGAAAAATATAATTTATATGAAAAAAAATCGAAAATATTCTAAACCATCCTTTATTTTTCAGAAGGACAACCTGGAATATGACGAACGTCGCCGTCAGGCCTCAACTCTTCCGAACAACTCATATGCCCAAAGAAACGACACCTATCAATCGATTCAACGACAAGAAACACCCGTCAGAACCGGAACTTACAGCTCAGAGGACACATATTCAACCCGTCCATTTGATGACATGAACGTTGTTTTTCTTCAAGCGAACGATGAGGTGAAACGCACGATTTTGCCACCGAATCTTCAATCGATGCATCAAGTGAAAATGTCATTTGTTCGCACTTTTCCGAATTTGAATCGCGCGTTTGTTGAGCAGCCGCATGTGAAGATTTATATTCAGGAGCCGACGAAGGGGGCGTTGTTTTATGAGCTGGAGGATCCGGGGTGAGTTGAATAAGGAAGCTTAAAGGAAGGGTACACCTTGGAAATATAGAGCTCAAGATGAAGCTGAAATTTTCAGCTTCAATTTGATATACTTCGCGTTAAGAAATATGAAGCTCAAGCTGAGAAATGACGAATTTTAGATCAATCAAAATTTCAATTTTTTAGAAGCTCCAAAAATTTTTGAATTGGATTTTATTCGTTGCGAGACCAATAAAAAATTAAAGACATGGTGTCAAGTTATTTTGTGCACACATTTTAAAGGCTTTAAACTGGTACTCTGTCTTTAAGCAGAATTAATTGCAAATAAGCGCTAGGAAATTTTTTCACTTTAAAGATAGAGTGTCAGTTAATAAATTAGATTTTAAATAAAAGAAGAACTTATGGTTTGAAAAACAAGCTTTAAAAAATCTACCCATTCGATTTTCGCTCTAATGAATCTTATCGATTTTTAAGATGCTATTCATTGAATGGATGGTTCATGAAATTTTCAACCGAGTCCTACCAAAATCATTAAAATCCTGAATACCAATCTTGAGATATGATTTATCGATACCATGTGCTTCTGCACACCATTCTGAAAATTTCAAAAAAAATTTTTAAAAACGTCTAAAAAATTTTTAAATTAATATAGATTCAAAATTTCAAGTGTTTTTAGAATCTCCGTTAAATTTGCTATCGATTGGTACCAAAATTTTCAAAATCCTACATTTCAATCTTGAGATATGTATGTATTATTGATTTTTATAACAAGTGGCACCTTGTCTTTAAGCATGGGTTTCTGAAGAACGGCTAGGAAAATGAGAAACTTTGGTTTACAAAATCAATTTTTTTAATTCGGGGGGATTTGAGCACTTTTTGAAGTATTTCAACGAAATTTTGCTTGTGGCCTAGTTTTGGATTTCTAGGCCATTGGTAGAAATTTTATTTTTCTTGTAAAACCCGCACCAATTAATAAAAGGCCTGAAAATCCAAGTTGTCGGGGTTCGAGGCTCTTTTCAGGTCATTTTAAGACAACCTGAAAAAATTATATTTTACAAGTGACACCCTACCTTAAAGATATAAACAATCTTAAAAATCAATAAAACAAATTCCAGAGACATCAAAAACAAATCGGTTCTCCGTCTACGCGAAAAATCGCGCATCATGTCCCCAGTAGCCTATCTCGATCAACCAGACTACCACTCGGAAACCGAACAAGACGACGGCCGGCGATTCGTCTCGTTGGCTCGTCCAGCATCCGCCATGGCTGCCCCACACATCGATTTCATCCCGAAAACGTTTCCAAAAGCCACAGCGTCGTATGATCCGTACGCTGAGGCTTATAATTCGGATACTAATAGTCAGGATAGTAGAAGTGTGACGAGAAGTGGGTCAGCGACTCCGGTTATTGATAGAGAGTCGAGGTGAGGAAAGATTGAATGAATAAGCATCTGGTTTTGTTTCTTTTTTCATTGTTTCTTGTGGTCCTCGAGATGTACGTTTATTTATGTTTAAAATGAAGCTTTTTAGAGCCCGAATGGAGACCATGGAACGACAACTTGCTGGATTATCTACGCTTGTTCATACCGCTTTGGTTAGTAAAGGACTTTCGGAAAGTACTCAAAGAGATATGGCTGATTTGAGAAGAGAGGTACAAATATTTTTTGAATAATATTAATCCTAACTACCCCCTTCTAAATTAACAGATCCTTTCCATGCATCCTGATAGTGCTCGCGAGTCGTCTGAAGAGCCAACATCCTCAATCCCTGAATCGATTTCCTCGCACACCGCTCACCAATTAACCCAACTTCGGAATAAATTGAAAGAGGCTAATTATGACTTGAAGCAGATTAAGAAAACCGCACAGGTGAATAACATAAAATCCATTGTTTGAACTACTAGATAATTGGAGTTCAAAATTCGGTGGCATGCTGCCTTTAAGGACTTAGAGGAGGGCGCCAAGGACTGCAAATGAAGTGAAAATAGACCTTGATCTTAAAATAGACTTCAAGCTCTTTCCAAAACTGTTTTTAAAATGTTCTAAAACCACCTAGAAGCCGAGAAAATGAGCTTCAAAATAATGGCCTAGAAAAATCTTCAGTTGCGAAAACTAGTCCGCGGGCATTATTATGTGAAGAATCCCCACAAAATCGAAAAAATAAGTTGAAAAAGACTAAATTAAACATTTTTCATAAATAACATACAAAAATCGGATTTGAAAAAGTTAGGCCAACTTTTTCTAGGCCATTGTTTTGAAGCTCATTTTCTCGGCTTCTAGGTGGTTTTAGAAAATTTTGAAAACAGATTTGGAATGAGAATGACGTCTATTTTCATTTAAGGTACATTTATTAACTCCGTAAAATCTTCCTTGAAGGTGTTTATTTCTCAAAAGTGTACTAAAAATTGGGCCAAAATTTTTTTTTAATTTTTGCTGCCTGAGTTTGTTAAAAACCTTCATTTTTTGCAATTTTCCGACAGAATTGAATAATTAAGGTCCTCAAAGGACTCCAGACCAAGTTCTGAAGGAAAAATTAAGTGATACTCTGCCTTTAACACTCCCTTTGTCAAGATCTCTGGATTTAGGTGCATAACTTTTATCTTCTGCACTCGTACGTATCTAATCTTTCTTTTTTTTAAGTACCCAGATTAACCCATTGAAAAATAGCCCTAATTAAGCATCCCCTTTGAAAAACACACCCAAACTGCAAATAGACAATTAGTGGGATATTGCCTTTAAATCACAGGTATACGATTTTTTCCAAATTTTTATTTTTTTGCGTTTATTGGAGCAAATTTCGATATAAGTGGTTAATTAAAACGCATTTAATAATTTTCCTAATCAAATTTTGGTAGGATAAAATCAAGTGGCACTCTGTCTTTAACATAGAACATTGAAAAATTGGCCCGTATTTTTTAATTAAAGACAGGGTCTTACTTGTTTTCAGATGACGTAAGATTTATGGCCCGTTCAACAATTGAAATAACCAGAATTAACTAATTAAATTTTTGTGCTCAAAAAATCAATAAAACTATAAAATTCAGGTAAATGCTCAAACCGCGAACACTTTGATAAGAGAAGCTGGCGATAAAATCAATAAAATCGTTTCGGATCGTATCAAGAACCATGAGAAACCTAGTCCAAATGGCGCTGTTCCCCGGAATCCGATCCAGAATTCGATCTCACCACCTGAGGAAGAATCAGTGGAGAGAAATGAGCATTCGAGTCGTTTGGCTGAGTTGTTGCATGATTTGACGTAAGGGGAGAGCTCCCGACGAAAACACACATATTTTCAAATTTTAGAAACTTCGAGACAAATGTTGAGAACGTCCGAGGAAGTGTGCTAGCGAATCAGAAGAAGCTTAGAATGAGTGAAGTTGAGGAAATGACGGAGAAGCTCACAGATATTGGAAGAATCGCGGCCACTTTGAAAAGTGATAAAATTATTTAGAAAAAAATATATATTTCGAAATTTCAGCGGATTTCCCGCCAATCCAATCGGTAATTGAGCAACGAATCAAAAGAGATATGGAACGAGTTGTAAGAGAGGAGAAATTCATCCGGGATCAGTCATCAGCTGTGGATCAGAGTCTTCGAAGATGCAAAGCGTTAGCCAATATAATGGTGACGATGAAGAAGTTGGCAATGGTCCAAGATCCAACAATCCAGCGGCACAAGAAGTCATCATCATCTTCTTCCGATCACCCGAGTTCACCGCGTCTGCCACCAAAACCACAATCCGTTCAAATGCCACCAGCTCCGATTTATCACGCAATTCCGCCACCGTCTCCTTTGACAGTTTTGGCGACGCCGCCACCACCGCCACCACCTCCACCATATGAGTCATCGAGTTCCAAGGAAATTGCGGCGCCTTATGTGCCGAATATTCCGAGGAATAGTGTTCAAGAAGTGCCGGAGTCACCAAAATCACCTGTTATTTTGTTGGATGGGATTTTGGAAGAGGTAGGTCAAATTCGGTGCTCCGAAGTTCAGAAAAAAAGAGAACATTTTAACGTGGACGCAGAAAACGGAAATGGTGCTTTGTGTGTACACCATGACGTCAGATTGCGGACTTCAGAAAAATTATAAGAAAATTTTTTGTTGAGCGAATTCTCAGAAACTCGTATTTGTGTGATCCACTCCGTTTTTCGGCAATGTTAGGCCATATACCGGTCGTTTATTATTTTTAAGGCCGAATATTCGGATGAAAAATAATAAATCTCAAAGCAAAAAAGTTTCTGCGTTCGGGGGGAATCGAACCCCCGTCGAATGCTTGGAAGGCATCCATGCTGACCATTACACCACGAACGCTCACATGAGAGAAGTGAGGAAATGCGAGGGATTTCTTTGCGCTTCTTATAAGAAGATGCTTATTTTCTGAAGTCTTATCGTTTTTCAAAGCATTATATAAGGTGACAAACATTTTCAATTACGAGTGGCATAGAAAGATATTATGTTTATATGTTATTACTGTAGCAAATATGTTCTATTCGATTTCAAACGCGCAGCATTGTTTTAGCAAGTTTGTATGGTCTGTACCGTGTCCGTACGTATTGAAAATATTATTTTTGAGTCATATATGCATTTTTGGTATCTATTGTACTAATTATGAAAACATACTTTTTTTTTGTCCGTGCACCGGAACACGCCAAAAAATCTAGGTCTGTCAGTAGATCGCGTTTGGAATCGGCTTGCTCCTACACTAATTCTTTAAAAAAGATTTAAAATATCGCAAATACTTAAAATATTCGTCGAAAAATGCAGTTATTAAAATTGCGCTCCACTGAACAGCTGCCAAGTCCAAAACCGACCTTTGAAAAAATTTTGGACTTGTGCCAAAAGCGGCTGTCCAGTGGAGCGCAATTGGAATAGTGGATTTTTCGACAAATAAAAATATCGAAAAACCCGTTAACTCTTAATAACTTCTATACATTGTTTAAACTCGGGTTTTTAGATAATCTACTCGTCGTATTTCTGAAAATACGTTTTTCTTAAAATAATGTAGCAATTCACTTATATAAAAGTGTAAAAAACTCAAGATTATCGTATAATCTCTCTTGTTTCAGCGTCATTCACAATATTCCGGTTAAATATTCTTGATCATTTCGTTTTGAGGGCTGCTCAACATCACTGACGCTCCGCACGCACGCGACGCGGCTGCTGACACTCAAAACACTGGAAAATTCATATTCCCGCGAATTTTCAAGTGTGTTGAGTGTCGGCAGCAGCGTGCGTGCGTGCGGAACGTCTGTGAGGTTGAGAAAACGCAATTATCGAGGATATTTGACAAAAAAAATTAAGAAAACGCTGCAGATTTTAACGAACTTCGGAATGTGGCCTAGGAACCCAAAAAAACTAAATTCTAGCCCATTTAGTTAATTATAATGATGCAAAAATTGGTTTCTCTAGGTGTTCAATAAAACAATTTGTGAGAAAAATAGAAAAATCCGAAAAACCCCGAATCCGTAATTTTTCAAAGCTTAAATTCCAGGTCGGTCAACCAGGAATCCCACCCCGTCCACCAAGCCGCTTCTCAGTCCAAGATGTTCGGCAAAAATTCCAAAAACCTCCCGAATTACCCGATCAAGTGCGTTCATTGATTGAAGACGCCGCTAGGCGAGCTTCCCCAGGTCCGGATAATGTTTCAGACCGGAGGTAAATAATATTTTAGAATTTTGTTTAAAAAAAATACAAATACCATTTTCAGACAAGACTTGGAAGAGCGCCAAGAACGTCTCGCTGAAAAACAACGACAACTTCGATCGCAATTCCAGCAACTTCAACAATTAGCACCTCTTCAATAATTATAATAATAATATTTTCAAACAAAATTTGTTACCTATTTTTCCCCCCAACTTGTTCTAGTCTAAATTATTCCCTAATAGAGATATATTTTTAAAATTATATTTTCAAAAGAATCGTTTTTAGAAAAATAAACAGTAAAACACGTGAAGAGACAACAGAGAAACAAAAAGAACATTTTTCTGATGGGAAATAAATAAGAAATTCTACTTCTAAACAACTATATAAAAAAATAATGATAAATCCTAAGAACAGAAGAAGAAACATGGAATTCAAAAGCTTTGTGGTCTGCCAGTTGCGATGATTGTGTCAAGTTCTTTCAGCTCTTTTTCGAATTGATCCAGCTCTTTTTGGAGTTGTCGTTTTTTGAGAACGGAATAGTAGTTGACACCTTGAAATTTTAATATTTGGCCGGTTTAAGATTTAGAATTTAAGTTGAAGCTTTAAAACAGAAAAAAATAAAAATTGCCATAATTTTTTGAATTACAAGGCTTTTTATTAGATTGGTATTATTAAAATAAAAATATTATTTTATTAAACTCTAATAGTTGAATTCTAGGTTGAATAAAGCAGTATATAGCAATAAGAAAGTATAAAATGAAATCTGAAGGTTTCGACGCGAAAATTGGACGATTTCAATTTTATGCAATAAATACTAACCATTAAATGAAAAATAGATTTTGAACAGCTCGAAACCGGCACCCGCCGCTGAACCAACTAAGAATAAGCCTTCCCATTTGGAAGATAATGCAACAAGAAGACGAGAAAATGGGCGATTCATCTGGAAAATTGTTGAAATTTGAGATTAAAATCGATTTCTAGTACTTTTTGATGGCAAATCCTGCTCTGTCTGCTTCAATCAGCTCTCTTTCTAGCAATTCACGTTCTTCTTGTCGGATTGGACGAACAAATCTATATAAATTTGGGCTTTTTGAATTAAAAATGAAAAAAAAACATACTTATAATAGATACCGGCGTTTACAATACAATAAGAGGTACTGAAGACAATAAAGCCCAAGATTGATCGAACGATGGCTGAAAATGTGATATTTGTTTTAAAACTTTTGAAAATATTACTTTTGTGCGCAATATCCAAGCGTCTGTTGGTGAAAATTCGTCTGTACAGCGGTCTTCGGTCCTCACGTTTTCTGGCCGCGTATTGAACAGGCGACCAAAACATCAACTTAAATATTATTGATTTATTTGTTTGAAGTTCACAAATTTCAGATCGGACGAGAAAAAAGAGAATAAAATGGAAATTTTAAAATAAATAAAAAATATATTTCGCTTGTCCGAGAGAAGTACACGGCTGTTCGACACAGCTCAACTAAGGTGACCGTAATCTTGTGCGGTCTCGCAAGGAATTTCCTATTTTTGAATTTTTTTTCCTTTTTCTTTCTATTTCTCCGTTTTTTTCGAGTTTTTGAGATTTTTTAATGATTCCTAATTGTTTTTTTTGGCCAAATTTTTAATTTACTTATCTGGAAACTAAAAATTTGACGAAATAATGAAAAATAGCTAATCTTAGCGAAAAATCAGTGCAGAAACTATTCAAAAATGTGTTTTTCAGTTGGTGTCATTTTTTGGGTTGAATTTCTCAGCTTCGTGATAGATTTATCATATTTACAAAAGTTTTAAAAACCTTTGTTCAACAAAATATTATTATTTTTTACTAGTAGAAAATAACATTTTTTTTTTAAAGTTGGAATTATTGAAGTTTTCTTTTTGCTGATTAATTTTTTTTAATCAATTGCAGAAATATGGACGCGAAGTTGGCAGAGTTTTTCACACCGATTTATGAGCTGCGCAAAGAAAATCCATCATTAGAGATTCCCGTGCATATGGAAACCCGTCTGCAGCCAAGGAACGCTTTGTCAGTTTTCTTAAATGTAATAAATATCAGTCAAAAATTCGTTATTAAAAACTGTTTTTTTTAGAAAACACCATTGTCAGTTTTGGAGGAAGGAGCTAAAAGTGTTTACGAAAAGTCACCGGTTTGGCGTATGAGGGAAATTCCACTTCATGATAATGTGATTTTTATGCACCAAAATATTTAAAAAAAAAACACTTTTTTATAGAAAATCGAGTTCGAGATGACTTGTGTGTTGTCAGGTGTAACTGTGAGCGGTTTTTCGATAAATAAGAAAACTGCGAAGCATAAGGCGGCTATAAGTTATCTGCGTGAAGTGGTGAAGAAGGGTAGACACAAGGAGTTTTTTATTCCTGGCGACACGGAAGAGGAAGCTCACAAATCAATGTAAATTTCCAAAAAATAAGTTCGGAAAATGATAAATATGTTGATAATTTCAGTGATATGCTAGCGGAAAGGCTCGAAGCTGTCAAAAATGTGGTTTCAGCAGAAAATTCTCCTACCAAGCTCAATACCGAAGAAGATGGAATCGTATGCGCTGAATCACTAACAGCGGAGGGAAGTTGGACTTCAAGTTTGAATGAATTGTAAATTTTGAAAATCATTAATCGAAAAAAGTTGTTATTTTCCGAACAGGCTTCAAAAACATAAATATCAAGACGCTGTTTACGATTTCGAAGAAGAAACAGTGAACACTGTGAAAAAGTTTGTGTGTACTTGCACGGTAATGCACAAAAAATGAGAAGTTCTTCTAAAATCCCTCAATTCAGGTTCAAAAACAAAAAACACGAGGAAAGTTCACAAATAAGAAAGTTGCGAAAAACATCGCCTCACAATTGATGCTCGACATTTTGAAGAAAACCATCGGAAGTATGGATAATGAAATGATGCTTGGTAAGAGTTGAGAATTCAGTTCCATTTTTGAAGAAAGGTTTGTAGATTCTGACGCCGTTGACAACGATTTCTATGAAAGTATCAGAGGAACTGGTGAAAATGTTCTCGGATTAGATGATGCTGAACAGACGCTGAAGAACTTGTTGTCGGATACTCATAAGTTTTCCTCGTATGAAATGAGTTATAAATTGCCTTCCTCAAGCACAATGGGTACGTTTTTTATTGATTTAACTGTGTTATTTTAGTTTTTAGGACTTCAACAAGTGATGCTCGAAATCATAACAACACAGGCAGAAACACCAGAACCAGACGATTTAGAAGTTGGGGTATGATTATCTATTATCTCGAATTTGGACTGCCGGAATATGCTAAGAGGATTGATTTATCGAAATTTTTTAAAGGAACATTTAAAAATTTCATTCCCAGCTTAAAAGTTTCATATAAAGACAATAATTGTCGAATCTTGCCATAATTAATAGGGTTCCTTTTTCTATGCGTTTTACCAAAACCATACAAAGTAT
Source organism: Caenorhabditis virilis (assembly GCA_964036255.1). Classification (NCBI taxonomy): domain Eukaryota; kingdom Metazoa; phylum Nematoda; class Chromadorea; order Rhabditida; family Rhabditidae; genus Caenorhabditis; species Caenorhabditis virilis. The sequence goes on along the minus strand of OZ038417.1, from coordinate 4,506,908 downwards.
TTCTGTAAAATTTCAGGCGGAACACACACAAACAGAAGACATTGCCAAACAAGTAAAGGAAAAGGAGCGAAAACGTGCACAAGATAACGGTCCTTTCGTTTTCTGTGGATTGGGGCAGACGAAAAGAGCCGCGGAGCAGAATGCTTGTCATTCGGCTCTTATTCATTTCAATGCATAAAATTATATTGTACTATTTATAATGTATTTAAATATTTTTCTTGTAAGTATTGTTTTGAGTTTTAATCGGTTTAAAAGGACACCTGTGACAATTGAATAAATAATTTTCGCTTTGATTTAAATTTTTAAATTTATTTTTTATTGGTTTTTTAACCAGTTTTTTATTTACCTCACTTTTCTAAATTATGAGTTTCTTTTTTTTAACCTTATCACATAGAAACTATCGTAATTCGGCGTTTTTTAAAGAAAACGTTTCTGATTGTCTCCTTGGCTTTTTTCCAATCCATTTTGTGTTTCCTAGAGTGACTTTAACCTAATTATGAAAGCCCGTCTTGGAATTGCCCAAAATTCTTGAAAATTTTTTTTAGAAAGTTTAAAAAAATTCAAATTTCAAAAAGTATCCGAAGAAACGTTAATGGACCTATGCAGAAACTAAAAATGCTGCAAAAAATTCAATGCAGAAACTTGCAAGAAATTGCAATTTTTGCAGCCGATTTACGGGGAAAATACGGTAATCGTTGCGAGACCATCAAATTTTCTTTCTCTTCGCTGCGAGACCCTCACAAATTTCACAGGTGTGTGTCCAAAAATACGGTCAAGAGTCGTTTTCATTGATGGTCTCGCAACGATTACCGTATTTTTCCCGTAAATCGGCTGCAAAAAATTGCAAGTTTTTGCACCATTTTTAGTTTCTGCATAGGTCCATCAGAATATTGTTCATAGTTTTCTCAGTTTTTAATGGAAAGTGTAATTTTTGATGTTTGAACTCTAATATAAATTCGTGTCAATTGCCATGCTTAATTCTCTAATTAATTACATCCCGAAAACCTTGTTAATAGAAATACGTTGGTTTCAATGAAGCATAGTTCAATTTAATCATTCGCGGGATCCCCATTCAATTCATTCTCAGACACCAGAGTACTGTTTTTTTTTCTCAAACATTTCTGCGTTGATCGTTCTTTGTGAGATAGTTTGAGTCGCCTGTTTGCATGTCATACCTCTCATTTTTCCTCGTTTCTTTCATTGCCTTGAGACCAGAGTGCGTTTTTGTTCTTTGTGGTCACCGAGTGATTTTTCTCAATATATATTCCTATTTATATTTTCAAGAAAAAAACGTTTTTCGCTTATCATTTGGACAGAAAAAAATAGTGACGGTTGTGGTACTTTGCTTTCTTCCAAAATCGTGAGGTTGGGAAATATTTTTTGAAAATGAAAACTTTTTTGATATTTTTTCTGATGTTGCAGGTGCGATAACAATCTTTGAGATAGATTGTTTAATTTTTAAAATTATAAGTAGAACCGATGATTTCTATAGTATTTTAATCAAGAGAAGCCTATTCTTACGTCTGTTTCGTTTTTCTTTCTTATTTTGTTTCGATGCTCAGCAACATGATGTTTGGAAATGTGAGTTAAGTGAAGATAGCGACATTATTGTTTGAGTTTGAAATAAGAGACAGCTTTATAGAAATTGGCTTTATTGTTTTCAATAGAAAACGTTTCGGAGTTCTTAATATTTTTCTTTAAAGACGGCTGTTCAGTTAATTTGACCCTACCTGTTCTTAGTTTCAAAAATTAGAGCGTTCTCTCATTAGTACAATGCAATTTATGCGAAATCACACCGATAAATACACGCTTCATAGCAGCCGTGCAAAGTTGAAAAAATAAAAATTTGAATGCGCGCGTGTCCGTGCGACGCGGTCGATGTCCGTGCAACGCGGTCGACATTGGCGCGAAACACAATTATTTGAATTTGGCTACATATTGGCATTGTTCTTTTGACCACCTGGGCTCCCATTCGAATTTTGATTCTTTGCCTTTAATTTGGATCGTGTTAACTGATCAGCTGCCTTTAAAATCAGTAGAGTGACACAAAGTTAGTGTGAGAACTCTATCTTTAACACTATTATAAATTTCTTTGTAATTCAAGTTACCAATCAAAATTATATCAAATTCCATTAAAGCATCGTTTTTAATGAAATTTGATTTAATTTTGACTGGAAACTTGAATTAAAAAGAAATTTATAATAGTGTTTCTGTACAGTATCAATTTTTCCCTCCCTTCTAAAGTTTTCGAATCTTTCATTCTTTTTCTATGCTTATAATTAGTATCCCGACAAATCTGTTAAAATAATTTATAATCAATTCGAGTTTTATCACTGTCGCTCGTTTTTTTCCGTCATAGTCGCGATAAGATCAAATAGAAATCGTACACGATAAGGGGTTTTTTAAATCGTCGAAACTGATAGATTCCAACGTGGTCGTCGCACACAGTTCGTTCGATTTTTCACTGATTTTTGAAGAGTTAGAGAAGACATAGGATTTTTTTTTGATCAAAGTCTGTTTCTGAGAGAATTTTTTGGTATGAAGCGCTAGTGAAAGAAATTTTTCGTTGTAGTAGGGATGTGTGTTTTGATTTCAATATTCGTACTGAAAAAACTCGTTTTCAACGTGTTCCATAAACACTTTTTTTTTGAAAAAATTTCTGAAGGATTTAATAAACAATTTAAAAATGGCGTTTAATTTTTTAACTCGTCAGAAATTGGTTAAAAATTGAGAACACGATTTTAGCGTGTTTAGAATTTGTGAATTCTGAGAATTAGCATTTTTCCTATATTTCCAAAAATTCTAATTTTATTTCCGATGGGCAAAACTTCATTTTTACGTGAACCACGTGTTGAAGTTGGCTTTTGCGAGGAAAAAATGATTTGACAACGGTATTTCTTTGAAAAACGTCCGGAAAGCTTGTCTCTAAGCAACGTATTCCGCTTCTAGACCAATAAATAATTTTTAATGGCTCTAGGAAGTTTCACAAGCAAAAAATACGGCCAAAAAATATTTATTTGACAGTTTATATTAAGTTTTCATGTATTTGGAAAGGATTTATATGAAAATTATGAATCAACTTTTCTATTTTTGTAAATTCACTAAAAGTAAAACTCGCAGTACTTCATATAGACCTCTCCAACAGTTTTCACCAACCAAGAAAAACTTTGTCCTTTTGTCTTTCACTCTCTGTCGCACACTTTTCGTCTCAACCCAGTCTCTATTTGAAGTATGTGGCATTAGAGAAAGCAGAGACGACGAAAACGAGCGGTATGTGGGCCGCCCGTCCTCGTTTTCAATGTTGCTGCTGTGAACAATAAATTGCACGCATAAGTATTCTGACGCTAGAAAGAAATTCTCTTCTTGTAATCTTTAAAGGAAAATATTTGTGATTTGCTTGGAAAAAAAATAGATTGAATTTATTTTCACGTGTTTTTTATATCTTTCTTCGTGTATTTTTTTTTATTTTATCAAAGGCCGCCCGTTTTAATGTTTCATTTTATAATTGTAGGTAGTTGGTTCCATTCTGCTTCAATCGAAACAAAATGTCGCTTTCCGCTCAAGTTCTCCGCCGTATGGTCTCAAAGGTAAATTTAAGAAAATAATTTTTTAAAAATCATACTTGGTTTCCTTGAAAACTAAGAAAAAACCAGAAGAGATAACGAGAAAGAACGTTGGGCAGCTGTTTAGAAGCATGCTTTACTAAACAGTTGATAGATCTATAAAGATGATCATTCTCTGAGGTTCTAGAACCATGTGTTCCAATAGATATTTATGTCAACACGTGGTTGTTATCACTGGTCATGGCCAGCCATGAAAGGAGAACATAATATCTGTTTGGGATCATAAATCGGGAAAAAACGTTGTTTTTAAATACAACATCTTAATTTTTTTCCAGGGAGTCGCTCCAGCTTGTCAATCCGCTCCATTGTCCACTTCTGCTGATGGATCGACCAACTTGAGAGAGGTCCTCTCCAGAAAGATCCCAGCTCACAATGCCCATGTCAAGGAATTCCGTTCTCAACATGCTGGTACTGTTGTCCAAAATATCACCATTGACATGGTAAGATTGAAAGTTATCGAATTCTCAATTTTAAATATCAAACCTTTCTAGATCTACGGAGGAATGAGATCCATGAAGGGAATGGTCACCGAAACCTCAGTTCTCGACCCAGAAGAAGGAATCAGATTCCGTGGATACTCGATCCCAGAATGCCAAAAGCTTTTGCCAAAGGCTAAAGGAGGAGAGGAGCCAATTCCAGAAGGAATCTGGTGGTTGTTGTGTACTGGAGATATCCCAACTATCGAGCAAACCAACGCAATTACCAAGGAATGGAATGCTCGCGCTGATTTGCCAGCTCACGTTGCCCGTATGTTGGACAACTTCCCGGACAACTTGCATCCAATGGCTCAATTCATCGCCGCCATTGCTGCTTTGAACAATGAAAGCAAATTCGCTGCCGCTTATGCTCGTGGAGTTAAGAAGACCGCTTATTGGGAGTATGCTTATGAAGTGAGTTTTTTAAAAATTATTTTTTGTCTTATTTAGAAAAACGTGTGATTTTCAGGACTCCATGGATCTCCTCGCCAAGCTTCCAACTGTTGCCGCTATGATCTACCGCAACTTGTACCGCGACGGATCAGCTGTTGGAGTCATCGACCCAAAGAAGGATTGGTCTCAAAACTTCTGCTCAATGCTCGGATATGACGATCCATTGTTCGCTGAACTCATGAGATTGTACTTGGTCATCCACTCCGACCACGAAGGAGGAAACGTCTCCGCTCACACTTCTCACTTGGTCGGATCTGCCCTCTCTGATCCATACCTTTCATTCTCTGCCGCTATGGCTGGATTGGCTGGACCATTGCACGGATTGGCCAACCAAGAAGTTTTGGTATTCTTGAACAAGATTGTTGGAGAAATTGGATTCAACTTCACCGAGGAACAATTGAGAGAATGGGTGTGGAAGCACTTGAAGAGCGGACAAGTTGTTCCAGGATACGGACATGCTGTGCTCAGAAAGACCGATCCAAGATACGAATGCCAACGTGAATTTGCTTTGAAGCATTTGCCAAAGGATGACTTGTTCAGACTTGTTTCTACTCTTTACAAGGTTACTCCAGATATCTTGTTGGAGCAAGGAAAGGTAATATATTTTGGTTTGGATTGTGAAAGGTGAAAATAACATCTAAGAAAGTATACTATTATTTTTAAAATTATTTTGAATTTTAGTCTAAAAACCACTTTTTAAAGTAATCGTCCTTAATTTATCAGTAATTTTTTGACATTTGTGGCCAGAGTACGTTCATTATTGACTATTTTCAAAATTAGTGGAACAACGTCTTTAACACCTCCAAACGCTTATTTTTCAGGCCAAGAACCCATGGCCAAATGTTGATGCTCACTCTGGAGTCCTCCTTCAATACTTTGGAATGACCGAAATGTCATTCTACACTGTTTTGTTCGGAGTTTCGCGTGCTCTTGGATGCTTGTCCCAATTGATCTGGGCCCGTGGAATGGGATTGCCATTGGAACGTCCAAAATCTCACTCAACTGAAGGACTCATCAAGCTCGCTACCGCCGCCGCCGCCAAGAAGTAAATTTATAACACTGATTGTTTCTTTTTTCTTCCTACCTTTTTTCGTTCGCTGTAATAAATTAATAAGGTTTTTTTGAGATTAGTTTTGTTTTTTGACCCTTTTTTTTTCGATCGTACTCTTAGGTTTTAAAGATAATGTCCCAATCAAAGTTAAGTTGTTTTTATTTCCTCGGTTTGTACATTTATTATCAATGCTCGACTCTTTTTTGTCGCCTTCTCTCTCTCTCTCACTCAGAATCTTTAAATCTCAATAGAATGGCAATAACATGCAAATTTACAGAAATGTCTTTTTATTTGAAGACATTTGGTTTATTAGCAATTGTAGTTTTGTTGAGAATATTTTTATAAACAATTTTTTAAAAACATTATTTTGCAGCTTTTTCCTCTTTTTCGTTGGGTTGTTTTAGGGTTGTAGTTTCATCTTGAACTTCTGGAATTGGTTTAGTGTTGAATTTTCGCTATTTTGTTATTTTTGTACCTTTAATTGAGTCCGTTGGACTTGTCAAAGGTTTTGTGGGAGTTTCGGAGGATTTTGATGGGTTTTTAGGGGTTATTCGGTCCAAACTATGACTGGATGCATGCTTCACGAGGTTTAATAAGGAAGCCGGACGAAGGATATCCCCTAGATTTCGACGTTCGTCGATTTCTTCACTGAAACTTTCATTTCTTTAAATAATTTTTCTGATTTCCTTACGGTTTAACATTTACAATTCTTTCCTTAATACTTGCACGACGACTATCACGAGGAACCATTCGGACTTGGGAAACGGAGCGTGGAATTCTGGAGAAAAGGTCTTCTGGGAGAAAAATTTTAAAAAAATCACCCACTTTATATGAGCCAAGGATCCTTCTCTTCGTTGGTATCGTTTCTCGTGGGCACTTTCTTCAGAATATAGGGGAACCCAATTATCATCCCAAAATGCGTCCTTCTCCAATTTTGGTGTTTTGTGGAATCCTTCGTCGACGATTTTTAGACCCATCTGAAAAAGGAGAAGACGTTATTTAAATGCAAAAGTCCAGTGGAACCCTGCCTTTAAGCAAATTGGTGGCTTAAAGACAGGGTGTCACTTTTTTGAAAATTTCAATTTTTGTGAACTATTCAACAATAATACGTTCTTAGGTCTTATTTTTTGAATTTAAAAAATCAAAATTAAAACAAAAAGAGAGAAAAATGCAATATTTCGTGGAAGGACTAGAATCAATGGCCTAGAAACCGCGTAGGTCATTTTTTCCACATTCTCGGTTGGGTTAAAGATATGATGTCACTAAATATAAGAATTAATGTGAAAAATGACCAAACACGCTTAAATGGGGTTATTTTGTTTAAAAAAATGTGAAACCGTCCACATTATCACATCCAAAAACTTATTCTAATGTTTTATGACCAACAGAGAAGTTGTAGAGCACAACGAGAGCTTTCTAACAATGTAAATATCTTCTGAAAATTCTGAATATGAGTAAAGTTATGAACCGACAAAGTTTTGGGACAAAACAGGGAGCTCCCCCCCCCCCCTTAATTCCCTGAAAATGTTATTTTTTCTAGAAAGTACCGATAAATTCCTGTCGATAAGCATATTAGTTTCGAAGTCGTCGTCATCTTCTCCCCATGGATTGAGAAGTGCTTCGGCGATTTTTAACCATCCCATATAGAGGATAAATTGAATTGAGGTCATGAATGGGAACACAAGATCGATCTGGAATTTAAATGAAAGTCCTTAAGTTTTCGGAAGTATAATACCATATGAGGATCGGAACGTGATCCTTCGACATATTGTCGAGCAATCAAGCAGACGAAAAAGTACCTTAAATCATAGAAATGCGTATATCAGCATAAATAAATAGAAATACATTAAAGGAGGACTTTACAGAGTTTACAAATGTAGTTAGGATGAAAATAGAGAAAATAACCATTCCAAATCTGTTTTTAAAATTTTCTAAAACCACCTAGAAGCCGAGAAAATGAGCTTCAAAACAATGGCCTAGAAAAGTCCTCAGTTTCTATCTGGCCGAATTTTTTCAAAGGATATTTTTGAGTGTTAGATTGATTAATGAATGTTTAGAAAATTTTCTTACAAGGGAAGTGCTGGAAGTGTTTCTGACTGTCTTCAATGCGACATGTCCAATTTTCATAATTTTTTCAAAAATTTCCAAAAAATCGAACTTTGAAGAGCTCTAACTTGACTCAAACTCAATATTTCCGAATGAAATTTTGAGGTTATCATAAAGCCACAATTCTTAATTTATGTGTCAAATTTCAGCAAATTTGGTATAATTTTGTTGTTAACGGATCCGTTTTCAAAAACAGCTAGCTAAAGGTTTGAATATGGGGTTTTTCGAGCTCAAAGACTAAAAATTTGAAAAAAAAAACATTAATTTTTAAAAATGTAGTTGTAATGTCCTATATCAAAACCAAACAAGAATATAAGTGGCACCCTGTCTTTAAAAAGGCAAGTCTGAAGTTTTGTGATTAAAAAAAGTAGTTTTTTATTTGAAATGTTCACTTTTTTATCGGTCGAACTTTGAAAAGCAGTAATTTTGCCAATCACAATATTTCCGTATGAAATTACGATGTAATCATATTCAAGACATTCTTAGCCGACGTACGAAATTTCACAAAAATTGGTTGAAATGTTTTGAAAACGCCGATTTGTTTTAAAAACTGTGTAATTTCAAACCAAATATTTAACCCAATATGCTGAAATTTGACACACAAATTAAGAATGGTAGCTTTATGATAACCTCAAAATTTTATCCAGAAATAATGAGCTTGAGCCAAGTTACAGCTCTTCAAAGTTCGATTTTTTGGAAATTTTTGAAAAAAATCATGCAAATGAGCTATGTCTCATTGAAGACAGTCAGAAAGACTTCAGGCACTTCCCTTGTTTAACTAATTAATTTTTATATAAATTTTTTTCATTTTTTCTTGATTCTTCACGTAAAAAATGCTCGCGGCCTAGTTTTCGTAGCTGGAAAACTAGGCCATTGTTTTGAGGCGGCTTCTAGGTGGTTTTAGAAAATTTTAAAAACAGATTTGGAATGAGAATGAAGTCTATTTTCATTCCAGTTGCAATTAATAGCTCCATGAAGTCCTTTTTCAGAAATAATCTCACATATGAACAGCCAAACAAACAATAGTCGGATAGATAATTGGAAGTGGCACCCAATCATAATTACACAGCCATGCCAACCCGGTTCGAAATTTCTTCACATCTTCAGAAATGACAGTGACATAATAATCCGATTCGATTAATCCCTCTTTTCGAGCATTGTAAATTAGAGCCCACGTCCAATTGAACGGCAGGAAATATTTGTTATAATTGTATTGAATTCCGTCGAAATTCTTTTGCTCGTGCGGTAACATGAAGCCGGCAGCGGCCACTGTGTCCAGGGTTGGGAAACGTTTTCGAGATTTCATTGAAAGATCGCGGAAGATTAGAACCTTAATATTTGGGCGGCGTTGTTTTGAATAAATCGTGTTTTGGGAGCTCCCGATCGATTATTTCGAATAAACTTGAATAATTTATGACACTAACATCAAATGTTAAAGGAGGACATTACGGCGCTAAAGAATGCATCTGCGATGAAAATAGACATCATTCTCATTCCAAATCTGCTTTTAAAATTTTCTAAAACCGCCTAGAAGCCGAGAACATGAGCTTCAAAACAATGGCCTAGAAAAGTTTGGCCGAACTTTTTCTCTGACATTTTTTCGTGTTTTGTTAATAAATATTTATGGAGAACAGTTAATTTAGTCCGTTTTAAATTATTTTTTGCATTTTTCTTCATTTTTCACAAAAATAATGCCCGCGGACTAGCTTTCGCAACTTTTTCTAGGCCATTGTTTTAAAGCTCATTTTCTCGGCTTCTACGTGGTTTTAAAAAATTCTAAAAACTGATTTGGAATGAGTGTGGGGTCTATTTTGCATTCATTAGCTCCAAAATGTCCTCCTTTAATATTTGACCCCCGTTTTTGGCACCTAATGTGCTACACCCGGAAATAAAAGGATTTTAACCAGCCACCAATTAAGTGTCCATTTGAAGTGAATTAAGCAAGCTAAGCAAGAAAATTAAGTGACCACCCGGAAAATGTTTTTCCAAATCTAGTTCGTGTCCAAATTGTACTTCTTTGGGGGTATTGAATTAGGAACCTGATTCACAATCCGTAATTTATGAAGGTGCTTAAAGGAGGACAAGTAGCAGGTTATAAATATTGCTTAATCGATCTGAAATTCAATTTTATATACCGAAAAATAGTGAGAAAATTTGCAATTAATAGAAAAAGGCACCTGGAATCGAACTTGGCGGGAATTTTTACGTTTTTGTGACCAAAGTTCGATTCCGGGTGCCTTTTCTACATTTTTGCAAATTTTTTTTCACATGGTATATAAATTTGAATTTCATATCGTTTAAGAAATATTTATAACCCGAGTATAGTCTTCCATGGTGCAGAATAGGTACCCAAAGATACATATTAAGCAAAAAAAAGTTAAAATGTTGAACTTGACACTTTTTCTAGGCCATTGTTTTGAAGCCACTTTTCTCGGCCTCTAGGTGGTTTTAGAAAATTTAAAAAACAGATTTGGAATGAGAATGAAGTCTATTTTCATCCCAATTGCATTTATTTACTCCGTAAAGTCCTCCTTTAAGTTTGAAAATCAAGTTTTCGGAAGCTCCCGCTTTTTCAAAACTAACCTGGACCAATTCACAGTATCTGACGACATTCCTGCGATACTGTTTCGCACGGTCTGAATCACCGCGGATGTAAGTGGCAGCTGAGAAAGCGATGCTAAAAGAATTATCGAAAATTTCTAAAAAAAAACACGTTTTTCAATAAAAACCCATTTTTTTCAATTAAAAAAAACAAACTTGTCAATAAATCCAATAATATCATATAAATACCAGAATCTTCGTAAAACGGCAGCGACGAAAAATCCGAGAATCCATTCTAGCGGTACGTATGATAACCTCGAATTCATATAATCTGCGATTTTGACAAACGTCGATCTTTGATGCTCGGTGAATAAATATCGATAAAAAATCGATACTAAAAAATATAATCCCAACCAGACGGCGTATTGCATCCAAATCGCCTTCCAAACCGATCCACGCCATCTGAACTGGATTTTCTTGAATTTTTATTGTTTAATTTTTTGATAACCGTAAAATAAGCGCCAGAAATGTCCAGGGTCTTGAAGTGGCGGCTGATTGATTGTAGCTGACGGTCATTGCATTTGGAATGTAGGTACTATTTAAAATATTGTTTTGACAAACAAAACTTTCTATTTACATAATCCTTCCGAAAAAATGCAAATTCTGCAAAAAAGCGACCTCGGAAAGACTAATCATACTAGCACGGGGTACTTCAGTGTATGGGGTTTGTGTCTTCATTGGACGGAATCGAACCCTTGGCATCGGGAATGACGGAAATGTGCGCGCCGCCACAGACCGCAAGACCAAGCGATGCGTAAACTGTTGCAGTTGAAAGTGTGCTTATATAGTGGAGCACCAGAATCGCGTCAAGATAGATGTGAATTGACGTAGTTTTGGTGTGCGTGTTTGTGGAGAAAATTTTTATTTGGCTTTTTTCCAATTTTTTATTTTATTTTTAATTTTTTGATGTTTTTATTGAAATTATTAATAATTATTATAATTGTCCTTTAAATATGAGTATCTAATGGTGGTTCTGTCAAATTTCAGGCCATAAAATTTTGTATTAAAGTGAAAAACAATTTTTTAAAAATTTTTTTATTTTTTATTCGGAAAATTGTGATTTTTCTTCACGTTTTATTGTTTTAAGAACAACCTCTTCATTTCAAGCGTAATCTATTTTTGCCGCAATAATTTAAATGTTTAAATTTATATTCTTTTCAGAAATGGATGGAATGCCATCAAGTTCGGGATTAACTCCGACACCTGCAACCTCAGGAACTTTAAAAACAAAAATTTCGCTAAAAAGTGGACAAATTGTTACACCATTTCACACTTTTAAAACTGAACTTCCAGGTATATTGATTTTTTTTCGAAAAAAATAACATAATCTTTATTTTCAGCACAGAGTGAAATCCAAGGAAGCTATGATCTTCTAGCAGCTTATGACCTCGGACCAGTTTACAAAAAATTCTGCAAATCTCGAAAAATAAAAGATGATCTCGTCTCTTTTCTACCTCACATGTATGGCAATTTCACATTTTCTTCATCAGCCGACGCCGGCTCGCTGAAGGCGTTAGTCGAGAAGCCGCCGATTACGAAAGAGATCTCGACGTTTTCGGCGTCCACGATGCAGGGCTTCAATTTGAGTAGAGGAACGGTTGACGAGAAGTATCGAAGTTTGTTTCACAATACGAAACGAAAAGAGGAACCAGATCATAATATTATTTATCATGAAGGGAAGGATCTTGTGATGGGTAGAATGACGATGATGGAACCTTCAATGATCGGAAATTCTGGATGTAAGATTTAAAATAATGCTTTATTTTAATTTAAAAAACAACAAAACAAAATTTCAGATGATTCGAGCGAAGAATTAGGAAAGAAGAAGAAAAAGAAGAAGAAGGATAAGAAAGAGAAGAAGAATAAGAAAATGGTAAGCTTTTTTCCCAAAAAATCGAAATTCGAGAGAAAAAATGTTACAGAAGCTACCAAGATCTGAGGAATTCAGAGAGTTTGCCAGTGTACCTAGAGATAAGGACGGCAAACCGATAATGGATAAGAATCCAGATGAAGCGGGTGAAAAGAAGGATGTTTTGAAGGAAGAGCCGATGGAAACGCTCTGAGGTGGGTATTTTTGATAGAAAATTGAAATTTTTTATTGTAAGGACCCGAAGAGCTCCCTTTAATGAAATTTAATCGACATTTCACCTAACTTGACGAAGAAAAAACGATTTTCGTTCAAATTTCGAAAAAAAATCCGAAAAGAAAGTTGCTGCGTCAAAATATACCCATTTTTCATTTAGCACACAGTTTAAACCACGAAAAAAACATGGTTTTCATTAAAAATCGAAAAATCCTCATATAACTGTCATTCTTGCTCGAATAGCCATTGCAATATCCTGTCGGCACGATGACATCAGCGCATTTTGAAGCTGTCGTCTTCTGCTTTGACTTCTTTGCCTTTCTAATAATCGTCTATGTTGGAGCATGCAAATATGACATGTCAAGCCCACTGAAATTCATAAAATTTGGGAAATTAAAGACATTTTTTGTTATTACTCAAACCACAACCGAAAAATGCACAAATTAGACACCATCCCGACTCGGCGAAATAAAGTTGTTGTTCCTTTGAAATTTTATTAAAATATGGATTTTTATATTTAAAAAAAACCTCAGTTTTTGGCTCTCTTATATTTGTTGAATGAATAATGTGCATAGTGATGATTATTGGAATAGCAGCGAAAAATGTGGAAATTGAAAGAATGCGGGATTTTTGATGAACGGTTGTTGTGATAAAATAGCCGATAGAGGCTAGAATTGGGGAAATGATGGCGAAGAATAAGGCTGTTATGTCTAAAAAATTTGAATTTTAAAAATTAAAAATTATATTCAATATTGTCAAGATAAAAATTTCTGGCCGCTCGTTTTGCGGAGTGTCGTTGGGAATTTACTCGCAGCGCGACCGCAACGCGCAAGACCAACTGAGGAATTTGAATTTGAGCGCGTTGCGGTCGCGCTGCGAGTAAATTCCCAACGATACTCCGCACAACGAGCGGCCAGAAATTATTATCTTGACAATATTACCCAATGAAAACGAAGTGTTAACCAATTTTCTCCAGGTATACGACGAATCGAAAAGGAACCAATGACAAGATGATGGATATAAATGACCACTTCGAGACACGTTTCGACGATATCCTTCTTTTAAATATAATTTATGAATAAATTTTCAATTTTTTTTGTTATTTTCACTTTTTTCCTAAAAGGTTGGATTTTATGAAATACCTGTCATATCGTTGCATTGACGGAAAAGGTTGGCATTTTGGGTTAGAAGGCTGTAGGAACGGTTTGGAGAACATTTGAGAAGTGACATTTGACGTAGAGGGAATAGTGAGCAGTTGGGAGGGGGCGGGATCTGGGAGTGTTTAAGAAGATTTGTCTCAAATTTTTAAAAATTTGAATTTGAGACATTTTTTGAATTTTTTTGAGACCGGATTTTTAAAAAATACGAAATTTTGCTTTTTTTTCGTAAAATTTAAATAAAAATAAATTTTAAGGATTTTAAAAAGTATTTTCTTGATTTTTAGCACTAATTATTTTTCGCCGTTGAAATTTTTGCGTTTTTTATAAAGTACTAATTTTTATTTTAATAGTGGAAGTTTTCGCGGGGGTAAACTTTAAAAAAATTTTAATTACGAAATTGTCAACTCAATTATTCTTGATCATTGCGTTCGGAAGGCTGCTCAACCTCACAGCCGCTCCGCGCGCACGCACGCGGCTGCCGACACTCAACACTGAAATATTGGCGGGAAAATGAATTTTTCAAAATTTTCCAGTGTGTTGAGTGTCGGCAGCAGCGTCGCGTGAGTGCGGAGCGGCTGTGAGGTTGAGCAGCCTTCCGAGCGCAATGATCAAGAATAATTGAGTTGACAATATTGAAAGTGTGCTCCATTGAGAATTGGTTTAATTTGACCAGTTCCTCGTATTTATCGGTTATGAAAGTGTTTTTGAAAAGAAAAAGAGCTATTGGAGAATATTGTAAGTTATAAACAAATATTCGAAAAGATTTGTATCAATTAAAAAAAAATTTGAATTTGAGACATTTTTTGAATTTTTTTAGACCGGATTTTTTAAAAAATATACGAAATTTTGCTTTTTTTCGTAAAATGTAAAGAAAAATAAATTTTAGGGATTTTTAAAAAGTATTTTATTGATTTTTAGCATTTTATTTTTTTATTTTTCGCCGTTGAAATTTTTGCGTTTTTAAAATAAAATACGAATTTTTATTTTAACGGGGGGAATTTTTCGCGGAGGGAAACATTCAAATTACGATATTGAAAGTGTGCTCCATTGAGAATAGGTTTAATTTGACCAGTTCCTCGCAATTTTCGGTTATGAAAGTGTTTTTGAACAAAAAACAAGAGTTTTGGGAGAATATTGTAAGTTATAAACAAATATTCGAAAAGATTTGTATCAATTTAAAAAAAAATTGAATTTCAGACATTTTTTGAATTTTTTTAGACCGGATTTTTAAAAAAATATACGAAATTTTGCTTTTTTTCGTAAAATTTAAAGAAAAATAAATTTTACGGACTTTTAAAAATTATTTTCTTGATTTTTAGCAAGAATTATTTTTCGCCATTCAAATGTATGAGTTTTTATAAAATACGAAGTCCTCCTAATTTTTCTATTTTTATTCTAATGGGAAGTTTTCGCGGGGGGTAAACTCAAAAATTTAAATTACGATGTTGCAAGTGTGCTTCATCGAGAATAGGTTTAATTTGACCAGTTCCTCGCATTTTTCGGTTATGATAATTTTTTTTTTCGAAAAAAAAACTAGTTCTGGGAGAATATTGTAAGTTACAAATAAAATAAATTCTAGAAAATCCGATCCGTTACGTTTTTTAAATTTTTTTGTCTGAAAATTTAACATTTTCAGAAATTTTTAAAGTATGTATTTAAATTATAGTCTTTATAGTCTGGTGCTGGCCATTACAGGAATTTTTACATAATGTTTTATACCTCAAATTTTTGGCGAGGAATCACAAATTTTTGAATAAAAAAAGTTTCTTGAAACAAAAATTAGTTTTTCGTTATAACGCACTTTTTACATGTGTTTTTACAAATTTCTTACATCTAATGTGAGGACTGCGACGACTTTGACTAGAAAAACTGATCAATTTCGAAATTTAATTTGAATTTATCTCTATAGAGCGCGTTTCATCTCATGTACTCGCATTGCAATATTTTAAAACATTGTTCTGAACTCAATAATGAAAGAAAACTGACCTATTTTTTGAAAATTAGTGGAAAAATGACTTTTTTCACTTTTTGCGCTAATTTTTGAAATTTAATTTGAATTTACTCGATCAAAAAGAAAAAATAGCGCAAAAAGTGAAAAATTGTCAATTTTCTACTAATTTTCAAAAAATAGGTCGGTTTTCAATAATTATTGAGTACAGAACAATGTTTTAAAATATTTCAATGTGAGTACATGAGATGAAACGCGGCTCTATAGAGATAAATTCAAATTAAATTTCGAAACTGATCAGCTTTCCTTGTAAAAATACGTCGCAGTCCTCAAATTAGCTGTAGGAATTTTGTAAAAATTCAAAAAATTGTGGTTCCCCCCGCAAAACTTTAAAAACTTTATTCGGGTTCTTTATTTTTTGAAATTTCCAAAAAATTCAATTTTGATGAATTTTTTAAAATTCATGAAAATTTCATATTTTTCAAAAAGACGCAGGTTTTTGGGTCTGGATTAAATTTCTCTAAATCCTGATAAGGTTTTTGATTTTAGAATTTAAAAAAAATCACCTTTTTGAATTTGATAACGATCCAATAGTCGGAAGTGAAAGAAATCAATTGTATAGCAATGACATTCATAAGAAGAATGGCTTTATGTTTCATTGGGAAATGGACTAGTGTTTTTTTCTTTGCTATTCGAACGAATAGCAGATTGTTGACACTTGGCCACAGTAATCAAGTTATATTCAGAAGAGCGAAAATGTGCTCGAGAAGATTTGGAGAAGAGATTCCGGATTTCGATGAAGACGGAGAAGGGAAAGAAGAAGGCGTGAGGAATGAGAGTTTGTTGGAAATTCTGGAATGGATGAGAAATGATGAGATTGGAAGTGATGCGCAGATGGAAGGGCCGTTTGGAAGGAGGAAAAGTGAGGATTCTTGAGTTGGGAATCTGATTTTAAAAAATCACGAATTTGCAAGTGCGCTCTATTGCAAACCAATCGTTTCAGAAGGGTTTATGCTATTTTTTGACTAATAAAATACACTTTTTCAATGAGAAAAAAATTAGACACGTTTTGGAATACCAATGGAACCCTGTATTGTCAAAAATATTACAAAAACAACATTTTTCGAGAATTTTGAATTTTTATTCATTTTTTCATTGAGAAATTCACTAAATTCTCTAAAAAATTATAAAAACAATTGAAAATGGATAAATTTCGGCTTGAATGTTGAAAAAAAAGCAAAAAAAAACATTTTTAAATTACAATTTTGGTTTTTGGCGCCTTTTTTCTGTGGAAAAATAAATGATGAGGGTATAGGAAAAATGAGGAATTTAGGACAACAAAAATAATTGAAAGCCAGATCCAGATTTTTGCCTTCCAGAAAAAATCAATACATTTTTAGTCACCTACTGCGACTACACGGCAAGCGCTCGAGCAATGAATTCGATCGAAGATTACATCAAAACCGAAGTCTTACCGTTTTATGGAAATACTCATTCGTCAGTGACGGTAACCGCTGAACAAACGACGCTTTTTATGCACGAAGCTCGGCAGGAAATTCGAGCGATGACCGGTGCTGGCGATTTGGATGATGTGATTTTTACGGGAAGCGGCGCGACGTGTGCAGTTGAACTGCTTTTACATTTGATGCAGATTGAGAGAGAGAATGACTTGGTATATACGTTTTAGGGGGCTTCACGTACGGAATAACTGTTTCTAGGGTTTGATTTTTTATTGTCAACTCAAATATCTTTGATCATTGCGTTTGAGGGCTGCTCAACCTCACAGTCGCTCCGCGCGCACGCACGCGGCTACCGACACTCAACAAACTGGAAAATTCGCGGGAAAATGAATTTTTCAAATTTTCCAGTGTGTTGAGTGTCGGCAGCAGCGTCGCGTGCGTTGGGAGCGTCAGTTGAGCAGCCATAACGCAATGATCAAGAATATTTGAGTTGAAAATAGAGAATTGTACCAAAAAATAGATTTTTTAAAGCAAAATGACCAAATAGCATTTAAAAAATAACAAAAATATTTAAAAAGGTGCTTTTTCGGGGAAAGTTATAGATCTATTCAGTTTCAATGCAGAAATTCCGAGAAATTGGAATTTCTCGGTATTTTTTGAACTGTAGTTCTTTCTTCAAGACCCAAACGATTAAATATGTGTCCCTTTAAACAGTTTTATGAACAAAAATTATTTTTGTGCCTACCTCTGCGGAAAACTGTCATTAATGAGCCCAAATGAACTCAGGAGGTCTGAAAAGTCCGAAATAACCAATAAAAAACCGTTTTAGGGCGAAAAAATGAAAAAAATAGCAAAGTGTTATTTTTTCGGCCCAGACAGGCTTTTTGGATCATTTGGGCACAATACTGAGTTTTTAGTAAAATTTCCACAATGATTCGTTGTGGAAATTTTACCAAAAAATTAGTTAGTGAGTTCCAATGACTCGTTGAGACCCATTTAGGCCGAAAAAAGTAACATTTTGCTGCTTTTTTCATTTTTTCGCCCTAAATCGGGTTTTTGGTGGATTTTTCGGGCATTTCGGGCCTCCTGGGTTCACTTGGACTCATACCTGATCGTTTTCCGCAGAGATAGACACAAAAACAAATTTTTGTTCATAAAATTGTTTAAAGGGACACATATTTAGTCGTTTGGGTCTTGAAGTGAGTTCCGTGAAAAATCAATACAAAAGATTGCAATTTCTAGGAATTTTTGAATTTTTTTTTCTAACTGAATATGTCCATGAGTCCGTCATGTAGTTCTATGCCTAATTCGTTCAAATTCGAAAAAAAAAACAAAAACCTGCAATAAAACGTGGCCTAGAAAACCAATTGCAGGGACTAGGCCGTTCGTGGAGCCCGCAGTTTAAATTTAAGCATTTTGACGATCATTGTGTTTTTTGCAGGTTGTTGTGCACTCGTGCCAAGAGCACCACAGTAATCTACTTCCTTGGAGAAAAACTGCGAAAGAATGTCATGAAATTCGAGAAGATTCGAGTGGAAGACTAGATGTTGCTCATTTGATAGAAGTATTGACTAGAATAAACGATTTGAAGGATTCGAGAAAAATCGTTGGAGTTTTCACGGCTTGCTCGAACATCACAGGAGTATTGAATGATGTTCAAAAAGTGACAAGTGTTCTGAAGCAATTTAACGCTATTTCAATATGGGATTACGCGTCAGCGGCACCGTATGTACCCATTTCGGTGAACGGGAATAATCCAATTGATGCGGTGTTTTTCTCCGGTCACAAGTTTCCCGGGGGTGTTTCATCGCCAGGGGTACTTATTGTGAAAAAGACGTTGATTGAGGCGAAACACCCGAAACGGATTGGTGGAGGAACGGTGTTTTTTGTAAGATTTTGTAATTATTTAATTATTGTCAACTCAATTATTCTTGATCATTGCGTTTTTGGGGCTGCTCAACCTCGCAGACGCTCCGCACGCACGCACGCGGCTGCCGACACTCAACACACTCGAAAATTCGCGGGAAAATGAATTTTTCAAATTTTCCAGTGTGCTGAGTGTCGGCAGCCGTGTGCGTCCGTGCGGAGCGTCTGTGAGTACTTTGATGATTATTAAATATATAAAAATTGTTTTTAAAAAAATAATGAAAACCCTTATTGTCACCTATTTGGGTTTCTATGCCATCGGCTTCGGATTACAAACCATTGATTTATTTGGATTCTTGCCAAATTTTTGATTTTCTTCACTTCTGAGAAAGCTTTCTGAGTAATGGCCTAGAAACCCGAATTGTTGAATTCTAGGCCACCCTCTATTTTTAATTACATTTGAGCTCAGAAATGCATTTAAATAGACTTCCGATGAGTAAGAAAACGATTATCTAACAATTAATATCGAAAAAATATTAAATTAGAAATGCATTTCTAGGCCATATTCTATAGATTTAAACAATTCTGAGGACATGCCCCTAAATGTCGAACGGTTATTGATTTCTTTTGTTTTCCAGGTGAATCAATCAAATGAATGGTATCTTAAAGAAGCAGAACATCGAGAAGAAGGTGGAACGGCGGACGCAATTGGAGCGGTTCGATTAGCAATGTCTGCGAAATTGAAAAGAACGATTGGCGAAAATAATATCGAACAAATTGAGGAATTTGTTGTTTCGAAGATTATCGCAAAATTTCGAAACTGTGAGGAAATTGTGCTTCTAGGACCGCCAACGAAGACGAAGAGACTTGCAGTGTTCTCGTTTTTGGTCCGGGAAAAGGGAACGGGATTGTTTTTTCATCATAACTTCATTTCTGCACTTTTGAATGATTTATTTGGAATACAAACGAGGGCTGGATGTATGTGTGCTGGACCGTATGCTCACAAACTTTTGAATATTGATGAACAGGTGAAATTTTTGTTACGTTAAAGGAGAGGTGTCACTTTTTTTGTAAAATTCGCAATAAAAAGTAAGTTTTCATAAAAATTCGAAAAAAAATTAAAAATCACAGCGCAAAAACATTTAAACAACAGTTTTCTATTCCATTTCCAAAATTATAGATTAAAATACCAATTTTTCAGATATAAAGGGTTGAAATAAGTAGCATACTGCCTTTAAGTGGTTGTGGAGCTTCGGAGAGCTTAGAAATGGGTTTGAAATGGATAAGAACGTTTTTTTTCTACGAATCGATAGTAAAACAGTTTGTAAAAAGAAAAGTATTGAAAAAAATCGAATATAGACATTTTTAAAACAATTTCCGCCGACCAACTTTCTTCAGAAATGTCTAGAAAGTTGGTCGGCAGGAAATTTGAGCTTATATAAGCTAAAATGTGTATATTCGATTTCTTTTCAGTATTTTCCTTTTTACAAACTGTTTCACTATCGATTGATAGAAAAAAAACGTTATTGTTCATCTCACACCCATTTCTGAGCTCTCTGGAGCTCCGCCATCCGTTAAAGGCAGGGTGCTACTTGTTTTAATCGTTAATATCTTGAAAATTTATATTTTGATCCATAATTTTGGAAACAAACCTAATCTTGTCGATTTTTTTGAGCTGTTGTTTTTTTAAACCAATTTTTAAATATATTTCCGCCTAAATTCGATTTTTTCAATTGTTTATATTTTCTGCAAACCCCATTTTGGAATTAATCGGAAATATCCCTAAAAACGAAGTATTTCACTTTTTCAGCTTTCCGAACGATTCCTTAATGCGATTCGCGAATCATCGCAACTCGATCGTACCCATTTAAGACGACATGCTGAATATTCACAACAGGAGTTTCTTCGACCCGGATTTACTCGAATCTCATTCCCCTACTTTTTCTCAATGTCTCAAATTGACCACGTACTTGATGCATTGGTGTTTGTTGCTCGAAATGCGGCGGATTTTTTGCATTTGGTAGACTTTTTCTGAATCTAAGGGGTTGAATTAGGTTTCCTTGCAGTACCAAATGAATTGCGAGTCTGGAGAATGGCATCATAAGAATCAGCGAGTGTTTCACGGACGGAAATGGTTGGGATTTGCGAAATTCACGGAAAACGGGTTGATTAATGGGGAGAAGAAAGTGAAGAACGCGGAGGAAGTGGTGAAAAGCTTACAAGAAATGATCAAAATTGCTGAAAACTTAAAAGTGACGAAAAATGAGGATATTAGCAGGATGCCGGATGGAAGGATAGCTGTGGAAGAGGGTAATAAGGATTTGAGATGGTTTGTGCTACCGATTGAGGTGATTTGCTTTGAAGTTTTGAAAAAAGAAGTTTTTTTGGCCTAGAAATCAACAAAATGGGTTTCTAGGACATTGTTTCTACACGGCGGGATAAAGTGAATCGAAATTGTCGTCATGTACAACGCTTTGTGTGCAGTACACCGTTACGACAAATTGCACACAAAATTCGAATTTTACGGCATTTTAACGTCTACAGCGCATGAAAAAATGAATTCTGCACGTTAAATACATTAAGCATGGCCTAATCTAATTTTTTCCACTCCGAATTACAAAATTGCGTCCCTGAATAGCTGAATATAACGCGTTTTGTGAAACCGTGCCGCACAATTGCAAAAACGCCACTCCCGCTTTTCTGCGTTCAATTGTTAATTGTCGTACTGAATTTTCTTAGTTATAATCGGTTCACCTTAGCCCACCGTGATTCTAGACCATTTTATGAGATCTGGCCTAGAAACCCAAAGATGGCCTAGAAACTCGAATCAGCGGAAACTAGGCTAGACTTTTTTGAAATCGGATTTTTCCTCGTTATTTTTCGAAATTTTGAAATTAACGAAATTTCTATTAAAAGAAATAAGGCCTTGTATCTAATGTAGGTCAGAAAATCAAAAAATGTATGATATCAAAACTGTAAGGACCCAATTTGTCGGAAAATCGATGTTAGCATTATGGCCTAGAATACCTAATCGCTGAAAACTAGGTTATTTTCCTATCTGGCTCAAGATTTTCGGTTTAAAACGAAAATTTGAAGATTGCTGAAATTCGAGCCGGAAGAGACGTCAAAGTACACAAATGTCCGATTCAACCAGTTCGGTATGAAGAAGGGAGAAATGATGAAAGCGAGGGAAACGATGTGATACCGAAAATAATAGAAAAATTGAAAATTGAAGAAGAAAAAAGAAGTGCTGAAGAAAGTGATTTTATATGTCCGTTGAATCCAGAACAGCCGATCGGGAAACGAGGAATTGAAGGAGATGTTGGAAAGGATCAGAAAGAGGAGGAAGAAGTGAAAGAAACTGAAGATTGGAATAGGAGGGTGATTGTGGAAAGGAGGGAAATGAGTAGAGAAGAGGAGGATGGATTGGATTGGCATGTACCGCCGTTAGAGATGTATAAGAAGGTGACGGATGTTGTGCATCAGATGAAAATGATCAAGGTGGAGGTTTTTAAATGGAATTTTATTTGAAATATGTGGGTTTCAGGAAGGAGACAAGGTGCTGGTTTGTCTATCAGGTGGCAAGGATTCGTTGTCATTGTTGCATATTTTGAGGTTTTATCAACAGAGGTGTTTAAAAGCTAGAAGGTGGGTGAGGCGAGAGATGTTCTTTGCTGATTTTCGGGAAAATTAGATTTTAAAGGTTTAAAGACAGTGTGTCATGAATTTCAAAATTATTGGCCAAATGAGAGCTCGAGGGACGCACGTCTTTACCAGATGGCCTAGAAAACCAAAATTTCCTTATTATTTTTTTACGTTTTTGATAAAAATCGATTTTAAAAGTTTTTTTGGGACAATCGGATTTTCCGGTCTTAAAGGGGGAGTTCCAGAACAATAACTTTATTTTGAAAGACGGCTTTTGTCGAAAATTAGTTGACAAACCGAAAAAAAACGTTTTAAAATAATTTGGTTTTGGTTTAATAGACGAACTTGGGTTTCTAGTCCCCTACATTTGTTTTTCTAGGCCATTTCGGTTAGATAATTCCCAGATTAACTGTTTTTCGCCTTTTTGGGATATTTTTACAAAAATAACAATAATGGGAAATGAAATTCTTTTAAAATTTGGCAGAAATGCTATTTACGCTAAACACAGGCTAAGCATAAATAGCGGAGCCTCGTACTGGATGAAAGTGGCCTTGTTCTTATCAGCATATATATTTTTTTCGCCGGGATTGCGGATTATCGATAAAAAATAAAAAATTTGAAATATGGGAGGTCAAAAATATGTGAAATCTCGTTTTTAACCAAAAAAAGGCAGAAAAGTTCAAATTAAGTACCATATTCCAATTTTCAGCACTTCGTTCCAACTTGGAGCGATTACAATCGATCCAGGATCAAGTGAATATAATCCGAGACCTTTGATTGAATATTGTAAAAGTCTGAATATCGATTACTTTTACGAAGAGCAGGATATTATTGGAGCTGCGAAAAAGGTGCCGGGATTACGGTCGATTTGTGCGTTTTGTAGTCGGATGAAACGAGGACGGCTCGCAGCAGCGGCACAGTATTTTTAAAATAATTTTAAGGGGTTCTAAAAAGTAGGAGTTTGTTATAGGCTTCATGGTTGGAATGTTCTAGCAATGGGTCAGCATTTGGACGATTTGGCGGAAAGTTTCTTCATTGCAGCATTTCAGAATGGGAATTTGAGTACGATGAAAGCGCAGTATGAGACAAAGTAGGGTGTTTTGTGCATTTTAGGGTCTTTCCTAATCTTAACGTTCAGAGATGGAACTCTTCGAGTCATTCGACCATTGGTATTTGTAAGGGAGAAGGCGTTGAGACACTTTGCGGAGGAAAAGAGTACTAGTTTTTCATTTACAGAAAAAACTGGGTTTTAATTTCAGAACTACCAGTTGTTGCTGAAAATTGCCCGGCTTGCTTTAACCAAGCGACAGAGAGACACAGAGTTAAACAGTTGTTGGCGCAGCAGGAGTTGGTTTTCCCAGAATTGTTTAATTCATTGAGATCTGCTTTGAAACCGCTTTTGTTGGTGAGTTTTTTTTGAAATTGGCTTAAAGACAGGGTCTTAGGGCTTCAAAATTTAATGATTTTTTAAATCCAATTTTGCAGGTTGATTCACCGCATACCAGTGAGATGAGATCACAAGCGATTGCGAATATTGTGAAGGAAAATCGATAATTGTTAACCGCATCATGTTGTTTTGTTGTTTGTTGTTATTTAACATTGTTATGCAATTTTTATTAAAGTCAATAATTTACAAAAAATTATTTAAAGACGAACTAACACTTATTTCTCTGGTTTACCGAAATAGCTTCCGTTATTTCTAAACGTGGCAAATCTGACACCTTTCGGCGGTTCGGTGGATAAAGAAGATTTGGCACCAAGTGGCCAAATATAGGAATTACACTTTTTTTGAAGAATGCCGACGATTTCCGGAAACATTGATTTTATTTGGATTATAAATATTTTTCTTATTATTGTCAACTCAATTATTCTTGATCATTGCGTTCGGAAGGCTGCTCAACCTCACAGCCGCTCCGCACGCACGCGACGCGGCTGCCGACACTCACACACACTGGAAAATTTGAACAATTCATTTTCCCGCCGATATTTCGGTGTGTGTGAGTGTCGGCAGAAGCGTCGCGTGCGTGCGGAGCGGCTGTGAGGTTGAGCAGCCTTCCGAACGCAATGATCAAGAATAATTGAGTTGACAATAGAGAAAAAAAGGTATTTGAAAATAAACTGTGCGAAAATACCGTATTCATTAAAGGGACATAACTATTCTCAAGTTATTAATTATTGAACAAAATTGAACCAAAATTCAAATTTTGCATTTAAAAAATAAATCGCAACTATCAAAAATTTTAATTAGCGACTGTTATTTGTAAATTGAAACGAAAAACTTTAAAAAAGCTTATTTTTCATATTTTCGCTAAAAAAGCAGAGGTGAAAAATGATATGTCCCTTTAAAAAATGGTAGATTTCAATAGAGCGCAGTTTCTTTTTAAATAATTGATATAGTGGCTTCTGGGATGGTAATCCTTTTGAAAAACCGAAAAAAAAATCTAAAATTCCCCAACGTTTTGGTGAATGTGTGTTCTAATTGATCGGAATTCAGAATCTGGATAAGAAAAAGGTAGGAAAATGGCAAAAAAGGCAGAAGGCTCATAAATTTAAAAATAATAAATAAATGGTTGTAGAATATAAAATCCATAAGAAAAATGTGAGATCCAAATCAAGGTGGTTGTCCGAAATGATAAATTTTGATTGATATCACCTTCTATAAGCAAGGGGTTTTACAACTTGTATAGTTTAACACATTTGGGATTCAAGTTAAGGAATTGATTGACAGGAAATCAGTTAAAGACAAGGTGTCATTTATTTTTAAAGTCTATTTTTAATTATTGATTGATTTCGAAATTATTTTAGACAACTTATTGAACTCCAAATTACCCGTTTTTTAATGGAAATTTCGAACTTTAGAGAACGAAAATATTCTCAAATTTCGAGATAAAAAACATGGAGTTTTTCTTAAAGACAGTGTTCCAGTGAATATGACATCTAAAGTTATCTAAAAATATAAGTACCGCTGGAATATTTACGAAAAAAATTTACAACTTGGCAGGAATTTTAAAGAAACTTTGAATAATAGAAATCCAAGTCATATTAAGTACAGTAACCAATCTAGGGACCTTAAATTTTGCGATTTTAGGTTTTTTTCAAAATTTTGAGAAAAAATTCGTTTCTGTTCATTTATGGAAACATTTTCAGAATAATTCCTTGAACTTCAGCTATTAGCCTTGACCATATTTACTGGTACACTGTCTTTAAGTGGAATTCTCTAAAGATTTTAAAAATTCTTATTTAATTACATAAAGTACTCAATAGGAGCTAATACATTCATTTATTTACACTGACTGTTAAAATAAGTGGCACCTTGTCTTTAACTAAATTCATGTCATGTCAATCAAGTTTCTAACTTCTATCGCAAATGTGTTAAATAACTTATCATAAAAATACAAGCTGTAAAAAGCTGCTTATGGTTTTTTAAAAAATTCTTAAAGACAGTGTCCCAGTAAATAGGACCTGAGTATACAAAACTTGGCAAAAACCGGAAAAGATGTGTCCAGTTAAAAAGAAAACTTCAAATCGAGCCGCCACCGGAAAAACAATAATTGTGTGAAATTACAAAAAGTGTCGGAAAACGGCACGCGTCGGTGCACCAAATGTGGGCGGAGCTTCGAGGGTCAAGAAGTATTTAAGAAACCCGTATTACATGTTTATTTGGTATTATTTGTGAGCGAGAATGGTGAGCATCTGTTTATCGAAAACTCAAGATGAGCTCTGGAAAAATAAGTTTTCGAGCCATGTGATGGAAATGATTGTTACCAGGCCTGGAAGGTGAGTTTTATAATGTTTTACTTATTTTATAAATAATTGACTTCAGAAAAATGTTCCCGAAACTGGAATACGTCGTAGAGGGACTGAAAGAGGATGCCCATTACGCAATGGTTTTAGAAATTGAAGATGTTGATGAAAATCGCTACAAATTTTCAAATGGTTCTTGGATACTGAACGGACGGGCTGACGAAAGAAAGGTGCCGGTGAAGAGAATATGGCATGCTCATGGGGTTATGACTGGGAAGCAGTGGATGAGAGATCCCATCGATTTTGAAAGGGTCAAGATTACGAATAATGAGAATGATACTTGTCCGTCTAATGTGAGTTTTTGAATTTGGTTTTTGTACGTCAAAAATGTCCAATGCCTTATGAAATAGTGCACGAGAAGTACAACAATTAATTTTTTTAAAAACTTCTGTGAAATACTTCACGAGAAGTACAAAAATTAATTAGCAAAAAATTCTGTGTAATAGTCCACGAGAAGTACAAAAATTAATTTTTAAAATTTCTGTGAAATATTCCACGAGAAGTACAAAAATTAATTTTTAGAAATTTCATGAGATACTCCACGAGAAGTCCAAAAATTAATTTTTAAAATTTCTATGAAATAATTCGTGGAAAGTTTAATTTTTCAAATTGTTTTTTAAAATTTCCACGAGAAGTACTAAAATTAATTTTCAATTTTTTCATGAACACTGAAACATCTTTTTTTTATTGAAATAAATATTGTTCACGAGAAGTACAAAAATTCAATTAAATAATCCACGAGAAGTTCAAAAATAAATTTCAAAAATTATGTGTCATATTCCACGAGAAGTGCAAAAATTAATTTTCAATTTTTGAAATAATTTATGAAATAATAATTTATAGTAAAACATCTTTTTTAAAATTAAAATTAATCTAGTTCACGAGAAGTACAAACAATTTATTTTCAAAAAGTCTGCGAAATATTCCACAAGAAGTACAAAAATAAATTTTAAAAAAATCCGTGAGATACTTCACGAGAAGTACAAAAGATAATTTTTAAAATTTCTGTGAAGTACTTCACGAGAAGTACAAAAATTACCTTTCCAAAAGTCCATTAAATAATCCACGTGGAGTACAAAATGTGAACCTCTAAACTACCGTAAACACTCGGATATCATCATTAGTGACACTTTGATTAAAATTTCTAGGCAATTTTGTAGATTCTCATCTTTTAGTAAATTTCACATTTTTCTTCAGATCTTCCTCTACTCAATGCAAAAATACATCCCAGTATTGAGTATTTATGAGTCATCAACCAATTCACCATTTGCGGTGGAGTCCCAAGCCTCTAGATGTGTGGCTACATGTCGGATTCCTTATACAGAATTTATTGCGGTCACTGCTTATCAGGTAAAATTTTGCAACCGCTGAAAATCACGTTTAAATCGGAAATGTTTAGAATCAAGCGGTCAAATTACTCAAAATTGAGAATAATAAATTCGCAAAAGGATTTCGCGACATCTACACAACTTCGGAGAATCGGAAGAGATCTTCTCCACGGTCGGATGATGGCTCAACAAGTGAAGAAGCTTCAACGAGTGAAGACGCATCTCAATTATCATCCCCACTGCCGAAAAGGACGAGAACTAGCCTTCCAGTGGTACCTCTCCAATCGATAAGTCCAACCATGTTCCAATATAACCCGTTACCTTACTCTCCATACTTTTTCTCTCATTTCCTTCCATTTTTCCAACCGTTTCAATTTCCCAATTTACCCGATTCTTTCCCATCCGAGACAAATCTCGAAAAACAGTGAATTCCGGGTATTTTTAAATAGTTTTCCGTGTTATTTTGTTGTTATTTTTTCCAATAATAAAAAACCAATGGCAAATGTTCTCTAACAGCTGTTATTGATAAGATTTTTGATTTTTTCTTCCAAGGAACCTTAGGAAACAGATGGATGGCATTTTGTTTTATTTTTTGAAATCGTCACTTACTTCTTTTTCCATTTTTAATTCCAGAAATGCGTGTTTTGCTCGTACTTCTGGTTTTCGTCGCCATTGCATCGTGCTGCAATAATTATGACAAATATATGAAATTGTTCTGCAAATATGGAAGTGAGACAAATCCGTGCACTATTGAGCATCGTAGGTTATTCGAGAAATCTTCGAAATTTGGTGTAGAAATTGTCAAAGAAAATTTTAAAGCATTATTTTGTGTGAATTTTTATAATTTTTGCTTTTTTTCCGATAGAAACTAAAAATTTATTAATTTATTTCAGTGACATTATTAAGCTAGAAACACACAGTAGGAAATTAAAGGCGCATGCATATTTTTGCTACCGGGTCTCGACACGATTATATAAAATTACTGTACTTCAAAAACGCAATTTTCAAATATTCATATTTAAATGAGTGAAAATCAGTTTTTGGACATTTTTAAAGAAAATATTAATAATTTTTGCAGAGGGGGCCTTCAAGTCAGCCTGCTGCTCTCTTCCAGGTCGTTGCAGCTTCTCAGAATTCCCAAAAGATCAAGTCTGCTGTTTCAGTCAGAGTTGTTTGGATCGATGCTATCCAGGGAAAAGATATCAACTTGGATCGGTTTATTGAATAAATGATGGCTATTGATTTTCTGTACAACTTGAATGAAAAAATAAAAAAAGTTCAAATCTCAAAAAATGTGTTCGGGGAAAAAAGAAAACAACTGTTTACTTTCACATGTTTCTTGAGAATGCTTTTTTTTTTGTTAACCTTTCAATTAATCGGAGTTCTGTTTAAAAAAAAAGAAAAAATTACCAGTTTATTGGATTTTATGAAGAAAAAGCACAACTGGAAAGTTATTGATTTGGCTGAACTGTCATGTTGATGGTAACCTGAAGTTAGAGTTCAAATACTGTAAAATAAAGAAACCACGCTCTATCGAAATTCTAAAGATTTAAGAGGAACATCAGGTTTTTTGTACCACGTTACAAACTTTAAAAATTCGTTTGCAAAAAAAAATATTCGAAAAAAAAAGAAAAAAATGTATATAGAAAGTCGATAATAATTTGTTCTCTAAATTTTTAAAAACTATTGTGTCCCTTTAAAAGATACGGTAGTTTCAAATTTCCCTTTCTAGCTCTCACTTTAATTTTTGTTTTATCCCTCTCTGCCACCAAACAATCGAAAACTTTACTCATCATTTTCGCCATATCGGCAGCTCTCGTGTCAGTTATTTTCTTCGCTGAAACACAATTCATTCTGTTGAAAAATCAATAAAACAAAATTTACGAGATTCCCTCTCCTTTCTTATAATTTCAAGCTGTTCGGTTGAGTGACAAGGCCCGCTGAAGACTGAAACTCTGTTCTGGAAGAAGAAAATGAGCATTAAATGATTAAAAAATTTGAATGTTTTTTAAAACATACAGGTGCATTTTTCACATTCAACAATTCTGCAGAAAACGGCTGTTCGCTTGCATCCCATTCCTTTTCAGAACATGATTGAAGATTTTCACCGGTTTCTTGAAAAATAAGGTGAATTTTTAACATTTTTAAAGGGGGGGGGGAGCTTTACAGAGCTAATTAAGGCGTCTGGGATGAAAATAGAGAAAATACTCATTCCAAATCAGTTTTTAAAATTTTCTAAAACCACCTAGAAGCCGAGAAAATGAGCTTCAAAACAATGGCCTAGAAAAAAGGGGCCGCTTGCGAAAACTAGTCCACAGGCATGAAAAATCCGAAAAAAGGTCTATTATTCTGCATAATTATTTATTAACGAAACACGAAAAAAGCTCATCGGAAAAAGTTCGGCCACTTTTTCTAGGCCATTTTTTTGAAGCTAATTTTCTCGACTTCTATGTGGTTTTAGAAAATTTTAAAAACAGATTTGGAAAGATAATGAAGTATATTTTCATTTAAGATACATTTATTATCTCAGGTAAGTCCTCCTTTAAAAAAAATCCACAAACCTTCCTCCTTTATTACAAGTTTTGGTAACATTCTGATCGACTTCGCATTGTCAAATTCGTTGGCTTCCTTTTTACCTGCTGGGGTTTTTTTGTCACCCATTTTTTTTCTTTTTTTTAAATAATAAATATTGGAAATGATCAATTTTGTTACTACTTATTATTTGAAAAAGCCTAAAAACATTGGGTCACGGCGTATTTTAGGCGTATTTTATTTTTTTGAAGTTTTCATTTGAATTGATTTTCATGATGACGTCATATGACATTTCCGTATTAAATTGTATATTTAATAAAACCAATTTTTAAATATTTATTTTATTAACGTCATAACATTTACATTTTAAAAAAACAGATAAAGGTGCCATTCGAATGATAAAATTTGAAGTGTGGAATATAAATTAAAATCTTTCGAAGTTATTATTTTTAAAGTTAACAATCTTGCCAAAGTTATACCTGCATTATAAAGAACAGAAAAATAAACATTGAAAAAAAAGGGGAGGAGGCAAGGGCTCAAAAAAAAAGGGGGGGGGGGGGGGGGGCAAGGGCTCATTTAAGAGGATATAGCGAGACAACTGTTCGGTTCGGTTGAATTAGGGCTTTGGGGGGATAATAAATGTACCTTAAATGAAAATAGACTTCATTCTCATTCCAAATCTGTTTTTAAAATTTATTAAAACCACCTAGAAGCCGAGAAAATGAGCTTCAAAACAATGGCCTAGAAAAAAGGGGCCGCTTGCGAAAACTAGTCCACAGGCATGAAAAATCCGAAAAAAGGTCTATTATTATTTATTAACGAAACACGAAAAAAGCTCATCGGAAAAAATCCGAATAAACGAGGGTAGGCCAAGTGCTTGGAGGCACATGTGTTCGTTTTTTATGGACCTATTCAGTTTGAAAAAAAAATACAAAAAATGTCGAGAAATTCAATGCAGAAATTGCAGAGAAATGTCGAGAAATGCAGAGAAATAGCAATTTCTCTGCATTTCTCGGCATGTCTTTTTTTCGACCAAGACAGTCTTTTTGGGTCTAAATCAGATATTTTGGGTATCTAAGGGCCATTTGGACTCACTTCTGATTTTTCGGTAAAGTTTCCACAATCATAGACACAAAAACAAACATTTTCCATAAAATTGTTCAAAGGGACACAGATTAAAACGTTTGGGTCTTGAAGAAATCTGGTTCAAAAAATGTAGAGAAATTACAGTTTCTCTGCATTTCTCGGCATTTCTCTGCAATTTCTGCATTGAATTTCTCGACATTTTTTGTATTTTTTTTTCAAACTGAATAGGTCCATTAATAAAGCATTTTCCATGGTTTAAAAAAATAGTCGAAGTAGAATTCGATTTCCCATTTAATGATTTTATTTTATTTTTCGTGCTGCTTCAGGCTAGACGCTTCTACAGGGTGCGTGGCCTAACTTTTTCAACGCACGAACACTTGTGCCTCCAAACACTTGGCCTACCCTCGAAAAAACATTTTAAAAAAGGACTAATATAAGCATTTTGCATAACTATTCGAAACACGAAAAAAGCTCATAGGAAAAAGTTCGGCCACATGTTCTAGGCCATTGTTTGGAAGCTCATTTTCTCGACTTCTAGGTGGTTTTAGAACATTTTAAAAACAGATTTGGAATGAGTTAAAGTCTATTTTCATTTAAGATACATTTATTATCTCCGTAAAGCCCTCTTTTAAACCAGTTTAACCAGTTTAACCGGTTCGAACCGCTTCGGCTCAAAACAGTTAAAGGAGGGCTTTACGGAGCTAATGACTGCATCTGGGATGAAAATAGACTTCATTCTCATTCAAAATCTGTATTTAAAATTTTCTAAAACCACCTAGAAGCCGAGAAAATGCGCCTCAAAAAAATGGCCTAGAAAAAGGGGCCACCGGCGAAAACTAGTCCGCCGGCATTATGACATGAAAAATTAAAAACAAACGTTTAAAAAAGGACTAATATAAGCATTCTGCATAAGTATTTATTAACGAAACACGAAAAAAGCTGATAGGAAAAAGTTCGGCCACTTTTTCTAGGCCATTGTTTTGAAGATTTTTTTATTTATTTTCATGGCATAATGCCGGCGGACTAGTTTTAGCCGGTGACCCCTTTTTGTAGGCCATTGTTTTGATGCGCTTTCTCGGCTTCTAGGTGGTTTTAGAAACTTTTAAAAACAGATTTGGAATGAGAATGAAGTCTATTTTCATTTAAAGGGGGGTGGGGGCTGAGGGGACGAAATAAATGGTTTAAAAATGATGAAAGTATGATAGTTTATAAATGAATGAAAAAAATCCAAAGAAAAACTCGAAAATAGCGGAAAAAAATTCGGAAAAAAAAATAAAACCGGTTTTCAGCCTAATTTCCTAAGAAACGCTTTTTGGTTCTCTAGGTCGTTTGTTTTTTTCTCGGCCACCTGATTATTTTTTGAAAATTTACTTTTTATACTCTTTTATGGATAATTTTCTCTGAAAAAAAATTGAAAAGAAAAGAAAAAAAATAATTTTTCAAAAAAAAATCAGGCGGCCGAGAAAAAAAAACAAATGGCATAGAAAACCAAAACGCATATCTTCGGCCATTAGGGCGAACAGCGGGTTCATTGTTTTTTTTTCAGAATTTTTTCGCCATTTTCGATTATCCGGTTTCAATTTGAATAAAATACAATATTTTTCGCGTTTTCATATTAACCCGAACAACAACAATAATTGATCGTTGTTCAATTTCCCATTTTCTTCCGATAATATCACTGAGGTTTGAATTAAAGTTTTTACGTTCATTTCCAATTGTATGTATGCCATTTCTCGAAACTTTTTTCGCTTTTCTGGAAGCTCTGATTGTGAATATGGCCGCAGAAGGACTGGATGATTAACCATTTGTTCTTGCATCTGTATTAGTTCCTCAACTGGTTGTTGCTGAAAAAGAAAAAAAAACAATTTCAAGATGAGAAAAGTCTTGTACCGTTTGCGATTTTAATGTCCGCAACAACGTTAAGCTTCTTCCAATACTGTGCATCATGATCGTATTCAAATTTTCCATACATTTATATGAGATTAATGGGCAACATATAGTTTTCAGTGGACCAGGCCCAAGTATAACTCCATATTCTGCTAATAATTTCGAATACAATGATTGATCTGGTTGTTTCAAATAGTTTATCAGATCATTGAGTCCTTGATGCTTCGGAAAATCTTGATTTACCATGTTCAACTGTTGCCAAATCTGAGATATTACAACGTTTCCCGCCACTAGATGCATAATTAACATGTCACGAAACGACTTCTCTTGTTCATCTTGAATTTGTTGCTCGAAATAATTCAATGTTTCAATGATAAATGGATGAAGCGCTATTTTTCGATCACACCCGGTCAACTGTTGAACAAAACTAGCAGATAATCCAAATTTCAGTGGAAGCTTTTTTAAAAGTGATTGCAGCTGCAGAAGTGGTGGTTCAACCGATTTTTGTCTTTGTACAATTGTGTTTTCCTGAATTGTTTTGCTATTGGTTACGTTTCCGTAAATTCAGAACCACTTTTGCGCGTCACTACAATGCTACGCAGTGACGAGGGCCGTTGTTTAGCTTAAATATTTTACAACAAAAATTTGAATATTTTAAGCGCATTTTTTTGAAGAAAAAACGTTTTTCGATAACGGGAAAAAGGAAAAAGGAAATAAATATTTGAAGAGTGACTAAATAACTGTTTGAAGACCCTCTGAAACCCTCAGAACCCTCAGAAAGTTGCGGGAATTTTTGTGGCATATTTTTTCAGACAAACTCACATTTTTTTTAAAATTTTGCAACCGTTTTTCGTGTTTTCATTTCATATTCATCTTATTCGTAACATTTGAAAACCTATACAACATCTTTTTTTTTCGAAATTTGCGGAAAAAATATTCCAATTTTTGTTGTAAAATATTTACGCTAAAAAACGACCCTCGTCACTGCGTAGCATCGTAGTGACGCCAAAAAGTGTTTTTGAATTTACGGAAGCGTCTATTGGTTGTAGGTACGCGCTTTATGCACTTTTTTTGTATCTTAAATTAAAATAGACTTGAGAACCGGTCATCATTCAAAAAAGACATTTTTTCAATTTTTCGTTTAAAGGAGGACTTTACGGAGATAGTAAATGTACCTTAAATGAAAATACACTTCATTCTCATTCCAAATCTGTTTTTAAATTTTTCTAAAACCACCTAGAAGCCGAGAAAATGAGCTTCAAAACAATGGCCTAGAAAATGTGGCCGAACTTTTTCCTATGAGCTTTTTTCGTGTTTCGTTAATAAATGGTTATAGAGAATGCTTATATTAGTCCTTTTTAAAAAGTTTTTCTTTTTTTTTTTGGATTTTTCATGTCATAATGCCCGCGGACTAGTTTTTGCCGGTGGTCCATTTTCTAGGCCATTTTTTTGAGGCGCATTTTCTCGGCTTCTATGTGGTTTTAGAAAATTTTAAAAACAGATTTGGAATGAGTATTTTCTCTATTTTCATCCCAGACGCATTCAGTAGCTCCGTAAAGCCCTCCTTTAAAGGTAGAACCTATAGTAAGACATCAGTTAAAACATTTTTATCTTTAAAAAATCAATAATACCTGTAAATCCATCTTCACTGTACTTAAAAAATCCAAGCCGGTTTCAATTGATTTCAAATAATGATCTATTTGAAAGTTGAAGCCCTCTACCTCGTGGCGTAAGCTGACCCGTGCTTTTGCTAAAACCAGAGCTTTCGCTTCAACAATTACCCGACTCAGATCTTCCACAAGCGCTGAATATTTGTTCGAGTTTTGAATAAAAAACAATGTTTTAATAGGCAGTTGTTCGAACAGTTTTTCCTAAAAAAAAAACACGTTTTGTGAGAGTAATTATGACATTTCAGGTACTTGAAGCTTTGAAAACTTGTAGGATTCAGCTAGAAGAAGTTTTTCTTGAATTGGGATTTGTTTAGTAGTTATCAAAAAATCTTCACAGCTTGTCTTCAAAAACTCAACGTTGTATTTGTTGGCCAATGCAAGAATATTATTGAAATTATCACCTGAACTTAAAAATTTTTGAACAAGTTTACTTCCTCGAATTTTTTCACGCTTCTTTAAAAATTTTTTAATGTAGGGGGAGGGGGGCGGCGGATGGAAAAAATATATCTAGGATGCATAGGATGCACGAAAAATCAACTCCCTAAAATTCTGGCGTCTTTTAACGTTGAACGTTTTAGAAATTGACCCACTATTTTATGCTCCCGACATCTTACGGGCCGCGCGTACTGCTATCTTTATCATTAGATATCCGGAAATGCCTTTCTTCAACTACTTTCGGGATCCCGTCTGAGTACCCGAGCTTGGTCTTTTGGACCACGTGGGTTTTAAATTGATAAAATGTGAAACAAAAGTTGTAAGAATTAAAAAAGAAAAGAAAAAAAAAGTTAAAACGAGCCGAAAAAATCCAAAAAACCTCAAGCAAACTAAATTCCTATAAAATCTGTTGAATATATTCGTGATCTTGGAATTTTGATTGATTCCCATCATAAAGGACGGCTTTACGGAGATAATAAATGTAACTTAAATGAAAAAGACTTCATTCTC
The DNA here is from genome assembly GCA_964036255.1 of Caenorhabditis virilis. Taxonomy (NCBI): domain Eukaryota; kingdom Metazoa; phylum Nematoda; class Chromadorea; order Rhabditida; family Rhabditidae; genus Caenorhabditis; species Caenorhabditis virilis. The sequence continues at coordinate 4,471,184 of OZ038417.1, read as the reverse complement.
ATTCCAAATCTGTTTTTATATTTTTCTAAAACCACCTAGAAGCCGAGAAAATGAGCTTCAAAACAATGGCCTAGAAAAAGGGGCCACCTGGCCGAACTTTTTGCCAATGAAGCTTTTTTGTGTTTCGTTAATAAATAATTATGCACAATGTTTATATTAGTCCTTTTTTCAAATTTTTTTGGATTTTTCATGCCTGCGGACTAGTTTCCGCCGGTGGCCCTTTTCTAGGCCATTGTTTTGAAGCTCATTTTCTCGGCTTCTAGATGGTTTTAGAAAATTTTAAAAACAGATTTGGAATGAGAATGAAGTCTATTTTCATCCCAGACGCATTCATTAGCTCCTTAAAGCCCTCCTGTAAAGCCCTCGATAAATATACATTAGTCATATTGTCAATTTGGCTCATCTTAGAGCAAAACAAATCATAAAGACTTTCAATTTTACTAATCCATTAGTACATTCCCATCTGTATAAAATGTATGTCATTCCATTATTATTGTCAAGCTGATTTTTCTTGACAGCTCGTTTTTGCGTGCTCAACAGATAAAGTTGAAAGCGTTGCTACCGCGACGCGCGCGGCGGAACTCGCACGCGTGTGGTCTTCGCGAGGAGTGGTAATTACTTTCGATTCTTCGGAAATGGGTGTTTTTCCACGTTTTTATTCGATTTTTTTTGGAAATTTTGTGAATGAAATTTTATTTTTGCAGATAACAAGAGAATTAAGTCGCCTGCATGTTGAAAACTGCGTAAATCGCTGAAAAACTGTATTTTTTAAATTAGACTTTTTTAAATATTAGAATTCCGTTAATTTAACATTATTTTTCAAAGTTTTTGAATAACATTTAGCATTAATAAAAAGGAAAAAGTAGAAACTAATGAGAATTTTGAAAAAAGTGAGATTTTCGAAAAATAAATAAAAAATTTAAAAAAAAAGCAAAAATTTATTGAAATTCTATTTTTTCAGACGTGAAAACGAATGACGGATGATATAGAGGATGGAAACGATCACAAAATTGCCAAAAAAATCGAATAAAATCGTGGAAAAACACCCATTTTAAAAAAATTGAAAAAAATTAGTACTCCTCGAGAAGTACACACGTGTGCGAGTGTCGCCGCTCGCGTCGCGGTCGCATGCTTTTTGCACCGAAAAAAATGAAGAAAATTACTTGTTATCTGTTTGTTATGCTTGCACATCAAATGAAGAAAGTCGTGAAAATGTTCAATGTTTACATTTTCGATTCCCAATGCATAATGATCCCTTCCATCGCAATCCGATAGCAATTCACGAAATGTCGAAGAAAAAGAAATTAGCGGCTGAAAAAGATCATAATAAAGAATATATAAAATTGTTTAAAAAACCATACGTATTTATCGACATAGAATTTACGGCCTTTAACACACAATACAACTTCCGAGTCAATATTTTGAGGAATTGAAAAGTCAGGAAGTGGAAGGTCAAATAATTGATTTTCTACACCAACCGATGATAGGATGCGAACAGTCACTTTGAAAGTCAATTCATCCATCCCATAAACACAACCGTTATACAATGAAGCGAATCTTCTTACCAGCCCATGAGTTCCGCAATTATGACACTTTGAGAATCTATTAAAACGAGGCCACTGTATGCATACTAATCTATATCCTTTCGTCGATGTAATTTCTATATTAGTTTCAGCATTAATTGACCACAAGTTTGATGTTGTAAAATCCCCAACAACTTCGAGATAACATACGAGAAAACTTGGTATATGAGGAGACGTCAGGTCTTCACTGGGGGTAGAATGTAGTTTCCTTTAAAAACTTAAATCCAAAAAAATTTTTAAATAAAATATCAATTAGACAACTGTGGAATCCATTCAGAACGAACTCGCTGCGAATTAAAAACAACTATTGTCAACTCAATTATTCTTGATCATTGCGTTCGGAAGGCTGCTCAACCTCACAGCCGCTCCGCACGCACGCGACGCGGCTGCCGACACTCAACACACTGAAATATCGGCGGGAAAATTAATTTTTCAAATTTTCCAGTGTGTGTGTGTGTGTGTCGGCAGCCGCGTCGCGTGTATGCGGAGCGGCTGTGAGGTTGAGCATCCCTCAAAACACAATGATCAAGAATAATTAAGTTGACAATAACATTTTGAGACTTAATTTCGATTCCAGGTTTATTTTTTTTTTTAGCATCTCGCACAATTAAAATAATACAGACTTTTTAAATACTTAAAATTCATAATTTTAACCCGTAAAATAACATATTTTGTAATTCTATTGCCTCCGGCAGCCACCGATTCTTCTCTGAGAACCCGTCATCATACAAAAAAGACATTTTTTTCAATTTTTCGTTTAAAGGAGGACTTTACGGAGATAGTAAATGTACCTTAAGTGAAAATAGACTTCATTCTCATTCCAAATCTGTTTTTAAAATTTTCTAAAACCATCTAGAAGCTGAGAAAATGAGTCTCAAAACAATGGCCTAGAAAACGTGGCCGAACTTTTGGCTATGAGCTTTTTTCGTGTTTCGTTAATAAATAGTTCTGCAGAATGCTTATAGTCCTTTTTTATGTTTTTTTCATTTTTTTTTTTTTGGATTTTTCATGTCTGCGGACTAGTTTTCGCCGGTGGCCCCTTTTTCTAGGCCATTGTTTTTAGGCGGGTTTTCTCGGGTTCTAGGTAGTTTTAGAAAATTTTAAAAACAGATTTGGAATGAGAATGAATTCTATTTTCATCCCAGACGTATTCATTAGCTCCGTAAAGCCCTCCTTTAAAATTAAATTAACAGTAATATTGAAATTACGAACCACATTACTTTTCCAACTGTTCCGAAGTAAAATGTTGTATCAACCAAGTTTGAAGAGAACTCCCAGGTCGACAACATATTCATACCTTTCCTGAAAAAATTTTAATGGGACTGTGTTTGAAAAATAGCAAAAGAGGTGGAATACTGAAAAAACCAAAGAAAAACTTTGGAGAGACATATAACTTGGCTCAACCTAGATTTGTCTGGCTAAAAACTAGAAGAATTCATAATTAGAATATTCTTTGTCGATTTGAGAAATTTGAGCCACTTTCATGGAAAAAAAAATTATAAATGGTGGCACCAAATAAATGCCGAAAAATATGTGAACACGAAAATTGCTCAAATGTGCGTTTTTTTTGCAAAGGCGTCATCTAGCGTTTCTTCTTTTCCACACTCTTTTTTTTCTCTACCTCCACCATTCATCCACCCACCGTTTCACGCTTCCATGTACAGTACTTCTTTTTTGGAAGAGTTCCAAAATGTTGGGTTACGGTATGCGTTGTGTGAATTATTGCGTTGCGGTGTTTGCACATATCTATAGGAATGAAGAAAAAATGTATTTTTGATAAATTTTTTCGTTCATTTGCCGCTTATATTAGTTTTTTTCAGTTAATTAGTTATTTTTGGCTTTCAAAAATTGTATAAAGATATTATTTGAACGTGTAACATCGTTATTATTCTCATAACACGTGAAAAATATCATTTTAATAATTTTTAGATGGTTAAACTTGACGAGGTAACAAATGAAACTTATTTCCCAAGAGGTGGAGGTTCCGAGAAGCCAAAAAAGGAGAAGAAATTGGATAAAAATGGATTTCCATCAAAGAAAGGGTTAAAGGTTTGAGAATTTGCTTTTTTTTGGAAAAAAACGCGAATTTTTAGAGAAAAGCCGGAGCATCAAAGGAAAATGAAACGAAAAAGACGAAAGCAAGCCACAGTTGGTTGTCGAAAGTTGAAGCGAATGGGTTTATTGAAGGGTTGTTGGGTCTAGGAGTTGTTGCAGATGTAAGCATACTTTTTAATTTAAAAAAATGGTTTTTACTCCAAAAAATTTAAATTTTTTATTCTTAGAAACTTGGAATAGATTTGGTTTCTCCATTTATGGCAAAAAAACTAGAAAATTCCATAGCTTATGGCCCAGAAAACCGTGTTTTTGGGTCTTCTAGACTATATTCCCAATTTAATTAGAACAAGATAGTTTCACGGCTTTTTTTGCACAATTTGTTGTCAAAAATGAGAAAAGCAAGACATTATCTAATTCATAAAGATGATTTTTTCAATACCAATTCAAAAAATGAATATTTTTCAGATCTTCGATGACGGACTGTTTCTGCACACTTCAGCAACCCAAGGAGTCAAAATCCACGCTTCTGAAATGTCAACAACGTTTGCAGAAATGTTAAACGCGGAAGAAATCACAATGAGAGATGCATTTAGAATTGGACAAGCTGTGCCATTCAAAGTGCTTTCAAAAAAAGTGAAAGGGGATAAGGGACAAATTCGAGCGACTTGTAATCCAGCAAAACTTAACAAGCATCTATCGCCAAATATGATTGTCGCTGGATTGGTGATTCACTCATTTGTGACGAGTATTGAGGAGAAAGGAGCGATTCTTGATATTGGATTGGATCAAATGACAGGTTTTGTTGAGAAGGATCAACAACCAAGTGGTGGATTGAAGAAAGGGCAGCCTCTTTTGGTTAGAGTTCTTTCTTCGACATCTTCAAGAGTCGTGAAGGTTAGCTCATTCGTTGAACAAGACAATCTGAATATGACAAGCTGCGAGAAACTTCAATTGAATCATTTGATGCCAGGAACTATTTTAGAATGCGAACCAACCGGCGACGATCCGGTGTCGAATGGCGTTTTTGTAACAATTGGAAATGGCCTAAAAGGAATGCTGCCGAGACGAAATTTGCCGCCAAGACTTCAAGAAAAGCCGGAGAATTTCACAAAAACGATTCGAGCTGCTGTGATGTTCTGCCAACAGAATTCGAATGTGCTCGTTTTGAATGCACATCCGGATATTGTGGCGATTAGTAAAATTGAGAAGCGATTGAATTTTGATGGTTATTCGATTGGGGATAAGGTGAAATGTACCGTAATGGATACTATCCCATCGAAATGTATTGTTAGTTTTGTGCTGCCTGCAATTGATGGAAAGAAGTCGTTGATTACTGCATTTTGTTCGAAAGGGTTCCTAGAGAGTCCTGATAAAATTGGTAACTAAATTTTTTTAGTTTTAGAAGTTTGGTTTATTTTTAAAATTTTCCAGACACTTTATACAAGCCTGGACAAGAGAAATTGTGCCGAGTTGTTGGATTCCGTTATGTGCACAGAAGTTTGTTGGTCTCGACACGAAAAGATGTCATACAACAGAAAATCACGTCTTACAAGGAGGCTCAATGTGGGGAGATTGTTGAAGGGAAGATTTTGCACATTTCAAAGTTTGGAATCAATTTGACGGTCTGCAGTTTTGTGAAGGCTTTTGCGCCGATTGCCTTGCTTTCGGACAAGCCGTTGCCGGCGAAATTGAAGACGAAGTTTCCGATTGGTAAGTAAAGAAACGGTTTTATGAGATATTTAAATATTGTTATTTTGAAGGATCAACTGTGAAATGCAAAGTTTGGGAAATCAACGAAGATAGGAAGACATTGATTGTCGCTTGTGATCCAAGGATTATTGCTGTTAAGGTATTAAAAAAAAATCACAGCATTTTTCACATATCTCAAACTGTTTGAATTAGAATTTCAGAATTGAGATCTTATTGCCGATTATCTGAAAATTTGCACATTTTAAAGGCATATGAAGCTTGAAATCGACTTTTTAAAGGCGCACGAACCTAGAAATAGGTTTTTAAAGGAATTTGATCTAGAAATCGATTTTTTAAAGGCTCACGAACCTAGATATCGGTCTTAAAGGCATATGAACCTAGAAATCTGCTTTTAAATGGCGCACGAATCTAGAAATAGGTTTTTAAAGGCACATAAATTTTGAAATCGACTTTTTAAAGGCTCACGAGCCTAGATATAGGTTTTAAAGACACATGAACATAGAAATCGATATTTTTAGAGGCGCACGAACCTAGAAATAGGTTTTTAAAGGCACATGAACCTAGAAATCGACTTTTTAAAGGCGCACGAACCTAGAAATAGGTTTTTAAAGGCACACGACCTCGATTTTTTCAAACTCAAAATTGTCAAACTATTTTCGTAGGTTTCTTAGTTTTCTAAAAAAAACTGAAGTTTTCAGTTTTTCGTGGTGCTTAAAAAAAGACACTATGAATTCTGAAAATCTAAAGATCGGAATGTTCCCGGCGTCTTTTCAAAAGAATTTGGTGAATTTTCAAAAAGATTTGAAAATTTTCTGAAAAATAGGACATTTTCGGATTATTTTGGCTATTCAAAGTCATTTTTACGACGTTTTTGTGAACATTTTGTTTTTATCAGACAATGTAGGGTTTAATGGGCTTTTAGGGCTTTTTAATATTATTTAAAAGCAAAAGGAAACTCAATTTTAACCTAAAATCGCTAGAAAACGAACAATTTTCTAATTGATTTTCGTTTTCCATGAATTTTATCGATTTATTATGCATAGATGTTTTTTTTGCATAAGAAAGCTCGATTTTAAGCTCCAACGGCAGGAATTTGTGCAAAATTCAGAGTCAATTTCGAAAATTTTGAAAAAATATATTTTTCAGAGTCCTCACGCAAACAGTGTCGAGCAGCTTGAAATTGGAAAGCCATTCCCATGCGTTGTTCGAAAAGTCTTCCCATCCGGCGTTCTTTTGCTCAGAACGTTCAATAATATCGTGGGAGTTATGAGGAACGAATATTCGAAGCAGTTGGGTGGAGTGAAGTGAGTTATTTCAAAAGAAATACAAAAAAATCACGAGTATCTTTCAGAGTTACTGATTTTGTGGAGGCGAACGTTGAATCATTCGGAGAAGACGGTCGTGTGGTGTTTGTTCCAACAACAGGTTCGATTTCTACGACCGCTAAAGAGGCCAACAAGAAGACGGATAAGAAGTTTGTGCAAAAGCCGAAACAAGTCGATGAATCGATTGAGATTGGGAAAATTTATCAGGGGATCTTGGAGGCTAAGAAGGGTGAAAAAGCGAATGTTACGTTTACCGGAAAAGATGAAAAGGAGGTTTTTGCGAGTGTTGAAGACTCGATGCTTTCGGATTTGTTTGACGCGCCAATTGGAACGATTAAACGAATTTTGGTTGAAGAGAAACAAGAAATTTCGCGAATTTTAGCGCTTGGAAAAGTTTCGGCGATTAATCGAGCAAGTGTGAAACGGTTCGCGGCCGAATGGGCGAAGGATAAACAAGTGCCGAAAAGTTTTGAGGATTTGGATGAGGGGGATCGAGTGTTTGGAGTTGTTGCACAGATTGGAAGTGATATTGGGGCTTTTGTTGAAATTGCGGGAGGAAGTGGATTGGTTGGGCGGATTCATGATAGAAGTGAGTTTTTTAAATTGTTAATCGAGTTTTAATTAAATGTTATATTTTCAGAAGCTGCTGACAAAAATGCGGTTGAAATTTTCGAGCTGGGACAATTTGTTATCGGAAAAGTGTTGAAACTTGACAAGGAGAAGAATATTTTTGAGATTGATCCGATTGTTGATCTGGATAATTCGGAATTCATCCTTGAGACGTTTGCACTTCCGATGTTGAGGAATATTGTGGAAGAGGTTCAATGGCTCGCCGAGCATTCGAAATTCCCGATTCCGGGAGAATTGGTGAAAGCGAAGGTGACGAAAGAGTTGGAGGATTTGACACTTGTGGAATTTGAGAATAGGGGAAAGAAGACGGCGGGAGTTGTTCATGGAAAAGTGGAGAATGTTGATAAGAAGAAGAAGAAGAAGAAGCTGGTGGAATTGGTGGTTGTTGATGTGAATTATTCGACGAATGAGATTGTTTTGGCTGTTAAGGAGGAGGTAACTTTTAAAATTTTTGAAGGACAGCTTTACGAAGATATTGAATGTATCTGGGATGAAAATAGACTTCATTCTCATTCCAAATCTGTTTTTAAAATGTTCTAAAACCACATAGAAGCCGAGAAAATGAGCTTCAAACACAATGGCCTAGAAAAAGTGACCACCTGGCCGAACTCGCTGTCATGAACACTTTTTCTAGGCCATTGTTTTGAAGTGTCTTTTCTCGGCTTCTAGGAGGTTTTAGAAAATTTTAAAAACAGATTTGGAATGAGAATGAAGTCTATTTTCATTTAAGGTACATTTAATACTCATCTCCGTAAAGCCCTATTTTAATCTTGGGACCATTTTTGGACGTTTAAAAATAGAGAAATTCTACAGTACCCAAAAAAGTTATGACTTTTGAATTCCTTAAAAAAATTCAACATTTTCAAAATTTTGTTTAAAAAAAATATCTGGAAAATGGCTGGTGGCCTAAAAAGATCAACCGTGTAGAACTAGTCCCTCTGGCTTCTAGTCCTCGACCATTCATCCTTAACGGCAACATTTTGAACTTATTATGAAAAAATTTCTGTTTCAAATTTTTGAAATTGAAAAACTTCTTTTATATTTCTATTCTTCTTGGTAGAAGATGGTTAAAATCGTAAAGATGGTTTTGAGACCGTTTTGTATTGTTTTTCTGTTTTATTTATTCGCGAAAAGCTCAAACTCAAGCCATAAAAGCCTAAACTAGCCCATCAGTGCTCATTTTTAGGATATAATTGTAGGAGGGGATACAATTTCTGCTTTTTTCGGCACATTCCTGTCGTTTTATCATTTTTTTTAATTAAAAAATCCATTTTACAGAACCCAAAAATCGTGGCAATTCGTCGAGATTATTTGTGCGCTGTTGACTCTGAAGGATTGGTTTATTTGCCGACAAGATTGCATCCAAATCATGTGCCAAGTTTGGAAACGAGTGGTAATAAATCCCCTTTTTTTCGTTTGTGTTTCATAAATTCAGAATTTTCAGCCAAAATCGGTGATCGTGTCGATTTTTCGAACGTTGAAAATGTTGGAAATGTTCGAATTGCGACGAGAAAAAGTGGAGACGTTGATGACGAGGCTCGTGCGGCGAGAATTATTGTGGATTTTGTTGGAGAGAAGAAGAAGAAAGTGGTGAAAGAGGAAATCAAAAAAGAGGCTTCAAACAAAGGGGATAGTATCAAGAATTTTGGGACTTTTGAAGCGACGGTTGTCGGGCAGTTTCCGGTGGCGGTTAATCAGAAGAATGGGCTTTTTGCGAAATTGGAGTTGCCTGGTGGAAATATTGGTATTGATTTATCGATTTTTTTGAGGAAAATAGAATATAAGCCGGTTTTTAGGTCGACTTCATGTTTCTGAACTTCCTGGAAAGCTTATCAAAGGTTCTGAGACGCCAATGGAATTGTTTTTGAAACGAAATTTGAATAAGAAGGTTTATATCAGGGTTATTAGTATTTCGAAGCAGGATAAGGTTAGTTTTATTTGAAAAAAAGAGAGAAATTGATGTAAACTGATTTTTTCAGATCAAAATCGCTGATGTTACCATGATTCAATCAAAGATTCAAGCTTCGAAGGTTCGCGCGAAAGAAATGTCGTATAGAAATGATTTCAAGGTAATTAACGAACAATTTCAACTTATTTTGTTGGATTTTTCAAAAATTGTTAATTCTTTATTCATTTGACACGTATTTCAGGTCGGAGATCTTGTGACTTGTTTCGGTGCGGCGTCATTGAATGAAGCGAGTGATTCTGAAATCAAAGTGGAAATTAATGGGCTGTGGTCGGGAAGTATACCGAGGGAAAATGTGTCGGATGATTTGAAGGTAGTTTTATATTTAAATTTTTTAAACAAAAATTAGTGACGTATTCTAGGCTAGCGCGGAAGATGGAAAGCTTGTTGATTGGTCGATTAAGAAGGGCGAGAAACGTGAAGCGAAGGTTGTAGAGGTTAGCAGGAAACAGTTCAAGTTGGTGTTGTCATTGAAGAAGGATGAGCCGATTAAGAAACAGGTTAGTTAGTTAATTATCCGTAGATTAGAGGAACGCCTTTATTACTATGGGGTTCTAATCATAGGTGGAATTGGGTCATTTCGAAATTTCAGAGTTAAGCTCGTTACAACAGAAAATACAAAAAAATGTTCAGGCGACTACAAAACGTAAAAAGTTGCAAAAACGCTGAAAAACACTTAAAAACGAATAAAAAACATGTTTCTTTAATTTTTGATATCATTAGATTCGTCTTTCTGAGCTGAGTCGGAAAATATAAATTAGAAGTAAAAAAACAATGAGTGCGAACCTATGAAGCACTCGTCCGATGCTCAGAGCGGTGGATTGACGCGCTCACACTCGGGCGAATGGGCACGTGACAGTTCGGGAGAAAGACAGCTTGGGAGAAAGACAGCTTGGGAGAATAAGGACAGTTCGGGAGAAAAAAGTGACAGTTCGGGAGAATTTTAAAATTCTCTTTTTTTTTTTTTGCATTTTCATTTTTTAAACTTAAATTTTCGGCATTTCGAAAGCTTTTGCACCGAAAAAACTTATGAAATGACGAAACTTTAAGTTTAAAAAATGAAAATGCAAAAGAAAGAGAATTTTAAAATTCTCCCGAACTGTCACTTTTTTCTCCCGAACTGTCACTTGCCCGGGCGAATGTGTCATTTTTTATTTTTTGAAAAATTTGATTCAGTGCGCACATTTTGATACCAAAACCAAGTCCATACTATTCCATTTTCCTATGTTAGGGTCATTAAAAACGTTAAGGTCGTTACTAGGACAAATCCGCGACCTCTGGTCCTAGTTTTCGTTGATAAAAGCATATAAATTCAGGAATTTGTTGCCGGAGCACCCGCTACCGGAAGGGTATTCAAAGCTGACTCATCGGCGGTCCATTTGAAACTTTCAACGGGACAACAAGCACTTTTGACACCGACTGCGATTTCGAGCAAGTATGAATCATTTGAAGAGGCTATTAAGAAACGTTTCTCAGCTGGACAGGTTGTTTTTTTTTAAATTTGAGATAATAATATTAAATTTTGATGTTTTTTGCAGCTTGTCGAAGTGATTTGTGCTCGCATCAGCCAATCTCCAACGCGTTACTATGTCACACTGAAGAAACGGTACGCAGAAGCGACGGAATGTAAAGATCCGATGAGAAAGTTGATTCTCGATGAGAAGGAGGTTGAAAAGGGTTTTGAATGTGATGGAATTGTGGTGAATGTGGCGAAGAGAAGTCTTTTTGTTGAAATTGCTCCAGGAATTAGTGGAATTGTTATTGTTCGAGAGGAGAATGAGGAATTGTGAGTTTTTGTTTTTAAAAATATTTGTTTAAAGATACGGTGCCACGTTTCATCGAAAATACGAAAAAAGGTGAATTTTCAGACTAGAGCTTGGCGCAAATAGTGTTGTTCGAGTGGAAGTTGAAAGTGTGACGAAAAAAGGAATCACATTCAATTTGAAAGAGATTTTGATCCGAAAATGGGCTGTAAAAGCGGATAGGAAGAGGCAGAATGAAGGAGGAGACGATATTCCGAAGAAAGTCGCATTGATTGAGGAGAATGGGAAGAAGGAGAAGGTTGTGGTCGAAGATCCAGGATTTGATTGGAGTAATAAAGGATTCCGGAATGAGGATTTGGCGGCAGTTGGAAAATTGACAACGAAGAAGGATGAAGAGGAGGAGGAGATTAGTGATGAGGAGGGAGATGATGAGATTAGTGATGAGGAGGGAGATGATGAGAATGACGAGGAGGAGGAAGTGGAAGAGGAAGAAGAGGATGGGGAGGATGAGGAAGAGAGCGAAGAGGATGAAGAGATTGAGACGAAACCTAAAAAACAGAAGAAAGGTATGTTTTTAGATTACATTTTGTGAAAATTTTGTAATTTTCTGAAACTGTTTTTAAAAAATCATTCTAAATGAACGAATTTGAACAAAAAAATGGTTTAAGCTCTCTGGAAGCAATTTTTTTGATAAATTCGCATTTTTAAATGATAATTCTCGAAATTTTTCTATTGGAAACGTTCAAAAAAATAATTTCAACGTTTTTTTTCAATTTTTTCAAAAACCTAAAATTTATTTCAGAGAAACCATCCGTTTCGGAAGGAATTGAAGAAAGCGAAGAGGAATTGTCGAAACTTCTCAGAAGCGATCCAAATTCTGCGATTCTTTGGATCAAGTACATGTCACTTTTCTTGGAGAAATCGGATTTGGCAGCGGCTAGAGCGACAGCTGAACGAGCCATTGAAACGATCAATTATCGGTGAGTTTATTTTTTTAATTCTTACTAAATTATAAAAAATAATTAAATAATTATGGACCTATCCAGAAAAACTAAAAATTCTGCAAAAAAGAGGAAGAAACTTGCAAAAAATGACATAAAAATTGAATAATAATAAAATTTAATTAATTATTATTTAAGAATAAAAAAACGATAATTTCAGTGAATCTGGAGAACTGCAAAACATGTGGACGGCATATTTGAATATGGAAGTGGCATTTGGTGATGCGTCGACAATTCAAAAAGTATTTGAAAGATCGTGCAATAATGCGGATTCGTTTACGATGCACTCGCAACTGGCGCAGATTTATCAGAATTCGCAGAAGAATCAGGAAGCGAAACAGATTTTGGAGACGATGGTGAGGAAGTTTCGAGCGCAACACGTTGAAGTTTGGACACTGCTTGGGGAGTATTTGATGAAAGAGAAGGAGCACAAAGCGGCGAGGGAATTGCTGCAAAGGGCTCTTACGAGTGCTCAGAAGCAGAATCGTGCGTTTTTTTGAGCTTTTTTTCAAAACTTTAAAATTAAAAGTTTTCATATTTTTTGAAGCTGAAAATTTTAAATTTCATGCAAAATTTGAAATTTTTTGTTTCAATTTCCTAATTGTTTTGAAAATTGCCTCAATTTTATAGAATTTCATGTATTTTTAAAAATGTAAATTAGATTTTCAGATTTTAAGCTCCAAAATGCGTAAAAATTAATAAAAAGTGAGATAATTTCAAAAAAGTTTAGATTTTTCATGATAAGGCTGCCAAAAAGAAGCTGAGTGGTGAATTTTAAGGGAAATTTTGAAATTTAAGCTGGAAGTTGAATTTTGGAGATGAATTTGAGAGTTTAGAAAAACGTTGAGTTTGGAAAAAATAGGAAATCAGAGGATATTGCTAAGAAATGAGGTTGAGTTGTGAATTACTGAAAATTGATATTAAATTTTCAGGGAAATTTTGAAATTTCTAGATTTTTGAACGGAATTTGATAATTTTAAGGGTTTTAATAATTTCCGGGAAATTTCGAGCTTGATTTCATATTTCTTCAAAACTTTTTTTAGAGCTGAAATTCGGAAAATTGCAAGAAATTACAATTTTCAATGAAATGTTTAATTTTTTGTTTAAATTTCCAAATTCTAGTAAATTTGTTGAAAATTGCCTCAATTTTATAGAATTTGATGTTTTTGGAAATTTTGAATTATTGATTTTCAGATTTTAAGCTCCAAAATGCGCAAAAATCCATAGAAAACGAGATAATTTCAAAAAAGCGATTATTTTTCATGATTAGACTGCTAAAAAGGAGCTGAGTGGTGAATTTTAAGGGAAATTTTGAAATTTAAGCTGGAAGTTGAATTTTGGAGCTGAATTTGAGATTTTGGAAAAACTTTGAGTTTGGAAAACATGGGAAATCAGAGGATATTGCTAAGAAATGAGGTTGAGTTGTGAATTACTGAAAATTGATATTAAATTTTCAGGGAAATTTTGAAATTTCTAGATTTTTGAACGGAATTTGATAATTTTAAGGGTTTTAATAATTTCCGGGAAATTTCGAGCTTGATTTCATATTTCTTCAAAACTTTTTTTAGAGCTGAAATTCGGAAAATTGCATGAAATTACAATTTTCAATGAAATGTTTAATTTTTTGTTTAAATTTCCAAATTCTAGTAAATTTGTTGAAAATTGCCTCAATTTTATAGAATTTGATGTTTTTGGAAATTTTGAATTATTGATTTTCAGATTTTAAGCTCCAAAATGCGCAAAAATCCATAGAAAACGAGATAATTTCAAAAAAGCGATTATTTTTCATGATTAGACTGCTAAAAAGGAGCTGAGTGGTGAATTTTAAGGGAAATTTTGAAATTTAAGCTGGAAGTTGAATTTTGGAGCTGAATTTGAGATTTTGGAAAAACTTTGAGTTTGGAAAAAATGGGAAATCAGAGAATATAGCTCAGAAATGAGGTTGAGTTGTGAATTTCTGAAAATTGAGATTAAATTTTCAGGGAAATTTTGAAATTTCTAGATTTTTGAACGGAATTTGATAATTTTAAGGGTTTTAATAATTTCCGGGAAATTTCGAGCTTGATTTCATATTTCTTCAAAACTTTTTTTAGAGCTGAAATTCGGAAAATTGCATGAAATTACAATTTTCAATGAAATGTTTAATTTTTTGTTTAAATTTCCAAATTCTAGTAAATTTGTTGAAAATTGCCTCAATTTTATAGAATTTGATGTTTTTGGAAATTTTGAATTATTGATTTTCAGATTTTAAGCTCCAAAATGCGCAAAAATCCATAGAAAACGAGATAATTTCAAAAAAGCGATTATTTTTCATGATTAGACTGCTAAAAAGGAGCTGAGTGGTGAATTTTAAGGGAAATTTTGAAAATTTAAGCTCGAAGTTTAATTTTGGATATTTTGGAGCTGAATTTGAGATTTTGGAAAAAAATAGGAAATCAGAGGATATTGCTAAGAAATGAGGTTGAGTTTTGAATTTCTGAAAATTGAGATTAAATTTTCAGGGAAATTATGAATTTCTAGATTTTTGGACGGAATTCGTTAATTTTAAGGGTTTTAATAATTTCCGGGAAAATTGCATGAAATTACAATTTTCAATAAAATGTTTAATTTTTTGTTTAAATTTCGAAATTCTAGTAAATTTGTTGAAAATTGCCTAAATTTTATAGAATTTGATGTTTTTGGAAATTTTCAGCTCCAAAATGTGCAAAAAATCATAAAAAGTGAGATAATTTCGAAAAAGTTTGGAGAAATGAGGTTGAGTTGTGAATTTCTGAAAATTGAGATTAAATTTTCTGGGAAATTTTGAAATTTATAGATTTTTGGACAGAATTTTAGTTAATTTCGATTTTTAAGCTTGAAAATCAGATTTCGAGCTTGAAAATCAGAAAAAAATCAAGAGAATATGAAATTTCATCAAATATAATAGTACTTGTTTCAGACACTCAACTAATCTCGAAATTTGCTCAATTGGAGTATAAATATGGTGACAGTGAACGCGGTACCACATTATTTGAAGGATTGATAACAGCTCATCCGAAAAAGAATGATCTTTGGCTGGTTTACGCGGATGCGTTGTTAAAACATTCGGGAATTGAGCAAGCAAGGTAATTTTAGAAATTTTTGATGACTATTTGAAAAATATTGATTTTTTTTCCCCTCCAGAAAAGTTTTGGAACGAGCCTGCAATTCTGGGAATTCACTTCACAAAATGCGTCCGTTGTACAAAAAGTGGTTGGAAGTTGAGAATAAGCATGGTGACGCGGCATCGATTGAGTTGGTGAAGTCGAAAGCGGAGAAATATTTGCAATCAGTTGCTGAGAATGTGCTGGAGGATTAGTTTGTTGTTTTTGTTTTACTTTTGCTGAAAAATTATTGTTTAATTGAAATTTTTCTTGTTGTTAAAAATTTGTTGATTTTTAAATTTGTTTTGTTATTATTTGTTTGTTAGATTTTTAAACAAGTTTTATTGTTAAACACCCCCCAAAAAAATGAAATAGAGAAAATTTGGATTTTTTCAGAATTTTCTGGAAATTTTGAGATGTGTTGAAAGCACTTTATATTCAATATATTCAAATAGAAACGATTTTGTTTAAACAAATATTTTTTAGAAGAAAAAATGGAAGAAAAGGATGATGATCCGGACTTGAAACGGAAAACTGAATGTTTGGGGAAGGTTTATCGGAAATTTAGTAAGATGAGCAAAATTAAAATTTTTAAAAAATGGCGGGTGAAAATTTTGCAGGCTCTGAAATGTCGGAAATTTTGCCGAATCTGTTTATAGGGAATAGGAGGAACGCGTCGTGTCAGGAGCAGTTGCAGGAGAAGGGGATAAAGGTGGGGGATTTGGATGGTTTGATGGCTTAAAGACAGGGTGTCAGTTGGGTTTTAAGAAAAAGTTGGTAGAGGGTTGAATGATGTTTTAAAATTTTAATTTTTTCAACGATGAGAATGAAATTTGGTCAAATTTTGCAAGATTTTTGAAATCTGTGGCATTATCCGGTTATTATCGATTAATATCGATTAATATCGATTAATGAATGAATTCGAGAAAAGTCGCGATTTTTCCTTTCCAGGCATGAAAAGTAGTCAACACGTTATCATCCATTTGAGCCCAATACATTCTCCGGAGCCTCCTTGCAAATTCAGATCGATTTTTATGGATTTTTTCAGAAATTGAGCAATATTTAAAGTATTTACGACTTTTAGTGCTGTTTGACCTCAAAAAATCTGAATTTTCAGCCTTTGCGTTTCAAAAGGTCTCGACACGAATTATATTGGAATTTTTTGAGAGTTTCCAACGATTTTTGGAAAATTTTAAAATAAAGACTAACTTTCAAAGGAGCCTAATTTGACATACTACAAAATTTATCGATTTTTCGAATTATGGCTTGATTTGAAGCTTAGAACCTAAATTTTCGACATTTTTGGCTTCAAATTGAACTTTGAAACAATTAAGAAACATTTAACTTAAAGGAGGGCTTTACGGAGAATATACATGACGTTAAAACGCCGGAAAATTACATACTTATGTTACAAATAGGGGTTTTTTTTTAATTTTTAAAAAATTCATGGAATAAAACGGAAAAAATGAGCCACCTGCTAAATAGTTTCCACCGCGGAAGAGTTTTGGTTTCTAGTCCGCGATAGTTTGGGTTCCTAGGCCACCTATTAAATTTGTACCTTTTTATTCATTTTTTTTGCATTTATAATGAAAAATCGTTATAATTTACATTTTAAATGCAAAAAAACAACAAAAAAAAGAATAAATTTAATAGGTGGCCTAGAAACCCAAACTCTTCCGCGGTGGAAAATTTTCTACAGGTAGCTCGTTTATTTTTCCATGTTTTCTTCTATGAACTTTTAAAAAAATTTGAAACCCATTTATAACATAAGTAGGTCATTTTTCGACGGTTTAACGTCATTTATATTGTCCGTAAAGCCCTACTTTAAGTTCAATGATTCATAAGTGTTTTAAGTTCAATTTGAACCTAAAAATGTGTCAAAAATCTAGGTTCTGAGCTTCAAATAAAACCATAATTCGAAAAATCAATAAATGTTGTATTATGTCAAATTATGGTTACTTGAAAGTTTGGCTTTTTCTTTTAAATTTTCGAGAAATCGTTGGAAACTCCAATAATTCCAATATAATACGTGTCGAGACCTTTTGAAGCTGAAAACTGAGATTTTTTGGGGTCAAAAAGCACTAAAAGTCATAAATACTTGAAAAATTGCTCAATTTCTGAGAAAATCCATCAAAATCGATCTGAATTTGCTAGAAGGCTCCGGATAATGTATTGGGCTCAAAAAGATGCGCACGTATTGACTACTTTTCAGGCCTGAAAAAGAAAAAATCGCGATTTTCCTCGAATTCATTCATTAATCGATAATAACAGGGATAACGCCACAATTGGATACATATAAGCTATCTTGTGCAAATTTCATCCACATTTTTCGACTAAAATTCAAAACAGCAAATTCTTCAGCCCCCAACGAAATTTTTAGCGCTAGAAAACCAAAGCAATGTGACGAATTCAATAAAGTAGTGTTTATTTCAGCGAATATTCGCCATCCATGATCGACCACTGTCCGAATCGAGTTTCAACCAGATCCATCCATATGTGAACAACTACAAATTTGTGAAAATGTCGGATAGTGTCGACGCGGATATTTCGAGCATTTTCAAGGACGCTGTTCAATTTTTGCATGATGGGAGAATGATGAATGGTGATTTGTGTCTATTTTTTCGAAAATTTAAGAAAAAATGTTTTATAGAACCAGTTCTTGTGCATTGCCTGATTGGTCAGTCGAGAAGTGTCACAATCGTCGCAGCATACATCACAACGATTTTTGGGTTGGATGGACCGACTGCGCTGCAGTTCATCAGACAACGAAGGAAACAAGCGGATCCGAACATTGGGTTTATTGTACAATTGAATCATTTTGCAACGAATGTGAGTTTCTGTTATTTTCAACTCAAATATTCTTGATCATTGCGTTTTGAGAGCTACTCAACGTCACAGACGCTCCGCGTGCACGCGACGCGGCTGCCGACACTCAACACACTGGAAAATTGGCGCGAAAATGAATTTTTCCAATTTTCCTGTGTGTTGAGTGTCGACAGCCGCGTCGCGTGCGTGCGGAGCGTCAGCGAGGTTGAGCAGCCCTCAAAACATAATGATAAAGATTATTATTTCTGAAAATTTCAATTTTTGAGATAAAAATAGAAAAATTCAATTTTTTTTTTTGAAAAAATAATAAACTCAGCATTAGAAATTGTACTTATAATAATTTTTATTTGGAAATTGTTTTTTTCGGAATAAAAATGTAAAAAATTGTTTTAATAAATAAAATATACTGTAAAAATACCGTATTCATTAAAGGGACATAGAAATTCTCAAATTCTTAAGGAATTAAAATGTTTTTTTTTAAAATAATCTTGTGAAATGTAACCAAAATTTTTTTAAATAAAATATACTGTAAAGAAACTGCGCTCTATTGGAATTTCTATAATTTTTAAAGGGACATCACATTTTTCATTAATAGACCTTTTCAGTTTGAAAAAAATTCAAAAATACCGAGAAATTTGAGTTTCTCGGTATTTTTTGAACTTTAGTTTTCTTCAAGACCCAAAAGATTAAATATTTGTTCCTTTAAACAATTTTATGGAAAAAAATAAATTTGTTTTTGTGTCTATCTCCGCGTAAAAAGATCAGGTATGAGCCCAACTGAACCCAGATGGTCCGAAAAGCCCAAAATAGCCGATTTAGGACGAAAAAAATTTAAAAAATAAGCAAAATGTTATTTTTTCGGTTCAGACAGTCTTTTTGGGGCTAAATCAGATATTTTGGGACTCTACGGACTGTCTGGGCCGAAAAAAAATAGTTTTTCTAATTTTTTTCGCCCTAAATCGGCTTTTTTGGATTATTTCGCGTTTTTCGGGCATTCTGAGTTCACTTCGGCTCGTACCTGATCGTTTTCCGCAGAGATAGACACAAAATTGAATTTTTTTCCATAAAATTGTTTAAAGGGACACATATTTAATCGTTTGGGTCTTGAAGAGAACTACAGTTCAAAAAATACCGAGAAATTGCAATTTCTCGGTATTTTTGAATTTTTTTCAAACTGAATAGGTCTATAAATGAAAAATATGATGCCCCTTTAAAAATATAGAAATTTCAATAGAGCGTAGTTTCTTTACAGTATATTTTAAAAAAAATTTTGGTTACATTTCACAAGATTATTAAAAAAAACATTTTTATTCCATTTTAAGAATTTGAGAATTGTTATGTGCCTTTAAAGAATACGGTATTTTCACTAGTGCGTATTGTCAACTCAATTATTATTGATCCTTGCGTTCGGAAGGCTGCTCAACCTCACACACTGTAAAATTTGAAAAATTCATTTTCCCGCCAATATTTCAGTGTGTAGAGTGTCGGCAGCCGCGTCGCGTGCGTGCGGAGCGGCTGTGAGGTTGAGCAGCCTTCCAAACGCAATGATCAATAATAATTGAGTTGACAATACTCTGTTTCTGTTTTGGTTAATCTGCACTGAATTATCGATTAGAAAATTGGTTTTGGAAAAAAAAACAGGAAAATTAAGATTTTGAACTAATCTGATAATCATATTCTGATAAAACTGATTTTTTATAGTTTTTTAAAAGAAAAGTTTCTAGATACTTTAAAGCCAAAAAAATTATCGATTAAATTTCAACTTTTCAGACTGCTCACAACATCCGAAACGAGTTTCAAATCCCCAAACAATGCTATGAAGAAGATCGCTCAATTATTAACAAGTATTGTCCGTTTGCGCTTTCTACTTAGATCTCTCTTTTTCCCAAATACTTCTAATATTATGCTCTTTCGTGTGCTATCTCATTTTTTGTACATAATGTAATAAATGTCTGGTTTTTTGAAATAGTAGATTCTTTATGGGTTTTTTTGTCAAGTTTTCGTTTTCTTCACGTGTTGTCAGTTTTCTAACTATCATTCTATTTTTATCTGGTTGATGTGTGCGAAGATTTAGAATTTTAATGATTTTTAACGTACAGATGGAGCTCACTGATGAGCAAAGGGCAAGAATTGCGAGGAATCGAGAAGAAGCGCTGAAACGGGCGGCCGCTAGGTTGGCGAGGGAGAAGGTTGGAAATGTGCCAAGTACTTCGAATGCAGTTAGACCGCAGGTTTTAAAGATTTTTTGTTCATAAATTATAATTTAAAAAAAAAATTAAAGCCAATTATCAAAAAGCCTGTGTTTCCAACTGGTAATTATAATCAGCAATCGATGATCAAATTTGTACAGGTAATTATTGATTTTTTTTGAAAATATTGAATTTTTTCCCTGAAAATATCGATTTTTGGTTTCAGAAAAACGTATCTGATGAAAATGTCCAAAAACCGACGGTTGAAATAAAGATTAAAATTGTCACGGCAACTAGAGTAAAGGTATTCGCGAAATTTGTTGTCATTTCGAAAAAAATTTGAAGCGCGCGGAAATTGCAGATTGAATTCTATCCCTATCATTCATCAATTGTAGAAGCGATTAAAAGAGTTGAAAGTAGGAGCTATGAGCCGAATACGCGGATTTGGACGTGTTCGATTGATGATATTCAGAAGTGTGCGGGTTTTTTGAAACAGGTTCAGGTATGGGAACGTTTTTTAAAAAAAAACACAGAGAAAATGTTGGTATTTACAATTGAAAATGAAAAAAAATTAGTTTACAGGAAAATTGAAATTTTTAGAAATTTTAAAATCTTCATTTTCTAGCTTTTTTAGAAAAAAAACTGGTTCAAGCTCTTTTTTTCCAATTTTAATGTTCTAATCGATAATTTTTATACATTATTGACTATACATGACCTAAAAAACGGTGGGATAAGGTGATTGCCGTCACGAACAACGCTTTGTGTGTATACACCGCTACGACAAATTGCACACACAAGCAAAAATTCGATTTTTTCTTGCAAACGGCATTTTAACGCCTATAACTCATGAAAAATGCAATTTTTGCGTTAAATACATAAAGTATGGCCTAATCTAATTTTTTCCACACCGAACTACAAAACTGCGTCCCTGAATAGCTGAATATAACGCGTTTTGTGAAACCGTGCCGCACAATTTCAAAAATGCCACGTGCCCGCGTTTCTGCGTTCAATTTTTAATTGTCCTACTGAATTTTCTTAGTAATAATCGGTTCACTTTAGCCCACCGCGTATTTAGAAATAAAAAATGGTTTACAGGTAAATAGTAGTTTTTGAAATAAATTTTAAAAGTTCAAAATCTTAATTTTCTAGCTTTTTCAGAATAAAAAAAACGGTTTCAAGTTTTTTTCCAATTTTAATTTTCTAATCGATAATTTGTATAGATTATTGACTAAAAATGACCTAAAATTCTCCCGGACTATTCAAAAACTCAAACGATTCGAAAATGCGCTCTAGTGAAACTACCGTATTCATAAAAGGGACATAGAAATTCTCAAATTCTTAAAGTGATGGTGAAAATTCAAATTTTGACCAAAAAAATATAAAAGCAACCAGAAATTGTAATTAGCGATTTTTTTAACGCAAAAAGCTGATTTTTCAAATTTTCCCTAATTGAAAAATGGTATGTACCTTTAAAAATGGTAGAATTTTAATTTTTTTAAAGATTTCACATGAAAAAATTGGATTTTTCATTTTTATTTTTAAAAAAATAGCAAAATGGAAAAACAGTTATTTTTGGACTGTTTTAGAATTATATTTTTCGTTGAAATGTTTTTGTAAAGTCTGAAAAATATAGGTTTAGCTCTATTTTGCAATTTTTTAAAAATAAAAGTGAAAAATCCAATTTTTTCATGTGAAAACTTTAAAAAAATTAAAATTCTACCATTTTTAAAGGTACACACCATTTTTCTCGTTTTTGTGTAAAAATATAAGTGGACATGTTCCTTTAAACGGGGGGGGGGGGGGGAATCAAAAATTTAAGGGAAATTTCAAAAAATCGCTTTATAAGATGTTGATTTTGAGGAAGTGAACGTTCAAATCGATTCGATTCCCGCCAACATTCTTCACTTGCTACAATTCAAGCCAAACGCGGCTCCGGACAATTTAACAACTGTAATGGATCCAAATCTCATCGAACAACTATTCCCCTACCAAAAAGACGGTGTTCGATTCGCGTTGGAAAGAAATGGCCGAATCCTATTGGCCGACGAAATGGGATTAGGAAAATCGGTTCAAGCATTAACGATCGCCCGATATTATAAATCCGACTGGCCGTTATTGATTGTTTGTCCGGCGTCGGTGAAGGGGTCGTGGAAAAAGCAACTCAATCGATTCTTCCCGGCGGTTCAGAGGATTTTCATCGTTGACAAGAGTTCGGATCCGCTTCCCGATGTGAGGACGTCGAATTCGGTGGCGATTATGAGTTATGAGCAGATGGTTTTGAAGCACGATGTTTTGAAGAAGGAGAAATATATGACTGTCATTTTTGTGAGTTTTTCAGTGAAATGTCTAGTTTTTTTGAGAAAATTTTGAATTTTAGGACGAATCGCATATGTTGAAGGATGTGAAAGCGAAAAGGACAAGAGTTGCAACAGATCTTTCGGTAAATTTTATAAAATTTAGAATTTTTGGCGGATTTGGTACATGAAACAGGCTTAAAGACAAGGTTCCACTTTTTTTTTAAATTTTAGATTTTAAATATTGGTTTAAAAATTTTTTTAAACTTTCGTAGAATAGAAACTAAATGTCAAAGTTTGAAAAAGGTTTAAATTGTAAAAAACTGCCAAAAAATCGAATTAAAACCTTTTCTTAAAAATAATTTTGTAAAATTTCCAAAAAAAATCAATTTTTGAATAAAACGGGCTTAAAGACAAGGTACCACTTATTTTAGAACTGAAAATAATGGTGGAAGTTCTATTTTTTAATTTATTTTGTATAGTATTTTCAAATTTTCTGAAAAACTAAAATTTAAGAGTTTTTTTGCCAAAAATCCGAAAGAATTTTGTTTAATTCCCAAAATTGTTGAATTTTGAAAAAAGCATCTTTCAGAGCCGCTTTATCGATTTCAATATTAAGTTGTATATTGCTTTTAAGCGGTTTTTAAAAAAATGCTGAAAAAAATCGAAATTTTCAGAAAATCGCCCAACACGTAATCCTACTGTCTGGAACGCCAGCACTGTCTCGACCGTCGGAATTGTTTTCACAAATTCGCTTAGTTGATAACAGACTTTTCACGAATTTTACCGATTTTGCGACGAGATATTGCGACGGAAAACAAGGAAGATTTGCGTTTGAAGCGAAAGGATGCACGAATAGTGAAGAATTGTCAGCGATCATGTTTAAAAGGCTGATGATTCGACGATTGAAAGTGGATGTTTTGAAGGATTTGCCGGAAAAGAGACGAGAAGTGATTTTATTTATATTTTATGAAAAATGAAAGTTATTGGAGATTTATAGATTGTTTATGTATCTGGACCGACGATCGATGCTCGGATGGACGATTTGCAGCGAGCAAAAGCCCAATATGATCGGATGAATTCAACAGATCGATCGAAATCGCATGACTGTTTGCTTGAATTCTACAATCTGACGGGAATTGTAAAAGCGGCGGCGGTTTGTGAGCACATCCTTGAGAATTACTTTTATCCGGACGCGCCGCCGAGAAAGGTGCTCATTTTTGCACATCATCAAATAGTGCTGGACACGATTCAAGTTGAAGTGAATAAGAGGAAGTTGAAATCGATTAGGATTGATGGGAAAACGCCGTCGAATAAGAGAACCGCGTTGTGTGATTCGTTTCAGGTGAGATGGGTTTCATATAAGGGGGGGGGGCTCCGGAGAGCTCAGAAAAAGATGTCAAAAAATATTTTAAGCCGGAAAAATAAGAAAAACCTATAAAAAATTTAGCAATTCAAAAAATGTCCGAATAAATGCAATTTGGGTTTCTAGGCCCGTGTTAAAAAATTGCCTCATGAAAAATGGAATGTATAAATTTCCTAAGATAATATAATATTTTGGTTTCTGGGCATCTTTCGGTATTTTTGCTTATATGGCCTAGAAACCCAGATTGCATTTCTTCGGCCATTGTTCATTTTTTAAACATTTTTATCGGGTTTTCATATTTTTTTTTGCTATCAATTGGTAGGTAATCGTATTCTTATTCGTCTGAAATCCATTTATGAGCTCTCCTGAGCCCCCTTTAAAGAATTTTTAAAAAAAGTAAAATTCATTTCTGCGTAATAATCTTTAAAATAAATTTAAAAAAAAGATATCTTCAGAATGACGAGGAGGTTCGAGTGGCAATTCTATCATTGACCGCTGCTGGTATAGGAATCACACTCACCGCCGCTTCGGTCGTCGTCTTCGCTGAAATCCACTTCAATCCGGGAATTTTGGTGCAAGCTGAAGATCGAGCTCATCGTGTTGGACAGAAGGATAGTGTTTTTGTGCAATATTTGATTGCGAAGAAGACGGCGGATGATGTGATGTGGAATATGGTTCAGCAAAAGTTGGATGTGTTGGGACAGGTAACGGGAAAATGAAGGGAATTTTGAGAATACAGCTTGTTTTTCAGGTGAGCTTATCAAGTGACACTTTCCGGACAGCGGAGAAAACCCATCTAAGATTCGCTGACGCATCTCAACCGTCGATTGTGAAGTATTTCGATGAAACACCGGAGAGCTCATTTTGTGATGAGAAGCCGACGAAGAAGCAGTGGAGAGATCCGGTTCAAGAAGACGGGGAAGGTGATGATGATAATATCATAGTTTGCGATGAGCCGCATGCAAAACGCGGAAAATTTTAAAAATTGTGAATATTTCTTGATTTGATTTTTACAGTTATGATCTGAATTCATTTTTTTGAAAAAGGTTCGTATTCAATACAATAAATGAGAAAACAAATAAATCCATCATAAAAATATCAATCAACGATAATATAATGTTTTTCAAATATTATAGCTTGTTCGTTCATAAGCCGTCCAACACAGTTTTTTTCAAAACATTGCACTGCTTTTATTTCATCTCCTTGTTTAAACATTACATCTTTTCCCATTTGTTTGTCTCCTAGTGCTTTGAACGAAGTTGACGGTTTCTCATACGTTTTCCTTATATTTTCTGAAATATAGTGGCATATAATTTAAAGAGGTTTCGAGTATGGAGTAAAGGCTATGAATGATAATTGTCAAGCAACATTTTCGTAAAGTTACTAAAATTATCAACACCCCCGTCCCCGCAATTCTGCAAACACCGTTCTAATTCACACAGTTACGTAAGTTTGACCCAATCATGAAAAAGGAATCGACAAGAATATGAATAACTAATTATGTTGTCAAGATAAATGTTCTTGTTCGCTCGCTTGTATTTTTATTTAAATTTAAGGTGACACACAACATGTACTTGCTGCGTTGTAGGCACTGTATTGCAAAAGTGCTCTTTTCGAGCGGACAAGAAATGTTGTCTTGACAATATCCGAAAATGAAAAAAAATATTTTCCAAAGTTTTTCTGCCCGGAAACTGAAAAGATCATGAAAATACTAAAAAAAAACCAATTAAAAATAAGTTTGATTATTTGAAAATTTTTTTGAGAAACAGGATGAAAATTTGAATTTCCGCCAAAAAATCACTTAAAGGAGGGCTTTACGGAGATTATGAATGCGTCTGGGAAGAAAATAGGCTTCAGACTCATTCCAAATATGTATTTGAAATGTTCTAAAACCACCTAGAAGCCGAGAAAACACGCCTCAAAACAATGGCCTAGAAAAAAGGGCCACCTGGCCGAACTTTTTCCTATGAGCTTTTTTCGTGTTTCGTTAATAAATACTCATGCAGAATGCTTATATTAGTCCTTTTTAATGTTTTTTCATCTTAATTTATGTTTTGTTTTCATTTTTTTGGACTTTTCATGCCTGCGGACTAGTTTTCGCCGGTGGCCCTTTTTTCTAGGCCATTGTTTTGAGGCGTGTTTTCTCGGCTTCTAGGTGGTTTTAGAAAATTTTAAATACAGATTTGGAATGAGTCTGAAGTCTATTTTCATCCCAGGCGCATTCATAATCTCCGTAAAACCCTCCTTTAAATCACTTAAATTCTTTACTGATTTTGGGTTTTTATTTCATTTTCATCTTCTTCTCGATGTTTGAAAACCTATGCGAGCAAATTTTTTTTTCGAAATTTCCTTTTCTAGTACACGAAAAACACATTTACAGGATAAGGCAGCAAAATGGCAAAAAAAAAAAAAAAATTTTTTTTTGTTTGAATAGGTTTTCAAATATTGTGATGAAGATGAAAATGGAATAGAAACCAAAGAATAGTAAAGAATCCCTTTAAAGAACAAAAAAATATTTTTTTGAAATATAACATTTGTTGTGATTTGTATAAATCATTACCCAGCATGTGTTTATCCATAACAAATTCAGTTTCACGGCTCACGGCTTTTGGGGGATGTTTCAACCTTTCGATAAATTCGTCGAAGAGTTTTTTCTGAACTCGAAAGTTGTTCCACTGAAAATTTAAAAACTGAAAATAATATTCAAAGTTGCAGACTTACAATTTCCAATATTATGCTTTCGATTGGCGACGGCTCAGCACATTTTTTTGAACCTTAAAAGAATATGTTTCTCGGTTAGATTTCCAATCTTACATTTATAGAATTGCATCCCTTGTTTTATGTCTTCCATGATTTCTTCGTGATATTTTTCATAAGTTTCTAAGCTACAATCAATATTTTTCGTTCGCCATACACAAATCTGAATTTTTAAAAATAGATTTTAATTGGTTTCATACATGAAAACTCACTTGTACACTTGCATCGCGTACAAATTCTAAATTACAAGTTGAGTTGGAAACTGCGAATTTTCTTGTAGTATTCATAAGCAGAAATAAGGTGTCGAAATCAGCAATTGTTTTATCCAAATTCGTTTTCTGAAAAGTCATTCTCATTTTCTGCATTTGTTACATTCTCCTTTCTATTTTTGCTTGAAGTATATATTCCCCGATTTTCGGTGTTTCATTTAATCTACTGGGAATTACTGATTATTAATGACATCAACAAAAAAATCTTTTGGACGCCCATTCACCAAAAACGGTCCTAAAAAGTGCCGCAAACAACATATCACAAAAGGGGACGGGTGCCACTACCCGTTTTCTAGTTTTTGAAGGTCTGTTGCTCTCAATAAACGTATTAAAATAAATTGTTTTTACTGATTCCATTAATAAATTGCGATTCTGATTCGATTAAAACTTGGTACACTAAAATTAAACTTTTCTACCGCCAAAGGAGTCCAAGTCACGAAGAATCAACTTTGCTAAAAAAATTGACCGAATTTCATAAGCTCGTGGCAAATTGAAGCTCGTGATGTGTTGACCAATATATCAAAGAAAACAGCATGAAAAAAAGGCTCACAACCATTTCTTGCAAATTGCCACTTCTCAAATTTTATAGTAATTGGCTTCAGTTTTTTGCATTTTTAATAATTACTAAGTACTTATGTCAAGTTTTTTTTCAAAGCAATACATTGATGTTTTCAAAACACTGATCTCGAATTTCATAGAAAACATTACGGAAATCACATTCACACGTATTATTCTGGGATATTCTAAAATTTGGCCATTTGTCTAATGTTCAGAGCTTGTATGTCTAATTTCAGCTTTTCCTCATTTTACACGCCCATTAATACTAACTTCGTGTATTAGTATTTCTTGACAGTTATATATTCTTAAAAAAGGCACTTTTATAGACTGTTTTGCAGTTAATATAAGTGTATTTCCGGAAAGTGTTGTGTATGAAAGCTGGGGTTTGAGTGGAAGCATTTTATTGGGAACGGAACATGAGTAGTTCGTATTCTTAGCCAAACTGGTTGTGTATTGCAATGAACTGGGATTCGATCCACGAGATGGCAACGGTCACGCGACATAAATAAACAAAATTAGAATCATCAACAACACCTCCTTTTACAATTCACTATTGATTTATTGAGACCATGACAGACATTCACAATAGCAGTTCACAGGTTTTTTTGATATTTTATATTTTTGGTAGCGTCAAGTTAAAACAATTTGTATCATCCATATTCTACTAAAAGACCGCAGCGCAATCGCTCGCGTTTAAAGTGTTTGTTTATTGTTTATTGATTTTCAATTTTTGTTTTAATCTATTCAGAAACACCTATTATTAATGAATTTGTCAAAAAAAAATTTTCGGGCGCCCGTGGGTCCAAAACAGCTCCCGGAAAAGTGCAGAAAACAGGCGATGTCAGTGCAAAACGGGAGGTGCCACCACCCCTTTTTCGGGTTTTTGAGGGACCGTTTTGCTCAAAATTAAGCTTTTGAACTGAATTTTTTTGTTGATTCCGTTAATAATAGGTGATTCTGAGTCGATTAAAACAAAAATTGAAAATCAGTAAACAGACACTTTAAAAATAGCACGACTGTGTGAGAGTTAGATTTTCTGGTTACATTTTCTGGTTAGAGGCCCTAGGGCCTATAAACTTATAGACCTTCTACCTTGGGCCGGCTCAGGGGCCTAAACGACAAGTCTGGATAAAGCGTGTTAACTGTAACTTCTACATTTCCTGAGAATAACTTCAAAGGATCTAGTGAACAGTAAATCGGCAAGAAACTGGTACGCGTACGTTTGGTCCACAAGGAAATCGGCACTTGTTTCAATATTACGGTTACAAGAACTAATTCCTGCCAACCATCAAATTTAATGAATAATGATCCTTATTATATAATCCTTATTATATAAATGGATATTATATAAATCCTTATATATAAATGGATAAGGAGGCGGGGCTAATTTTTTGTGTAACTTTTTTTTGTGAACTTTTTTCTGTGAACATTTTTCTGTGAACTTTTTTTTTGTTGTAAAATTAAGAGGTAGGAGGAACGGAATTGAACTCGCATCGGTTCACGTAAAGAAATGATTACTTAACCTGTAGACCATCGAAGTCACCGAAAGAGAATGAACTTTTTGAAACCTAATGATTGCGGATTTTCATTTCTTCATTTTTTTTTCGAATTTTTGTCAAAAATTCACAAAAGCAATAATAAAAAAAATATGTCACGAAACTAGGTCAAATTTCTAAATTTATTTGTTGCCATTTCTGAGTTGATAGTTCATTCTTTAAAAATTTATTCAAAGAAATGGTCATTCTTATGTGAGCTGTAATTGGAAAAAGTAAGGCGAGCTATAGTAAAGAATATTACGTCAAAGTAAAGGATTACACCGACCGCTGTGTTTTAACCATTGAACCATTTTAGAAAATGGTATCAATAGAAACATAATCAAATGTGACAATTATAGTTGGTTTTGATTTATTATAATGTTCCCGTGAAATTGTTAAACAGGAAATTAGTATCATTTTCGCCGCGCAGCGGCGTTTGAACATCGATCAAAAGTATTGGAATACGTGCCGAAGGCACGGAAGAAGCGAGCTTAGGTTGAAAAGGGTGAAATCCAAAGAAATAGCAAATTAACATAAGCGCGATTGCAAAGAACAGATGCGCTGGAGGGGAGCAGTAGAAAATCTATTATTAGGACATTAGGATGAGTTTGGGTTAAAGATAAATGCGCTTTTTCTAGCTGTTATGTACCGGTAGATAATGCTTATTTTTCTGAAATGCCGAATGAGCAGTAGTCCAGGAGTTTTGCCGCGTAGCGGCAAGGGACTCCTGGTATTATATAAATGGATAAAGAGGCGGGGCTAATTTTTTTGTGTAACCTTTTTTCTGTGAACTTTTTTTTGTTGTAAAATTAAGAGGTAGGAGGAACGGAATTGAACTCGCATCAGTTCACGTAAAGAAATAATTACTTAACCGGTAGACCATCGAAGTCACCGAAAGAGAATGAACTTTTTGAAACCTAATGATTGCGGATATTCATTTCTATATTTTTTTTTCGAACTTTTGTCAAAATTTCACAAAAAAAGTTTTAAAAAACATTATTATTTGTCATTTCTGAGTTGAGACTCATTATTTTAAAATTTACTCGAAGAAAATGATCGTTCTATTGTGAGGGCTATTTTAATTGGAAAGGGCGAGATGAGCTAGAGTAAAGAAGATTAAGTACATCAACCTCTTTTCAGATTCATTTTTGTATTTAAAGGAAGGCTTTACGGAGATTATGAATGTGTATGGGAAGAAAATATGCTGCAGACTCTTTCCAAATCTGTTCTTTAAATTTTCTGAAACCACCTAGAAGTCGAGAAAACGCGCCTCAAAACAATGGCCTAGAAAAAAGGGCCACCTGGCCGAACTTTTTCCTGTGAGCGTTTTTCGTGTTTCGTTAATAAATAGTTATGCAGAATGCTTATAGTAGTCCTTTTTAATGTTTTTTCATATTAATTTATGTTTTGTTTTTCATTTTTTTCGACTTTTCATACCTGTGGACTAGTTTTCGCCGGTGGCCCCTTTTTCTAGGCCATTGTTTTGAGGCGCGCTTTCTCGGCTTCTAGGTGGTTTTAGAAAATTTTAAATACAGATTTGGAATGAGTCTGAAGCCTATTTTCATCCCAGGCGCATTCATAATCTCCGTAAAAGCCTCCTTTAAGACGCTAATTATAACCATTTTAGAAGATTAAATAATTCGATTTGTAATCAAATGGTTGTTCTTTTTTGAGAATGTTCAAGTGAAATGATCAAATTGAAGTGAGGACAGTTTCGCCGCGCAGCGGCGTTGAAAAAACGATCAAAAGTATTGGAAGGCGAGCATCTTCTGTACATTAGGCCCGCATTCCAATACTTTTCGATCAAGAAATTTCGGTCCCGACAACTAAATTCAGAAGGTGTGAAATCAATAATTGAAAGTAATTCATTTCAGTATAAAATAAAATTAAGAAATGAAAACTTTTCTAAACTATTTATACTGACTTTCCACACGAACTGTATATTAGGGTTTTAATGATTTATTCTTTAAATATTAGTCTAAACTCACTAATAACAGCAACATTTGATCAATTTGAGTAAACTCGAGTGAACATAATGCGGAACCTGTAAAAACAAGTGTTATTGTTGTTTAGTCTTAACTCTTACGTTTAAAAATCGTAGAGCTTTGTTTAACAATGCTGAGCACATTCGATTGACCACTTTCGTAGTCCTTCCCGATTTTTTCAAGAAACTTTATTCTTCCGTCACATATATTGTTCTTAAAACTTACAATTGAATAGTTAATAATAATTGAAAACTCACTGATGGACACGAAATTATATCTGACCAACAACTTTGCCATATAGCAGAAAACACAAGCATACTGATTAAAGTAGAATTTCTTTTAAAAATTAAAAATGCCAAAATTGTAAATGTAACAAGTTCCATTTTTAGAGGTCTGAACAAGTCATCCTTTGGCAAGTGCTTCAAAGCAAATTCACGTTGGCATTCGTATCTTGGATCGGCCTTTCTGAGCACAGCATGTCCGTATCCTGGAACAACTTGTCCGCTCTTCAAGTGCTTCCCAGCCCATTCTCTCAATTGTTCCTCGGTGAAGTTGGCGATGAATTGAGCCAGTTGGCGATGAATTGAGCCGTTCGTTTCATCATCCCAATCGTCTGGCTTCGTTGCGCCTGGATCCTTGATCTTCTTGGCTGGTAAAAGATTTTTAGAGTTCTTGAGCAAGCGATCCTGTCCCGTGTAGCTGAGAATGGCGTGGAAACGACGGGTTGGTCCGTAGATATCATTAGCATCAGAGGCCATAACCTGAAATTTTAGATTTTTATAAGGTCTATTTATGAGTTTTATATTAAAAAGTAACATAATCTCTAATATACACAAGTTGCGCAAGTTAAAGCATCTCAAAGTCTGAAAATTGAACTCTCAAGAGCTGAAGTTTTCGGAAGAAATTACGATCCGATACGATCCCAAAAATTTTTGAAATAGTGTTTCGCCACTTTAAAGCAGCTTCTTAGAAGTTTTTTAAAACAATTTCCTAATCAGCGTACGACTTTCCTAAACTTTCAGAATAACGTTAATATTTTTTAAACCTTTTTTTTTCAAAAATAAAAAAACTATTTCCGAAAAATTGAATAAACTGAAATTTTCAGGATTTTTGAAAGTCAATACTGAAAATTATATAATTTTCTCTTTTTTCCCTATTTTGATTTAAAAAATTCTAAAATTCCGAAATCCATCCGTGAAATTTAGAAAAATTCTCTAAATATAACTTTTTTTTAAAAAATTCCACAAATTTTCGAAATTCTTCGAAAAATGTGTTCTTTGGATTTGTTCAGATGAAAATAGACTTTATGCTAATTCCAAATCTGTTTTTTAAAAAATTATCTAATACCAGCCAAGAAAATAAGCTTCAAAACAATGACCTAGAAAAATTGTGTATGAAAACTAGGCCGCGGGCATTATTAAGTGAAAAATCAAGAAAAATGAAAAAAAAAACGTTTAAACAAACTAAATTTTAGGAAGAAAATATGAAGTAAAACTGTGTTTTGATAGTGATCCTACAAAAATCTATAAATTTAGAATTTTCGATTCCTGAGAGCTCTCGTAATCAATGTATTTTCAAAATTCTTAGAGCTTAGGGTCTTAGTGAGATATTCTTAGAGCAAAAAACCAGTAGATTTACAAACTTCGATTTCCGAGAGCTCCTGAAATCAATTTATCGACAAAAATCAATAGATTTTAAATTAAGAAAAGAAAAAACTTGTCTGCGGGCATTTATTACATTAAGAATCACAAGACATTCAGAATTTCTGGTCGTGATGGACTAAGAGACGTTATCCGTAGCTTTTTGTTAACAAAAAAACGGAAAAAGTTCTACGGAATGGTGTTGGCCACTTTTTCACTTTTTCCTGACCATTTGTTTTGAAAATAATTTTCTTGGCTTCTAGGTGGTTTTACAAAAATTTAAATACAGATTTGGAATGAGGCTGAAGCCTATTTACACCCCAGTTTCATTTACCTCTTTATAATCGCGATAAACTGACAAGTTTTACGATCCGGCTCGAATTTCGTGCCAAATCCGGATCAGATAAGTTCGGCAGTTCAAAAACAAGAAAATAAGCTTCAAAACAATGACCTAGAAAAATTGTGTATGAAAACTAGGCCGCGGGCATTATTAAGTGAAAAATAAAGAATTTTGTATAATTCTTTTTGAAATTATCTTTCCCGAGTCACAAAAAACTTTAAAACGCACCTCACGAAGTACGTCAATCATTCCAAGATGTTGCGAATAATGAAGAGCCATTATATTAAATTCATGTCGTTGTAACCCAAGTTTCGGCTTATTTTTCGAATCAACGCCAACTTTCTGGAAAATATTTCATTTTCCAATTTATAAACCTTCTATAACACCACTTACAGTCGCCCACAATCGAATCAATTTCATAAATTTCACAATTCCCAGTCGAAGATCTTCATAAGTCTTCAACAAATGAGAAATGGGCAATTTTGATCGATAAATGGCCGCCGAGTTGTAACAAAGCCGAACTTGAATCCCTTTATTAGTGAAAAAAATCGAAGAGTTTGATGATATCATCAATGGGATATTGTCTGAAAAACATTTCTCTTTTGTTTTGAGAAATCTTATAAAATAAAAATTTAAAAAATGTTCGGTTTCAATTAACGCTTATTTAAAAAAAATGTTTTGCGATCCATAGGTTTTAACTTTTACAAGTTTTCTTTTTAAAAAAATAATAGTTTCACTTATAACATTGAATTTTTTTCGAAAAATTCATATTTTTCAAGTTTATCAGCATTTTTTGCACAGTTTTCAGCAAAGATTCAAGCTTTTTGTTTTATTGACATTTATCTCAAACAAAAAACTAATTTTTTGAATGTTTTTGAAAAATTACAGTTTCATAAAAAACAACTGAAAAATATACATTTAAAAACAATAAATAAATTTGTAATTTAAACAAACTTTTAAAAATCACGCTTTCAAATAAAATTTCAAGGGATTTCAATAGAACTCGCTTCTTCATTATTATGTTCTAAATCTAGAAAAACAAAAAAAAACCCACTCGTCTTCACGTCCTCCATGACATTATTCAACATCTCAAACAATTGTGGCAATCCTAAAGAATGTATCAAAAATGCGACATGAATATCATTATTGTCCAATTGACATTCATCAATCGTCAAGCCAAATTCCAGCGCTTCCTGAGCCTAAAAAATTAGTTTGGACTTCCTTTTTTCAGTTTACAAATTTCCAAAATTTGTACTTCTTTTGGAAAATCAATGAAAAACCCCTTACCTGCCACAAATCGAATCCAATAGTTCTCCATTTCTCGTACAAGAACAAATCATTGCCAATCTCCCGATGGATCCATGTTCCTCGGTATTCTAGATGTTTGATTTGCTTTGGCTTCAACAACCACCAGATTCCTTCTGGAATTGGCTCTTCTCCTCCTTTAGCCTTTGACAAAAGCTTTTGGCATTCTGGGATCGAGTATCCACGGAATCTAATTCCTTCTTCTGGGTCAAGAACTGAGGTTTCGGTGACCATTCCCTTCATGCGTCTCCTTCCTCCCTAGAATGGATTCATATTTAATTTTGAGAATTCGATAATTTGCAAGCTTACCATGTCAATGGTGATATTTTGGACATGAGCATTGTGGGCTGGGATCTTTCTGGAGAGGACCTCTCTCAAATTGGTCGATCCATCAACAGAAGTGGACAATGGAGCGGATTGACAAGGTGGAGCGACTCCCTAAAAAAATCGAGATGTTTGGTGATATTTTGGAATTTTTTTAAAATGAAAATAGAACACGAATAAAATCATCAAATTCATTGTCAAAAAAATGCATTTGAAAATTTGAAAAACCCCTAAAAACGCAACGAGCCTCGAGAATTCGCCAGAAGCAGATTAATTTATTA
The DNA here is from genome assembly GCA_964036255.1 of Caenorhabditis virilis. NCBI lineage: Eukaryota > Metazoa > Nematoda > Chromadorea > Rhabditida > Rhabditidae > Caenorhabditis > Caenorhabditis virilis. Next base: position 4,436,360 of record OZ038417.1, on the reverse strand, counting down.
GGAATGTGTATTGGAAGTTCTCTTTTCCTTCAGATCAGGCTTGGTCGGATTCGGAAAACTGAAATTCCGATTTTCCGATTTTTCCGACTTTTTTCGGAAAATTTTCCAATTTTTTATTTCGGAAAATTTTTCTGTCGGAAAATTTTCCGACTTTCTATTTCGGAAAAATCGGAAAACCCCATTCAAAACATTTATTTCAAGAATTACCCTAGAGTAACCCAGAAAACTGGAAATATCAGAGAAAATGCAATTTCTTTGCATTTTTGAACTAGTTTTCTTCAAGACCCAAACGATATAATCTGTGTCCCTTTAAACACTTTTATGGAAAATGTTTGTTTTTGTGTCTATCATTGTGGAAATTCTACCAAAAATCAGTATTGAGTCCCAATGGCCCTTTGAGGTCCAAAATATCTGATTTAGACCCAAAAAGACAGTCTGGGTGGAAAAAAAAGACATGCCGAGAAATTGCAATTTCTCTGCATTTCTCGGCATTTCTCTGCAATTTCTGCATTGAATTTATCGACATTTTTTGTATTTTTTTTTCAAACTGAATAGGTCCATAAAACTTTCTCCACAAGTGCGTCAGTCAAAAGTTGTGTTGTTTACTATTCCGTAAATTACCACAAAAAAAATGAGCCAAGAAAATAAGCTTCAAAACAATGACCTAGAAAAATTGTGTATGAAAACTAGGCCGCGGGCATTATTAAGTGAAAAATAAAGAATTTTGTATAATTCTTTTTGAAATTATCTTTCCCGAGTCACAAAAAACTTTAAAACGCACCTCACGAAGTACGTCAATCATTCCAAGATGTTGCGAATAATGAAGAGCCATTATATTAAATTCATGTCGTTGTAACCCAAGTTTCGGCTTATTTTTCGAATCAACGCCAACTTTCTGGAAAATATTTCATTTTCCAATTTATAAACCTTCTATAACACCACTTACAGTCGCCCACAATCGAATCAATTTCATAAATTTCACAATTCCCAGTCGAAGATCTTCATAAGTCTTCAACAAATGAGAAATGGGCAATTTTGATCGATAAATGGCCGCCGAGTTGTAACAAAGCCGAACTTGAATCCCTTTATTAGTGAAAAAAATCGAAGAGTTTGATGATATCATCAATGGGATATTGTCTGAAAAACATTTCTCTTTTGTTTTGAGAAATCTTATAAAATAAAAATTTAAAAAATGTTCGGTTTCAATTAACGCTTATTTAAAAAAAATGTTTTGCGATCCATAGGTTTTAACTTTTACAAGTTTTCTTTTTAAAAAAATAATAGTTTCACTTATAACATTGAATTTTTTTCGAAAAATTCATATTTTTCAAGTTTATCAGCATTTTTTGCACAGTTTTCAGCAAAGATTCAAGCTTTTTGTTTTATTGACATTTATCTCAAACAAAAAACTAATTTTTTGAATGTTTTTGAAAAATTACAGTTTCATAAAAAACAACTGAAAAATATACATTTAAAAACAATAAATAAATTTGTAATTTAAACAAACTTTTAAAAATCACGCTTTCAAATAAAATTTCAAGGGATTTCAATAGAACTCGCTTCTTCATTATTATGTTCTAAATCTAGAAAAACAAAAAAAAACCCACTCGTCTTCACGTCCTCCATGACATTATTCAACATCTCAAACAATTGTGGCAATCCTAAAGAATGTATCAAAAATGCGACATGAATATCATTATTGTCCAATTGACATTCATCAATCGTCAAGCCAAATTCCAGCGCTTCCTGAGCCTAAAAAATTAGTTTGGACTTCCTTTTTTCAGTTTACAAATTTCCAAAATTTGTACTTCTTTTGGAAAATCAATGAAAAACCCCTTACCTGCCACAAATCGAATCCAATAGTTCTCCATTTCTCGTACAAGAACAAATCATTGCCAATCTCCCGATGGATCCATGTTCCTCGGTATTCTAGATGTTTGATTTGCTTTGGCTTCAACAACCACCAGATTCCTTCTGGAATTGGCTCTTCTCCTCCTTTAGCCTTTGACAAAAGCTTTTGGCATTCTGGGATCGAGTATCCACGGAATCTAATTCCTTCTTCTGGGTCAAGAACTGAGGTTTCGGTGACCATTCCCTTCATGCGTCTCCTTCCTCCCTAGAATGGATTCATATTTAATTTTGAGAATTCGATAATTTGCAAGCTTACCATGTCAATGGTGATATTTTGGACATGAGCATTGTGGGCTGGGATCTTTCTGGAGAGGACCTCTCTCAAATTGGTCGATCCATCAACAGAAGTGGACAATGGAGCGGATTGACAAGGTGGAGCGACTCCCTAAAAAAATCGAGATGTTTGGTGATATTTTGGAATTTTTTTAAAATGAAAATAGAACACGAATAAAATCATCAAATTCATTGTCAAAAAAATGCATTTGAAAATTTGAAAAACCCCTAAAAACGCAACGAGCCTCGAGAATTCGCCAGAAGCAGATTAATTTATTAGGAATGTGTATTGGAAGTTCTCTTTTCCTTCAGATCAGGCTTGGTCGGATTCGGAAAACTGAAATTCCGATTTTCCGATTTTTCCGACTTTTTTCGGAAAATTTTCCAATTTTTTATTTCGGAAAATTTTTCTGTCGGAAAATTTTCCGACTTTCTATTTCGGAAAAATCGGAAAACCCCATTCAAAACATTTATTTCAAGAATTACCCTAGAGTAACCCAGAAAACTGGAAATATCAGAGAAAATGCAATTTCTTTGCATTTTTGAACTAGTTTTCTTCAAGACCCAAACGATATAATCTGTGTCCCTTTAAACACTTTTATGGAAAATGTTTGTTTTTGTGTCTATCATTGTGGAAATTCTACCAAAAATCAGTATTGAGTCCCAATGGCCCTTTGAGGTCCAAAATATCTGATTTAGACCCAAAAAGACAGTCTGGGTGGAAAAAAAAGACATGCCGAGAAATTGCAATTTCTCTGCATTTCTCGGCATTTCTCTGCAATTTCTGCATTGAATTTATCGACATTTTTTGTATTTTTTTTTCAAACTGAATAGGTCCATAAAACTTTCTCCACAAGTGCGTCAGTCAAAAGTTGTGTTGTTTACTATTCCGTAAATTACCACAAAAAAAATGAGCCAAGAAAATAAGCTTCAAAACAATGACCTAGAAAAATTGTGTATGAAAACTAGGCCGCGGGCATTATTAAGTGAAAAATAAAGAATTTTGTATAATTCTTTTTGAAATTATCTTTCCCGAGTCACAAAAAACTTTAAAACGCACCTCACGAAGTACGTCAATCATTCCAAGATGTTGCGAATAATGAAGAGCCATTATATTAAATTCATGTCGTTGTAACCCAAGTTTCGGCTTATTTTTCGAATCAACGCCAACTTTCTGGAAAATATTTCATTTTCCAATTTATAAACCTTCTATAACACCACTTACAGTCGCCCACAATCGAATCAATTTCATAAATTTCACAATTCCCAGTCGAAGATCTTCATAAGTCTTCAACAAATGAGAAATGGGCAATTTTGATCGATAAATGGCCGCCGAGTTGTAACAAAGCCGAACTTGAATCCCTTTATTAGTGAAAAAAATCGAAGAGTTTGATGATATCATCAATGGGATATTGTCTGAAAAACATTTCTCTTTTGTTTTGAGAAATCTTATAAAATAAAAATTTAAAAAATGTTCGGTTTCAATTAACGCTTATTTAAAAAAAATGTTTTGCGATCCATAGGTTTTAACTTTTACAAGTTTTCTTTTTAAAAAAATAATAGTTTCACTTATAACATTGAATTTTTTTCGAAAAATTCATATTTTTCAAGTTTATCAGCATTTTTTGCACAGTTTTCAGCAAAGATTCAAGCTTTTTGTTTTATTGACATTTATCTCAAACAAAAAACTAATTTTTTGAATGTTTTTGAAAAATTACAGTTTCATAAAAAACAACTGAAAAATATACATTTAAAAACAATAAATAAATTTGTAATTTAAACAAACTTTTAAAAATCACGCTTTCAAATAAAATTTCAAGGGATTTCAATAGAACTCGCTTCTTCATTATTATGTTCTAAATCTAGAAAAACAAAAAAAAACCCACTCGTCTTCACGTCCTCCATGACATTATTCAACATCTCAAACAATTGTGGCAATCCTAAAGAATGTATCAAAAATGCGACATGAATATCATTATTGTCCAATTGACATTCATCAATCGTCAAGCCAAATTCCAGCGCTTCCTGAGCCTAAAAAATTAGTTTGGACTTCCTTTTTTCAGTTTACAAATTTCCAAAATTTGTACTTCTTTTGGAAAATCAATGAAAAACCCCTTACCTGCCACAAATCGAATCCAATAGTTCTCCATTTCTCGTACAAGAACAAATCATTGCCAATCTCCCGATGGATCCATGTTCCTCGGTATTCTAGATGTTTGATTTGCTTTGGCTTCAACAACCACCAGATTCCTTCTGGAATTGGCTCTTCTCCTCCTTTAGCCTTTGACAAAAGCTTTTGGCATTCTGGGATCGAGTATCCACGGAATCTAATTCCTTCTTCTGGGTCAAGAACTGAGGTTTCGGTGACCATTCCCTTCATGCGTCTCCTTCCTCCCTAGAATGGATTCATATTTAATTTTGAGAATTCGATAATTTGCAAGCTTACCATGTCAATGGTGATATTTTGGACATGAGCATTGTGGGCTGGGATCTTTCTGGAGAGGACCTCTCTCAAATTGGTCGATCCATCAACAGAAGTGGACAATGGAGCGGATTGACAAGGTGGAGCGACTCCCTAAAAAAATCGAGATGTTTGGTGATATTTTGGAATTTTTTTAAAATGAAAATAGAACACGAATAAAATCATCAAATTCATTGTCAAAAAAATGCATTTGAAAATTTGAAAAACCCCTAAAAACGCAACGAGCCTCGAGAATTCGCCAGAAGCAGATTAATTTATTAGGAATGTGTATTGGAAGTTCTCTTTTCCTTCAGATCAGGCTTGGTCGGATTCGGAAAACTGAAATTCCGATTTTCCGATTTTTCCGACTTTTTTCGGAAAATTTTCCAATTTTTTATTTCGGAAAATTTTTCTGTCGGAAAATTTTCCGACTTTCTATTTCGGAAAAATCGGAAAACCCCATTCAAAACATTTATTTCAAGAATTACCCTAGAGTAACCCAGAAAACTGGAAATATCAGAGAAAATGCAATTTCTTTGCATTTTTGAACTAGTTTTCTTCAAGACCCAAACGATATAATCTGTGTCCCTTTAAACACTTTTATGGAAAATGTTTGTTTTTGTGTCTATCATTGTGGAAATTCTACCAAAAATCAGTATTGAGTCCCAATGGCCCTTTGAGGTCCAAAATATCTGATTTAGACCCAAAAAGACAGTCTGGGTGGAAAAAAAAGACATGCCGAGAAATTGCAATTTCTCTGCATTTCTCGGCATTTCTCTGCAATTTCTGCATTGAATTTATCGACATTTTTTGTATTTTTTTTTCAAACTGAATAGGTCCATAAAACTTTCTCCACAAGTGCGTCAGTCAAAAGTTGTGTTGTTTACTATTCCGTAAATTACCACAAAAAAAATGAGCCAAGAAAATAAGCTTCAAAACAATGACCTAGAAAAATTGTGTATGAAAACTAGGCCGCGGGCATTATTAAGTGAAAAATAAAGAATTTTGTATAATTCTTTTTGAAATTATCTTTCCCGAGTCACAAAAAACTTTAAAACGCACCTCACGAAGTACGTCAATCATTCCAAGATGTTGCGAATAATGAAGAGCCATTATATTAAATTCATGTCGTTGTAACCCAAGTTTCGGCTTATTTTTCGAATCAACGCCAACTTTCTGGAAAATATTTCATTTTCCAATTTATAAACCTTCTATAACACCACTTACAGTCGCCCACAATCGAATCAATTTCATAAATTTCACAATTCCCAGTCGAAGATCTTCATAAGTCTTCAACAAATGAGAAATGGGCAATTTTGATCGATAAATGGCCGCCGAGTTGTAACAAAGCCGAACTTGAATCCCTTTATTAGTGAAAAAAATCGAAGAGTTTGATGATATCATCAATGGGATATTGTCTGAAAAACATTTCTCTTTTGTTTTGAGAAATCTTATAAAATAAAAATTTAAAAAATGTTCGGTTTCAATTAACGCTTATTTAAAAAAAATGTTTTGCGATCCATAGGTTTTAACTTTTACAAGTTTTCTTTTTAAAAAAATAATAGTTTCACTTATAACATTGAATTTTTTTCGAAAAATTCATATTTTTCAAGTTTATCAGCATTTTTTGCACAGTTTTCAGCAAAGATTCAAGCTTTTTGTTTTATTGACATTTATCTCAAACAAAAAACTAATTTTTTGAATGTTTTTGAAAAATTACAGTTTCATAAAAAACAACTGAAAAATATACATTTAAAAACAATAAATAAATTTGTAATTTAAACAAACTTTTAAAAATCACGCTTTCAAATAAAATTTCAAGGGATTTCAATAGAACTCGCTTCTTCATTATTATGTTCTAAATCTAGAAAAACAAAAAAAAACCCACTCGTCTTCACGTCCTCCATGACATTATTCAACATCTCAAACAATTGTGGCAATCCTAAAGAATGTATCAAAAATGCGACATGAATATCATTATTGTCCAATTGACATTCATCAATCGTCAAGCCAAATTCCAGCGCTTCCTGAGCCTAAAAAATTAGTTTGGACTTCCTTTTTTCAGTTTACAAATTTCCAAAATTTGTACTTCTTTTGGAAAATCAATGAAAAACCCCTTACCTGCCACAAATCGAATCCAATAGTTCTCCATTTCTCGTACAAGAACAAATCATTGCCAATCTCCCGATGGATCCATGTTCCTCGGTATTCTAGATGTTTGATTTGCTTTGGCTTCAACAACCACCAGATTCCTTCTGGAATTGGCTCTTCTCCTCCTTTAGCCTTTGACAAAAGCTTTTGGCATTCTGGGATCGAGTATCCACGGAATCTAATTCCTTCTTCTGGGTCAAGAACTGAGGTTTCGGTGACCATTCCCTTCATGCGTCTCCTTCCTCCCTAGAATGGATTCATATTTAATTTTGAGAATTCGATAATTTGCAAGCTTACCATGTCAATGGTGATATTTTGGACATGAGCATTGTGGGCTGGGATCTTTCTGGAGAGGACCTCTCTCAAATTGGTCGATCCATCAACAGAAGTGGACAATGGAGCGGATTGACAAGGTGGAGCGACTCCCTAAAAAAATCGAGATGTTTGGTGATATTTTGGAATTTTTTTAAAATGAAAATAGAACACGAATAAAATCATCAAATTCATTGTCAAAAAAATGCATTTGAAAATTTGAAAAACCCCTAAAAACGCAACGAGCCTCGAGAATTCGCCAGAAGCAGATTAATTTATTAGGAATGTGTATTGGAAGTTCTCTTTTCCTTCAGATCAGGCTTGGTCGGATTCGGAAAACTGAAATTCCGATTTTCCGATTTTTCCGACTTTTTTCGGAAAATTTTCCAATTTTTTATTTCGGAAAATTTTTCTGTCGGAAAATTTTCCGACTTTCTATTTCGGAAAAATCGGAAAACCCCATTCAAAACATTTATTTCAAGAATTACCCTAGAGTAACCCAGAAAACTGGAAATATCAGAGAAAATGCAATTTCTTTGCATTTTTGAACTAGTTTTCTTCAAGACCCAAACGATATAATCTGTGTCCCTTTAAACACTTTTATGGAAAATGTTTGTTTTTGTGTCTATCATTGTGGAAATTCTACCAAAAATCAGTATTGAGTCCCAATGGCCCTTTGAGGTCCAAAATATCTGATTTAGACCCAAAAAGACAGTCTGGGTGGAAAAAAAAGACATGCCGAGAAATTGCAATTTCTCTGCATTTCTCGGCATTTCTCTGCAATTTCTGCATTGAATTTATCGACATTTTTTGTATTTTTTTTTCAAACTGAATAGGTCCATAAAACTTTCTCCACAAGTGCGTCAGTCAAAAGTTGTGTTGTTTACTATTCCGTAAATTACCACAAAAAAAATGAGCCAAGAAAATAAGCTTCAAAACAATGACCTAGAAAAATTGTGTATGAAAACTAGGCCGCGGGCATTATTAAGTGAAAAATAAAGAATTTTGTATAATTCTTTTTGAAATTATCTTTCCCGAGTCACAAAAAACTTTAAAACGCACCTCACGAAGTACGTCAATCATTCCAAGATGTTGCGAATAATGAAGAGCCATTATATTAAATTCATGTCGTTGTAACCCAAGTTTCGGCTTATTTTTCGAATCAACGCCAACTTTCTGGAAAATATTTCATTTTCCAATTTATAAACCTTCTATAACACCACTTACAGTCGCCCACAATCGAATCAATTTCATAAATTTCACAATTCCCAGTCGAAGATCTTCATAAGTCTTCAACAAATGAGAAATGGGCAATTTTGATCGATAAATGGCCGCCGAGTTGTAACAAAGCCGAACTTGAATCCCTTTATTAGTGAAAAAAATCGAAGAGTTTGATGATATCATCAATGGGATATTGTCTGAAAAACATTTCTCTTTTGTTTTGAGAAATCTTATAAAATAAAAATTTAAAAAATGTTCGGTTTCAATTAACGCTTATTTAAAAAAAATGTTTTGCGATCCATAGGTTTTAACTTTTACAAGTTTTCTTTTTAAAAAAATAATAGTTTCACTTATAACATTGAATTTTTTTCGAAAAATTCATATTTTTCAAGTTTATCAGCATTTTTTGCACAGTTTTCAGCAAAGATTCAAGCTTTTTGTTTTATTGACATTTATCTCAAACAAAAAACTAATTTTTTGAATGTTTTTGAAAAATTACAGTTTCATAAAAAACAACTGAAAAATATACATTTAAAAACAATAAATAAATTTGTAATTTAAACAAACTTTTAAAAATCACGCTTTCAAATAAAATTTCAAGGGATTTCAATAGAACTCGCTTCTTCATTATTATGTTCTAAATCTAGAAAAACAAAAAAAAACCCACTCGTCTTCACGTCCTCCATGACATTATTCAACATCTCAAACAATTGTGGCAATCCTAAAGAATGTATCAAAAATGCGACATGAATATCATTATTGTCCAATTGACATTCATCAATCGTCAAGCCAAATTCCAGCGCTTCCTGAGCCTAAAAAATTAGTTTGGACTTCCTTTTTTCAGTTTACAAATTTCCAAAATTTGTACTTCTTTTGGAAAATCAATGAAAAACCCCTTACCTGCCACAAATCGAATCCAATAGTTCTCCATTTCTCGTACAAGAACAAATCATTGCCAATCTCCCGATGGATCCATGTTCCTCGGTATTCTAGATGTTTGATTTGCTTTGGCTTCAACAACCACCAGATTCCTTCTGGAATTGGCTCTTCTCCTCCTTTAGCCTTTGACAAAAGCTTTTGGCATTCTGGGATCGAGTATCCACGGAATCTAATTCCTTCTTCTGGGTCAAGAACTGAGGTTTCGGTGACCATTCCCTTCATGCGTCTCCTTCCTCCCTAGAATGGATTCATATTTAATTTTGAGAATTCGATAATTTGCAAGCTTACCATGTCAATGGTGATATTTTGGACATGAGCATTGTGGGCTGGGATCTTTCTGGAGAGGACCTCTCTCAAATTGGTCGATCCATCAACAGAAGTGGACAATGGAGCGGATTGACAAGGTGGAGCGACTCCCTAAAAAAATCGAGATGTTTGGTGATATTTTGGAATTTTTTTAAAATGAAAATAGAACACGAATAAAATCATCAAATTCATTGTCAAAAAAATGCATTTGAAAATTTGAAAAACCCCTAAAAACGCAACGAGCCTCGAGAATTCGCCAGAAGCAGATTAATTTATTAGGAATGTGTATTGGAAGTTCTCTTTTCCTTCAGATCAGGCTTGGTCGGATTCGGAAAACTGAAATTCCGATTTTCCGATTTTTCCGACTTTTTTCGGAAAATTTTCCAATTTTTTATTTCGGAAAATTTTTCTGTCGGAAAATTTTCCGACTTTCTATTTCGGAAAAATCGGAAAACCCCATTCAAAACATTTATTTCAAGAATTACCCTAGAGTAACCCAGAAAACTGGAAATATCAGAGAAAATGCAATTTCTTTGCATTTTTGAACTAGTTTTCTTCAAGACCCAAACGATATAATCTGTGTCCCTTTAAACACTTTTATGGAAAATGTTTGTTTTTGTGTCTATCATTGTGGAAATTCTACCAAAAATCAGTATTGAGTCCCAATGGCCCTTTGAGGTCCAAAATATCTGATTTAGACCCAAAAAGACAGTCTGGGTGGAAAAAAAAGACATGCCGAGAAATTGCAATTTCTCTGCATTTCTCGGCATTTCTCTGCAATTTCTGCATTGAATTTATCGACATTTTTTGTATTTTTTTTTCAAACTGAATAGGTCCATAAAACTTTCTCCACAAGTGCGTCAGTCAAAAGTTGTGTTGTTTACTATTCCGTAAATTACCACAAAAAAAATGAGCCAAGAAAATAAGCTTCAAAACAATGACCTAGAAAAATTGTGTATGAAAACTAGGCCGCGGGCATTATTAAGTGAAAAATAAAGAATTTTGTATAATTCTTTTTGAAATTATCTTTCCCGAGTCACAAAAAACTTTAAAACGCACCTCACGAAGTACGTCAATCATTCCAAGATGTTGCGAATAATGAAGAGCCATTATATTAAATTCATGTCGTTGTAACCCAAGTTTCGGCTTATTTTTCGAATCAACGCCAACTTTCTGGAAAATATTTCATTTTCCAATTTATAAACCTTCTATAACACCACTTACAGTCGCCCACAATCGAATCAATTTCATAAATTTCACAATTCCCAGTCGAAGATCTTCATAAGTCTTCAACAAATGAGAAATGGGCAATTTTGATCGATAAATGGCCGCCGAGTTGTAACAAAGCCGAACTTGAATCCCTTTATTAGTGAAAAAAATCGAAGAGTTTGATGATATCATCAATGGGATATTGTCTGAAAAACATTTCTCTTTTGTTTTGAGAAATCTTATAAAATAAAAATTTAAAAAATGTTCGGTTTCAATTAACGCTTATTTAAAAAAAATGTTTTGCGATCCATAGGTTTTAACTTTTACAAGTTTTCTTTTTAAAAAAATAATAGTTTCACTTATAACATTGAATTTTTTTCGAAAAATTCATATTTTTCAAGTTTATCAGCATTTTTTGCACAGTTTTCAGCAAAGATTCAAGCTTTTTGTTTTATTGACATTTATCTCAAACAAAAAACTAATTTTTTGAATGTTTTTGAAAAATTACAGTTTCATAAAAAACAACTGAAAAATATACATTTAAAAACAATAAATAAATTTGTAATTTAAACAAACTTTTAAAAATCACGCTTTCAAATAAAATTTCAAGGGATTTCAAAAGGGATTTCAATAGAACTCGCTTCTTCATTATTATGTTCTAAATCTAGAAAAACAAAAAAAAACCCACTCGTCTTCACGTCCTCCATGACATTATTCAACATCTCAAACAATTGTGGCAATCCTGGCTTCCATTCTCCCTTGCATTCTGGGTTGTCAATCGTTGGTTGCTCATATTCTCCGTTCGTTTCATCATCCCAATCGTCTGGCTTTCTGGCGTCTGGGTCTGGGATGTGTTCCAGCTTGTCCCAATCCTCTGGCTTCGTTGCGCCTGGATCCTTGATCTTCTTGGATGGCAAAAGATTTTTAGAGTTGATGATGATGGTGTAGTGGGTGAGTTTGTCAGTCTTACAGGAGATCTCCTTCTTGAGCAAGCGATCCTGTCCCGTGTAGCTGAGAATGGCGTGGAAACGACGGGTTGGTCCGTAGATATCATTAGCATCAGAGGCCATAACCTGAAATTTTAGATTTTTATAAGGTCTATTTATGACTTTTATATTAAAAAGTAACAGAATCTCTAATATACACAAGTTGGGCAAGTTGAAGCATTTCAAAGTCTGAAAATTGAACTCTCAAGAGCAATAACTCAACTTCATGAAAATTCACAATGTAAAAATTGACACGCCCGAAAACGCAAATTTTGCAAAAAAGGTAAATTTTTTAGCTCAAATTCGAAAAAATTCCAGATTTTGTAAATCGAGGTCGTTTTTGCAATTATTGACAAAAAGTGAAATTCGACCGCCTCTATATATTCTATATACATGGGCATTGTGAGCTGGGATCTTTCTTTAGAGTACCTTTCTCAGGATAGTCGATCCATCGTTAGCAGTTGAGAATGATGAAATTAGTGTTAGTAGAAGGGGATAATTACCCAGTTTCATCTGAAAAGAAATGACTTTTGTTATGAAATAAAAAAACGGAAATCGTGATTCTTCTAAGGTTAACCAAAAAATTGAAGAAAATCATAAAAACTAGAGGAATTCGAAAAGAAAAAGGAAACACAATGAAGGGACGAACCGAACACAACAAATGGAAAATCCTAAAAACAAAATAGTGACAAATGATGTTGATTTTCTCTTCGTTTCACATACCATTTCACCACCAAAGCTAATGTTTTTTTTCGTTGTTTCAAGCCAACTGGAATTTAAAAAAGTTATCAAACCTTTGATGCTACTCTGCAAACGAGAATTTCATTCAAAAAAATTGTGGAAATCGAGCGGTCGCCAAAAGGAATTAAGCTTCAACAGTTTTAATTATTACAGTATTTCTTTTTTCAATAGTTTTTGATTATTAGCTCGATAGCCACAAATATGTTTTTATTTCGTTGGAATTCCAATATTTGAAAATAGTTAGGACTAATACGGTACGGAAACATTATTCTACAAAACCATTATCAACAATTTCCTAAAAAAAAACAAAATTCTTCGATTACAATTTCACGGTGGGAAAAAAGCTACATAAAGTTGACACAAGTCGTTAACACAAGTTTGATTAAAATGTTAATGATCAAATTATTTATTTTCAGCACGAATTTCGAAAACTTTCAATTTTCTTTTCAATGCACCTTTGAAGACTTAAAAGGTTCATTGAAAAGAAAATTGAAACAATTTAGTTCTATTTTGAAAAAAAGTGAAAAACTGCTATTTTAGGTTTTTTAGCCCCTAAACTCCACGCACTAAAATTCTAACAGCATTACAGTTGCAGTTTTCAAATTTGATCTGCACACCCACTTTTATTTTAGTTAGGATGAAAACTTAGTTGTTGCGCGTAGGTTTTTTCCCGCCGCGCTGAGTTCAGAACACACAACTTACGACTGATTTTTGCCTGACATGGCATGTTTTTCACTACGCGCGGGGTATACGAGTTATTTTTTTCCGCCGCAGCGATCACACCAACACAATTTTTTACTGAAAGACTTGTGGAGAACGTTTTAATTTTCAGTTTTCTGGGTTGCCCTAGGGTAATTTTTTAAATAAATGTTTTGAATGGGTTCTCACACCTATCTTTTGCAAATTTAAAAGTAAAATCATGTATTTCCTGTAAAACCAGGTATTTTATGGTTTCCAGCTAATTTTTATGTCAAAACAATATATATTGTCTTTTCTTCAAATTGTATTCGGCACTTTTTCGATTTTTTGGAATTTTATTTACAAGTTTTTTTTTATTTTCTTTATTTACAAAAAAGTATAAAATCGAGTTTTTTCAGTACTAAATTTCATTCAAAGATCACAAAAGTAAAAATTGCATTCGGTAGAATTTTGAAAAAAACCCTCAGAAGCTAATTAAAAAAAAACCCTCAGAAGCTAATTTTTTTTAAAAAAGCTAAAAAAAACTTTATCTCTTTTTCCCGTTGAGGAGGTAGTTAAAAAACGTGCCGTGCCAGAAACCAACATTTCTCAATCAAAAACACATTCTTATGACACTTTGTAACATCGAAAATGACAAAAACCAAGCAAATTTTGAAAAAAACAGACGAAATCTTTGAAATGTGACGAAAAGAGAGAATACAGTACTTCAAAGGGACACAATGTTTCATGTTTTTTTTTTGAAAAATAATGTCATGTCCCTTTAATTGGTACTGTAGAACACAACATTTTTAATGTACCTATTTACAAGGGAAGTATACGAGCTAAGGATAATTGTTTTGAATGGGAGATAGCTCATTGGAAAGATCATATTCTTGTCTACATGGTTTTGCCGACGGACTCCTAGAAGCTTTTTATGGTCCCTCAAATGTTTTGCCCAAATTTACTTCATTCCTCTCACATATATTTGGTAATTCACTAGTGCTCTTCAACCGACCTGCTGGTGCATCGCCAGTGTTATTGACTCTTAAGCATGAGGCCGAGGGTTCGAACCCCGACAATTTTTTTCTTGCTTTTTTTTTGTTCTTTTTTCTGCTTTTGTGTAGTTTCAAAAGTGTTATATGGAAGAGAAATACGAGCGGGGACTAGTTTCTCGTCGAGTGTGAAACCTAGGCCACCATTTTGTAGTTCGGTTGGAATTCGTTTGGAGTTTAGTTGTTAACTCGTTTGAAACCGTTTTGTTGGTTATAAGGTTCTAGTTGTTGCTAGAAAGTGACTAGCAGGTGCTAGTATAATATTTACTTGTTTTTGCATCATATTTAACCCTTGGTTATCATTTATTTCTTGTTTAAAAGCTAATAAACCTTTGTAAAATATTCTCGCGTTATTTTGTTGTTTAAACTGGTTTCTCCATCACTCTTCTTTCGTGGAACCTGAACACCACCAGGGACCACCACATTACTATATTCAAGTTTTCAGATTTTTCGAAAGTAGTGGTGAATTACCAAATATATGTGAGAGGAATGAAGTAAGTTTGGGCAAAACTTTGAGGGACCATAAAAGGCTCCTAGGAGTTTGTCGGCCAAAAATGAAAACGGTACCTTGTAGACAAGAATATGACCTTTCCAATGAGCTAAGTATCTCCCATTCAAAATAATTATCCTTAGCTCATATACTTCCCTTGTTAGTTTGAAAAATTAAGAATTCAATAGAGAGATGGCAGAAAAATTGGAATTTTCATAATTTTTTGAACTGTATTTTTCACGTTATTCGCTTCAATACAAAATTATTACTTAAATATGTGTCCGTTTTGATTGTTTATTTTAATTTGTAGGGGTTACTGTAGCATGTTATTTGTCTGCAATATCGCGTATCCTGTGTACGTATGTAGAAAAACATGACAATTCTCTTTTTTTATTGAAAAACGAATGCAATTGGGCCACTTCTTGCTCATTTTTCAAAACTATTCATTAAGTAATGATTCTAACAATTGTAAGATTTTTTGCACCAATTTCTGATTTTGAGCATCTTTTATATTTTTAGCGGAAACAACGAAAAGAAAATTGCATTATTCTGCATTTTCTCAATTCAGCAATTGTTTTCAAGCTATTTAATAGTGGTGGATTTTTAAATAATGTATTGTTTATTTTCGATTTTCGATTTTTGCTTGTTGTTTGAAAGTGTTTGGCAGCCCCAGAAAGGGTGTTCTAGACGGCGATTGAGGTAATATCACAAATTACCATGTCTAGACCCTTTTGGAATAAAGTTGGAAGGGAGCTTCTCAGCACGCCCAGTGGTCTGGCCTCGAGTCTCTGAACTTCGCAGCAAGTGTCAAACTTCGGTTCTTACAAATTCGCAAAAATATCATTCCCCGGCCGCGACCCTTGAAAACGAATACTCTGTCCTCGACAAATTGCGGCTTATGGATTCTTGGAAATTCGAAGAAATGAAAAAAAAAACTTGAATTGCCAAAATATTGTTAGAAATTGAGTTTTTCTGACCGGAATTATATTTGTTAAGAAAAAAAAACAACCTTTGGCTTTTCTGTGAGTCGATTTTGTTTTTAGTCGTTAAAAATGTATTATCAACTCAAATATTCTTGATCATTGCGTTATGATTGCTGGCGTCAGCAGACGCTCAGCCGACGCCTCACAGACGCTCGGCAGGCACGCACGCGGTTGCCGACACTCAACACACAGGAAAATTTGAAAAATTCATTTTTCCGCGAAAATTCCAGTGTGCTGAGTGTCGGCGGCCGCGTGCGTGCGTGCGGATCATCTGTGAGATTGAGAAGCTCTCATAACGAAAAACCAAGTTGCTAAAATTGATAGGAATTGATAGTCAATGTTCAGTTCTTCCAGGTTTATGTTAATGATAAAATTATTTATTTTCAGCACGAATTTCAACAAAAAAACTAACTTCTCAAAAAATAGCGTTGTAACCTAAAACGCTTTTTTGTGGGTTTTCTTAAAACATGAATTGCTTTTCGCTTCAAGTCACGAACATAATTTCAGTCACATGCGCCTTGAATATCTGTAGACGTCTGCGTTTATCAACGCCGTATGCTTGCTCTCCGACCCTGGCGTGTGGCGTTAGAGACGCCAAATTTTATGGGCCTTTCCAAAAGCTAAAATCTATTCTTAGCTATTGTTTTCACGTTTCTGTATTAAAATGCTATTTTTGCGTCGATTTTAGTTTCTGGATAGGTCCATTACATTTTAAAATAACTTTTTTCATAATTTTATGATTTTCAGAGCCGTCGAACTCATGTTCTTCAAAAATTCTCGGATTTTGAGAAGGCAGCCGAGCAAAAAAGAGAATGTTTGTTGCAAGCGTGTCAATTGCAGGAGTTTAATAGGTTTGAGTTGAAAAATATTGATAATATTGAAATTTTGCTTTTTTTTTTCCAGAGGTGCCAAAGAAGTCGAGCAAAAAAAATGAATGATCCTATTTTTACTTATTTTCAGCCACAGGAACCTGTTGGCCTTGAATGGAATTTACGCCGGAATGTGGAATGCACAAATCGCTGCTTTTTTTTAAAGTTTTACCCTTCCTTTTCATTGTTTGATATTGTCAAGATAAAAATGAAGAAAAGAAAATCCGCAATCATTAGGTTTCAAAAAGTCCCTCATCTTTCGATGACCCCTATGGTCTACCGGTTAAGTAATCATTTCTTTACGTGAACCGATGCGAGTTCAATTCTACTCAGTAACTTTTGAATTTTACTATGAAAAAGGCTTCAGACACACGCCCTTACCCAGTTATATAAAAGGATAGCCCTTTTGTTCGTGTAATAATATTGAGATGAAATGAAATAGAGAAAAAAACGAAAGTTCAGATCATAACAATAAAAAGCAAATCAAGAGATGTTCAAAATTTTAACAATTCCCGGTCCATGTTGAAAATCGTTTGTTTCTCGAAATATTTGAGTGTTCGATTAATTAGGAGAGTTTGAAGAATTCCAACTGAAAAAAAGAAATATAATGGAATACTGAATACTTTTCAAAAAATACCGAAAACAGCGGCGAATCCGAACAACCAACGATAGCTGACGTCTTCATCTCCAACACGTGGATCAAGATTTATGATGAACATTTCGTGAAAAATATTGTTGAGCATCTTGCTGCTTACAAACTTAATTTTGGTTGTACCAAGTTGATTCATGTAGTTCAAAGGGTATTCATTGCTTACTGAAAAAAACAATGTTTCTTCTTATTAAATCGACTCTTTTTGACCATACAAACCCCACTATTCCAACAAAAAACAAATAAAAAAGTGCAAGTTACAAAAAAATTAAAAAAAAAAGAACTAACGGTGCGATAAAATGAACCAATTCTTAAAGACATGCTCTCAGTTATTTTAACACTACAAATTGTTAATTGTAATAACCTATTACGATTCTGAATAAATCCAGACTTGAGACCGACGATCGATAAAAGATCAGAATGAAAACATACGATCTGGAATCTGGTTGGAATGAGCTGTAATCCCGTATCGCAATGCTGAAGTCAAAGCAAGAAAAGTTCCTAACGCCTAAAAACAATGTATTTTTATTAGAAAGAAGCAATTTTATTAATCTTACCGTTGTACAAAGAAGAATGTTTACAACAACGACACTTTTGCGAAAAGTGAAAGTAATAATGAGCAATTGAAGAGCAATCGCGAAACTAGTTGATATTTTCATTTCAATAAATTTGTCAAAATGAACTCCTTTGATTGTATACATCTGAAAATTTGAAAATGTTCTTGTCGGATAGTTTTTGCTAAATACTACTAAATTAATTCTGGGTCTTTCAAGATCGTAGGCTTATGAAAACCCTTAACATTATTTAAAATCTGAAATTTAGCCGTCATGAGCCTGAAAGGAGTCTCACAGATAACTCTATTTTATTTGACATACATCTTTATAGTCCATTTTTTGCAGAGACAACATTTTGTAACAATTCATCATGATGATAAGAGCGGAGAGGAATATGAGAACTGCTCCGAGCATATGACGACCTCCACGGAACAGGTGCTGAAAACGTTCAAGGTAATATATTTTTTAAAAAGGAGAAAACTAGTCCTTGGGCCAGTGAAAAATGCATGAAAAATCTATCTGTTTTGGATTTCAAGAGAATTTATTAAAATTTCAACTTAAAGACAGCGTCGCAGTTCAATATAGATGACCAAACGCGAGGAAAAACTAAACTTACACTGTTCAATATTATTGTTTTGAGCTGGCTTAATTGCCACAACTGAACTGTCATTTCTGAAATATATTTTTTTAATGTTAAAAATATCGTAAAAGAAACTGATACATATGGAAATAATGCGTAAACCCAGCACAGTGCATTCTATCTTTATGACAAATCTTTGATCATATCTTCATAACTCTAATCACAAATATAATCCATATTACGTCATTCCACTGCTCATATCTTCTCCCGGCATCACTGTACGATAATCTATTGAAAATCTATAAATATAAGTATACCCTTTTTTATCCTGAGTTTATACAGTTATCCCCTCCCCCTTTTACAGCGTTCATGGGTCCCGCACAGTTACATAATGGTTATATTCCTCCTTTAAAGCGCATCTAATATGTGAACGAGAAACTATTTTATTTTTCGAAAATCGTACTAAATTTTAAATATTGAATTACTGAAATTTTTCCAAAAAACAAATTCTTAAAACAAAAAAATTTCGGAATTTTCAAAACGATTTTATTCTCAGATTGACGACCTTTTCAGATTAAAAGAGCGCGTAAAATTCTGAAATTTAAGTATTTCTCAGCCACTTAATTTTTTAAATATTAATATCTTAACGCTTTCAGGTATGGCAGCACTCTTCACAACAAAACGCGATTCTAGTTCAACTCTTTGGGGATGTATTCCAGTACTGGTAAGGTATTCATGGAAGACTTTACAGAGCTAATCAATGTACTTGTGATCGAATTCGTACTCAGTTTGTTGTCAAAATTTTCTAAGACCGCTTAGACGCCGAATGGCCTAGAAAAAGTTTCGGACTAGTTTTCATCGCTGGAAATTGAATAATTTTCTAGCCCATTGTTTTGCAACCCGGTTTCTCGGCTTCTACGTGGATTCGAAAAATTTTGAAAATAGATTTAGAATAAGTTTGAAGAAGTCTATTCCTACCCCAGTTACATTCAGTAGCTTTTTTTGAATTCTAAAACTTTCAGGAATTCCTGGTCGTCTTCTGCTTCTATGCTATCATCACCAAACCGTATGGTTTTCCAACCACTTGGATGGTTCATTCAAAAAATATAGCAGTCCTCGAAATTGCTCTCTACGTTGCCACCATCTTTGCAATTATTCGCCGAAACACTTTTGTTCTAAGAGTGCAATATTGGTTCTCGGTAAGCTCTAATATATAACAAAAAGGGAGTAGTTCATAATTTCTTGACCAGAGAAGCTAGTTCACCTTGGAAATTAAAGGATGGTTTCAAAGAGCCAATAAATGTATATTTTACAAAAAATGTAACTCGTACTTAATTCTAATCTGTTTTAAAAATTTTCTAAAACAACGTAGAAGCCGTGAAAACGCGTTTCAAAACAATGACCTAGAAAAAGTTGACCGAACTTTTTCCAATGAGTTTTTTTGCGTATTATATTGAGAAATATGTATGGAACATGCTCAAGTTTGTCCGTTTTAAATTAGCATTTTTGCATTTTATTTTTCACGTAAAGATGCCCGCGGACTAGTTTTCGCAGGTGATGATTTTTCTAGGCCATTGTTTTGAACCTCCTTTTCTCGGCTTCTAGTTGGTTTTAGAAGGTGTTGAAAACAGATTTGGAATGAGAATGAGTTCTATTTTCATCCCAGATGCATTGATTAGCTCATTAAAACCCTCCTATAATTATTTGGATCAAAATAATATTTGTTTGATTATTTTCAGATTTTTAAGTTGCTATACACCCATGCCAATACTATAACAAAAACAGTAGCGTTGACAAGTAATTTTAAACTCTACATTCTTTTTTTCTCATAACTTTTTTTAGGTGCAATTGCTTCAGATTATGGTTTCGACCAAATAGAAACATTTTATTACGGGTAACATATGTTTTCTTTTTGTTTTCAAACTTACTTAAAACATATATATTTCAGCAACGGTAGCGAAGTTTCTCCTGGACTATTCTTGTTAATAACATCTTTTTACCGACACAGTTTTATATATTATAGACCGGAATCTGCCGTTGTTAAAGATTTTATAGGCAATTCGGTTGGTAATGTTGTCTATTACGTCTATATGGTCGATCTTATCGGTAAAATTTATCTTTGTTCTGAAAAAGAAAAATGCAGAACCCTTTTCAGAGTATTTCGTTCAAATATTTCTTCTCAATCGAGCCATCAACATAATTCGGAAAGAAAAGATCATGGACCATGTTGCAGAGAACAACGAAATCGTTAATAATGAGAAAAAAAAATAATATCCGTTGTTTGTGAATAAATTCAAGACGATTTTAAAAATATATTGTCGCTTCTAATTGATTTTTCCCAATTAATAATTACAAAAAAGGCGAAGAATAAGCTCATTTAGAATCAGACTTGTCGTATAGGCAACTGAGCAGGCCCACGGCCAGCGTTCTTGTATTAAAGACAGGGTACCAGTTAATTTGACCCTACCTGTTCTTAGTTTCAAAAATTAGAGCGTTCTCTCATTAGTACAATGCAACTTATGCGAAATCACACCGATAAATACACAGCGATCCAAAGTTGAAAAAATAAAAATTTGAATGCGCGCGTGTCCGTGCGACGCGGTCGGTGTCCGTGCAACGCGGTCGGAATTAGCGCGAAACACAATTATTTGAATTTGGCTACATATTGGTAATGTTCTTTGGACCACCTGGGTTTCCATTCTAATTTTGATTTTTTGCCTAGTATTTGGATCGTGTTAACTGACAAGCTGCCTTTAAAGACAGGGTGCCAGTTATTTTTACCCCATATGGAGTTAATTGTGAAAAAATCGTCTTTCTATCGACATTCTAGTACGTGCAATGTGAAATCCAGATGAAAAGAAAGCGTTTTGTAGTAGCGGTCGGAAGATGAAAAAAATTATTTGCAAATTCACACTTTTTGGCGGGAAGCACAAAATTTTGAATTTTTCACATTTTTTAAAACATCATTTTTGAAATTGTTTTAGTGGAAAATGTTTCTTTTCAGTAGAAGAATATAAATAAAGAATGTAGCAATCAGTTTCAAGCATTTTTGAGGCAATATTTATTCAAAAACCCGGAAAATAAGAAAAATTCAGAAAATTCAGAAAACTCAAAAACAAACGGTTGTTACATGTATTATCTCCGTAAAGACCTCCTTTACCAAAAAAGCGTTTCTTCGGAACCTAGGCCGATTTTTGTTTTGGAATTTCTTTTCTTCCTAAAGTTAGTCCTTCTTGCATTTTTTGTAAGTAACTTGCACATTTTTTTTGTTGGAATAGTTGGGTTTCTATGGTCAAAAAGAATCCATTTAATAAGACATGACATAAGATAAACTTTAAAGGAGGGCTTTACGGAGCTACGGAATGCGTCTGCGATGAAAATAGACTTCATTCTCATTCCAAATCTGTTTTAAAAATGTTCTAAAACCACCTAGAAGCCGAGAAAACGCGCCTCAAAACAATGGCCTAGAAAAAAGTGGCCACCGGCGAAAACTAGTCCGCAGGCATGAAAAATCCAAAAAAATTAAAAAAAAATAAATTAAAAATGTCTTAAATGAGTATTATAGATAAATTAACGAAACACGAAAAAAGCACATAGGAAAAAATTCGGCCACGTTTTCTAGGCCACTGTTTTGAAGCTCATTTTCTCGGCTTCTAGGTGGTTTTAGAAAATTTTGAAAACAGATTTGGAATGAGAATGAAGTCTATTTTAATTTAAGATACATTTATTATCTCCGTTAAGCCCTCCTTTAAGAAAAATTGTTTTTTTTCTGTAAGCAATAAATATCCTTTGAACTACATGAATCAACATGGTACAACCAAAATTAAGTTTGGAAGCAGCAAGATGCGCAACAATATTTTTCACGAAATGTTCATCATAAATCTTGATCCACGTATTGGAGATGAAGACGTCAGCTATCGTTGGTTGTTCGGATTCGCCGCTGTTTTCGGTATTTTTTGAAAACTATTCAGTATTCAATTATATTTCAATACCAGGAGTCCCCTGCCGCTACGCGGCAAAACTCCTGGTCTACTGCTCGCCTTCGGCTTCGCTTTCCAACACGCCTCCGGCGTGTCGCTTTTGTTAAATTATTCTCAAAAGGGTTCCTTTTTATGGTGTTCGAAACATGGTGATAAAATATAAATCAAAATTTTTTTAAAATTCCTTTAAAATTTCATCGGTTTTTCAGAAAAAAGAGAAATAATTATGTACATTTACATGAAAGTTAGGAAAAGCGCATCGATTCTTTGAAATCGCAAGAGTACGCTAATTTACCATTTCTTTGGAATTCGCTCTCTTTAACCTAAGCTCATCCTAATTTCCTAATAATAGCTTTTTCTGCGGCTCGGAGTTTTTTGTTAGTTTATCCTTTATTTGGATTTTGCTTTTTTCAACCTAAACGAATCCTAATAACGTTTTCTACGGCTCGCCTCCGGCTTCGCCTTTTACACGCCTTCGGCGTGCTGTTTCATGGCATTATTACATTGGCGATTTCACGCCTTCTGAAATTAGTTGTCGGGACCGAAATATCTTGATCGAAAAGTATTGGAATGCGAGCCGAAGGCACAGAAGAAGCTCGCCTGCGGCTCGCTTCTTCCGTGCCTTCGGCACGCATTCCAATACGTTTGATCGGTGTTCCAACACCGCTGCGCGGCGAAATGATCATAATTTCAAGTTTAACAATTTCACTGAAACGTTCTCAAAACACCAACCATAATTGTCACATTTTATTATTTATCGAATTATTTAGTCTTCTAATTAGCGACATAATTAAAGAAATAAATCTGAAAAGAGGTTAATGTTTAAAAAAGTTCTTCTGAAAATAGGTTCTTCTTTTACTCTAGCTCACCTCACCTAGCCCTCACAATAGAACGATCATTTTCTTCGAGTAAATTTTAAAAGAATGAATCTCAACTCAGAAATGACAAAAAATAATTTTAGAAATTTGATCTAGTTTCATGACCTTTTTCTTAACTTTCTTTTGTGGAATTTTGACAAATATTTAAAAAGAAATGAAAATCCGCAATCATTAGGTTTCAAAAAGTTCATTCTCTTTCGGTGACTTCGATGGTCTACCGGTTAAGTAATTATTTCTTTACGTGAACCGATGCGAGTTCAATTCCGTTCCTCCTACCTCTTAATTTTACAACAAAAAAAAAGTTCACAGAAAAAAGGTTACAAAAAAAAAGTTACAAAAAAAAAGTTACACAAAAAATTAGCCCCGCCTCCTTATCCATTTATATATAAGGATATATCAAACAATGAACTTAAAGGAAGGGTAAAACTTTTTAAAAAAATTATTTTGCGAAGTTTCATCGGATTTTCAAAATGGAAACCCATTAATCCTCAATTTCAACCGATTGTGCTCGTTTCTCAGCGATCCTCGTTCTCCAACCAATGTGTAGTATCCAGTATATACGAAAACAATGTGTTTCAGAAAATTTCTACCAAACTTGGCAAATTAGTTATATTGAAGGGATAAAATCAAAAATTTACAAATGTGCAAAGGTGAAAACGATCGGAAACAATTTTTTTCAGCATTTTGTTGAATATAAATTATGCTTCAGCTCTAAAAACTGATCAAGTTCCATATGAAATAGCTATGGTACCAAAAATCACGTTATTTTACGTTGTAACTTTTGTAAGTTAACCGATATCTATATCAACATTTGCATTATAAATGTAACTCAACCCGTAGAACTCGAAAATCATAAAATCAGGCTTGCCAAAAGTTTTTGAAATAGTGTTTCGCTCATTTTCAATTTTGAATATTTTTAGTTTTTGCTAAATGCTAAATGCATTTAAAACTCCATTTTTACAAATAGTTGCGAATTACGGTTTTATAGACAATAATTTTCTCTATTAAATAAGCTATAATACGTAAAATTTGGTTCATATCTTCAAAAGTTATGATGTTTTGAAAAAATACCTCAATTTTTGCGAGCTTCTTTTAAAAGTACACTTTACATCAAAGGCCATAACTCAGGAAAACGGTAAAAGTGGATAGTCCAATTTTGGTCAGTTAATATACCAAGACCTTTCATTTACAATAGGTGTCAATCAAATTTCAATTTTATGTTAAAATGTTAAAATGCCTTTCCTAGTGATAAAATTTGTTTCCAGGAAAAGTCGGCGAGTAAAGTTTTTCTGGACCTTGTCTATGTTATCTTTATGGTCAACTTCTAAAATTAAGTATATTATAATCAAAAAATGTTTTTCTTTCAAATAAAAATTTGTTTATATTACTTGAAGCCTTTGCCGTTATGACATTCAGCGTTGAATATGCCGGATTCACTTCAAAATGTTGTTTTTTTCTGAACATCTTATATTTTTGAGGGTTTTTAAAATATGCCGCAATTTTTAAGTTCTAACAAAATAGTTAAATTAGTATTCTGATAATTAACATTTGAAATTTATAGATCCAAATGTCATCCGATCCGGATCGAATCGCAATTCGGATTGATCCGATCCGAAAGGTGATACATTTGCGGAGGTCACCGGCGGTTATCTGCAAGCGCACACTCGACTGTACCACCCCCTCCTTCAGCTCTACAAGTATCCACACCACAGCTTCCCATTCATCAGAAGTAGTCACTTTACACAAATATCGATAACATTTATATTCAATATTGTAACATGCATAGACACAAACAAAAAAGGGAAATATGATTTTGTATGTCTCTAATCGACTCAATCCCTGCATTTTCTCCTAAAAGAAAGCATTTCTGAAGTTGCACCGTCTACTCTGTTAAGAATGGCGAAATACTCGCCAATCATACGATCAATTGCTTTCTTATCTATCGGTCCTTCTGGAGGACGCTTCTCATTAAATGTACGCCTAAAAATGGTGCGTATCGAGGGTAAGCGAGCGTCCAAATATGCGATGCCGGCAGCTACATTATGCTCAAATAAGTATGAACTGTTAAGACTTCTCCTTGAGGAGCGCGGCTCTCTCAGATCGTAGTATTCGTTGGGGGTTGGCGCGGACTGCAGCTCCGACTCACTTGGCTCTGTGTCGTTGTAGAGTCGCCACGGACCGAGGGGTGACAATTTGAGTGCTGCACGCAACTCCGCAAGGCCTATGCTTTCGACGCTTTCGTGCACCACAACGAAGGAGAACGGTCGCGCGTAATTGTATCTGACAACGTTGCCGGTTAGCTCTTCGTAATCTGTAGAGCTGAGACAGACTGCGGCTATCTTGGACAGCTCTGCGTCTACGTCCAAGTCTGCAGATGACGACGTGGTCGGGGCCGCAGAGAGACTGCTATCTAGAAGAAAGGCATCGTTTGTTGTCGTTGAGATCGAAATAGCGCTGTTGGAGGTGTTGATGCTTCCTGAAAGTTATGTATTTATGCTGCCATCTATTCTAACTAGCAATGCGGTCGTACCTGCATGTAAGTGGGTCGCAAAGAAAAGACAGATGACGAGTGTAGTCCCCATATATTCACCTGAAATATTGTACATTTTTAAAGCAAAATAATGCATTTTAAAGCATATCGAGATAAATACAAACAAATGCAAATGCGAAAGTCAAAAAATTGGAGTTGAAATACAAAATTATTTATAAAAATCACCTAAAAATACAATAAGTGTGTTTACTACGTAACCGAATAAACCGACCGGATTGAAATAAAGGAAGGAAAGTGAAAAAGCCACTCCTCGACCCCATTTCTCTCTCTCACAACCCAACACACTTCTAGACAAAAGTGAAATTCTCCTGCAGACACACTGTCATCAAGTTTGGATCAGGGTTGGGGAGAGGCCGGCCAAACAGGCCGCGGGCGTAACTTGAAAATGAGCAATTCTCAAGAAAGCTGTTCAATTACAAAAAGGATATGAGTTGTAGTTTAAAGTGTAAAAAACCACCCCTGACCCCTCCTTTAAAAAATTGGCTTTTTTAGTTCTCGATTTTCCCAGAAAATGACGCTTTTTCACATATGTTTTTGGGAAAAAATGTAAATAGTCTTGAATTTATTCACAAACAACGGACAGTATTTTTTTCTCATTATTAACGATTTCCTTGTTCTCTGCAACATGGTCCATGATCTTTTCTTTCCGAATTATGTTGATGGCTCGATTGAGAAGAAATATTTGAACGAAATACTCTGAAAAGGGTTCTGCATTTTTCGTTTTCAGAACAAAGATAAATTTTACCGATAAGATCGACCATATAGACGTAATAGACAACATTTCCAACCGAAGTGCCCACAATATCATTAATTGCAGCAGCATCCTTTTCATTGTAAATATTATCTCGGAAAAGGTTTATTCCCAAGAATAGTCCAGGAGAAACTTCACTACTGTTGCTGAAATATATATGTATTAAGTAAGTTTGAAAACAAAAATAAAACATGTTACCCGTAATAAAATGTTTCAATTTCGTCGAAACCATAATCTGAAGCAATTGCACCTAAAAAAGTTATGAGAAAAAAAGAATGTAGAGTTTAAAATTACTTGTCAACGCTACTGTTTGTGTTATAGTATTGGCATGGGTGTATAGCAACTGGAAAATCTGAAAATAATCAAACAAATTGTATTTTGACCCAAATAATTATAGGAGGGTTTTAATGAGCTAATCAATGCATCTGGGATGAAAATAGAACTCATTCTCATTCCAAATCTGTTTTCAACACCTTCTAAAACCAACTAGAAGCCGAGAAAAGGAGGTTCAAAACAATGGCCTAGAAAAATCATCACCTGCGAAAACTAGTCCGCGGGCATTTTTACGTGAAAAATATCGAAAAATGCAAAAACGTAATTTAAAGCGGACTAATTTAAGCATGTTACATAAATATTTATCAATATAATATGCAAAAAAACTGTTCGGTCAACTTTTTCTAGGTCATTGTTTTGAAACGCGTTTTCACGGCTTCTACGTTGTTTTAGAAATTTTTTTAAACTGATTAGGATTAAATACGAGTTACATTTTTTGTAAAATATACACTTATTGGCTCTTTGAAACCATCCTTTAATTTCCAAGGTGAACTAGCTTCTCTGGTCAGGAAATTATGAACTACTCCCTTTTTGTTATATAGTAGAGCTTACCGAGAACCAATATTGCACTCTTAGAACAAAAGTGTTTCGGCGAATAATTGCAAAGATGGTGGCAACGTAGAGAGCAATTTCGAGGACTGCTATATTTTTTGAATGAACCATCCAAGTGGTTGGAAAACCATACGGTTTGGTGATGATAGCATAGAAGCAGAAGACGACCAGGAATTCCTGAAAGTTTTAGAATTCAAAAAAAACTGATAAACGTAACTGGGGTAGGAATAGACTTCTTCGAACAGATTCTATTTTCAAAATTTTTCGAATCCACGTAGAAGCCGAGAAAACGCGCTGCAAAACAATGGACTAGAAAATGCTTCAGTTTCCAGCGTTGAAAACTAGTCCGCTGGCATTATTACATGAAAAATAAAAAAAATGAAAAAAGAAAACATTATTTAAAAAGAACTAAATTAAGCATTCTCAATAAATATTCATCATTCTAATACTCAATAAGTTCGGCCAGGTATAAGCTTTTTCTAGGCCATTGTTTTGAAGCTCGTTTTCTCGGCGTCTAAGAAAATGTTGAGAACAGATTGAGTACGAATTCGATCACAAGTACATTTATTAGATCTGTAAAGTCTTCCATTAATACCTTACCAGTACTGGAATACATCCCCAAAGAGTTGAACTAGAATCGCGTTTTGTTGTGAAGAGTGCTGCCATACCTGAAAGCGTTAAGATATTAATATTTAAAAAATTAAGTGGCTGAGAAATACTTAAATTTCAGAATTTTACGCGCTCTTTTAATCTGAAAAGGTCGTCAATCTGAGAATAAAATCGTTTTGAAAATTCCGAAATTTTTTGGTTTTAAGAATTTGTTTTTTGGAAAAATTTCAGTGATTCAATATTTAAAATTCAGCGCGATTTTCGAAAAATAAAATAGTTTCTCGTTCAAATATTAGATGCGCTTTAAAGGAGGAATATAACCATTATGTAACTGTGCGGGACCCATGAACGCTGTAAAAGGGGGAGGGGATAACTGTATAAACTCAGGATAAAAAAGGGTATACTTATATTTATAGATTTTCAATAGATTATCGTACAGTGATGCCGGGAGAAGATATGAGCAGTGGAATGACGTAATATGGATTATATTTGTGATTAGAGTTATGAAGATATGATCAAAGATTTGTCATAAAGATAGAATGCACTGTGCTGGGTTTACGCATTATTTCCATATGTATCAGTTTCTTTTACGATATTTTTAACATTAAAAAAATATATTTCAGAAATGACAGTTCAGTTGTGGCAATTAAGCCAGCTCAAAACAATAATATTGAACAGTGTAAGTTTAGTTTTTCCTCGCGTTTGGTCATCTATATTGAACTGCGACGCTGTCTTTAAGTTGAAATTTTAATAAATTCTCTTGAAATCCAAAACAGATAGATTTTTCATGCATTTTTCACTGGCCCAAGGACTAGTTTTCTCCTTTTTAAAAAATATATTACCTTGAACGTTTTCAGCACCTGTTCCGTGGAGGTCGTCATATGCTCGGAGCAGTTCTCATATTCCTCTCCGCTCTTATCATCATGATGAATTGTTACAAAATGTTGTCTCTGCAAAAAATGGACTATAAAGATGTATGTCAAATAAAATAGAGTTATCTGTGAGACTCCTTTCAGGCTCATGACGGCTAAATTTCAGATTTTAAATAATGTTAAGGGTTTTCATAAGCCTACGATCTTGAAAGACCCAGAATTAATTTAGTAGTATTTAGCAAAAACTATCCGACAAGAACATTTTCAAATTTTCAGATGTATACAATCAAAGGAGTTCATTTTGACAAATTTATTGAAATGAAAATATCAACTAGTTTCGCGATTGCTCTTCAATTGCTCATTATTACTTTCACTTTTCGCAAAAGTGTCGTTGTTGTAAACATTCTTCTTTGTACAACGGTAAGATTAATAAATTCGCTTCTTTCTAATAAAAAATACATTGTTTTTAGGCTTTAGGAACTTTTCTTGCTTTGACTTCAGCATTGCGATACGGGATTACAGCTCATTCCAACCAGATTCCAGATCGTATGTTTTCATTCTGATCTTTTATCGATCGTCGGTCTCAAGTCTGGATTTATTCAGAATCGTGATAGGTTATTACAATTAACAATTTGTAGTGTTAAAATAACTGAGAGCATGTCTTTAAGAATTGGTTCATTTTATCGCACCGTTAGTTCTTTTTTTTTTAATTTTTTTGTAACTTGCACTTTTTTATTTGTTTTTTGTTGGAATAGTGGGGTTTGTATGGTCAAAAAGAGTCGATTTAATAAGAAGAAACATTGTTTTTTTCAGTAAGCAATGAATACCCTTTGAACTACATGAATCAACTTGGTACAACCAAAATTAAGTTTGTAAGCAGCAAGATGCTCAACAATATTTTTCACGAAATGTTCATCATAAATCTTGATCCACGGGTTGGAGATGAAGACGTCAGCTATCGTTGGTTGTTCGGATTCGCCGCTGTTTTCGGTATTTTTTGAAAAGTATTCAGTATTCCATTATATTTCTTTTTTTCAGTTGGAATTCTTCAAACTCTCCTAATTAATCGAACACTCAAATATTTCGAGAAACAAACGATTTTCAACATGGACCGGAAATTGTTAAAATTTTGAACATCTCTTGATTTGCTTTTTATTGTTATGATCTGAACTTTCGTTTTTTCTCTATTTCATTTCATCTCAATATTATTACACGAACAAAATGGCTACATGATTATATTTCGAAAAGAGATCTTTCTTTAACAGACAATATATCAAACAATGACCTTAAAGGAAGGGTAAACTTTAAAAAAAAAATTATTTTGCGAAATTTCAACGGATTTCCAAAATGGAAACCCATTAATCCTCAATTTCAACCGATTGTGCTCGTTGCTCAGCGATTTGTGCATTCCACATTCCGGCGTAGATTCCATTCAACGCCAACAGGTTCCTGTGGCTGAAAATAAGTAAAAATAGGATCATTCATAATGTTTTCTTAAAGGCTGTCTGCAAGTTGATCGCTAATCCTCACCTTCCACTTTCCGCAATCCCTCCCTTATTCAAAACCACAATCAAATCGGCATTAACCACCGTCGAAAGTCGATGCGCAACCACAACTCCAGTTCTCGATTTGCACAACTTTTCCAAGCATTTCTGAATGGCTCTTTCAGTCGGCGTATCCAATGCAGAAGTCGCTTCGTCAAGGAAAATGAATTGTGGTTTTTTCAAAATAGTTCTCGCGATTGCAACCCTCTGCTTTTCTCCGCCGGACAACTTCAATCCTCGTTCTCCGACCAATGTGTCATATCCATCTGGTAGTGTTATGATCTTCTCATGTATCATTGCCGCTTTCGCTGCTTCGATGACTTCTTCGTCGGTTGCATCCGTACGACCGAATCGGATGTTATATCTGGAAAATGAATATTTTTTAACAGCAACTTTTTGCAGCTTTCCGTTCTTTTTTCGAAATTTGAAATTCGCGAAAAAAAGACATTTTCAGATCCTTTCGAAATAGAATCTGAAAATGTCAGATCCTCAAAGATACGGTTCAAAAAAAAATCGAAACTCTATTATTTTTTGAAACTTCTTTTAAAAATTCAAAATTTAAAAAGAAACTCAGAAAAAGTTGTTTAGAGATGCGGTAAATTTAAAGGAAGGTGAAAAATGAGAAATTTTGAAAAACGGAAATTTCAAAAATTGGCTCCGCCCACTTTTGCAAGTGCGACACGGTGTCAAAATTTGAGGTAAACCTTCCTTCCTGGTTTGCCAAACCAAAATTCTAAATTCAAACTGATTCTGGAAGGGCATTTTATACTGACGTCTGTGAGCTGCTCAACCTCACAGACGCTCCGCACGCACGCACGCGGCTGCCGTCACTCAACACACTGGAAAATTCGCGGGACGATGGATTTTTCAAATTTTCCAGCGTGTTGAGTGTCGGAAGCCGCGTCGCGTGCGTGCGGAGCCGTCTGTGAAATTGAGCAGCCCAAAAATACGATTTTTTTTTGTTGAAAATTATAGTTTTTTGCATTTTTCAGCAATACGTAACACTAATAATGAATTGAATATTAAAAATTGAAAAAAGACACGTTTTATGTCAAGGTGAAAATTCTTGGCCGCTCGTTTTTGCCGTAGCATCGTAGGGAATTTGCTCGCGCCGCGACCGCAACGCGTTGGAAGGAGCTGAGGTGGATAATTGTACTTCTCGAGGAGTACTATTTGCAATTCTTCACAAATCCTTGTTTTTAATCGATTTTCTTCGTATTTTTTTTGCTAGTTATTTTATTTTTACAATTATGAACGAGGAAAAATATGAAAAGTTTTTTCTAATATAAAAAAATATTTTTTGTTTTTTTTCCTTCTTTTCATTTTTTTTTCTCGCTAATCGTTAAAATCTGCAAAAATAAAATCAAATGCAAAACAAATACGAAGAAAAACGATTAAAAACAACGATTTCTAAAGAATTGCATATAGTACTCCTCGAGAAGTACAATTATCCCCTCAGCTCCTTCCAACGCGTTGCGGTCGTGGCGCAAAAATTCCCTACGATACTGCTGCAAAAACGAGAGGTCAAGAATTTTCATCTTGACAATATATTAAACGTGTTTTTTCAATTTTTAATATTCAATTCATTATTAGTGTGAAGTATTATTGAAAAATGCAAAAAATTATAATTTTCATCAAAAAAAAATCGTATTTTTGTGCTGCTCAACCTCACACACGCTCCGCGCGCACGCACGCGGCTTCCGACACTCAATACACTAGAAAATTTGAAAAATCCATTTTCTCGCGAATTTTCCAGTGTGTTGAGTGACGGCAGCCGCGTGCGTGCTCCTTCCAACGCGTTGCGGTCGCGGCGCGTGAAAACTCCTTATGATGCTAAACGCAGAAAACGAGCGGCCAACAATTTTCATCTTAACAATATCTGAAATTCGAGTACTTAAAAACGAACTCACTTGATGGTATCATTAAAAAGTACAGTATCCTGTGGAACGATTCCAATCTGCTGTCTTAATGAGCTCATCGACAATTCTCTTGTATCCTTCCCATCAAACGTTATACTCCCCTCTTGATGTTCAAAAAGCCGGAATAACAATCGAATCATCGTACTTTTTCCGGACCCCGACGGTCCTACCAATGCAACCGTTTGCCCGTTCCCAATTTCAAAGTTGATATTCTTGAGCACTGACATTCCTGGATTATATCCAAAACTCAAATTTTTCACCGCAATCCTTCCATCAGTCGGATGGTATTCAATCGCGTGCGGAACATCTTTCACTTCCACTTCTTCATTCATCAAATCGAACATATTTTCCATGTCAACGAACGCTTTTTGAAGGACTCGATAAATTGTACCGAAGAAGTTGAGAGGTGTGTAAAGTTGGAGTAAATAGGTGGTGAATAAGACATAGTCTCCAATCTGCAAAAATTTGTTTTGGAGAGATTTGAGATTTCCAGGCGGGAAAAACAATTCAAACTCACTGTCATCGTTTTTTCTACAGTTACCATGTAGACAATGAGAAAAGATCCTAGCGCCAAGCCAACGCCGATTATCGCGTTTTGAACAAAGTTTAGAAGAGCCAACGATGCTTGCGTTTTCCATTCGATTGCTTGGAATCTGAAAAATGCGCGAAATATTTTCAAATCAAATAATATCTGGAAAAACAAGATGTTGCAAGTGCGCTCCAATGATAATGAATAGAATTCTACCATTTCTTCGTATTATTTTTTCGATAAATACAATTTTTAAAACTATTTGGGTACAAAACCAACATTCAGAATTTTTTTAAAAAGCCTCGAAAAATTTGAAGATGAAAAAATTCACTAAAATTGCAGAATTGATGAATTTTCAAGCTTATAAAATTGGCAAACTAATGTTTTGAAAAATTTTGAAGGAAATCTAACATTTTTTAAACTAAAAATACTTTTTTTTTAAATTTTTGGCAGAAAACCTGAAAATTTCGTTTTTAATTATTTAAAGGAGGCCTGAGGGGACGAAATAAACGGTTTTAAATTTTTTCGTATTAAAATTTGAATTCCCGCAAAACCGGTTTGTTTAAACCCAATTCGTGAAAATTTCAAAAAAATTTGGAAATCTGATCAAAATTGCGTTTTTTCTAATTTTTTAAAAAGTTCAAATATTTGGGCCTTTCTGAAAATTTTTTAATTTTTTAAAAAATTTTCTCAATATTTGTGGATTTTTTCCAAAAACCTGTTTTTGTCCCTCCATTCGATACTAGTTTGTTTCCTACTATTTTGTCTTTTCGATAGCTTTCTATGATCACGGTGGGCTAAAGCGAACCGAAATTGTCGTCACGTACAACGTTTTGTGTGTGTACACCGTTACGACAAATTGCGAACACAAGCAAAAATTCTATTTTTTTTTGCAAACAGCATTTTAACGCCTACAACTCATGAAAAAATGAAGTTTTTGCATTAAATACATAAAGTATGGTCTAATCTAATTTTTTTCACTCCGAATTACAAAATTGCGTACCTAAATAGCTGAATATAACGCGTTTTGTGAAACCGTACCGCACAATTGCAAAAATGCCGCTTTTCTGCGTTCAATTTTTAATTGTCGTACTGAATTTTCTTAGTTATAATCGGTTCACTTGCTAATATTTTTTGCAACGAGAAGAAAAACCTACGCTTCAATAGATTCTCTAAACCGATTCACTTCATACTTCTCATTTCCATAGTACTTCACCGTCTCATAATTCAACAACGAATCCGTTGCAATCGCACTACTCTTGTTATCCTTTTCATTCGATTCTCTCAAATATTTCGTTCTCCATTCCGTTAAAACGATTGTCACCGCTGAAAATACATTTTCAATTTAAAAAAATGTAGATTTCAATGTGTACCCAGATACAAAAACATTGTAATGAACACCATAATCCCAAAGTACATATTAAATGTCGAGAAGAAGAAAATGATAGCAATAAGAATGTCAGATATTGTCGGTACAACATTGAATAATATATAGCTGGAAATTTATGATTTTTTCTCACACTTCAATATTTTTCCCACTTTAAAATACTATTAACCGAGCTTGTTCCGCGATCCATAACCCTTAAAACATGCCCAGTTTTTCTGGCTAGGTGCCAACGGAGCGAAAGAGAATGCAAGTGCGCAAATAACTCGACCTAAAATAATTTTAGAAGTTTTTTTCCAAATTGCCTCAAATACCTCAAGTTCTCTCGTTGTATACTGTTGAATGGGGATCCAGAGAAACGTTCGAAGAGTGTTCAAAAAACCGCCCATTGCTCCGGATCCTTGGAGGAATTTGAGTCCGGTGGCGATGAAAATAAGTGAATAGTGGAAGTTTTCCGGCGTCGCGAGTTCATCGACTGAAAAAAATTGGTATGGTTTTTGCTGGATTTTAAGTATACACTGGTTTTTCACAAGTTTCGAATTCATTCTGAGTTTTTCATTACAATCAAATATCAAGTATTGTCAACTCAATTATTCTTGATCATTGCGTTCGGAAGGCTGCTCAACCTCACAGCCGCTCCGCACGCACGCGACTCAGCTGCCGACACTCAACACACTGGAAAATTTGAAAAATTCATTTTCCCTCCAATATTTCAGTGTTGAGTGGGAGGTCGCCGCGTCGCGTGCGTGCGGAGCGGCTGTGAGGTTGAGCAGCCTTCAGGACGCAATGATCAAGAATAATTGAGTTGACAATATCAAATAAAACGCTTCAAAACTAAGTGGCACCTTGTCTTTAAGACTATTTGTTTGTTATATGACTAAATTTGATTTTTGACAATTTTTTTTTGAATAAACAACGTTCTAGACATTAATCACCTCCTAAAGACGACGACGTGACAATAAATAATTTTAAAATTTCTACCTATAATCTAAATTTCGCACGTGACCCTTTTCAACCTATTTAATTACCAAATACAACAGGTACAAACTACCTATTTCTTTGAATTGGACCTAAAAGAGATACAAAACAATGGCCTAGAAAAATCGTCAGCGAAAACTAGTCCGCGGGCATTATTACGTGAAGAATTCAGAAAAATGCAAAAATTTACTTTAAAATGTACGAATTTAAGCAGTTTTTCATAAATATTCATCAATATGACATGCAAAAGGCTCATAGGAAAAAGGTCGGCCATGTGGACACTTTTTCTAGGCCATTATTTTGAAGCTTGTTTTCTCGACTTCTAGGTGGTTCTAGAAAACTTTAAAAACAGATTTAGAATGGGTATTTTCTCTACATTGATCCCAATTACATTTGTAGGTTATTTAATGTCCTTCTTTAAGAAAATATGAATTAAAAACATATGCACCTATCCAGAAACTAAATACGGCGCAAAAAATAGCAAAATATTCAATGTAGAAACGTGAAAAAAAATTAAATTTAAATGCAAACAATTATTTTTTGCAATTGTTTCCACGCTTCTGCATTGAATTTCTTGATATTTTTGCGCCGTTTTTAGTTTCTGGATAGATCCAAATGTAATTGGGATCAATGTAGAGAAAATACCCATTCTAAATATGTTTTTAAAATTTTCTAAAACCACCTAGAAGTCGAGAAAATGAGCTTCAAAACAATGGCCTAGAAAAAGTGTGGCCGAACGTTTTCCTATGAGATTTTTGCATGTCATATTTATGAAAAACTGCTTAAATTAGTAAATTTTAGCTTATTTTTGCATTTTCCTGAATTCTTCACGTAATAATGCCCGCGGACTAGTTTTCTCTGACGATTTTTCTAGGCCATTGCTTAGTATCTCTTCATCTGTATGGGTTTAGACAATTTTATACGTTTAGAACGTCAGCAGACCCTTTTAAATGCTCAACTGGTTCATTGTCTTTAAAGGAGGCCTCCGGAAGCACCAAGAGACAGGATGTGTCAATAAATTTTAATTTTGAGCTAGCTTTTCCAGAAAAGTTGTTATTTTTCAAATTTTCAAAGCATTTTGCCATAAAAAATGGAAAAAATCGAAAATAAACGCCATACCAATCCATTTGCTATAAACCGGCAATGCAACATTGATCAATCTTCCAATAACCAAAAGAAGTAGGCAAAAAGCGACTCGAAGTTGCAAATAAAACGACTTTTTCGGCCAGATATACGGCGCAACCATTGTCAGCTTTCTCGACAAATTGTTCCACGCCTAAATTTCATTGTCAGTTTCTGAAATTTCATTTTTTGCTTAAAACAAGCTTACCGAAGGCGACGAATCATCGGATCTGAATTTCAGAAGCGGCGCGAGCATCGTCAGACAAAACACCGAGACGACTAGGAATAATTCGATGAGATAGAACACATAATCCATTTTGTTTCTGGAAATTTTTAAAAATGGAGTCTACAACTACAAAACGGGCCGACTTACGTGGGCTGAAAATATTTTTTCAACTCTGTTAACGGAATAATGTCTAGGAGTAAAATGGCAGAAAATGCAAATGCTAAAGACACGGGGATATGTCCCAAATTTCGCCATTTTGTGATTGAGCATAGGGAGAGGATCCAGAAAACCTGGAAATTTTGGAATATTTGCGAAATTCTGAAATTTGGAGGAAGGTCAGAAAAGTATACGGACAACGAGGTTAGGCCTTGTGTTCGGAGGCTCTAGTTTTTGGAGGCCCAAGTGTTTGGAGGCACAATTGTTCGTTTTTGTAGCGTTTCAAGACCCGAACGATATTTCAGGCGCATGCGCCTTGAAATGTCTGCGTCTCTCAACGTCACATGATAAGGGCAGTTGGTTGCCGGCCCTGATCGTTGTCTGCGTGTGCAAAAATGCATATTCCGCGCGCAAGTGGGCGCGACCGGTTTAATTACCCAAATTTTAAGTCTACCTAAGGTTAACCTCAAACTTGGGAAATTGAACCGGCGGCGCCCACCTGGGCGCGGAATATGCAGACAACGATCAGGGCCGGCAACCAACTGCCCTTATCATGTGACGTTGAGAGACGCAGACATTTCAAGGCGCATGCGCCTGAAATATCGTTCGGGTCTTGAAACGCTAGAAAAACGAACACTTGTGCCTCCAAACACATCTGCTTCCAAACACTTGAGCCTCCAAACACAAGGCCTACCCTCCGGACAACTGGAAAAATTAAGCTAACTCGAAATACCTTTCCGTAAAGTCAGAACAACTTTTGCGCGCGCACAAATTGCAGTGGTTCCACACACATAAGCAGCATTTACATCGGTGTTCACAAGTAGCTTGGTGGTATAGTGGTTAGGTCTTTTGTGTGCTGTGCGCGAGACCATGGGTTCGATCCCAGGTAGGGTATATTTTATAAAAAGTGCGTACTAGCGTAGCATTGTAGTTTAGACGCGCAAAAGTTGTTCTGACTTTACGGAAAAGTACTCGAAATTATGAATGTGGCCTAGAATTTCAGAAATGGCCTAGGAAGCCCAAATAACACCCCAATTTGTATCTATAGTTTTATAGGATTTTTTTTTAATTCTGAAAATTTTAAAATTAATGGCATAGAAACCCAAATCAGGGGAAATTAGGCCATTTCCCAATTTTTTGTTAAATGTTGAGTATGGGCTAAAAAATTTCGGTAGAGCGCACTTGCTTCATTTGCAATTTTTCGCAGAATGGTTTTCGCAATTTTTCGGTTCGTTGTTTTTAATTTTTATAGTAATTTCTTCAGAGCACTAATAAATATCTAATTTCACAGCTCATCCGAATTTGTTGCTTCTCAGAAAAATCGTTTTTAGCAACAAAAACAACGAAATGTTGCAAACGCGCTCTACCGTACACTCTAATTTTTTCAAAAAATGCAAATATATTCATTTTTCATTTTTTTTTTCCGCTCCTCTTAAAATTTTCTCACCAATTTTGCAATACAATAGCCTAGTAGCAAATGGCTATAAGCGTGGAAATAAAAAGCAATGGCAAAATAAAAAATCGATTGGCAAATGACAGCAAAAATGGCACAAATTGAGAGAAGTGTCGTGAATGTGATACTCGTTCGTGGTGCTTCTCCTTCATCTTCTGGAATAGAAAAAGTTTAGAATGTTTTTAATGAAAAAAAAGGTGTTACTAACTAGAACAGATATTAAATTTCAAAAATTAGCAAAATATAGTTTAAATAACGGAAAATGACGATAAAAACACTAAAAAACGAAAAAAGAACACTTGAGATAGGTCACTCGATTTCTAGACCGTCAATTTTAATTAATTTCAGAAAAAAAGCTGGTTTTCCACGCAATGTATGTTAAATTGATTGTCGATGGTGAAAATAACATAATTACGCACAAAAACAACAAAATTTTCAGGAAAACTGTATTTTTCTGACATAAATGGCTCAGAAATCGAATTTTTCGTTATTCTACTCTTTCTCAAACAAATTTAATATCCGTTCTTCTCCCGGAACATTCAACGCACCCATTCTCTGATAAGCATTTGTATTTCGGTTTGGAAGGCAGACTACAATAGTGTTGATCACTATGAAAAATGTGTAGACGGCGAAGGAGAGAATCTAAAAAAAAGGTTGGAAATTATTGAGATGTCCTTTTTTTCTTCTGAAAAACGATATAATACCTTGTTACATGATGGACCAATCGGCCAGTATCCTTCTGACCGACATTCGTCGAATAATGGTGAAAACCCCATTCTGAAAATTTTCATGTGCTTTTTTATGGGCTCAAGAAATAAAATTAGAAGAGTATTGTTATTTGTTTTATTAAATATGTGCCTGAAATTCGCGAATTAAAATTCTGAGAAAAAAATAAGCAATTTTTTGTGAAATTTCTAAAATTCCCTAAATTCCATAAATTTTCTAATCAGGAATGGTTTCCTGGGAGTTCAGAGGTTTTTTGAAAAATAATTTATATTTTAAAAATACTTATCTTTCGTATTTTTAAAAACTATATACCTATCAAATATTTTTTTAATTCTTATTGAAAGGTTTTTCTTAAAAAGTGATGCGCCTTTAAGAAAACTACGGTAGGGATTTTTTGCAATTTTTGAAATTTGGCCAAAAATATTTTAAATTTCAATTATAGTGTCCTGGGAGTTCTGTGGTTTTTTGAAAAATAAATAATATTATTTAATTTTAAAAATATCTCAACAACTTATTAAAACATTTTCTTAACAAGTGATGCGCCTTTAAACAAACTACGGTAGGAATTTTTTGCAAAAAATATTTTTAAAATTCTAAAAAAAAATTCTCCAAATTTTAAATTAGGTATTCCAGAAAGTGCTGAACAACATTCTTTTCCCCCGTTTTTTCTATAAAATTCCATTCTTTTTTTGAAATTCATCAAAACAAAAACCATAACAACATCAACAACAATAAAAAAAACTGGTATAACAATAAAACATGACACATTTTCCGAACAAATTCCTATAAAATTTCTCAAAAAAAGGTGTCAGGCTTATAAATACCTCAAACAATACTATTTGCCCTCTCTTATCAGTAGACATACAACAAAAACCTTTCGAAAAAAAACTCAAAAAGTTGCGAAACCCAAAAAGAGAGATCAGTTTCAATTATCACTCCTCGATAAGCCATTTTGCGGCAATTCGAAGCTTCTCACTTTTTCCCTTCCTTTTCAAAATCGCTTTTCTAACCGTTTCCATGGATTCGTGAACTTGTTTCTGGAATTTTTTATTAAAAATGTTCAAAAAGTTCATTTTTACCCTAAAATCCTTGAGCAAAAAATCATTTTGCTGATTTTCCGCCGCTTTTACAATCGTTTCCAAAAGTTGGATGGTTTGTGGAAGGAACATTCCACCCACATCTTCGAGAACACTTGTCGCTGCAAATTACAAACTTTTAGCAACTATTTCACAAAACTTCCTACTTATCAGCGGTGATAACACTTTGATAAGGTTCAATAAAGCCGATGGAAGTTCAAATGGCGACACTGCTTGTGATTTTGATGACGTCAGAATTTCACAATCAAATGGGCTTGACGATTGATTCTGAAATTTGCTTAAAATAAGAAATATTGCACTAAAAATCCAGAATTTTGAGTTTTTGATCATTTTTCCAATTTTAACCGACTTTTGGCATCTAAGAAGCAAAAAATCCTTAAAATTCAGAAAAAAATTGAAAACCAACGAAATTCCTAATTTTTAAATGTGTTTATTTCATTTTTAAACATTCTTGAACGGATAAATTCAAAATTTTTGAAAAAAACGTAAAAACATCCAAAAATAGTCAAAAAACTTACATGAACAAAAAGATTCTTCAATTGCCCGTTCCCTTTAATTGACTCTCCTTCAAAATTGATTTCCACCTCAATTGCTTCAATTTTTCGTTGTCGGCTGACATCATAAACCTGGAAAAACACAAATTTTCTTTCAAAATCTTCAAATTCTCACATTAACAAACGAAACAATCGTATCCAGAAACCTTGGAGCATTCCAAGCCGGTTTTCTAGAACTTCCAAGGAAATTAATAAACGACTGGAAAAGATCCGAATTGTTTCGGCAAAGTTGAGGATATGCACTCATTAGGGTGGAAAGAATTGATAGGGCAAAGTTTCGGACTCTGAAAAACGTTTTTGAAAATCGGGTCTCTTAAAGAGAGTATCTTACTGAATTTCCATATGCGATAATGCTCTGTAAACATGAGCAAGAAATAGGGAAATATGTGCAGACATGGTTTGGCTTGGTACCGTGCAAATGACCTTGAGAAGAGCTCGCAATTGAACGTGGTGCTGACCGTCTAAGCTCTGGAAACTTATTGATTTCTTTGGAATTGTTTGATTTTAAAGGATGGGTTCCATTATTTCAAAAATTTCCAAAAAAGGTGGGGTTTTTGGCAATATTTGAAAAAAAGTGCAATCAAAATTGATTATTTCAAAACCTTATTATTGGAAAGAATCCATTTTTCAAAGGAAAATGGCCTATTAACCGAAATCAGTGAAAATTAGGCCTAATTGCTTTGAAAATCTCAAAATTCATGTTTCTAGACCTATTTTTGCCGATGAAAACATGGAAGTTCGTTCTAGAATGCGGAAAAGATCCAGTTTTAATTAAACATGACATAAAACAAGCGCCATTCAATGAAATTGGGGTTTTTAATATGTTTTTCTGTATTTTGGCTAATTTTCTTTAAAGTTTTAGCCACTAATAATTAATACATAGATTTTTTGGCGTTTCCTACGTTTTCAGTCTTTCAGAGAAACCTTTTCTTTAACAGAAAACTCACATTATCTGAAATTAGCCTCGCAATCGATGGAATCAACGTTCTCAGATGAATAGTAATCAA
Source organism: Caenorhabditis virilis (assembly GCA_964036255.1). Classification (NCBI taxonomy): domain Eukaryota; kingdom Metazoa; phylum Nematoda; class Chromadorea; order Rhabditida; family Rhabditidae; genus Caenorhabditis; species Caenorhabditis virilis. The sequence goes on along the minus strand of OZ038417.1, from coordinate 4,394,774 downwards.
ATCTGGCCGAGAAGTCAAAATCTGCTTGAGACCCATAATTGCACCATTTCGAATGTTTTTATTAAAATGTCCCAATTGCTTGCTCAACTCGTCTAAGGTTAAACCGCGAAATGACAGTGGTTTATCATCGGTTTCTAATTTTTCGTCCAATTGGGTGGTTAACACAACCTTTTTGCCTGGAAGAATAGAGTTTTTAGGAAACAACTAAATATAAATTGAGATAGCAACTCACTTTTGATTGTTGTATCCGTTGTCGTCGTCTTTTTCAGCTTTTTCCCTACTTTCAGCTTCACTTTTTTGAAATCCTCATTTTTTCTTGCCTTCTTTTTTGTGGTGACCATTTCTAAAAACCAAAAAAAATGTAATAAATAAAAAATGAACAATTTGAAAACGTGAAACTTTAAAAAATGATAAGAAGAACAAATATAAACACAAATTTGGATATTTGATGCGAACTTTACGAAAATATCCACAAAAATAGGCAAATTTCATGTAAAAAAATTAATTTAGAAAATTTTAAAGCTATGAAATAAATAAAAATGGTCTAAAAATGCAAATGTTGGAAAAAAAATAGCAAAGTCCAAGAAAAGTACACAACTTTAGTCCCCAGGTTGTTTACTTTCTAGGCCATGGGATGTAATTGCGCTCCATTGCACATGGCGCCAATTTTCTGTTTTCAAAAGTCACGATTTCTCATTTGTCGACATTTTTCCCCATTTTCCTCTGAAATTCCACAAAATTCGAGTTTTCAGGATAATGTCCGATAACGAGAACGTTTGTGACAATGAAGTTCGGCGCTCCTCACGCCGCCGCGAGACCGCAAAAACCACATCAAGAAAAAGTGCGCTGGAAAGTTTGAAAGAAGCTCGAGCGCAAGGAAAAGGTTATAGACCGAATGTAAAAGCTAAAATTAATTAATTTCTTGATAATTTGAACAAATATTTTCAGTTGGAAGTTGAGGATGTTTATGAAATGGTTGATGAGGATGAATACAATAGCATTGTTTCGAAACGACAAAATGATAATTTTGTAGTTGATGATGGTTTGTAAAATAGTTCATATTTTATTTTGAAATATTCTACTTTGTAGATGGTATGGGATACGTCGACACTGGTGTAGATTTTGAAGAGGAGTATGAGGATGACTATGATCACGAAAAACCAGCATCGAAGAAGGGCGAAAAGAAAGAGAAGAAGGCGAAAAAAGGTTTCGATTTGTTGTGAAAATGCATTTAAAAACAATTTATTTTTAGAGAAGAAAAAAGGAGCCCTGGACAGCTTTTTCTCAACCGGTGCGGCGAAAAAATCGATGGTGGACGATTCAAAAGTTAAAATCAACCTAGACGATGATGAGGATCTCAGAAACATGCTTGGAGATATTCTGGATGGAGATGATGAACAGCCAGCGACTTCTTCTGCACCACAACCATCTCGGAATCCGTTCAAAAGAGATCGGACGTCGTCGCCAACAACGGATACTATGACCCCACGTCCTATCGCGAAAAAGGCGAAGACTTCATTGATGAACAAGATTGGAAGTGCTGCTCAGAAGCAGTCCGTCTTGAATTTGAAGCCGCCAAATGTTCGAATTGAAAAGAAAGAAGAAATCGATAAAGTTGAAGAAGACGACGACTTTGATTATGGAGTTCCAGATTTTGAACCTGAAGTTGTTGAAGAACCGGTCAAAGCAGAGTTGAAACAAGAATTATTATCGCCACCTCAAAAACCGAATTCCGTGCCAGAAGAAGAAGCAATGGAAGCGGAGGATGATTCGGAGAAATGTGCAGCAAAGTTCAAAATGAGCTGTGAACAATGGGATGTTGAGGAAGAGTGAGCTTATTTTTTTTTAATTTATGAAAATTAATTTAAATTTGTTTTTCAGAGAGGCGCCAGAAGAGAATGTGGAAGTGAAGACAGGATCCGAAGCGTTTTACGTAATGGGCGGAGAGAACAAGGATACGAAAGCAGTGAAGATGTATTGGATCGATGCTTTTGAGGATAGTCATAAAAATACAGGTATAGAAATGATCTGTGAAGAAAAATCAAGAAATTCGGGCAAATTAAATATGAAAAATGATTCAGGAACGGTCTACCTGTTTGGAAAGCTGAAGATCAACGACAACAAATGGGCAAGCTGCTGCTGCGTTGTTAAGAATATCTTCCGGCAGACTTTCTTCCTTCCAAGGGATTTTGTAAGAAGTTTTGGTTCATTTTGCCATGTTTAAACACTTATTTTTCAGAACCCATCAACTGGTGAACCAATTGAACAAGTGGAAGTTTTCAATGAAATTTCGAAAGTATTGAAAAGGAATCTGAACGTTGTCAACTTCAAATGCCGAGCGACAGAGAAGCGATTAATGAAAGATTCGCAATTTGGAACTTCGGCTGGTGAACGCACAACAGTTATGGAAGTGCTTTATGAGAGTAGTTTCCCGAAATTGCCGTCTGATTTGAGCGGTGATTCGTTTTCGAGGGTTTTCAACACGACGACCACTTCGTTAGAACGATTGTTGACGGAGAAGAAGTTTATGGGTCCGGGATGGATTGAAATTTATAATTTCAGTTAGTTTATCTAGCTTTTTGTCATATTTATACGAAACATCGTTTTTTTTTTCAGCTGAAGCGACTGCGAAAACATCAAACTGTGATTATGAGTTTTCGGTGGATATGGAAAGAATGAAGAGTATTCGATATTTGGAGAATGATGCGAATAATAGGGAGCTTCCGCGAGTTCGACTTCTTGCTTTGAATATTCTCACGACGTTGAATGAGGCGAAAGAGAATGAGATTTGCATGATTTCGATGCTGTACAATCATCGATCGAGTTTTTTGCATCCGAGCGCGTATACGCAGAATTTGCAGAGGAGATGTTGTAAGTGAATATTTGAATAGTTTCTTTTTTCTTAAAATTCTCATTTTTTAGTGATTACGAAACCGGTTGGAGGAGCGCTACCATTTGATATCCGCAAAAAGCTTCAAAATGAGAATTGGGATGAGCTGGTAACAACGACAGCAAACGAAAAGGCACTTTTGACGCTTTTCCTCGCGAAAATCAACGAAATGGAGCCGGATTTGATTGTTGGTCACGATTTGTCGGCGACGATTTCGGTGCTGGTCGCAAGGCTTGAGAAGCTGCGAATTCCCAACTGGTCGAGAATATCGAGGCTCAAGAGAAAGATCAACATTGGCAAAGTTGGGCATAGTAAAGCGGGACAATGGGAATTGACGGCCGGACGGTTGTTATTGGATTCGAAGTTGGCGGCGATGGAATTGGTGAAATCGAGAAGTTATGATTTGACGGAGCTGACAATGCAGATTTTGGGTGCGAAACGACAGGATATTTATGTGAATGATATTGGACCGATGTTCGCGTCGTCGGATAGGCTGGTGGATTTGATTAAATGGTCGTGGATGGACCCGTTGTTGGCGTTGAGGATTGTAGTGCAACTGAATGCGCTACCATTGTTCACGCAGATCACGAATATTGTTGGAGGCGTTACGGTCAGTTGGAAATAAATTTTGAGGGTTTCTGTATTGATTTTTGGGGAAACATGGAAAAAATCTTAATTTTGTTGAAGTCCCTTTTCAAAACATACTTTTTCCAGTCAAGAACAATGATGGGCGGAAGAGCGGAAAGGAACGAATATTTGCTCCTTCACGCATTCCATAAATCGGACCTCATCGCACCGGATAAGTACAGTTCAGCGGCGAAGAAGCCCAATTCCAAGAGTCACGATCAAACGACGATTATTGAAGACGGAGGGGAGGAAGGAGAAGAGAAGAAGCATGGAAAAGCGAAAGCTCAATATTCGGGAGGTCTTGTGTTGGAGCCGAAGAAGGGGCTTTATGATACACTCATCCTACTTCTTGATTTTAATTCATTGTATCCGAGTATTATCCAAGAGTATAATATTTGTTTCACAACTGTTTTACACACAAAGGACGGTGATGATCTGCCCGAAGCGCCAAAGACGGTGAATGATGAAGGTGTGTTGCCGAGAGAGATTCGGAAGCTTGTTGAGTGTCGTCGGGATGTGAAATCGTTGATGAAGACGGAGAAACGAGATGCTGAACGGAAACAGTTGGATATTCGACAAATGGCGTTGAAGTTGACGGCGAATAGTATGTATGGATGTCTTGGATTTCAATATTCGAGGTTTTATGCAAAACCGCTTGCTGCTTTGATTACATCGAAAGGAAGAGAGGTAAAAATTTATTAAAAATATGAGATTTATACCCTTTTTTGCAGATTTTGATGCATTCCAAAGATCTTGTTGAAAAACTTGGCTATTCCGTAATTTATGGAGACACTGATTCGATTATGATCAATACGAATTCGGTGGATTTGGCACAAGCGAAAAAACTTGGATTTGAGATCAAAAAGGCGGTGAATAAGTGTCATCGATTGTTGGAACTTGATTTGGATGGAGTGTTCAAAAGAATGCTACTCTTGAAGAAGAAGAAGTACGCTGCGTTGACAATTAATCCAGATACGAAAGTGGAGGCGAAAGAGTTGAAAGGATTGGATATTGTTCGAAGAGATTGGTCACAATTGGCAAAAGAGACTGGAGCGGCGGTTGTTGACAAGGTTTTGGATACGTCGTTGTCGAGGGATGAGATGGTCTCGGCGATTGATGATTTGTTGAAGGATATTCGAGAGAAGTTGGATTCGGGAAGAGTTCCGATTGAGATGTTTCAGATTAGCAAGGTGAGTTTTTTTTAGTTTTACCATATTAAAGACAAGATGCCACTTGATTAAGATTTTAAAAATATTATTAAAATAATGAAATTTTGAGCATTTGCATTTTAAAAGTTTATTTCAAATGCCATGAGCTTAGTGACACTCTGTCTTTAAAGTAAGTGTTAAGAAAATACGTTGAGAAATAAGTATTGCGGATCTTTTAAATTCTCCAGCAGAAAATTTCTCAACATTTTCAGCAATTGACTCGTAATCCAAAAGATTATGCTGATTTGAAAGCTCAATGCCATGCGGCGGTTGCTAAACGACTCAACGAAAGTGGAAGATTCAATTTGAGGCACGGGGATATTGTGGAATATATTATCTGCGAGGTATTTTATTCTTTTTCAAAATAATTAATCAAAAATGATGTTTCTAGGATGGAACAACGAATCCGGCAACTCAGAGAGCTTACCACAAGACGGAGATGGAGGATAACAAGGAGTTGAAGATTGGTACACTTTATAATGATTTTAATCTGAATTCTAAATTGTTTTTTCCCACAGATCTTATGTACTACTTGGCGCAACAAATTCATCCGGTTGTCTCGCGGCTTTGTGCACCGATTGAAGAAACAGATGCGGTTCGAATTGCGGAATGTCTCGGAATGGATTCGACGAATTATCGGAGAGCTGCAATGGCTCAAGCGAATCAGAAAGCGGACGAGGATGATTATTTGTGGCAGCAAGATGTGGGTTTTTGATTGGATTTTAGAAGGACAATAAATTTCAAAATTTTAAGAGAATTTTTGGAGGTTTAAGCTATAAAATCAAATTTGTTCAAATAATCTATAAATATTGCGCAAAAACAAATTTTAATACATTTTTGAAAGGTTTTTGGGTATACTCTTTCAAAAATATTTCAAATAACCAGTTTAACAAGAAAACGTTTGCAGAACTACGACTTATGCGAGGGAATTGTTGTTAAATGCCCGTTGAAAACATGTGGGGAGACAAATATAATTCGAGATACATTTGACACTGTGGTGAGTGTACATTTCAATATTTTTCGTTTTCTTATCGGTTTTTGTTTGTTTATAGACGGATGCAGAGTCGCCAAGACTAACATTGTCATCGTGTGGAAAATGTCAGACTTCATGGTTGTCGGATGAATATTTGAATGTTATAATCAATCAGATTGATAAACAATTGTCGGGATATGTTGGAAAGCATTTATCGGCTGGTTATAAGTGAGTAGAAGGGATTTCGAAATTTAATTTTTAAAAAATCAATGATTTCAGATGTGATGAACCAACATGCGAGTATAAAACAAGGGTTCAGACGATGAAGTGGTGTAGAGAAGGGTTGGAATGTATACGATGCTCGACAGGAATTTTGAGAAGAGAGTACACTTCTAAACACCTTTTTGATCAACAAATGTTCTTCCGCAATATTTTGGATGTTGATGGAGCAATGGAGAAGATGAAGAGCACTGATTGTCGTAAGTTTTTTGGTTTTTTTTAATTTTTAAAAATTTGGAATTTTCAGGCAATGCAAAATTACGACCAGAATTCATTAATTGCCGCACAGAGTTGGCAGAGATTAGAAATTGGCTAATTGCCAAATATTTGGAAAAAAATTCGTATAATCGAGTTGATTTGGCTTTTATTTTTGCCCCGATGTTGAAATTGGATTGATTTCGTATTTATTTTTGTATTATTGTGATGAAAACTAACTTTTTTTCTATTTTCGGGTTTTTTTGTCCTTTTGGATAAATATTGTACAATATTTGTATGTGGATTAGAATATCTGTTGATATTTCACATATTATTTTTTAGAAATTTTTAAAAATTGATTTTTTATTTTAAAAATTGAAGTTAAAATCGGAAAATGGCCGATGAGACGCGTTATGAAGAGGATAGTGCGATAACTAATATAAATAAGAAGGTAATTAACAATTAAATGTTAGAAAAATGGAATAGTTGATTAAAGTACACATATTTTGTGATTGATGGGTCGGAAGCGATGTTTGAAGCAGAAGGAAGTGAGGAATGTGATTTTAAGACAGCGTTGAAGGTGAATAATTAATTTTTTCACGTAAAATGAATGAATTTTGGGGTTTAGTTGGTTTTCAACGAAGTTCTGAATGTTTGCTGCAACAAATCGTTGACGAATCAAATTGGAATCATTGTCACGAATACGGTAAGTTGGAATGAAATAAAAAATTGGCATTTTATTGAAATTTCGTGAAAATTTATATATTTTGATGCAAAAATAGGTATATCGGCTTGCATTAGTGTTAAAGACAGGGTATAACCGCTTCGAGTTGAAAATTCGGGGAAATCACTGGTAAATTGGGTGAAATTATCATAAAAACTCATTTTTATCTTAAAAAAAAGGTTTTTAGAATCGATTTCTGTATTTTTCAAAGAAAAAGCTTATAAAATTTGCAAAACTGTTAAAGGCAAAGTGTTACTTGCTTATTTGCCTTTCCTCAAGCTTCTATTAGAAATATATCGTGAAAAATATATATTTTGATGTTAAAAATAGGTATATCGATTTGCAATATTGTTAAAGAGAGGGTATAACCGCTTCGATTTGAAAATTCTGGAAAATTACCAAAAAAAAACAACTTTTTCCGCAAAAAACGGGTTTTTAGAATCAATTTCTGTATTTTTCAAAGGAAAATCTTATAAAATTTGCAAAGCAGTTAAAGGCAAGGTGTGACTTGCTGGTTTGCGAAAAACCTTGCTCATTAGAAAAGAAAAATGTTAAATTTCTGAAAATTGTTAGCTTTTTCCCGAAATTCGATTATTTCCTCGAAAATATTTACAAAAAACCAAAACACACTACTTTTTCTAGGAAAGCTGCAAAGAACCCGGTCTAGACAACTGTCAAATTCTCCTACCGCTTGGAATACCGACACAAGATGAAGTGAATGAGATAAAGAATCTTTTGGACGATGGTATTTATATTTTCTTTAAAAAACTATTGATTTTAAGAAAAAATCAATAAATATCGATTTTTTTGAAAAAATTCTTTAAAAATCGTGATTTTCAGAAAATGTAGCGCTTGCTTTTCAAGAATACTCCGATGGATTCAAAACGTGTGACCTGGCGAATGTTTTCCATTTCTGTAAGAGACAATTTGCGAGTTTTTCGAATACAAGACATCAAACGGTGGTGTATTTGACGAATAACAGGAATCCGTTTGGAAGGGATGATTTTTGGGAATCTTCGTATTTTGTAAGATTTTTTTAGATGTTTCGGAAAATGAGATGAAAATTTAGAAACGAACAAAGGCGGCGATTTCGAAACTGATCGGGAACGGACAGAGGAAAACGCTGGGCGAATTCTCGGTGATTCTGGTGCCGACGGACGCTGAGAAGCCGCAAACGAGAGAGGAGCGGAAAAAAGAGCCGTGGTACAATTTGGATAGTGAGGTGTTCTCGGAGGAATGCGACGCGGCACGGAGGTTGAGGCAGAAGACGACGGCGACGAGATCGTACGCGAATTTGGCGATTAATCTGGGGAATGGTGTTAGTTTTGATGTTGGCGTTTTTCTGCTGGTTTCAGAGGCGAGAACGATGCCGCACACGCAGAAATATTTGAAGTCGAATGAGATGCCGATTGAGAAGAATGTGGGGTATGTGGCGGTTGGGGGAGGAGGAGGAGGACAAGTGACGGAGATGGAGGAAGAAGTAAGAGAACTTCGGAGAAGCTTTGAAAATGTTAGTATTTCGAAGGGTTCATCACAACAGCCTGAAAGACCGGATATGTCGAAGGAAGCGGTCAGGGAAATGCTTTTGAGCAGAGGTGAGCGTTTTTTCAAAAATTTTTCCAAAAATCGTCCATTTTTCCATTTTAAAGGCAGTGATCCACTTTAAAATACCGATAAGTAATGAGCCGACGTCGAAAAAATCAAATTTTTGAATTAGTGGGCTCAAAAATTCAAAAATTTCAGAAATTTAACGTCTAGTGTAGCAAAACATGGAAAAATATGGAAAAAATAGAATAATTGAAAAAAGAACATTAGAAAATGTATTTTTTATTTAAAAAATAAAATTTTCCAATGTAGAGGGAAAAAAACAAAAAAAAACAAAAAATGTCATATTTTCAGCTGTAATTTTGAGAAAAAATCAATAAAAGTAATGGGTGAAGTTAGCGCTTGAATTTGGCATTAAAAACTCTAAAAAAAAGAATTTTTTAATTAAAAAAGCAGAAATTCAAACTATGGCTATAATATCTAAGATTCTGAGCATGAGAAAAGGTCAAATTGGGAGAAATCACCTGGAATTCTGACAACGTGCCCTTTTTACACCCTAATCTATTTAAAGATAAGATGTCACTTGTTATTTTAAGAGATTCGGTTGAATAAAATGAAATACGAAAATCGATAATTCCGGATGCTATCGAAAATGTATATAAATTTTTAAAAAGTCACCGATTTCAGTGATCGCTGGAGAAGGATTGCAAAAACGAAGTGAATTGAAAAAAGCGGTCGAACTAGGAGGTGAAAAGATCATCTTGTCACAAGAGGAATACAATGCGATGAACAACAATACGGTGAAAGGAATGGAACTAGTGGGATTCTGTCCGATCGACGCGATTGACATTGAATTGTCAGTGGTGACACCGAAATTCGTAAGACCGAACGAGGAAACGACGCTTGGGAGCACGAGAATATATCGAGCACTGTTGGATCGGTGTTTCGAACGGCAGCAGGCGATTGTTTGTAAATATCAGAGTAGGAAGAATGAGAAGTTGAGAATTGTGGCGTTGATACCGTGGAAGAAGGGTGAGGCTGAGGAGAGTGATGAGAAGAAGCCGAATTTGGTAAGTAATCAATTTTTTTTGAAAGTTTGGCGAAGAGAAGAAACATTTTTAGAAACAACTCGAGAAGTTGAGAGCAGAAGCGGAAGCTTCAGAATTCCTGCACGAAGGATTTCATATAGTTTCACTTCCGTTTCGAGAGGAGATTCGGGAGGATAAAAATCGATTTGTTGAAGGAGCGGCACAATGGCCTGAAATTGAGCAACAGGATAAGGAGGCGGCGAAGAATTTTATCAAGAAATTGTTGATGTCATATAATCCGACGTTTTATGAGAATCCGAGTAAATTATATACATAGCGGTCAAAACGAAACACCTCTTTTTTTTGGTTTTTTTGACAAAACTTTGTCAAAAATTAATATTTTTTCATGAAATTTGGAGAGAATATGTAAAATCGAATGAAAAATCCGATGAACATAAAATAAATGCTTAATTTTTTGAATTTTTCAAAATTGTTCACTTTACGAATTTTTATGAGTCATAAAATATCGTTTCCTTCTAAAAATCGAGGTTTTCTGTTTTCTCCCTAAAATTCTGATTTCAGAATTTTTTTGGATAATTTATCCAATAATATTATATTAAACACTGTTCTGAAATCAGAATTTTAGGGAGAAAAACCCGATTTTTAGAAGAAAACGATGTTTTATGGCTCATAAAAATTCGTAAAGTGAAAAATTTTGAAAAATTCTAAGAATTAAGCATTTATTTTATGTTCATCGGATTTCTCATTCGATTTTACACGTTCTCTCCAAGTTTCATGAAAAAATATTAATTTTTGACAAAGTTGTGTCAGAAGAACTACTTAAAGGGGTGTTTCGTTTTGACCGCTACTGTATATTTGAAGTTTGAAGTATTTTTTTAAAAATCTGAAATTTTCAGGGTTGTTGTCGCAGAAATCGGCGCTTGTTCATCGAGCAACAGGAGATGAGATAATTGAGAGAAAGGATACGATTGGTACGTTTTATCAGTATTTCCGATTTTTTGCCAACCCAAAAATTAATCGATATTTTCAGCACCGTACCACAGAGATGCGAAAATGCTGAAACGTGTGGAAACCGAGCTGAACACCATAATTTCGGTATTTTCGCTGGATGAGGTCGGAAAATCGGAGCCGAAGAAACGAGCCGGTGAAAAGGATGATGAAGGAAGCTCGGCGAATAAAAGAACAAGGAGGGCGGATGAGTTTGAAGGGCAGAGTGTTCAGGAGTTGGTTATGAATGGGAAGGTGAGATGGGGGGTTTTGTTTTAAAGGCAGGGTGTCAGCTAATTTGACTGTACCTTAGTTTCAAAAATCAGACTCATTAGTACATCGCAATTACTAATTTTTAGAACTTGTTATTGAAACTTTCTTAAAAATGCGAAAAAGGTGGGACACTCTCTTTAAGCCAAAAAGTATAATTTCGTAAAGTAGCGTTTTTTCCAGGTTTTCCAAAAAAATTTCAATTTTCAAGTATTCGGGCTCATTTTAAGCTGAAAATCCGGATTTTTCAAAAAATATATATATACCCGAATTTCAGATTAAAATGAGAGCTAGAAAATTAATAAGAAATGGAGATTGTGTGAAAATTCTGGAAAAGTGCTGAAAAAATGGTTTGTGATCGAAAATAACGTAAAAATGATCGAAAATGGAGATTTTTGCATGACTTTGAGCAGATTTATGTGTTTTTTTCTTAAAATTTGAATTTTGTAAATTTTTACCTTTTTCCGAAAACCGACAATTGATCGAAATGTTCAAAAACTTTGAAAAATGTGTACTTCTCGTGGACTATCATTAAAATTAAAAATATCGGATTCTATGAACTGTTTTAATTGAAAATTTGAAATTACATGTTTTTTTTTTAAATTCTAGTAGGCTGTTTTAGTGAGAATTTGAAAATCGAGCTTTTGAACGAACTTCTCGTGAATTATTTTCATATTTTTAGATTTTAAAATTAGGTTTTTTGTTTTTCTCGTTATTTTTACTAAATAAATATTAACCAGACCTCATTTAAAAAAGCTACAATGAAGTGACACCATGTCTTTAAGAATATTCAGAAATTCAAATTTTTCGCAATATTTCTTTCCAGCTTGCAAAGATGACAAAAGATCAGCTGTTCGAATTGATTGAGCAAAATATTCCAAACTCGAAAGCGAAGAAATCGATGAAGAAACAAGATTTGATTGATTTGTTGACTCAATTTGTTGCTGAAAATTGATATTTTTTGAGTTTTATACATGTACCTTTAAATTGCTTTTATATATATATATATATATAGTCATTAAATTTCTGTCAAACTCTACAAGAAAGAGGATGCAGATTATTTACTGTAAAATTAAGAATTTTCACTCCTACGTGCACAAAAAAGCAAAAAAAGGGGATTTAAAAATTACGGGGGGAACGACAGAGGAGCAAAAAATAAAATGAAAAGCACATATTTATACATTTTTTTGAAATTATAACTCTTCAGACTCAATAAATCCATTCGTGTAGGCTCTAAGCATGAATTCAGCTTCTTCATTTGGTTCAAATGTCGATGGAACGATGACATAATTACCAGGTGGGACACGGAAACGTCCAGTCATCTGGAATTATTGATTTTTTGCTGAAATTGTGGAAAAACTCTGTTTTTACCTCACGAAGGTTGATAAATGCCGCACTTCTCATTGATGATTTGTTAGAAGCGAAGAATTGTTTGCTCAGTCGTCCACGGTTGCTTCCGGCCTAAGAAAAAACGACTTTTTACAAAAAAGGTACTTTTTCTTTAATTCTACAGCAGAAAAACAGAATATTTTCAACGACTAGTTATTCTAATAAAGCCATCGGGTTAGAATGGACTATCACGTTTCTATTGAACACCTTCTTCTCTTTAACTAAAAGGCACACAAAAACAACAAAAAAGTTGGTTATTTTAGTTGAAACACAGAGTGTTTTACCACAATTTCAGAAATCCGCGAAGAATCAAAAAACTTACATTGTTTAGCTGAAAATAAGAGATAAGGAGAAGAAAAGAATTGAACGAAAATAAAAACTGTGAAGATACGGTAAATTGGTTGTCGAATTTTTGGAATTTTTAATCGAATAATTAGTATGAGATAAGCACGCTTAAAGACAATGTATCACTTTAGACTAAATATGAAAAAATAAATAAGAATTGTTGGAAATGCGTCTGGGGTGAAAATAGACTTCAGACTTATTCCAAATCTGTTTTTAAAATGTTCTAAAACCACCTAGAAGCCGAGAAAATGAGCTTCAAAACAATGGCCTAGAAAAAGTTGGCCTAGTTTTTTCCTATGAGCTTTTTTCGTGTTTCGTTAATAAATAGTCATGAAGAATGCTTATATTAGTCCTTTTTTTTTGTTTTTTTTTAGATTTTTCATTCCCGAGGACTAGTTTTCGTAGGTGGGCACTTTTTCTAGGCCATTGTTTTGAAGCTCATTTTCTCGGCTTCTAGGTGGTTTTAGAAAATTTTAAAAACTGATTTGGAATAAGTCTGAAGTCTATTTTCACCCCAGGCGCTTTCATTAGCTCCGTGAAGTCCTCCTTTAAGCCGAAGAAATAAGAAAAATCTATAGAAATTTCATGAAATTTGGGTTTCTAGGCCATTTAAGGAAAAAACGAAAATATGGCTTATATTCGATTTCTTTTTCGGATTTTTATCAAAAAGAAATTCGTAAGAAACTTTAGAAAGCTAGAAAAACCGTAATTTTCATTAATTTTACAAAAAGTTCGGTGGAGCGCTCTTGCTGACCCCGATTTCAAGCATTTTTGGAGGGTAGGCCTTGTGTTTGGAGGCTCAAGCGTTTGGAGGCACATGTGTTTGGAGGCACAAGTGTTCGTTTTTGAAGCGTTTCAAGACCCGAACGATATTTCAGGCGCATGCGCCTTGAAATGTCTGCGTCTCTCAACGTCACATGATAAGGGCAGTTGGTTGCCGGCCCTGATCGTTGTCTGCATGTGCAAAAATGTATATTCCGCGCCCAGGTGGGCGCGGCCGGCTTAATTACTCAAGTTTTAAGTCTACCTCAGGTTAACCTCAAACTTGGGAAATTGAACCGGCGGCGCCCTCCTGGGTGCCGAATATACATTTTTGCACAAGCTGACAACGATCAGGGCCGGCAACCAACTGCCCTTATCATGTGACGTTGAGAGACGCAGACATTTAAAGGCGCATGCGCCTGAAATTTCGTTCGGGTCTTGAAACGCTACAAAAACGAATACTTGTGCCTCCAAACACATGTGCCTCCAAACACTTGAGCCTCCAAACACAAGGCCTACCCTCCATTTTTGGGATAGTGGCCTTGAAATCCAAAAACGCAAGTTCTCGGCCATTGTTTGGATGCGTTAAAAGGTAAGAAATTGTTTAATATTTCAAAAATCATATTTGTGTAACGGATTCCATGTGACCTTTAAAACAAATGGCCTAGAAATCCAAAACTAGGCCATCTTCTTCCAAATTCCTCTAAAACCAATTTACCATAAATTCAAAGCCTCTTTTGTTAAATTAAAAGCCAAAAATCTGAAAATGATTAAAACCCACGTCATAAACTGCAAATCCAATCGGCACGTTATCCAAACCGTCTTGTTTCAAATTTCTTCTAAAAATCACTATTTATAATGTTAAAAATTCCAAATTCTTGCCTATATTTCTGCATTATAGCAAATATAACAGTACACAATTCATCATCATCATCCGGATCGGAATCGGTGAGTTGTATGCGGAATTGTGGATTATTGGCGAACGTGTCTAAATTTTAGCCCCTTTTCTACAAAATCCCCTCCAAAAAAACCCACTAATATAATTCCTGCACCCTCCAGCAGTCTGATTTCTAATCCACGCTCCGTCGTGCGTGTTCGCCGCCCAAACCATACCGCCCGCTTTGACTCCGGTCATCTGATACACTTCATCCATGACATCAGGCCCCAAATTACAAATCTCCATTTTCTCGAAATTCCGCATATAATCCTCAAATGACATCCAGAATTCGCCGTCATGATCGAATTTCAATCCCATATCCTGTTTGACAGAGTCCGGAACACTTCGCCATTCTCTCGAGTTGTCCGACCACGAGCCGTTCCATTCTTGCTCGTTTCCCCATGGGTTTCGGATGCGTAGGATGCATGTTTGTCCGTTTGGTCCGTCGACGATTCGCATTCCTGTGATTGAGTAGGCGTGGCCCTGAAAGTCCGAATTTTCAACATTTTTTAATGAATCTTTAATGAAAATTATCACAAAATCCGGAAAAAAATGCTTAAAGGCAGAGATTCACTTGTTTTTAAGTGCCTAATACAAATAAAACGTTAGCGAGAATTCAAATTTTTGAAAAATAGACTAAACTTGATAATAATAAAAATCTGAGGACCTGTTTAATTTTAAAAATACAAAAAAAAACGAAAATTTTCGTATTTTTCAGCTAATTTTTAAAAAATGGCCGTTTTACTCTTCAAAAAACGTAATAAATGATCCAGGGGCAATTTAACGTATTAATTGAGAAGAAAATTCCAAAAAAGTGCATAAAAACAGTCGGAAAATTTAATTTTTCGTTTATTTCACAACAATGCAGTGGAGCGCACTTGCTGACACCGCTTTCAAAACTTTTCCGGCATTTTTCAACTAACCCCTTGTCTTTAAGTAGGAAAGTGGTTCGGCGGCCTAAAAATCGGTGAAAAGAGCCGCTTTTTTGCAAAATATACGAATTTTTCAAATGATTTTGAGAATTTCATTTTCAGGGCCTCTTCGGAATATATTCAAAAATTTACATCGATTCGGGAAAAAAATGTTAAAATCAATTTTAAATAATAAAAATCTGAGGGCTTGTTTCTCTAAAAAACTTATTTATTAAAAAATTCCAAAAAAATACGAAAATTTTCGTTTTTTCAGCTGTTTTTTTTAAAAACAGCAGTATATTCATCAAAAAACGTAATAAAAGATCCAGAGGCAATTAAACGTATTAATTGAGCAGAAAATTCCAAAAAAGTGCCTAAAAACACTCGAAAAATGTAATTTTTCACTTTATTTCACAACAATTCAGTGGAGCGCACTTACTGACACAGCTTTCAAAACTTTTCCGGCATTTTTCAACTAACCCCTTGTCTTTAAGTAGGCAAGTGATTCGGTGGCGAAAGGATCCGTTTTTTTTGCAAAATATGCGAATTTTTAAACTTTTAAAATGCATTTGAGCTCATTTTTTCGTGATCATTTAGAGAATCCAAATAAATCACTGTAAATTTAGAAAAAATTGTTTTTTAAAAGCCTCTTCGAAAAATATTCAAAAATTTACATCGATTCGGAAAAAATAAGGTTCAAATCAATTTTAAAACCGGAAATTTCATATTTTTCCATAAAAACCATTTTTCGGAAGCTTTAGAAGCCTCCAAACCACTATATAATAAGTTAAAGACCCCGAGTATTAAAGTTTTAGAAAAGAAACTGACATTTAAGAAAATTGTGGCACTCTGTCTTTAAGCACGTTGTTTTCTTGAAGCACTAACAACTCATAGTTACCTTAACCAATCCATTTGACATTTTAGCCTCCCAAACACTCGGATCAGCTTCAATCGAACAACCAAAAAGCGAGCCCATTTCGAATCCTCTCATCATCATTTGCATCAAATTTTTCGGCGGATTATTCAAATCAATAAACTCTGTCAAACCACCAGTCATATCTTCCAACGCTTCAGAAGTGGTTCCTCCCTTCAGTGCTTCATAAGATCCGAAAAGTCTGGAATTTTCACATTTTTTTAAAGAAAAAATGTAAAATATGTTTTTTTTACTTAGCGTAAGCCTTCTCAAGAAGCGCACTCCAAAACTCATTGTTACTGGCCGAGTGCATGTAGAGCAGTTCACCATTACTTGTTGGAAGACGGTCATCAATGACAACATCCACCCATTTTCCATATTGCCAGAATTGGAAATGGAAAATTCCTCAAATTTTATATTTTCTGTGTATTTTTAAAAAAAATCCAATAAATACCTGCATAATTCTCAGTGAACGATTGATCTGGCGGCACAACACGATAGAACAATTCGTCCTTGAGTGTGAGATTGGCAGCGGCGGCGAGCAACCAACAATCTCCGAGTTCTCCCTGGAAAAAATCGATAATCCCGCGCGTTAAAGGAAGGGTGCAGGCAGAATTTGAAAGTTTTTTTAAACACCACGTTGCGAGCGAGCATGGAACCCGTCGTCTTCAGCTTCTAGATCGTATTTCAGCTAATACGTCCTAGAAACTGAAGGTTTGTTAAAGACAGTGTACCACTCGAAACCAAGTGGTACACTGTCTTTAACAAACCTACCAGAAGCTTTCAAAAAATAAAGTCATATTCTGATTTTGCAATTTATAATAACTTGTTTTCTGATTTTTTTGGTAGTTTTAAAAAAAATCTTCGTTTTTAATGATTTGAAAGTTTTCAGGTACTCCGAAAGTCGCAATTTAATGAAAAATCGACGGAGAATGAAAGCCAATCGAAATGCTGAAAAATTGCTGAAAAGGCGCCTAAAATCCATGTAAAATTTACAATTTTCAATGATTTTCGGGTCCTTAAAGACAGTGGCCCACTTAATGCCACCGAGCATTTAATCTTAAAGTATTTAATCCATTCAGTGCAAACTTAAATTTTAACGAATAATTTAAATTAGGATGAGTTTTCGGACCCGGATCGTATTTTGGATCGGAAAGGATCACAATATGGATCAGAAGACCGCCCTTACCTGAATAACATCGAATCTCGAGTGTCCTTCAGTGATCAATTGCGGCTCTCGAGTAATCTCACCAGGACGCAACCATTCCACTCTCTTTGGTGGTCTTTTGCTGAAGAACAATGAGCTATCAGCAGCAAGGAACTGTGGATCTTCGAACAATCTCTTACTCTGAAACCAATCCTCTCATTTTCCGAAATTCTAAAAATTAGAGCTTACCGCCAAGCATGCATCTCTCAACTCATAAAAATCTTGCGGCTCGGTCGTCGGCCGTGGCGCAATTGGCGACGGTCCACCACCACCTCCACCTCTTCCCGGATCTGGACCAGGTCTCACAAACGGATCAACATCCCTGCGGAACTTTCCGGAGATAATATTGTCAAGGATCACCTTTCCAATATTTCCCAACGAGTTATCTTTTCCGCCAAGTCCCATTATAACATTTCCAGCCACTGCTCCAATAATCCGCCCTGTCGATGGATCAACTCCAAGGAAGCGATGCGCCGCTTCTCCGATCAAATTTCCAATAATTCCAACCATTCCACCGTTGAGATTATTCGGATTCACATTTCCACCACCACCGGAATATTGACCACCCCCGCCGAGCAGGTTTCCAAGTCCTCCCAAAAGCGATCCAAAGTTCGGGCCACCACCACTACCACCTCCTCCACCACTATTTCCCCCAATCTGATTGATGATTCCACCAATATCGTTCAAATTGAATCCACCACCGCCACCTGAACGGTTTCCTCCTCCTCCACCACTATATGGATCATTGTATCCACCTCGGTTGCCTAAAATATGCTTTTTTTTCAATATTTTAACCTTTTTCTGTTATTTCTTGAATATAAATTCATGCCATGCAAAAAACTGCACAAAACAAAACACGACCTCCACTACTTCCACCGCCACCACCAATCAGCGATCCAACCAAACTTCCAATGTCGTTTCCTCCGCCGCCGCCGCCACCTGAATAACAATCACAATAAGTAGGACATGCATTCTGAAACTAGATAATGAGACTCAATTTATTTTTTTTTTAAGTGTTTCGTAAGATTAAGTGGTACACTACCTTTAAGCCACGTTTCTCTTCTGAAACAATAGAATTTCAGATTTTTTTAAAAATAAAGCCGATTTGGTCCAAAATAAGGGATACACTGTCTTTAACAATGTGCAAGGTGCCCATTCTGGATTTTTTTCAATGAGCTAATTTAAAAGTGCATTTTACGCTAATAAAAGGCTCCGTTTTCAAAAACGCCTTTGAACACGGTTTTTCGAGCTGAAAATCTGAAAATTTGCAAAAATTCTAACTTTTAAAAGCTGTAACTTGGCGGGAAACAGCCTAAGATCGTTACAGCTTTTAAAATCTCGACTTTTTGCAAATTTTCCGACTTTAAGCTCGAAAAAACCGTGTTCAATGCAATTTTTGAAAATCAGTTCTTTTATCAGCATGAAATTCTCTTTCAAATCAGCTATACCTCATTGGAAAAAACCGGAAATGCTTCATAGACTTATATGGTCACTTTTTCTCTAGAATAAAAAGGGGCGTGGCATTAAAACCCCAAAAATATAATGATTTCTTAACTGTGCACAGTTTGCAATATAAGTGTGCCTCAACTGCAGAAAGGGGTGTGAAATTCAAACTTGGGTCTCGAAGCGAATTCAAAAATTCACTATTTCTGAGTATCAAATAATTAAACATAAAATTTGTTAGTAGTCAAAACATGCACACCATAATTCTGCTGCTTGTTCCCACCACCTCCTCCTCCTCCGATCAAATTCCCAATAAGATTCGAAAACGGATCCTGCTGACCATTTGAACCCCCTAAAAGAACATGCAAAACCAAAAAATATATCGATTTTGTTAGTATTTCAACAGGGAGGAATTTCAACGGCAGACACACAAAATACACGCAAAAATATCAACAAAAAAACTAAAATAATCTACACACCACCGTAATCATCTGTATTCCCCTGTCCCTTCTTGTTCCTATTCACAATACTATCCACAAAGTTGCCCGCCGCTCCTGACGATATCAATCCCCCGATCACATCCATCGCCACATCTCTTTTTCGTTTCGGCTCCGTTGTCCCGCCTCCGCCGCCATAATTATTCGATGAACTACCGCCTAAACTACCATAAAGCACACGATTCAACAAAAAAGCCACAAGTGGTAGGGAAATTTAAACAATAAATATATAAATAAATACCTCCACCGCCGAATCCACCACTTCCACCTGAGAAGCCACCACCGCCGCCTCCTCCTCCACCCCCTCCGAGGAAATTGCTCGCCAATCCACTGAGAATATCACCACCTGGACCTCCGACCTTCTGTCTGATCAAGTTTCCGGCAATACTTCCGATCAAACCATTGAACTCGTCTGGTTGGACGGTTACTTTTTGGATTACTTCCTCTTCATCGTCAGCCATCGTTATTCCGTCGATATGAGAATTTGGTGCGGTGAAGCCTGGAGAATGTTAAAGTTATTGAAGCCTAAATCCGTTCAAAACCTATTTCAAAGTTTAATCAAATTATTTTTTTTTTCTGAAATGATCTGAAATTCGGCGGCTCCGAAGATTTCAAGAATAATCTTGAAGTAATTAACAAGTCGAAGAAAGTTTAAAAAAATCGCATATAGAGCTTTCCGAAGAAAGTTAGTCCTTGGATTTCTAGGCCACGTTTTTCTCACTATGGCCTAGAAATCCAAAATTTCGCGGACTAACTATCGAAAAAGTATATATTCGATTTTTTTTCTTTGACTCAAAACGTTTTTATGGACCTATGCAGAAACTAAAATTGCTGCAAAAAATTGCAAGAAATTCAATGCAGAAACTTGCAAGAAATGTCAAGAAATGTCAAAAAATATCGCTTTCTGTCATTTCTAAAAAAAAAAAACTTTTTAATCACTTTTTTCAATAGAATATTCAAAAAAAACTTAAAAATCGATAAAAATTGACTCGTAAATCGACAACTTTAAAGGCGCATACATACGAATTATCAAGATATCTCGCAGCGACCTCGTAATCGTGCTGCAAAAAATGGCGTCACCCCCCCCCCCCCCCCTATTTTTTGACATTTCTTGCAAGTTTCTGCATTGAATTTCTTGCAATTTTAGTTTCTGCATAGGTCCATTAGTGAAAAATGCGGATTCAGGCCCCGGAAATTGAAATTTTCCAATTTTTCAGCATTTAATGTTAAATTTGACTGTGAAAATCCAATTTTTGTCAAATTTTCTATAAAAACCTCAAAAATCTATGAAAAAACCCTTTCAAACGCATTTTCTAGGCCAAATTTTTTAAAAAAACGGCCAAAAAATAAAATTATTACATAAATATATTCCTAGATGTGGTTTTTCAGCAGTTAATTTTAAGGTTGAATTTAAATTATCAAAATTTCGTCAAATTTTCTATAAAAACCTCAAAAATCTATGAAAAACCCATTTTAAACGCGTTTTCTGGGCCAAATTTTAATAAACGGGCCAAAAAATGAAATTATCGCATAAATATATTCCTAGATGTTGTTTTTCCGACTAAATCTAGCATAAACTTGCGCAAAAGCCAACATTTCACAGCGGCACTGAAATTAATGACCTAGAAACCCAAGTGGTGGCCTAGAAATCGAAAAATTAACTGTATTATGCTTTATAGCGCGTTTTTCTAGATTTTAAAATCATTTTTCTTAATAATTTCAACATTTTCAGAACTTTTCCAACTTCTAAAATTAATTTTCCAGATTCTCCTTTAAAAAAAACAACCAAAATCCTTTTTAGATCTCTTCTCCTTACCTTCCGGTTCGTTCCGCTTCTGATAACCTTCCTCGTCTGAGCGAACCCTTTGATCGGGATCTGAAAGTATATCCAACTGTTATTTTGTTTAAAGGAGGGCTTTACGCAGATTATAAATGAAGTTAAAACGCAAAAAAATCATACTCATGTTATAAATGGGTTTTTAAAAAAATTTTTAATTCGTAGAAGAAAAAAAAACAGAAAAAACGAGCCACCTAAAAAAAAAGGGGGACCGCGGAAGAACTTGTGTTTCTAGTCCGCGAACGTTTGGTTTCCTAGGCCACCTATTGAATTTATTCATTTATTCATTTTTTTTTTGTTTTTTTTTGCATTTAAAATGAAACAAGGTTATAATTTTGCATGAAAAACAAGCTGATGAATGTTTTTTTTTAATTTCAGTTTTCATAGTCGTGCTTTTTGTTTTTTTCTGCTATTTTTTTCAGAATGGGAAAAACTAGTGTTGTATTTGTGTAGAAACTAAATAATTGCAACATTTTGCATCACTTTTTGCTGTTTTTAATTTTAAATGCAAAAAAAAAACAAAAAATGAATAAAAAAGCACAAATTTAATAGTTGGCCTAGGAAATCAAGCTGTCGCGGACTAGAAACACAAGTTCTTCCGCGGTCCCCCTTTTTTTTAGATGGCTCGTTTTTCTGTTTTTTTTCTTCTAAGAATTAAAAAAAAATTTTATACCCATTTATAACATGCGTATGATTTTTTTAAACGTTTTAACTTCATTTATAATCTGCGTATAGCCCTCCTTTAAAAAAATAAGGAAAACGCAATTAATTAATTTCAACACTAATTACCTCTAATATCTATCATAAATGGCAGCATTTAAGAAAATAAATAAAAAAGGAGCAAAAAAATCAATATTCTTAAGAAAATGAGGTGCGCTTTATGAGAACACATGAAAGAAGCCATAAAAAGGAAAAAGAGAAGAACAACTCGGATTATTATGGGATTGGGCAAACGTTCAAACCAATTTTTATGTTATAAAAGTCTTTTTTTGGACCAAAATAGAGCTATGAATAACAAAAAAGCTTTTTTCCTCTCAAAAACCCCACGAGAATTGAAAAAATAAAGTCCAAAAACCAAAATTTGGCAAAAAACAAAAAACAGAGTGGCATTTTTTGGTAAACCCCCTTACCAATTCCCTCTTTCAAAACTGGATTCTATTTGTGTTCGTTTTTTTTTATTTTTTAAATATAGTGGTAATCAAATTGTGACAACAAAAAAACAACAATAATATGTCATACATGTGAACACAATGGCTCACATTCTTCATGATGATTCATTGCGGTGTTTCACACAATAAGGACAATTTTAGAGAAAAATAGAATAGAATAGAATTTGTTTTCTTATTCTGAAAAAAAGAGAGAGCTCTGGCAGTTGTTTTTATGTTCTCTTTTCTGTTGCTTGTCGTTTTGCTGGCAAGACGTTCAAAAATCGATTTGTGACACTTTAGAAACAAAAAACAGAAAAACACAACAGATCTTGTAGTAAACAAGGATTTTATTTTTATTTGGGGGAAAAAAAAAGAAATATCGATTAAAGAATGAGAAAAATATGCTTTTTCATAGTTTTTTCGTTTTTCCCCCAATTTTTTGTCATAAATTATAAAGCAAGAGCTTTTTTAAGATATTTATGCAGAAAATTTTTAAAAAACACATTCTTGTTGTTAAAAATCAAAAATCTAGTGACAATACTTTTTTCCTGCGATTTTTCTTCAATTTCTGCATCAAATGAGGCCTGAGGGGACGAAATAAATGGTTTAAAATTGATAAAAGTACGATTGTTTATAAATAAATGACAAAAAAAATTGAAAATGGTGAAAAAAAGAAAAAAACGATAAAATCTTAGATGGCTGAAGAACCGCGTTTGGTTTTCTAGGCCATTTGTATTAATTTTTTTGAAAACAACTTTTGTTGCATTTTTTTTCCTCTTTTTCAATATTTCGTCATGTTTTGCAAGAAATATTGAAAAATAGGAAAAATATGCAAAAAAGTTGTTTTCAAAAAAAACAACAAATGGCCTAGAAAACCAAGCGCGGTTCTTCGCCATTAGGGACATCCAAGATTTTATTGGCAACTCAATTATTCTTGATCATTGATTTTATTGGCAACTCAATTATTCTCGATCACTCAATTATTCTTGATCCGCTAGCCGACACTGAACACACTGTAAAATTTGAAAAATTCATTTTCCCGCCAATATTTCAGTGTGTTGAGTGGGAGGTCACCGCGTCGCGTGCGTGCGGAGCGGCTGCGAGGTTGAGCAGCCCTCCGAACGCAATGATCAAGAATAATTGAGTTGACAATATCGATTTTTTTCTTTTTTTCACCATTTTCAATTTTTTTTCATTTATTTATAAAAAATCATACTTTTATCAATTTTAAACCGTTTATTTCGTCCCCTCAGACCTCATTTGATGCAGAAATTGAAGAAAAATCGCAGGAAAAAAGTATTTTCACTAGTTTTTTGATATTTATCAGCAGAATGCGTTTTTTTTTAATTTTTCTGCATAAATCTATTAAAAAGTGTTTCTTTTGACTATTTATGACAAAAAATTGGTGAAAATAACGAAAACGCGATGAAAAGGAGGGCGTTTCAACGAAATTTATGCTGCGGCCTAGAAACCCAACATCGCGTGTTTCTAGGCCATTATAGTGATTTTAATTGGGTGGTGATAAATCGATACGAAAAAAATCTATATGTAAATATTTACTAAAAACAAATAATGACAAAATTTCCAAAAATCTAGAAATACGGGGAATTGTCAAAATTACAGAACCAAAGTTCGATTCCGGGTGCTCGCTTTTTTTTCGTTTATAAAATTGAATTCTAAATCACAAAAATCCTCGCTAGCTTCTTTTTTTTAAACCATACTGTATGTTTTAAAAAACATAACGACCTAGAAAACCAAGTTAGGCCACATGACGTTATTTCTAGGCCACTATAACTAATAGGCATTTTTAAGTACAAACAAAGTTGATTTTTGCTCATAAAAATAATGTTTGTTTAGAACACATTTTACGATTTGTTGACCGCCGATCCCGACACTCTTCGGCAAGGCAAAAAATTCTGGGAAAAAGTTCAAAAATTTAATTTTGATGGCCCAGATTTGCGAAAAACGCTAGAATAAAGCATTGTTCTTTTGATCGTTTGAAAAATTGTGTTTTTTCTTTAAAAACTTCATTTTGTGACACTTAAATTGATGATACTTTGAGCAGAGAACAAAAAAATGATAAGAAACATAAAGGATAGCCTTGGGAATAATGCTTCCGTGTCTACTGGAAAGCATTCGTTTTGAGACCAGCAAAAGATCGAAGCAGCGGAAAGAAGGGGTTTTTAAAAATATTTATTGACAACCTAGTCATTTCGACATCCCTGTTTTATGAGTCACAACAAATTTAATGATGAAATCGGGGGATTTAATGGCACAAAAAGCATAAATTCCAAACAAAAAAAAATCAAACTCACCGATCAGACAACAATTGAATAAGCTCATTTCCCCAGAAATTGATTATTTTTTTCTCAAAAAACAGAAATAGGTTAGAAATATTTATGTGACACTCGCTAATGCCTACTGGCCAGTGTAATTATGGTTCGGCTCACCAAAAAAAGCCTCGAGGTCAATCAACGC
The DNA here is from genome assembly GCA_964036255.1 of Caenorhabditis virilis. NCBI lineage: Eukaryota > Metazoa > Nematoda > Chromadorea > Rhabditida > Rhabditidae > Caenorhabditis > Caenorhabditis virilis. Next base: position 4,370,160 of record OZ038417.1, on the reverse strand, counting down.
GACACCAGAGATGGAGAGAAGGGTCCGGGCGACCGCGAATGACACTGCAGAAATGGAGCCAGCACAAAGAGATGCAAAACTTTTAGTGGTTCGTTTTTTTTAGAAAAAAAAAATGGAATGGGATGGGATGAACAACAAGGGATGAACAACAAGGGACGAAAAAACAAAACAAAAAAAGATCCGCTTGTTCCAATATAATCGAGTTGTCCAAAAAGTTACGAAAGAGTTAAACATCATTTATATCTATAAAAATTTTAAGAAAAAAAAAACAAGAGAACCCAACAAAATTTGTCAACAAAACATTAAAAAACTCAAGTTTTTTTCCCCATTGCTAGGGAGAAATAAATAAAGGAGAAAATACGGGAAAGACTGGTAAAAAGACACAAATAAACGATTGACGCAGCATGCGAGAGAGTAGCGACATCTCATACACTAGAAATTCAAGGTTACCCTCTACCCTTTTTTTTGAAAAAAAAATTAAAATTAAATTCAAACCGTATCAAAAAACTCATTTATCATTTTTTGTTTGAACCGATTTTTTAATTTAACTTTTTCATATAAACTTGAATCGGAAAGTTGTGATAAAAATAAGAAGAGAAGAAAAAAAATATACCTGATGTATCTATCGAGACAAACAAAAATACTTTACACAAAACGCAATGGCAAATGTTTAATTGATAGCAGTTAGTGATTTTGAAATGAAAAAAAGTGAGAAATGAAACGCGATTTTAAAAAAAAAGGTCAACAACAATAAAAATTAAAATTTTCAGGAAAAATTGAAACTTTATGGTTAGAAAATAATGATTTTTGTGTGTCTAACTGTGTATGCCTGAAAATCAAAGAATAAAACTCAAAAAACGTCATTTTTAAGTCAAAAACTTGAAAAATTAAATAAATAACAAAATAAAATTTTGAATACGGTACTCTTTCCAGTGCAAACACTTTGACGAACTTTTGCACACATTTTTAGATATTTGGCGGTTTTTCAAAAAAAAAATTTTAAAACGGACTTTTTTTATACACTTTTGCACTTTTTCTAAAAGCTGTGATGTTTACAAATTTAATAATAATTAATATCTTTATTAGAGGGGCATCAAATTAATTTTTTTTGGAAAAATCATTTCAATTTCCGATTTTTTAACAATTCCTGAGCTTCTGCGATGTATTCATTCTCGAGAGCAATATCACTGATAGAATCGGCGGTCTGGAAAAAAAGAAATATAGGTTAAACGTTAAAAATCAATAAAACCAACAGATTGTAACCATCTCTTAGCTTCTTGATATTTTCCCATCGCAAAATAAGTCTTCCCAATGAAAAGCTGATTTTCAGGAACATTTGGATGATGACCCTCCGCTTTTAAAAGATCATCGATAGCGTTTTGATAGGTTACATTTGGAATTTGACCGATCACTTTTGCAGCAAGTCTTTCAACCATTGATAAGTCGGCAACAGTGAAACAGAATCTTCCTCTCATGTGAAGAGTCTCGAAATCTTCGTCATCTATCGAGATCGCTTTGTCCAAGTATTTTTTGAACAAAAATCCATAATGTAATTTTTGTTTGAGACCGCTTTCTTCAGCAAGTCTTCCACAAGTTGAACACAATATTTTACAGCAATCAAAGTCGTCTTCATCGATCTCGTGTCCTTGTTTTGCGATTCCAAAAGCTGAAAGGTTTTTTTTCGGTATAATTCCAGTTTTCTTTCTTGATTTTTACTATAATTTCACCAAAAACAATTTTAATCACCCTTTTTTTTAGATCGTAGCAATTTCTGGGGAAATTCCGATCTGTGCCTTTAAACATCAAAGAGCAGGTACTGTAGCGTGACAAAGCCCGAGCAATACATTATCTGCATGCGCCTTTAATAATTTTTTGAAAAACACCGTTTTTTGTGTAATTTTTTCACTTTTTCATTCAATATTTTGAAGAAACTTTGCAAAAATATGAATAGTAATTCATTAAAATTTCTTCGTTCTAAAATTAGTCGCAAAACTTTCAAAACCCCACCCTTTTCCAACATTCCAACCCTTTCCTCCTTCGTTTTCAAATAATTACTCTTCAGATAAAAGTATTCAGCTTTACGTCGAAGAAAGCCACATTGAACGAATGGATGCATTCTATCGAACATTTTCTCAAACGATTTCTCGAGTTTTTCAACTTCTTCCAGACATTTATTGATTTCTTCAAGATTGCAACAATCTGACAATTCGTCAAGCTCGGCGAACATTGATTCCGCATGTTCTTTGGACATTTTGAACGTTAACTGCTTGATTTTAATGTGATTTTAATTATTTTCCCCTGACGTGGAAGTTCACGTAATTATCTTTTAAAAATGAAATAAGTTTATTTATTCAACCGAAAGTCAAAGAATTATGGTTTCTTAACATTTGGATTGGAAGCTCCAATGATGACATCAGGTCTTCCACCAGCTCCTCCACGTCCACCACCACCACCATTTCTATGTTTACAATGACGTCCTTCGGCAGCTGCGAACGCGGCGATAACGAAAACAGCGATTGTGTAGAAGTTCATGCTGAAAAATCTGAGAAATTTTCAGATTTACAAAAAAAACGCTTACATTTCAAACGGCTTCTCAGAAAAGAAGAAGATACTTTCTTCACCTCTAGTCGGTGGTTTTATACAAAATATTTTATGAAGCATTAGAAGAAAAAAAAAGCGGAAAACTTTTAAAATTTACGACTGGGAATAAAAAACATGCAACCGGAATCTGTGTATACTTGAAAAGTATAGGAATGATAGGGAGAATAGCCAAAATAAAGCGTTAAAAATTGAAATAGGCTGAAAATTGGTGTCAATACTCAAAATGGAATCCTAGAGGGAATCAAAATTTCGAAAAATGTGAAATGTAAAATTTTTGAGCAAAATGAATAAATTCAGTTGAATACAAAGTTCAGAATTATAATAGTTCCCGAAGAACCACAAGCATACTTTCAAATCAAATACATTAAGCTTCACATGAATAAAGTCTGATGCATCATGTCTGAAAAATCTTATCCGATGTTCCTAAAACTGATTTCTGATAACAATTAAAAACTTAAAAATGGTTGGCGCTGACTCGAACACCACTAGTGCATTTATTGAAGACGTTTGGTGATTTGGGTTTTTTGTTTTGAATATGACTGATTAATGACGATAAAATAATTTATTTTGATCCTAAAGTCCTCATAAGGGCAGGGAAATCGATAAACGCCTAAAATTTGTGATTATGGGGATTTGGAACAAATTCGTTTTCTCAAAGGTTTTGAAAACACAGCAAATTTTTAACCGTTTCCGGTCTATAAACTCATTTTCAAAATTTGACATCAACTAGTAAATTGTAGTGAATTTCAAGAGATTTCAAATGATATAAATAACTTTATTCAGTTTTAAGTTTGAGCGAAGTTATGGTCTGTTGAAGTTTTTAAATATGGAGCTGCGCGCCAAATTCACGCCCGAAATCGGAAAATGTAACAAGCGCCCTAAGCGACATATATTGCTCAAATTGCCTCAAATTGCATGAAGCCACATACGATATTTTCAATATATTTTCAACACAAAAGTTAATTAAAATATTGCCAACTAAAACATTCTTGATCATTGCGTTTTGAAGGCTGCTCAACCGCACTGGCGCTCCGCACGCACGCACGCGGCTGCCGATACTCAACGCACTTTAGCGTTCGTTGGATTGCTATTATTAGTACTTGACGTTTGATACATTTTTCTCAAAGTGGTCATTTGAGACCTTCTCTGATGTTTCTGAAAACTTTTTCCGTTTTTCAGAGTTATACATGTTCGATTGTTTTATTGGTTATTTTAATCAGCCAGTAAATTATGAAATATTTTCTCAGGAAAAATTAGTTATAATGAGTTCAAAATTGAAAAAAAGCAAGTTTACTCCGAAATATTCCTAAAAATTGCGAATTTAAGGAAAACGTTGTTTTTTAAATTCTATATGACAATTCCAGTGGGGTAAGAATCTCCCTTGTAGATTAAACTCGTCTGGATATTTTAACAATTTTTTTGTTTTTCACGATTTATCATAATAATAAGCACTGTTCTACACTGTTCCCAGATTCCGGTTGCGTTTTTTTTATTCCCAGTCGTAAATTTTAAAAGTTTTCCGTTTTTTTTCTTCTAATGCTCCATAAAATATTTTGTATAAAACCACCGACTAGAGGTGAAGAAGGTATCTTCTTCTTTTCTGAGAAGCCGTTTGAAATGTAAGCCTTTTTTTGAAAATCTGAAAATTTCTCGGATTTTTCAGCATGAACTTCTACACAATCGCTGTTTTCGTTATCGCCGCGTTCGCAGCTGCCGAAGGACGTCATTGTAAACATAGAAATGGTGGTGGTGGTGGACGTGGAGGAGCTGGTGGAAGACCTGATGTCATCATTGGAGCTTCTAATCCAAATGTTAAGAAACCATAATTCTTTGACTTTCAGTTGAATAAAGAAATTTATTTCAATTCTTTATAAGAAAAACTTCACATGAAATGTTAAAGACAGTATGCTAGATCATTTGACTCCATTTCATTTCAATTCCAAAAATTCGATATTTTCCTACACTCTTTCATAAATTGATTTTTCGTCTCGAATTTTAACCTGGAGAAAATTTTATTCTCTATCGAATGGTACCAAGAAATAATTGTTATGACCAAAAATGGTCGAGTTATACCAAAACCAAACAACATAACAAGAAAAATCAGAAGCGTGTTATTCTCAGCCGGAACAAAGTTAGTCCCCCCCCCCGTTTGGTTTTCTAGGTCACGTAAATTTAAATCAATAAAAAAGTGATGAAAAAAAATATTAAAAAACAAAAATTAGGAGGATAAAACGAAATGACCTAGAAAACCAAATTCGGGGACTAATTTCGATCGCGCTGAAATCACGCTTCATTTGTTTTTTGGTCTAACTCGGACATTTTGAGTGCAAAATTGGCTTTCTTGGTACCATTCGACAGAGAATCAAATTTCCTTTCATCCCACTTTCTTTAAAGGTTTCAAAAAACAATGGACGGACGGCGGGGACTAAAGTGTAGGACTTGGCGCGAAACACAATAATTTGAATGTGGCGTCTTATTTGTTTTATTTTTCGATCTTCTGGTTTCCCTTTCAAATTTTTAAATATTTTTCGCCTTGAATTAATATCGTGTTAACTGACAAGCCGCCTTTAAATAAATGGGACACTGTCTTTAAGAAAGAAATAAGTGGGACATTGTCTTCAAGAAATATAAATATATACCACTTTATTATCGCTTCATCTTTAGCACAAATACAAAAATGGTAATTAGTGGTACCATTCGATTTTTTTTTTGAAATTTTTTTCTGATTTTTCCCAAAAAACCAGTTTCCTTTTATTAGTCATCGCCTAGAAAACCAAATGCGGGGACTAACTTTGTTTAGGGCCGAAAAAACGCTCCCTACGTTTTTTGGTGTAACTCGGCCATTTTTGTACCACAATGGTAATTCATGGTACCATTCGATAGAGAATTAAAATTTTTTTTATTTTATCTTCATTGCGAAGCCCTCCTTTATTTTTTTTCTAAAGTTGTACACTGTCTTTAAGAAGTGTCAAAAATTTATTATGACGTCAACTGAAAATTAAAGAAATTATTATTGTTTTCCAGCATCTGGATTCGAAGCTCCAATGTAGAGTGGTCCATCTCCATGTCCACCAGCTCCATGTTTATGATGACATTTCTTTCCATGAGCATTGGCCGAAGCGATCGCGGCGAGCACAAAAACGGCGATAGTGTAGAAGTTCATGCTGAAAATTAATTTTAAAAAATCCTGGAAAAAGAATAGACTTACATTTATTCAATAAACTGAATATGATTTTTTGGAGGTCAATTTCCTGATATTTATATCAAATTATAACTCTAATAAACTTCTGATAATTGCCAATTAAGCTGTTAAATTTTGGAATTTATTGGAAAAATCTACAACAATACTATTTTATAGTTTCGTTGCTTTTTTTTTTCAAAAATCCTATAAATTTCCATTTTGCAGAATTCCTCGAAACCATGTTTTATTGTATTTTTATAGCTAAGCCCAATGATTTCGAAATTTATGGTAGACACATCACATCCGTTTCAAAAACAGTTTTATATTTATTTTTTACAGCTTCGTTCGGTATTTATAAATACGAATTATAAATATGAAGAAGCATCCAATATTCATTCCAATATGAACTTCTACACAATCGCCGTTTTTGTGCTCGCCGCCATCGCTTCGGCCAATGCTCATGGAAAGAAATGTCATCATAAACATGGAGCTGGTGGACATGGAAATGGACCACTCTACATTGGAGCTTCGAATCCAGATGCTGGAAAACAATAATAAATTCTTTAATTTTCAGTTGACGTTATAATAAATGTTTGACACTTCTTAAAGACAGTATACAACTTTAGCACTTCTTAAAGACAGTGTACAACTTTAGAAAAAAAAATCAAAGAAGGGCTTCGCAATGAAGATAAAATAAAAGAAAATTAAATTCTCTATCGAATGGTACCATAAATTACCATTTTGGTACAAAAATGGCCGAATTACACCAAAAAACGTATGGAGCGTTTTTTCGGCCCTAAACAAAGTTAGTCCCCGCATTTGGTTTTCTAGGCCACGTCGTTTTATCTCCCCAATTTTTGTTTTTTACCTTTTTTTCATCACTTTTTTATTGAAAAGGAAACAAACGAAAATTAGCAAAAAAAAATTTTTCTAATAGTTTTTTTTGGGAAAAATCAGAAAAATTTAGCAAAAAAAATTTTTTTGTAGATTTTTTCATAAATTTTCCAAAAAAAAAAACATTTTTTTGTAAGAAGTTGTCGAAATACGTCCCGATGATATTTTAAACTTAAAATAAGGATTATTAGGCAGAAATTATCCAAAAACATTTTTCTCCAATTTTTTTGGAATTTTTTCAAAAAAAATGTGAAAAAAATGTTTTTTTTTCGATTTTCACCCAAAATTATTTTGAAAATGTTTATTATGTCTAATTATGTCTAATTAAGGTGTAAATAGCATTCTTTAAGCACAGAAACTAATTTCATGGTCGTAAATTCAAGCTTAAACACCCCCCCCCCCCTTTTTTTTGCAGCAAAATGCTTCAATATTTGATGTATTTTGTCCATTTTCGGCACAATCGGCACCCTTATTTTTTGAGATTCTTTTTGATCCTAGTACGGAATTTCATCCTCCTTCAGAATCTGAAATAAAACTTTTCGGATTGATATGGTTTCCCCCAGAAAGTTTTGAAAAACTGAAACCCATTTTAATTTTTTCAAATTTTCATTATTAAGTTTTGCGTTTTTAATTTTTATGCCAACTACAAAGTTGTAGAGCTCAATGAGATCTATCCAAAAATATGAAAATTACATTACAATTCTCATCTTGAGCTGAGTTATGCCATGGCAAAGTTATGCTGCAATAAGCGGGTGCACCCGGGGTTATCTGCAATAAGCGGGTGCACCCGGGGACACATATTGGGGTTGGTTAGTTTTCTGTGTTCATTATTTTTATAATTTGTGATTATTCTTTGAAACTCGTCTAGCCCGTGCGCCATATCTGATGAAAGCTCAGACCCTATTCTAAATTATTTCAATTTCCTGAGTACTATAACCTAGGTTCGTACTTTTCCTTCTTTTTTTTTCAAATTCACATCACTGCCTATCTATTTTTGGGCATATTTTATATATTTTATTCAATTTTTTCTTAAATACAAATCAAAATGTCTAAAATCGATTGGATCGAAATGGCGCACGCGATAGCAAAAGCCGGCTTCTTCAGCTCCTTCGTCCTAAACTTCGCCGTCATTTTTCTAACCGCCAATGTTATAAAACGCAATTTTGGACCTTATAAATACTTGATAATTTATTCAGCACTCTTTGGAATTATTTTCGCAAGTTCGGAATACATTTCGTACCCGGTTTGATTTTCTGGAATTTTCAAATATTACTGATTTCCTATAAATCATAACTTTTTTGAAAATTCGTTAATTTTGATGAGATTTACTGAATTTTGAAGCTAAAATTCTGAATTTTCAGGTTTATAGCTTTAAAATGATCCAAAATTGAGAAAAAACAATAAATTTTCCAAAAAGTTATGAACATTCGAAAAATAGTCTCAACAATACTTGAAGCATAAATTTCAAATGTTCATAACTTTTTTTAAAATGTGTCGATTTCGATGAGAATTAGTGCATTTTAAAGCTAAAATTCTGAGTTTTCAAATTTGTATCTTTAAAATGCTCCAAAATTAAGAAAAACTGAAAAAATTTCCAAAAATTCTCGTGTTGACTACGAGAAATTTCGGAAATTTTCAAAATCACGTAAGTTTGCTAAAAATGCGTCGATTTTCGAGATTTTTGGCGTATTTTGTAGAGAATATCTTTAAAAATTAGTTTTTTTTTGGAAAATGACACAATTTCTTTAAGCAAAACCAATGACACCTTTTCTTTAAGTTAAACTCTAAATTGTATGATCAAAAAGATTAGATTTAATAACAAATAAGGGAAAGCTAAGAACACCTATAATTCCAGTTAATGCATATGAAAGACGATGGCTATATCTATTTCACAAAATCCCATATTTTCGGAGCCTCTAAAACCACTATGAAACTATTGCTCCTTTTCTATGCTGGTAGTTACGGAGCAACACTGGCCATCCTTTCCGTTCAATTTATTTACAGATATTGGGCGATTTTCAGGTTTTTTCTTCTTCATTTTTTTCGAATATCAAATTCTACATCTATTTTCCAGCAATGACAAACTGATCTACTTCAAAAGATGGAGGTTAATTTGCTGGCTTCTATATACAATCTACTTTGGCTTTCAATGGGCTGGTGGTATTCACTTTTTCGCTCAACCAGACGATTATTTGAAGGATTTTATAAGAAAAGAGATCAAGGAGTGGTATAATTTGAAAATTGATGATATTCCCTGCTTCGGGGTGTTTACTTATGAAAAATCGGAAAATGAAACGAGGGTTCGATGGTTTAATCTTGGAAATCCGGCGAATATGACCCTAGTTATGGTAAGTTGAATTTCACACTGAAATGTTGCAAATGCGCTCTATCGCAAATCAATCTTTTCCGAAGGGTTTGCGCATTTTTATGAGTATATGTCAATCTGATGGAAAACCAAAATATATTTGATAAAAAATATTTTCTGAAAAAGCTCAAAAATTAACAAAAATTTTTTACTACCAACCGTTTCAAGACGCGAACGAGATTTAAGGGATATGCGCCTTGAAACAAACTGTCTGCGTGTCTCACCGCCACACACTATTGCTACAAACTGTATTCAAGGCGCATGCGCTTTAAATCTCGGTTGCGTCTTGAAACGATGCAAATGTTTTGCCGAAAATGGTTTTTTTTTCAAAAACATTCGGTTTTTTTTTGAGTTTACAGACCCTCAGAAGGTTGTTCGGAAATTTTTTTAAAAATCCAAAAAGAAGAAATAAACCCAAAAAGTGAAAAATTGCCAATTTTCCGAAATTTTTCAGAAAAGAAGTCAGTTATCTATCACGATTGAGTTCAGAACAATGTTTTTCATAATTTAACACAATACATAAGAGTAAACGCGCTTTATACAAATAATTTTTGTCAAAATACGGCGCAGTAATAATTTCGACTTTTTTCACTAGAATGATCAGTTTATTTTCGAAATTTGCGGAAAAATATTCCAATTATTGTTGTAAAATATGTACGCTAAAAAAACGTAACTTCGTAGCATCGTAGTGACGCGCAAAAGTGGTTCTGAATTCATGGAAACGTTTTTCCGAATGGTTTACACATTTTTATGACTAGAAAAATGACTAAATGACTGGAATTGTCATATAGAATTTAAAAAACAACGTTTTCCAATAATTTGCACATTTTTTTGGAATATTTCGGAGTAAACTTGCTTTTTTTTCTATTTTGGACTCATTTTGGACCCGTTACAACTAATTTTTTTCTGAAAATTATGTCATAAGAGTCAGATTAAAATAACCAATTGAGCAAGAATAAAATTCAGTTTAAGTGATATTTAAAAAATGATGTATAAATAATCTCAAAAATTCAAATTTTATATCCTTCGCGCCATTTTTGTGCACGGAAAATTCGAAAAATTTTAATTTTCCATTCGTTCTGTGGATTGAAACATGATGAAAATATGCATTTTTTTCATGTAAAAATGAATCAAAGGCCGTTTTTTTTTTTCAATTTTCAGATCACCCAATACTCAATAATGATCTTCTGCGGTTACGGAATGTATAAAAACATGAACGAAAAACTGAAAATGCTCTCCATTTCTCTTCAAGTGTTGCATAAACAGTTTTTTACCACTTTGATGCTCCAGGTAAGATCCCAATTTCCTATTTTTCTAAACTCAAATTAAAGATCACCGTTCCAACATTCACCCTATTCGTTCCAATGTGTTTCACCATCTATGCCGCATTATTCGACTTCAAAATGAGCATTCCAAATGGTGCACTTATATGCACTATAACTCTTTATCCAGCGATCGATTCCTTTATTGTTCTTTATAATGTTTCAGACTATCGGAAGGCGATTTTCAGTTAGATTTTTATATTGAAAAAAGAACTCTCTGAAAAAGAGAAATTTTCAGAAACATCGGAGAAGATTTCAACTTTTTTGCGGCTGAAGTCAAAATCTTCAGGAAAACAAGCATCACGGACTCAAATGACCACTTTGAGAAAAACTCATCATATGTCAAGTAGTAATAATAGCAATCCAACGAATGCTAAAGTGTTTTGAGAGTCGGCAGCCGCGTCGCGTGCGTGCGGAGCGCCAGTGCGGTTGAGCAGTCTTCTATGATCAAGAATACCTGAGTTGACAATACTTTAATTAACTTTTCTGTTAAAAATAAATATTGAAACAATTATGAAAATTGATGAATATATACCTCTTAAGACTCTTGGCACATTTTCCGATTCCAGGCGTGAATTTAGCGCGCCGCTCCAGATATAAAATCTTCAACAGCCCATAACTTCGCTCAAAAATGAAACTAAATAAAGTTATTTATACCATTTTAAAGCTCTTGAAATTCTCTACAATTTATTAGTAGGCATCAAAATTTGAAAACGAGTTTATAGACCTGAAATAGTTAAAAATTGGGTTCAATTCAAAATTTTTGAGAAAACACATCCCTAATCATAAATTTTAGGCCTTTATCGATTTTCTTTCAACAAATAATGCAACCCTGCTAAATGTACAAATCTAAAAAACGAATTTCGTAAACTTTATTGATTTTTATTAATTAAAAAAAATAAATAAAATGGTCCTTACGAGGACTGTTGGATTAAAATAAATTATTTTGAACAACACGGAAAAAATAATTACATTTACTTGCTCGATGTGTATTTGGTAACAGCCTTGGTTCCTTCAGAAACAGCGTGCTTCGCCAATTCCCCCGGAAGAATCAATCTCACAGACGTTTGAATTTCGCGTGACGAGATTGTCGATCGCTTGTTGTAGTGAGCCAGTCTCGACGCTTCCGAAGCGATTCTCTCGAATACGTCATTCACAAACGAGTTCATGATCGACATGGCTTTCGAAGAAACTCCAGTATCCGGATGGACTTGCTTCAAAACACGATAAATATAGACAGAATACGACTCCTTTCTCTTGTGACGTCTTTTGTGGTCACCTTTTGGCTTCTGCGACTTGGCCGCCTTCTTTGCTCCTTTCGCTGACGGTTTTGGTGGTGCCATTGTTGAAAAAACGGTGAAAAACGCTTCGAAAATGCGTATGCTGTCCTCATCGATTCGTTTTCTATTTATATCGCTGTGCGGAGGGGGCGGGGCTTCGTGCGGAGGGGGCGGAGTTTCCCCCTCGCGGGGACACCACCCTCATTGCTGCGTCGTTTTGTTGTGTACGCTATTTTTCTCGGAGAAATGGGGAAGTTTCGAAAGTTTTGAAAATAAAGCAAATTTTTAACTATTTCAGGGCTATAAGCTCATTTTCAGATTTTGATGTCAACTAATGAATTGTAGAGAATTTCAAGAGCTTTCGAATGATATAAATAAATTTGTTAAGGTTTGTTCTTGAGAAAAGTTAGGACGCCGAATAAACATGAATTTGAAAAAAATTCTGGAATTCTATGCAATAAAGAATTAATTCTGAGAAAATTAGTTTTAAAAATAAAATAAGAATAATGCCAAAAAATGTGATCAGTAAAATATTAATTCTAAAATTCAAAAAACAAAAAAAAGCTATTAATTTGCGGACTTTTTGGAGATTTCAGAGCAGCTTACATATTCTCTCCGGGAGGACTTTCACATATCTAAAATTCAGGAACCAAGTCTCCAAATGGATATACCCAAATGACGTGGCTGATTTTGGACGACATGATCGCTTTTTTCGCCCCGAAAATTGGAAATTTTTTTAAACTAGAAAATGTTGTCTAAAGACAGCGTGTCAGTTAATTTGACCGGTGTAATACTTCAGGGATCTTAGTGGTAAATCACGAAATATAGAAATCGAAGGGAATAATAAAATTGTATCAAGTTTTCTGAAGTAAAATTATCTGAAAAGAGGCCTTTTTAAGCATAATTTAAGTCTCACTTTTAGGTTAAATTGAAAATTGAATAAATACATGAAAAATTATTGAAAAAGAGGAAAAAAGTTGTTTTCAAATAAAAATAGCCTATAAAACCGATTTTCTAATTCGGAAAGTGTTCCGAAAGAGAAATTACACTGTACTACTAATTCATCTTTTTATTTAAAAAAATTAATCAATGAATATGCATTAGAAACAAAAAATTTCATGATATTAGCGAATTTTCCGATTTTTTTCCGAATTTGATTACGGCAATGCAATTCGGGTTTCTAGGCCATATAAGGAAAATTACCGAAAGATGGCCCATGGGCCCAGTGGGCGTTTTGTGGGCGTGTCATTTTTGCAATTGTGCGGTCCACTTCAATTTTAAAGATCGTCGAGAACTTCTCGAGGTGATAAATAATCAATTTTTTGTTTTTCTTCAAATAGATCTTTATTTTCTTCATTTTTAATCAATTTTTTTTGTTAAAAAAATAAGACAGGTTAGGAGTGAAATAAAAATAGACTTTTATTCTCGATTCGGAGTTATTTTTTGCTAAAAAATGCTATTTTTTCAGTTTTCCCCCATTTCCGCTTGAATTTTCTTTTGGAAATCAATTTATTCCACAAATGTTAGTTAGGCGAAAATAAAGAATTGTTTGAAGAAACACGAAAATAAAAAAATTTTCACCGGCGTCTATTTTTCTGTGCATTTTTTCGTGAGCGTGTGTATGCAATTTGTCGTCAACGTGCTCACACACACTGCAAGTCCGCAATGAGGTTTTTGGTTCAATTTGGCCCACCGTGGCCCAGAAATCAAATTCTTCGTAAATGTTTGATTTTTAATAATGAAATTTTTTTTAGAAAAAAAATCCTGATTAGGAAAAATGCCAAATATGGCCTAGAAAACCAATCGAAAGAGAATTCGACGTAGATTCTAATTCCACTTTAAATTTTGAATTTTCATCGACTGAAACAATTTTTAGACCCATTTAAAGTTTACCACATTAAAGACAGGGTGCCAGTTATTTTTACCCCATATGGATTTAATTGTGAAAAATTCATCTTTCTACCGACATTCTAGTATATTCCATGCGAAATCCCGACGAAAAAAAACAATTTTGTAGTTCCGTCCGGAAGACGAAAAAAATTATTTTTGAATTCCCGCCGTACGCTCACGTACGCTTTTTGGCGGGAAGCACAACAATTTGAATTTTTTACATTTTTTTCAAAACTGTTATTTTTTAATTTTTTTAGTGGAAAATGTTTCTTTTCAGTAGAATAACATAAGTAAAGTATGTTGCGACCAGATTCAAACAATTTTGAGGCAAATTTTATTCAAATACCCGAAAAATAAGAAAAATTCAAAAAACTCAAAAACAAACAAAAACTGTTAAAAAACGATAATGACATTTTTAGAAATCTAAAATGATATGTCAAACTGATCAATTTTTCGGAAAACTGATTTTTTTGGGTCGCTGATGAATTGTGTCCATGAAATCTGTAAATGTTTCGTCGGTTTCAAAAAAAATAAACTAGAATACCTGTGAAATAATAATTTATTTGCTAAACGTACGTATATTCTATCTGCTTTCAAAAATATAGCGAAATTTTCATTTTTGGATGAAAATTGGGAAAATCAACGCTTTTCCCGCGTTTTATGAGGGATCCAGGTCAGTTCCTGTAAGAAAAATTAATTTGACACTTATTAAAAATAATTAATGACTTTCAGCAAAAAAAAACGCTAAAAATCGGACAAAACCGAAAGAAATTTGAAAAAAACACACAAAAAATTCAAAAATTCAAATTACCGCGCACACACATGACTGCTGTTCATTGGAGCGCACATGAAAATTCAAAACACGCGGTAATTTAAAATCTTATCGCCGCAGCGGCGAAATTTTTAACTGGCACCCTGTCTTTAACAGTGTAGTGTCACGAACCGTATATTTCAGAAAATCATATCTCAAGACTGACACACAGGATTTCAGTCATTTTGGTACCAATCGAAAGAGAATTCGACGTAGATTCGGCCCCCTTTTAAAAAAATCTAAAAATTCAAGATTTTCAAAAAAAATAGTGTTGATGGATTTTTCCAGATTTTTTCCGTTCTTTATCCCATCATTCTCTAATGTATATAAGGATCCAGTTTTTTCCACAGTACCCATTTCTGAGCTCTCCGGAGCCCCTCCCTTAAAAAATCAAAAAATTTTGGGTTTTCGCAAAAACCCGTCTAAAAATTACTCCCCCCAAAAAGGGCCCAGAAGAAAAAAACCAATTTACTAATAACTTGCAGCGTGCTGCTGCCCAATATCCCCATTTCTTCAATTTTTTTTAGAAATGCATGGCATGAGCTCACAAAAAATGTCTCTTTGAAGCAAAAAAGTGCAAGCTTTTGCTTTTTCCAAAATTCTGGGTCCTCCTCTTCTCGGGGAGTTCATTAGTGGCAAAAAAGTGACGAGAGTTTCTTCTTTGTTCTGACTCATTTTTTCTCGCAATTGATCGATTTTTTTTCGAAAATATTTGTAAATTCAATTGTAATTTTTAAAAAAGTGACTCATAATTATTGGGGGGAGAGAAAAAAGTAAACTTTTGCTTTTAGAATCCTTATCTACCACCCCAAAAAACCCGCCGAAGTCATTTGTCGCATTTTATGACCACACTTAAATTGATCACCCCCTACCGCTCTTTTTTTCCGCTATCATCAGTCGGCGGTGTTCAAAACCCATTTGTCTTTTTCACAAATTCTTTATATTTTTTCCTGTTGTTTGATTAATTCATTTTACATCTTGTTTTATTGCTTTCAACCTATCATTTCACTACTTTTTGTTGTTTTTTTTTGGTTTCGTTCGAGAAAGTGGAATTTCTTTTTCATTTTCAACATTTTTGTAAACTTTTCCTTGAAATTTCTGCTGTCAAGGAAACGTTTTTTTGAAAATTAGTAACATCTTGTCTTTAAGGTCATTAGTGACACCTTGTCTTTAAAGAGTCCTTCTGAAATCCTAAATATCACATTTTCCAGTTTTTTTTTTGCGAATTTCCCATTATATTTTTATTTTTCTTTAAATCCAGGAAAAATTATTAATTTCTGGAAATCTAGTGGCACTCTGCCTTTAAAACTCATCAGCAGACGAGATCTCTCCCTTTTGAAGTATTCGAGTAAAATTAACTATTATTATCATCGAAATTTGAAAAAAAAAAATCGTTAAAGGCAGTATACTATTAACTGTCTCTTGAATAAAGTGGAATTTTTAAAAATTTTCTGAAATTTCCAGATTTTATGATTATTTTTTGAAAAGATTTCGAAATTTCAAAAAAAAATTCCAAATCTTAAAAACCCGGGGTTTAGTCAATTTTTGTGCATCATATTAAAGACTGGGTGTCAGGTCAATTTTAAAAAAATGTTATTTTGCTTCTTTGTTTCTCAAAAAATCTTATCGGAAACGTTCTTAAAGACAAGGTGTGACTGAAAAAACAAGGGGTTTAAAGGAGGATTTGATACAGGTTGCTAAATCGATCTGAAATTCAAAATTTGCAAAAAAAACTTGAAAAGGGCACCCGGAATCGAACTTTGGTCCGAAAAACGTTAAAATTTTCGCCAAAGTGGCAACCAAGTTTGATTCCTGGGTGCCCTTTTCTACTTTTTTTGCAAATTTTTTCATTTAGGTATATAAAATTGAATTTCAGATCGATTTAGCATAATTTAAAACCTGCTTAGAGCCCTCCATTTTTCCTTTACCGTAACCACTTCCCAAAGTATCGGGATTTGTTCAAATTTCGTGCACAACATCCAAATGAGCCCATAATGAAATGTTAGAAATTTTAACCGCCAATTTGTGGTGTGGACCGAGTTATAAACCTTCAAAGTTCACAAAATTCCTATTTTCCGGACCGTTGAGAGCATGGCTTAAACTTTTCAGACAGCTATTAAAGTTAGAGAAGTCTGATTTTCATAAAAATTGTGAAAATCCCACAATAATTGGACAAAAAATATACCCTTTTGCGTTTCTGAGACGTTCGGAAGTCATCAACTTTGATAGCCCGCCTTTTTACCTCAAAAAACGTTTCCTATTTGTTCCAACTCCTCAGTTGAGTACGAAATTTTGAGTTTTTGAAATATGGACAATTTCTGACCTGCCTGCTCAATTTGGGCATATTCGGATACATTTAAGTAAACTTCTGAAGCGAAAAATTTTGGGGCCTTATAAAACCACCTCTCGAAATGCATTTTTTTAAATTTTCTGAAAAAACCCCCAAAATTAAGTTGCACCTATCCTTTAAGTTTGTAAACAATTTGGTATACTCTCGAAAAAAAATATGAAATTAGATATTCAAAATTTTTTTTGGCTTTTTCATGTCTGCGGACTAGTTTTCGCCGGTTGACACTTTTTCTAGGTCATTGTTTTGAGGCGCGCTTTCTCGGCTTCTAGGTGGTTTTAGAAAATTTTAAAAACAGATTTGGAATGAGAACGAAGTCTATTTTCATCCCAGATGCATTCATTAGCTCCGTAAAGCCGTCCTTTAAATATTTTTTTCAAAAGATAGAAGCCTTATCTAACAAGTTTCTGAAATTTTTGAAATTTTTTAGAAATTTTAAAAAAAATTAAAGGAGGACTATACGCAAGTTGGAAATATTGCTTAATCCATCTGAAAATCAATTTTATATACCTAAACGAAAACATTTGCAAAAAAGTAGAAAAGGGCACCAGGAATCGAACTTGGCTGCCACTTTGATGGAAATTTTAACGTTTTTGAGACCAACGTTCGATTCCGGGTGCCCTTTTCAAGTTTTTTTTGCAAATTTTGAATTTCAGATCGATTTAGCAACCTGCATCAAATCCTCCTTTAAACCCCTTGTTTTTTTAGTTACACCTTGTCTTTAAGAACGTTTCCGATAAGAATTTTTGAGAAACAACGCAAAATAAAAAAAATTTTTTAATTGACCTGACACCCAGTCTTTAATATGATGCACAAAAATTGATAAACCCCGGGGGTTTTAAGATTTGGAATTTTTTTTTGAAATTTCGAAATCTTTTCAAAAAATAATCATAAAATCTGGAAATTTCAGAAAATTTTAAAAAATTCCACTTTATTCAAGAGACAGTTAATAGTATACTGCCTTTAACGATTTTTTTTCAAATTTCGATGATAATAATAATTAATTTTACTCGAATACTTCAATAGGGAGAGATCTCTTCTGCTGATGAGTTTTAAAGGCAGAGTGCCACTAGATTTCCAGAAATTAATAATTTTTCCTGGATTTAAAGAAAAATAAAAATATAATGTGAACTTCACAAAAAGAGGCTTAGATTTCCTTATTAGTGTGAAAACTAGGCGATTTTTGTTTGAAAGTACAAAATTTTTCGAATTTTTTTCAAAAATTTGAAAATCTATCGATCAATTTTTAATTGCCAAAAACAATCATATGTCCTTTTTCACCAACCACTCCAAAAAACACATTTTTTTAAACACTGTCAAAACTCAACCAGACCACTTCAATCCAAATCCAGTTTTATACATGTATTTACATTTATTCCTTCGAACACATCAATAATTATATAATTTTGTATAACATTATTATTCGGTCTGTTCCACACACACCTCTATCCATAATTAGTCCCCCCAATTTGTCGTGGGAATCTTTTTGTATTCTAGGCCTCTTTTGCACTCTATTTTTCCGCGGAACGGAAAATACCATAAATTGGGAAATTGTTTCCACATATACTTTTTCGGTTTCATTGAGTATCATAAACGAATTAATAATCAATAAAACCGGAAGAAGTCGATGACGGTGACTTTATGACGTTTTTGCTGATAATTCTCGAATGTTCTTATTATATTGTCGTAAAACTTTTATCTCTTGCGAAATTTTATGCAATCATTTTCAATAGTTTTAAGAAATGTTTGTTTTTTTTAAAGTCATAATTGTCAAATCCACTGAATTTTTAAGCATCAATTCTGAAACTAGATTTTAAATAAAGTTTGAGAAAACATATTTATTTGACAAAGGAGTACCTGAAGTTTCCCTCAGATTTTAATGAAAAATAGCTCATTTGAAAGAGAATTTTAAGCTGGTAAAGAAACTGCTTTCAAAAACTGATAAGCAACAGCTTGAGCATGGTTTTCTCAAGCTCAAAGTCTGAAAATTTGCAAAATATAACTTTGAAGAGCTGTAACTTGGCTCCAACTCAATATCGCTGAGTAAAACTTTTAGGTTATCATAAAGAATATATTTTCAGCGGACCTGCCAAATTTGAGAGAATTTGGTTGAAATTTTTAAAAAACGCCAGATTTGTGAATATTCTTTTTAAGTGGCGTTTTCAAAAATTTTAACCAAATTCGCTGAGATTTGACAATTTTACTGAGAATTGGTTTCTTTATGATAACCTGAAAGTTTTACTCAGCGATATTGAGTTTGAGCCAAGTTACAGCTCTTCAAAGTTCGATTTTTGCACATTTTCAGACTTTGAGCATGTGTTAAATTTTTTGGGAGAATATTTGTGTAATTTTTTCTTGCTTGCAAAATTTCCATGGACAAAATTACTATTTTTCCATTTGTTTTAAATTTTAGAGAACAAAAGAAGGCATCCGGAATCGAACTTTGGGAGAAACTTTAACGTTTTTAAGACCAATGTTCGATTCCGGGTGCCGTTTTCTACTTTTTTGCAAATTTTTTCATTTAGGTATATAAAATTAATTTTCATATCGATTAAGCAATATTTCTAACTTGCGTATAGTCCTCTTTTAAATTTTTTTCAAATTTCTAAAAATTTTCAAAATTTTCAGAAACTTGTTAGATAAGGCTTCTATCTTTTGAAAAAAAAATTAAAGGACGACTTTACGGAGCTAATGAATGCATCTGGGATGAAAATAGACTTCATTCTCATTCCAAATCTGTTTTTAAAATTTTCTAAAACCACCTAGAAGCCGAGAAAACGAGCTTCAAAACAATGGCCTAGAAAAAGGTGGCCGAACTTTTTGCAATGAGCTTTTTTCGTGTTTCGTTAATAAATACTTATACAGAATGCTTATAATGTCCTTTTTTAAAATGTTTTTTAGATTTTTCTTTGGATTTCTCATACCCGCGGACTAGTTTTCGCCAATGACCACTTTTTCTAGGCCATTGTTTTGAAGCTCATTTTCTCGGCTTCTAGGTGGTTTTAGAAAATTTTAAAAACAGATTTGGAATGAGAATGAAGTCTATTTTCATTTAAGATACATTTATTATCTCCATAAAGCCTCCCTTTAAAAGTATACTTTCATTCTTTTCTGAACATAAAATTTTGTTTTCTATTAATTGTCTCAGGTTCATTACGGAGTCCTCCTTTAAAATTTTCAAATATTTTTGTATTGATTGAACAATTTTGAACAATTTTCGTGTTCCTTCCGAATCCAAAAACTCAGTATACAATTCCATTCATTTCTCTGATGTTTGAAACATTTCGGGCTGGGACCGCCATTATAATCACCCAATTTTTCAATTCCCCCCGTCTTCTCTGATTTTTCATCCCCCCCCCCTCCCCTCCGTTCAATTTTTGCTTCTTCTCAGGTCATCTCGGTGAGATAAAAGCAATTTCATCTTTTTTCATCTCACTTTTTTGTCAGGCAGCAGCGTGTACTCACTATATATATATATTTATATAAACCTCATGACATCTCCGTTCTCTTAAAATTTATATAAACAAAACAAAACATTTCCTCATTTCATTTTTTGCAGTCGCCCGCCAAAACTATCCAACGACCATGATCTGAACTATAATGGACACAATCAACACGTTTTTCGATAAATATGTAAATTTTCCAAAAGCGTACGTTTCAAAAAATTTACTTTTATTTTAAATTCTTTTTCAGAGATGATGACCAAACAATTTATATCACATTCATAATTCTTCTTATTGTTTGTATTATTCTATTAATTTTATGCAATATTTGTATTTGTTATTGGATTCGACAACGAAGGCAGAGAGAGGTAGGAATTTTTCAAAAATCTTAATTTTGAGATATTTTTCTACATTTTTTTCTTACATGCGCACTTTACAGAGCTAGTACATATTCCTTAAATGAAAATAGACTTCATACTCATTCCAAATCTGTTTTTAAAATTTTCTAAAACCACCTAGAAGCCGAGAAAACGCGCCTGAAAACAATGGCCTAGAAAAGTTGGCCGAACTTTTTCCGCCGACATTTTTTCGTATTTTTGAAATTAAAATTTGTGGAAAATTCTTAAATTAGTTCGATTTAAATTATGTTTTTGCATTTTTGCTCTTTTTCAAGTAATAATGCCCGCGGACTAGTTTTCGCCGAGAGATTTTCTAGGCCATTGTTTTGAAGCTCATTTTCTCGGCTTCTAGGTCTAGGTGGTTTTAGAAAATTTTAAAAACAGATTCGGAATGAGAAAGAATAAAGTCTATTTTCATTCCGCACCACCGCCTACGGTGGTTCGCTGCGAGACCCGCGAATCGCTCCCTTTAAACCTATGAAAATAAATGTTCCATTTTAAAAAATTTCCAAAAAAAATCAGATGGTCGAGAAAAAGGCAAACGGCCTAGAAAACCAAAATGCGTTTCTTCGGCCATTAGGAAGATCTACGATTTTATCGTTTTAATTTTTTTTTTGCCATTTTCTTAAATGAAAATAGACTTCATTTCAAGTACTTTCCATCAATACTCAGCAATATAACACTCGAAAAGCTCATTGCAAAGGTTTTTGTTGTTGTTAGAGTGTTGGAGTGTTAGAGATTGCTGAATATTGTTGGAAAATACCTAAATTACTCATTTTACACGTATTTTTTTACATTTTTCTGGATTTTTCACATAATAACGCCTGCGGACTAGTTTTCGCAGGTAGATTTTCTAGGCCATTGTTTTGAGTCGTGTTTTCTCGGCTTCTAGGTGGTCTTAGAAAATTTTGAAAACTGATTCGGAATTAGCACGAGTTCTATTTTTACCCCAATTACATTAATAAGCTCAAAAAAATCGGTAATTGATTATTTTCATCAATTTTTTGATTTTGCTGGATAATTTTAGTTTTTCGCACCAATCTGACGTCATGGTGTACACATCATTTCCAGCTTCCTAGTCTCAATAATTCCAATCATTTTCCAGCTAATCGACTATCCGTCCAACACTCTACAATACATCCGCTTCCCTCGAAACATTCGAAAACCCTACCGTACCTCATCCTCAAATTCATCAAACAAGACCATGCTCCCCGCCTCTCCAACATTTAACCACCGTGACCTCTGATTGTTTTTTTCTTCGGGTTTTTAAAACATAACAAATAAATCGTTGAGATCAAAAAAAAAAGACTACAATAGAGGTGGTGGTGGTGGTGATAACATTTTATAAAAAAAAAAACAAGATACCAAAAGTTGCAGAAAATTCAAGAATGAAATTTTTAAATTAAACATTATGAGATGGAAACAGCACATTTTCTTAATAACTGGGTATTTTGCAGAAATTTCTGAGGAATCAATCCCCCAAAAATCTCGCAAATTGTTATATATACAAGTAAACCCCCCTAACACGCAAATTTTTCAGAAAAAAAAAATAATAGGCAGAGTATTTCATTTCTTTTTCAAAAGCAAAAAAAATGCTAAAAACGGGAACATGAACTAGGAGAAAATAGCGACGAAAACAACGGTTCCTGCTGTAATCAAAGAAGTTAAAGTGAATGTCTTGCGCTGTGGTTTCGACACAAAGAAAAAAAAACAAAAATGGATGGTTCAGGTAGTCAAAAAATGGAAATAAGGAATATTATTGGGGTTCATTGGAGAAATAATTGGGATCAGAATTCGTGCTTATTATTTGGCTTTTATTGCTTTTTAAATTTCGTTGGAATGGATTTGGAAACAAAGAAAAACCAAATTCGAAAAAAACAAACAAACAAACACAAATCTCTCACTGGTGGCGGTGGCGATATTTGGCGTTTTTTTGGCTTCAGAATTTTATGAAATTATTTGGGAGTGATGAAGGTCATCAACATGCACCAAATGTGAACTGTGGTGATCATCGTCGATATGATCGAGCCCGGAACGTTGCATATCTGCCTTGTATTGGCGCATTTCCTGAAAAATTAAAGTTAGAGCCCAGACGCTAAAAATAACTTCAAAATGTTCTAAAGAAGCAAAATTCTATGACGAAACTGCTGAAAATTTAAAAAAAAACAGATAAATATACTTTTTCGGCAGTTTTTCTTATATTTTTATGGAAAATTGAAGTTAGTTCAAAATGTAAATTACAAAAGTCCCAAAACTGAGCAAAAATGGCATAAAGTTAAAAAATAATCTTTAAAAAATTATTTTACGACTATTTTTGTTAATTTTCCAAGTTTCTGAAAGTAATAATCGAAATACCTAAATTTTGTATTAAAAAATGTTCAGAATTTCAGAAAAGGGGTAAAATTGCTCAATTGGTGCACTTTTTGTAGATTTATCTTTATTAATTCTTTAAAATCCACTTTTTTTCGAATATTTCAGATTTTCAGCTAAAATCTCTTTTAAAAAATGTACCTCAGCGTATCGATCCTTATCTTGTTGTGCTCGTCGTTCATAATCATCTTTGGTTTCTTGTGGAACAGTTTTCCATAATTTTCCAAGCTCTTGAGCAACCTTTAAATAAGATTTAAAAAATTATTTAAATAAAACAACCTTTTCTAAATATCACTAACCTGTCCAACCTTCCATTCCGGATGACCTGCTTGAATCTCGGGACGTTTATCCTGCGAATAAAAGAAAAATGCGGACAATGCTCTTTTCGGTGCGTGTGGATCCTTTTTTGCTCTCTTCCTCTTCCTCATCGCATCCTCTCCGCCATAAGCAGCAACCTGGCAAAAAAATCAAAACTTAAGATTTAATATTCGGGCGCACGCTAACAAACTACCTCAGCCTGGTATCGTTCCGCGTCTTTTTGAGCCAGCTCGTAGAATCGACGCTTTTCATCATCGACCATTGTCTTCCATTTTTCTGAGCACTTTTTCGAAATCTCGGTGACTTGGACGTTCTCATTTGGGTACTTCTTCTTGTGCTCTTCATAGCACATTTTAACGAAGAAGCCGTATGGTGAAGTTTTTCCGCGAACTGGTGGTTTTCCCATTTCTCTTGGGCCTGTGTACATACCAGTCGTAAACGACGGTGCCTGAAAAATTCAATTTTTATATAACACATTGCTTTTTTCTCATTCAACATGATTTAAATTATATTTACCATTATTTATCTTTAAAAAATCTAGAACGAGCAAGAACCACAAACTAAATTCGTCTAAAACGAAGTAAAATACAATTCTTTATTTATTGGCAGAAAAAATAGTTTTAACAGTCGAAAATTACAGATAAACACAAAAAACATCTATTTCGGTACAAGGAAAGTTAATATTTAATAAAAACCAAGTATTAACTATCCTTTTCCCAAAAGATCTTTATTTTTTTGTATTTTCTGTCATTTTTCGGCAAATTTTGATAGATATTAATATTATATCATTCTAGGAGTATCTAGAATCCACATGAATGGCTTAGAAAGCCATAACTAATCCACATCCCTAATTTTCTTCGAACTTGCTAATTTTTAAAATAAATCAAGCTTTTTTTAAAGACTTCTGAAGTCAATTTCAATTTTTTAAACTAAAATAAACAAACTTACAATCTGATTACTTTGGTAGGCGGGTTGTTGTGAGCTGCTCGCAAATGTATTGGTGCTGAAACCGGGTTGATTCATTTCCTCATTCGTTTAATAACCAGGTAAAAATAACAAAGCGAATTTCAAATATTCGCAATTTTCAATTAAAAATCGCCAAAAGAAAGAAACAGTATATAACCTCTAGAGGAATAGAGAGCAAGGAAAACAGATGGAGAAATAGCGCGTGGTTCACTGTCACGCTCACAAAAGCAGGGCGTCGATAGAGAATTATGTTTGTGTATGTTGTGTCGAAAGACCAGAAGGCCCGTGGAGCTAGAGACAATTGCGAATGATAGAGAATCTGGACAGAAAAGAAGAG
This sequence comes from Caenorhabditis virilis, assembly GCA_964036255.1. Classification (NCBI taxonomy): domain Eukaryota; kingdom Metazoa; phylum Nematoda; class Chromadorea; order Rhabditida; family Rhabditidae; genus Caenorhabditis; species Caenorhabditis virilis. Next base: position 4,345,637 of record OZ038417.1, on the reverse strand, counting down.
AGCGACCTCGACTGTGTGTGTTTTGAAATGAGAGACGCAACGCCGTCACTTGTCTTTCTCTCTTATATTTTTTTTTTATATTACTCGTTCGATTTGGCGATTCGATTCCTTTCGCCACAAACACATACTTACTTTGTGTACCTCTAACCGATTCATTGGTTGGTTATTCCAAAGTGGAGAACAGTTGAGGAAAATGTTTTGGAAAAACAGATGCGAAACAGTAGTTATTTCATCGAATTTTGTTTGATTTTTCTGTTTTTAGAGTAATTTAAAAATTATATTATATATATATATATGTCAAGGAAGTTCCCATTAGGGCCACAACATAAATAAACACCTTGGTAAGGAAATCAACTTCTTCTAATTTTTAAAGATTCTCGTCGAGATCCCAAACATAACGAATTTGCGTATTCAGCGTCTCTGAAATACGTCAACGAGAAAAATAGAAAAGAGCTGCTAATTTTATGAAAAAATCCCATCGGAAGATAAAAATCTATCGCAACATTTAATCAGAATAATTATTTCCTAATTAATTGATCAATCAACAGATAATTGAGATTATTAGCTCAATTATAGCTAAACTGTCTTCAGAAATTATATTTAAATTCACATTAACCATCTTAACCCCAAAGCACCAAGTAGTTACAGTTTTCAAAACAAGAAAAAGCTTTTCTAAAAAATTAAAGGAAAAAATATGAAAAGGGGCGAAAAGTGTGTATAAATCGTAGAGGAATAAGGCTGTGGAGAACCAACGTCTATAAAAGAGAGCAAAGGCGACGGAATAGTGTAACATGACTGCGAGACGATGAAAAATGGACAGAAAACGAAAAGAGGACGCTGAGGATGAAGAATTAGAACAGCCGGTGATACATAGTGGCAGTAGAGAATGATGTAGAGAGCAGTGGTGCAGGAAGAGACGCGCGGTTGAAAACGAATCGATAAGAGAGGCGCACAGTGTGAGAGAGCGCAGAAGGTCTCACGGCGAAGAGATGTTGGCTGGGTGCCAGCAGGATGTTCGAGGATTTACGACAGATTTATAGGAATGTGAAAAATAATTTTAAAAATTCATTTTTTATTCGTTTTTCAAAAAATTTTGAGTTTATTGAAGACGTTGCGCATTTGTCGGTATTTTAAAGAATGCAAAAAAATAACGAAACGCAGTAAAAATGGGTCAAAATTCCAAGGGAACATTATTTTTCAGACTTGCTCAGAAAATTGAAACAAATACAAAAGGTCTATTTATTTTCTAATGTTGTTCTAAAATGTTTCAATAGTTGAGATTTTCACGTTCTTAAATATTTCTTTCTCAAAAATTTATTTTCATTTCGTATTCCAATTTTCATCAGTTTTCAATATGATCGGGACATCTTGAAAAATAAAGCTGAACTGGAATATTCCATGGAAACAAAAGAACCAGAAGGAAAGTAAGAAAAATACCTTTGAGTAGAAGAAGCAGCGGTCTCGTTAGTACAAATATCGCCTTTTAAAATGTTGTTTTTTCATAAAAATTATGAGAGATTCAAAAAATGAATAGAGATGATCAATTTACACGTTTTTCACTGGGATCTTCGAGATTTAACCCCAACAATTTCGCTTTTATTGATTTTATAAAAATTTTAAGATAAAATTATAGAAAAACGTAGATGACTCAATAAAAAGTAGGTTTTTAATAAATTATTAAAGGAGGGCTTTACGCAGATTATAAATGAAGTTAAAACGCAAAAAAAGACATACTCATGTTATAAATGGAGTTAAAAAATTTTTTTTTAATTCATAGAAGATTTAAAAAAAACAGAAAAAACGAGCCACCTAAAAAAAAAGGGGGGACCGCGGAAGAACTTGTGTTTCTAGTCCGCGAGCGTTTGGTTTCCTAGGCCACCTATTAAATTTATTCATTTTTTAAATTTTTTTTCTGTTTTTTTGCATTTAAAATGAAACAACGTTATAATATTGCATGAAAAACAAGCTGATAAATGTTTTTTTTTAAATTTCAGTTTTCATAGCCGTACTTTTTGTTTTTTTCTGCTATTTTTTTCAGAATGGGAAAAACTAGTGTAGTATTTGTGTAGAACACGGGGTGGACGGTACGACACTCCGCTGTTTTTGTGTGTGACCGGCAAATAGCACTATAGCATTGTGGCGTGTTTATTTCAATTTTCTCGAGAAATTTCAATAACTTTTTTTTCAAAATTACCAGGATTATAGAGAAAAAAATTCCGCATCTTTTGAGACTACTATTACTACCAGAATTTGCTTTTGTGCCGAGAAAATTCACTTTTAGACCTTAGAAACCTCATTACTCAAAAATTTTCAATAACTTTTTTTTAAAAGTTAGATATTCTTAATCAGCGTGTAAAATGCTATTGGAAAACATTTATCTCGATTCCAGAAAAACGTTTTCGAAAAAAAATTTGTTTGGTTTTTTGAAAATTTTCTCATTTTTTCCTCAGGTAAGTTTCTGAAACTCATAGATTATGTTTGGAAAATCTTTCGCAACAATTATCAAAAAGAATCAGTGGCAAAAATGCTGCTGACATCCGGCAAATTCGATTTTAAACGTGTCAATTCAACACTTCACTGAGCCACATTCCGCCCAGGGGCGCCCAAAATTGGTATTCGGAGGGTTCTAATGTAGTTTTAAATACTTGGACGATGTTCGCCAATATCCAAAGTAGATTATTTTTTGCAAAACGTTTAAATGGAATCGAACTTTTGATGCGCATCTATGCCATAATTTTCATCTGTTTTATCCACTTTGCTAAAAAAATGTGTGTGCGAGAGACGCAGAGAAAGAGACAGTTGCACACAGAAAAGGGGAAGGGTACAGTTCGCCACGCCGTGAGAAACTAAATAATTGCAACATTTTGCATCACTTTTTGCTCTGTTTTTCATTTTAAATGCAAAAAAAAAACAATTTTAAAAAATGAATAAAAAAGCACAAATTTAATAGGTGGCCTAGGAAACGAAACGGTCGCGGACTAGAAACACAAGTTCTTCCGCGGTCCCCCTTTTTTTTAGGTAGCTCGTTTTTTCGGTTTTTTTTCTTCTACGAATTAAAAAAACCATTTTTTGACCCATTTATAACATGAGTATGTCTTTTTTTTGCGTTTTAACTTCATTTATAATCTGCGTAAAGCCCGCCTTTAAGTAAATGCATCCCCCGTGTTTGTTTCTGTTAAAAATTTCTTGAAAAACACCACAAAACACCTTTTTTCTCAAAATTGCCATTTTTGTTAGTCATTTCCATTTAAATTATGCATACATTATGAAATTTTTATTGATTTTTAAAAAATTTTCAAATAAAAATTATTATGTGAATTTTTCTCCACCTGTTTCAATGGCATTTCCACTAAAAATCGATTTTTTGCAGTATGCCCCTTGATCCACAGGCAAAACTCGAGTTTCCACTTCATTGGGCAGTTTTTCAAGACAATTTGGATGAATTAACCACACTTTTACAAAGGAAAGATGTGATAGATATTGATAAATTGGATCCTAGGGGCAGGTAAGGGAAACGAAGGCAAATTTGAAAAAGAAACGATTTTCAGAACACCATTGATGCTTTCGGTGGTGATGAATCATGTAAATTGTGCACAATTGTTGCTAAAAAACGGAGCGAACGCGGATTCTCACAATAAACGTAAAAAACTGTTAATTATTGTCATTTTAAGTGGATAAAAATATATATCTTTCCAGAAATGTGGTCGGTTTCACACGAAGCGATCTCATTGGCAGATCCTACATTGGTTCGAGATGTCATCCATTATCGAGACTATCAAAGAGCCACTCGCGGCTCGAGAGCGATGAAAGAAACTCTAGAGAAGCTCAAGAATATTCCCGATTTTTATTGCGAAATGAAGTGGGATTTTTCGAGTTGGGTGCCGTTTTTTAGTCAAGTTTGCCCGTCGGACACTTATAAGGTTAAAAAAAAAATTTTTTTTAATGGGGCTCCGGAGAGCTCAGATTATCCACCAATTGATAACAAACAAATTTTTAAGTCGAAAGAACAAGAAAAACCCGATAAAAATAAATATAATGTGGCCTAAGAAATGCAATTTGGGTTTCTAGGCCATATTAGGAAAAATATCGAAAAATGGCCCAGAAACGAAATTCTTCGGAAATGTTATTAGGAAAAAATCCCTTATTAGGAATGATGGCCTAGAAACCCAGATTGCATTTCTTCGGCCATATTCGAATTTAAAATGAGACAAGGTGAGACAACGTGAACCGATTACTGCGTGAGAATTCCAATACGACAATTTATTTTAGTGCATAGAAAAAGTGGGCGTGGCATTTTTGCAATTGTGCGGCCCACTTCAATTTTAAAGATCGTCGAGAACTTCTCGAGGTGATAAATAATCAATGTTTTGTTTTTCGTCAAATAAATCTTTATTTTCTTCATTTTTAATCAATTTTTTTGTTAAAAAAAGCAGACAGGTTAGGATTGAAATAAAAATAGACTTTTATTCTCGATTCGGAGTTTTTTTTTGCTAAAAATTGCTATTTTTCAGTTTTCCCCTATTTTCGCTTGAATTTTCTTTTGGAAATCAATTTATTCCACAAATTTTAGTTAGGCGAAAATAAAGAATTGTTTGAAGAAAAACGAAAATAAAAAAATTTTCACCGGCGTCTATTTTTCTGTGCATTTTTTCGTGAGCGTGTGTATGCAATTTGTCGTCGACGGGCTCACACACACTGCAAGTCCGCAATGAGGTTTTCGGTTCAATTTGGCTCACCGTGTATTTTTGGAGGATAGGCCAGTTGCAGAAAAAAAATAACAATTTGATAAAAATGCAATTTGATTAAATTACAATTTCCTTAAATTTTATTAGAGCACACTTGTTTCACTATCCGTCTGCGTCTCTCGAATTTCTCCAGTTCTTCATTGTCAAAGAAGCAAGTGCGCTCTAATAAAATTTAAGGAAATTGTAATTTAATTAAATTTCATTGGCAACTATTGGTTTTTTTCTTTCAGCTACTGTCTATCCTCCAAAAGTCGAATATGGCCGAAGAAATTCAATCTGGGTTTCTAGGCCATCTTTGCGTTTTTTTTCCTAATCACGGATTTTCTAATAAAATTTCCTTATGTAAAATCGAAAATTTCCAAAAAAAATGAAATTTTGCTCTCATTGGCATTTTTCGGTATTTTTTCCTTATGGTCTAGAGACCCAGATTCCATTCCTTCGGCCATATTCAATTTTTTTTATTTTTATCGGTTTTTCTTATTATTTCTTCTTAAAAATTTCTTTTGCTATCAATTTGTAGATAATCATATTTTTATTCATCTGATACTTATTTATGAGCTTTTAGGAGCCCCCCCCCCCTCCTTTTGTGCATATCAAAAAGATTTTTTCCAGATATACAAAAAAGGGTCGAGTGTTCGAATCGATACGACTTTGGTAGCGTTTGAAGGTACTAGTTGGAGTCGAGGAAATCAGTCGTTTTTGTTTCGTGTGAATGAAGAGGGATTCGCCGAGTTTTTGGTATTGGATCACGATGCAAAATCAGTTAGTTTTGTTTTTAAAGGAAAACTATGAAGGTCAGATGTTAATTGAAATATTTTCAGGCAGCTTCCCAGGTTTTGAGGGATGATGAACCGTTTGAAGATTTCAAGCCATCACCGGATTCGATTGGACTGAGGTATTGATTTTTTTATTGGGTGTAGACGTTGTAATTGTTGAGATTTAGCCTAAATTTCAACAATTACAACGTTTTTCGGAAAATTTTGAAAAAAGATCGAATTTCTTGAGATTTAGGCTTCGAAATTACTGAATTTCAAACATTTTGTATAACTTTTTTCAAAATTCTTCAATTTTTATAGTATTGGCACCAAAATAATTGTAATAATATCAAAATTCATGATTTCAGCTTCAAATCAGTTCAAATTTCATGATTTACTGAAATTTTTGAAAAAATATATTTAATTTCTTGAAATTTTGGCTTTGAAACTTCAGAATTTCAGAGATTTTTAATTTTTCTCCAAATCTATGATTTGGGTATCAAAATGACCATAGTCTGCTTCAAAATAATTAAAAATTTTGAAAAAATATCGAATTTCTTGAAATTTAGGCGTTGAAATAACCGAATTTCAAAGATTTATAATTTTATTTTTCAAAATTCTTCAACTTTTTTATGATTTTGGCACGAAAATTATTGTAATAATGAGAAAATTCATAAATTAAGCATCAAAATAATCCGAATTTAAAATTTTTCTGAAAATTATGAAAAAAGTATATAATTTCTTGAAATTTAGGCTTTGAAATACCCGAAATTCAAAAATGTTTAATTTTTATGATTTTGGGACCAAAATTATTGTACTAATTTCAAAAATCATGAAAATAACATAAATTTCAAGTTTTCCCGGGAAATTGCGACATTTTTCTTTTTTCCAGACTATCAAATCCAATTACAACAACTTTCATCGATGTGGATCAAATCGGATTCGAACGAACATCGCGTGGAATTCTCTCGTGGTTTAGTGGCAACGAATCAACTGAAAAAGTTGACAGTTTTGACTGCAAAATTCTGACCGCTTCGAATGTTCAACTGGTTACAAAGAAACGGACCGAACACCTGACACAAGCGGATAGAGATCGAATTTCGAGGGAAGAGTCAGCAGCGGCGTCAAAAGCGCTTTCAGGGATAATGAAGATGCTTCAATCGGAGAGGAGCGATGAGAGAACAACTTGTAATTTATTGGATAATGGGCTGACGGCTGTGGAATATCTTGATGCGGAATTTCAATTCGATAAAGGGAGTGATATTGGAAGAGCGAAGGAGATAACAAGGAAGTCGAACGCATTCAAAGCAACGTTGTGGATGGCTGATGGTTATTTGTTAAATCTCCAGGAGCAAATTATACCAATTGTTGAGTTGATGGCAGTGAATAGTCCACATTTTGCAAGACTTCATAATTTCATTCGACTTCAATTGCCGTCTGGATTTCCGATTAAGATTGAAATTCCACTTTTTCATGTGCTCTCAGCTAGGATTAGTTTCCAAAATGTAAACGAACCTGGGAAGTATGTGACACCGGTGAATGTAGGATCGAATTTTAATGCGAAATCTGTTGAAATTGATGACGCAGCATTTCAAGTGCCGGAATCATACTTCTCGCTTTCGGAAGATGATTCGAGGTTCAATATAACGTGGAATGATGAGAATGATCCAAGTAATAGGGGAAACGAGCGGCAAAGATGTAAGTTTTAAAGGAATTTATTATAAAAAACGAGTTTTTATTTTTATTTTTTAGATATAAATTCGGATGAAATGCTGCTACAAATGGCCATTGAACAAAGTTTGAGAGAATCGGCAGCGTCGTCATCGTTTTCCACGCCAAATCAAGCAGTGAGTGATGAACAATTGGCAAGAGCACTTCAGGCACAGTTTAATTCGGCGGATAGAGGGGTTACCGAACCGCCGGCTTATACGCAGACGGTTAGTTTTGTTTTTTAAAGAGAAGGTGTTAGTAAACATTCCGCAAAAATTGGAATATGTTGAATTGCAGTTTTCGCTTCGAGACCCAAACGATTAAATGTGTGTTCCTTTGACGAATTTCAAGGACAAAAGTTGTTTTTGTGTCTATTTTTGTGAAAAACGATTAGATGTGGGCCCAAGTGGATCTAGAAGGCCTGAAAAGCCCAAAATAGCCGACTTAGAACGAAAAAGTGAAAAAATCAGCAAAATGTTCCTCTTTTTCGGCCTAAATCGGTAGTTTCTGGGATATTGCGGAAAAAATATCTGATTTAGGATCAAAAAAGACGGTCTGGGCCGAAAAAATACCGTTTTGCTGATTTTCTCGTCCTAAATTGGTTTTTTTGGTCTGTTTCGGGCTTTTCAGGCCTCCTGGATCCACTTGGGCCCATCCCTGATCGGATTCCGAAATATCCCAAAAATTTTATTTTTTTAGGCAAAAAAAACAAAATTTTGCAATATTTCCTTTTATTTAGGTTGTTTCAGGCTTTTCGTAGCCCTTACGTCCACTTGAGCCCTCACCTGATCGTTTTTCACAAAGATAGACACAAAAACAACTTTTTCCATGAAATTTTTCAAAGGGACACGTGTTTAATCATTTGGGTCTTGAAGCGAATCACTTGAAAACAATAAATTTCGAGAAATTTGCAATTTTTTCAAACTAAACTGGTTCATCAAAATTCTAGAAATCCAAACAATCCGTGACACCTTGTCTTTAAATATTTATATCGGTCTTCAGCTCGACAATGACTATGTCCAAGCTTTACACGCGTCACAAGCTGAAGAAGAACGTCGACGTCAGGAAGAAGCAGCATTCGAAGATGAACTTCAGAAAGTTTTAGAGCTCAGCAAAATGGACCAATGAATTATTCTGTATTTTTTTTTTCTAGTTTTATTTTTTTTTTTTGGAAGCTCCGCCCCTTGTAATTATATGTTTTTTTTTAAACTTCCGGGTTTGTATAATGTCTCTATCTAGTTCTGTTTTTGTGGATTCGGTTATTTAATTACTAACTTCTTTTTTTTTCAAAAATTGCCCCTGGTTGTGGAAAATCTGAAAAATCCGAAAAATCAATAACTTTTTAACGGTGCTTTATTGTAAAATGAAATCTGTAAACTATTTTCCTAAAAGTGAAGAGAGTAGATTATTGGATGAGAGGGCGGAGGAAGCCTGAAAATTTGTTATTTTTTGAATTTTGAAAATTTTTGAGGAATAATCACGGAAGAGCCTAAATTGTCGGAAACGAGGGATTGTAAGCTGTTGAGGGTGTCAGATGAGACGTTCTTCTGAAATTTGAAAAAAGGGGGAGGGTTGAAAAAGAGTTAAAGAATTACTGAGAGGTTTGAAATCAGATTATTGATTGATGTGGAGTTCTGAAAAAAAGATTAGAAAATGTTTATTTGTATTGTCAACTCAATTATTCTTTATCATGCAAGTTGGTTTTGATCTACCGAAAAAATCTAAGTCTCTCACAAAATCATGCTATTTTTACTTGCGAGCGGTTGCACTGTGTGCTTTCGGAAGAAAATGGATGATCCAAAATTTTTAAGTTGACAATAACGAAAATGCGCTCTATAGAAAATACCGTAATTAAAGGGACACGGCAGTTTTCAAGTAAAGAAAATTCAAGTGATGCGGTAGAAACAAACCGATTCCAAATGCGCTCTATTGACAAATCTTGGTTTTTCGGCGTGTTTCAGTGCACAGCAGGGATGGGCGGGAAAGACCCTTCGGGAAATTTTTCGGGAAATTTTTTTCCCGGTTCCAAAGACCGGGAAATTTGAAAATTTGACTCCAAATACTGGTTTTATCCTGATTTTATCGCTTTTCCTAGGTTTTCAGAGTTAATAAACATCCAACGATAAAAACTAAAGGATAAAACAAGAATCAACGCATGATTTTGAATAAAACAAACATTTTTCAGAATCGCATAAATGAGTTAAAAAAAGAAACATGTTAAGTTTTCTTATTTGAGGCTTCCGAAGACATATTAATCAATTTTAGTAAAGTTCCGTTGATTTTTGTAGCTTGATCTTTTCGAATTTTGGATTTTCTTGATGTTTTTCTATTTTTTCTATTAAAAATATTTCCCGAAATTTCCCGAAACTTTTCGGGAAATTTTCGGGAAGGGAAATTTCCCGTCATGGTACCGGGAAATCCGGGAAATTTCCCGGTCCCGGGAAATTTCCCGCCCATCCCTGGTGCACAGACAAAAAATTATTATTCATAATTGGTCTAATAGATGCCAAAAATGCATTTAGTACTAAAAAAATAATATTTTCAATACGTACGGACACGGAAAAAGCCATAAAAGCTTGCGAAAATTGTGATGCGCATTTGGAATCGAATTAATGTATAAAATTATGACGAAAAATAAATGAAATAGCTCAAAAAACATATTATCGTGGCGAAATGTGAAAAATGTAATGTTCCTTTAAAAATTGGTAGATTTGTGTTTGAGCGATTTTAAAAAAAATTGAATATAATAAAATTTGACCGGTTTTCTCAACTTTAAGACTTGATACTCAATCTGAATCAGTTTTTTTTTAATTTTCTAAAAAAAATAATTGAAAACTCTCTTCAAAACAATAATTAATGCCCTAGAAAAAGTCGAACCCAAGGTGAACAGTTTTTGTGTTTTTTGGCCTTATTTTCATTTTTTTTTGCTAATCGTTCAGACCTGAAAAAATAAAATCACATTAAAAACAACGATTTCTGAAGAATTGCAAATAAAAGGAGGACTTTATGGAGATAATAAATGTACCTTAAATGAAAATAGACTTCATTCTCATTCCAAATCTGTTTTTAAAATTTTCTAAAACCACCTAGAAGCCGAGAAAATGAGCTTCAAAACAATGGCCTAGAAAAAGTTGGCCGAACTTTTTCCGAGAAGCTTTTTTCGTGTTTTGTTCATAACTTGTTATGCAGAATTCTTATTTTAGTTATTTTTTGTATGTTTTTTCATTTTTTTAAATGTTTCATACCTGCGGACTAGTTTTCGCCGGTGGCCCCTTTTTCTAGGCCATTGTTTTGAAGCTCATTTTCTCGGCTTCTAGGTGGTTTTAGAAAATTTTAAAAACAGATTTGGAATGAGAATGAAGTCTACTTTCATCACAGATGCATTAATTAGCTCCGTAAACTATTCCTTCAAACGCATAATCTCTTTTTTTCTAGATTTGTCTATAAAATAAATACCCACTGACAAGTTTTATAAGTTTTTTGAAAAAAAATAACTTTTTTCTAGACCATAAGAGAGTTCGACGTGTTTTTAGAAAATTTTAAAAAATGATTAGGATTGAGTTCGAGTTCTATTTTTACCGCAGGTTTAGTTAGTTCCGTAGAGCCAATCCTTTAACTTTAAATCACTATTTCCAGAATCGAAAAGTCATTTTTGTGATGAATACGGCTCGAACAATGAAAACTCACAGAAATATTTGTTGCACTGCCAGTATCTATTATCTTGTTCAAAACATCTCCAATACTCGTGCTATTCCCGTTCCCTGTGGAATTCAACACCTTCTGAATGTCATTTCCAATAGACGACAGTGTTCCATTATTTGATAGTTCGTCCCGAATTTTCGAACTATTCTTTGAATCCACCAGATCGTTCAAAAAGCCTCCGATACTTGTGCTGTTATCAGCAGAGTTCAACACCTTCTGAATGTCATTTCCAATCGATGACAGTGTTCCGTTATTTGATAGTTCGTCCCGAATTTTCGAACTATTCGTCGAATCCACCAGAGCATTCAAAAAGCCTCCGATACTTGTGCTATTATCAGTAGAGTTCAACACCTTCTGAATGTCACTTCCAATCGATGACACTGCACCATCTCGAACCTTCGAACTGTTTGTAGAATCCATCAGAGCGTTCATAATGTCTTCAATACTTGTCCTATCGCCAGTCGAGTTTAAAACCTTCTGGACTTCATCTTTAACCGAGGTTGAGGAAGTTCCATTGTTCAGAAAACTTAAAACACTGTTAACAAATGTTCCAGCATTGTCTCCCTTGCTAAACTGCATCATTTCACTGACAACCTTCGACGGATCTTCATTTTTCAAAATTGTTAGCGCTTTTTCGGGCGATATTCCTGTTTCGTTAAGAAATTGGATAACTTGGGCACTGGTTACCGAAATGTTAAAGGTTTGAAGGTACTCTTGGATGGAAGTGATGACATCCGAGGTGTTCAGAAGGGGCGTTTTGTCATACGATTTTGTGAAGTCATCGTTTTCAGCCCAATAATCCTCCGTGCTGTTATTTTCCCTTCCGCGATCCTTCTCAAAATGTTCCGAACGGTTTCTCAACATATCATTCTCATTGAAATCGTCATTTAACATTTTTTCAATACCATCAATTTGTCGATTTTTGTTCCTGAAATAAGTTTTAATTTGTTGGTCGAAAAAAGCAACTATTCAAATTGCGCTCCACTGGACAGCCGTCAAACCACTCCCACCTAAATAAAACAAACCGGTTGATGTTATTAAGTTTTTTCGCGATAATTTTTTAAATGAAAATATATTGATTTTTGTTGAATTTTACTCTAAAATTTGCAACAACAAAACCTCAATTTTTTTCAATTTTATTCAGGGGGCGTGGTTTTGGACTCGTGCCAAAGGCGGTATTTTTAAGGAGTACGTTTAATTTCACAAATGCATATTTTTCAGAGCATTTTATCAAAAATCTCTACAAAAAGTATTGATTTTTAAGTATCCTAGAATACATTTTTGAATTCCCCCGCCAAACACGATATTGCAAGTGCGCCCTAATGAAAATCGATGTATTTTGGACATTTCCTCAAATTTTGTGGTTATTAAAATTATTGTATCAGAAAAATAGATGTTTCAAAACATATTTTAGTACCAAATGAATATTCAGAAATTTCTAAAAATCGAGAAAAAATACTAAGTAACTAAGAAATTAAAAAATGCACTCGACTTGTAGAATGAAGTAATCTAACGCAAAAAAAATTCTGAAAAATTTCTAACAAACGATTTTATTAAGTCTTTTTCCGTTCAAAAGAGGGCTTTACGGAGATAATGAATGCGTTTAGGATGAAAATAGACTTCATTCTCATTCCAAATCTATTTTTAAAATTTTCTAAAACCACCTAGAAGCCGAGAAAACGCGCCTCAAAACAATGGCCTACAAAAAGTGGCCATCGGCGAAAACTAGTCCGCGGGTATGAGAAATCCAATGAAAAAATGAAAAAAACATTTAAAAAAAGGACTAATATAAGCATTCTGTATAAGTATTTATTAACGAAACACGAAAAAAGCTCATAGGAAAAAGTTCGGCCACCTTTTTCTAGGCCATTGTTTTGAAGCTCATTTTCTCGGCTTCTTGGTGGTTTTAGAAAATTTTAAAAACAGATTTGGAATGAGAATGAAGTCTATTTTCATTTAACGTACATTAGCTTTTTTTTTAAAAAGTTTTTAAAAACCAATTTCATGAAAAATGTCTTGAAACGTTGGTTTTAACTGGGTACAACAAATACGGTACCTAAATTTCGAAATATTTTTTGTAGTTTTCATACCACAAAAAATTGCACAAACCTTTCAGAATTTGTATCATTTTTGAACTCCCGAGTCTCATTTCCTCTAACTTGAGGTTCCGGTGTCCTCCGCCTCCTGGACAACATCATCTCATCCAAAAAACTCATAGCTCCGCTCGGAATCAACGACAAAATCGATGGATTTTCCGTCAAAACATCACTCAACTTCATATTCTTCGCATCGTCATATTGTTGTTGAGTGATGTTGAGTTTCGCGAGACATCCGTTGTTTTGTGAAATTTGTGAAAAGTTGCAGATTTTCGTCGACTCGCAAAGAATCTCATCCAAGTTTTGTGATATATCGATTGATTTTAAGTCCAGTGACGTGGTATTGATTAGGCATTCGATTATCGACGTTATATTTAGTTCTGATGGTGTTTGCGGCGGCTCCAGCAATTTTGATAAAATATTCTGAAAAATTTAAGAAGAAAAATGAGTACCACACAAAAAAGTACCTCAATTTTCGAACTAGCATTACTACTGGGAAGATGATCGACCAAGCAATGGATCCGTGTTTTGAATGAAGAGATCATTGTTCCAACACTGCTCAAAGCTGTAACATTTCCCTGAAAACAAAGTTTATGTGCCGTAAATAAAAATAGACTTCATATTCTTTCCAAATCTGTTCCTAAAATTTTCTAAAACCACCTAGAAGCCGAAAAAATGGGCTTTAAAACAATGACCTAGAAATATCTCCGGTTTAAATCTGGCCGAACTTTTTTTGGCTCGTTTTACGTGTTAAAATTAGGAATAATTGTTGAAAATACTCTCTTTAACCTTTTTTTTTGCATTTTTCTGACTTCTTCGCATAATAATGACCGCGGACTAGTTTTTGCAACTTTTTCTAGGCCATTGTTTCAAAGCTCGTTTTCTCGGCTTCTAGGTGGTTTTCAAAACATTTAAAAACAGACTTAGAATGAGCTTGAAGACCAGTTGCATAAAAATCCCCCACCTTCGCAATTTGTTTCATAAAATCGTCAGTTTCTTCAACAATTCCCATATAATTTGAAACGAGCTCATCGCAAGAAGGATACGATGAAAGAAGTCCGATTTGTTGCTCGGTTGCCGTGGACACATTCAAACTTGGTCCCGGGAAACATGGCATCGCTTTTCGATATTCCGATGGCGAGATGCTTGAGATTTGGGCGGTGGTGAAGGTTTCCCATTGGTGGAAGATCTGGAAAATGGATTTGTAGGGCGCTTTCAGAGAACCATAAATTTTGACAAAATGGAGAAAAACACACAAGATGGCTATAAACGGGGACTTTTCAAAAATTTTATGGCCCACGCTTAAAGACAGGGTGATAGTAAATAAAATATGAATTTGAAGCAACGAAAATTCTGAAATCTCTGAACATTAGAAATTTTTTCCCTAAAGCTTTTGTAGAAAACCTTAAAATCGTACTATAAAGTCTTTAAGCGTTGCGCATAAAAATTAACATTGAAATTTAAAGGCACACGACTTTAAAAATTGAAATTTAAAGGCACACGACTTTAAAAATTGAAATTTAAAGGTGCATGACTTTGAAAATCGAAATTAAAGGCGCATGACTTTAAAAATTTTCAAAGTCAGGCGCATGACTTTGAAAATTGAAATTTAAAGGCACATGACTTTGAAAATTGAAATTTAAAGGCACATGACTTTGAAAATTGAAATTTAAAGGCACACGACTTTGAAAATTGAAATTTAAAGGGGCATGACTTTGAAAATTGAAATTTAAAGGGGCATGACTTTGAAAATTGAAATTTAAAGGCACATGACTTTGAAAATTGAAACTTAAAGGCACACGACTTTGAAAATTGAAATTTAAAGGGGCATGACTTTGAAAATCGAAATTTAAAGATTCATGACTTTGAAAATTGAAATTTAAAGGCACATGACTTTGAAAATTGAAATTTAAAGGCACACGACTTTGAAAATTGAAATTTAAAGGCACACGACTTTGAAAATTGAAATTTAAAGGGGCATGACTTTGAAAATCGAAATTTAAAGATTCATGACTTTGAAAATTGAAATTTAAAGGCACATGACTTTGAAAATTGAAATTTAAAGATTCATGACTTTGAAAATTGAAATTTAAAGGCGCACGACTTTGAAAATTGAAATTTAAAGGGGCATGACTTTGAAAATCGAAATTTAAAGATTCATGACTTTGAAAATTGAAATTTAAAGGCGCACGACTTTGAAAATTGAAATTTAAAGGCACATGACTTTGAAAATTGAAATTTAAAGATTAATGACTTTGAAAATTGAAATTTAAAGGCACATGACTTTGAAAATTGAAATTTAAAGGCACACGACTTTGAAAATTGAAATTTAAAGGCGCACGACTTTGAAAATTGAAATTTAAAGGGGCATGACTTTGAAAATTGAAATTTAAAGGCGCACGACTTTGAAAATTGAAATTTAAAGGGGCATGACTTTGAAAATCGAAATTTAAAGATTCATGACTTTGAAAATTGAAATTTAAAGGCGCACGACTTTGAAAATTGAAATTTAAAGGCACATGACTTTGAAAATTGAAATTTAAAGATTCATGACTTTGAAAATTGAAATTTAAAGGCGCACGACTTTGAAAATTGAAATTTAAAGGGGCATGACTTTGAAAATCGAAATTTAAAGATTCATGACTTTGAAAATTGAAATTTAAAGGCGCACGACTTTGAAAATTGAAATTTAAAGGCACATGACTTTGAAAATTGAAATTTAAAGATTCATGACTTTGAAAATTGAAATTTAAAGGCACATGACTTTGAAAATTGAAATTTAAAGGCACACGACTTTGAAAATTGAAATTTAAAGGCGCACGACTTTGAAAATTGAAATTTAAAGGGGCATGACTTTGAAAATCGAAATTTAAAGATTCATGACTTTGAAAATTGAAATTTAAAGGCGCATGACTTTGAAAATTGAAATTTAAAGGCACATGACTTTGAAAATTGAAATTTAAAGGCAGATGACTTTGAAAATTAAAATTTAAAGGTGCATGACTTTGAAAATTGAAATTTAAAGGCACATGACTTTGAAAACCGAAATTTAAAGGCGCATGACTTTGAAAATTGAAATTTAAAGGCGCATGACTATATCAACGTAAAATTCACTTTCAAATGAGCAATGTCTCATGAAAAACTGAGAGAAACGCTTCCATTTGAACATTCCATTTTTCAACAAACCTCCACAACATCAACCGCTCCATTCGTCCCATTACTCGACAGATTAAACCCACAAAGCGGCTCCAAAACATCACCAAACAAATATTTGCGATTCTCATTCAACGAAACATCAATTCCATCAGCAAATCTCCAAAAAATTCCAAACACGCAAAACAACCAAATCCTCCACTCCATTTATGCCCCCCAAATTCTTTCGTGAAACATTTTTTGCTAATTCTTCTTCTTTCTCTCCATGGCAATATCCACGACAACGTCGTCAAAAAAATGTGTTCCCCCATCAAATTTTTTAGAAAATCTTCGGGAAAATATATTTTCAGCAAAAAAAAAAAACAATTACAGAGCACAGTTTCAGCATAAAGAAAAAATAATGACAGATAAGAAAACATACACCAGGATGAAAAAAAAACGGTTAATTTAAATGTGACTAGACATCAAATGTTTAATAATACAGTTCGAAAAAAGTGTTGATTTTTTTGTCTATGAGCATTTCAAGCATACAACAAAAAAACAGATACTAATGGCGGGCGAGTGAGATCAATAATACATTTAAGACGGCAAAATAAGTATTGATTAGGATTTTTTTGATTGAAATGAAAAAAATAACACATTTTTTTGTGGGAATTAAAAAAAAACATTAATTCAAGCACGGTGGGATTGCTCGAGCCGGTAGGCGTGGTGACGCGTTGGCTGATGATCCACGACGTGGTGATGATGTTGAACCGAGGTCTTTGAAGAATCGGAAGCTGGAAAAATTATTGATTTTTGGGGTCAAAATAATGTTTTTTTTTAATTTAACAGCTCAACATGCACAAATTCAATAGGTGGCCTAGGAACCCAAATTATCGCGGACTAGAAACCAAAACTCTTCCGCTATGGAAACTTTTTTGCAGGTTGCTCGTTTTTTTCCGTTTTTTCTTCTATGAATTAAAAAAAACATTTTGAAACCATTTATAACATAAGTAGGTCATTTTTCGACGATGTAATGTCATTTATATTCTATGTAATGCCCTCCTTTAAGCCAAAAAATCGATTTTCTAAAAACTCTTCACTTTCAAGTTATTGGGCTCATTTTGAAGCTGAAAATCCCAATATTTCAAAAAAATTTATATCTCGTTTCTGTTTTTTGTATTTTTTAAAACTCCATTTTGTAATAAGTGGGACACTGTCTTTAAGTTCAAAAATTAAAAATTTCCAAAAGTTGAGTCAATATTTTTTAAAAACCCACAACTTTTCGGAAAATGCTTCAATTTTCTAGTTTCTAGGTTCATTTTGAAGCTGAAATTCGGGGAAATTTCAAAAAATAGACAATTTTCTGAAAATGATTTAATTTTCCAGTTTTTAGACTCATTTTAACACTAAAAACAGTGTTTCAGCTAATAGCGAAAATTTAATTTTAAACAATTCATTGGAAACTAATATTCGAATCAAAAATGCTCTAAAAGCCCCGTTTCTGAATTTGTAATCGGAAAAATTACAAAATTACGGAGCTTGAAAATATTTTTTATATAAAATATCTATAAAAAATATCATCTAACACCTTTTCTTTAAGATGGCAAACGACTTTTAAAAAACTCACAATTTCCTCACTCCCGAATCCTTCCTCTCATACTTCCACGGATGCAATTTCTCATCTGGTTCTCTTGGCATCGGTCCATAAACTGGTAGTTCATCATCGCCTTCGAACTGTGTGACCGATGGTAATGATTCGACATCTTGGTTTTGTGATTCACTGAAATTAATTTCCGTGAATTTTCCATTCCAATTCCAAAATTCCAAATTCCAATTCCAAAAAATTCCAGAAGCTTCCAAAAAATTCCAGAAGCTTCCAAAAAATTCCAAAAAATTCCAGAAGCTTTTAAAAAATTCTAGAAGCTTCCAAAAAAATTCTAGAAGCTTCCAAAATATTCCAGAAGCTTCCAAAATAATTCTAGAAGCTTCCAAAAAATTCCAGAAGCTTCCAAAAACATTCTAGAAGCGTCTAAAAAATTCCAGAAGCTTCCAAAAAATTCCAGAAGCTTCCAACAAATTCCAGAAGCTTCCGAAAAATTCCAGAAGCGTCCAAAAACTTCTAGAAGCTTCCAAAAAATTCCAAAAGCTTCCAAAAAAAATCCAGAAGCTTCCAAAATATTCCAGAAGCTTCCAAAAAATTCCAGAAGCTTCCAAAATATTCCAGAAGCTTCCAAAAAAATCCAGAAGCGTCTAAAAAATTCCAGAAGCTTCCAAAAAATTCCAGAAGCTTCCAAAAAATTCCAGAAGCTTCCAAAAAATTCCAAAAGCTTCCAAAAAAAATCCAGAAGCTTCCAAAATATTCCAGAAGCTTCCAAAAAATTCCAGAAGCTTCCAAAATATTCCAGAAGCTTCCAAAAAATTCCAGAAGCTTCCAAAATATTCCAGAAGCTGCCAAAAAATTCCAGAAGCTTCCGAAAAATTCCAGAAGCTTCCAAAATAATTCTAGAAGCTTCCAAAATAATTCTAGAAGCTTCCAAAAAATTCCAGAAGCTTCCAAAAAAATCCAGAAGCGTCTAAAAAATTCCAGAAGCTTCCAAAAAATTCCAGAAGCTTCCAAAAAATTCCAGAAGCGTCTAAAAAATTCCAGAAGCTTCCAAAAAATTCCAGAAGCTTCCAAAAAATTCCAGAAGCGTCCAAAAACTTCTAGAAGCTTCCAAAAAATTCCAAAAGCTTCCAAAAAAAATCCAGAAGCTTCCAAAATATTCCAGAAGCTTCCAAAAAATTCCAGAAGCTTCCAAAATATTCCAGAAGCTTCCAAAAAATTCCAGAAGCTGCCAAAAAATTCCAGAAGCTTCCGAAAAATTCCAGAAGCTTCCAAAATAATTCTAGAAGCTTCCAAAATAATTCTAGAAGCTTCCAAAAAATTCCAGAAGCTTCCAAAAAAATCCAGAAGCGTCTAAAAAATTCCAGAAGCTTCCAAAAAATTCCAGAAGCTTCCAAAAAATTCCAGAAGCTTCCAAAAAATTCCAAAATATTCCAGAAGCTTCCAAAAAATTCCAGAAGCTTCCAAAAATCCTAGTTTATCAAATAAACTAATACTTACGCAGTTAGCCCCTGTTCCACCTCATCGTCATCAAATCTCATAATTTCCTTCGGTTTCGTTCCAGGCTTAAACTGCTCGAGTTCCTCTTCCAACTCCATAACCCTCCCTTTCAGAATATTCTTCTCTTTGAGCACCTCTCGAAGTTCACCCAATGTAAATCTCGGCTCATTATTATCCTGGCTCGCGATTTGCATATCCTTACAAGCGCGATCCGTCTCTTTCACCAATTTCTTCAGCTCGATATTCGATTCTTCGGTTTTTTCCAACCGCTTCACAATTTCCATCTTTTCCTCAACAATCACTCGACCTTGTTTTTGAAGCGACGCGTTTTTTCTCAACAATTCCTCATTTTGTCTTATCAGTTTTTCAATCGAATTTTGGAGCTGAAAAAAATTTTTAAATGCTGAAAATTTTTTTTTCTAAAAATCGCTCGGCTTTGGTTCTCTAGTCAGCGGTTTGTGTTTCTAGGCCAAATTGATATTTTTCTTGAAAATATAGAGTTTAAAATATTAAAAAAAAGATTTTCGGAAAAAATATTATTAAACAAAATTATTAGAGCGCATTTGCTTCATTTGCAATTTTTTCAAATCAGTTTTCACAATTTTCGGTAATTTTTTAAAATTTTAATTGTAATTTCTTTAGAGGATTAATAAATATCTAATTTCACAGCTCATCCAAATTTGTAAATTCTTTGAAACCCCATTTTTAGCAAAGAAGCTACAAAAGTTGCTCTCACAGCGATGCGACAACGACGCTCCACCTATACGCTAGCTCTAAACAACGACCTTGTGTTTTTTGCACTGAATTTCTTGATTTTGGGTCGTTTTTTAAATTTTTTTCATAAACTATCTACCATAATTTAATGAAAATTTCTGGAAAAATACTTTATCATCTTGCGCATCTTTTGAGCCTACTCTCATTTGCTGTGAACGCTTTTAAACTAACGATTTGATGGTTTTAACGCAAATTTCGTATTTTTATTTTTTTTTAATTAATCAGGGGTTGTTATTGTCAACACAAATATTCTTGATCATGCAAGTTGGTTTTGAACTACCAAGAAAATCTAAGTCTCTCACAAAATCATGATATTTTCACCTGCGAGCGGTTGCGCTGCGGTCTTTTAGTAGACATTGGATGATCCAAAATTTTTAAGTTGACAATAATTAACGATATATATATATAAATACATTTAAAACCGTCTTAGTGAGTTTAAGAGGCAGTGGGCTTCGAACCCCGGTGTTAAAAATTAAAAATCAAACAAGGGGGCGAAGCGAGACACAGTAGCGCGAGAGAGGCGCAGAAGGTTAGAGAACAAGACACGGCGACAGAAAAGGGGGCGGAGTGTGCGTTTTTCAGAATTTTCAAAAATCTTATTGTTTTAAAATATACCCTAATTTTAATCAAAAACACATTGGCCTAGAAACACAAACCGCGGACTAGGAACCCAAAGTTCTTCCCCGAGTTCGTAAATTAAAAATTTTTCCAAAGCACCGTTTACGTCCTGAGATAGACCCCTTTATGCCTGTTTTGGACAGGCAGTGAAAAATATAATTATATTTCGAAAAACGCACATTTTCAACTTGACATTGATAAGTATCAACATCTCTTTGTAACGCTTTAATTTGATCCTTCTGTTGTGATGACATCTCTTTCAATTCCAACAGCATTTTGAGGTCCTCTTCTCTCACTGAAATTCGAGATTTAATCTATAGAAACTATTCTAAAAGACAGGGTATCAGTTATTTTTAGAGGTTTTTAACTGACACCTTGTCTTTAATAAGTTTTTGCTTACTTGACGGCCCAACCGGACTATCAACAGCATGGAAATCTAATGACGAAACAGTCGTTGATAGATTCCGATTTTCATTCATCAAATTTTTGACCATTTGTTGCAGATCATCGATATCATTTCGGTAGGTTTTCTCGACTTGTTCAAGTTCCTGCAAAAAAATATAGTCTTGCGTTTTTCCAGACAATTTTGCAAATAACTTGAAATAAACCAATAACTAGAGAATTTCAAACATTTTCTGAAAAATCCTGAATTTCACTTTCAAAATGAGATTTAAAATCGAAAAAAACGGGAAATTTTAGAATTTCTTATTGCTAATTTTTTAAAAATGGGAAAAATGTGGGGACACTCTCCTTAAGCCAAAAAAAACCACATAATTTCATAACGTAACGATTTTTTCCAGATTTTCCAAAAAATTTCGATTTTCCAGTTTTCGGGCTCATTTTGAAGCTGAAAATCCATATTTTTCAACAAAAAAATATGATATTTTGTATGCATTAAAAAAAAACGATTATTTTGTTAAAAGTGGGACGCTGCCTTTAAACAAGAAATAAGTGGGACACTGTCTTTAAGGTCAAAAATTAAAAATTTCCAAAAGTTGAGTCAATATTTTTTAAAAACCCCAACTTTTCGGAAAATGATCCAATTTTCTAGTTTCTAGGTTCATTTTGAAGCTGAAATTCGGGAAATTTCAAAAAAAAATAGACAATTTTCTGAAAATGATTTAATTTTCCAGTTTTTAGACTCATTTTAACACTAAAAACAGTGTTTCAGCTAATAACGAAAATTTAATTTTAAACAATTCATTGGAAACTAATATTCTAATCAAAAATTCTCTAAAAGCCCCCGTTTCTGAATTTGTAATCGGAAAAATTACAAAATTCGGAGCTTGAAAATATTTGTTATATAAAATATCTCTAAAAAATATTATCTAACACCTGGTCTTTAAGATGGCAAGAAATTATTTAAAAAAATTGTTATTGAACTTTTTTTTTAAATACTCAAAAGGTGGGACACTCTCTTTAAGCCAAAAAAACATAATTTCATAACGTAGCGATTTTTTCCAGATTTTCCAAAAAATTTCGATTTTCAAGTTTTAGGAGTCAGGATTTTTCAAAAAATCCAAGAAATCCTCTCATTTCAGCTTTAAATGAGAGCTTTTAAAGAAAAATTGAGATTGTGTGAAAATTCTGAAAAAACAGAGCTGAAAAAAAGAGAGATTTCAAAAAACGGGTTTTTCGGATTTTTGATTTTGCGCCTTGAATTTGGATCGTGTTTACTACTGACTGACCAGCTGCCTTTAATTAAGTGGGACGTTGTCTTTAAGTAAGAAATAAGTGGGATATTGTCTTTAAGCATTTCCAAAAGCTGAATGAAACTTGAGCATCAATATTATTCAATAATACACAACTTTTCCAAAAATCATCTTGTTTTCTAATTATTATGCTCTTTTCAAAGCTGAAATTCGGGAAATCTCAAAAAATAGACAATTTTTCGGAAAATGATTCAATTTTCAAGTTTTCAGGTTCATTTTAACATTAAAACTCAGGATTTTTAAATAAAAAAATTACAAGTTCTCTGTTAAAAAGAAATTTCTGCATAAGTCCATCAATAATTCAATTTAAATTTATTGACACCTTTCCTTTAAGCCCTCAAAACGACTCACCTCCTCAAACTTCTGCTGTTGTTGATGCCGCTGATGTTTCTCCTGTTCCAACCTCTCAATCGCTTTCGATAACCTTTGAATCTCCTCATTTTCACGATCATTACTTGCAGCCAACGCTTCGAGCGTTTCAAGTGCCGATATTACCTTAAAATCGCGTTTTTATTGATTTTTTAAACGAAAATGGTTCCTTTCGGCACCTTTGGCATAATCCCTCGAACACAATCATTTCCATAACTTCCAATCAATTTCTCAAAATCATTTCCAATCGATGCGGCGAGATCGTACACATCTACTACCTACAAAACGTTTTTTTTAAATATATATCAATATTTTTTGATATTTTTCTCTACAATTTTATGCCCCCTCTAATATGACCCCCTTATCCCAAAAACCGCTTCCAAAATGTCACATTTCGCCAAAAAAAAAACTGCGGGGCACTATTAGTAGCATTTTTGTTGAAATTTGAATCCGTCACAAGAAAAACAAACGGAAATATGTGTAATTAGAATTCGAACATGGTTTCCCCCAACCGGGTGGAAAATGAGTTTTTGAATGTGGTTTGGGAGCGGTTAAATTGATTTTTTTTGTCTTTAAAGAAAAACACAACGATTTTCTGACCTTTTTTGTTCAACCAACTGTGTTTTGAACTGTTTTTTTCTAACTGGGACAGTGTCTTTAAAGGTGGGTCAGCAAAATACATCAGATTGTTTTTTTAGAAGTAAGAACAGTTGTAATCAAATCAAAAATTCTGGAAAAACTTGAAAATCACTTGAAAATTATGCAAAAACCAACGATAGACCCCAAAAATCAAGAGTTCCTGTTCAAAATGCAAAATACCGTCGGAAATATTTGTTAAATCGATTTTTTGATTTAAAAAAAAATGAAAAATGCAAAAAAATGCGCAAATATCGGGAAATTGTTGAAAATTTGAGAAATTTCATCAAGTTTAAAAAAAAATCACATAAAAATAATAATTTTATGTAATTATTTTGGACAACTAAAGATTTGCTTATTTTACATAAAAATTAAAACAAATTTTTTAAGCTTTTAGAGTGTTTTTAACATTTTTGAATAGTGGTATGTCCCTTTAATGATTACGGTAGTTTCAATATTTTGTAAAAAAATTTTTAACTTCAAAAATCGTGAAATAGTGAAAATAGTGAAATTTAATCAATTTTGAGAAAAATTGTAACTTCAGGGCACTTTGATTGTTTTAGACAATTCATAAAATGGAGGGTAGGCCAAGTGTTTGGAAGCACATGTGTGTCAACCTCACAGCCGCTCCGCACGCACGCGACGCGGCGGGAAGACTCACACACACACTGAAATATTGGCGGGAAAATTAATTTTTCAAATTTTCCAGTGTGTGTGTGAGCGTCGGCAGCCGCGTCGCATGCGTGCGGAGCGGCTGTGAGGTTGAGCAGCCTTCCGAACGCAATGATCAAGAATAATTGAGTTGAAAATACCAAAATTTTAACTTTCCGGGTGTTTTTAACAATTTTGAAAAATGACGTGTCCCTTTAATGATTACGGTAGTGTTCGAAATTTAAAAATTTTCAATTTTTTGGAAATGAAATTACAATTAATTGCGTAATTAAAATAAAAATGTCATTGAAAACTAATTTTCAACGAAAATCTGTTTTTGGAAATTTGAAAAAAAAAATCAAAAATATCGATTTTCGAAATATTTTTTTTTTAATTCAATTAAAAAAAAACAAAAAACAATATTCTATTTATATTATTTCAAAATAAATTTTTTTCATAATAAATTAGAATTTTCATTAAAAAAATCTGAAATTCAATAAAATTCTCGTTTTTTCACAAATTCACAAAAAATAGGTTGCCCTTACCTTACAATTTTGAATAGCCATTTCCCTACACGCCGAAAACAAGAAATGCATATGGTTTTTATCAATAAATACAACAAATATTAATAAAAAATTATCGATAAACTCCTCTTATCACCGGTTGCAACATCAGCGAAAATGAGTGCACTCCGCGAAACTGATTTCCCACACACAAAAACGCCGTTTTATTTTTTTGGAATTGTCGCTTTTCTGTTCTCAGGTGTGTTTTCGCCTAGTTTTGTCTTTTCATCATCACCATCATTTCAATTTCTCTACAATCTCCTCAAAACCCTTTCTATGTCCCATCCTCCCCCCTTCCCGTGTGTTAGGGGGGTCTTGTATCACGTTGTGAAAATGGAAAACTAGATAGAATCGATTACCGTTTTGAAAGATAAAATAATAATAATAATAACAACACTAAAATATTTCGAAATTCGATGTTTTTTGATTTTTTCAAATTTCCAAAAATCGATTTACGTTTGAAAAATTAATTTAAAATCATATGTTCTAGCATTTTTTTTGTCAGAATTGATTTTACAATTTTATTTCAGAGAAAAAATCGAGCTATGGGAACTGCGCTCCATCGAAGCTACCGTAATAATTAAAGGGACAAGCCATTTTTCAAAATTTTAAAAAATCCCGAAAACTTAAAATTTTGACATAAAATAAGTATTTTATTAATTGTCTAAAACAATTACGGTGCCATAAAGTTATCGAGAAAAAGCTGAATATCGTTTTTTTTTATTAAAAAACTGAAAAAAACAACGTTTTTTCGAAAATCGATATTTTTGATTTTTTCAAATTTCCAAAAACAGATTTTCGTTTAAAATTATTTTAACAATTTTCAATCAAATTACAATTAACTTCACAATTTCATTTCAAAAAATCGGAAATTTGAAATTTCGAACACTACCGTAATCATTAAAGGGACACACCATTTTAAAAAGGTTAAAAACATCCGGAAAGTTAAAAATTATTATATAAAATAAGTATTTTATTAATTGTTTAAAACAATTACGGTGCCCTAAAGTTACAATTTTTTAAATTAATAAAATGTATCGCATTTTCCTCTATTTCACGATTTTTGAATTTTTTACAAAATATCGAAACTACCGTAATCATTAAAGGGACATACCATTTTTAAAAAATGTTAAAAACACAAGAAAAGCTGACATTTTTTATATAAAATAAGAAATTTGTGATTTTTCTTCATATTTTTTTTCGAATTTTAAGCGGGACAACGAAAAATATTACGTAATAGCGTTTGTGAGCATTTCAATTTTTAAAAAACCTAATTTTTTTAAAAATTCTTAATTTATGTTGAAAAATTCGAAAATAAATGTTTAATTTTTTTCAAATCCCTTTTTTCTTTTCCAAATTTCATGTCCAATAAAAATCCCTTTCTAAAAAAATAATATTCGGTCGCCAGTTCTTGGCAAACATATTTCAAACCCGTTTCAATGGAGCGCGTTTGAAATTTCTCTATTTAAATTATTTAACAAGAAAACTACACCCACCGTAATTTGTTTACTCGGGCTCTGTGGTGAAACCGCGCGAACAGCCGCCATAGCTGTCGCAAATGCCGAAGAGAATCGCTGGCGTCTAGGTGTCGGTCGACAATTCGTTGGAGCTTTCGAATCTGAAGCACAACACTCGATCACAAACTCTTCATGATAACGCATGTTTGGAATTGTCATTTAGAAAGAAGACGAAGAAAAAGGGAAGTGGTCAGGAATATTGATTGAATAAAGTTGAAGAATACTCAGGAAATAGAAACGAACTATACTGATCCGAGGAATTATACGGAGTGGAATAAAGAGAAGAGTGCCAAAACGCATACGATTCGCATACAAACAACGCTTGCGGACACAATATACTAAACACCACCAGCCCAGCGCGTATGATATTTGCTTTCGATTCCTTACGGACACTGGATCACAATCATCATCATCAAAAACTTTCTGGGGGTGCTCTTTTGACAGATTGACACACACACACACACAAATGGACGCGAACACTTGCTCAAAAATGGGCGGGTGACTATGATGCAGGTTTTTTTCTTCCTCCGGGTTCGCATGCCATGAAAAATGTTGAAGGTTCGGCTCATTTATGGCGGAGAGAACACGAACACACGCAGCATTTTGGAGAACAAATTGCAGTTTTTGGGAGAAGGTGACATAATGGAAATTTGAGATATTACTTACAAAGTGAGCAGAAAATTCGAACAGAGCAAAAAAAAACGAGAACGACTAATGAAGTTGAAAAAAATTAGTGAATTTTTTTAAAGGAGGGTAAATCGCCGAAAAATGACCTACTTATGTTATAAATGAGTTTCAAAAATTTGTTTTTAATTCACGGAAGAAAAAAAAACGGAAAAAAACGACCTCCCTGCAAAAAACTTTCCACCGCGGAAGAGTTTTGGTTTCTAGTCCGCGACAGTTTGGATTCCTAGGCCACCTATTAAATTTGTGCGTTTTTATTCATTTTTTTTAACATTTAAAGTGTTAAATATAAAGTTTTTATGTCAGTTTTTCTTTTAAAATGATTTCTTGTTTGAAAATTCTGATTTTCAGCTTAAAAATGAGCCAAAAACAAAAAATAATGAATTTGTTGGTAAACCTTAAAAAAAGCTACTATTTGAGATTATGTGTTATTTTTGTTGCTTCGAATTTTAAAAAAAATGTTCAAAAGCACATTCTAAAAATCGAAATCTTTCAAAAATCTCAATTTTTCTGAAAATTCCTTAGTTTTTAGATTGATTTTTTAAATCTCTTTTTTTTAAACTGAATATAAGATATTGTGAACAAATTTAACGCCTAAAGAAGAGAAAAATTAGAAAAAAACTCAAAAACTGTTAGTTTTCGTTTATTACAAGCCTAGTTCGTTGTAGCGCGCTTGCTGATTCTTCTTTCAAACGTTTAGCCTTAAAATCTGGGAAATTTTAACGAATCCGCGTGTTTCTTAAAGTTTTAAAGCAGTCTTTATACATTTTTTGTTTAAAACTTACAAATTCTTACGGGCAAGGTCAGCAAGTGCGCTCCATCGAACTAGGTGCGCAATCAATGAAAAAATGACCGTTTTCGAGTGTTTTTTTGTCAATTTTCAAAGTTAAATTTGTTTAGACTTTTTTATGCATTCAATTCATTTTTAAAAAATCAAAATTACAACTAAAAATATGAAAAAAACCATAAATTATAAAAAACTGTTATTTTTCTTAAATTTACTTTAATACTCCTTCAGTCAATAAATACCACATATAATTAACTTGACAAGACATCGCAACAAATGAACAAAAAACCGGAATTTCGTATTAGTCATCCGCAAATAGACCACCCAAAAACGAACACATTGTTTTAAAAAAAAAACAAGGGGTGATTTTGGAAGAAACAATGAAATATAGGTACTCGGTAAAGAAATAGTCATCATCATTTTCACCAAAAAACATCCAAAAATGGCCAAGAAACCCGCTAAATTAACGATTTCCTCCTATTTCATATCCTTTTCTGGTTCTAGAAGCCTAATTCGATTAGACATTGGGGCAAAAAAATGACCATCTGGTACTAACATTTATTAGAACAGAAAAAAAATCGTTTGCAAATATTTTATGGCTAGAAATTTCTGGTTGGGGGGAAATATTTCGAAATATTGACAAAGTGATTCAAACTGTCAACAATTTTGGAAAGTTTTACATTAGTTTCATTTAACAAAGCTGTTAAAATAACAGAAAATATTGAATCGATGTTTTTTTTCTTTTGAAAACATGTATTTAATTTTTGTGATCTATTTCGAAATAGGAAAAAAAAAACGAAAATGTCATTGTCAACTCAATTATTCTTGATCATTGGGTTCGGAAGGCTGCTAAACCTAACAGCCGCCCCGCACGCACGCGACGCGGCTGCCGACGCGCACACACACTGGAAAATTTGAAAAATGCATTTTCCCGCCAATATTTCAGTGTATTTTATATACCTAAGTGAAAAAAATTGCAAAAAAGTAGAAGAGGGCACAGGGAATCGAACTTTGGTCTCAAAAACGTAAAAGTTTCCGCCAAAGTGGCAGTCAAGTTCGATTCCGGGTGCCATTTTCTACTTTTTTTGCAAATTTTTTCACTTAGGCCTTTAAAATTGAATTTCAGCTCTTATAATAATAAAGTTAAGTGGTGCACTGTTTTTAAAGTGGTACAATGTCCTTAATAAAATCATAATTCATTAAAATAAAACAAAATTAAAAGAAATCGGCCTTAAACGTCGGAAAAAAAGGAAAACGAGACCAAAAAAATCAATTTAAGCTACAGTAACGTTTAAAGGAACATTCGAATCTTGAATTTTTCGTGTCGAGAGCCTTTAAAGGTGAACTTTGAATATAACCGTTATGAAAATGGACGTCTTATCCGAATCTGTTTTCAAAATTTTCTTTTAAAAAACGTAGAAACTGAGAAAATGAGCTTAAAAACAATGGCCTAGAAAAATCTCCAGTTTCCACATGGTCGAACTTTTTCCTGTGAGCCTTTTGCATGTTATATTGATGGAAAAAATTTAGATTTATTAATTTTACCTTAGGATTTTGAATTTTTCTGGGTCCTTCACTTACTAACACTCGCGGACTAGTTTTCGCAGGTGGAAACTGAAGATTTTTCTAGGCCATTGTTTTGAAGTCCATTTTCTCGGCTTCTAGGTGGTTTTAGAACATTTTAAAAACAGATTTGGAATGGGAATGAAGTCTATTTTCAATTAAGGTACATTTATTAGCTATTGTCAGCCATTTTCTACTGAAAGACCGCAGCGCAACCGCTCGCAGGTAAAAAGAACATAACTTTGTGAGAGACTTAGATTTTCTGGGTAGGTCAAAACCAACTTGCATGATCGAGATTATTTGAATTTATTGCCAACTCCAATATTCTTGATCATGCTAGTTGGTTTTGACCTACCCAGAAAAGCTAAGTCTCTCACACAGTCGTGCTATTTTTACCTGCGAGCGGTTGCGCTGCGGTCTTTTAGTATAAAATGGATGAACCCAAATTTTAAACTTGACAATAGCTCCGTAAAGTCCTCCTTTAAAGTTAATTTGCCACGAGTCTTGCGGTAAATTTTTCGAAATTGGTTTAATTTAATATCTAGATCCGATCTCTCACTAGTCATTTCCATGAATTTTAAGTAGTTTGGGTGACTTTTAAACTTTATTAAGATGTTCTCTGGTGAGCTTTCTTTAATAATTCATTCAGATATTGACGTGTTTTCCTCAAATTCATCACATATCAGCCGAAGTGCTGAATTTGACCAAAGTACATCAATATTTAAATGAAAACCCCCTAGAAGACTGGACGTTTAAGAAACATTTTGCTTAAAACTTAAACTTTAAACTTCCATGACATTTT
Source organism: Caenorhabditis virilis (assembly GCA_964036255.1). Taxonomy (NCBI): domain Eukaryota; kingdom Metazoa; phylum Nematoda; class Chromadorea; order Rhabditida; family Rhabditidae; genus Caenorhabditis; species Caenorhabditis virilis. The sequence goes on along the minus strand of OZ038417.1, from coordinate 4,315,715 downwards.
GACCAAACTTCAATTTCTCAAAATTGGTAGACAATGTGACTTTTCGACGCCTCTGGTTCAACGATGGGGGGTATTTTTTTAGACCTGAGAAAACGTCTACATCTCAAAACCCCCTCCTAATCTAATTCATCCGTCAATCTCATGTTATAAACGTCATATAAAATGTATCTCGTCACAACAAAAAAAACCAAGCAAAAAGTATTAAATTTCAGGTCACATCCACAAGATTTGGCCCTTTATTTCTAGAAGGGTACCCCCCTCCTCTCATAACCAACAAAAAACCAGGGTAAAACATGACGAGAAGATTGTTGGACGGAAGTTCCATGCACTTTAAATAGAAAGAACTATGGAGACTGAATAATACAAGGTAGTAATTCACAGGAAGAAGAATTTCAAAAGAACTAAAAAAAAACAACAACAGCAGGAGACCAGAACGTTCTCAGAAAATGAGGGAAGCGATGGGGAAGATGAGGAGGAGGAGGAAATAATTGAATGAAATGCAAAAAAAGGCGAGGAAAAATGTATAATGAAGTGCGTTTCAAGAAGAGCGGTGGGGGGTTCTTTTCTTCTTTGTGGATTGTTTATATGAAAGTTTAAATCAATTATTTATAACAACAGGAATAAGAGAGAGAGACACATTAGGAAATGAGCTAGTGAAATTTTAATAGTTACTTAAAGCAGCAAAGTCCTGCTAGCAGGACTTTACAGAGCCAATAAATGTACCTTAAATGAAAATAGACTTCATTCTCGGTCTAAATCTGTTTTTAAAATTTTCTAAAACCACATAGAAGCCGAGAAAATGAACTTCAAAACAATGGCCTAGAAAAAGTTGGCCGAACTTTTTGCAATCAACTTTTCGAGTGTTAAATTGCTGAATATTGATGGAAAATACTTAAATCACTCCTTTTAAACGTATTTTTCTAGATTTTTCACGTAATTATGCCCGCGGACTAGTTTTCGAACCTTTTTCTAGGCCATTGTTTTGAAGCTCATTTTCTCGGCTTCCAGACAGTTTTAGAAAATTTGAAAAACCGATTTTGAATGAGAATGAAGTCTATTTCCATCCCAGGCGCATTCATTATCTCCGTAAAGTCCTCCTTTGAGCGCACGGTTTGTAAAAGTGAACTTGAGGGCTTTCCTGCGGCAGTCTTTATGGAGGCGGGATTTCAACGCAAACAGTGCACCGTTCTCGACCCCGCCCACTGCATTATTTTTGTTTTTTATAAAAAACAATTTTTTGGGTGTTAACTTGAATAAATACATTTTTTAGAATGTTCAAGTTTCATTTAAAACCGATTTAACGCTGATTTAATAATACGGTGGGCGGAGTCGAGAACTGTGCATTTTTTTTACAAACCGTAAAAGGGATTATGGATCGAATTTTGAATTTTACTCTTTTTCATCTTCTTCGTCACTTTCTAAACCATATGAAATACTGTATTTTTTTCGAAATTACCGTTTATAGTACTCGAATTGCGGAAAAAGGCCAAAATGTCTCCCAAATGGGCTAACTCTGCAGACATACACAAAACAACGCATAAAAAAGAGAGGCGCAGAAAGTACTGCAGAAGGAAATTTCGAAAAATTGTGAAAATAACTAAAAATCAAAAATTGAGAAAAAAAAAACAATTTTTCTGAAAATTTTGTTTTTTCTCAATTTTTCTTTGTTGACCGAACATGGATTTCTAGTCCCCCTTTGTTATTCTAGGCCGTTTAATTTATCTAAATTAATTTTTTCCGTTGTTTAAGTTAATTTCAGAGAAAAATGAACAATGGGGAACTATAATTAAATTTTTCCATAAAAATTTCCAATTTTTATTTTTGAAAAATATTTTGAAAACAATTATCTTTCCGAATTTTTCTATAAAAGTGTCCTAAAGCCGAAAAACAATCCGCAAAATAACAATTTTCGCAAATTTGCAAATGAAATGGCCTAGAAAACCGAAAGGGGACTAGAAATCCAAGTTCGGACAACCAAGCCAGAATTTTTCGCGGATTTTGACAAATTTTCAAATAGCATACTCAAAAAACCATGCCAAATTTCAATTCCTCAGAGAGAAAAAAAATCAATAAAAAACTAAACACCGATTGGAAATTGTTTGAGCATGTTCTTTTCTTTTTTCTCTTCTCCTCCCATATCTATATACATTTCGTCTTCTTCTTCAACCAATATCAGTCGATTCGGCTCGGCGAGCACTCGTCCACATACACATACATACAAGCAAATGAGCCATTCCCACGAGAATATTTTTTTTTCATAAAAAAGCTCCACTTTTTCAGACAAATGCACCAAAAAAAACATTATATTTTTGCAATTCGAAAAAAAAACAGAAATGGACTGAAAAAAGCCTATAAAACGAGGGACAAATGGGAGCATTTAAATTTAAATTGTTCACTTGATTAATGAGCCATTGTTCAATTTAGTTTTTCGGGAGGCAGTGACGCTGGGGGCTATATAAAGGCTCGTTCGGGTGGAAAAAAAGAAAAAATTGTTTCTTTAAATTTTATGAGAAATTTGAGAGATCAAAAATTAAAAAATAAATTAATATTTGCTTAGATTCCTACAAAAAACAAAATTTCGTAACGTAATATGTTTTCCTCACAAAACAAAACGAAAAGAAACATGAATAAAACCTCCTGTAAACTCAAAAATGGATTACCGAAAAAGAAATGATGACTATGTATAGAAAAAGCTTAGGAAAAGTGCAGAAAATGCCAACTTTCTCGTGAACAAAGAAGTGAAACGGCGGAAAAGAGATGAGAGGGGTATGAAGAAGCAAATGTGCTTGAATCCACACGGGGGGGGACAAAATGGACAAAAACACTACTATGACATGAGGAGGAGGGTCCGGAGAAATCGAATGTGAAAGATGAGATTTTGTTCAAGGGGAAAAACAAAATTTTCAGAATAAAAAGTTGGAAATACTATTTTTGTTTGTAATAATGATTTTTTTCCAAAATTTCCCACGGATTTTCAAAGGGGGGTTTTATGAAGTGGTGTGGGTTACGGCGAGAAGATTCGTCAAGTGCTTTTGTTTTTATTTTTGACACTTCAAATAGTTATTTCGAGAATTCTCGGAATTTTAAAATAATACAGTAAAAATTATTTATTTTCAATGATCGTTGTGGAACCATAAGAGAGATAACCTGTCATGTTCCTTTAATACCGTATAATAAATAAAATTGATATGTTCCTTTAAATATAGCGTACTGTCTCTATAAAAATGTATCCTTCAAAAATTACATTTTTAATTTTTTTTTGCATTATTATGTATTTTAAAGCATTTTAAAAGATTCGCATTAATGAATGTTGTATTTTCTAAATTTATTAGCTTCAGAGTCTATGAAAAATTGAAAAAAATGCATATAAAAATCAAATTTCAAAATATTTTTAAATTAAGTGTGTAAGGACCGTAAAAATACTTGTTTGAGCATTTTTCTACCTCCAAAAGCTAACGAAAAATCAAAGTAGAAAAATAAAAGAAAATAAAATTTGCCGATAATCGCAACGTTGCTACACAATTACGTCCTAGGTCGTTGTTTAGTCAAAAGTGAAATGAGGGAAATATTTCATTGAAAATTCAATTTTTAAAAGCTATTTTTAGAGTTTTTCGCTAAAATTTCTTAAATTTCAGATGCTCAAAAATTTGTGCTCAAGCTTGTTAAGACCAGGGTGCAGAACATTAAGGTATTTCAGCTCATCGGCGGCTGGAGAAGGAGGAGATGGGGTGAATTATAATTTTTTTTCCATTTTACCTCAATTTTTTGTTTTCAGCCAAAAAATGGAGGAGCAAAAGTGAAAGATGTAATCGATGAAGAACTTTTGAAAGCGATCGATGGAGTCGCAAGTGAAATTCATCCACAAAACACAAATGAGAAGAAATCGCTGAAGAACACGTTGATAAATCGACTTGTGGCGAATGAAAAAGCGACTTTTGATGCTGCATCAGCGTCAGCGAGCAGTGAGATGCTTGATGATCAAGCTCTGATCGGATTGCTGGCCGATGTTGCAGGTGATACGAAAGCGGAAAAGAAAATCGCTCCGAAGTAAGTGTTGATTAATTTAGAAGTGAAAATTTAAAGATTGGAATCGATTTAAAAGCTCGAAAAATTCTTGGTTTAATAAATTCGTCTCAAAAAATGTCTAAAATAACAGAAACTTCGGAATTTCGACGAAATTAAAGAATATCAGTAAATTTCGAATAAATAATAAAATCTGAACTCAATATTTCCATTTTTTTGAATTTTTAAAATAAAAATCTAATTTTTTATATCAATTTGAAGCAGAAAAGACTTTAAAAGCTCAAAAAAGTCCTAGTTTAATGAATTTGTAGCAAAAATTTTCAAAAAATAACAGAAATTGCTGAATTTTAACGAAATTGGGGTTTTTATCGATTTTTGTTTGATTTTGGAGGGGCATTTCGATATTTTTAAGCTGAAATTTTGAATTCTAAGCCGAATACGATATATTCAATATAAAAATCCCTAAAAATTTCCAGAGCGCAACAACTTCGTCAAGAACGACGCGGTCTTGTCCTCTTAAGAAAGGAAATCTTCTATCAAGCCGTTCAAAGCGGCTACACCACCGATGAAGCTCGTCTAAAATCTGAGACCATTGTCGCAGAAGCTCAGGAAAAGCTCAACGAGCAGCGACGATCACTTCTTTCGGGACAACAGGAAAAAACAGCTCAAGAGCAGGTCGAAGAGGCGGAAAAGTCGGAGAACGAGCAGAAACTGTTTCAAATGGCATTGGAGTTTTTAGAGTAGGTGTTCTATACCGTAATATTTAAAAAAAACAGACAAATTATTTTAAAGAAAAATCTACAAGGATGATTTGATCAACAGTGACGCTCGAAAACCAATTTCCGTCGATCCGAACGCTTTGAAATTATTTGGAGGAAAACCGTTGGGAATTTGGAGAAATGTCGATAATTTGAGCGATAATAGTCTAGGATTTTGGGACGAATGGGATCGACGAGCGGCACTTTTGACGAATAAATCGTTTGGACCTACAAATTCATTCGAACAACAGATTCAATGGACAGATGAGGGAAAACAGTGGCAATATCCGATTGATAATGAATTTAAGTTGGGCGGTGAGGAAAATGTAAGGGTTTTTTTGTTTAAAACATGATTTTCGAAGGAAAACACTTTTCAGACATCATTCATTGATCATGTATTCCTTGAACGACATCTTCCATCACTCGGAATCCCCAAAACTGGACCAATTGCTCATTTTATGCACCTTGTAAGTCAGCATTTAAACAAAAACTCTTATTTTTTGAAGAAGTAGTCGGAAAATCGCAAAAAATCACTTAAAGCCTCAAACAAGTAACCATGTGACCCTTTAAAGGTAGATCAAGAACAGTAACCAAATAAACTTCAATTTTTCTAACTCTCTTGATCTAATTTCTCAAATTCCAACTGCTTATGTTTCCATATGTCCCTTTAAATATGTCCCCTCTATGTCCCTTTAAAGAGAGGCTAAGAACAGTTACAAAATAATCTTCTAACTCTCTTGATCTATCCAAAAAATGAAGAAAACCTATTTTCGAAGCGATTTCTAGGCCATCGCTTGGTTTTCTAGGCCATTGGTTTCAATTAGCTTTAGAAAACTGGTATTAATCTTTTTTTAACTGTAAATTATATTATTGAGGATGAAAAACAATGCATAAGCCAATATTTGGACCAGAAATGACGTTACGTTATTATCGTCAAAAAAATTCGTAAAAAAGTATTCCAATTTTTGTTGTAAAATATTTACGCTAAACAACGACCCTCGTTACGTAACTATGTAGTGCGCGTAACTGCGTAGCATCGTAGTGACGCGCAAAAGTTGTTCTGAATTTATGGAAAGTCCAGAAATTCTCTTTTTGAGCTTAAAATCAACCTACTGCCCCTTATTGAGTTTTTCCCCCACGCAAAAATCGATACCCAAAAATTTTGCGAAATTCGGATTAAAAAAAAAAATTCTCAATTATTTAAAAAAAATTCCAGGTTTGCGTTGGATTATCAAAAAACCCATACATGAGCGCTGAGAAGAAACGACAACATCTCCAATGGTTTGCCGATTATTTCAACGAGGAAAAACAGAAATTAGTGCATAAATTGCATGAGCAAGAGCAGATTGCTGCTCAGAATGCATCTTAAATTAAATATATATTTGTTTTAGGCTTTTTTCGTAGTTTCAGAGGAGATTTTTATTGTTGTTGTTTCTTTATATATTTTTTTTGACTGGTTATTTAAAAGAAATCGATTTTTTTTCTCTCGTCAAATCATAAAATGGTTTTTCTTCCGAAAAAGAGAACAATCACATGGTGGAGGCATGCCTTTTATTTCTGAGAGAATTCGATAAAAAATTATATATTTATTATTTTTTTAGTTATATGATGAGCGAAGCCGATGAGGACATGGAAATTGATATTGATTCGTTTTTTACGACACCTGTGTCACATGGATCGAAGAGGTTGTATTTGTTGGAACAGAGGTGAGCGGATTTTTTTTGTTGAGGACATTTTAGACTTGAAATTTCATTTTTTTTCTAATTTAGACATTTTTTATTGATTTTTTTGATCTATAATTGATGCAAAAGGGTTAATATTGGACAAAAGCTACGCGCAACAACTAAATTTTCGTCCAAACTGAAAGAAAAGTGGGTGTGGAGATCAAATTTGAAAATTGCAACTGTGAGGCGCGTAGAATTATAGTGGGCGGAGTTTCTGCACTAAAAACACCTAAAATAGCAGTTTTTTAAAAAAGGACTAAATTTTTTCAAATTTCTTTCCAATGCACATTTTAAGTTATGAAATTTCACGCATTTTGAGTACTTATTGGACCTAATTGATTAATTCAACGTGTTCATCGATTGAAAATGAAAATTTTGGGAAATTAGCACAAATGCACCAAATTAATTTTTAAAATGATGTTTTCAAAAGCAATTTATGATTTAAGACACACTGAAAGCTTTCTTAGGTTACAAAGCTGTTTTTGAGAAGTTAGTTTTTTTTGGTTCGTGCTGAAAATAGATAAATTGATCGTTAACATAATTTTAATCAAAATTACGCTTGTTTCCCACCGTGGCACTAAATTTGCTTTTAAAATTCTATAGCTTTTTAAAAATTTAACTCTTGATTAAAACCCGAAATTCCGTTCACATGATCGCAAGTGCGCTCTATTGCAAAACGAACTGATTCTGTCGATTCCTTATTTTATTTGGTTTAGTAATTATTAATGGCATTGGATAAAATTGTTAAAATATATTTTTGAATGAAAATATTTCTAGAAACCCCAGAATATGCTAATTAATTTTTAAAATTAAAAGAAAATGGCTTTTTAAAATAAAGGACAACAACGGAAAACGCGAATAAGCTACTTAATTTTGTCAAAGAATTGAAATAAGGAATTTTAATTTATAAATTTAGGAAGGAAATGTAGGACGACGATAATTTGCTCCTAAAAACCTAAGCTGGTCAAAAAATATGAGCGGTATTGAAAAACACTCCTTCTGCCATTTCTAGGCCATTATTTTCAGTCCAGAAGCGAAAAAGTGGGAAATTACAGTTTTTTTCCATTTAACTCGATTAAATCTTGAAATTTTTCAAAATCCCGTTGCAATTGCGCTCTATTGCAAAACGGGCTGTTTCCGTCGATTCCTTATTTTATTTGTTTGTAGAATTTATTAATGACAGTGGGTAAAATTGTTAAAATATAGTTTTGAATGAAAATATTTCTAGAAACCCCCGAATATGCAAATTAATTTGTATATTTTAAGAAAATGGTATTTTTATAAAGGACAACGGAAAACGTGTATAAGCTACTTAATTTCGTCGAAGAATTGAAATAAGGAATTTGAATTTATAAATTTAAGAATGAAATGTGGGGCGACGATAATTAGAAACAAAAAGAATACAACATTAAGCGCGTAGATCAAATAATATAAGTTGTAGATATAAAATATGGGTTTACGGTAGATATAATAAATTATACTGTTCGTTCAATTGGATTCCAAACGCGCGCCACTGTTTTCTCAAGTTTGTATGGCCTTTAACATGTCCGTACGTATTGCAAATATTATTTTTGAGTCATAAATGCATTTTTGGTATAGTCCTCTCACAAAATCGGTTGCATAACGAAGGGCTTCCCTCTGCTGCGAGAGAGTGTTGTTTGGCGAGAGGTAGTTGTCTGCGTATAGTCTCCCCCTCTTTATGTTTCGCCTGCGAACGTGTCGGTTTTTTAGAGCGCGCTTGCTCGTTTATAAAGCCGAATTTGTGAGCAGCTAATATCTATTGGACCGATTATGATAAATAATATTTTTGTCTGTGCACCGGAATACCCCCAAAAATCGAGGTTTGGTCGGTAGAGCGCGTTTGGAATCGGTTTGCTTCTACAGTAAGTCTGATTAACTTAGCAAGTCTATTTTTGATTTTACAATGAGGGGTCTGTCTACAAAATTTTTTTATAATTTTGAATTGAAAAAACCGTACGGTTAGATCTCTTCACAGCATTCTTACTGCTTGCCTCCCCCCCCCCCCCCCCCCCCCATCCCCTTATTCCGGTTTTTTACAAATATGTTTCTACATTTTATTTTTTCTTTTTCTTTAAAAAATCACGGTTTCTTTTGGTTATGATCATATTTTTTTTATATTTTTATTCTTTCGATTGTGAACTGTTTCACATTTCGCATTCACGTTGCTTTTCCGCGCGTAAATAAAGAAATAAAAATAAAACAATTCAAATGATGCAGACCCTAAAATAGTAAAGAACTTACCAATAACTCCCAACTAGTGAATTTTTCAGTTATTCATTGGAATCCTTTCTCAATAAAGCTTCTGTGCAGTTTTGCGCAATTTTTTTCCAACAAGTTCAATTTTTCTGCTTTCAAATCATATCGGAATTTTGTGGTAGTCTGAAATTTTATAAAATTTCAACAAGAAATCTTACAGCTATGTCATATAATGAAAAACATTTATTTCACAAGTTTTCACAATATCCCATCTATAAATGTAAATTCCATAAATTTAACTTTTTTTTTGATTTATTTGGGGCAAAACGCCAATTTTGAAAGTTGGGAGGAGAAAGATAAGCTCCGCCCACTTTATTCTTATGATTAAAACAACTTTTTTTTGAATTTTTCATCAAAAACTTAACGGATTTGTTTTTCTAAACCATATTAATTATTTTTAGGTTTTTAATTATATTTTTAAAAAGGAAATGAAAACATTTTCTAGAAAACATAAAAATCAGATAATAAATGTGCCTTAAATGAAAATAGACTTCATTCTCATTCCAAATCTGTTTTTAAAATTTTCTAAAACCACCTAGAAGCCGAGAAAATGAGCTTCAAAACAATGGCCTAGAAAAAGTGTTCCACCTGGCCGAACTTTTTCCTATGAGCTTTTTTCATATATCGTTAATAAATATTTATGCAGAATATTAGTCTTTTTTTTTGGATTTTTCATGCCCGCGGACTAGTTTTCGCCGGTGGACCCCTTTTTCTAGGCCATTGTTTTGAAGCTCATTTTCTCGGCTTCTAGGTGGTTTCAGAAATTTTTAAAAACAGATTTGGAATGAGTATGAAGTCTATTTTCATTTAAGGTACATTTATTATCTCCGTAAAGCCCTCCTTTAAATTTCCTAGAAAAAAGGGATTGCACCTAAGCAATCATTTTCGGCCATTTGAATACCTTTTCTAAAGCTAAATCTAGAAAAGGTAGTTTGTATTCATTTTTAGAGCTAATTCAAGATAAAAGTGGTCTATTATTGATTTTAATAAGAATTTCCGACAAAAAAAATGAAGTCGACGTTTTTTTTCGTCATTTCTCAATTTCCTCTAACGACGAGGGAAAGTTTCCAGTTCGTCGAAACGTTCCTTTTTGTAAAAATTGCATTTAACCCAAACATCATTCTATTCTTCATTTTTTGTTGTCTTCCATAAAAAAACAACAACAAAATGAAACGAAACGAAACCTTGTTGAAATGAGACCCGAAATGTCAACTTGGGCGCATCACCGTACTACTCAGTACGAAACGGAACCAATTAGAACAAATCGCGCCTTGGTTTGCAGCATCCATCTAGCCTCCCCCCGAGAAATAATACAATATCGGAGGTGTTCATGATGATGATGACCTTGATGGTGCAGCAGTTCGTTCGGTTTTTTTTTCCTGGTCGGAATTGAGAAATGAAATGCAAAATGTTTATTTCACCTCATTTTTCTTCTTTTTCTTTTTCTTTTTTTTTTGCTTTTGTTGATAAAAAAATATTTAGCTGACAGGTGTTATTAACGAAGATTTGTTGCGTTTTTGTGGAAATTTAATAGATGGGGGGAATTCTTACTAAAGACAGTGTACCACTTAATTAATTTTTGAATCATAAAATATTTGAAAAGGCAAAAATATGTTTTTCGTTTTTGTAAGGACTTTAAAAAAACACTTTTTGCCAAAATATTGTATTTTCCCCAAAAAGGTCAAATTCGCATGCTGGTTGATAGTCTTTAAAGACAGTGGGTCAATTAATTGGACCTCACCAGATTTCAATTTCAAAAATTAGAGAGTTATCAAATTAGTACAATGCAATTTATGCGAAATCCCACCGATAAATATACGCGTCATAGCAGTGGTCCAAAGTTGAAAAAAAAGCAAAAATTTAAATGCGCGCGTGTCCGTGCGACGCGGTCAGAATTGGCGCGAAACACAATTATTTGAATGTCGCACTGGACCACCTGGGCTCCCATTTCGAATTTTGATTTTTCGCCTTGAATTTGGATCGTATTAACTGACCAGCTGCCTTTAAAGGCAATGTACCACCTCTTTAGGCTAAAAAAAACTTATTTGAACGATTTTTTAATAACTTTTAAATCTCATAATTGGCTGTTAGGTAATTAATTTAACTACAAACTTTTTTGCGCTGAATTTCCAATCGATTGGTCTAGAAAAAATGATTTTTTGATTGTTTTGGAGTCCAAAATTTGGAATTTGGATTTTTTTTTGTTGAAAAATTTGGACCCATCCTGAAAATTGATTAAAATTTAAAAATACTCTTAAAACTATTTAAATAGCTAATTATTCAAAATTTCAAGTGTTTTTAGAATCTACGTCAATGACCCGTTCTATTTTCAAAACCTAGCTGTCACTTTGGTGGAAACTTTTACGTTTTTGAGGCCAAAGTTCGAGAAAGGTAATCTCCTGAATTCTTTGGACTCAAAATTGTATATCCGATTTTCACGACTAAGGAATTATCCGGTTCCAATTTTCTACGGTGTTTTTTTTTCAAATCCGAGATTAGTGAGTTTCCCGAAAAATGTCTAGTTACTACAGTAACTTGAAAACTTTGAAAGGGGCACCCAATGAAAAGTTATTAATTTACAGTATGAGATTTATGTTAATTTTTCGGGTGTAAATTAGGAGCCCACAATTAGCCATCCGATAATTTGAGACACCCATACGAAAGGTTAATGAAAGGTTAAAGAGTCTGTCATTTACTGTTTCCATCTTTCTGAAATACACATTTTTTTTGAAAATTTGCAAAAAAGGGCATCCGGAATCGAACTTGGTAAACTTTTACGTTTTTGAGGTCAAAGTTCGATCCCGGGTGCTCTTTTCCACGTTTTTGCAAAATAGGTATATACAATTGAATTTCTGATCTATTAAGCAACATTTACAATATAGTCCTACTTCAAAAAATATTTCAATGATTAGGCACCAAAGGTCCTCATTTCCTCGAGGTTTTTGTTTTGTTTTTTGCTTTGCAGTAAGAAGAAATAAAAGTAGGTTTAGTGAAGTAGCAGAGAAGGAAGTACAGTATTGTTGCGTAATAAGCACACCGTAACTCTTAAGAAAGAAGGCCTGGTGCATGCACCTGTTTTATTAATATATCCAAAACTTCTTCCATCCGCTTTGCTTTTTCCGATCAACGGTTCATATCTGGACGAGAAGAGACAGCCACCGATGATCACCATTCATTCCTTCTTGTTTTTTGTTGTGTTGTGTTGTTTTTTTTTGTTGTTGGCTATTCCCTCCCTTCTCCTCCACAATTCTCTACGACGACGACGACGACCCGCACTCCGATACATTTATATTTATACGTTCGCTTCGTTCGTTCGTTCGTTCATTTATAAATATATTTTGTCTTTTGTCCATTGGGGTGGTGTGCAGGTGTTTCGTTCGATTATTCATTTATATTCATCGTCGTCATCTTCTTCTTCTTCGTAAAAATAGAGTACATTCTCATTCCAAATCTGTTTTTTATATTTTCTAAAACCACCTAGAAGCCGAGAAAATGAGCTTCAAAACAATGACCTAGAAAAAGTGTTCCATCTGGCCGAACTTTTTCCTATGAGCTTTTTTCGTGTTTCGTTAGTTATGCAGAATGCACATATTAGTCCTTTTTTAACGTTTTATCATTTTTTTTTGGATTTTCCATGCCTGCGGACTAGTTTTCGCCGGTGGCCAGCTTTTCTAGGTCATTGTTTTGAGGCGAGTTTTCTCGGCTTCTATGTGGTTTTAGAAAATTTTAAAAACAGATTTGGAATGAGTAAAAAGTCTATTTTCATTTAAGGTACATTTATTATCTCCGTAAATCCCCCTCTAAATTGAAAAATAAGAAAAATCGATAAAAATAAAAATATATGGTCCAAAAAATGCATATTTGTTTCCAGGCCATGTTTTCGTTTTTCCTAATCAGGATTTCTTTCTTATGAAAAATCGACCATTTTCCAAGATATAAAACTTTGATTTCTGGTCTATCTTTTTTCTTTATATGGCCTAGAAACCCAGATTGCATTTCTTGGTCCTTTGCCTGTCCATATTCGATGTCTAAAATGTTGTATCTGTTTTTATTTCGACTTAAAGGGATTCTAATTTTTTGGTCTCTATTTCATTTTCATCTTCTTCTCGATGTTTGAAAACCTAACTGTGAAAATTGTTTTGCTTGTACAGGTATGCCAATGAAAAATCGAAAATTTCCAAAGAAATACAAATTTGGTTTTTGGGCTACCATCTTTCGCTATTTTTCCGTATATGGCCTAGAAACACGGATTGTGATTTTCGGCCATTGTATTCGATTTTTAAAGGGTTTTTCTTAATTTTTAAAATTTTTCTGCTACCAATTGGTAGATAATCATTGAATTCCAAATTTTCTCAGAAAATGTATTATGGGGTCTCGGCACGAATTCAAAGAAAATTTTTTGTTGTGACCTTTCCTTTGAGATGAGCCTACATGGAGCCTACATGAAGGTTTTCACCATTTTCATCATTTAGCCTAAAAAAGGTGGTACATTGCCTTTAAAGACTATCGACCAGCATGCGAATTTGACCTTTTGAGGGGAAAATGTAATAATTTGGCAGAAGGTTAATTTTTTAACTCCTAACAAAAACCAACAACAGTTTTTTGAATTTTCAACTATTTAATGATCCAAAACACTTTCTTTTGTGGTACATTGTCTTTAAAAATTTATAATATAGCAGCATTTATAATATGCGTATCAGGGATGGGCGGGAAAGATTTTTCCCGGTTCCAAAGACCGGGAAATTCGAAAATTTAACTCCAAAAACTGGTTTTATCCTGATTTTATCGAGTTTTTTAGGTTTTCAGAGTTAATAAACATTAAACTATAAAAACTAAAGGATAAAACAGGAATCAACGCAAGATTTTGAAAAAATAAACATTTTTCAGAATCGCGTAAATGAGTTTAAAAAAAAGAATAATGTTAAGTTTTCTTATTTGAGACTTCGGAAGCCATATTAATTAATTTTAGCAAAGTTTCGTTGATTTTTGTAGCTTGATTTTTTGCGAATTTTTGATTTTTTTGATGTTTTTCTATTTTTTCAGGAAATTTCGGGAAATTTTTTTAATAGAAAAAATAGAAAAACATCAAGAAAATAAAAAATTCGAAAAGATCAAGCTACAAAAATCAACGAAACTTTACTAAAATTGATTAATATGTATTTCAAAGTCTCAAATAAGAAAACATCATTTTTCTTTTTTTAAACTCATTTATGCGATTCTGAAAAATGTTTGTTGTATTCAAAATCATGCGTTGATTCTTGTTTCATCCTTTAGTTTTTATCGTTGGATGTTTATTAACTCTGAAAACCTAGGAAAATCGATAAAATCAGAATAAAACCAGTATTTGGAGTCAAATTTTAAAATTTCCCGAAATTTCCCAGAGGGATTTCCCGCCCATCCCCCATACCATCATAGGTTCTGTAAATTAATCGGGTTACGGTAATTTTTGGACTTTAGGTAATTTTGCCCATTTGATCTCGTTTTTTTTCCCATTCTCTCAATCCTCCTATTTTTTCCCACTCAGACTAGAATGTCGTCGCTATAAATAGAGAAAAATCCAAATGATGTCATTTGTATTTCGAAACCACTCCACCTTCTTCTTCCCGCATCGTTTTTTTCTTTCGATGGACTCTAATCTATTGAACATATTACTTTTTTTTGTGAAGGAATTGGGTGTAAAAACCTCAAATTAATCATTTTCGAAAGTCGCAAAGAAGAGGAGAAGTTTTGTTAGCTCTTTTGTTTTTTTTATTCGACATCGAACACGAGAAAATGCACATTTTTCCTAAATGTGCTCTTTTTTTCGCATCATCATGTCGTTTTCCTCTCGAGGAGACGACTAAGCAAAATATATATATATTTGAGAAGTGAAACTATTGAATCTATATGTTGGGGCCTGGTGTTGTGCGTGTGTTTTTTTTTCTTCCATTCCTTTCGTTTTGGGAGGTCGTTTGGAAGAAGAGAAGCTAGGAAACAACGGGAGATTGCGTGCCGTATATATGTATATACAACACATCAAGTAGAAATATGCTTCTTCTTCTACTCTTCGCTTTTCCCTATTTTTATAGGATGCTTCTTCTTCTTCTTCGTCTTTTCTCCACCCGGCCTTCTTTTCCTACTTGGGTTTCTTCTGGATTTTTTCCCCTCCCTCTTTCCTCCCGGCGGCATGTTTTTTTACCCTTGGTCGTCATTTGAGAAAACGAGAGAATGGACCTTCTATTTTTTTTTAGTGATCGAGTTTTTTTTGTTTTGCTCGAGTTCTCACAATGGGGTTATGGAGCTCTTTTTAGAGAGCTCTACGGTTTGTTAGTTTTGTTTCTTGGAGAAGTTGTATTGCTCAGGTTAGTGAGAAATTCATACTGTAGTTTGGTTGGAGGTTGAGATCTTCGTTTTGTATGGATTTGGAGAGATTCACTGAAATTTTGGAATTTTTTCTCGGGTACTGTAGTCTGGAATCTTTTTTAGCCTTTTCTCGGGAAAAGCAATGCACCGGAACGTTCTCATTTTGTTCGGGACTTGTCCACGGACCGTCCCGGACTTTTACAGCTTTGCGCTAACATGGTGGTTTTTCAAAAACCCAACGGAAACTTAAAGCGGGAGTCTTACTGAATTTCTTACTGGAATTTATAAGCTCTACCTGAAATCTTTGATACTGAAATATGAATTTCTTTTTCATTACTTATTTTTTCGATCAAATAAAGCTGTCAACACAAAAATGTGTAAAATTGCTCGAAAATTAGGTAGAGCTTTAAAATTCTACTAAGGAGGTCAGTAATGCTCCAGCTTTCATTTGCCGTGAAGTATTTGAAAATCGGACATGTTAGAGCAAAACTGTAAATGTCAGGGACTGTCCGTGGACAAGTCCCGGACAAAATGAGAATGTTGCGGTGCATTGCTTTCCCTGAGAACTCGGGTAGAACTATTTAGTTGAAGGTAAAAATGAGATATTTTGATATTTTATTAATTTTCTATTTTTTTGTTAAATCTCGAAGAGTTCCGATAGATTTTGACCAAGTTATTGAGCCTCCAATGTAAGCACCTCATTTTTAAGAAAAGTCGAACTAAGTGGCTGAAACTCGTCAGTTGCTCATATACCTTCTAGGATCTCATGCCGACCTACAGTATCCAAAAATTTAGGTGGCTCCAAATTTCATGAATATCTCCCTTGTCAGCCGAAACCCGAGTTAGGGATTCTTGGGCTGAAATTGCCAAATTTCAGCGAAATTACCGAATTTCAGCTCTGAGTCGTCTCTAGGATCCTTCTGCCCTTAGGTCTTCGCACGATATCGATAAATCAATACTTATATATTTCATTTTGGTACATTTTGGCACATTGCCAGAAAATACTCAGATTTCCATTTAAGGGGATTTTTTGACATTAAAAAAATTTATAAATGAATTTCCTTTAGAATTGTAGAAGTGGTCTAGAAATGAAGATTTCGAATACTTTTACGACAATCAATTTAATGGCCTAGAAACCCAAAACTAGGCCACGTTGCTTAAAATCCTATTTTTGCAAATTTTTGGCTCAATTTTTAAAGAGCATATTAGAGCCCGTATTATTATTTTTTCCGGAAAAAAGGGTATCAATGATTATGTTCAATATTTCTTCTTCGTTGCTCGTACTCTGAACTAAGAAAAATATCTATATATTTATAAGAGTGGCAAAAAAAAGTGGAAAAACAAGAAGTCGTCAGTTTTTTGAGTATTAATTTTGTTGTTTGTGTTTTGATGCTTTGTTTTTCAGAACGATATAATTTCGCGCGCCACTCGTATTTTTTTCCCATTCCAGGAATTCATTCGAATTGGTGTTCTTTAAAGCCGAGAAATATGTTTTTCAAAACAAATTATTTTTTTTGGCTGTATGACATTTTTTATCTTAAAGACTGGGTATCACTTAATTTAAAAATTAAAGATTATTAATTTAAAAATGAAGCTTAAAGACAGGGTGACACTTAATTTAAAGAAAAATTGTCTTAATGAATGTTTAAGATAATTGTTAATTTAAGTGACACCCAGTCTTTAAGCGATTTTTTAAAAATTAAGTAACATAATGTCTTTAATCAAGCTTTTCCTCAAAATTTTCGATTTTTTTTGGGTGCACGTGTTGTTTCCTTGTAATTTGTCACCCACACTTACGCAAACCAACACAAAACACATCACGCACGGCCAGACACAGAAACATAAAGAAATAATACAAGGCGTTCTTCATCGCAGCCGTTTTTTCTTCTTTTTTTTGAAAAATTTTCCATTTCCCTCCCTCTATGCTTCTCCCTTGAATAGAATACGTTGTGTGTTTTGATGTGTGGATTTTTATACATCATTTTTTGTCCTCGCTTTTATTTACAGCAGTTTGGATTGGACTTGTTTTTCCGATGTTGTTGTTTTTTTTTCTGTCTCTCTTTCGCAAAACAATGATGTTGATGGCTTGTTTTTGGTTTAAAGACAGTGGGCTTCTTGTTTTTTGAAAAAAATATATTATATATTTTATTTTTATTGACCACACAAACCTAATACCTTGTCTTTAAAAAACGAGATTGGGACAATTTTTTGAAGAAATTTTCATTTTATCAGTTTAAAGACAAGGTGTCAGCTATTGAAACTGTCAAGTTTGTATAACATGTTGCTGTATAGGATTTGTTTTTAAAGAAAGAGTGTCACTAACTGTTTTTGAAGTTTTATAACTTTAAAGAGAAGGTATCACCCTGACTTTAAAGAGAAGGTGTCACCCATTTTTAAAAAAAATTCCAAATTCATCTTGTTTTCTTAAAATTACGATTCTGGTTATCAAAATTCGGAAATTCGTATATTTTCAACAAATTCTTCTTAAAGGCAAGGTGTTAGTTATAGTTAATTTTTGAAGCTTTAAAGACAGGGTGTTATTTGCTAAAAAGTAGCTTATTTGTTAATTTTAAACAAATATTTTTGTTCTTAAAGACAATGAGCCACTTTTTTTTTGTTTTTAACCTCAGTACCGAAAATTAATATTTCTGAAGATCGTTTCATTTTTGGAGCTTTAAAGACAGTGTACCACTAAAAAATTGGATGAATATTGTACCCCAATTTAAGATTTTTGTATTTTTTTTTTAAAGACACCCTGTCTTTAAAAGCCTGGGAGCCTAAAAACGGATTTTCGAGCCAATTTTTGTCCACAAAGGCTCTTCCAACATCTTTTCCCCGCCCGTATGTTTTTTTTTCTTCTCCGGAATAACGAGAAAAAGAAGTACAAAATGTGTTAGTTTGACATTATGCAGGTCTCTACCCTCTTCCCTTCCTCGACTCATTTCACAGAAGAAGAAGAAGAGGAAAAAAATGCTTATGTATATATTCCTCGAAAAATAGAGAGAGAGTATAGAAGACGAAGAGTGTTAGAGAAAAATGAGTCGAATTGTTTTTTCTCTGATAGTAAGAGACGCAGAGAAAAGAGGAGCAGCTTCATCTCAGCTGAAGAAGAATAAGAAGAAGAAGACAACAGCGAAAAAAAAAACAAAACAGAAGAGGAACGGCAATTTGGATGACTTTTGGATGGGATGGGGGGAGGAAATAAGAGTTGGACACATCGAATCACATCTTTTTCTATATATAGAGGGAGCCGGACGAGAAGAAGAAGAAGTAGTAGTTGTTTGGATGTGGATTTGTGAAGAATTTATAGGTTTTTCTCTTCTGTTTATTTGTTGGGGCGGGCGGGACGCGGACGGATGGGCCAGAGCAGGAAGGGGCACTTCTTGTTGTTTTTTTTCTTGTCTTGGATTTTTATTTACAAATGTGTTCTTTGGCTTGTTTTTTTTAGTTTTTACAAGTTATATTCGATTTTTCTTAGTAGTTCCTAAAAAGCTTTTTTGGAGACTTTGGGGTACTGTAGATGTGGAATTTAAGGCTCGAAGTATTGAGGATAATTGTTTTTGAGAGAGGGATTAGGTTAAAGGCAAGGTATCACTTAGTTATAAAATTAAAGTCACTTAATTAAAAAGTTAGCTTAAAGACAGGGTGTCACCTAATTTAAAAATTATTTTAAGGACTCTTTACGATGATTGTTAATTTAAGTGACACCCAGTCTTTAAGCTATTTTTAATTAAGTGACCCCATGTCTTTAATAAAGACAAGGTGTCACTTAATTTAAAAATGATCTTAACGACTGTTTAAGATAATTTTAAACTTAAGTGACACTCAGTCTTTAAGCTATCTTTTAAAATCAAGTGACACATTCTCTTTATTAAAGACAAGGTGTCACCTAATTTAAAAATTATCTTAACGACTCTTTAAGATTATTGTTAATTTAAGTGACACCCAGTCTTTAAGCTGTTTTTAAAAATTAAGTGACACATTGTCTTTAATAAAGACAGGGTGTCACCTAATTTAAAAATTACTATAGGCTAACGTTTCAACAGTTTTACTGCTGGGTTATGTTAATTTTTTTTTGAAAAATGAAAGTTTTCAAAAAAACGTGACATGAGATAATTTTTTCTCATAAAATCATTAATTTATTTCGCTAAATCCTCAGTAAAAGGTTTGAAAGCTCATAAGTACACTTTTCATTAAAAAATTCATGTTTAAGGTTGGAAATGATTTAATTAAGCACCAAAAATTATCAAAACAGGCCAATATACGACATTTTGACAAGATTTGGGTAATTTTGGTTGTAAGTCAGACATTGTGAGAGCTTCAATACTTGTTTTTCACGGAAGCCTTTGAAAAATTCGGATTTTTAATTATAAACTATGTAATTGTCTTTAAATGACGTCATAATAGGAAGTACGTAATTTTGCGTCATGGTGTACAGGCTCTACATGCCTCGAATCTATTAAAATTGGCCCAAAAATTAGGTGGCCTAACTTTTGCAAAATTTGAAAAACTCGTCCACCTATGAAATTGACAGACATACATTTCGCAAATAAAAAGAGTTTCGTGCCAACTTCGCAAATTCGTCGTCATTTATGATGTTTTGTCTGCTAACACTTCTTGTTGTCGGTTCCTAGGCCATTAATTCATCTTCTTAAGAAACCGAACATTTTCAATCAAAAAGAAGAAAAGAAACGAAAAAACAATAAAATTTGTTGAAATGATCAATTTGAGACGAAATAGAATCAAGATTTGAAGAGAGGGATGTATGTAAGTGTGTTGTGTTCGGCAAAAGTTCAAAAAGCTACCTTGTTGGAGGATGAAAGTGATCCTAGTTGGTCACCCCGCACACCAATTTTCGAAAAAGAAGAGGAAGAGGAATGATTTGAAAAGTTGAAGGAGAGGAAGAAGACAATTGGTCACCATCCATCCCGCTCCTCGATTTCTCTTCTTCTTCTTCTTCTTATTATTTCAATTCGCGTGTTCGTTTTTGCGTTTTCATCAGTTTTTGGCGAGGTTTTCGAAATTGTTTTGGCCGATTTTTTGTCTCATTGTTGTTATAAAACGGAACGAATGACCGTTTGTTGTAGTGATTGCTAGGGGGAAGATGAGGGGATGAAGCGGGCCGCCGACGCGATTTGTGTGTGTTAAGTGTTCCAATTCGGTCATCATCACAACCGTTTCTGTTTCTTGTTCTTTCATCTTGCTTTTCTTGCTTTTGGTCACTGTTTGTTTCGGTGAAGCATTGTTTCATTGTGTTGGCTTTTGTTTTCACATCAATTTTGATTTTTGCTCAGGTTTTTGAGCAAAAAATGAGCATTTCGAATCGAACGGTGCTCGTTTTCTTTGCTTGTGATTTGTGTCATTTTGGAGCCGATGGTGAGAGCCATTTTGTTGATTTTTCCTAATTTTTGATGGGTGCTTAAAGGGTATTTTCACTATCACTGATTTCTTATTAAATTGGCTCTTTTTGACAATACTATCTTTTAAAAATCTGATTTTTAAAAAAATTGACTTTTTTAAAAATCACTCTTCAAAATCTTCAAAATTATCCGATTTTCAAAAGCTTTTCTGAATTTTCAAGCTAAATGCCTGAAAATTGCGAATTTTAGCTTCAAAATGGTACCGAATTTGTAGAAATTGGCCGGAAATTCGATTTTTTAGAATTTTTTTTAAATATCAGGATTTTTTTCTCAAATTTAGGTATTTGAGGTGTTAATTTCAACATATTTAGATTTTTTTTTAATTAAAACTCCGGATTCTTCTTGAAAAGAGATTTCTTCGAAGAAAAAAATCAAAAAAAAATTGTGAAAAGTGCGAAAAATGTAAGCGGGACTAACTTTTGGAAAGTTAGTCCCTCGAACGTAAAAACTTTTGTGGTATTCCAAATTTCATTTTTTGTTCTATTTTTTTTGTCTGTTTTCAGCCAGTGGTTATCACGGGAAACTTTGTAAAGTCGAGGGACTAATTTTTGGGAAGTTAGTCCCCCCCACCCCCCTTAAAGACATGGTGTCAGTTAATTTTTTTTTCAACCCAATTTTCATTAAATAGTTTTAAAAAATTCTTATTTTTTCAACAATCCTTATGAACAACCCCAGAAATTTATTGTTTCTGAAATTTTGAACTTTTGTACCTTAATCATTTTTTTTGAATTTTTTTGTTTTGAAAAAATGATTTTTTAATTAATTGAAAAAATTTAAATTTAATTATTTCGTAAGATATATACAATTTAGGTTTCTAGGCCATATTTGCTTCTTTTTTAATTTTTTGTCCTAAAAACCCAAATTTCATTTCTTAGGAAATGTTCATATTAATTTTTTTGCTATTAATTTGTAGATAATCATCTGAAACCCATTTCTGAACAGACTTTCTAGTTTTTCATTTTTTTTGCAATTTTTTCATAGACAAACAAACAATGTATAATAGGATATGAGTATGTATTGCACTTTTATAACCAAAAAATGCTGGCTAGATAGTTGTGCATCCAAAAAACATTTTTATTGGTTACGTCATTACTAGGGGGATTATGTAATCGTCAGGCTGGGGTGGATTCATAAAACAAAACAAAAAACACACTCGTACCTAGTATAATGTTGCATAAATCTTCCTATTATATGAACATTTGTTTAGAACTGCAAATAAGTATATTTTTCCGAGTTTTTCACATAATAATGCCCGCGGACTAGTTTTCGACAACTTTTTCTAGGCCATTGTTTTGAAGCTTGTTTTCTCGACTTTTAGGTGGTTTTAGAAAATTTTATAAATATTTTTTTGGCGTCAAGTCATCCTTTAAGGACCCATGAAAAAACATTTGTCAAAGGAGGATTATATAAAATGTTAGCACAGAAATTTCATCTTTCTATTTTTTTAAACTTTTTCACTTGTTTTTATTTCATTTTTTTTTACAATATTATTAAAATTCATGATGTTGCCATCAATTTGAGCTATAGATTGATTAAATTGATAAAGCCGTTAAAAAGTTACAAACCACCAAACTTGTGACCTCAAAAAATGTGTATTTAAAGGCACATGGCTATCTCAGGTGTACGGTATAATATTTTCACATTTTATTATACACACGCTTACCTACGCATATACATTATGTCCCTTCCAAAAAATGCCTGACGCAGAAATAGGATTCCTAGTAAGTGAAAAAAAATTGCAAAAAATAGAAAGGGCACCCGGAATCGAACTTTGGGCGCAAAAACGTCAAGTTCGATTCCAGGTGCCCTTCTCTTCTTTTTTGCAAATTTTTGTACACATTTGGCTGGCAATAGGTAGCTAATTGGCAAGTTGCCAAGTCTTGAATTGTGTTCCTCAAAACAAAAAAAAATCAAAAATACAAAAATCTTGACCCATATTGATCTCTGATGTAAATATGATGTTTGGTTTCATTTCTTTTTGTTTTGTTTTGATTGTCGCGTTTTTTTTCGCCAATTTTCTAATAGAGAAATGTTCGATCAAACTACTTTTTGCTTTCGCCTTTTTGCAATTCGGTGTTCATCTGCGGTTTATTGATTATTTCTCCGTTTCATTCTCTTCCAGTTGAAATCCCTTTACTTTTTCTTTTTCATACAGACCTATTTATGAATACATCTATATATATGTAATTGTGTTTCAGTTTTTTTTTCGCCCTCCGTTCGATTAGTTGGTGGAAATTTGAGAAGACATATATATATATTTCGTGTTTTGTGTTTGATTTATTTTGAAACCAAAAAAAATGTTGTTCATTTTGTTCTCACCTCATTTTGGTAGTGGTTTTTTCTTATTTCATTACTGTGCGAAATTTTTATTATCAATCGAACTGATTGGTGGTGATTTATCTTATTGATTAAGATAAAGGTGTGGGAAAAAGAGAACAATTGAGATTTGCCAATTTCGGAGGTTTAACTTTGAAATTGAGTGGGACACTGCCTTTAATGTGATGTTTTGATTTAAATTAAGAAAAGAAAAGAAAGATAAATGAATTAAGAAGATATAAGAAAAAAATAAACCTAGGCGCGGTCGTTTCGACTCTATTGCAATACGACCTAAGGAGCGAGTCTCATCAGTTACAACTCCTTTGCTTAAAAATTAAAAACAACGCAATTTTGGACTATAAAATAAAGCGCGGAAAAGGAAGAAAGAGGAGAGGAAAAATGAAAAATAAATCTAAGTAAGAGAACTAAATTATAAAATCATCTAAAAAGTAAATCAACATATTATTTTTTATAAAATTTTATACACACAAAATAATACCTATCCTTATTGTTAATCCATGGTGACTAATCAATGCAACTTTATGGAGGAGGAATGCAACTTTATGGAGGAAAGATATGGAATGAGAGGGTACAAAGAAAACTGTGTATGTGCGAGGGAACCTATGTTAGTGATATTGCAATTTAGAGAGATTTGGGAACTTGTGTACGTGAATATACAAGAAAAATTATACCTTGAAATACATTTAGGTTTGTGAGTGTATAAAAGTACATAATGAAAATTAATAGATACCATTGTTTTCGATTAAAGTAATTGAATTTGTCAATTAATATCGTTTATTCTTTAAATTTATATTTTTTATAAATTGAATCGCTTTTTTATGGAAATTATCCACCCCCTCCTGGTCATATCAAAGTTGATTATTTCAAAATTTGAGGTATTTCTTAAAATTTTGGAATTTTTTAGATTTGAAGAACGATAAGATTTTTTCAAATTTCCGATTTTTTAAAACTAAAAATTGGTTGGTTTTTAAGATTTTGCCCGAATTTTATAGATTTTCGTAATTTTCCGGTTTTTCTATATTTTTGCGTGAAATTTGACTAACGATAAGAAACTCCAAGAATTTCTAGATTAGGTATTTATTTACCTTTATCCAGGTCTCTAAAACAATTTTTTGAAAAAAGGTGTACACCGTCTTTAAGCATATTTTTAACTTATATTTCCAAAATGGCATAGAAAGCCAAAAGATTTCCGAAATGGCCTAAAATACCAAATATTTCCAAAACGGCCTAGAAAACCAAATATTGTCTGAATAGCCTAACAACCCAATTATTTCAGAAATGGCCTAGAAACCCAAAAATTTCCGAAACGGCGTAAAATACCAAATATTACCAGAAATGGCTTAAAATTCCAAATATTTCCAAAATGACCTAGAGAACCAAAATTTATCTAAACGGCCTAAATTAGCGAATACTTCCGAAACGGCCTAGAAAACCAAAAATTTCCTTAAACGGCCTAAAACCCCAATTATTTCCGAAATCGCCTAAAAAACTAAAAATTTTCTGAATAGCCTAATAACTCAATAATTTCCTAAATTTCCTGGAAAATCAAATATTTCCTAAATGACCTAGAAAACCAAAAAAATCTTAAACGGTTTAGTAAACCGCATATACTTCCGAAACGGCCGAAAATACCAAATATTTCATAAATGACCTAGAAAACCAATAATTTCCAAAATGGCCTAGAAAACCAATAATTTCCAAAATGGCCTAAAATACGAAATATTTACTAAATGGCCTAGAAAACCAATAATTTCCTGAACGGCCTAGAATTGGATAATTTTTTCTAAAGTTATTGTTATTTGTTTTCATTTTTTGCTATCACAAGCTAGATGTGTTTTGTTCTTGTTAATCTGAAAACTATGAGCTCCCCGGAGCCCCCCCCCCCCTTTAAGGAATTTTAATGCTTTTTAAATTTATCCAAATTCGAAAAACTTTCCGAAATCAACATCTTTGTTCTACGAGCAGTGAGCAGAAAAAGGATATAATTCGTTTAAAAAAAGCGTTTTCATTCATGCTTGGTCAACGAAAGTAGTGAAGAAAACAACAAAGTCAAAGTTGATGTTTGAGTCGCCGGCGGTTTTTTTATCAAGAACGTCGTCGTCGTCATTTCCTTGCGATTTTCCTCCGAAATCAACAACAAACAACAACTCCTTCTTCTTCTTGTTATTTTCCCCCTCCACAATGTTTCAATGTCAGTTTTCATAGGAGGGGAGGGGTTTCTAATACTCGCTAAGCTTTTTCCCTTATTCATTTCCAAAAAAAGAGGGGGGGGGACAGGGAGGAGGAGGAATTGAGAGTGAGAAGTAGTGATGTTGCTTGCCTTTTTCCAATTTTTTTTTGGATACATACACACCGCCTATCCATCTGGCTGCTGTATTTTCGACATCTTTTTTCTTATTCATTTCTTTCCTTCGTTTTTCTTTTTTTTTGGTTTTGTTTGGAATGTGGGTCTTATTTGTAAATGTATATCCAACAAACTGGTTTTGGTTTTGAACGTCGGGTGATGATGTTGCCAATTTTTCCTTCTCTTAAAGGCAGACTACCACTTCTCTTAAAGGCAGACTACCACTTCTCTTAAAAGCAGACTACCACTTCTCTTAAAGGTAGGCTACCACTTGGTTCGAATTTTTCGAGTATCCAAGCTCTGGTGGTACCCTATCTTTAACTATTTGCATTGGATTAGTCTTTTTATCTTTTGCCGACGAACTTGTATCTTAATCAATGCTTTAAAGAGCTAAAAGTTTATTTTCCCCCCCTATTTTTTGTATTTTTTCATAAAAAAGGCTCTTTTGTAAATAAATAGCTTGAAAGTGTCTGTTGTTTACCTTTTACCAAGTAAGTCATCAATAGTATAACGGAATTTTGATGTTTTTTTCCAAAATTTTTGAAAGAATTTTGGTTTTTAATTTTTTTTTTCGATTTATTAGCATCAAGTTGACGTCAATCAGAATTCTCTAGGGGCTCTGAAAATCGAATTAGCTAATTTGGAAAACGAGACTTTCAAAATTTTTAGGCTCATTTTTTCAATTGGAGGATGTTTTAGGAAACTTAGAATTATTGATTTGGTTTATGTTATTTTTATTCGGGAAATTGAAAAAACCACTTTGTCACTGCTTAAAGGCTGTGTACCACTTTTTTTCGATTTGTTAAAAGAATCTCACTAGGTCCTTTACCTATTAGTTTTTCGTCGGTTATTTTTGAAAATTCAATTTATATGAAAAAATGCATTTTTTGGAGGTATTTTAAACGGTTTAGAGTGATTTCCTGAATGATCAAAATTTGGTTTCCTAGGTCATTTAGGAAATTATTGGGGTTTTAAGAAATTTTGAACAATTTTCGTTTTCTTGGCCATTTAGGAAATAATTGGGTTATTAGGCTATTCAGAATTTTTTTGGTTTTCTAGGCCACTTTGGAAACAATTGGGGTTTTTAGGTTATTTAAGAAATATTTGGGAGTTTAGGTCATTCAAGAAATATTTGGTTTTCTAGGCCATTTCGGAAATATACGGTTTTCTAGGCCATTTAGGAAATATTCGGTTTTCTAGGCCATTTCGGAAATATTCAGTTTTCTAGGCCATTCAGGAAATAATTGGGTTTTTTGGTAATTTAAGAGATATTGGGAATTTTATGTCGTTTTGAAAAATGTTCGGTTTCTAGGCCATTTAGGAATTTTTTTGTATTTTAGGCCATCCAGGAAATATTTGGTTTTCTAGGCCGTTTTGACAATTTTTCGTTTTCTAGGTCATTTAGGAATTGTTTTATTTTTTCTAGGCCGTAGAGGAAATTATTGGTTTTTTAAGCCATTTAGGAAAGATTTGGTTTTCTAGGCCTCTAGAAACTAATTGGGGTTTTCGGGTTATTTAAGAAATATTTGGAATTTTAGGAAATGTTTCGTTTTCTAGGCCATTTAGGAAATAATTGAGTTTATAGGCCATTTCGGAAATATTTGGAATTTTAGGCCATTTTGAAAATTTTTCGTTTTCTAGGCCTTTTCGGAAAATTGTTCTTTTTCTATGCCGTTAAGGAAATTATTGGTTTTCTAGGCCATGTAGAAAAATTTGGTTTTCTAGGCCATTTTGCATATTTTTCGATTTCTAGGCCATTTCAGAAATATTTTATGTTTTTTCCTGAACATATTTAAAAATAAAAATTCAATTTGTTTTTTCCTAAATTGTTGTGATTATCACATCAATCAAACCTAAACAGTCGGTATTTTCTCCCTTTGATCTACGCTGAAGTTGCACACTTTTTTCCCCATTTTTTTCTTTCTCGCCGACACATACACATTCTGTATTTGCTTGCATGTATACGCTTCTCGGTCATATTTGTCCTATTTTTTTTTGGTGTTGTTTTTTTTTTCTTCTCGACAAAAATTTTATAGTCATTTTTTCTGGTACATTTTTGTTCATCCTCGAAATTCAGCCCATAGATGTTTTTTTTTCAAATTTTTATTTTTGGGAGGTTGTAATATTTAGTTGTCTGTAGATTTATATTTTGGATGTGGATTATATGATGATGACACGGAAAAGAGTCAAATAGGGCAAATGGTTGATGAAGGAGGAACGGGAAGGCGGGGGGGGAGAGAGTGGGTGGGATTTTGAGAGGGGTTAGAGAAATGGAGGGAGATGATGATGATGCGGGTAGGAGGCAAAACAGTGTGGGCCTTCCTTTATTTATGTTTTTTTTTTTTTTGAAAAACGAAGAGTGAATGGATTTTTATATTCTATACTCATAAAAGGTCATTTGTATTCGGTTTTTATTATAAGTTGTAGGAAATGGAAGATTTTTTGGAAATTTTCATTTTCTTGGGTTAAAAATAGCGAAATATTGCATTTTTTCATTATTTTTTGTTAAACAACCCTTGTTTTGATATTCGTTGGTTGTTCTGTGAAATTCTGAATTTTAGGCCATTTAAAAAATTTTGATTTTCTAGGTCATTCTAGGTCATTCATTTTTTTTTATTGTCAAGATAACAATTTCTGGTCGCTCGTTTTGCGGAGTGTCGTTGGGAATTTCCTCGCAACGCGACCGCCACGCGCAAGACCAACTGAGAAATTTGAATTTGAGCGCGTTGCGGTCGCGCTGCGAGGAAATTCCCAACGACACTCCGCAAAACGAGCGGCCAGAAATTTTTATCTTGACAATAATTTATTGGTTTTTTTCTTGTTGTTTTAAGTTTTTAAACGGTTTTTTGAAGATTTTCAAATTTTATTGATCTGTTTTTCCATTCTTGTGAATTTTCTAGGCTAAATTTTTGAAATTTCAGTTTTTTAGCTTCAAAAATGGGTGAAATTTGGAAATTTTTTCAAAATTCAAATTTTCACAATATTTTTGCGAAGTTGGAGCATTTTAAAGCTGGAAATTTGAAAATTGAGAATTTAAGCTTTCAGAAAGTCTGAAAATTTTGGAATAGCGCAAAATTTTAAAAAAAGGTTGTAGAAGTTTGAAAAAGTTAACTTTTTTTTAATCGAATTTTCAAAAATGGGCATAAGTTTTTCAATTTTTCGCGGATTTTTGGGATTTCAAGTGCTTTTTGAAGCCCGAAATCTGAAAAATTAGAATTTCAGCTTTAAAATAATTCAAAAATCATGGAAAACTAAAAATTTTGGGTATTACTGATACATTTTCAGATTTTCTAGATTTGTTTCTTTTCAAAAATTCAAAGCTTTGTTTTTTCTTCTTTTTAGGCCTTTTCAAGGATTTCTAGATTTTCTAAAACATTATTCGGCTTTTTAAAACGTTTCCGCATTTTTAATTTTTATTTTTCTGAAATATTCTTTTTTTTTTTTTAATTTTTCCATTTTTCTCAAAAAAATTAGTATTTCTTCGCTATTTAAACTCATCCTGCAAATTTTGGCCTTTTTATAACTTTTCCAGCTTGTTTTCAACTTTTTGTTGTGAAAATTCGAATTTTTGGGTTTCTAGTCCGCCGTTACGGTTTTCTAGGTCACTTTGACCTTTATTATTTTTTTTCGCAATTTTTGGCCTCGAAAAATGTTTAAAAGTAATGAAAGTGATATTTTATCGCAAATTATTGTTTATTATGGAAAATAAAACTTTTCTCAACCATTTACAACAAGAAATAGACCCCTTTTATCGTTTTTACACTTGTTTTTTCGGACTTCACTAAAATCCATCTTTAATTTCATTGTTTTCAGCACACCATCTAGTTCACCGTCTCCATCAACGCCGTTGATCGGTAGTGAAATGAAGCCGTCGACATCGTCGGCTCTATCATCGTCGAATATTGGAAGGGGTGGCGGTGGTGGCGCGTCAACATCGGCAACCAACAATAATTCGGTTTATGTGATTAATGATTTGCCCGATCCGGGTGCAGAGCCGTGAGTTTTTTTTTTGGTTTTTTGTTAAATAAACGTAAATTTTTGGCGTATGTAGAAACTTTTTCTAAAAATTAAAAAATAGCGAGAAATTCAATTCGTACGATAATTTTCGTGCTCGTTGCGATACCCGCAACGGTTTTCGTGCTGCGCCTTTAAAATACCGTAGTTTTTCGCTATTTTTATATTTCCAAAGGAAGTCAATTAAGGGTTTTTAAAGAGATAAATAGCTTATTTTAAAGAGAATTGTATGCGGATAAAGGGTCGGTTTTCAAAAATTGCGTTGAACACGGTTTTTCAAGCTTAAAACCTGAAAAAGGGAGCTTTGAAGGGTTGTCACTTTTCTCAAACTTAATATATCTGAATAAAATTTTGTTGTTTTGATATTGCAAGTATTCCCAGTGCTGAAACGACTAAGAATACCTGCTATAACAAAATCTCGGAGTTTTATCAAGGAATATTGAGTTTGAGGCAAGTTGCAGCTTTTCAAAGTTGGATTTTTCTGCAAATTTTTAGATTTTGAGCTCGAAAAATCGTTTTCAAAGCAGTTTTTGGAAAAGGATCCTTTATCTGCATATAATGCTCCTTAAAATGAGCAATTTCTCATTGGAAAATACCAGAATCATGGGCCTGTCAGCATAACTGAATAATAATAATAAAAAACAAAAACACTCTAATATCTCTTGTTTTGCAGGGTTCTAACCGAATCTCAATATCTTGATTCTTCAATGGATGTGATGAGAAAAAAGGCTGAAATGTTGGAACGAACGTGGAAAGGAAGAGCACCGGGACTGATTGCTAAGGATCGCGAAACGACGGCACAATTATATCAGAAATATAAAGAGGATGAGGAGAGGAAGCAAATTGAGTTGAATAAGACGAAAGAAGCGTATCAAGTCGTACCGACACCGGTTTCCAGGACACAGGTTAGCGGTTTGAAGGTTTTTTTCAGCATTTATTGATTTTTGGAGAACATTTATTAGATATTCCAGAATATTGCATTAAAATGCTATTAAATTCGTAAAAATTGAAGAATTTTGCGTAAATATACACTATTTTGAAAAAATCAATGGTTCTAGCGATTAACACCAGAAAAGGAATCCCCAGTAGACTAAAATTACTTCCAAATTTGAAAAAAATGGAGAATATCTGCAAAATGTGATTGAAATCGTGAAAATCGACCAATTTTCAGTGAAATTCAAAAATTTTCACGATCTGTCTGCGTCTCTCTAATTTTCCCAGTTTCTCGGTTTCAATGAAGAAAGTGCGCTCTAATGATTTTCAAAGAAAATTGACATTTAATCAAATTTTTTTTCAATTTTAAAAGAAATCAAGGAAATTGTGAAAGTTATGAATATGAACATTTAAAATTAAAAAAAAATGCCTTGCAGGAACGAAAACGACGAAACGTGGATAATGAGATGGATTGGACGAAACGGGTAGGATTGAATCATTGGATGGGTGGACAACCTACACCACAGCAACAACAGCAATATCAAATGCAACAACATCACCAACAACAGCATCAGCTCCAACAACAACAACAACAAGCATATCAACAACAACAGCAGTACTTGATGATGCAGCAGCAACAAATGGCAGCTGCTCAACAACAAAGAGCAGCAATGCAAGCACCGTGTAACCAGATTCCATCAACGTCGGCCGCAATACCGATGGATGCAATGCCGTCGATTCCGTCGACGTCTTCAGCGATTCACGAGCCAAGTCCGCCGGCTATGATGCAGCAGCACAAACCGTCGGAAGCGATGCGACAGAATGGGATGAATACCGAGAATGATATATTGAAAAGTGACCTGTTTCGTGATATACAAAATCCGGGGAATGTTGATCAATTGGCGCTCGAGCTGCGATGCGATAATGTTGAAGGGCTAAAGGATCTCGGTCCCGATTGTTTTGCCGATTTTTTCAATGAATTTGAGACGGAAAAAGCGCCAACACCACCGCAACCGATGTCGATTGGAACTGTGAATAATGTTCAATCGCCGATGATGAATGGACCGGCGAGCCATCAGTCTGCGATTTCGGTAAGGTTTTATTTCGGTGTACTTCACGTGGACTACTCGAAATTGGTTTTTTTCGTGTTTTATGTTTTCAGCAAAAGAATTTCAATAATTTATTTTTCAACAATATTCTGAAAGGAACTAGAAAATAGAAGAATACAACAAATTATAGAAAAATATCGGAAAATCGGATTTTCCATAATTTTTCTCAACTTTTTGGTATTCTCCATCTTTTTCGTCCCTTTCAGAATATTGCCGAAAAATAAATTATAGAAATTATTTAATTTTTTGCTGAAAAATTGAGAAAAGAACACAAAAAAATAAATTTTGAATAGTCCTCGTGAAGTACGAAGAAATGGCCGGAGAACCCAAAAAATCGTATTTACTCGATATTAAAAGGACCAGTATTTTTTGTTTCAGAACCCAGCTAGTGTCAACGGATGCGCTCCAAACTTGACAGTCACCCCATCTGCTGCTCCATCGACACCAGTTGCGCATAATCATAACCCAGTGGGACCGCCCATGTTCTCGAGCACACCAATACCGCAACAAGTAAAGCCGGCGCCACCTGCTCCTCCGAGTGCCAGTCAGATGCATCAACAGGCACAGCAGCAACGACAACAACAAGGCTATCAAAATGGGTTTGACCAGCAACAACAGATGCAAATGCAGCATCAGATGATGATTCAACAACATCAGCGGGAAATGATGCTGAAACAGCAACAAATGGCGGCGGCGTCTGGACAAATGTATCCGGGGTATCATCAGCAGATGGGCGGAGGAGGAGGAGGCGGAGGTGGAGGAGTGCCTCCAGTGAATGGGAATCAGGCGGTTCCGTCGCCGAATCCGAATCATCAGAATGCGCAGTATATGCATCAGATGAGAATGCAACAGCAGCAACAACAGCAGCAGGCGCAGATGAGGTGAGTAGCAATGAATTGAGAGCACAAATGCAAGTGAATGCTGAAAATCGGCTGCTTTTTACGATTTTTGATGCATCTTGTTGAAAATCTCAAAAATTCAGAATTTTGGCTTTAAAATAAGCTATTTGTACAAAAAAAAAATCAAAATGTTTAACTTTTCGCAAAAAAAGTTGAATTCCAGATATCACCCGAACGGAATGATGGATCCTCGAATGGACCCCCGAATGATGGCGGGCTTTGGAATGACGCCAAATCCGACACCAGTTGTAGGATACCCTGGCGGACAACATCATCCCGGCATGTATGCGGCTCACGCGCAAACTCAGCCACAATTTGCTCATCCGATGAATTGAATTGAATTCGGACTTGAATACTCTTTTTTTCTTCTTCTTCCTATCTTGTACCATTCTGACCTAGTCCAGGACCACAACACAACCGCATAATTCTCATAAATGAATATAATTCCTTATTTTAAGTATTGATTATTCTCGTCATGTGTGTGAAAAAAGCATTGTTTTCCCCTTTTTGTGCTTTTTGAGAAAAGAAGAATTTGCCTAGTCTTCACATTTTTCTGCAAAATGTAAGCTTGTTCTATGAACTGATTTTTTTTTGTTTTTCGTTTGTTTATTCTAATATTTGCCACCAATCGTCTATTTTTTGAAAAGAAATGATCCTTTATCGCAGGTTCGATGATCCGAAATTTGGTTTTTTGTGATTTTTTTCCTTATCCATTCTTCGCCATTGTTTTGTTCGACTAATTTCAGCAATATTTATTTAATTTTTGTAAAATTGTGCACTTTTTGATTGAATTCTGGTGAGTACCATTTTCACTCTTTTTCGGTGACTGTAATATTGTATGTGTTTTTTTTTCATTTCTCTATACATATACATTTTCTGAAGAATTGTTTCAAAATAATGAAAATAAAAAGAAAATAAGGAGGACCCATTGATAGAAAAAAACAATTGATAAATTTGAAATAAAGTTATTAGAACGGACTAGGAAATAGGAATAATCTAGATGGGGGAAGAAAAAAACAAGAAGCACCGCGGAATTAATTTTTTGAGCTGCAAATGGTTGGATTCATCGTTTTTGGTACTCTGCTAGTGGTTTGATGGTTCCGTCGTCGTAGGCGCGGAGGATTGACTCGCACACAAATGTGTATTGACCCTGGAAATTGGAGAATTTATTGATTTTAGGGGCGTTTTTTAAAATTGAAATCGCGCGGCGGTTGCAGAACTGTGTGCCGCGCGCTTACCCATAAGCTCCGCCCACCGATTTTTTTTGTTAATTCTTATTTTTAAAGATAATTTGATGAAAAAATGGCCAAATCCGATAATTTTTTTTTGATAAAGCTCAGAAATGTACGCTGAAGACAATGGAATACATATAGAACCAGAAAAATAACCAGAAAATATCTTAATTAGCTTTTAATGGAAAATTTGGAAAACGTTGGGTTTTTAGGACATTTTTTATTTTAA
Source organism: Caenorhabditis virilis (assembly GCA_964036255.1). Lineage (NCBI taxonomy): Eukaryota > Metazoa > Nematoda > Chromadorea > Rhabditida > Rhabditidae > Caenorhabditis > Caenorhabditis virilis. The sequence goes on along the minus strand of OZ038417.1, from coordinate 4,282,074 downwards.
TTTGTTCTCCTTGTACATTTCACAAGTATTTCTGGTCATTTTTCAGCTAAATAAGCTTGAAAAATAAAAAAAATAAGCGAACTACAAGTAAATGGCCTAGTTTTCACACCTTAAGGAAGTTAGGCCTCATCTCGTATTTCTCTTCCATTTCACACAATACTTAATTAAATTATCAAATTCTAAATTTTTTTCTGAAGAGTTTGAGCCAAGTTATGAAGTTTGAAATAGACTCGGATTAAAAATTATTATTTTTCCGTTTTTTTGGACCAAAAATGTCCCGTTGGAAAAGAAAAAACATTGAAAAATGAAGCATCAATTCAATTTAGAAAAAAAAAATGAAAATAAACAACAAATTGGTTAGAATTGAACTTTCAACTGTTTTTGCTTAAAGAGGAGGTGTCAAATAAATATTTGCTTAATTTTTGATATAGGAATTCGAGTTAGAACTAAGAGAATTTTAAAAATTTCGAATTCGAAATTATTTTCGTTAAAGGAAGGGTGACAGAAATTTTTAAGCTATTATTTTAATCTTAAACATAATATTTATTGGCTTTTTGGAATATTAAAAGTTATTTTGATGAGTTTATTTAATTCAAAACCACAAATTTTCGTCAAAAAACCCCTTACCGGTGTTTGTATCAGCATTGCTCTCTGATCCCTCATAGTTCGAACAATATCCAACGGATAAACTGGCTCATTCGATTCCACCAAATTCGAAGCCGTCTCCATCAATATCAGCACCCCAGTTCGACCAATTCCAGCCGAACAATGAACGACAATCGGATCAACCGAACCCATACGAGCTTTTCGAACCTCATCAACAAATGAGATGAAATGTTTCGGATCGTCTGGTACGCCATGATCCGGCCAAGCGACGTATTGCATTTGAGTCACTCGACGTTCCTCGTTTGTCTGCAAATTTTTTAAAACGTTTTTCTAAAAAGCGAAAAAAAACTAGCTTACCGTCCGATCCCTGATCGTAAACTCGCGATACGAACAATTCGGCGTTTGTCGATCTTTCAAACATCGAATCATTAATTTGCCATATTCTTGTGTCTCATAAAGTCTCGGCCAATATTGATGACATTTTATCCTTCCTCTTTCCGTTACAGTGGTTAACATAACAATTGTGGTGCACAATTGCTCCCAAACCATTAACCAGAAGTCTGAGCAGGTATGAGCGAGGGGACCTTGGCAGGCAATGTAGCGGTTTACAATTCCCGATGATGGGATTTCCATCTGCAAATTGTTTTTTTTAAATTTATTTTCTATGTTCAAAATTAATCCAAAATAAAAAACCTCAGTTGTTGAGAAAGGATCTGTGATGTGCCAAATACTCGATTTTAATCGACTTTGACGGTTTCTAACTTGCTCAAAATTTTTTTTAATTCGACTAAATTTGGCAAGAAAACTGAGAAAAGCTCAAATATCAATATCTCGAAATTTCATATCAAACTGATAAGTTTTAGTCAAGATATGAACCCTCGAAGTTCAACATTTCGGAAATGTTCAGAGTACTTTGAAGAGCCATTACTTGGCGCCATCTTCTTTGATCAATGTGAAATTTTGAGAGATTGATATTTGAGTCATTCTTAGTTTTCATTCCGATTTTGGTCAAATTGTGATCAACTTTGAGCAAGTTATGACCCTCCAAAATCGATAAAATGTGGCTGTCTATAAAGAAATTTCGAGTTTTTTAAAATTAGACAAATTTTAATTTTTTAGCCATATTGCAACAAATTACGATTTATATTGGGTAATTTATAACTCTCCAAAGTTCGCCCCCTATCACCAATTGTGAAGTTTGGTAGCTCGGCCGAGAACCTCGGCTCAAAACCTCGGCTCAAACCCGCCAGTCGGCTCAAACCACTAGAAATTTAAAAATAGGATCCATTTTAAAATTTAAAGAAGGGCTTTACGGAAATGCCAAATGTACGTTAAGTGAAAATAGACTTCATTCTCATTCCAAATCTGTTTTTTAAATTTTCTAAAACCACCTAGAAGCCGAGAAAATGAGATTCAAATCAATGGCCTAGGAAAAGCTGCGAAAACTAGTCCGCGGACATGAAAAATTTAAAAAAAGGACTAATACTAATATTCTACTTATATTAGTCTTTTTTTTATGTTTTTCCAATTTTTTTTGAAGAATTTTTCATGCCTTACGGACTAGTTTTCGCCGATGTACACTTTCTAGGCCATTGTTTTGAAGCTCATTTTCTCGGCTTCTAGGTGGTTTTAGAAAATTTTAAAAACAGATTTGGAATGAGAATGAAGTCTATTTTCATTCCAGACGCATTCATTAGCTCCGTAAAGCCATCCTTTAAAATTTATAAAGGATCAATTTTGAATTATTGTGCAAAATGTATGCTATTTCATAAAAATGCTTACATTCACAAAATTGGCGTTGATATAATCCCCAGTGCTTGAAGATTGCAGTACTACCCTTGTATCATCATACGGACATACATCACGATATCTATAAAAAAATTTTAAAATAAAATTAAGCATCCATTTCGCCCCTACCGATTCTTATTCAAATTCACACTCAATCGACAAATATTCATCGCCAATCCGGGCTTTTTCCTATAGAGCATTTCAAACTGATCGACGACTTTTCCACTGGTTAACGAGTCGGAGAGTAATCGTAGGGATTGCGATAATTTGTCGGATCTTGGAACGGAGTCTGCGACACGTGCCGGCTCGGGAACACAAGAGACGTCTGGCTCGTCGACTTCTTCACCCATTCGGTATACTGCAAAGAAACAGGTATAATTTCTCAATAACCGCAAAATTTCACTAAAGTATGAATTACTACTGATTTCCCCCGGCTGATTTCAAAAATTTGAATTTCAATAAAAATTTAAGGTAAATTAAAATTCTAGAAAAATAGGCTTTGCGATCAAAATTCTGATGAAATTTCAGCGGGTTTTAAAAATTCGAAATTTATTGAAAATTCTGGAAATTTATAATTTTTTTGAAATCCGTTTTTTTTTAAATTTATACAAAATTCAAAAAATATAATTTTTCAAAATTTTCAGACCCTCTCTCTTTAATTTCTCTGAAAATTCTCACTTCTGAGATAATTCTAGAAATATTTTTTTTTTTTTTTTGAAAAAATTTAGATATTGCAAAAATGGCGTATTTTTTAAATATTAATTATTTTAGGTACGTTTTTTAGTTTTTTTAGAATCTTGTCCTTACGTTAAAGAAAGGGTGTCAGTTAAAAATTTCGAAATCTTCTTAAAATTTGCAAAAAATCTAACTTTGAAGTACTGTAACTCGGCTCAAGCTCAATTTCACAGGATGAAACTCTTAGGTTATCATAAAGAAGCCTTTTCTAGTTAATTTGGCAAATTTCAGCGAATTCCGCTGTAATTTGTCTAAACTATGCTATTTTTAACCATGTTGTTTGAAAAAAGTGGCGTTTCAAAAAATTTCAACCAAAATCGCTGAAATTTGGCTCATTTACTAAAAATCGCTTCTTCATGATACCCTGAAATGTTTATCCAGTGATATTGAGCTCGAGCCAAGTTACAGCTCTTCAAAATAAAAAATAAAAAATTTTTTCACTTTTTTCAAAATTTTCAGACTTTGACGCGCTGTAACTTGTTCGCTTGTGCATATTAGCAACTGAAATTTAGAGTTTCTTAACCTCTAGGTCGAGCTCTTTCTAATGAGATAGGTTTCATGTGAAACTCTTAGGCCGAGTCGTATTTCGGATCGGATCCTCGAATATCAGGCAAATTTTTGTGAAATTTAAAAATCTAAGTAGGGTAAGCAACTATTTTCTGAGCAATTAAAAAAACTGAGCCGAACTGATCCGTTTCAGATTTGATCCAAAATCCGATCCTAAAGTCTTTTTAAAAAAATCCCAACTAACCATTAGGCTTAATCGTCAACTGCAACTCGCCGCCATGTCCATTCGCCTGCCTTGCCGAGCGAATAAATTGAACGACTTGATCATGCGACATTGTCGAAACATCCCTTCCATCAATAAACAACACTTGATCTCCTTCATTCAATCTCGGCTGACACTTATCCGCCGAACTTCCCGGCGCCACACGCGACACAATCACCGGATAATTCTGATCCGCGCCACCTTTCACATTAAATCCGAAGCGCCCGTGTCGATCTGGACGCATTTTTACCGTCACCACTTGGTCCTCACCAACTGGACTGTTCGACTGCAAAATTGTTAATGTTTGAAGTTTTTGTAAAAAGTGGGTGATGTTCATAGAAATTCCAAAAATGAACGAGAAGGTGAGACTTTGATTGAAAAGTGTAATAAATTTTGACCATCTATTTGCAGAAGAACAAAAAGGAACAATTTGGAAAAATCATTGATCACAAGATTATGTCCAAAATTTAAAGTTCGAGTCATGGACCTCCAAAGTTTCAAAATTTCGTAAAAATATGAATTTTTGGTGATTTATAACTCCTTCAAAACGAGTCGGATGCTATTCAAAATTGGAAAAAATACAAAATGCAATTCAGATTTCATAAATTCGAAGTTGCATGTCATACTGGGAAGTTTGAGTCGAGTTACAAACCTCCAAAGTTCCAAAATTTTATAAAAATATGAATTGTTGGTGATTTATAACTCCCTCAAAACGAGTCGGATGCTATTCAAAATTGGAAAAAATACAAAATTCAATTCAGATATTATAAATTCGAAGTTACATGTCAAACTGAGAAGATTGAGTCGAGTTACAAACCTCCAAAGTTCCAAAATTTTATAAAAATATGAATTTTTGGTGACTTATAACTCGCTCAAAACAAGTCGGTTGCAATCCAAAATTGTTAAAAATACTAAAAACTAATCAAACATTATTTCTTCTAAGTTTCATGCCGAACTAAGTATTTTAAATTGAGTTATAAACCTCCAAAGTTCCAAAATTTCATAAAAGTATAAATTTTTGGTGATTTATAACTCCTTCAAAACGAGTCCGATGTTCTTCAAAATTGGAAGAAATACTAAAAGCATTTTAATTATCATTATTTTGAATTTTCAGGTTGAACTAAAAATTTTGAGTTGAGTTATAAACCTCCAAATTTCCAAAATTTCATAAAAATATGAATTTTTGGTGTTTTATAACTCCTTTTTCACGTATCGGAATTTGAGAAAACTCTCCACATTTGTGAAAAATATTAAAAGTAATCCAAATATCAACTTAATTTGAAATTTCATGTCCAACTAAGAAGTTTGAGGCGAGTTATCTCCCACCAAAGTTCACCAAAACCAATTGCACCTTGTCTTTAAGAAAAAATCTACCTTATTACTCTGCGGTGATCTTCTGGACCTTGGAGGGCTGCCTCCAACACCAGCTGAAGCAAATGAAGAATAGCTGAAATATCATTTTTATTTTTAGGAGTTCAGAAAATGTCTATAAATCCGCCAACCTTGCCACAGAATTCCTCGGACTCGACGTCTGATACTGTGAAGAGCTTGTAGCCGTTGGCACGTGTCGACTTGACGAGTTTTTGGCGATTGTTGCTGATGCAGAAGCACCAGAAGAGCGGGAAAGTGTGCCATCTGGAAAGAGTTGATTTTTTTGAACTCTTGGTTGAAAGAGAAAAGAGATCCGTTGGATCTTTGCCAATACAAACAAGTGAGAGAGGATAAGCTAAGACTATTTGCTAGGCAATAAGAAAGCGATGATTTTTTTTTGAAGAAGGGTCATTAAGATTGATTGACGAATAACTGAAAAAATTAAAGACTGTGTATATCCGAGATTTCATTAAGTTTTTGAAAATTCCGGAATTCCAGCCCAAAAGGGTAATATTGTCTCGCTTTTTCATTGATCACCATTCTTAAAGACTGCTGCCAGCAAATTTTTTAAGAGAATTGATTAATATAATGATTTTCTGAAAAAAATACTTTTGCAAAATAATTATTGAGAAAACAATTTTTTGCAAAAAAGATTAGAGTGTACGGTGGAGCGCGTTTGCAACATTTCGTAATTTCTTTGCCAAAATTGGTTTTTTTCAAATTTGTTACAAAAAAAATCTTTTTTTTTCAGAAAATCATTTGTTTTTCAAAAATTAAAGGTTTTAAAATCTTTTAGCCTATAATCCAATTTAATTTTTTAAGGTTAAAACCTGACACCATGTCTTTAACAATTCCCATTTACAAAAATTTGAAAAATATTTTTTTTTCAATTTTTTACTTTCCATCTGTTTTTTGTCGGAGAACATCGGACACTTTAAAGACAGGGTTACACTAGGCAAACATTGCTAAAAAATTAAATTAGGCCAAAACTCAAATTGTATACTTTCTTTAAGCTGTTTGCCTTTTAAAAATTATTCCAAAAAACGTGTAACTCACTCAAATATGGCGAATAATTCGAATTGTTCGTCGTTGTCGCTGTCGTGGCCGTGCCATTCGTCGGATAACCATACGCCGAAGTATACCCATTATTAGCCTTTCGATTTTGACCATTCGGTGTCGCTCGTGCCGACACAGAAGAAGAAGACGCGATGTGAATCGTCGGCTGCTGGTTGCTAGATGTGCATGCCTGGAAAAAAATTCGATTTTTCCCCTCCAATCAATTTTTTCGTTAGTTTTTTCCACATTTTTGTGACAATTCTCTAGAAGTAAAGATTGGCCTCTTGACAGGTTTACTCCTCTCGCCCCCGGGGGGCGAAAAATGTGTTGGCTGCCGAAGCCACTCATAAACACAAAATACACAAGGTTCTCTTTTTTTTTGTGCCTCGCTGTAGAGTTGCTTCATGTATGTTTCTTGAGAGCATGTGCATTAGTTTTTTGAAGGTGAAAGAAACAATGGTTTTGAGGTTTTTGGAAATTTTCAGAAAATATGAAAAATGGTTGAAATAACTGCATTTTAATTACACAATCTCTATAACAAAAGTGATTGAATTTATAATCAGCTGATAGAAAAAGAAATTTTCTACAAAATGAGCCTAAAAACATAAAAATCAATGAATCTAACAAAAAGTTACAAGCCATTGAAACTTGGCGACGTTTCTCGTGTTCATCGCGAGAAAGTCAGACGTTTTTCTCGTGGTGAACGCGGGAAATTTTCGATTTTTCAAATTACCCTAAATTTGCTCAAAATCAATCGATTTCTATGATTTTAGCCTGATTTTGAAGAAAAAATTATATTTTTTCATAATATCACAAAAGTCTGGTTAAAAAATTTGTATTTCGAAATAATTTAGTAGGTTGAAAGAATTGAATTTAAAGTGCACAATTTCTGGACAAATTTGTTTGAATTTACAATCATCTTATAAAAAAAGAAATTCTTTACAAAATGAGACCAAAATTATGCAAATCCATGAACTTTTAAAAAAGTTACAAGCATTTGAAAATTACCAAAATTTCTCGCGTTCACTGCGAGACCCTCAATTCTTTCTCGTGTTCGCGGCGAGACATGATAACACATTTTTCGTAATATTTTTCAAAAATTATGATGTATATTTTAATTTTTTTATACTCAAAAGAATATTTAGGAAATTCTAAAAGAAAATTCGACTCTTTAAGAGATTTTAAAAATTTGAAAGGCATTGTCAATGGGTTGTGAGAAAATGCCTTTTATGTTGAGAAAATCAAACAACATGCAGAAATTTCTTATATAATCTTATAGAAAAATACATTTTCTACAAAATGGGTCCAAAATCATGCAAATCCATTAAATCTGAGAAAAGTTACAGGCATTTGAAAATTACCAAAATTTCTCGTGTTCACCGCGAGGCCTTCAATTTTTTAAATTTTTTCTCGTGCTCACCGCGAGACCTTTTCCTACATTTCCTCGTGTTCACAACGAGAATCGTTAAACTCATATTTTTTTGTTAGAAAAATCAAATTTCTGATGAAATCCAACAATGTTAAATTAATGGGCTAATGGGCAAGTGTCTCTTAATTTGACATCCTTATGACAAATTGTGAAAACTGCAATTCTTTTGGGAAAAAAAATAATTTTCGGGAGCTCCCCTTCTCTATATCTCTCTCAATTACCTGCCGATTCAACCGTTTCACAGTTTCAGCAATATCAATCTTCCCCGGTGACGCATTGACACGAAACGACAATGAATGGCCAATTGGCATTCAGCCAAAAAAGCAAAATTCAACAACAACAACGAACAAAAAAAATCAATAATAATAAAATCTCGAAAATTCCAGGGCCAAAAAAAGGGATGTTGGATGCACAAAACCTGAGAACCGAAAAAGCTGGCTATGTGGTATTTCGCCCCCACCGTCTCTGCTCTTCCATCACTGTACAGTGTGCGGCGCCGAGCTAAACTAATCCGCGCGCCGATCGGGTGAATAGTTTGGGAATTGGAGAGGTTTTGAGATGGAAAGAGTTGAGATGAAGCAAAAAAAAAACGGAAAAAAAGAGAGTTAAATAGAGGGGGGGGGGGGGCAAACCGGACTTGAATGGAAAGAAGGAGTGGAATCCACCCGCTCGACATTCGACTCATGTGGGTAGCTATTGATTTGGAACTGTATACGTTTTGTGTCATGTATAGATTACTAATTTTACAAAAAAATATGAAAAAAATATGATATTTTTGATCTTTATTTAATCAAATAAAATTAAAGTTTGGTTTAAAAAAAATAAAAGTATGGAAATATTTTGAATATTTCTCACAAGAAATTTTAGTAATTTTCAAATGCAACATTATTAATATAAAAATAGAAGATTTTGGCTACAAAATGATATCAAAATTATTGAAATCAACAAATTTTAAAGGAAGTTACGACGTTTTGAAAATTTTGAAAATTTCTCGTGTTCACCGCGAGACGCGTTTCAGGTTCTCGCGGTGAACACGAGAAACTTAGGTTATTTTCAAAAGCTTGTAACTTTTCTCAATATTGATCAATTTTTATAATTTTGGTCTCATTTTAAAGCCAATTTCTATTTCTATTGGAATTTTTGAGAAAATCCCGGATTAGTGCTGATTTTCTCAACGTAAAAGGCATTTTCTCACAACCTTTTGAAAATATCTTTCAAATTTTTAAGGGTGGAATTTCCAAAATATTTTTCGAGGTAAACATTTTTTAATATGCATTATACGTTTATGCAATTGTGACGTTGAGAAAATGTGGAAAAATATCTCGCAGTGAACACGAGAAAAACTAGGGGTCTCGCGGTGAACACGAGAAATTTAGGTGATTTTCAAAAGCTTGTAACTTTTCTCAGAATTCATGGATTTGCACGATTTTGGTCTCATTTTGTAGAAAATTTCTTTTTCTAAAAGATGATTTGAAATTCAAATAAATTTATTGAGAGATTGTGTATTTTAAATTCAATTCTTTCAACCTACTAAATTATTTCAAAATACAAATTTTATAACCAGACTTTTGTGATATTATGGAAAAAAATTAGTTTTTCTTCAAAATCAAGCTAAAATCATAAAAATCGATAAATTTTTAGTAAATTTAGGTTATTTTGAATAATCGTCAATTTCCCGTGTTCACCACGAGACATGCGTCTGAAACTCTCGCGATGAACACGAGACACGTCTTCAATTTTCAATTGCTTGTAACTTTTCAATAATTTTATTGATTTTTATGTTTTTAGGCTCATTTTGTAGAAAATTTCTTCTTCTTTCAGATTATTATAAATTCATTCAAAATTTTACAGATATTCTGCACCTTAAATGCAATTTTCTAAGCATTACCTCTAAGCCTAACTAGATTGAGAATTTCCTTAAAAAATAATTTAAAATTATCAAAAAAAACCATTTTCCCTCAAAATTTTGAAAGTACATAATATTCCAAAAAAAAAATGCTAAAAACTCACCATACTAGGCGTCCAACTCTTCTCGTCACACGACTCCTGTGTCCCGTAATAAATCGCTTCCTTATTCAGACGTGTGTGCCGAAGTGACGGAGCCGACGATTCGCTGAAAATAACAGGAAATAATTGTGAAGGAACGACTATTTTCGGGAGGTGGACTCTTTTTTTGAAATAGGTCAAAACAACCCAAACATTCTCATAAATTACATATTTGACACAATACGCGATAATCTGTATCTTATGCCTTCTAATGGCCAAAAATTGAAAGTGGAGGGATTGAGGATGACCCCCCTCCCCCACCCCCGTCCTATGAAAAATTGAAAGTGATTCGCCCATGTATTTTTGAAATCGGAACGGAACGTGTGGGGGATGAAACGACCGACAGACATACAACACATTTTGATGTTGGTAAGTGGGGAAACGAATTGTTTGTATTTACATTTTGAGAAGGAAAGAACGAAAATCGACGCACCTTGGAAGAGGAATCGGAACAAAATGGCCAACAAATATTTCACTTCTAATTTTATTTTTTTTACTTTTTTGGAATGTTGATTTGCCATTAGTGACGTCAAAATAAATTGTTATCAGAACAATAAATTCCATTTAATTTGGTTACTTAACTTTTAAATTTCTCCTCTCTTTGAATTTTCTTAAAGACAGGGTGTCAGAAGTTTTTTAATTGATTAAATTTTAGGTATCAGAAATTAAGTTCAAATTATTTTTGTTAAAGACAGAATGTCGGTTATTTTGGAAAAGTTTTTAAAAAAAAATTTCTGAAAATTTTTGAAAAAAGTAAATGGGGTTACTCAGAGAATTGAATTTAAAGTGCACTTTCTCTGAAAAAATGCGTTTCAGTTTACAATGAACTGATAGAAAAAGAAATTTCCTACAAAATGAGATCAAAATCATGAAAATCCAAGAATTTTGAAAAAAGTTACAAGCTTTTGAAAATTACCGAAATTTCTCGTGTTCACCGCGAGACCCTGAAACGTGTCTCGCGGTGAACACGAGAAATTTTCAAAATTTTCAAAACCTTGTAACTTCCTTTAAAATTTGTTGATTTTAATGATTTTGATATCATTTTGTAGCCAAAATCTTCTATTTTTATAATAATAATGTTGCTTTTGAAATTTGCTAAAATTTCTTGTGAAAAATATTCAAAAACATATTTTTTGCTTTTTTTGAATTTATATTTTTTTAAGGAAAATTAAATTTTATTTGATTAAATAATGAGCATCTATTGGAATAAATGCATTTAAACCTAAGAATTTTGTTCTTAATGGATTACCTTAATAAAAAAGAAATATTCAATCAAACGGGTAAAGTCTTCCTTAAAGACACTGTCCCACTTTTTTTTTCATTTCAATGAAAATCATCTATTTTTGTAATTCAGGAAGTTTGAAAATACCAAAATGTTCGCTATAAAATTTCCTTTCAAACAAGCTATATTTCATCGAAATTGCTCAACTGAGGGGAAAGTTACATTAAAACGAAAATCCGGGAGATCCCGCACTATACTTTCTTTAAAAAAAGTGCCAAAGGTTCACAATTTCCAGAGAACTTATTTATATATTTTCTAAAATGTCATAAGAAAAAAAAATGCGGAAAATTCAAACAAGTGCAAAAAAATGAGCCTCCAACGAAACTTCGCCTCATTAACACCAAGATCCTAAATGAGAGCCCGTCCGTTCTAATCCAAACGGCGAAAATCAAACAAAAGATCAAAAAACTGCTTCTTAATTTTTGTTCGATGAAAAAATTAGGAAAAAAAAAATGAAAACTCGGGATGAATACGAACCGGTTAAAGACAGAGGGAGAGAGAGAGAGGGAGAGAGCAAACGTCAGTTTTTTTCCCCCTTCAACTCGCCGCAATTCTTCAAGAGTATCAAATTACGTTCACTTCCCTTTCATGTGTTTTTTTTTCTGGCCCGTGGTCGTTTGAAACAATAATTCATTACTTTTTTTTTGGTATCAAGAATGAATGTGTAAAGTGGTTCTCTGAAAGGAGAAATGTTGCCAATTCTTGACTCATTCATCAATTTTCCACGGAACGGGAGAAATCGGAGATCATTTGAAATTACGGAGAATTATTTGAAAATTATGAATTCGTTGAAAAGTGATAATAAGGTGGCCAAAAACCTAAAAAAAACAACGGTGTTGTTGTGTAAATAACGAATGGTTTGGAGGTGAACCCGCGGGAGAACCCGATGTGTTTTGATATTTGGCAGGACTTGAACTTGAACGAGTATGGGTTGAAAGATGTTAAAATTATGGGATTTTCTGGAAAAATAGTTTTTTGCAAAACATTTGAAAAATTTCGAAATGTTCAAAAATTTGAAAAAATTTCTGAAAATTTATAACTTTGCTCTAAACCTTCGGATTTTTATAGTTTTTGGCTTAATATTCTGAAAAATTCCGTAGGTTTCTGAAAAAATACAAAATTTCCAGCATTTTAAGCCAAAGATCATAAAAATCCGTTGATTTGGAGCAGACTTATGAATTTTTGAAAAATTCAGATTTTTTCAAAAAATTTAAAAAATTCATAACTTTGCTCTAAACCCTCGGATTTTTATGGGTTTTGGCTTAAAATGCTGCAAAATTCCTCAGGTTTCTGATAAAAAACAAAATTTCCAGCATTTTAAGCCAAAGATCATTAAAATCCGGTGATCTGGAGCAAACTTATGAATTTTTTTCAAAAATTTTCAAAATTCACAACTTTGCTCTAATATCTCGGATTTTTATGGTTTTTAGCTTAAAACACTGAGAAATTCCCCAGGTTTCTGAAAAAATACAAAATTTCCAGCATTTTAAGCCAAAGATCATTAAAATCCGGTGATCAGGAGCAAACTTATGAATTTTTGAAAAAAATCAGATTTTTTCAAAATCTTCAATAACCGTGTTCCTTTAAATTACGGTAACTTTTCATAGAATTCATGAATTTTTATGATTTCGGTCTCATTTTGTAGGAAATTTCTTTTTCTATAAGATTAATTTAAATTCACAAACAAAGTTATTGAGAAATTGCGCACTTTAAATTCAATTCCCTCTACCTACTAAATTATTTCAAAAAACTAATTTTGTAACCAGATTTTTGTGATATTATGAAAAAAAATTAGTTTTTCTACAAAATGAGGCTAAAATCATAAAAATCGGTAAATTTTGAGCAAATTTAGGATAATTTGAAAAATCGACAATTTACCGTGTTCACCACGAGAAAAACGCCTGGCGGTTCTCGCGATGAACACGAGAAACGTCATCTATTTTCAAAGGCTTGTAACTTTTCGTTATATGTATTGATTTTTATGTTTTTAGGCTCATTTTGTAGGAAATTTCTTCTTCTATCAGATTATTATAAATTTAATCAAATTTTTCCAAAAGTTGTCTAATTTATATGCAATTCTCTAAACCATATAATTCTAATTTCAGTTTAAAAAAAAACATTTTTCACAAGCCAATACCACGAAAACGTAACTTCTTAATTAGTGTTCCTAATGCAAAGAAAATTTTCAATTAAACCCACCGTATCCTTCTAGCCGAATAAACCGGCGTTCTCGGCCCGGGCCTAACAACCGCCGGTCCACGAGCCGACCCATATTTATCGGCCACCCATGGACCACCCACCGCGAACTTAAGCATTTTGGAATTAACTAGTATTTCACAGGGAATAAATAGAAAAAAAAACAACAAGCTTCAAAATATTATTAGAATATAGTAGTGGTCCGCCGCCCTTTTCCCGAAAGGGGGCGTGGCCTAATGTGGCAGTCAATCAGCATGCACAAAGTGTACGTTGCAGACATGAGAAGCATATTTAGGGGGTGGAAAAAGAGAAGACAGAAGATTCTATTGTTGTTTTTCGGTTGTTTGGCAGAATAGAAATCAGCAAGAATGTCAGTTGTTCGGGAAGAAGAAGAAGAAGAAGAAGACGAATTTTGCAGCAAAAAAGTTACTTTTTTCTTGTATTATATAACTTTGTTAGAAGCGAAAACAACTGGATGTGTTTCGATGTGGAAATAGACAGAGATTCGTACTCTCAATTTAGATAATGTACATTTGAAATGGATATTTCTCTTGCCCCCCGCTTCTAATCAACGTAATAATAGTAATAAGGTTTCAAGAGCAGCCGGCATGCTCTCCCGGTGCCATTTCAGGTAAACAACAAACGAACACCCGGTTTTTGAGGATAATGGGAGGAAATTGGTGCGGAGGAGGGGGGGGGGGGGGGGGTATAATCTATAGGAACACCTGCAAATCGAGGTAATTGGAGGGGGGAATTCGAGAATTTCGGCTTTTTTTTGGTTGATGGCAAGAATTTAAGGGTGTGAAAAAATAGCTCTAAGGATTGGTGGCACCTTATCTTTAAGAATTTATTGGAAAAAAGTTTTTCCTGCTTTTACAAAATGAGACCTTATCTTTAACTTTCATAAAAATGGGACCTTGTCTTTAACTTTCATTAAAGTGGGACCTTGTCTTCAACATTACAGCTTTCATAGAAGTGGTACCTTGTCTTTAACATATCATTTTTCATTGAGATGGTACCTTGTCTTTAATATTACAGTTTTCATAAAAGTGGGACCTTGTCTTTAACGAAACGCTTTTCATGGAAGTGCTACCTTTTCTTTAACATAGCATAAAATTTTCATTGAGGTGGTACCTTATCTTTAAGATAGCACATTTCATTGCTGATTTCTTCAAATTTTCAATTTATTCCACCACAATTTTGAACCCCATTTTTAAAACAGCGATAACTTTTTCAATTCCAGACTAATCGCGCTGAAAATCTCCAAAAATGTAGAACTTTTAAAGCTCTTTCAAATGCTGTACTTAGCTTTTCATAACTCGTATTTTAAGTTGACGTTTTGGACGATTAAGTACCAAGTAACATTAGAAAAAACATTTTATCGTAAACTTTTTCAATTTAAAACTACTTATCCTAAACATATCGCAGAATTTATTCAATTTTTCATATTTCTGCTATTTTTCATTCTGAAAAAGTAAAAAAAATCAAAATTTTCAGTGATATTCCAATTTCTGGCACCTTATCTTTAAAGACCGAGTGTCACTTGTTTTTAAAGACATGGTGTCACCAAATTATTGAAGCTTCTCTTATCAATATTCCCATTTTCAGGAATATAGTTTTTTTTTTGTTAATAGTGACAGTTCCTTCACTTTTCGAACACTTAAAGACAATATCTCATCGCTGACATGAATCTGATTCCTCATCTTCGCTCCACTAAAAAAAACCTTTTAAACTTTGCACCCTCCCTCTCTGAAACCACCAAAAAATGATGGTTCCCTTGAGAGTTCCTCTTCTTTCTACACTTTCTGGTCATTTCCCCTTTTTTTCTCCTTCCACCCCCATATAGATATGTATAGATATGATGAATGATACATATGTATGTACATACTAAAAATTTGTGATGGAATTTTGCTCTCTTACATCATCATCAGGGGTGGGGGCTTTCCTACCCCGGAAATTGAATTGAATTGGTCGAAAAAATTTGGATAGGACATTATTTTGTGGCAAAGAGTGAGAGAGATGCTTTCATGCGTTGTAATATGGAACGGCAGCTGACAACAATGGACATAAATCATGAATGATAACCGAAGATAAGAAGCATGAAAGAAAACAACAACGATGTTTTTTTTTTAAATTTGAGCGAGAGAAAAGCGTGAAAAGCCCTGATTTATAATGACAGGGGGAAAATCCAGAGGTATTAGGGAGAAGGATTAGGGTCTGGGGGAACATGGCATAACCATGACATGAGTTATAATGATGAGTTTTGGCTTTTTCGTGGGGAACGGGGGTTTTTTGGGGGATTACGGAACATGGGGAATAACGAATGACTTTGAACTAAACATATAGTTTTATAAAGAGGAGTTAGAGCTTAAAGGCATTGTACCACCTTGAAAAAAGGGAGGAAAAATGACATTTAAAAAGCTTTAAATATTCCCTAAAAATAATGACATTTGTGAAAACTCGTGATTTTATTAATAAGCTGCATATAAATTGATGGAACATTGTCTTTAAGTGTTCCTACTTTTTTCCGGTTTTCAGATTTTTCCTCCATTTTTCCGGTTTACAAATAAATAAACAACGAAACAAAACACGAATCATGAAATTTTAATGATATCGCCTCGAAATAACTTCCGCGGAGGCGTTTTTGAGAAAAAAATCACGGATTTTTGGGTCATTTGGTAGTGGTCAAGAGTTTTTGAAGATTTCTCGTGAGAAATTTTATAATTTTCAAAAGCAACGTTATTATTTAAAAAATAGAAGATTTTGGCTACAAAGTGATGCCGAAATCATTGAAATCGACGAAATTTGAAGGAAGTTACAAGGTATTGAAATGTTTGAAAATTTCTCGTGTTGAACACGAGAGGTGTCACAGTTTCTCGCGGTGAACACGAGAAATCAATGAGTTTTAATTTATTTCTACATTTTTATAAAATTTATGATTTTGGCTACAAAATGAGATCAAAATCATTGAAATCCACAAATTTTAAAGGGAGTTACATCGTTTTAAAAATTTTGAAAATTTCTCGTGTTGACCGCGAGACGCGTTTCAGTTTCGCGTGTTGGATACGAGAAGTCAATGAGTTTTAATTAATTTCAACATGTTTATAAAAATAGAAGATTTTGTCTACACAATGATATCAAAATCATTGAAATCGACAAATTTTAAAGGGAGTTACATCGTTTTGAAAATTTTGAAAATTTCTCGTGTTCACCGCGAGAGCCGTTTCAGGGTCTCGCGGTGAAAACGAGAAATTTTGGTAATTTTCAAAAGCTTGTAACTTTTCACAAAATTCATGGATTTACATGATTTTGACTTCATTTTGTAGAAAATTTATTTTTCTATCAGATTAATGTAAATTCAAACAACATTTTTAAGATATTTTACACTTTAAACGCAATTCTCTCAAGCTACTAAATTATTTTATGCGGGAAAATACAAATTTTACCAAAAATATCCAAAAAAAAAGTCCAAAAACTCACCGAGAAGCATGATTATTGTTATTATTATTGTTCGGCTGAACCTTTTCAACATATTCCATCTGATCACTTTGATCATCTTTACACGTTGCAATGGTCACTTGCCAAACATTCACACATAGTCCTTTGATTTTCAAACATGCTTTACCAACTATTGCAGGCATGTCAACCATGCTTAAAAGTTGACGATTCAAGAAAAATTCAGAAATATAAATATATGGGTTCTCTTAAACTAATCGCGGATTATTTCGTTGTGTCGTCTTCATCGATTTTTTTTCTCTCTGAAGTTTAAAAAAGTGAATAAAGAAGGAAAAACGGGCGAGAAAAACAAAAGATTACGATCTTTGAGGGGAAAGGTATGGTACTGGGGTTGTGAAAAAGAGAAAAAACAATTGATATGAAATCGGGAGCATCCGAAAAAGGTTCGAAATTAGCATTTTCATGAATTTAAAATTCAGTACATCTGAAAAATATGAATTTGTCTATAAAATGAGATCAAAATCATGCAAATACAAGAATTTTGAAAAAAGTTACAAGCTTTTGTAAATTTCCAAAATTTCTCGTGTTCGCCGCGAGACCTTGAAACGCGTCTCGCGGCGACCACGAGAAATATCGGCGACTTTCAAAAGCTTGTAACTTTCTTTGAAATTTGTGCATTTCAATGATTTTGATCTCATTTTGTAGCCAAAAATTCTATTTTTATAAAAATGTAGAAATAAATTAGAACTCATTGATTTCTCGTGTTCGCCGCGAGAAACTGTGACGCCTCTCACGGTGAACACGAAAAATTTTGGCTATTTTCAAAACGTCGTAACTTCCTTTAAAATTTGTCAATTTTAATGATTTTGATCTCATTTGGTAGCCAAAATCTTAAATTTGTAAAAAAATTAGCAATAAATTAATATTCATTGATTTCTCATGACCAACACGAGAAACTGAGACGCGTCTCGCTGTGGACACTAGAAATTTTGGTAACTTTCAAAAGCTTATAACTTTTCTGAAATTTAGGTGATTTTCATGATTTCGGTCTTATTTTGTAGGAAATTTATTTTTCTATAAGACCATCTTAAATGTACTAAAACTTTCGAAAAGCATATCTAGTCTAAATGCATATTTCTCAACCTTATCAAGGTACTACGTTGTTTTGGAAAATAAAGCTTTAACAGTCTTAAAAACCGTTCTGAATGCTCCCGATGTCAAAAAGTGAATATTTGAAGAGGAGAGCTCCCGCAAGTAATAAAAACATTAAAAAATCAAAAAAATCATGTGGTTTAGCAAGGAAAAAAGACCCAAATTAGACCGATAACAAAACCGCACCAATTTAGATGGAACACACATTGTTTTCTCAAGAGAATATTATGTATATTCCCCCCAATACGGTTTTTTCTCTCTCTCTCTCTCTTTTCAGGGTCATTGAGGAATGGGTAAAAACGAAGATGAACATGATGATGGAAATTAAATTAAGATATGGGAAAGAGGAGAAGATGGTCATATATATTCAAGATGGTTTCGGGTGGTGTACTTACTCTCTTCAAAAAGGAATTGGAAAAAAAAATGAAGAAGAACCAACAGCCGGTACATTCCAAGGCAACGGATGTTTTGGGGGGAAGGGGAAAAGAAATGATGAATTATTGGTACTTAACAGTTATTGGGTCGAGAGTATTTGATTTCTTGAATCTGATGGCGTTTTAACCTAGATATAAGCCCCTCTTTAAAGTACGCAAGAAATATCAATCAAGTTGGGAACATTTTTTTGAAAACATTTGAGAAAAAACATATAATAATCGAGGGAAATGAAGAAAAAAGATCTTCAAGACTTGTTTTTGGTTTGTTGGACAATAATTGGCTAATAACATGGCTAAGAGTAAGTGCGGGAGGATCCGAAATGTTCGTAGATAATTGAACAATGTCTAGACACGAAAAAATATACATAAAATATCGTTCTGAGTTAAATTTTCCACTTAAAAATTAGGAGGAGAACTCAAAAATTTGGATATTTACAAAAAATTGACATAACTTTGGAACTAATTGGCAATTTTAGACAAGTTTTGCGCCAATAGATTCCTCGCAAAAAACTGATTAGAAATATCATAAAAATTTTGATTTTTAGTCAATTAGCGGTGAAGTTATGATCTATTTTAGGCAAGCTACCGGAAATAGTGTGCAAGTGCGCTCTAATGAACATAACTTTTGAGCGAGTAGATCAATTTTAACGATTTTGGTACCAATCGCTTTCTCGCAAAACACCGATTTGAAATATCATACACATATTGATTTTTTATCTGTTTGAAACGAAATTATGACATATTTTCGACAAGCTAAATAAAATTATGACACGATTTCGAATAGAAACAAGAGAAATCAAAAAAAATTAATATTTTCAAAAATTGACATAACTTTGGAATTATTTGACCATTTTCGACGAGTTTTATACCAATCGATTCCTCACAAAAAACTGATTCGAAATGGCATAAGCATTTTGATTTTTCGTTCATTAAAAACGAAGTTATGACCTATTTTAGACAAGCTACCAGGATTCGTGTGCAAGTGCGCTCTAATGGACATAACTTTTGAGTAAGTAGATCAATTTTAACGATATTAGTACCAATCGATTTCTCGCAAAAAACGGATTCTAAATGTCTTAACATTTTGATTTTTAATCCATTTCAAATGAAGTTATGACCTATTTTAGACAAGCGACCAGTAGTCGTGGGCAAGTGCGCTCTAATGAACATAAGTTTCGAGTAAGTAGATCAATTTTAACGATTTTGGTACCAATGGATTTCTCGCAAAAAGCAGATTTTAAAAACTAGTTGATGACGATAAAAAATTAAAAACACATGATTTCGAATAGAAAAAGTAAAAGAACTCAAAAATTTGGATATTTACAAAAAATTGACATAACTTTGGAACTAATTGACCATTTTCGACGAGTCTTGCGCCAATCGATTCCTCGTAAAAAATCGATTATAACAATCGAAGAAAATTCAAGTTTCGTCCATTTTTAACAAAGTTATGATCTTTTTTTAGGGAAGATTTGCAAATGCACGCTATTGCACTAGTTGTGTTTCAGTTAATGCCAAATTCGTTTAATGAACGGGTACAGAATTAATTTCTTTTTTTTTTCGTGTTGATACCAAAAATGTTAAATTTGTTCTATAATTCTCAAAAACACCATCTTAAAGACAAGGGACCATTTTTTTCTTTAAGACAAGGGGCAATGTTTTTTCTTAAAGACACGGTGTCACTTAAAGATAAAATTAGTTGCATAAAGAGAAAAACTGCCAAGAGTCAAAGCTACCAAAAAAGAAGATAGTAGTTTTCAACCAACTGACCCCATGTCTTTAACGAAATCCAAAGAAGAATATACATAAAACTAAAAAGAAACAATATCTAGATCCAAAATAAGAAAAAGCTAACTAAATCCAATTCCAAATCCCTTTAATCAAAAAGTTGGTGTTCAATTCTAAACCTGAAATTCAAAAAGGCGCCAAAACCATAGTACATAAACTGAATGGCATCCCAATTCCTAATTCTTCTTCGTTCACATTAAAATTCCGCGCACTAGCCATATACACTTCCACCCATAATTGCCTATTGCAGAAATGGTATGACAAAAACATTAATAAATAGGTAAAGCCGCAAAAAAAGCGTGACCAAAGAAAGAGAAGGGAAAAATAACATGGTATTTAGTGAAAGACGGCTGGAACTGGTTCATTTCTAACAACATGTATAAAGTCCATTAGAAAAGATACATAAAAAGAACTAGATGATCGGAAAAGATCTTTGAAAAAACCAAAAAGAGCCCAGAGGAGCTCTTTTTGACAGCTCACTAGAACAACTCCCGAAATTCATCCTGTCATCGCATTTTTTTCACTTCATTATCGCAGCGGGAGGAATCGGAAATGTCTCGGGAGGGGGGGGGGGGGGGGGATCTAGATTTGTGTACGTAATTGGTGGGTTATGGGAGCCCGAGATAACCGACAAATAAATTACGATCAGGCAAGAAAAAAGTGTATATCTCAGTTTTTTCCGACGAAAACGCAACAACTAGAATGGAATTCCGTCAGGGGCAAAAAAAAAGGAGGCGAATCGAATCGACCACCGGATTCGACCATTGGCTTTTAATTTAGTGTTTGTCCCCGGGCGGTGGCCCCCCTGAAGAAACATATGCGCCGCCATACACACTCAAGTGCAAACAAATCACCTAGAGAGACAACGGGCTTGCATAAAAAGCATTTATATTATTAATATATTGGGAGTTGGATTTGAATTGAGGAATAATAACAACAATATTTAGGTTGAACATGGAAAACAACAATGTTTTGTTTTGTGTAAATAACGAATGGTTTGGAGGTGAACGCGCGGGAGAACCCGATGTGTTTTGATATTTTATTGGACTTCAACTTTTAGAGAATAGGTTAAACGATCATAGGATTTTCTGGAAATATAATTTTTGCAAAACATTTGAAAAATTCAGAATTTTACAAAAAAAAAATGAAAAAATTCCGAATTTTTCAAAAATTTGAAAAAAAAATTTAGAAATTCATAACTTTGCTGTAAACCCTCGGATTTTTATAGCTTTTGGCTTAAAATGCTGAAAAATTCCTCAGGATTCTGAAACAATACAAAATTCCCAGAATTTTAAGCCAAAGATCATTAAAATCCGGTGATCTGGAGCAGACTTACGAATTTTTGAAAAAATCTGATTTTTTTCAAAAATTTCAAAAATTCATAACTTTTCTCTAAGCCGTCGGATTTTTATGGTTTTTGTCTTAAAAAGCTGAAAAATTCCTTAGGTTTTTGAAAAAAATACAACCTTTCCAGCATTTTAAGCTAAAGATTATCAAAATCCGGTGATTTGGGGGAGATTTATGAATTTTTGAAAAATGTTGCATTTTTAAAAATTTAAAAAATTCATAACTTTACTCCAAACCTTCGAATTTTTTTGATTTCCGGCTTAAAATTCTGGACGTTTTCTCAAGTTTTTGGAAAAAATACAACATTCCAACGTTCTAGCCAAAAAATGACAAAAATCCGTCCATTTTCAGCGAACATATGCATTTTTGAAAATTCGGCTGATATTTTCGATTTTTTCAAAAATTTCAGAATTCTGTCATAAATTCATAATACAATTTGGATTTTCCAGAATCCTGAGAAAATTTCCAACGTTTTGAGTCAAAAATTAAAATAATCCGTTACTCTAGCCCGGAGTTATGAATTTTTGAAAAATAAGGTTGAAATTTAGTAGTTTTTAAAATAGCGTTAGATTTCGGATATCTTGATGAAGTACATGTTAGTTTAAATTTTAACCAGAATTTTTAAAAATTTCAAGAAATTTCCAACATTTTAAGCCTAAAATCAAAAAAATCCAAAAACAAATTTCTAGAATAATTCAAGTTTGAAGAACAAGGAACGCATGCAATCGTTTGAATTGATAAGAAAATATATATCTTCTTTTAATCAAATCAAATCATATATATATATATCTCTATAAAAACAAAAGAAAATGATACAAAAGATGGGGGGAAAATAGGAATATAAAATGAATACTTAAAAGTAGCACATAAGATGCGCTTTATTTGATTTGAGGCAGAAAAGTGACGAGTGCAAATAAGGCAATTTGATACAAACATTCATTCTCTTCCTCACCAACCATCACTAACTACATCAAGAAATGCTTTTTGCTTACCTGTCTGTACAATAATCACGATGAAATCTTGGCGACAATGGTGTTCCACCAATCGATGCACAAACCACCGCACCATCCGATGAATATCCCAACTGATCAGATGTTTCAGTATCATGTCGGGCGGCACTTATCAGACGCCGCGCGAGCATTTGTCCGCTAGAAAAATGGGAAACAAAATGAAACGAAAAAAAAAGAGGAAGTGACATGCTTAACGAAACAAAGTGTAGTTTTAAAATATTGATAAGAAGGGGAAAAAATGATGACATGATCAGTTTATGAACTGAATTTCGATGTATTAATTCTTATCTTTGAAATTTCTTCACCTTTTCATGAACTGCCAATTTATGGTTTATTTGCAAATAAACTGAAAAACAATACATTTCTCTACAAAATACGCCAAAAATCATGGAAAAATATGGATTTTGAAAAAAGTTATGAGGTTTTAAAAATTTATAAATAAAATTTCTCGTGTCCACAACGAGAGACTGATGCCAGATTCTCGTGGTGAACACGAGAAATTACACACTTTTTCAAATTCACGTAACTTTGTTAGATGTTTATTGATTTTTATGATTTTGATCGCATTTTGTAGAAAAATTCTTTCTTTTTCATAATATCATAAAATGTAGATCGAAATATTTTGAAAACCGTGTGATATTTATCTAAACAAAAGTGGTGTCTAAAATTCTAAAGATTTATTTAAAAAAATATAAAATTGTAAGGACACTTCCACTGCCGGGAGATATTCAAAACACTTTTCTTGATGAACTAGAGAAATATTTCCGAAATTTTTAAGAGATATATGCTTTTTTTTAATTGAGTTTTATTTCGAAATAATTTTTTTTAAAAGTGTCGAAAATTGAAAAACAATTAATTTCTCTACAAAATGCGCCAAAAATCATGGAAAAATATTGATTTTAGAAAAAGTTATACGGTTTTAAAAATTTATAGAATTTCTCGTGTTCACCGCGAGAAACTCGTCTCAGTTTCTCGCTGTGAACACGAGAAATTACACACTTTTTCAAATACTCGTAACTTTGCTCGGAATTTATTGATTTTTATGATTTTGATCGCATTTTGTAGAAAACATTGTCTACTTTCGAAAAATGTATAAAATTTAGACCTTATCAAATCAGAAATCTCATTTTTTGAGCATTTTTGGGAGTCATATTAAAAAAAAGTTTTTTGCAAATTTTCAAGAAAGTATTTTCTTAATCTTCAAAATTTAATACCTCGATGGCAAATCCGGTGAATCAGCAGTGGTCGTTGTATACCTCGACGAATCAATCGAAGGCGTATGTCCCGAAAAAGTCGACCTCAAAAACGACGATTTCGACAACGATCGATGAAATTTCCTCTGTCCATTCGCCTTCCGATGCTCCGCTTCTTCCATCGTTTGATACTCCGTCCGTCCGGAATACCGAAATTTGCTTCCGACGTTGAAAATCCTCTTCTGCTCCGTTTTCGGTGGCACCTTTAAGCGGAAGAACGTATGCTGCTCGATACAACATTTCCACAATTGTTTGCATGATTTTGGCGAGCAAATGTTGAAGATGATGAGGAGTTCTTGATTATCATTCGTGTCGGAAGTGACTTGCACGAAAAATTGCTTTTTTCGAAAGCTTAGCTTCATTATTCGCGACCAGATGAATTCGTTCATTTTCATTCCATCGTGAAACACTTTCATACCGATCGATCCTATGCCTATTTCGATTGGGAGTCCGTTCGCATCCTGTAGAAAAATATTATAAAAATAAGTATATTCTTTAAAGACACGGTGTCATTGAAAATTTATTTTTTTCGACTGAATTCCAAATTTTCAAAAATGTGGCATGAGAGGTAAAATTTCTGACAACCTGTCTTTAAAAATGAAATATCCACGCTCAACAAATCTCAAATCAGCTAAAATTTGGTACACTAGTTTAAAAAGTTCTTTATTTCAAGCACACAAATTTTCAGATCCAAATACAAAGTTTGAACCAAGTTATGACCCATCAAATTCAAGTTTCTAAGCATTTCTCGCTCAAAATCGATCGATATTCGTCCAAAACTCGAATTTGGAATTAAAAATTGAAAAATTACAATGAAAATGAATAAAAAATTTTCGAAATTTTAGACATATCTATCTGGTAGATATTGTATTCGAAAAATATTTTTTCAAAATTTCGAGAAATCCTGAAAAAAATCGAAAAAATTTAATTTTCGAAACTTTTTACTGAATTTTTGTGGAGTGCATTAGATTGTGGAAAAAAACGATTTTTTTACAATTTCCAGGAAATTGGGTTAAAAAACTAACTGACACCATGTCTTTAAGGGGGAGGGGGGGACTAACTTCCCAAAAGTTAGTCCCCCATTCATTTTTGGCACTTTTTTTTGTGACTTTCACAAATTTTTTGATTTTTTTGTTGTAATAGTGGGTTGGTATGGTCAAAATTCTTTTTTTTTTTCGATTGAATTCCAATTTTCCCAAAATAGGACATGATTAGACTTTCAGAGGTGAAATTTCTGACACCTTGCCTTTAAAAATGAAATAACCACGCCCAACAAATCTCAAATCAGCTAAAATTTGGTCCACAGGTTCAAAAAGGTATTTATTTCAATACCACAAATTTTCAGTCCCAACTACAAAGTTTAAAGCAACTTATGACTCATCAAATATAGAATTTTTAAGATTCTTGCTCAAAATCGATCGATATTCGACCAAAAGTCGAATTTGGATTTAAAAATTGGAAAATTCTAATGAAAAACAAAATTCTCAAAATTTTTTGTGGATTGCATTGGATTTATGAAAAAAGAAGAAATTTTTTTTTACAATTTCAAGTAAATGACACCATGTCTTTAAGGTGCGATGGGGACTAACTTCGCAAAAGTTAGTCCCCCTTGCATTTTTTGCACTTTTTTGTAACTTTCACAATTTTTAAAGATTTTTTGTTGTAATAATGTGTTTATATGGTCAAAATGAGTCAATTTCAAACGTTCCCAACTCACCCTTCCATCATAAATATCCATCCCATACATCTCTAACCTTCTGGCATGATCCAGAAAATTAAACTCAGCTTCTGCAGGCGTTTGACCTCTGGAAATTGATCTTCCTAGAAAATTCGCAAAAAAAAATTTAAGCATACATATGTAACTGATGTAATTCTGCAACCCTTTCCGAGAAATCATCGGGATGCGTCGGGGCGAACTTCAATTTGTAACAACCACATGTTTTTGAGGTGTCGTGGTCTTTTTCGTCGAAATCTCCGCAGTCTGCTGGAAAGAAAAAAACGTGGATTTTTGATTTTTTAAAAAAATATATAAATAAATTTACATTGTACTGCATAACTCGCTAAAAGTGCCAAGGAACCTTCATTACATGGAAGCTTTCCATCGAAAAGATTAAGTCTGACTTGCAAAAATAGATGATATCTGAAAAAATGAAATTTTGACGAAAACTTGGAATTTGAAAGGAGTTTCACATGAGACCAATTTCATTAAAAAGAACTCATCCTGAAGGCTAAGAATCTGATAATTTTAGCTGCTAACATGAGCAATGGAGCAAGTTATAGCACGCCAAAATCCAAAAATTTGCCAAAAAATCAAACTTTGAAGAGCTCTAACTTGGCTCAAACTCAATATTTCTGGATAAAATTTTGAGATTATCATAACAAAACTATTCTCAACAGATCTGCCAAATTTCAGCAAATTTGGTGGAAAAAATTTTTTTTCACAAAAGAGGAGTTTTCAACAAATTTCAACCAAATTTTCTGAAATTTGGCAGATCTGTTGAGAATAGTTTTGTTATGATAATCTCAAAATTTTATACAGAAATATTGAGTTTACTAAATATGGCTTTTTTATGATAACCTGAAAGTTTTATCCTGAAATATTAAGATTGAGCCAAGTTAGAGCTCTTCAAAGTTTCATTTTTTTGCCAATTTTCAGATTTTGACGCTCCATTGCTCATCTTAGCAGCTAAAATTAGCAGTTTTTGAAAGCATTTCCTATACCAGCGTAAAATTCTCTTTAAAATGAGCTATGTTTTATTAAAAAATCTGAGAAAAAACGCTTCAGGTATTAACTTACCTTGTATACTCCTCCCTTAACTTCGCCGGATCATTTACATAAAACTTCACACGAAAATATAAATGATAAGGTGGACAAAGCATCTGTTTTCTGACAATTTTGGCAGGGTCTAGCCATTTCTGAAAATATTTTTTAAAATATTATCTTTTTTGAAATAAAATCACCTTCTGCTGGATGTCTGTCGATGAGTCGACAACCACAAAAATCAGTCCAAAGTAGTCTTTTTCAATTAGTTCTAGATAATTGTAGACCTTTTCGAGAAGAACGTATCCTAGGGCGTTTTTCTGAAATGTGATTAGAATCATGGAATTCCGTGAATTTGAAGAAAAGTTAAGAATTTTTGAAAAATCTGATTTTTTTCAAAATTTTGGAAAAAATAATTTTCAAAAAATAATAACTTTCGTCTACATTTATGGATTTTAATGATTTTTGGCTTGAAATGTTGGAAATTTTCTCAGGATTCTGAAAAAATCCAAAATTTATTATGAATTTAAGATGGTATTCTGAAATTTCTGGAAAACTTGACAATCTCAAATTTTCAAAATGCATAGGTTCGCTTAAAATGGACGGATTTTGTATCATTTTTAGGTTAGAACTTTGCAAATTTGTATATTTTCAGAAAAAGGAGGCATTTTTGAGCATTTTAAGCCAAAAATCATAAAAATCCGAAGGTTTAGAGCAAAGTTATGAATTTTTGAAATCAGAAAAAAAATCAGTTAAGTTTGCTCCAGATCAACGGATTTTTATGATCTTTGGCTTAAAATGCTGGAAATATTTTGATTTTTCAGACACCTGAGGAATTTTTCGTCATTTTAAGCCAAAAATCATAAAAATCCGAGTATTTAAAGCAAAGTTATGAATTTTTTGAAAAAAGCTGCATTTTTCAAAAATTCATAAGTTTGCTCCAGATCACCGGATTTTTATGATCTTTGGCTTAAAATGCTGGGAATTTTTTGATTTTTCAGAAACCTGATGAATTTTTCAGCATTTTAAGCCAAAAACCATAAAAATCCGAGCATTTAGAGCAAAGTTACGAATTTTGAAATGTTTTGGAAAATTCAGAATTTTTCAAAAATTCATAAGTTTGCTCCAGATCACCGGATTTTTATGATCTTTGGCTTAAAATGCTGGAAATTTTGAATTTTTTCAGAAATCTGATGAATTTTTCACCATCTTAAGACAAAAACCATAAAAATCCGAGCATTTAGAGCAAAGTTACGAATTTTGAAATGTTTTGGAAAATTCAGAATTTTTCAAAAATTCATAACTTTGCTCCAAATCACCGGATTTTTATGATCTTTGGCTTAAAATGCTGGGAATTTTTTGACTTTTCAGAAACCTGAAAACTTTTTCAGCATTTTAAACCTAAAACCATAAAAATCCGAACTTAGATAAAATAAACCTAGGCGCGGTCGAATTCGACATATTATTTTTTAAAAAACTTTCATAAATGTACAAAAAAACAATCTATCCGTTTGTCCATAATGACTAATCAATTCAATTTATGGGGGAGGGATACATGGAATGAGAGGGTACAGAGATAAATGTGTATGTGTGGGGGAGCCTATATTAGTGATATTGTAATTTGGAGAGATTTAGAATCTTGTATACGTGACTATACAAGAAAATTACGAAGTTAAAATATATCTGTAGATAGACTTAAATTTTGAGTGTATTAAGGTACATAAGGAAAGTTAATAAAACCAGCGAATTAAAGTTATGAATTTAGAGCAAAGTTATGAATTTTTAAATTTTTTCAAATTTTTGAAAAAAAGCTTAATTTTTCAAAAATTCATAGGTTTGCTTGAAATTGACGGATTTTGAATCACTTTCAGGAAGCAACATTGCAAATTTGTATTTTTCCAGAAACCCAAGAAATTTTTCAGCATTTTAAGCCAAAAAGCATGAAAATCCGAGTGTTTGGAGCAAAGTTATGAATTTTTAAATTTTTTAAATTTTTTGGAAAAAAGCTTAATTTTTCAAAAATTCGTAGGTTCGCTTGAAATGGGCAGATTTCTATCATTTTTTTGCTAGAACGTTGGAAGTGTTTTTATTTTTCAGAACCCTGAAAAAATTTTCAGCATTTTAAGCTAACAATCATAAACATCCGAGCATTTAGAGCAAAGTTATAAATTTTTAAATTTTTTTTTCAAATTTTTCAAAAATTCATAAGTTTGCTCCTGATTAGCGGATTTTTATGATTTTTGGCTTAAAATTCTGGGAATTGTTTGTTTTTTACGAAACCTGAGGAATTTTTCAGCATTTTGAGCCAAAAACATAAAAATCCGAGCGTTTAGAGGAAAGTTATGAATTTTGAAATTTTTGAAAATATCAAAATTTTCAAAAATTCATAAGTTTGCTCCAGATCACCGGATTTTTATGATCTTTGGCTTAAAATACTGGAAATGTTTTGAATTTTATGAAAATAAACAAAATCCAACATTTTTAACAAGGAAAACTCAAGTATGGGCCTTCAAAGTGGCCGAAAAATACAAATTTAACAGTCGATATATTTTCTTTATAAAAACCACCCACCTCAATCTCAAAATGATACTTAGACCTGTCCAAAAACGACACCGTACACCTTATATGATTCGCGGCGACTGCTGCCTGTTTCTCAGGCGATGAGCAAATCGCCTCACTCATCTGAACATCATAACTATTCGCACCCAAACGCATTTCTCACGTCATTTTAGGGACACCCTGAAACGAAAAAAATTATATAAATAAAAAAATTATTTTTAAGCAAGATGAAGAAGGAAGGAAATATAATAAATCAATGAAGCATAAACTTGTACAACTTTTTGAAGTAGGGGAGAACATTATAAAAAAATAACTAAGATTCAGTGGCTGGGTCCAAAGAATACATTTTCCCCCAATTCATTTGTCCGTAGTCTTTTTTTTTGTTTTTTTTTCTAAAAATGGCATGATGAAAGAGGATTGTGAAACAGGAAAACGATGACAAATTGAAGGCAATTTGAATGACTATCAGGGGAAATATTTTGGAAGGAATAAAAAAAAAGAGGAATTTCGTATTTTTGAGTGTGAAATTTAGAACAATATATTTTTCTTGGGAGATGATCGAATTATGATGAAAAAGGCCTTTATATTATGGTTTTCGATTCGGGAAATTTCATATTAATCAAAAAAAAAGGAGGAAAAAACAAAAATTTTGAATGTGGAATCGAACCTTTGACCTTCCGCACGAAGAGCAAAATCGCTACCTTTGCGCTAACCGAACCACTGCGGTGCAAGATGCAAATTCGATACTTATTCATGCGTTCTTGGCAATTTTTGGATCGCTTGGTTTTTTAAATGAAAATGTAAATTCATATGATAAATTTTAGAAAAAAAAATTTGTTTTCGTTCAAAAACGTATTTTTTGAAAAAATTCACGTTTTTTCGAAAATTGACATGTGTTTTCATGTTTTAGTCTTTTGAACGCTTATTTTATATTTACCGTGGTGTACTATTACCGAGAAAAACCTCACTCCCTTATAAAATTCAGAAAAATGCTTCTGGAATTAAGTTAATAATTCAATTTACATCACTAATTTCAATTTTCAGAAAAGTAATTAAGTTGATCTTTTATTTGACTAGAAAAATATTTTATTTTCGATTATTTTATCTCGAAAGCGGGTTTTGTATTCAAACCTAAGCCTAGAATTCAAAAAAATAATGAAAAAAAAACGTGGAAGGAATCGAACCCTTGACCTTGTAAACGATAAGCAAAATTCATACCGACTGCGCCATTCAGCACACGTGGTGATAGTTGCAAATTCAATAGACATGGATCCGCACTTTTAGATTTTTGCTGCATATATTTTTTCTTTGAAAATTGGAATTTATATGATAAATTTAAAAAAAAAAACAAGTTTTATTTTGAAAATTGAAATTTCTCAATTTTCTGATCAGAATTTCCCAAAAATGTTCAAATTTTCCACAAAAAAATTGGAAAAGCCGAAGAAGGTTCCTTTTTTTCACAAAAAAAGACATCACCCAAATGAATCCAAATTTTCCTGACATTGAAGAAAAAAAGGGGTTAAAAGTGGTTTAGTGGAGGTTTTTCCAAGAGTCAAACAAGGCAAGTGCATCCTTCTTTTGCTTCTTCTTCTTCTCGGTCTTATTCTCCTTCTACCAAAAAGCCGATTACGAAGAAGAAAATGAACGAAATGAAGAAGGAGCTGCGGGAAATAGTAGGGTCGGAGAGAAACAGAGGAAAAGAAGAGCGCCGAACATTAAGTTATGATATAATTTAATAAGTGGTAAGTTGAAACTCGTCATCATCGGAGTGAGTCAAAAGTCTGGTGAACAAATTTTGAGAACTATGTTGTGTTCTTGTTTTTTTTTGTTCTTCTCCTCCTGGATTAAATAAAATTTCATGAGAATTGCTCAAGGATTAGACAATTGTCGGCTTTTCAAGAATTTTTGTAGGTGCCGGGGAAATGTGCAAAGAAATTCTGCAAAAGAACCTAGTAATTCTTCGAAATAAGATTATATTTGCTCAGAAACAATACAAATATAATTTTTATCATACATTTTACACGTAAATTAACTTTTTTGACTTGAATTTTCGATCGTGAAAATTTTGACGGTGCGCAGGCGCCTATATTAAAATTACCCTCCGCCCCTTAGTTGGTCGGTTGGCGCATATGGTAGCGCTTTTGCTCATCGTGCGAAAGATCAGGAGTTCGATTCCTCTCACTAGCATTTTTGTTTTTTTCTAACGAATTTTTGGTAAATATTATGTTTCGGAGTTAAGAAATCGAAAAACTAATTTTTTCAGTGCAATAAGATTATTTTTCTGATAATTTAAATTTAATTTGTGACGTAAACTTTTAAAAAAACTATAACACAAATTTTATTTGATTAATAAACATTAGAAATAATTTTTGAATTCGTTAGAATATCTCAAAAGGGTTTCTCTTTCTATTTTCTGAAAAAAAAATTTTTTTTTTCAAATTTTTTTTCGTACAAAAATCCAAAATCATCAGCCACTAGAAATCGGCCAGAACGCACGCACCTCTATCGAGTTTCAACTAATTGCATATGTTGCCGCATGGCGCAACTGTTAGCAGTTTTGTTCGCCGTGCAGAAGGTCAGGGGTTCGACCCTCACAGGTAGTTTTTTTCTTTTTTCCTCTTTTTTTCCCAAAAAAAATTCAAAAATATGAATAAACAAGTGTCCATTTCAAAAAAGAAACCCGAAAATGTTTCGAAGTACGCCAAAATCCGCTCCCCCCTTTTTTGCTCCTCCTTCTCTCCATTTTTCCGGCTCCTTTTATAAAATGCACACAAATCCCTTGAGAAGTTACGAGAAGGAACGAAAAGCAAAAAAAAACGGAATTTAGTTTCACTTTTTCGATCCTGAAAGGCAACAACAACAACAACAAAACCCAGTGATGTATTGGTCACTCGAATTTTTGAGAGAGAGGGGTTTCAGTTGGAATTTCGAGAACAAACCAAAAAAAAAAAGAAAAAAAAGCGAATTGGAAAATGAAAAGCGAATGAGGACAAAATAATGATGAGGGGGCAACAAAAAATGGCAAATTGAAAACAGATTGACGGTGATTGTGTTATATACTTTAAATAAATATCTTATTCGCGAGTCCCCCCTTCGAGACTTGCAATAATTGGGGGAAACGTTTTCTTTTTCTTTTTTGTGACCTTTTTCTACCAAAAAAAGCTAGAAATTGGCCAATTTGTTCATAGGTGGATAAAAAATGTTGAAAATTCAACTTTTTTGGGTATTTGGGCTTGTAATCCATGTATACGGTAGTTAGGAATTTCAGGTTGAAGGGGCAAAGAAAAAATAATAAAATGCTTAAAATTAACTATTTTTATCATCGAAATTTAAAAAAAAATCGTTAAAGACAGTATGCTATTAATTTTAAAAAATTTCCTGGAAATCATCATAAAATCTGGAAATTTCAAAAAATTCAAAAAATGTTGAAATTCACTTTTTCCAAAAATTTGAAAATAAAATCTTTAAAGACAGTATACTAAACTCTTTAAAGATATTATACTATTTAAAATTAATAGTGTACTGTCTTTAACAATTTTTTTTCAAATTTTTGGAAAAAGCGAATTTCAACAATTTTTGAAATTTCTGAAATTTCCAGATTTTTTTCGAAATTCCGAGTTTCCCAAAAAATCTAAAAGATTGAGAAATTTGAAAAAAATCTTTAAAGACTGTATATTATTAATAAAAAAACAACATTTCCTTGAAATCATCATAAAATCTGGAAATTTCATAAATTTTTGAAATTCGCCTTTTCCAAAAATTTGAAAAAAAAATCTTAAAAGACAGTATACGATTGAAAATTAATGGTATACTGTCTTTAAAGATTTTTTTCACATTTTTGGAAAAAGTTTAAAAAATTTTCTGAAATTTCCAGATTTTATGATTAGTTTCATTAAATTTTTGAATTCTAAAAGATTTATAAATTTGAAAAAAAATTCCAAATCTTAAAAACCCAGCGTTTTCAAATTTTGAGTATTTTATTAAAGACAGGGTGTCAGGTCACAAAATTTTTTTTTGAAAATAATGAAGATATTTTAGGTATTTTGACTTGTTTCTCAAAAATTCAAATCGGAAAAGTTCTTAAAGACAAGGTGTAACTTTAGGGGTTTGAATGAGGACCAGATAGGCTATAAATGTTGCCTAATCGATTTGAAATTCAATTTTATACACCTAAGTCAAAAAATTTGCAAAAATGGGGAAATAAGGGCACCCGGAATCGAACGTTGCGGAAATTTTAAACGTTTTTGAAGCCAAAGTTCGATTTCGGGTGCCCTTAGTGAAACAAATTGGCTTAAAGACAGAGTGCTACTAAATGTGAAATGTTAGCAAGATATTCAAACCACGATGTTGCAAGAGCGCTCTAATGCAAATATATCATTTTCGACCAGTTTCTTGAAATTGTAGGTTTTTAAAATTATTGATTTTAATCAAAATTATTTTGAAAAAAATATTAAGTGCTAAATAAACATTCAGACCCCTCTAGAACCTATTTTTATGCTGAAAAAGTGTTTTTTGCTGAAATTTTAGAGAATATTCAAAATTTTCTTGCAAAATATTGTTGAAAACGTTCAGAAAATGTCATTAGAAAATAGCAGCTTCGAAAAAAAGAAACAATTAGCAAAAAAAGGGGCCCATTTGGGCAAAAACTTGAAAAAATGTTCCCCCTAAACATAAATTTCGAAAAAATGTCAAAAAGGTCGTAGTAGCACATAAATTGTTTCCTCGGAAAATTTGTATCGAACACTAAAACCTTGATGATGATATGAAAGAGAGAGGGAGTGGAATGCTTTCATTCATTCTCGCCTCGCCCCGGGAATCTCTTATAGTATATGGGTGTGTAATGCTAGAAGAAGGCCAAGAAGTAATAAAAAGTGCTCAATCTCTACGGACAGCCGAGAAAAGAGGGAGGGAGGGAGGGAACCCTCACTTTTCATTTCTTGAGTTGTTAGTGATTTTTAGGATCGCAAAAAAAAAAGAGATATAATACTTACAACCAACAACACGTTTTATGAGATTTGTCGGAATTTTGAAATTTATTACAGGTCAATTACATGTTTTTTTGGCGGCTTAAAACGTTAAATTGAAAATTTTTTGAGATTTATTAGGAAAAGGGAAAATGTCTCATTTTAATTAAGTGTCACCATGTCTTTAACATTTTTTTAAAAGAAGACTATACGCTGATTGTAAATGTTGCCTACGATTTAAAATTAATAGTATACTGTCTTTAAAGTTTTTTTTTCAAATTTTCAAAAAAAAGCGAATTTCGACAGTTTTTTTTTTTTTAAATTTCCAGATTTTTTTCTAAATTCCGATTTTTCCAAAAATTCTAAAAGATTTTAAAATTTCAAAAAAAAAATCCTAATTTTGGTTCATCTTAAAAACCCGGGTTATTTGGCAGTTTTCAATTTTTGTGTATTTTATTAAAGAGAGAATAAGCATTAAAAATAATTTTTGAATTCGTTAGAATATCTAAAAAGGGTTTCTCTTTTTATTTTCTCAAAAAAAGGAATTTTTCAAGTTTTTTAAATACAAAAATCCAATTTTATTGTTAGTAAAAAATCGGCCAGAACGCATGCACCTCTATCGCGTTTCAACAACTTGCACATGTTGCCGCATGGCGCAACTGTTAGCAGTTTTGTTCGCCGTGCAGAAGGTCAGGGGTTCGACCCCCCACAGGTAGTTTTTTTTTAAAAGAAGACCATACGCTGATTGTAAATGTTGCCTACGATTTAAAATTAATAGTATACTGTCTTTAAAGATTTTTTTTCAAATTTTCAAAAAAAAAGCGAATTTCGACAGTTTTTGAATTTTCTGAAATTTCCAGATTTTTTTCTAAATTCCGAATTTTCCAAAAATTCTAAAATGTTTTAAAATTTCAAAAAAAAAATTCCAAATTTTGGCTCATCTTAAAACCCCGGGTTATTTGGCCGTTTTCAATTTTTTTGTATTTTATTAAAGACAGGGTGTCAGGTTAAAATGTTTTTTGAAAATAATTTTTTAAAAAATGTAATTGGTACACAGCCTTTAAAGGAGGACTATACGCAGGTTATAAATGTTGCTTAATCGCTATGAAATTCGATTTTATATACCTAAGTGAAAGAATTTGCAAAAAAGTAGAAAGGGCACCCGGAATCGAACTTGGTTGCCATTCCGGTGGAAATTTTAACGTTTTTGGGTCTAACGTTCGATTCCGGGTGCCTTTTCTACTTTTTTGCTAATTTTTTCACTTAGGTGCATAAAATATAATTTTAGATCGATTTAGCAATATTTAAAACAAGTGTATGTCCTTCTTTAAGGTCAGTGACACCATGTCTTTAATAATTACGCTTTTCAGAGTATCAAAAAGTGAAGTAGGGGTAAATTTTGTAAGAAAACAACTAAATTAATAGCCACCGTGTCTTTAACAAACTTAGGTTTCAACTTTTTTAAAAACTTTTTTAAAAAACTACTAGAACTCTTGAAAAAACATGAAATTTTTAATAATACCCTGCCTTTAAGGTCAAAGTGTGAACTTTGAAAATTCCAGTTACTCTAAATGTACTGAAAGGCAGGTGCTAGAGACAGGGAGTTACTTTTAATATAACTCGGTTCAAACTTTTCAGGTAATCATGAAATATTGAATTTTTTTTTGCCTACTTTCAAATGACCCGTTTTTTTTAGTAAATTTTATCCATTTTGAACGAGTTTTATATCATCAAAATGGCGCATTCTTACTCATTTTTGAATTTTTGAGTGTGATAATTTCAATTTCCTGTAAGTGACACTCTACCTTTAAGGTTCGATTCAAAAAAAGTTTTAAAAAACGCCAGATCAAAAACACTGTAAAAAGCATAAACTGATTTTGGAAACAGATTTTGGAATAATTTTTTGAAGAATCCCGGATGCCTCAATGAATACAAAAAACAAACAAACCCCACTATGTGTCCCCGGGTGCACCCGCTTTTTGCTGAAAACTTTGGCACATCATAGCTCAGCTCAAAATAAGAACTGCAATGTATTTTTTATATTTTTGGATAGGTCTCAACAAACTCTACAACTTTGTAGTTGACATTAAAATTCAAAACACAAAACGTAAAATTAAAATTTTGAAGAAAAGATAATGGGCTTCAGTTTTTAAAACTTTTCTGCTGGAAAAGCTTATAAACGCGAAAATTTTATTTCATTTTCTGAAAGAAGATGAAATTCTGTATAAGAATCAAAAACATACTCAAAAAATGAGCGAGTCCATTGTGCCGAAAATGGACAAAATAAGTGAAAAGCATTTTTCTGCAAAAAGAGGGGGGGGGGATGTGGTTTAAGCTTGAATTTAGACCCATAGAAATAGTTTCTGTGCTTAAAAAATGAAGTAAACGTCTTAATTATCTTTAATTAACGCTTTCCTGAAGTTTTTGATAAGAATCGAAAAAAAAATTTTTTTCAAATTTTTTTAAAAAATTTCTGCATCAGTCCATAACATTTCAAAATAGAATAAAACGGGCCCAAAGTGAACAATAAAATTCTTGGCCATCAACTGATGTCTGAGCCGAGTTATGGACCTTAGAAGTCTTCAAAAAATCAGGCCTCAGCGACTTTAGGAGCAAAATTTCTAAATTTTTCAAAAATTCACCGAAAAAAGGGGGACTTCCCCCCAAAAATGCATAAAAATAATACTTCAAAACAGCTACATTCTACATAAAAAATCTGGGGGGATTACTCCCGGAAACATGTATCACTTTTTGGCTTAGAAAAGTATACATTTCATGACAAATATAGTGATGAAAGGTACATAAATATGACGAACGAAGAAGGAAAAGGAATATAAATTGGCGAAAATGAGGGAAAGAAGTAACGATGAACGATAAATCCCAAAAAAAAGAACATTTAATGTACGAACATGTACGAACATGTTATTAAAACATGGTCTATAGGAAGGTTATTATCGAATTATGACTGCTGGTGAAATGGAAAGAGGCGGGTGCTCCCCGGATTCAATTCCATTGCAGAATATAATAATTCAATGAGCAAATAATAAAAAAAACAATGCCATTTCGGAAGAGCAACATTTTTGACACGATGATCCGAAAGAGAGAGAGAGAGTATACAAAATCAAGAGAGTGTAGACAATTGCGAACATATGGAAAAGCTTGGAAAGTGAGGGATAATTGGAGGAGAAGAGACGCAGAGAAACAAGGGGGGATGTATTCTATTGAAAATTATGTATTAGATCCTATTATATATACGAAAAATATTATGCATAATTCAATGTTTTTGGAATGGGGCGGTTGGACAACATGGCATATGGTGGTGGTCAAGGTGCGAACGAAAGGTTGCAAAATTTGGAAAAGAGAGAAATTTAGCTTGTCTTAAAGATAGGGTACTAGAGTTAGGGTATAGGAGAGACAAATTTTGCTTAAAGATAGGGTACTAGAAATAGGGATAGAAGGCGTCCTGATATTCAACTTGTTTTCCGCTAAAAAAGCTGCGTCGCGTCACTTGTAAAAATATTTTTGTAATTGGTAGGTACACTGTCTTTAAAGAAGGAAAAATATTTTTGAAAACCTGAAATTCTCATATTTTTTTCAAATCAATTATTCTTGATCATTGCGTTCAGAAGGCTGCTCAACCTCACAGCCGCTCCGCACGCACGCGACGCGGTGACCTCCCACTCAACACACTGAAATATTGGCGGGAGAATGAAATTTTCAAATTTTATAGTGTTTTGAGTGTCGGCAGCCGCGTTGCGTGCGTGCGGAGCGGCTGTGAGGCTGAGCAGCCTTCCGAACGCATTGATCAAGAATATTTGAGTTGATAATAAGAAATTTGAAATTTTGATTTTTTAATTTCAAAAAAACAATGAAAATTTTGAGTTTCTAGAAAATTCTGACATATTTCGGGAATTTCACGATTTAAAATTTTTTTTCTAATTTTTTGAAATTTTTAGAAAATCTGAAATTCTCAAATTCTTTTGGGAATTTTAATTTCAAAAAAAATGTTAAAATTTCGAGAATTAAGTTTCTAAAGCAAAATTCTGAAAATTTCGAGGATTTCAGAATTCTAAAAAAAATCTGAAATTTTTTTAAAGATAAATTTCAGATTTCTAAAAAATTCTGAATTTTCTTTCTGTTATATGCAGGTTATTTTATGGTGCTTAATCGGTCTGAAATTCAATTTTATATACCCAGGTGAAAAAAATTGCAAAAAAAGAAAAATATGCACCCGGAATCGAACATGGCTGCCAGTTTAGTGGAAACTTTTACGTTTTCGAGGCCAAAGTTCGATTCCGGATGCCCTTTTTACTTTTTTTGCAAATATTTGTCACTCAGGCATATAAAATTGAATTTCAAATCGATTTAGCAATATTTACCATCATCGTACATGCCTAATTTAACGGTAGATCTAACTGATTTTAGCAGAAAAGTTTTTTTGTTGAAATCGCTACATTTTCGAAAAAAAGTGAGTTTCAAGGAACACTGAATGCAACTGGTATGAAAATAGACTTCATACCCATTCCAAGTATGTTTTTAAAATTTTCTAAAACCGCCTAGAAGCCGAGAAAATGCGCTTCAAAACAATGGCCTAGAAAATGCGTCGAAAACTAGTCCGACGCCATTATTATGTGAAAAATCCAGAAAAATACCAAAATTAAGTTAAAAAGAAGTAATTTAATTATTTTCCATAAATATTCAGCAATATAACACTCGAAAAGTTGACTGCAAAAAGTTCGGCCAACTTTTTCTAGGCCATTGTTTTGAACCTTGTTTTCTCGGCTTCTAGGTGGGTTTAGAAAATTTTAAAAACAGGTTTGGAATGGGCATAAGGTCTATTATTTGATATTAACACAATTTTCATATTTTGGGTGAATATTAAGATATTCTTAGCTGTTTTGAGAATTTTTAAAGCATCCCTTTAAAAAGTTCGGCCAACTTTTTCTAGGCCATTGTTTTGAAGCCCGTTTTCTCGACGGATCCTTTGTATTTCTAGAAAATTATGAAAAAAATACTTATTTTTCTATTTTCATCTACTGGCGCTATGTCTTTAAGAGTTTAGATGAAAGAAAAATTCCGGAAAAAAACAAGTGGTGATGAAAAAAAAACAATAATATTTTATTTTATTATTATTCGTTGTCTAGTTATCGCAGGAGGTCAACGGAGTAGAGTAAGTCAGCTGTGTGATGATCATCACATAAATGTGTAACAAGAGAACAAACGAACGGGACGGGAGGGACTCAACTGCACCACCACCGCCACCATCAACACAAAAACAACAAGCGGTTTTTGTTGGCGTATCGGATAAAATGTTTTAAACTTCTTCTTCTTCTTCTTCTTCTTCTTCTTCGCTTTTACTTAGACGGGGTTGGGAGGAAGTGAAGAAGAAGATGGAAGGAAAACAAATAGAAGGTGGGGGGCGAATTTCGGAAGCTCCCGGGGAGCTCTCAAGGAATTTTGAAGAAAAACTTGTTTTTCAGAATAAAATAATCAATTTTTGTGTTAAATGTTATCTTCGCCCAAGTTAAAAAAAAAGGATCTGAAAATTATTTTGCATTCATTCCGGGGAACGATATTGCAAGTGTGCTCTAATGCAAATCTATCAGTTTTTACCAGTTTCTTGAACTTTTTGAGTACGGTAGAGCGCATTTGCACTTTTGCTGAATGGTTTTCGCAATTTTTCGTTTCTTTATTATTTTTTATTGTGATTTCTTTAGAGGATTAATAAATATATAATTTCAAAGCTCATCCAAATTTGTAACTTCTTTCAAAAACCGTTTTTAGCAAATAAAATACGAAATATTGCAAACGCGCTCCACCGTACACTCTAATATTTTTGTTTAATAATATTTTTTGTAAAAAACATCATTTTTTTCACAAATCGAATGTTTTAAAAATGTTCTGACCTGTATTCTTTAATAAAATTCCGATAAGTAATATGGCATTGTTGAAAAATATCCACTTTCGTCATTTTGCATTTTTAACCTGGAAAAAATACATTTATTTTTGAAAAATAATTTTTTTAGAAAAATTTAAAATTATTACGATAATCGTGATGGAACCAACATTCTCCAAAGTAATATGTTCCTTTAAATTACGATATTTGAAAATATATTAAAATTTACTGTAATCGTGGTATTTCCAGTATCATTCAAACAGCAATGTTCCTTTAATTTACGATACATGAAAAAAACTTTTTTTTCAAAAAATCTTCGCATTTTCGAGATCATAATAAGATTTTGAAAAATTAATTCTAAAATAATTATTATTTGCAACAATTTGTTAGAAAAATATGAAAAAATTGTTTTTTGGAAAACATTATTACGAAACAGAAAAGTTATAGTGTACGGTAGAGCGCGTTTGCATCATTTCCAATTTTCTTTGCTAAAAACAGTTTTCCAAAGAATTTACAAATTAGGATGAGCTGTGAAATAATCTATTTTTAATCCTCTAA
Organism: Caenorhabditis virilis; assembly: GCA_964036255.1. NCBI lineage: Eukaryota > Metazoa > Nematoda > Chromadorea > Rhabditida > Rhabditidae > Caenorhabditis > Caenorhabditis virilis. Next base: position 4,241,618 of record OZ038417.1, on the reverse strand, counting down.
AGAAATCACAATAAAAATTTTAAAAAAACCGAAAAATGCGAAAAACATTCAGCAAAAATTTCTAATGAAGCAAGTGCGCTCTACCGTCCTAATCATCTGAATTTTAGTTCTCAAAATGTTTTTTTTTTCAAAAATCGAATGTTTTTTAAATCTTTCAGCCTATATTTATAATTATTAAACTTTTTTTTAAAATCTGCGAACTAAAAATTAATTTCAAAACGTTTCTGAAAATGAACTCGATTCAGAAAAACTGACATTTCTAACCTTGTGGTGCATCAATTCTCCTGATTTTTTCACACGAGCTTCTACTTACTCAAATAAATGTATCCTCAAAATTTCAAGGCAATCGGATGCTTTCAGGCTGAAAAATAATTCAAAAACTATATGGTTCCTTTAAAATAAAAGTTTTTCTCAAACTTTTCCAGTTCTTATGTGTCAAGAGTGTTGATATCTAAATCAAAATGGACTTCCGCTTCCATCTTATCTTAATCAAAATCCCACGACCCCCCCCCCCCCCCTTGTGTCCGACAAACAAAGTTTACATTATTTTTTGTTGTTCAAACGTTGACCACAATTCCTTTTCCACTATCCCTCTAATCGGTCATTGTCGTGAGCATAAGTACTTCTTTCAAAACTCTCTCATTTTGGTATTCGCCTTTTTTTCCCCATTCTTAAACACTTTTTTTTTGCTCCCACCTCTATTTGTTTTTTGATTTTCTTCTTTTCACTGTGTACGAAGTTCGGTACGTGTCTGTATTCCTTCTGTTCCACCCTCCATCATAATTTATCATCAACTCCAAAATCAGATCAGTTTTCAACATACACTCCTCGAAAAACGAGATATGCGATCCTTTTTAGTTTTCTTGTTGAGCTCATCGATATGGATGATGATGATAAATGCGGAACCGGCGCGAGATATCGATATTCCTTGGTATTATCCGATTATTGAGATGTTACAGGCGAAATTTGTCGATTTTACGTGTACCCAAGGTGAGTTTTATTTTTTGGGTCAATTCTTTTATTCAAAATTTAAAAAAAAACCGATTCCGAAGAGCTCAAGGACAATGTGAGCGAAAATATCGAATTTCTATTAATTCTGCGGTTACGGTAGACATCTCGTGTGAGCATTGGACGCAAACACCTGAATTTACGCGCAAATTGCACACTTTCTAGAAAATTCGATGATTTTGTGAGATTTTAGGAGATAATCGAAAATTCTAGAAAGTGTGCAACTTGCGCGTCAATTCAGGTGTTTGCGTCCAATGCTCACACGAGTTGTCTACCGTAGCCATAGAATTAATAGAAATTCGAAATTTTCGCTCACGCTGTCTTTGATAGTAATGGGTTTTAGATGAATAAGAAGATTTTCCCCTTATTTTTCCGTTAATGCCCTAGAAACCCAAATTGTATTTCATGGATCAATACTCGATTATTTAAAAAATATTTTTATCGGGTTTTCATATTTTTTCGACTTAAATTAGGACTTTACGGAGATAATAAATGTACTTTAAATGAAAATAGACTTCATTCTCATTCCAAATCAGTTTTTAAAATTTTCAAAAACCACCTAGAAGCCGAATGAGCTTCGAAACAATGTCCTAGAAAAAGTGACCACCTGGTTTTCGCCGGCGGACACTTTTTCTAGGCTATTGTTTTGAAGCTCATTTTCTCGGCTTCTAGGTGGTTTTAGAAAATTTAAAAAACAGATTTGGAATGAGGAAAAAGTCTTTTTCATCCCAGATGCATTCATTAGCTCCGTAAAGTCCTCCTTTAACTGAGAAGCTGCCTTTAAAGACCAGATGCCACTCATTTTTTGAGAAAATAATTTAGTTAAAAAAAAAAACTTTAATTGAGAGTCGTAATATTTAAAAAAGCATTTATTGTTAAAATAAGAAGCTCAAAAATTTGAAAATTAATTGCAGTAATTTACTTTTTTGGCCCAATCTAACAATAAAATGCCATTTCAGAATGCACAACAACACTTGATTGTGACACAGGATTAAGCTGCTTCCATGCCACCGCATATTCAAAAGGATGTTGTCTGATGGGTAAATTAGTCCAAATCTAATCAATCCTACACATAAAGTTACCATTTCTTCAGCTTTGAAGCCTAACGAAACCGGATGTCTAATCGAGGATCAATGTAAGCAAGCATGTGAAAGCACAATCTGTGATCGATCACAATTTCCATCGAGATGTCTGTGCGAAAAGGGCAGACATTTCTTGTTCAATAAGTGTTGTGAGTATAAACGAACGTTTCTGAAGAATAATACATTTATAAATTTAGGGAAAAAATGCCCAGATTTCGCTTACCCTGAACCAATCGTCGATGATCGAGGTTTCAGCCGATGTGAGCTGAAAACCGATCTTAAGACCGCTCATCAATATATGAGACGAATGAAACGACAATTGAGAAGTAATTTTTGCTAATTTTTGGTTTTCGACGCCTTTGTATGTATTAAAATTCTCGGGAACAAATATTCATAGTATTTCAATTATTTTTTAAAAACACTTGTCTTCATCAAATAAATATTTTTTTAAATGAACAGTATGTGAGGATATAAAATTTTTTTCAAAAACGCATAACTCTGCTCAAAAATGATAGATTTTTATGATTTTGGTCTCATTTTGAAGGGATTTTTTAATTGCATCAAATTAATTATGTTAATGGTGAAAATGCGACCAAAAACATGGAAAAATACTGATTTTGAAGAAAGTTATGACATTTTAAAAAGATACACTTTTTTCTCATGTTTATCGCTTAGTCCTGTGACATTTTTACATTACATTCGATACAGTATGAATTTTCCTTCAAAATGAGACCAAAATCAATAAAATCGATAAATTTTGAAATAATTTAGGCGGTTTTGAAAACTACGAATTTTTCTCGTGTTGGCAGCGAGACGAGAACCCTCGTTTCTCGGCGTCACAACGAGAAATATTTCAAAGTTTCAAAAACTCGCAACTTTACTCAAAAATTACCACTTTTCATGATTTTTATCTCATTTTGGAGGGGGTTTTTAATTTCATCAAATTAATTATGAAAAGTTGACTATCCTTCTGATAAACAAAACAAAACCTAACATTTGTGGAGAATTCGCAATTATAACCATAACCAAGCATTAACTCAAAAAAATCATCAAATCTTCCCTACTTGCTCGTGAATTCCGGTGTTTGCGTCCAATGCACGCACACAAATTGTCGACCGTAACCTCAGGATTTATTGAAATTTCACATTTTTGAAAATCTGAAAGTTAAGTTAACTTTTACGGCACTAATTTGAATAATGGTTTTTTTTTCTCCAATTTCATAATTCAAAAAATACCCACCTAATTTTCTAAATGTGTTCTTTGTTATTATGCACCCTTTTGGCTAGAGTCTAGCCTGATCACAAACTTTCATTGTGATCTTTGTCAAATTGTTCATACACTATCTTTTTTTGTCATCATTTCCCTTTACTCAACTATACTCTCTGCCTGCCGTATAAAAGTGTCTTATTTTATATTTCATCTTGGTTTTTTGTTCATTTTTAAAGACAATGTCGCTTGCTGGTCAGATTGCCGTTGTTACAGGTGCTTCTAGAGGCATTGGTAAGTTTTTTATTGATTTTTTAAAAAGATGGTTTGTGCTAATTTTTTAAAACTAATTTTACTTTTGGAAGTTATTAGAACACCCTGAATTTCCACGAAATTTGCTTGAGATGGTGGAAATAGAAGAATTTGACGGCAAATTAATTTTTAAAAATTTTTTCAAGGAAAATTGGGATTGAAAAATTTCCAGGCCGCGGAATCGCCCTACAACTTGGTGAAGCTGGAGCAACAGTCTACATAACTGGTAGAAAACCGGAGCACAGTTTTAACTCGGAGCTTGGGCTTAGTGGATTGGAAGCAACTGCTCAGGAAATCACTAGTAGAGGAGGAAAGGGAATTGCCAAATATGTGGATCATGGAAATATGGAAGATGTTGAGAAATTCTTTGATTTTATCAAAACCGAGCATGACGGTCAGTTGGATATTTTGGTGAATAATGCGTATTCGGGAGCTCAGGTAACTATCCTTTTCTAACCAATTCCAGGGGGACTTATATTCCAGGCGCTCGCTTCAAACATTGGCAAACCGTTCTATGAAATTGATCCGGAAATTTGGGAAGAGATTAACAATGTTGGACTTCGAAATCATTACTACTGTTCGGTTTATGCTGCAAGAATTATGGCTGTCAGAAATAAGGGACTTATTGTGAATGTCAGTTCAACTGGGGGGTTAAGATATCTTTTCAATGTTGCATACGGAGCGGGGAAACAAGCACTGGATCGACTTTCAGCTGATATGGCTATTGAATTGAAGGTTTAATTTTGGTTCTAGTGATTAATGGGGCACTTTACGGAGATAATGAGATGAAAATAGACTTTATTCCCATTCCAAATCTGTTTTTAAAAATTTCTAAAACCACCTAGAAGACGAGAAAATGAGCTTCAAAACAATGGCCTAGAAAAAAATTGGAAAACTAGTCCGCGGGCAATATTATGTGAAAAATCCAGAAAAACACAAAAAAAAGCTTAAAAGTAGTAATTTAAGTATTTTCCAGTAATATTACACTCGAAAAGCTCGTTGCAAAAGTTCGGCCAACTTTTTCTAGGCCATTGTTTTGAAGCTCATTTTCTCGGCTTCTAGATGGTTTTAGAAAATTTGAAAAACTGATTTGGAATGAGAATGAAGTCTATTTTCATTTAAGGCACGTTTATTATTAAAAGATAATTAAAATTAATTGAAATTTAAGTCGAGAAAATAAAGAAAATTGGAAAAAAGATTCGTCCTTGGAAATTTGGTTTACAGGCCATTGCGGTTTTTGCTCTATATGACCTAGAAACCAACATTTTTGCTGACTATCTTTTTCGGACAAATTTACAAATTTTTTTCGTTTTAAAAATTTTTCGGAAAAAAATTTCACGTAGACTATACAATTCGATTTTTGGCTCTGAAACATGTTTTCAGTGAATTAACGAGGTCGAGTTATTTTTAATAGACTCGTATATTTTTGACGCGGTTTGTTTGTTTTGCTTTGCTCTTTTTAAAAAAAAATTCCATACTTTTTATTTTTTCCATTTTTTAGTGTGATTTTAAAGACAGCTGTTCAGTTAATTTGACCCTACCTGTTCTTAGTTTCAAAAAATAGAGCGTACTCTAATTAGTACAATGCAATTTATGCGAAATCACACCGATAAATACACGCCTCAGAGCAGCCGTCCAAAGTTGAAAAAATCAAAATTTGAATGCGCGCGTGTCCGTGCGACGCGGTCAGTGTCCGTGCAACGCGGTCGGAATTGGCGCGAAACACAATTATTTGAATGTGGCTACATATTGGTATTGTTCTTTGGACCACCTGGGCTTCCATTCGAATTTTTATTTTTTGCCTTGAATTTGGATCGTGTTAACTGACAAGCTGCCTTTAACAGCGTAGTGATTTCATAACTCCGCACAATTGTTTAAGCTCCGCGCACTTTCAAAAAATTTTCAAAAAAATTTTCAGCTAATCCTTTGGCATAAATCGATAATTTTCTTTTCTAAATTTGAATATGGCCTAGAAGGTACATTTATTATTTCCATAAAGTCCTCCTTCAAACTAATAATGTTATAAAAACTGAACTTTAAACCAATTTCAGAACAAAAACGTATGTGTTGTTTCAATTTGGCCTGGTACCGTCCGAACAGAGTTGATGCAGAAGGCGTATAATGAAAAACGTGCTGGAATTGATCCCAAGAAACTCGAGATGATTGCAAATGGAGAAACTGTCGAGTATTCGGGAAAAGCGATCGCCGCTTTGGCGGCGGATCAAAAAAAGATGAGAAAGACTGGCAAAACGTTGATCACTGAGGATTTGGGAAAAGAATATCGATTTCTTGATATTGATGGTAAAGGAAACATTTTCGATAAGATTCTGAGAAAAAAAAAACAGTGGTATTTTCAGGAGTGAACCCGCCAAACTTGAGATCAATTAGCTTTTTGTTGAAATTTGCCGGATGGGAAAGAACTGCTAAATGGATTCCATCGTGTGTTAAATTGCCGGGATGGGTACTGTGGGCGACGTCGAGTCGATTTTAAATGTTTATGATTTTTTAAATGATCAATTATCGACAAATGTTCGATTTTTTTGTTGTTTATCACAAGGATAGTGAAATGTTCATAATTCGTTTGATGCAGTTAAAAATTCCCATCAAAATGAGACCGAAATCATGAAAATCGGTATTGTTTGAGCAGAGTTATGAGTTTTTGAAAAAATCTTACATTTCTCGTTGTGGCGACGAGAGACGAAGTTCATGGTCTCGTGGTGAACACGAGAAAAATTCGAAATTTTCAAAAGCGCATAACTTTTTTCAAAATCGATCGATTTTAAAGATTTTGGTCTCATTTTAAAGGAAATTTTATACAGTATCGAATGTAACGTAAAAATGTCACAGGACTCAGCGATAAACATGAGAAAAAATTGTCTCTTTTTAAAATGTCATAACTTTCTTAAAAATCTGTATTTTTCCATGTTTTTCGTCTCATTTTCACCATAATTTCACTGTAAACATAATTAGCATGAAATTCCCTTTAAAATGAGACCAAACTCATGAAAATTGATCATTTTTGAGCAAAGTTATGAGTTATTGAAAAAATTTTATATTTCTCGTTGTAACGACGAGAGGCGAAGTTCATGGTCTCGTGGTGATCACGAGAAAAATCGAAAATTTTCAAAACCTTATAACTTTTTTCAAAATGCATCGATTTTTATGATTTTGGTCTCATTTTGTAGAATTTTCTTCACACTTCCTGAAAATATGTGAACTTTGTAACCAACTACTCAAAATTCGCTATATTTTTCTCAATATTCGATGAACAAACGAAAAACTATAAAAATACTTATTTATTAAAATAACTGTTCCTGAATTCCTCAAAAATCTCTAAAAATCTAGCACACAAAACACAAAAGACGCAAAACAAAAAATAATAATAAGGATGTGAACAAAATTACATAAAATTATTTAAAAAATAGGGTAAAATACAGACAAAAAAAATTCAAACTATTTACCGGTATACAAAATTGATTTGATTTTGGTTGCAAAATACAAAATATTTGGGGGGTGGGGTGGGGAAGACAAAATGCAAATATTATTTAAGAAAAATTGTTAAGATATGTCGATCAAATAAAGTTATATTATGAGAAAATATATTTAAAACGAATGTGGCATGAAATTGAATGATTGTACGGCCGTACCGGGCATATTAATGGCAAGTTGTTGGGATATCGTTTCATCACATGGAACTTGGGCAGGATGGTGGTGACCGGTTGGTTGACGTGGCAGCGTGAAAAGTGGCATGAAACAGTGGGGGATTGGGATTTGGTCGTGGAGGATGACGAGGAGTTGTTGGGCGGTTGAGAAGAAGATGTCGAATTCGGTGCTCTGGAAATGTTGATATTTAGAAAATATGGGAAATTTGCTATAAAATGAGACCAAAATCATTAAAATCGATAAATTTTGAGCAAAGTTATGAGTTTTTGAAATTTTTTGAAATTTCTCGTTGTGATCACGAGAAATTAAGGTCTCGGTCTCGTTGTGAACACGAGAAAAATCGATATTTTCAAATGCGTGTAACTTTTTTCAAAATTGATCGATTTTTATGATTTTTATTTTATTTTGAAGGAAATTTCATACAGTATCGCAATCTGTGTAAATATATTACTGTTCTGTTTGATAAACCTCTGCGATGAAACGAAATAAATAAAAAATACTTAAAAAATACTCATATTTCATGAAAGAGCGAAGAAAATTCTACAAAATTAGACCAAAATCAAAAAAATCGATCAATTTTGAAGAAAGTTATGACGGTTTGAAAATTACGAATTTTTCTCGTGTTCACCACGAGACCGGGGAATTCGTTTCTCGTCGTCGCAACGAGAAAATTCAACAATTTCAAAAATTCATAACTTTGCTCAAAAATACCCGATTTTTATGATTTTGGTATCATTTTGAAGGGATTTTCATATAGAATCTAAAATTTGAAAATAAGAGTTTTTAAAAACCCACCAATCTAACAATTCTGGCCAATTTCGTCTGTGCAGTACTACAATGATCCTTCAACGCATTAATAATCGTACTCTGAATCCGATCAACACATGGCTTATCCTCAAGTCCCAACACATTCTCATCACTATTCCCCGACAAGAATTGAAGCGTAATCAACGCTGCAAACGACTGCGGATCCCATTCGACATAACTCCCAAAAGTCGTCGAAAGATTCCGCATGAGGTTGAAAAAGTGTTGGAAAATCTGCGGAATCGCGTTGAAATCGAGCACAATTCCGCATTCGAGAATGAAGGTGTCGGGATGAAGCGACATTCGATTCACGCATCTGATCGCCATGATTGAGAAGAAGCTGCGGTAGAGGAGGATTTGGAAATCCGAGGGGGAGATGTCCGAGATTTGTGGAATTGATTTCAGAAATTGACTGATTGCAAGGAACTCTTTTTCCAGAACGTTCAGGGTGGTCATGACGTCCATTGGATTCACCTAAAATTTAAAAATTATATTCGATTCTTACATTTTTAGAATTTTTTAGAAAGTACTTAAAATTAAGACAATTCTCAGAAAAACACCTTATCTTACGACAATTCACAGAAAACACCTAATCTTACGACAATTCTCAGAAAACACCTAATCTTACGACAATTCTCAGAAAACACCTAAAATTACGACAATTTTCAGAAAAAATTTAATTTTACGACAATTCTCAGAAAAAAACATCTAAAATTCGACAATTCTCAGAAAAAACACCTAAAATTAAGACTAAAACTTTTTTAGACCTTTAATCAATTTTCTTCGACGCGTCGCGGTCGCGTTGCGGTTTCCATAGAATAATTAATTTTTAGTTTAAAGGTAGAGTACCAGCTGTTAGAATTTAAATGAATTCAAATTGCATTGAATCAATTGAAAGGATTTTTTGAAGGCTTAAAAGTTGAAAACCTTCTTTGTTTTTCAAAAATTAAAAAAAAAGTAGTACACTGCCTTTAAAGCCTCTAAAAAGTAAAATTGTCTATTTTTAATTTCAAATAACTTACATGATGAACACCGGAAGGAATCGGAAGACTATCCTCAATGACGCGAGCCAAAAGTGCCAACAATGGCAGCGGTGGAGACGGCTGATCTTCGGATCTGAACGATTTGGTCTTCGACGACAAACGACCTCTTCTTCCAGACAAAGAACCATGTCGAACAACTGCAAGGCACGTTATACAAATAAATCATGATTCAAAAGAAGAAAAGAGACAAAAACTAACTTTCTTTCACCATGCCGACTTTCAAACACTTTTGATAACGGCAATATTGACACCGACTACGGTAGCGTTTATCAATTGGGCAGTTCTTTGTGCCGGCGCATGTGTATTTGGAATTCTTCTGAACGGTTCGCTTGAAAAATCCTTTACAACCTTCGCAGGTTCTTGCCCCATAATGCAAACAAATCGCTCGATCGTTACAGACGGCGCACTTCTTCTCCGGATCATCCAAGTCGAGAACATTCGCCGACGATTGTGACGCCATATTCTCATGGTTGAAAATCGTTCTGAAATTTTCTTGAATTAGTCACATTTGGATCGCTTGAAAACCTCAAAAACCCTTGGATTTGCGGCGGTGAGGTTGGGAAATTCGAGTGAGGGGATGGTGTGTCGGCGGTGTTTGTTGAAGAGCTGAAACTTTAACAAAACATTTGATAAAAGCACTGGTGATAAGGTGTTAAATTACCCTGTGGTGCCTTGGCTTCCTCGTCTCGAATCGCTCATCGCAAAGTTCTGCTGGTAGAAGTTGGAAAATGGAGGGATGAAGTTTGTGAAGTGCGGGAAATCGTGTCCCGCCAATTGCCTGAAAATATTCTATTAAGTTGTAGATTTTGGAGCATAACTTGGCTCAAGCTATATATTTTTTCGTGAAAATTTGTACTTTTGATCTGTGGATTTTTTGTAACCGATTTGCCGATTTTTGAGAAGTTCTGATTAATATTGAGCAAGTTATAAGCCTTCAAATTTGACAAAAAAATATTTTTTCATTAAAAAACTTTTTTTTCGGAATATTGATTTTTCTTGTTAAAGACAAGGTGTCATTTAAAGGTGGACTGCATGGAAATTTTAAATATCATTCAACCACTTCAAAATTTACTTTTATATACCTAGTGAAAAAAAATATTTGCAAAAAAAGTAAAAAGGGCACCCGGAATCGAACATGGCTGCCACTTTGATGGAAATGTTTACATTTTTGAGACCAATGTTCGATTCCGGGTGCTCTTTTCTACTTTTTTTTAAATTTTTAAATTATTTCACTATATAAAATTGAATTTCAGATCGATTTAACAAAATTTATAACCTGCTTTAAAGAGAAGGTGCGGGGTCTGTGAAGTTGTATATTTTGGAGCATAACTTGGCTCAAACTAAATATTTTCTCGTGCTAACTCGTAGTTGGGATCTTTGGATATTTTATAACCTAATTGCCAATTTTGAAAAGGTTCTGAGTAAAATTGAGCAAGTTATTGCCCTTCAAAATTGAGAAAAAAATGTTTTTCATAAAAAGTGGTCTGTGAAGTTGCATATTTTGGAGCATAACTTGGCTCAAACTAAAGATTTTCTCGTAACAATTTGTAAGTTTGATGTATGGATTATTTATAACCTAACTGCCAATTTTGAAGCAGTTCTGGTCAATATCGAGCAAGTTATAATCCTTCAAAAATGACAAAAAAAATTTTTCATAAAAATTTTTAATTTTCTAAAATTTCAATTTTTTTAGCTTTGAGTTATTTTCCACATTTTTGCAAAAAATTTAGATTTAATTCAAATTTCAAAAGGCTAGAAATTTAATACTCGAAATTTCAGAAAATCAATAAAAAACACTGTTTAGAATGAATATTCCGATTAGCAATAAACTGAGTATCACCCTAAATGAGTATCACCCGATCTTTAAAAACAGTATCACCCTATCTTTAACAAAAAAAAAACTCACGAAAACGCATTTCCATAAGGCTGAAAAAAGTCGGACGATCCGATAGGAAACGTTGCAGCAGCTGCAGCGGCGGCGGCGGCCGCAGTCGCCGACCCAGCCTCGAGCTCAGTTTTGACATGAATCGCCGGTTGCATTCGCGGTCCACTGGTCGATGGTTGATCAAAGCTTTCCTGAAAACTAGTTTCTTGAAAATGAAACCAAAATATTTATTTTTTCTTTTGAGCGAATGACGGAACCAACGCTAAAAGGTGATTAAAATTATTAAGGGGCTTCTCTTCATTTTTTTCAGATCAAAAATTGGTTGAAATTGCGTCACAAAGACTTGGAAATTCTCGCTGATAAATGTCAGATATTATAATATTTATTTTTTTTTGCTGGTGAAACTAGAGAATGTGAAATGCCGAAGTGTTATTTGAAATGTTGAGGGAGGGTGCAAAATGGTATACAATTATCTTGAATAAGGCGGCGATTCCCTCCCCCTTTTTCGAACATGAAGTTAACAATTTTTTGATGAATTTTTACCTGCGGAAACTCGGGAGTACTGCGACGATATGTGTGGCGTTCTTGGCGACTTGAGTGCTGGAAAAAAGGGGGACTAAGTTTTGCCAAAAAGTTAGGCCAAGTCGTTGGCATTTGGAAAAATAATAACAGCGGCAGCTGGTTTTTTAAAATAGCTAGCAGCCAAAAAACTCAAAGATGTGACATTTTGCGTCAGTTCTACGTAGTTTAGGAGGATAAACAAACCTCTGACAATTCGGCTGAGGAGTTCCGTCGGATATTCAAGGATTGGTCGCTAGTGTGCTGAATAGAAAAATCGATAAATCGGTTTTGGAGCGTTTTAAAGACAAGGTATTCGTCTTTTAAAGATCGGATGTCATTTTATTGGAATTTAGGGCTTAAAGACAAGGTATCATTCTTTTAAAGGTCGAATGCCATTTTGCTTAGAATTTAGTGCTTAAAGACAAGGTATCACCTTTTTGAAAATGTGTAATAAGTACTTTAAAACCCTTTTTTTGAGGTTTTCTAACAAAATTTATGAAATTAATGCTTAAAGGCAAGGTATAGCCTTTTTCATGGTATCGCACTTTTTGAAAATGTTGGATAAGTACTTTAAAAAAGTTTTTTGCAGCTTTTTTTAAACAAAATTTATGAATTAATGCTTAAAGGCAAGGTGTCGCTTTATTAAAATACGGTTAATTTGTTTTTTCTTAAAGATAGACTGCCACCTAGTTATAAATTTTTTAAAAATCATAACTTATATTCAAGGACTGTTAATTCCAGTCTTTTAAAGGTCGAATGTCATTTTGCTTAGATTTTGTGCTTAAAGACAAGGTGACATCTTTTTCAAGGTATCACCTTTTTGAAAATTTGGTCAATTCCTTAAAGACACTGTCCCATTGAAGAAAAATTCAGAAATTTTGAGCCAAATCCAATTTGGTGGGTCTTAATGTCATCCTTAAAGACTAGGTGCCACTTAATTTATATGTAAACAAATGTCATTATTATAATAATTTCCTAATTTTAATTGTTTCAAAGGGGAAGTTCCGCTTAAAGACAGTGTGCTACTTTTTTTCAAAAATATATTAAAGAAAATGTGGCACCCTTAAAAAATCGAATATTTAACAGATGACACCCTATCTTTAAGAAATTCCACCTTTTCCTAGATAAACCTTTAAAAAAAGTCGTTAAAACAAAACGAAAATATCCGAAAATATAAATGTCGCTTGCTAAAAAAGGGGCGGGGCGACCTCCTTCGAAAATAAAATTTTTTCCCTCCTATTTTGCACTAGACAATGACGATTAAAGAGAAGATATGTATGTATATAGCACCACACGCAAACTCAACCCCGCCGACACTTCAGAAGAAATTGAATTATTAAAAAATAATGATGAATGAAACCGAAATATAAAAGGGTAAAATAAGATCAAAATGCTTGAAGTAGGCTTCTTTTTTGAGGAGAGGGAGTACGGTAGGTACAGAATTGGTCACTAATGAACAAAATGTTTTGTTTTATGAATAGGTAGCTTTTTTGGGGGGGGGGGGCAGCTACTGTATGAATCATACTAGAAAAATAGAGGTGAGTGTTTGCATAGAAGGCTTTTTGAATACTCGTTTCTTTTTCTATGTTTGGTTTGGCATGCGCTTTTTTCGTTTTGAAAACATTTGGGGAACAACAACAATAACGCGCGGTGAGTGGCAGAGGTTGAAACTGGGCGGTACTTATTGGAAATGACGGTAAGGAAAATTGAGGGGGATTTTGGAAATAGTTCGGGATGGTACCGCTTAAAGACAAGGTGATATTAGGGTGAAAAAAGGGGCATTGCCGAAAATCGCGAATATCTCGGCTTCTACTTGGGCAATTTGAAGAATTTTTAGATGAAAATATAGAGAATTTCTTTTTGAAGTTGATTTCTGAATTTCAGGCATGAAAATTTATTTGGAACAGAATTATGAACCACTATTCTTGGTTAGTATGACAACACCTTTTTCGCAACACCATTTTTCAGTGCGGTGGCTTCTAAGGCAGGGTTTCATCACCAAACTTTTAAAATTTAAAAACATGTGATCTATAAACTAATAGTTTAAATTTCCTATCTTTTGATCTAAAAATCATCGAAATTGGGATACTAGAAGCCAAAATAGTCAAGATTTTCGACCTTAAGTTATCATTAAAAAATCGGAGGTCTAACGCAGCTCAAAACTGGTTTTTAGATCTGAAAATCATGAATATTTAAAAAAGTAAGAAATTGTCTATAAATTAGTGTAGAAACCATCAAAATCGGTATTTTAGAAGCCGAGAAAATCAAGTTTTTCGGACACTAGTTATTTTTTTTTAATTTGGACTAAATGAGGCCTAATGCAGCCTAATTTATCTTTTTTGAGCCAATATTTATAAATATAATAGAAATTTTTTAATAAAACAAGAAATTCTATATCGATTGGTATAAAAATCTTGAAAATCGGTTCATTAGAAGTCGAGATATTTGAAATTTTCGGTCACAAAAAAATAAAAACATTTTTAACTTTTAAAATTTAAAATTTTCGGTCACAAAACGTTTTATTTTGAGCTTATATTTCTAAATTCGATAAAATGAGAAATTCTCTATTGATTAATGTAAATACCATCAAAATCGGTTCGTTAGAAGTCGAGAATCTCTCAATAATCAAGTTTTTTGCTCAAAATCTGAGTAGGTCTAGAAAAATGTCTGCATTTTTGCGTACCATGAACATTTACTGACATTGGGGTTGTTAAAGGCTTACCTAAACTATATTCTAACCTATTTACATAAATTTTATAGCAAGTGGTATCCTATCTTTAAGAATAATTAACAAACACATCTTAAAGATAGGGTGTCACTTCAATAAACAACAACGTTTCTTAAAGATAGGGTGTCATTTCAATAAAGTTTCTTAAAGTTAGGGTGTCACTTCAATAAAAAATAACTTTTCTTAAAGATAGGGTGTCACTTCAATGAAGTTTCTTAAAGATAGAGTATCACTACAATAAAAAATAACGTTCCTTAAAGATTGTCATCTCAATAAAATAAGCCTTTCAGAAACATATTCCCAAAAATAACCCAAATTTTTGGCACGTCAATTGTATAGTTTATCTCCGAAAAGCTTTGCAAATTAAATAAATGCCACCCAAGTTTCACATTCACACCTTTTTTCTCAAAGGTGTTCCTTTTTTGAACTTTTTTAATGAAAAAGCTAATAAATAAGTCTCACGGTTAGATTTTTTCAACAAAAAAAAACTAAAACAAATTTCTCGAAACTCGTAAGAACATCGCCAAAAAGTTGTTGGGGAAACAATTTCCGCCATAATAATAATAATATTATTATTATTTTAATAATAATGATAATAAGGGAGGCTGATGACGGCGGAACGAAGGATGAATTGAAGAAAAAAGGGACAGAAACACGTCCTCCCCCTTCCCTTCCTTTTTCGACAAACTTTTTCTTCTATTTGACTACAGTAACCTTTTCAAAACGGAATGCCTTTTTGCCGTTGAAAAGAGAAGAGAGGTGTTTCTTTGTTTCCCAAAAATTTTCCCCCTCTCTTTTTCGAGTTTTTGTTAAATTCTTTGTCAAATTCTCGACTTACCCTCAAATTGTTGAACAACATGTCTAGATCGGAATCGATGTTGGCGGATGCTCGCGACTCTTTGCGGGACGATGGATCGACTGCAAGAGTAATAGTTCGTTAGTTTTGGTTATCTTGGTAGGGGTGGGGAAAACGTATAATTATAGTTTTGTTGAAATTTTTCGGCGGGGGGTGGCGGCACGTTGCAGGTGGTTTTATGAATAAGATATGGGTATAGTCTAGAGTTTGTAGTTTGCAAGGCTAATTTAGTTGAAGCCTGGAAAGGTAGCCCCTTTTTTAAAATTCTAAACACAGCATATAATCTGATTTCTAGGCCTTAATCGAATTTTTTGGATTTTTAGGCCATTAATCGAAATTTTGGAGTTCTAGGCCATTAATCGAAATATTGGATTTCTAGGCCATGATCCTTATAATCGGATTTCTAGGCCATTAATCGATGTTTTTGGATTTTTAGGCCATTTATCGAAACTTTGGAGTTCTAGGCCATTAATCGAAATTTTTGGAGTTCTAGGCCATTAATCGAAATTTTGGAGTTCTAGGCCATGATCCTTATAATCGGATTTCTAGGCCATTAATCGAATTTTTTGGATTTTTAGGCCATTTATCGAAACTTTGGAGTTCTAGGCCATTAATCGAATTTTTTGGATGCACCATGTCACCATGGCGTAAAACTTTTTGCTTTAAATTTTATAGAAAATGTGGCTCAAAATAACTTGGTTTCTAGGTGTTTTGTGCTGATTTTGAACTGAAATACTGCCCACGATTTTGCCATCCACAGGTGCATTTCATAGACCCAGATCAAAGGCTAAATCATATTTTAATCTTTTCGTTATTTCATCTGCGTATGGTATCTTTTCTGACCTACCTAAAAACCCCTGGGCACCTAATTCGATACCCTCAAAACAACCCTATCACAATTTTGGAATTCTGATTAATTACCTAAAATTGGGTAGATTTTTAAAGGTAGCGGTTCACTTTATTGATTAATGATAAGAACCGCTTACTCAAATGATTTTAGCATTTTTCTAAATTTCAGAAAAATGCCTATATGACGAATAATTCTGCTTAACGACAGTGACCCATTCATTTTTGATATAAATCTTAATTTTGATGAATGGTACTTTCAAATTCTAAAAAGCCGTATAATCTGATTTCTAGGCCTTGAGCCTCACAATCTGATTTCTAGGCCATTAATAGAAATGTTGGACTTCTAGGCCATTAATAGAAATTTTTGGATTTTTAGGTCATTAATCTAAATTTTGGGAATTCTAGGCCATTAGTCGAAATTATGGATTTCTAGGCCATTAATCGAAATTCCCCCACCCCTTTAAAGTTTCATATGTAAAGTGTCTAGTTTATGACAGATATTTTTTTAAAACATTTTCAGCTGTTTAGATCGGAGCTGGAATTCTGAAAATGACGTTTTAGAGGAATTGAAACAATGATCGTTCTCTTCACATCATAGGCTTAAAGACAGTGTCCCATTAAACTGCTAAAGGGAGCGTCCCTCTTAAAGGCAATGTGCCACCAAGGTAGTGTGCCCCCCCCCCCCCCCTCCCGAAGTAGCAAAAATCCCCTCGTTCAAATAATAGGCTTAAAGACATTGTCCCAAAGAGAGCTTCCCACTTAAAGGCAGTGTACCACCTAGTCCCCCGCAACTCACCCATATCAAACGACGACGATCTCGAGACGTTCTTCGACATGTCCTTGAAGAAATCCCCACACAACGGCGACGCGTTCCTCACCAAGTCGCAATACGTTTCCAATTCTTCCTCCACACTTGAACACGATGAGTAACTGCTGTCAATTGAAGAAGTTGGCGAGCTCTGAAAATTCGGGAGCATCCGAAATTCGGTGGGGGAGATCTAAGCTTACCTGACTACTATAAGAAGAATATTCAGTATCAACACTAATTTGTTTATTATCCGCAAGCTTGATTTTCCGCGAATTGTCGTTTGCTGATCCAGTCGACTCCATTAAATCACCATCAGATGCTTGCAGAAGAGTGTGCTTCAGAATTAGTTGGGTTAGAATTATTTGAAATATGCTTTCTGAAATAACAATAAGCCTTTATTTATATATTCATTTTCGCGAAATCACTCTAAAAATACGAATAAAGCACCGCCCATTTTACCAATTTAAGCGGGGCATACGAATGAAAAAAATGTTCGTCACACAAAAATTTTCTGTTTCATTTACATCTGCGCCGCGGGCGACGCAAAGGAACAACGGGGGGAGTAGAGAGAAAAAAACGGCGACCAACGAAAAATACCCCAGAAAGAGTTTATGATTTCTTAAAGGGAAATCCACCTGTTTCGATTCCAATATCTACGTAATATTGTGTGATATTGCGTCGATTTGCAATTTTTGTGATGGTTTGGAAAACATGCCAAGTACGACGCACATTTCAGATGTTTATTTTTATCGCTTTTTATTTTTATTTTTAGACATAATGTTTCGGTTTTGTTTTATTTTTTGGTTGGTGAGCATATGGAAGATTTGGAGCTCGCTACTGCTCGGCTCAGGAGCTCCCGATCGAGTTTCTTTGGAAGCTAGTTATCGTTATCTATTCTTCATATTTAGGTAAAGGTTCCCGCAAAATTCGCAAAAAATATACGGTATTTTGAAGGCTAAAAACTGAAATTTTAAAAAAATCTTAATTTTTAGGCGGGCCCGCTAAATTCACGCCAAATTCTCGGGTGAGTCTCAAATTCGCGCTTAAAATATACTATACTAAAAATCTGAAAACTACCGTAATCACAATCTAGCCTAAACTTTTTAAAAACCTAATATATCTATAATTAAATAGCCCCGCTTAATCCGCGCCCAAGTTTTTTGGAAAAAAAGTATACGGTATTTTGGAAGCTAAAAACTGAAATTTAGAAAAATCTTGATTTTTGCTCGGGAGTTCCAGAGATCAAGTTTTTATGGATGTTCACAACTACCGTAATCTTCATTTCGCCAAATTCGCGCTTAAAGTATACTGTGAAACATTACTTTAAAGCTGAAAACTACCGTAATCAGAATCAAGCCTAAACTTTTTAAAAACCTCATATTTCTGTGATTAAAGCCCCCCCCCCCCCGCTTAATCCTCGCCTAAATTTTGAAAAAAAAAAGAATACGGTATTTTGAAAGCTAAAAACTGAAAATTTTAAAAATCTTCAATTTTAGGCGAGCCCGCTAAACTTGCGCTTAATTCTCAGAGTTTAGTATAGTGCAAAACCACTTGTCTTGAAATTACCGTACTTTCTCAAAATGTTACGGTAATTAAAGCGATCCCGTCAAATTTACGCTAAAATGGGTTAGAAAAACCGAATTGATAGAAATGAGATTTTAAAAACTACCGTAACCTTTGAAAATGTTCAGAATTCTCCAATTTATGAATCTACCGTAATCCACCGTAAACTGATTAATCTGAAGATCAAGTTTTTTTTAAAAAAACTACCGTAACCCAGGGTTACTGTAATTGAACTAGGCACTAAGTTCCAGGGAGACCCCACTGAGGTATACTGTAGACTATTTAAAAATTTTGAAAAGTCAATCAAATTATCGATTTTTTGGCATGTGATTTATGTTTTAAAAATTCTTAGCGATGTATCTAAAACTACCGTAATCTTTAATAAATGCTAAATTGCTGAAATTTTATGGAATTTAGATACTTACTGTAGAAAATTTAAAATTTTCAAAAAAACTACAGTAATCTCAATTTGGGTAAAGTTAACATGGTTTTTAAGCATGTCCGCTCAATCCGCGCTTTTTTTTTGAACGATTGAATTTATTAAAGGAGGTTTTTAGCGCTTTCGAAACTACCGTAACCCTTATAACAAAAAAAGTTTTTTTTCTCGAAAAAACATAAATTCAAAAAAAAATTAGCAGAAGAAAAAAATATTCGTCAATGATTTCCTTTTAATGATTCATGAGAAATTATCAAGTAAGAGGGGGGAAATGCGAAAGACAATTTTTGATAAAATTGTTATCGGGCGAAAAGAAGGGGGAAAAGTTTTGTCGAAACTTTTAAATGAGGCGTTATTTTTCTGCCGTAGGCGGACACGGGAAGTATTGCGTTTTTTTGTTTTGTGTTGTTTGGGAACGAGCGGAAGAAATACACAATCTGCTTTTTTTGGGGGGAAATAGGATGTAAATGAGCTTTTTCGAAATTTTGAGAGACAAAACTACAAACGAAATATTCGAATAAGGTTTCGATATTATTATTTTGCCATTTTTATGGGGGAAATGTTTTCACCACTTTTAATTCATGGGTGGTCTCCGCCAAGAAGTGTTGTTGTGCTTTTGTTTTCTTGATGCTTGTGTTTTGGCCCCCAGTGGTCGAGGAGCTTATGAATTCCTATTATATAATTATGATGGTGGTGTGCTTTTTGAAATGCAGTGAGAAGAAAAATTAAAAGATCATTTTTAATGTCGAAGGTTTTTGAAAAATGGTTAGGGATATGAGGGTGTCGCGCTTAATCGACGCTTGGAAACGCTTTTGACAAATTGGAGTGTATTCGATCAGATTTTGACGAGATTTGAAATTTTAGAAAATTTCCAACATTTTGAGCTAAAAATCATAAAATTCCGTGAATTTGAAGAAAAGTTACGAACTTCGAAAAAATAATTTTTTTCGAAATTTTTGAAAATTTCAAAAATTTATAACTTTGGTCTAGATTTATGGATTTTTGTGATTTTTGGCTTAAAATGTTGGAAATTTTCTCAGAATTTTGAAAAAATAAAAAATGGATTATGAATTTATGACAGGATTCTGAAATCTCTTGAAAACTCGAAAATATCAGCCAAATTTTCAAAAACGCATAATTTCGCTTAAAATGGACGAAGTTTTATCACTTTTAGGGTAATATTTTGGATATTTCTTTTTTTTTTGTCAGAAACCTAAGGAATTTTTGAGCATTTTGAGAAAAAAACCATAAAAATCTGATGATTTAGAGCAAAGTTATGAATTTTTAAATTTTTTCAGCAGAATTTTTCAAAAACTCATAGGTTCGCTTAAAATGGACGGATTTTTATCACTTTTTTGCTAGAAAATTGGATATTTTGTATTTTTTTCAAGAACCTGAGGTATTTTTGAGCATTTTAAGCTAAAAATCGTAAAAATCCGAGCATTTTAAGCAAAGTTATGAATTTTTTGAAATTTTTGAAAAAATTCCGAATTTTTAAAAAATTCATAAGTTTGCTCTAGATCAACGGATTTTTATGATCTTTGGCTTAAAATGCTGGAAATTATGTATTTTTTCAGAAACCCGAGACATTTTTGAGCATTGAGCAAAGTTATGAATTTTTGAATTTTTGCTAATTTTTCAAAAAATTCAGAATTTTTCAAAAATTCATAAGTTTGCTCTAGATGAACGGATTTTTATGATCTTTGGCTTAAAATGCTGGAAATGTTGTGAATTTTTGTGGAAAATTTGAAACTTTGATTTCATTTTTAAGAGAGCTCATTTCAAGCTCTTTAAAGTTAATGACGTGAATTTTTTTAAAAAATAATTGTAATGGGAATAAAACATGTTCAAAAAACGGGAAACGATAACAAAAAAGTGTCTGAAAAGCCTCCTGAGCTTTGCCTTTTTATATAACAAAAAGAAGGTGTTGAAAACCCATTTTTTAATCACATAATTAGTATCCTTTTCTCCTATTCTATTCCGTTATTTCATCTATTTTTTTGACGTCTTTTCATATGAAGATTAATTCATGAGCTAATACTTCATGATTTGTGTTTGTAACGGAAAAGAAAGGAAAGGATGAAATAAATCCGAAAATTAGGCAGATTATAACAAAAACACGTAGATTAGTTTGCGGGGCGAAATTGGGCGCCGAATCGAAATATGATCAGTTTTGCGTAAGAGATTATAGTCCGGTGACTTTTTTGTTCTCAGAATCGCCCGGCACTCAGATGTTTTTTTTTAGGTGATCGAAGATGTTTTTCTATTTTTGTGCTCCTGACGTTTTTTGGATTAATTAGCTCGACTTTTATCTTTTGGGATTCAATGACATCTATTGTTTTTAGTTAGTTTTTTGAATTAAATCTTTGAACTATTTTTGATCCCCGTTTTTTGGACTAGAATATTAAAAAAAACAATGATTCAACGGATTAGGGCAAACAAACTTATGAATTTTTGAAAAATTCTGTTTTTTTCGAAAATTTGAAAAAATTCAAAAATTCATAGCTTCGCTCTCAACGCTCGGATTTTTATGGTGTTTGGCTTGAAATGCTGAAAAATTCCTCAGGTTTCTGAAAAATACAAAACATTTCCAGCATTTTAAGCCAAAGATCATTAAAATCCAACGGTTTAGAGCAAAGTTATGAATTTTAGAAAATTCTGATTTTTTCTCAAAAATTTAGAAATTTTTCAAAATTCATAACTTTGCTCTAAATGCTCGGATTTTTATGGGTTTTAGCTTAAAATTGTCAGAAATTTCTCCAGTTTCTGAAAAAATGAAAAACTTCTAGCATTTTAAGCCAAAAATCACAAAAATCCGACGGTTTAGCGCAAAGTTATGAATTTTTGAAAAATTTGGAAGTTTAAAAATTCATAAATTTGCTCCAAATGCTCGGAATGTTATGGGATTTAGCTTAAAATGCTCAGAAATTATTCAGATTTCTGAAAAAATACAATATATTCAACTTTCTAACCAAAAGCTAATAAAAATCCGTCCATTTTAAGCGAACCTATGCATTTTTGAAAATTGGGCTGATATTCTCGAATTTTCAAGAGATTTCAGAGTTTACGAATTCTTTCATAAATTATTGAAATATTTTAGATATTTTCAGGTTTTTAAGAAAATTTCCAACATTTTAAGCCAAAAATCATAAGAATCCGTTAACTCGTAACTGAGATATAGCAATTTTTTGAAAACCTGCCTAAAATTTTGGAATTTTTCAAACAACATTAATTTCAGCTGGATAATTTGACAAAGTGAATTTTTTGTTAAATTATAAGCGAAATTTCCAACATTTTAAGACTAATCTCACAAAAATCCGATTTTTAAGAGCAAAGTTATGATTTTTGGAAAAAAATTGAAATTTTCAAAAAATTTTGAAATTTCATAACTTTGCTCCAGATTGACGGATTTTTATGATTTCTGGCTTAAAATGCTGGAAAATTTCTAGATTTTCTGAAAAATAAAAATATTTCCAGCATTTTGAGCCAAAGATCATTAAAATCCACCGATCTAGAGCAAACTTATGAATTTTTGAAAAATTCTGAATTTTTTCAAAATGTTTTAAAATTTCATAACTTTGCTCAAGCACCTCGGATTTCTATGGTTTTTGGCTTAAAATTCTGGAAAATTGCTAAATTTTCTGAAAATGTTATTTAAATAACACATTTTCAACAACAATGTCCAGATATTTTAATCTAAAATGAACCCATTTTTCAGATCAAGTGGCGAAAAAAGCAGCTGATATTTTTTATGTTTTGTGAAATAAAAGTATTTTTGGAATTTTAAGTGATAAAAGAAGTAAAGGCTAGAATACTTATTAAAGAAAAAAAATACTTAAAAAGGAAAGCAAGAAGTTCCCGGAACTCAAAAAAGTCTAACAGAAGCTTAAACTCCTCATATTTAAACCTCAATCATGCACCATAATTATAAAAAATTCTGTGTGAAAATTATAGCCCTTAACTGAAACAATGATATTTTGAAGAAAAAAAAACTAAGAAATCGCTTTTTTTTTGTGTTATGAATTGAAAAATATTTTTCACATTTTCTTAAGCTTAATTGTATGTAATTTAGTGAGGGTGGATGGGCGGTACAGGGGACATTGAGACAACACATGCTCTTCTTCTCGTTGAAATGATATGGTTGGTCAAGTAAACTTTAGAGCCAAGATCAAGTACAGAATATATTTGTTTTTTGATAAGAAGGAAAAATTTAAACAAAACTTAATTAGGGGATTTATTGGAATTGAACTTAGCTCAGCTCACTCTATTGTAGTCTAGTCTTGACTTTTATGGTGTTCACGCTTAATCCGCGCTTAGATTATGTGGAAGTTTTTTGGAAAATTTTAAACACGTTTATAATTTTGAGATATTTAGATTTTAGAATAAAATTTTATTTAAAAAATTTAAATTTTCAAAAATTTCCAAATTTTTGAATCTTTGGTCTAAATTTACGGATTTTAGTGATTTTTGGCTTAAAATGTTGCAAAATTCCTCAGATTTCTGAAAAATAAAAATATTTCCATCATTTTAAGCCAAAGATCATTAAAATCCATTAATTTTGGTTGAAGTTACGAATTTTTGAAATTTTTTTGGTTAAAATTTAGTTATTTTTAAATACCTTGGATTTGGCAGGAATTCTTGCTGAAGTACATGTTTCTATACATTTTAAACATTATTTTTAGAAAATTTAAGAAATTTCCAGCATTTTAAGCCAAAGATCATTAAAATTCGTTCATCTGGAGCAAACTTATGGATTTTTGAAAAATTATGAATTTTTTCAAAATTTTTAAAAATTTAAAAATTCATAACATTGCTCTAGGTTCTTGGATTTTATTGCTTTTTTTCTTTAAATGTTCAAAATTTCTTATATTTTAAGCCAAAAATCATAGAATTCCGAGAATTTGAAGAAAAGTTACGAACTTTTTAAAAAATCAGTTTTTTCGAAATTTGAAAAATTTGAAAAATTTATAACTTTGGCCTAAAATTGTCGATTTTAGTGATTTTTATCTTAAAATGTTGGAAATTTCTTATATTTTCAGGAAAATCATATTTAAACTTTATAAAAACATGAAGTCTACCACCAAATTTGACCAAATTTGTCGCTATTTGAAAAATTCCGAAAATTTCAACCTTTTTTTGTCAAAAGTTCATAACTTCGCACTGAAATAACGGATGATTATGATTTTTGGCTTAAAATTTTGGAAATTTCTTTAATTTTCTGAAAATCGTTAAAAAAGCTGTTTTCAACATGTAATTTATTTATACATGTGGTCAAATCTAAAGAACTCCAAAAAAATCCAAAATTCAGTTAGTTTTTCCAAAAAGGTCATAAGTATACCACTAATCAATGGTGTTCTAGAATTTTCAGCTTAAAACATTGAAAATAGTATCTTTATTTATTTTAAATCAAAAATTGAGTACTTTATGCCAAAAATCACAGTAATCCGTGAATTTAGAGGAAGGTTATGGAAATTGAAAATTCCAAATTTTTGAAAAATGCATAACTTTGCTCTAGATCAACGGATTTTTATGATGTTTGGCTTAAAATGTTGGAAATTGCTTGATTTTTATAAAAAATAAAAAATCCAAACATTTTCGGCCCAAAAATCAGAGGATTCCGTGAATTTAGTGGAAGGTTATGGATTTTGAAAAATTTCAAATTTTGAATTTTTCAAAAATTCATAACTTTGCTCAAAATCAACGGTTTTTTGTGATCTTTGGCTTAAAATGTTGCAACTTTCTTAAATTTTTTGAAAATTATGCGTAAACGTTACAAAAATGTGTGCTTTGTTACGAAATACGGCCAAAATAAACGAGTTTGAAAAATTCCAAAATTTCAACTTTTTTTCGCTCTAATTTCTCGGATTTTTATTATCTTGAAATAATGAGTTCACAATTTTCAACATTTTATTTTCAAGAAAATGAGAAAAGCGCGTGAATCTAAAAAAAAACATTCATCAAAAATCTTTAAAGACAGTGTGCCAGTGAAAATAAAAATTTCAGATTTTTAAAATTTTGTTAAAAATTCACCATGTTAAAGACAAGATGACACTTCTAGAGGTTTTATAATAAAAATTCTGGAACGTACAATTTTATGAAATTTCAGAAAAAGGACCTAAAAAATATTCTGTTAAATATTAAATCCAAAAAAAACCCAAGAAATATGAACCAAGTCCAAAATACACTAAACGGAAGTAATCGGACCCTTTTCGAGCAGGTCAACCCACATTTAAGCTCCGCCCCTTTTTTTCAGTTCTTCTTCTTCTCCCCCACTTTTTTGTTTCCATTCATCATTCAATTCATGAGAATGACGAATGAGCAAAAAACGCAATTTGAAATGAATTGGAAACAAAATTGTTATAGACTTGTCCGTTTTTTTTTCTTCTCCTACTTCTCAATGTCCAACATCAAATGATGACGAGGTCACTCAGGAGCAACAAGTGAAAAAAAGAAAGGGTCCACTGGAGCACAAACAGATCCGCCTACACACTAAATATGGGATGGATGGGGGAAGAGAAAGGGGTGGGGGGAAGAAGAAGAAGAGGAATGGAATGAAATTGAGAAGAGAAAGGGGGGCTCAAGACGGGGAAAAGAGCATGGTAGGGAAATGTGCCGGCTTTTGATGGAGGTAGGGGAGAGCTCCCGCGGGATTGATGAGCTTCATTTTTTTTACTTTAAGGGTGGAAATCTGTAATTTTAGACCCCCTTAAGCACGGGAATTGATATTTTGCTAACCACTTTGAAATTTAAAATTCCTCAAAATTAGTGACACCTTGCCTTTAAGAATCGGTTTTCAGATTATTCAGAATTTTGGGAAGAAACATTATTTTTCAAAAAAAATTTTAAAATATATATTTTTTTAAACAAAAATCTCTAAAATCTCAAGTTTTTAAAAATCAGTGACCTTGCCTTTAAGCATCAGTTTTCAGTTTGTTCCAGAACTTTGAGAATTTTGTTTAGTTCAAAAAATTCGCAACATTTTAAGCCAAAGATTTCAAATATATAAAAATCCGTTGCTTCGGAGCAAACTTATGATTTTTCGAAAAAATCTGAATTTTTCCAGAAAATTTCAAAAATTCAGAAATTTTCTCTAAATTGATGGATTTTTAAGAGTTTTGGCTAGAGACACTGGATTTTTATAATGGATTAAAAGAAAGAAAATAATTTTCAATTTTTTAAGCCAAAATTCATTAAAATCCATCGATTTTGGTCAAAGTTATGAATTTTTGAAATTTTTTTGGTTAAAATAATGGATATTTTTAAATGCCTTTGATTTGGCAGGAATTCTTGCTGAAGTACACATTGCAATACATTTCAAATATTTTTTAGAAAATTTAAGAAATTTCCAGCATTTTAAGCCAAAGATCATAAAAATCCGGTGATCTGGAGCAAACTTATGAATTTTTGAAAATTTCAGCTTTTTTTTTTAATTTTCAAAATTCATAACTTTGCTCTAACCTCTCCGATTTTTTTGGTTTTTAGCTTAAAATGTTTGAAAATTCCTCAGGTTTCTGAAAAAATACAAAATGTCTAGAATTTTAACTTTGCTCTAAACACTCGGATTTTTATATAGTACATATTTGTTAAAATTTTAAACATAATTCTCAAAAACGTCAAGAAATTTCCAACATTTTAAGCCAAGGATCACAAAAATCCGACGATTTAAAGAAAATCTATGATTTTTCGAAAAAATTGGAATTTTCAAAATTTTTCAAAAATTTATAACTTTGCTCCAAATCGACGGATTTCGATGATTTTTGGCTTAAAATGCTGGAAAATTCCTAGATTTTCTGAAAATAATACTTAAATAACACATTTTTCCCAGTAATGTCCTGATATTTTCAAATAAAATGAAACCGTTAAATTTTGGTCAAAACATTATTTTAAAGGCAGTATGTCACTAATTTTCAGTTAAAAATTAGAAAGGATTATTTCCCTTATTAACTACTATCACCCTATCTTTAAAAAACGTTATTTGTTTGAAAATTAACCAACAGAACTTTTATAGTCAAAATTTCTTTGAGTTTCCTCCCCCCATTTATTTTCAAGAATCAACTTTTGATAAAAACCGTTTCAAAAAAACATCCGGCTTCCGATTACGATGATGAACTCTGACCATTATGTTCTTATAGACACACACTCACACACACATTTTTATGTTGTCATTTACCGGAAATATATATGGATATATATATAAAAGCAACAAAGTTTGAGAGGTCTATATATTTTTTTAAAACGTCAGAAAGTGATGTGTTTTTTTCTGGTTTTTGTTTTTCGAAAAAATACTATTAAATACAGAGTGTCATTCGCAAGAATGAAGCTAAAAATGCTTCTCATAGACCGTGACATGGTCGAATTTTTAAAAAAATTTTAATATTCAGAAAAATTCGATGATTTTGCAATAAAATTAAGAAAAACTGAATTATCGAAGATTTCTAACAAAGTGGCACACTGCCTTTAAAGTTAGATGAGAATGGAATTCAAAAACTTCCCGAGGAAACATAAATTTTCAAAAAATCTTCAAAAAAAAGTTGTAAATGTCAAAAAATGGGAATTTGAAAATTAGTGGCACCTTCCCTTTAAAATTGGAAATTTTTAAAAATGAGGAAAAATCATTTTCATGGGTTCTTGACACGGCGCATCGAAAAAATATTTAAAAATGTTACTTATATGAAAAAAAGAGCAAAAAATGTCAAACTACAGTAATCCTGTGATAAAGTGCAACAACTGACAACTCAAAAAAAATTTTATATAAAAAGGAAATAACTAGCAAAAAAAAAGAGCCAGTGTCTGCGAAGAAAAAAAAAATGACAACTAGACTCACAAAGCCACTCGAATCTAATTTCCCCTTTTATATTTCAAATGACATAATTGTCAAACCCCGCCCATCATTTTTTCTGCGTCTCTTACCAATTCTCCAAGTGACATATGGACTTGTCTGCTACGCTAAGCCCCGCCCACTTTTGAGCAATGCACACACAAACACACACGTTTTGTTGGAAATTCGATTAAACATGAGAATAAGTTAATTTGAACAAGTGGGGGTGGGGGGATGGTCAAGAATATTTAAAAATTTCGAAAAAAACATGAAAAACATGACGAAAATATTGGCGAGCTGAATTTTTTTTTTCATTTTTAAAAAAATTTGACTCATTTTTTTCACCTGGGGTGTTTTTATCTAAATTTTTTCACCTTGTAAAACTATTTTTCTAAAAATTTCGGGTGGAGAACATTTAGAAACAAAATGTCATATGAGAGCATCGTCCATTTTTCGATATTCTTTATTAATATCTATATTTTTTCTAGTTTATTAATGAACGTCAAAAAGAAGGAATCTTTAATCTAATCCCTGTTTTGACGAAGTCGTGTCAAAATACTGACTCAAAAACCAGAAATTCTGACTCAAAAGGCACACTTTTTTTTTGACGCAGATTAATGGTTGTTCATAAATCTTCGGGAACTTGAACCTGATCATTTTAAAACCACAAGTGGTGGTGTTGGGGGATCGAACCCGCGAGCTAGCCCGGCGCTCGAATGGTTGTCGCCGCATGCTAACCAAAACGCTAAGCGGGTCAAATGGTTAAAGAGGTGTAGACGACATACACCTTTTTGAGGCGACCATCAAGTTTAGGCTTGAAAAAACAAAAAACGTCACACGTTAAAAAATGAAAAAAATTTTTTGGATTCCCAAAAAATGTGTGGTTTCGATGTGGAAGTGAGGAAACATAAAGATTTATGAACCCCGAGATGCCCAAGATTTCGATAATTTATATCCAAAATAAAGTTCTTATATAAATCTATTTCAAGGCATTTCGTATCGAAAATGTCATATACAATTCTCTATGTTCGTCACTCGAAACTTTTTTTTGCATCTCCAGGAAGGTACAAAACAAAAAAGAAGGGAATACAAAATGAAAAAAGAGGTTGTGCTTTCATTTTTATAGGTGTCGTCTTCAGTTCCTTATAAGCTTATTATTTCTCAAAAAAACATGACGTGAATCGTTTTCACATGACCATTAGGCTTGAAATTGGCCTGATTTAGGGCCGTATACATCATTTTTTCTGGTTGTTTCGTGGAAAAGAAGATGCGGAATTGGCTTATGAAGATATTTAGGCAATTTTCGAATGGTTTTAGGTTTACTGAGAGCTCTTTGGGAAACATAGTTCGTTGAGGTGGTTTTTGAAATGGGGCGTTTTTCGTTGCGAGACCTCATGAAGTTGCAGGAATCAGTAAGTGCGCCCCACTGAACTGGATAAAAATTACGTATTTTGAGTGTTTTCTCCACCTTTTTTTCAACATTTTACAGCTGAAAAATACGTAAAGTTCACTTTTTTAAAAATACATAAGAAATTTAAACTTTTAATGTTGATATTCCATCTGTAAAAAGAGTAGAATTTTTTTAAAACAGAAATGACAATTTTTGACCCATTTTTGAAGAAAATGGGAAAAAAAACCTAAGTTTTCGAATCACCTGGAATTCGTTTCGGGTGATTTGAAATTAATTACAGCTGAAATTTCTGAAAAACACTGAGGGAGAGTCCAACAGCGATGAAGTTGAACATCTGAACTAAAATCTAATGGGAAATTTGAAAAAAAATATTTGCTGGTACCCTATCTTTAAAGTTGTTTAGTTGATTCAGAGGTGTTTTGTATACCCAACAAGAGACAACTAGGTCTAAGAATTTTACATGAAACCTATATCGTTAGAAAGAGCTTGTTCGGTGGGTTAAGATGCTGTAAATTTTAGCTGCTAATATGCAGAAGGCGGCAAGTTATAGAGCGTCAAAATCTGAAAATTTGCCAAAATTTGAATTTTTGAAGAGTTATAACTCGGCTCAAACTCAATATTTCTGGATGAAACTTTCAGATATATATAAACGTTCCATTCGTAACAAATTTGCCAAATTTCAGCAAATTTGGTCGAGATTTTTTAAAAAACATATTTTTGGGGGCGGGGTCAAAAAATGTGTTATAAAAAAATCTCATCCAAATTTGCTCAAATTTGGCAAATATGATAAAAATGAAACGACGATATATATCTAAAAGTTTGATACGAAAATATTGAGTTTGAGCCGAGTTATAGCTTTTCAAAAATTCAAATTTCGGCAAATTTTCAGATTTTGATGGGCTGTAACTTGCTCCCTTGTGCATATTAGCAGCTAAATTTTACAGTTTCTTAACCGTCAGAACAAGCTCTTTCTAATGAGATAGGTATCATTTGAAATTATTGGGCCGATTTGGTGCACTTGACTTGTAAAGCAACATTAAACTCGATGTGAATTGCCTGCCTAAAATCGACCTTATTTCGAATAGGCCTGCAGTTCATTTGGGTAGAAAATTTGAAAAGAAAATGTATTACTTTTTAAAGACCGGATTGAAATTTTTTCCTGACCCAACATCACCTCTCAAAGATCATTCGGGTTTCACGAAATTCAAGACCAACGTATACATACATAGCCCGCGTTCCTCCACCCTCACAATTTAATTTCATCTTCTTCTTCTTCGTCTTTAAAAATAAAATCGAGAATGCGCGTCATCATTGTCCATCCTTTCATTCTTCGCTCTCCAACCACATTCCAGAAGTGTCCGATTTCTTTTCAAAAAAATGACGATATCAGAGTAAAATGCTCTTTCTCTCTCCCTCTTTCCCTCGATTCGACCACCCCCACTTGCCGGAAGTGAAATGAGATGTTTAGTGGTTATTCTGTGCTCGCATGTTTTTTTTTCTTCTTCTAATTTTGTTGAAATTTCAGCTGTTGGTTAGTGGTGGCGGGGGTGGAATGTCGGCAGGTTATTAATTTGACTTGTTTGAGATTTGAAAGTTCATTTTTTGAAATTTGAACTAAATTCGAATGCTCCCGCTTTTAATAAAAGAGGATTCGGGGATGGGGGGAGTTGAACTAGATTAAATGTCATTATTCATTTTTGCAAAAAATTTTGAAAACACCTTATGGGTGACACACACACCGCGGAGGTGTAGGTATTTTTACAACTATTTGATAATTTGCTAAAGATGAGCTCACTACGAATTCATTTAAATTGTCATTCATTTTTTGAAGGTTTGAGCCAAGTTCAAAAAAATCCAAAAATTGTCATTTTTCGTGGAATTTATGGTGTCTAAAAATGGGCTCTTCTTTCGGATTTGGCTAATTTTGAACAAGCATTTTAAATTTTGACAAATTCTAATAATTTCGTCAAAATTTTAACTTTTTGGTTTATAAATTATAATGGATAAATTATAATGAAATATCATGATTTTCCGCGTTTTTGACAATGTGTTAACAATAAGTGGCACGCTGTCTTTAACGCCGGTTATGAATTAGAAGGATAACTACTTTAACTTCAAGATAATCTAGAAAAATGTCATGTTTGAACATTTTTATGCTGAAAATCTGAAAACTCAGGTTTTTAGCTTTAAAATGTGATAAAAATAATTGAAATCGAGAAATTTTCAAAAAAGTTATAAATATTTGAAAAAGAGGTCTTGAAATTTTTTTTTTGAAAATTGATGGATATTTTATGAGGCCTCAGATTTTTATGAAATTTATATTAAAATGTTTATTTTCTTCTATTTTCAGAAAATTTAGAAAATTTCCAGAATTTTGGTACAAAAATCAAAAAATTTCGACAATTTTAAGACAAGATATGATTATTTTTAAAAAACCGAAATTTTACCCAATTTCAAAAAATTATAACTTTTATCAAAATCATCAGACTTTAATGAGATTTATCTCAAAATTTTAGAAATTTCTTCTATTTTCAGAAAAATCAGTTAATTTATAGCATTTTGGTACGAAAATCATAAAAATGTGACCATTTTAAGACAAGTTATGATTTTTCGAAAAAAAACCGAAATTTTTCCCAATTTCAAAAATTTATAACTTTTCTCAAGATCATCAGATTTTCATGAGACATATCTCAAAATTTTAGAAATTTCTTCTATTTTCATAAAATTCAGAAAATTTCCAGCATTTTGGTACAAAAATCGTGAAATTTCGACAATTTTAAGACAAGTTATGATTTTTCGAAAAAAAAACCGAAATTTTACCCAATTTCAAAAATTTATAACTTTTTTCAAACTCATCAGATTTTAATGAGACATATCTCAAATTTTTGGAAATTTCATATATCTTCAGAAAATTCAGAAAATTTCCAGCATTTTGGTATAAAAGTCATAAAATATCGAAAATTTTAAGACTAGTTATGATTTTTCGAAAAAAAACCGAAATTTTTCCCAATTTCAAAAATTTATAACTTTTCTCAAGATCATCAGATTTTCATGAGACATATCTCAAAATTTTAGAAATTTCTTCTATTTTCATAAAATTCAGAAAATTTCCAGCATTTTGGTACAAAAATCATCGTGAAATTTCGACAATTTTAAGACAAGTTATGATTTTTTTTAGAAAAAACCGAAATTTTGCCCAATTTCAAAAATTTATAACTTTTTTCAAAATCATCAGATTTTTATTTTCCATATTCTGCGCTTTCAAATGCATCAAAATTCACGAAAAATGTCAAATTTCCTGTCTAAATGTGAAACATATTAAGAAAACCGGCTCAAAAATGAATAAGCTGTCTTAAAGAAGCTAAAATCGGCTCAAAAAGCCTTTTGCTCAAAATTTGATCAAACTACATACAAAATATGTCACTGTTTGAAAAAACTTCCAGGCGGGATCTCCCGCCAAAGAACTTCCGTCATTATTATTAAACAATTTCCAGATCAACAAATAAATAAAAATAAATAACAAAAATTCGTCACTTTGACCCATTTCATTTCCAAACTATTGTGTGTCTTTTTTTTAACATCATCATTATTCCAGACTAGGTCAAAAAAAGGGGATGAGGGAAGTTGACTCGGAAATTAAATGGATGAAAAATGACTCTTTTTTGTTATGTGTTGCTCCTCTCTCTCTCTCTCTCTCTCTGTCTCTCTCTCTCTCCCTCTCTGAAAGTGACATTGATGTCATTTCTTTTTTTTCCTGAATTAAATACTACTTTTGAAAGTTATGAGGGTGGGGAGGGGTTAGTAATTAATAGATTATTTAGCGGGGCGCGCTTAAAGGTTAGTGCTCACCCTTTCTCACCAACATCTTTTCCACGAGAAGTACAAAAAATGTTTGAACTACAGTTAGCTACTAAAATAAGGAAGTAGTCAAGAATAAATGTGATTATGAGAAAGCCCAGGATTTTTTTCAGTTTCAGCTCAATTTATATCATGATCTAGAAGCAATCCGATTCCCAAGCCGGTTTTAGAGGGGAATCAAAATAATCCAGTTTTTCCTATGGAATTTAAAAATAAATTTTTGATCTAAAAATTGTATCTGGAAATGAATCAGACTTGGAGTATTAAAAGAGTGGTGACACCCTATCTTTAAGGTCTGGTGACACCCTATCTTTAAGGTCTGGTGACACCCTATCTTTAAGGTTTTCTTAACTACTCCTGATTTCCTATCAAATCGACGCTTTTTCAGCATACCAACTTAACCTAAAAATTCTAAAAAATTCAAAAAATGCTAAAGGTACTTAAAAATTCAAAAAAGTTGGGAAAAATGGATGGCATGGGGACTAACGTCCCAAAAGTTAGTCCCCGCCCCTTATTTTTTTCATTGTATAAAAAAACCTACTTTTTTTGAAAGAATCTCGTCCAAAAAAGAGGATTAAATTTCAAAGTTCAAATTTTTAATAATTTTTATATTTCGAGCTGATCGTTGCTCTTTTTATTCTAAATCTGATTCATTTTCAAGCCGGATTCTATATTAAAAAATTTGTTGAGATGTGTTCCGCATTTAAGAGACCGATCTGATTTATAAATCTGGGAAAAAAAACTACATGTGTTTAATACAACTGAGCCGGATTTGTTTTCTGTACAAAGAGTTGTTTGAAGCGGATCATAGAGATCATGAATTCTCTATTGCATGACTATAGAAAGCAACATTTTCAGTGAGCAATTTAGATTTTTTTGGAAAAATGGGAAAATGCCAGAGAATCTTGAAGAACAGATCGAAAAGAAATGTTTTTTTTTTAATATTTTCGCATTTCTACCTTTTTGCACATTTTTTCACATATTTTTTCACATATAAAAATGAATTTCTGACCGATTTAACTTTTAATTTGTAATTTAAACATTTTTATGGCTTTTAATAAGGTTTTGTATGTGTTTTTTGCACTTAAATTTGTTGTATTTAATAATTTTAATAAGCCAAAAAAACCATTTTTGTAACCAAAAATCGAGGAACTGGTAAAAATCTATAGACTTGTATTAGAGCGCACTTACAAAGTCGCATGTTTGCCGGCGATTTTTTTTTGCTTTTCGTTTTATTTTCTAAAAATTCTGAAAATCAGGAATTATTCATCTGGAACTGTTTAATATATTATGTTAAATATTTCATAAAATTAGTTTTATTTCAAAAAAAAAATTTTATTTTTGAATTTTCAAAAAATCAAAATTCGTACATTTTCAACAGCTCATAACTCAGCTTAGCAGCAACCGATTTTTGTGATTCGTGGCTTAAAATGTAGAAAATATAATTTCCGACGTTTTAAGCTACAAATCATAGAATTTCATAAATGTGAAGCAAAGTTATGAGCTTCTAAAAATCGGATTTTTTCAAAATTTGTGAATCGTTGAAAATTCATAACTTTGCTCCAAATTGGCACACTTCTATGATTTTTTTGGCTTAAAATTTTAGAAATTCCTTGAGCTTTGAAAAAATATGAAATATCTATAGAAGAAACTGAAAAACTGGTCTCTTAAAGGGAAGATGCCACTACTTTTAAAAAATGGACTTTGCTCTCCATTATTTTAAATGTTAGCTTAACACTATTTATCGGCGGATTTTTTACCCGAAAACCTGATATTCTAGATATTTTGAGAAAATTTAGAAAATTTCCAGCATGTTAAGCCAAAATTCATAGAATTCCGTGAATTTGACGCAAAGTTATGAATTTCTGAAAAAATCCGATTTTTTTTCAAAAATTCGTAAATTTCTGAAAATTCATAACTTTGCTCCAAATCGTCGGATTCCCATGATTTTTAGCTTAAAATGTTGGAAATTTCTTGAATTTTTCGGAAAAAATATTCATTGGCAGCAATAATGCGTCCTTCATCAAGAATTTCTATCAAATCTGAAATTTTTTCAATAAAAACGCTCAAATTTCAAAACTTCATAATTTCATCCAAAATTGGCGTAGAATTACGAATTTTGGCTTAAAATATTGAAAATTGTTTATATTTTCAGAGAACAAAAGATTAAAGCAAAAACCAAGGGGGGGGGGGGGGTTGGTACCTTAATTTGCAAAAAAATGCCCCTCCAAGGAATAGTCTGATTTTTAAACATTCAAAAAAAATGTTCAATCTTTAATTTTTGATCGATAATTTTTGAACTTTCAGTCTGCCAAATTCTTAACTTAATTAGCCTAAATTAAACATCACAAAATTGTCCGAAAAAATTTATTTTTTTGCGGGCAAATCTCAACTGAACTCGAATCATAATGTCTGGTTGACTTGCAAAAATATCCCCCCAGCATTGTTACGCAAAACATATGATGACAACTCGAAATTGTCAGCAAATTCATTGACAAAAATACCCATTTTCTGGCTATTTTGAGCACTAATGTCCTACGTGGATATGATTTGTCACAACAAGGGTGAAATAATTTGACAACTCAAAAAAAGCCCCCTTTTTCTTTTTCTGATCCTAAAATAGACAAAAGTTTTCGTCATTTATTTCACAAGTGGTGGCGCGGTTTGGGGATTTGAGAAAATTTTAGAAATTAAGGGGGACTCAAAACTACACCGTTGTTTCTCGGAACCCTGTTGTGTGTACCTTAGTCCCTTCCTTTAAAAATAAATAAACATTTGAAAATAGCGGGCATCCTCCACCCCCAAAAAAAAGAGGAAGTAGATTGTTTGTAGGGTAATAATATTACAATTTAAACAAAACAGAAAAATTTATATTTAGTTCAATTGAATTATTTTTTGCAGAATAAATGGAATGGAAAGGGACCAAGATGGGTGGTCCTTTTGGAATAAAAAAAGCGAAATTTGTGAATTGAAAATTTAAGAAACAGTGAAAGTTCATTTCTGGAAATTAGTGGCATCCTCCCTTTAAAGACAGCTGGTAAGTTAACACGATCCAAATTGAAGGCAAAAAATCAGAATTCTGAGGTGAACGGCTGTCTTTAAGCCCCCTATTCTACCGTTTCTTCTAGATCTTTTTCCTAGTTTTTTTTAAATTCAAAGAATTTTTAAAATATTAAGATAGAAAGCATAAGAATTTGGAGCGAAGTTATGAATTTTCAAAGATTCAAAAATTTTGAAAAAATTCGATAAAAACCGATATTTCAGAAATTCGTAACTTTTCGTCACATTTACGAAATTCTATGATTTTTGGCTGAAAATGCCGGAAATTATTTTTGCTACATTTTAAGCTAAAAATCATGGAAATCCGACAATTTTGAGCAAAGTTACGAATTTTCATAAATTTACAAATTTTTGAAAAAAATCGGAATTTTCAGAAATTCATAACATTGCTTCACATTTACGAAATTCTTTGAATTTTGGCTTAAAATGCCGGAAAATTTTTTGGCAACATTTTAAGCCAAAAATCATGGGATTTAGAGCAAAATTATGAATTTTCAGAAGATTACAAAGTTTTGGATTTTGAGCTTTTTTATAGGAAAAGCTTTAGATTTGATAGGAATTCTTGATGATGTTCGTACCGCTGTCAAATTATAACAATTTTTCCGAAAAATTCAAAAAATTCCCAACATTTTAAGCCAAAAATCATGGGAATCCGACGATTTTGAGCAAAGTTATGAATTTTTAGAAATTTACAAAATTTTGAAAAAAATCTGATTTTTCAGAAATGCATAACTTTTCTTCACATTTACGAAATTCTTTGAATTTTGGCTTAAAATGCCGGAAAATTTTTTGGCAACATTTTAAGCCAAAAATCATGGGATTTAGAGCAAAATTATGAATTTTCAGAAGATTACAAAGTTTTGGATTTTGAGCTTTTTTATAGGAAAAGCTTTAGATTTGATAGGAATTCTTGATGATGTTCGTACCGCTGTCAAATTATAACAATTTTTCCGAAAAATTCAAAAAATTCCCAACATTTTAAGCCAAAAATCATGGGAATCCGACGATTTTGAGCAAAGTTATGAATTTTTAGAAATTTACAAAATTTTGAAAAAAATCTGATTTTTCAGAAATGCATAACTTTTCTTCACATTTACGAAATTCTTTGAATTTTGGCTTAAAATGCCGGAAAATTTTTTGGCAACATTTTAAGCCAAAAATCATGGGATTTAGAGCAAAATTATGAATTTTCAGAAGATTACAAAGTTTTGGATTTTGAGCTTTTTTATAGGAAAAGCTTTAGATTTGATAGGAATTCTTGATGATGTTCGTACCGCTGTCAAATTATAACAATTTTTCCGAAAAATTCAAAAAATTCCCAACATTTTAAGCCAAAAATCATGGGAATCCGACGATTTTGAGCAAAGTTATGAATTTTTAGAAATTTACAAAATTTTGAAAAAAATCTGATTTTTCAGAAATGCATAACTTTTCTTCACATTTACGAAATTCTTTGAATTTTGGCTTAAAATGCCGGAAAATTTTTTGGCAACATTTTAAGCCAAAAATCATGGGATTTAGAGCAAAATTATGAATTTTCAGAAGATTACAAAGTTTTGGATTTTGAGCTTTTTTATAGGAAAAGCTTTAGATTTGATAGGAATTCTTGATGATGTTCGTACCGCTGTCAAATTATAACAATTTTTCCGAAAAATTCAAAAAATTCCCAACATGTTAAGCCAAAAATCATGGGAATCCGACGATTTTGAGCAAAGTTATGAATTTTTAGAAATTTACAAAATTTTGAAAAAAATCTGATTTTTCAGAAATGCATAACTTTTCTTCACATTTACGAAATTCTTTGAATTTTGGCTTAAAATGCCGGAAAATTTCTAAATTTTCTGACAATATCTAACATATCGAGTTTTCGGGTGAAAAATTTTAAAAATCCGCCGATAAATAGTGTTAAGCTAACATTTAAAATAATGGAGAGCAAAGTCCCAAAAGTAGTGGCATCTTCCCTTTAAGAGACCTATTTTTCAGTTACTTCTATAGATATTTCATATTTTTTCAAAGCTCAAGGAATTTCTAAAATTTTAAGCCAAAAAAATCATAGGAGTGTGCCAATTTGGAACAAAGTTATGCATTTTCCACGTTTCACAAATTTTGAAAAAATCCAAATTTTCAGAAATTCATAACTTTGCTTCACATTTACGAAATTCTCTGATTTTTAGCTTAAAAAGCCGGACGATTTTTTGGCAACATTTTAAGCCATGAATCACGGAAATCCGTTGACGCAGAGCTGAGTTATGAGCTTTTGAAAATATATGCATTTTTATTTTCGAAAATTCAAAAATATTTTTTTTTGAAATTAAAATAATTTTTTTTTTGAAATATTCAACATATAATAAACAGTTCCAGAAGAATACTTCCTGATTTTTAGAATTTTTAGAAAATAAAACGAAAAGCAAAAAAAATTCACCGGCAAACTGCTCAAATTTAGCAAGTGCACTCTAATGCAAATCTATTTTTACCAGTTCCTAGAATTTTTGGTTCCAAAAATTGGTTTTTTCTAACTAATTAAAATTATTAAAACAGATTTAAGTACTAAAAACACATCCAGAACCTTACTAAATACCTTGTTAAAATTTTCAAAAACAAGTAGTACCGTGTCTTTAAAAAAGGAAGTCAAGTCAGATCTTGCTTAAATTTTGCACATATTGGACCAAATATAAAATTCTCAAAAAAATTTTTTTGGGGTTTCAAGAGAGTTAATAGTTCCAAAATAAGTGATTTTTTGTACTTTAAAGAGTTATAACTACTTTCAAACTTTCCTGGAATTTTATGAACGGCCATTTTTTTGCAATTTGAACCCTAAAATTTAAAAATAGCTTCAAAATTTCGAAAATTTGAGGCAAATTCATAATTTCAAATTTTAGCATTAACTACATTGAAAAACGAATCTATTGATTAAAAAATGATCAAAATCCCATCTATGATTCTTGAGGTACGGTAGTGAGACCCAAAGCGTAACCAACTGAAATTTTAAAACTGCCTCAAAATTTAATTTTTAAAATAGAGGAAAATTCGAAATTTCAAATGTTTTCAGAATCTACGTTAAATTTCCTATCGATTGATACCAAATCGATTGATATTCATCAATAAAAAATTTAGAAAAAACAATTTTAGGGTCAAAAAAATGAGCAGGAACATGAAAATTACTCAAATTCTGCACATCGACTAATTATGGACCGAATATGACACTTTCTTAAAAATTATCAACGGAAAATTTTCCGAAATTTTTGCGTTTTTTTATTTTGAAATTTGTTATTTACATATTATGTGAACCTTGAAATTCCTGTTTATCTTCATAAAGCTGTTCTGAAACAGCTGATAATCATAAGTAATTTTTGATTAACCATAATTCAGTTCAATCTCATCAGATCCCCATGAAATTTTGAAATTTTAATATATATACTATTTTCAATATTTCCACCAATTTTCAAGGATTTCTGAACAATTTTAACCAAATTATCACCCTCCAAATTATACCTATTCACAGAAATTTCGCTATTTTTTTGAGTGGGCGGAGTAAAGGAAAAAACACCTCCCTTCTAACGAGATCACCCCTAGTTAACCTCAAGGAGCAATCTCGGATTTGTGACAACCAAAAATATAATCCTGCAAGTTTCTAAAGATTCTATCTATGTTTTGGTGTTCAAAAAACAAAGATCATACGTCGCTATTAAATGCTCTTTGGAATGGGGGAGCTCCCAGAAAGGAAGCGATGAAAAAAATTATCAAGAAACTTTAAAAAGTTTCCAAAAATTGGGAAATCCTAAAAAAATTATTATTATTTAAAAAAAGATCTGGAAAAAGATATGTGTGCATAGTTTGACATATAAGATGCTGGAATTATTTTTCGTTTTTTCGGGACGCCCTTTTTAGACTGACCGGATTAACATAAAACCATGCCTCTTTTTTTGTTCTCATGTGGACAATCAAAATAAAAATAGAATATTTATATTCTTGGGCCAAATGTTTCTTCTTTTTTTTGCAGATTGCACTTTTATATCAAATGTGTGTTCTGAATTGAATTGAACATTTCGGGGAGCTACCCGAAGCGAAGCGAACTGATTTTTGAACTTTTCGTGAAGAGGAAAACAAACCCCCCAAAATACAGATGAGAAAAAAAACTGGAGATGAATAGGATTAATTTTTGAAGAAGATTTACGTCTACCTGAAAACAGGCGGATTTATTGAGGTGATCTAAAACTTGTCTCAAATTCTCAATGGGATTCATGGTAGGAAGTTGTGACGCTTAGAATTTTTAAAAATAGCAACATATGACATTTTGACAATTTTTGACAGTACCTAAAACAGAAAAATTCCTTCTGGACCACCAATATTTTTGAATTCCCGCCAAACACTGTTGCAAGTGCGCCCTAACTGTTGCAAGTGCGCCCTAATGCAAATCGATCGAATTTGACCGGTTTCTCAAGTTTTGGGGTTATAAAAATGATTGTATTCGATAAATATATGTTTTTTAAATGTTTTGGTACAAAACCAGCTTTTGGAACCTTCTAGAAATCCAAAATAAAACAATTTCGAATTTTTAACAATTCACAAATTTTGAAAAAATCCCAAAAAATCCAATTTTTCAGAAATTCATAACTTTACTTCACATTTACGAAATTCTATGATTTTTGGCTTAAAATGCCGGAAATTATATTTGCTACATTTTAAGCCATGAATCGCAAAAATCGGTTGACGCAGTGCTGAGTTATGAGCTTTTGAAAATGTACGAATTTTGATTTTTGAAAATTTTTTTTTTAATTTTGAAAAAATTTTTTTCTGAAATATTTAACATAATGTATTAAACAGTTCCAGATGAAGAATTCCTGATTTTTAGAATTTTTAGAACATAAAACGAAAAGAAAAAAAAATTCGCCGACAAACTATTCAAATGCGATGTTGCTAATGCAAATCGATGGACTTTGACGGGTTTCTCAAGTTTTGTGGTTATAAAAATGATTGCATTCGATAAATATAATTTTTAAATATATTTAGGTACAAAACCAACCTTCTAGAAATCCATAAAAACAATTTCGAAAATTTTCGAAAATTTTTGAATCAATTTTTAAAAAGTAAAAAAAATTCTGAATTGGAACAGACGACTTACTAAACAAATTTTTTACGTAAAATTAGAACAAAATCTGAATATTTTTATAACATATTTTAAAAATTTGAAATTTTTGGCTTAAAATCTGAATATTTTTATGGAATTTTTTGAATCAGAGATTGCTTCAAGAATTCACCAAAAAACCTATACATTTTTTTCTGTTCAAATCCGGTTGCAAAACATGATTTCTTATTATTTTATTTTTAAAAATTTGAATTCCCGCCAACCCACGTACAATTAACTTTTATGAAAATCAAATATCGTTCAATTTATAAAATATCCATCAATTTTCAAAAAATAAAATTTCAAGTCCTAATTTTTCAAATATTTATAAGTTTTTTGAATGTTTTTAATCAGAACCATCTAAAATAGTCTTGCAAAATTATGGATATGAAAATAGAAGAAATTTCCTAAATTTTAAGATAAATCTCATTAAAATCTGATGATTTTGAAAAAAGTTATAAATTTTTGAAATTGGGTAAAATTTCGGGGTTTTTTTTGTAAAAAATCATAAGTTTTCTTAAAATTTTCGAAGTTTCACGATTTTTGTACCAAAATTCTGGAAATTTTCTGAATTTTCTGAAAATTGAAAAAAATTAAAATTTTAAGATAAATTTCATAAAAATCTTAGGCCACATATTTTCATAAAATATCCATCAATTTTCAAAAAAAAATTTTCAACCTCATTTTTCAAATATTTATAACTTTTTTACAAATCAATCGATTTCAATGATTTTTATCACATTTTAAAGCTAAAAACCTGAATTTCAGATTTTCAGCATAAAAATGTTAAAATATGACTTTTTTCTAGATTATCTTGAAGTTAAAGTTGTTATCCTTCTAATTCATAACCGACGTTAAAGACAGGGTGCCACTTATTTTTACAACATTGCCAAAAACCATTTAGATCTGATATTTCATTATTTTATAATTTATGAACCAAAAAGTTCAATTTTTGATGAAATTATTGGAATTTGTCAAAATTTGAAAAGGCTTGTTCAAAACTAACCAAATCCGAAGGAAGACGCCATTTTTAGGCACCATAAATTCCACGAAAAATGACAATTTTTAGATTTTTTGGAACTTGGCTCAATAATTTTTGTCAAAAAAAAGAAAGGGCACCCGGAATCGAACTTTGGTCTCAAAAACGTAAAAATTTCCGCCAAAGTGGCAGCCAAGTTCGATTTCGTGTGCGATTTTCTACTTTTTTGCAAATTTTTCACTTAAAAAATAAAAAACTGAATTTCAGGAGGTCCGAACACATTTGGTACAAGGACAAAATGTTATTTTTTTCAAAAAATGGTCTTCTGGAACCATGTCTTTAAGAAAAACCCGACAAAAGTGTTCCTTTTCCAAGCCAAATATGTGTGGGCAGTATTTTTACATATAAATATATTTTATTTTAAATTTCCCGAAATAATTTATTCATGTTCTTCCGCAGACTCAAAATGCACCCATGCGTACAATTATTTTATTTCTGGTCAACTCTCACAAAAAGACGAGAAATGAAATCATTATTCGGCTCATTTTTTTTTTGGAAAAAACATTTTAAATATCCCCCCCCCCCTTTTTCCCTGCCAAATCTTGGCATGATGTCAAGTGTGCAAAAAATGGGGGACAAATGAATTATTGTTCAATGAACTCTGCGAGAGAGGGGAAAAAACGGACAACGAAGGATGTGTAGTTTGACGTTTTGTCTGGTTTTTGCGGATTGTTTTCTGCAAAGGGATTTATAAGCTGCAAGTAAGATGGATTTCACGTTGGGCTAAAGTGAGCCGAATATAACTAAGAAAATTCAGTACGACAATTGAAAACAGAACGTAGAAATGAGGGGCGTGGCATTTTTGCAATTGTGCGGCACGGTTTCACAAAACGCGTTATATTCAGCTACCCAGGGACGG
Organism: Caenorhabditis virilis; assembly: GCA_964036255.1. NCBI lineage: Eukaryota > Metazoa > Nematoda > Chromadorea > Rhabditida > Rhabditidae > Caenorhabditis > Caenorhabditis virilis. Next base: position 4,198,644 of record OZ038417.1, on the reverse strand, counting down.
AATTTTGTAATTAGGAGTGAAAAAAATTAGATTAGACCATACTTTATGTATTTAACGCACAGAATTCATTTTTTCAAGCGTTGTAGGCGTTAAAATGCAAAAAATTAGAATTTTTGCAGAGTGTGCAATTTGTCGTAACGGTGAACCGCACACAAAGCGTTGTTACTAGGGAAGGGTCGAAATGAGGTTTAAATGAACGGTGAAGATCAGAATTATGAGTTCTGAAAAAATTATGGGGAAATATGAAGGTATGTCTGAGATGTGCGCATGTGACGTCACGTATGGTGCGTGAAGGTGCGTGAAAGCTGCAGACTGAAGTTGACAAGCTTGAGTAACTGTAACTCGTGAACGACTCAACCAAAGTTAAAGCTTTATAGCTCATTTTGAAGCCAATAAAAAATTGTATTTTACTGGATCATCCATTTTATACAAAAAGGCCGCTGCGCAACCACTCGCCGGTAAAAATGACACGACTGTGTGAGAGACTTAGATTTTTTTTGTTTTGTATCCTGGTGGGTCAAAACCAAAGTGCATGATCAGGAATATTTGAGTTGATAATATACAATTTTTCTTAAATATTGAGAAACTGAATAGAAATCTTCAAAAAACTGAAAAATGTGCAATTTTTCGTAACGGTGAACCGCACACAAAGCGTTGTACGTGACGACAATTTCGGTTCACTTTATCCCACAATGTTTCCCGAAACTTGTCTTAAAATTATAGTATAATTGTATATAAATAAATGAAGAAAAACAAAAAAAATTCCAAAAAAACAGCGAAAAAAATTGGGATACCCTTAAACGGCCTAGAAACCCAATTTTTCGTTCGTCGGCCATTTAGAGAATTTTGCTAATTTTTCGCTGTTTTTTGGGGTTTTTTTGTTTTTTCGTCATTTTTTTTGAGGGGAACACCTTAAAGGCTGCGGTCTGATAACAATTGCTAAGGGACGAAATAAATGGTTGATGATAGAACGCCTTAATGGCCGAAGAAACGCTTTTTTGGTTTTCTAGGCCGTTTGTCTTTTCTCAGCCCGTCTGATTTTTTAGTGAAATTTTTTTTTGTTTTTCTTTTTTCTTTTCGAAAGTTAGAAAACAATTATCGTTTCAAAAAAAACCGAGAAAAAACAAAAACGGTATAGAAAATCTTCGGCTCGGCCATTAGGGCGATCTACGGTATTATGGTTTTTTTGGAATTTTTTTCGCCATTTTCGAATTTTTTTTTGAATTTTTTGCATTTTATAAATAATCTTACTTTCATCTTTTTCAACCATTAATTTCGTGAAAATGATGCCAATATGGCCTAGTTTTTACTGATTTGGATTTTTAGGCCATTAATCTGCATTCTTACTACAAATATGATTTTTGGGCAATATGTATATTCAAAAGGGGGCTCCGGAGAGCTCAGAAATGAGGAGCTCTCAAAATGAAATCCTCCTGATGGCTTGGTCATTGTCAAGTTAAACATTTTGGATCATCCATTTTCTACAAACCGCAGCGCAGCCGCTCGCAGGTAAAAATAGCACGACAGCGTGAGAGACTTAGATTTTCTGGGTAGGTCAAAACCAAGTTGCATGATCAAGAATATTTGAGTTGACCATAAAAATTTGGAGATTTCATAACAGACCTAAAATGAAATGGTTTGCAAAATATTAGCAAAATATCCCTCTCTGGTAAGGGACTTCGATGCACCGGTGGGTTTCACTTGCTCTCTAGGAATGTACTAACAATAAATTATTTCATTGGTCAATTTCTGAAATTTTTTATTAACACTGTATCCTCTAATTGCTCCCGATTTCTCCCAGTTTTATATCGATTTCTTGAGCCAATTATGGGTGAAACCGGTGCATCGAATTCGATGACTAATAACCTAGAAGTTCTCAAAAAATCAAAATTCTTTCCAAAAGCCATTGTCGTCAAGTGCGGATTTGGTTCAACGTAAAACTGATTCACTTTTCTTGAGCCGATTGGATTTCTAAAAACCTCGTTTTACCTCATATATGACCTATAAACTTATGACTGGTTTTAAAAGCTTCGGATTTATTTACCTCTGCCAAAAAAGATGATAATTCGGAAATTTTCAAAAAAAAATGAGACATTTTAAAGTGGAGTTGGATTAAAAATGACTAAAGAACAACTGATGTTCAGAAATCAGAAATGGAGACGTATTTTAAAGATAAGGGATCGGTCAACAAAACCTTAAAGGTAGGGTGATCGCTAACTACATCAACTGGATTCAGGAGTTTTACATGTGACAAATCTCAGTAAAAAGAGCTCGCCCTGGAGTATAGCTAAGAAACTGCAAATTTTAGCTGCTAAAATGCACATGGAAGCAAGTCAAAATTTTAGAGTTTGGAAATTTAAAATGAGCATAACTACACGAAAAGTTATCGAAAATTCAAAATTTCAAATGTTTTTGACATCTACTAACGATTTCCAATCGAATGGTATAAAAATTTTAGAGTTTGGTGCAAAATCCACTATTTTCGGATTTTTCCTGATAACTGCAATTTTCAACATTTAAATTGGGCATAATTACACGAAAAATTAAAGAAAATTCAAAATTTAAAATTTTATTGACATCTACTAAAAATTTCCTATAAAGTGGTATATCAATTTTCGCGATTGGATCAAAATTCAGTATTTTTGGCTTCGTGCCAAATAATTGCCTCCTCAAAATTTAAATTGAGCGTAACTACACGAAAAGTTATCGAAAATTCAAATTTCAAATATTTTTGAAATCTACTAACAATTTCCAATCGAATGGTGTCACAATTTTAGAGTTTTGAGCAAAATCCAATTTTTTTTCGATTTTTCTGAAAATTTTCCAAAATTTGAACTTTGAAGAGCTATAACTTTGCTCAAACATAGTATTTCTGGATGAAACTTCCAGGTATACATAAAGGTTTCATTCTTAATCGATCTGCCAAATTTCAGCAAATTTGGTTGAAATTAAAAATAAATTTTTTTTTGTTCTCAAAAAATAAATTTTGAAAAAATTTCGACCAAATTTGCTGAAATTTGGCAGACTGCTTAAGAATAACACCACTATGTATATCTAAAAGTTTTATCCAGAAATATTGAGTTTGAGCCAAGTTATAGCTCTTCAAATTTAAAATTTTTGCACTGCTCTAAATTTAAATTTAGCGCGTCAAAATCTGAAATTTTCCAAAATTTGAACTTTGAAGAGCTATAACTTGGCTCAAACTTAATGTTTCTGGATGAAACTTTCAGATGTACATAATGATTTTATTCTGAATCGCTGCGCCAAATTTCAGCAAATTTGGTTGAAATTAAAAAAAAAAATTTTTTGTTCACAAAAAATAAATTTTCAACCAAATTTGCTGAAATTTGGCAAATCTGGTAAAAATGAAAATACAATGTATATCTAAAAGTTTCATCCAGAAATATTGAGCTGGAGCCAAGTTATAGCTCTTCAAAGTTCAAATTTTGGCAAATTTTCAAATTTTGACGCGCTGTAACTTGCTCCACTGTGCATTTTAGCAGCTAAAATTTACAGTTTCTAAACCCTCAGACCAAGCTCTTTCTAATGAGATAGGTCATATCTGAAACTCGTAGACCGAATTCCTGCACTTTCCTTGTTAAAGACACGTTAACGACACCTTAAAGGCAGGGTGCTAGTAAACATCGCTTTACTACGGACAATAATAATAATTGTTTTAAAAAAACCCAAAAATAAAATATGCGACTTTAAAACAGCTCAAATAAACATCTGGTGCTTATTTTTCATCACCAGCCAACTTTTTTCGTCTTCCTTTGAAAATCGGCAACATTTTTCGAAAAATAAAAACTTCTTCATCTATTGTTTTTTTGCGGGACAACCCGCTTCACGTGGTCCTTCTGAAGCAACAAAAAAAACGTCCAACGTCATTCAATTTGAGACGCTGGCTGTTTGTGTACTTTCAAGAGAGAGAGAGACGTCCTTCTTTCTTTTCCTCTTTTTTTTCTCAATTAGAATAAATATATTACATCAGCGTTTGTTTAATTGAATAATGTGTGTGGGGGAAAACATTTGAAAATACATATGTATGGGGATTTTGAGGTGGGGGGGAGCTCCCCGCAAAAATGGGGAGCTCCCCCAATTTTTCAATTCAATTCCACTGACTTTGATAATGGTTGAAATATTGGTCCTTTTCGTTCAACGTCTGATCCGCTAGTTTGATACCAAACACGTTTCTTATCTGAAAAATGTTTTTTTTGCTTTTTTATAGAAAACGTAAAATTTCAGACCTCTGACACGTTGGTACTCTTCTTTGTCCACCTATTTTGAAAATAGCTGGAATTTTTGAGGAAAATGTATGAGGAAGCCGTAAAATTGGTGACAGTTGTTTGCTGGAATTGTTGATTTTTCGGGATCTCCCGCTTTCTAAACTTACAATCAATAGAATAAAGAATAGAATGGTATAGCTGGTAGATTTGGAGCATTGCTCTTTTCGGAATACGGTATCGATGTTGAAGATGATCAAGCTGAGTGAGAGGAATAAGGCGTTTAGAGAGATTGCGAAAACGAATGGGAGGAGAAGTCTAGAAGAAATGGAACAGGTTTTAGGAAATCTAGAAGGGGGGTTTATTTTCGGGGGTGAATTTGCAAAATGAAATTCAATAATAGGTTTCTAGGTGTTGACTTTTTTTGAAGCAATGAAAAAAAAAATTTTTTTTAATTCTTAGAAACAGTTCAAAAAATGGTTTTTACTCTTAATTGAAAGCTAAAACCTAAATTTTCGCATTTTTCACAATTTTGGCTTTCAAATCCATCAAAAATCATCAAAATCGAACAATTTTGAACAATGTTATGACCATTTGAAAATTTCCAAAATTTCTCGTGTTCCCCACGAGAACCTCTGCAAGTTTTTCTCGTGTTGGCTGCGAGAAATTCGGCCAAGTTTCAAAATGTCATAAATTGGTTCAAAATTGATCGATATTTCAGATTTTAAGCTCATTTTGAAGCGTAAAACTTAGATTTTCAGAATTTAATGAAAATTTTACCAAAAACTACCAGAATTTTGGAATTTTGAGCAAAATTGTTTATGATTTTGACAAATTTCAAAGTTTTTTTTTTAATGCGCAAAATTTAATGCTCTAACATTTGCAGAAACTTCAGAATTTAGGAAAAAACCTGATAATAATTTAAATTTTCTGAAACTTGCAAAAATAGTTTTTTAAAGACTTCAAAATTCGAAATTTATCGATTTTTTCTATAAAACAGTTATATTTTCTAATTTGGCTATTATTTTTTTACAAATATGAATATTATATAAAAATGGTTGAGGTTTTTTACTTCCCGGAAAAGTGAGGTTTAAAAATCCAATTTATACTTTGAAAAAATCGATATTTTCAAAGTTATAAGCCAACAAAAAGAGCCGTCATTTTTTCATTAAAGACAACGTTCCACAACTTCAAAAACACAGGAATAATCCAGAATAAGTTCCAGAATCCAGAATTCATTCCAGAATCCATAATTCATTCAAAATATTGCCTTAAAGACAAGGTGCTACACATTTTTAAAGGTTTATTTAAGATTTTTTTTAAATATACACTTCTTACCTCAATGCTTTAATATTCTCAGTCAATTGATACCTCTCACTCAGACTGCAATTCGCTTTAGACTTCTTGAACAAAAATCGATTTGTAACGAGCACAAATATCGTGAACTATAATTAACTTATCTTATTTTCAAAATCACCTTTATTTTATAAATACCACAATGATTACAATTCCATACGAGACCGACGTAATTTTAAACGACAAGTCATTCGAACCACTATATAAATATTGGATAATTGCTGAAATTGTCTGAAAATGGGGGGAAGCTAGAGTATTTTTAAATCTCCTGGGGACTTACACAAACAATCATACAAATTACGACAAATGACTGTTTTCTCGAATGCTCATACTTTTTCGCGTTGAATGTTGCTAGAGCACGTTCGAAGACGCAAGCTAAGGCTTAAACAAAAAATCAATAATACATATGTACTTCCGAAAAAATAGTAAAAACCTGCAGTTTGTGAGGAAAACTTGGAAAACCAGAGGAGTTCATCAAGAACTAGAGGAAATGGTTCAGAGCTGAAGAGAATTGTGGCATAGCCGAATACTTTTGAAATGCCTGATAGGATTCGGGTCACGATTAGGATGATGTAGAATGTTCTGGAAAATAGAGAAATTCAAAATTTTAAATTTTGAATTTTCATTAATTTTTCGTGTAATTATGACCAATTTAAATTTTGAGGAGGCAATTATTTGGCACAAGGCCAAAAATACTGGATTTTGATCCAAATTCAAAAATGTTGGTACCATTTGATAGGAAATCGCAAGTGGATGTCAATTAAATTTTAAATTTTGAATTTTCATTAATTTTTCGTGTAATTATGATCAATTTAAATTTTGAGAAGGCAATTATTTGGCACAAAGCCAAAAATACTGGATTTTGATCCAAATTCAAAAATTTGGGTACCATTGGATAGGAAATTTTTATTAGATGTCAATTAAATTTTAAAAATTGACTTTTCATTAATTTTTCGTGTAATTATGATCAATTTAAGTTTTGAAAATTGGAGTTTTTTGGTAAATTTTTTTAAAAACTTGATTTTGATCCAAATTCAAAAATTTGGGTACGATTTGATAGGAAATCGCGAGAAGATGTCAATAACATTTTAAATTTTGATTTTTAATTAATTTTTCATGTAATTATGCCCAATTTAAATTTTAAAAATTGAATTTTTTGGAATTTTTTTGTTTTTTCTTCATTTATTTATACTATAATTTTCCGACACGTTTCGGGAAATACGGTGGGATAAAGTGAAGCGAAGCTGTCGTCATGTACAACGCTTTGTGTGCGATTCACCGTTACGACAAATTGCACACACGCAAAAAATTCAAATTTGCAACGCATAAAAAATAAATTTTTTGCGTTAAATAAATAAAGTGAGGTTTAAGGTTTAATCTAATTTTTTCACTCCGAATAACAAAACTGCGTCCCTGAATCGCTGAATATAACGCGTTTTGTGAAACAGTGCCGCAGAATTGCAAAAATGCAACGCCACCAAAAATGCACCCTTTTTTGCGTTCAATTTTTTGGCGTTGGCGTACTGAAATTTCTTTGTTTAAATCGATTCACTTTAGCCCACCGTGGGAAAAAACGTGAAATTTTCGTTTCACTAAATTGAGGGTACCGTATCTTGTTTAAAGGAGCAAAAAGAATATGGGTGTTGTAAACAATATTGCAAGAATTTATATTTTTGGAAATTTTCAAGTTTTTAAAATATTTCCTTGTTGTTCAAGCTTAATAATATGTTCTTAAAAAGAATTATCTTTCGAGTTTTATTCTTGAAAATCATTGTTCCACCTTTTGGTAGGTTTTCCCCGCCAATCCCAGACAAAACTACACGTCCTTTTGTATCGATGTTTTTTTAAATCTTAAAAACGTGCAGTTTTTTACCTTACCCACGCGATAAGCGTTTTTTGGAATGTACTAAAATTGCACTGGTTCACTTGGGTCTGCTATTGTGTACTAGGATGATTCAATTGAGAATACTTTGAGTGTCGAAAATTAATTTTTCTCATCTGTTTTTTAACAACATGCACTATGGGTACTTTGTAGATGTTTTTAGGAACACACTAATAGAGAATAGGTATAGGGGACAAATTTTGAGGTTATTGTGATTAGGATATAATCTGCACAATGAGCTCAGAATCTATTTTCTGATACATCTAGATCGAAATTCTTAATTAATCGTAAATGTTGTTATTTTTTTCGAAAGCTTAAACTTTTTTCTTGAACTTCTCAAAAAATTAAGAATATTCGTCAATTTTGAAAGGTGAAAAAAGTCGTTCGAAAGAAGCCCTTCGGGACAACAAATACAGTGTTGCGGCATGTGCGCTCTATTGCACACACTAGTTTCCGCGCGAAATTTAAATTTTACGAAATTTTCAAGAAATCTATTTTTTTCATTGATTTTGAAATTAAAAGTGTTTTTATAGAAAACCATGGTATAAATACACCGTTTTTTTGTATTAAAAAAACTGATAATCCTATATTTTCCAAAAAGTGAAGGTTTTAGTCGAAAGTGGAAATTTTCTTGAAATTTAGGTAAAACCATCAATTTCACAATCAAAAATAATTTTTTAGCACCCTTTTTAGATAAATTTCACCAAAAAATCGGGAAAAAAACTCACATAAAAAATATATGATAATTTCGATAAATCTTAACAATAACGTAGAGAGTAGCACAGTGTGAAATAACTCCGAGAAACCAGAGAACAAGTGACATGACCTGTGCAGTCAAGATCAGGCTTTCCGGACAATTCGGCATTCTGGAATTATTGATTGAATCGCTAGAATAATAATATTAAAGGAGGACTTATAATGAATGCGTCTGGGATGGAAATAGACTTCATTCTCATTCCAAATCTGTTTTTAAAATTTTCTAAAACCACCTAGAAGCCGAGAAAATGAGCTTCAAAACAATGGCCTAAAAAAGTGTCCAAAACTAGTCCGCAGGAATGAAAAATCCAAAAAAAAATGAGAAAACATAAATTAAAATGAAAAAACATTTAAAAAAAGGACTAATGTAAGCATTATGCATAACTATTTATTAACGAAACACAAAAAAAGCTCATAGGAAAGAGCTAGGCCAACTTTTTCTAGGCCATTGTTTTGAAGTTCATTTTCTCGGCTTCTAGGTGGTTTTAGAAAATTTTTAAAACAGATTTGGAATGAGAATAAAGTCTATTTTCATTTGAGATACATTTTTTATCTCCGTAAAGCCCTCCTTTAAAAAAAATATGCCAAAAACTGTTTTAAAACACTTTGTATATAAAAAAAGAGGACAACAGGAAATTTGCTCTCGGAAATAAAACTAAAGGAGCTCCCCTGTTCTTGTGATTTTCTTCTTTTTTCCCCTTTTTTTAGATAATAATGAGTAGAAAGATGTCCCAAAGGTGACAATTAATGAGTCATGTTGTTAGGTTTTGCAGTAAATGAAAACGGAAGGTTTTTAAACATTGATCGTTTAATAAAATGGGTATGATGTAGACTTCAAAAAACGATTTGTTTTTTTTATTACTTAATCATCTCAATGTCATAAAAGTAGCAAATTGATTTTTTATCAGACTTAAAGACAAGTAACTATAATTACATGTTTTCGAATATTCACATTTGGAGGGGTTTTTTTAAAATGCACTTTGGATATGAAATGTCTTGCACAATTCAAGAGCTCGCAAGGTTTATTAAAGTGAACTTCGTTGCGGGACAATCCGCCTGAACTATCACTGACCATGATTCTTGAAACTTGAAAAATGTCCAATGTTTCGCAATCACATGTTTGATTGTATAAATCTGAAAACAGAGGAGATGTCAAAAGATTAATTATAGATTATAAAAAGAGTAAAAGAGCAAAATACAAAATTTTATTTGTTCATTTTGAAACTGGTCAGAAGACTTTGATCATCAAAAAAAATTACAAGAAAAAATGGAAAAACAGTTGGCTCCAAACATTGTGTAAAACTTACTATTGTCAACTCAAATATTCTTGATCATTGGTTTTGACCTACCTAGAAAATCTAAATCTCTCACAATATCATGCTGTTTTTACCTGCGAGCGGTTGCGCTGCGGTATTTTAGTACAAAATGGATGATCTAAATTTTTAAAGATGACAATAGCAGTCAACAATGTTTTGAATTGTCTGCCTCCCTCCGAATGTGTAGCTTGTGCGCTCTATTGCACTGTTTATCAACTCACTAAGCTTGATCTAGAATAATGGCAAAACGATGAAAAAAAATGTTTCTGAAATCGAAAAAAATCGCTTCAAAGAGGCTGTACGCAAATTGTAAATATTATTCAATCTATTCAGATTTTATATTGTCAACTTAAAAATTTTGGATCATCCATTTTCTACTGAAAGACCGCAGCGCAACCGCTCGCAGGTAAAAACTAGCCGTTTAACGCCGCTTCGCGGCGGAAACGAAAAATCAGAAAAATAGTGTGTAAAATTAAGAGACACAGAGAAAAACGCGCTAACTTTAGGTTAAGATAAGTACCGTAATACTATATTGTCAAGATAAAAATTTCTGGCCGCTCGTTTTGCGGAGTGTCGTTGGGAATTTACTCGCAACGCGACCGCTACGCGCAAGACCAACTGAGAAATTTGAATTTGAGCGCGTTGCGGTCGCGCTGCGAGTAAATTCCCAACGACACTCCGCAAAACGAGCGGCCAGAAATTATTATCTTGACAATAGCAATCCGTACCAAATTTTCACAATGACCTTACAATACTCCAAAGATGTTACCATGAAAGTCTGATCTCGATCCGACCATTCTGGAAAAATGTGAAAAAGCGCTGGAGTACTGTATCTACAGTAATCCTACAGTAACCCGAGTTCCAAACAGTATTTTTGTGAAGCGCTCCGAGATGCATGACAATATCCCAAGTATGGGACAGATCGGTCGAGGGGTCAAAAAGTTATTTATGAGAAATGTTTGTACACACAGAACTATTCGTTTAGTAAGAAGAAAGATAGCATGACTTTATGAGAGACTTAGATTTTCTGGGTAGGTCAAAGCCAACTTGTATGATAAAGAATATCTGAGTTGACAATAGTAAGTGAAAAAATTTGCAAAACCAGAAATATCGTATGTTATAAATATTGCTTAATCGATCTAAAATTCAATTTTTTATACTTAGTGAAAAAATTTGCAAAAAAGTAGAACGGGCACCCGGAATCGAACTTGGCTACCACTTTGATGGAAACTTTTACGCTTTTGTGACCAAAGTACAATTCCGGGTGCCATTTTCTACTTTTTGCTAATTTTTGTCATTATATAAAATTGAATTTGAGATCTATTTAACAAAATGTATAACTTGATTTAAAGAGAAAGCGGGGGGTATGTGAAGTTGTATATTTTGAAGCATAACTTGGCTCAAACTAAATATTTTTCCATGCAAATTTGAACTTTTGATATTTTAATTTTTTATAATCTATCTGCCAATTTTGAAAAAGTTCTGATCAATATTGAGCAAGTTACAAGCCTTCAAAATTGATTTTAAAAAATTTTCAAAAAATTGGAGATTCATTACTAACTCGGCTAGAATTTCAATTTTAGTGTTGTAGCTTTGACTGTTGTGAGCTATTCTCCACATTTTTGCTAAAATTAAAGATTTCCTTCAAATTTCCAAAGGCTAGAAAATTATTACTCGAAATTTCAGAAAATCAATAAAAACACTATTTACAATGAATTCTAACAAACAATAAACTCAAATACTCTATGTATCACCCTATCTTTAATAAACTAACGAAAACACATTTCCATACGGCTGAAAAAAGTCGGGTGATCCGACAGGAAACGTTGCAGCAGCTGCAGCAGCGGCGGCGGCAGCAGTCGCCGAACCAGCATCCAGCTCAGTTTTGACACGAATCGTCGGTTGTATTTGCGGTCCACTGGTCGATGGTTGATCAAAGCTTTCCTGAAAATGAAACTAAACCATTTTTTTGCAAATTTTTCACTGCAATACACAGAGTGGACAAAAAGAACAAACCAACTCCAATATGTGTCCCCGGGTGCACCCGCTGTTTGCTGAAAACTTTGGCACATCATAACTCAGCTTCAAATGAGAACTGTAATGAAATTTTTATATTTTTGGATAGCTCTCAACGCACACTACAACTTTATAGTTGATATACAAATTCAAAACACAAAGCTTAAAAACGAAAATTTGAAGAAAAGAAAATGGATGTTTCTAGTGGAAAACTATAACAACTCCAAAATTTTATTTCACATTCTGAAAGAGGAAGAAATTCTGTACTAGAATCAAAGATGAAATTGAAATTTGAGGGTGTCCATTGTACCGAAAATGAGACAAATACAGTCAAAAGTCATTTTTTCATGTTGCTGCCAAAAAAGGGGTTGTTTCAGCTTTAATTTAGGCCCATAGAAATAGTTTCTATGCTTAAAAAGTAAAGCAAACATCTTAATTAGACATAATTAACATTTTTATAATTTTTTTGGTGAAAATCAAAAAAAATTAAAAAATTTAATTTTTGAACAAAATTTCTCCTAAACCCCCGACAAAATCCCACAATTTTTTAAATTCTTTCAAAATTTTCCCACAATCTCTAATTTCAAAAGATCAATTTTCTCATGGTATAAATATTTCAAGAAACATTTCCATTTTTTCCTTTCAAAAATCCGAGCTCATAAAATGAACAAGAATAGAATAATGGACAAGAAAAGAAGCCATTTACGAAATTAATGTTTTTTCCAGCTTATTCTTGAAAAGCTCTTTTTATGCAAGCTTCAATTAATTTCCATTTTCTTTTTCCTATTTTCTTCGATCTTTTTGTGATGCCTATAATTAAAATTTTCGGTTCATGAAATGTTGTATTTCAATAGGATGTTTGATGAAGATGTAAGGCTTATGTTTCGCGTTTTTTTCAACATTTTGGATCTTTTTTTAAATAAATTTTTTTAGAAAAAATTATTTACAAAATAGAGTCTCTCTCTCTCTTTAAAATACCCTCTCAAAGTAGAACCAATTACTGTTAAAATCCTCAAATTTCACATTAAAGGCAGTGTACCATTTTTTTAAAACTTAATCACAGAGTCAATAAATTTATCTGTGATAAAAATAGAACTCATCCTCATTCCAAATCTGTTTTTAAAATTTTCTAAAACCACCTAGAAGCCGAGAAAATGAGCTTCAAAACAATGGCCTAGAAAAAGCTTCGAAAACTAGTCCGCGGGCATTATTACGTGAATAATCCAGAAAAATGCAAAAACCTAAGTTAAAATAAAAATTGTTAAGTATTTTGCATGAATATAAATACGCAAAAAGCACATAGGAAAAAGTTCGCCCAGGTGGACACTTTTTCTAGGCCATTGTTTTGAAGCTCGTTTTCTTGGCTTCTAGGTGGTTTTAGAAAATTTTAAAAACAGATTTGGAAAGAGCTCGAATTCTATTTTCATTTAAGGTGCATTTTATTTTTTGGCTCTTTGAAGACATCAGATTTCACACTAAAGGCAGTGTACCAGTTGGCGAAGTTTGTGAGCCATTTGATAACTTATGAAAAAATATATTATCGCACATCTTTTGTTATTTTTTCGAACATCTTATTTTCAATTCCATTCATTTTTTGTCGAAAAAAACTCATCAAATTCATTGAGAAATTGCTATGAAACCCTCACTGGCACCTTCTCTTTAAAGGGACTCGTCTTCTTCCTAACAACTAGGGATTTTCAAACATTTTCAGAAAAATTGTATGTTTTTGGATTAACAACCCCCAAAACTTCGCCGGTTTTTGGTGTTGTTTCCTAAACTTTTATTTAAATAACAAACGACATTCATATCCCGCTTCTTAATGGGTGACAGGGAGAGAGATGCATATATTTGATCAGCTCAAAAGGGCAAAGCATCCTAATCTATAAGAAAATATTTTTTAATCAGAAAATATTATTAGAAGCCCTAATTTTAGCTCTTTATATGATAAAGACCAGAATTATTATATTTTTTGAGTTTCTGTTAAGTTTCACCCCCTTTTGGAAGCTTCTGGATTCAATCTCTCCTTTAAAAAATTGATACTACTCCTTTTTCACCGGTCATAAATTTCCTGTTCTTTCTGAAATTAGCTCAATTGTTTCGTTGAACGGAAAAACATATGTAAACGCTATAAATGTACAACCTGCGTATGTTCTAGAGTCATAATTTATCGTTTTTTCCTGAAATTTTCCAAAAAAACCCTCAATTTTCAGATGAGATTCTTCGTCACGATTGTCCTGTTGATTTCACTGATTTTCGTCACATATGTCGACGCCCAAAATGAAGGACATCAACTGTTCAAACCACGTCCGGTGGTTCTTCGGACGAAGTGCAAATTCTTGTGCTCGACGTTGTGCGCACCGGTTTTGGTAAGGAATGAAACTAGACGTCATACTCATTTCAAATCTGTTTTCAAAATTTTCTAAAACCACCTAGAAGCCGAGAAAATGAGCTTCAAAACAATGGCCTAGAAAAAGTTTGCCTAGCTTTTTCCGATGTGCGTTTTGCGTATTATATTGATGAACATTTATGCAAAATACTTTTAAAAATTTATTTTAGCTTAGGTTTTTGCATTTTTCGAAAATCTTTTTTCCAGATTCTTCGCGTAATAATACGCGCGGACTAGTTTTCGAAGCTTTTTCTAGGCCATTGTTTTGAAGCCCATTTTCTCGGCTTCTAGGTGGTTTTAGAAAATTTTAAAAACTGATTTGGAATGAGAATGAGCTCTATTTTTATCACAGATAAATGTATTTACTCTGTGATTAAGAATTAATAATTCAGTTCATTGCAAATTGTACACTGTCTTTAGCCTCTCTTTTACGGCTTACAATACTTCGCAAATCGTGGCGAGACATTTTTATTTAAAAAAATATGCACATGTCCCTTTAACAAATGACTTGATTTAAAGGAACATTTATTTTGTGCACTACTCGGTCTCACCACGATTGCAGATTACGGTAGGAAGACGCCTAGCAAGATGGTGCTTTTTTCCTTTTTTTCCATTATGTTTCCTTTTTTATATTTCAAAATTTGTCACATAAAAAAATATGACATGAGTGCCAATTGATAGCAACAAATGTTTAAGTGTCGAAATAATTAGAAAACCCGATAAAAATCTTTAAAAAATCGAATAAATTAGACATTTTTCAAAATATTGGATTTCTGAGCCATCTTTGCTTTTTCCTTATATGGCCTAGAAACCCAAATTTCAATTTTTTTAAGTAAAAAAGTCTATATTCAATTTTTAATTTTAAAAGATTGTATTTTAATAGTTTTTCCTTATTGTTTCGACTTAAAATGCTTATTCATCTGAAATCAGAACTCTTCGGAGCTCCTTTTAGATTTTTTGTCGAAATTTTTTTTTGAAATTTCTTCATTTCAGGGTGCTTGTGATCGCTACAACAAATGCGTATGCCTAAATAATTATTTGTTGCAATAATTGGCTTTTATTTGGTTTTTCTTTAAATAAAAAATGAAGCAATAAAAATATATTCATTAATTAATTTCTATAAATTTACCATATTTATTATTTCAGCTCGATGCAGCATCCTTTTTCCTCTTCGATGAGTTGAAAAATTCGAAAAATTATTCGATTTTTGTCTAATATTTCTTCCTGAAAATTTATTTTTTCAAATTAATTCAAAAATTGTTTTTAAAAAATACTTTTTGCAAAATTCTCTCAATTTCGTCAATTCTTCTGATTTTTCTCAATGAAATTGACTCTTCGGAAAATCCGGAAATTGTTTGTAAATTCTCGGAAAATGTCTGAAAAACGGAAATTGTTAAAAATTTCGCATTTTTTTTAAAACTTACAAAACAAGACGTGAAATCAGTTCGTTGAAGGAAATCCATTGAAAATGAAGAAATAATTTTTTCGAACGATTAGATAGAAATGTATCAAAAAGACATTTTTATTTGTAGTTTTGAAATAAATACACATTTTGTATTTGAAAAAAGACTAGAGCCGTTTCTGCTGAATTTAAGCATTAAATTTATTCGCAATAGACTTTTCTTAATATTTTCAAACTTTACAGCAGGGATTTGGGGTATTCGAACCTGCTGATTTCGTATATTGTCAAGCTGATTTTTCTTGGCAGCTCGTTTTTGCGCGCTCTACGGATAACATTGAAAGCGTTGCGACCGCTCGCGTGCGACGGAACTCGCACGTGCAATTTTTTTTTTATTTCTGTGGAAGTGGGTGTTTTTCTACGTTTTTATTCGATTTTTTTGGTTATTTTTTTGCATGAAATCTTATTTTTGCAGATCACAACAAAATAAAGCCGCCCGCACCTCGAAAAATGGATAAATCGCTGAAAAAAAGGTATTTTTTAAAATTGTATTTTAAAAAATTATAATTCCGTTAATTTAACATTATTTTTCGAAACTTTTGCATAACATTAGCATTAATAAAAAGGAAAGCATAGAAACTAATGAAAATTTAGAAAAAAAGTGAGATTTTCGAAAAATAAATAAAAATTTGTGAAAAAAACGAAAATTTATTGAAATTCTATTTTTTCAGACGTGACAACGAATTACGGATGAAATAGAGGATGGCAAATGATCGCATTGATATTAGGTAAGATTTCAAAAGGATTGTATTGTTCCGCAAAATATATTTTCGTAGGTTAAACACAGAACTTTTCAGGTTCCAAGTTCTTCGAGCAGCAATGTCGATGTTTCTTCCCGATGATTAAACCTTCTATTGTTTCTTTTTTTACGAAAATATGTAAAAATAATAAATTGTTAACTATTTATTTTTTAACAAAACTATTGCAATGTATTGATTTGATGATTTTCAGTTTCGGTCCTCTATGTTCAACGACGCTCCTTCGAATGCTGATTCTGAAAAATTAACATTTAACTTACGAAAATAGTCATACACTCTTACGACAAGGCAACTGGAGCCTTCCCTTCTACTTCTTCCTTCTTCATTCAACAAATGAGCATAATCGGGAAGAAACATCGACATTGCTGCTCGAAGAACTTGGAACCTGAAAAGTTCTGTGTTTAACCTACGAAAATATATTTTGCGGAACAATACAATCCTTTTGAAATCTTACCTAATATCAATGCGATCATTTTCCATCCTCTATTTCATCCGTAATTCGTTGTCACGTCTGAAAAAATAGAATTTCCATAAATTTTCGTTTTTTTTAAATTTTTATTTATTTTTCGAAAATCTCACTTTTTTTCTAAATTTTCATTAGTTTCTATGCTTTCCTTTTTATTAATGCTAATGTTATGCAAAAGTTTCGAAAAATAATGTTAAATTAACAGAATTATAATTTTTTTAAATACAATTTTAAAAAATACCTTTTTTTCAGCGATTTATCCATTTTTCGAGGTGCGGGCGGCTTTATTTTGTTGTGATCTGCAAAAATAAGATTTCATGCAAAAAAATAACCAAAAAAATCGAATAAAAACGTAGAAAAACACCCACTTCCACAGAAATAAAAAAAAATTGCACGTGCGAGTTCCGTCGCACGCGAGCGGTCGCAACGCTTTCAATGTTATCCGTAGAGCGCGCAAAAACGAGCTGCCAAGAAAAATCAGCTTGACAATATCACCATTAAATTGCTGGAAAACAACAACTAAATTGAGAAAAGGCAGAATAAATCTAATTTTCAGCTAAAAATATAGAATATGCTCAAAATCAAATTTTTTGATGCAATTGCATGCAAAATTGCAAAAAAAGACATGCTAAATTGTTTCGAAGAACTATTCTACAAATAGTTTTAAAAAATGAGCAAGAAATTGCTCAATTATATACATTTTTTCAAGATAAAAAATTGTCATCTCTTCCTCGAGAAGAACCTCTGTCTGCATTATTGCGTCACCTTCTCGAGGTGACGCAATAATGCAGACAAACAGTGAGCTAAAATAAAATTTTAAAAATTTCGGACCTTTTTTATTTTTTCAAATCGAATTAGAAACAAGTTATGTACAAAAAACGCGGTTTGTTAACAACGAACAATTTAGCCATGCAATTTAAAAAATAAATTGAGCAATTTGGAACATGATAATGGTATTTGACACAAAATTCACAGTTAGAAAAACAGGGGCCAATTTATAATATACCAGGTGAGAAAAACAACTAGAACAATCGAATACTCAAAAAAAATAAGTTGGTTGGAAAATCATAACTTTTCAGCAGGTGCAGGATTTGGTAGAATCTCGCCAGTGAAGACGAATTTTGGAAGTTTGTACGAAGTGAGCTGAAATAAATCACATCGCTAGGAGGGTTTCATTTTAAAAAAAAGCTTACACTTTATGTCTATCGATAAATTTTGCGCATTACTTCGATAGCGTCTTTACTTTTTGTTTCAATTTCTTAAAAATTAGAAAATTTCACCATTAAATGTTATATTGGCATAATACCTTGAAAAACAGGAAGTAAAAAATTCACGACTTCACCCAATTCATCAACTGCTCCATTGACTGGTTCAATCTGACCATTATTCAAACTATAATTTTGATTTTTGCTTTCATTGTATGCTTTGAAAAAACAAACTTTTCATTTTGACGAGCATCTTGCCGATTGATGAGTTCGTTAATCATATTTGAATAGTTGTTGAGATCTTAAAACATATGTTTTTTTGAAAACGGAGTAATAAAAATACGTTTCTGCAATGTATCCAGTTGTTCTAGCAACAGTCGCTTTCTTTGGTACAATTCAATGTAATATTCTTTAAAACTCTTCTCCTCAATTACTGCAGTGGTAGTGGATTTTGATTTTGAAGATTTACTTTCGGTCAGAAATTGGCTGGATAATAGCCTAGAAATTGGTCGTCGTTTTCAAAATGGAAAAAATACTTACATAATAATCTGATCGATCCAGTAGATTTCCTCAACTTTGAATACTTGGTCTTCAACATGTTTCGAAGTCATGGAAAGATTTAAAGCACTTCTCGGGTTCAAAAAAGATACTATTTTTGATGATAAAAGTGGCAAACGCATAATTTGCGAAAATGTCGGTTTTATTGCATCATTTGCGAAAATAAATTCCATAAATTTTGGAATTTCTAATTCCAAACTTTCAAGTTTGGTCATCGTTGCCGTCGAAAGAATCCGATCTTTTTCTACAAAAAATATGTTATGTTTTGTGAATTTTCTGAAATACATTTTAATACCAATATCATTTGACAATGTTAAGATCATCTCAACTCCTTCGCCGGTTTTCTCATAAATCTGAAAGGAATTACATTTTCTTTGCACATTTTTTGATAAACAAACTTCTCCTCGAATCAAAAACTCCTTGGGAATTCCTCTAATCATTCCAATAAATGTTGAAGCAAACAATTTTTTATTTTCCTCTTCTGAGCTCGAATTTCGAATTTCCTAAAAAAATCAAAAATTTCACATATTTCAAGAATTTAGGCCAAACCGTGAAGAGAAATCGTCTAAACTCCTTTCTCACTATTTCGAGCGTAATGTTTTGAATTTTTTCCATTTTAAAAATTCAAGAAAACTGCAATTTTTATAAAGAAAAATAAAAAAAATAAAAACAAGGCGTAGAAAATTTGAAATAATTCCCAATTCACAGTGTTCGCTACGAGACCAAATGCGCGATTAAGTGTGTGTGCCTTTAACATGTTTGTTGAATTTAAAGATTTTTACAGTTTAAAAACGTTTTTTAATAGTTTAATCTATTAAAAACGGAAAAGTCCTTTTATAACACTTTTTCGACGGTCAATATTGAACAAATTTCAAGATTTAACACCAAATCAAGAATAAAAATCGTCCAAACCCTGTTTTCTTTTTGTTTTTTCGCGTTGTTTTTAATTATTCCCATTTGAACGTGAAATTTACTATTCGGAAAATTTTGTAAATTCTCGGATAATGTCTGAAAAAGCAGAAATTTTTTAAAATTTCGCATTTTTGCTTACAAAACAAGGCGTGAAATCAGTTCGTTGCAGTAAATCCAGTGAAAATGAAGAAAACATTTTTCGAATGTATCAAAAATACACTTATTTGTAGTTTTGAAATAGACGCACATTTTGTAGTTGAAAAAAGACTAGAGCCGTTTATGCTGAATTTAAGCATTAAATTTATTCACAGTAGCCTTTGTGTTCCGCATAGGGCATGAAAGTTTGGAGCATAAGATCACGCGAGACATGAGAAACGCTCATTGAATTTCAATAATTTTGTTTTGAGAATCTGAAAATCTTTTGTCTGGATTCTTCAGCGGTTTCAAAATTCATAAATTATTGCAATTTATGAAATTCCAGGATTTTCAGAAGCATATTTTTTAAAAAATTAGTGTGATAGTGGCTAGATATTGGTGTAACTATGCTGCAAAAACGATGGTGGAATGTTTGGCGAAATGTGGTGCAAAATCATTGCAAATGATTATTTGTGTTGAAAGTTCAGAATGTCCGCAAGCGACAGGTTTACAGTCCCAAGGATGGGGAAACGTGGCTTCAGGCCGCGGTTTAAAAAACGACCTTTAAAATCCCGACTGGGCGACCCCACCCCGCTGGTCGTCAAACGAACCATGCGTTTTGCGAATTAATAAAAACCGAATCGGTTTGGAAACTTGCTTCGGAGTTCAGAGTAAGCTGCAGACTAGACTCGAGATCCGACCACTGGACGTGTTGAGAAGCCCCCTTCCCAACTTTATTCCACACAAGGAAAGGTGCCCTAGACATAAAAATATCTACAACCAGCGTCTAGAACACCCTTGCTGGGGCTTCCCAACACTTTCAAACAACAATCAAACAAAAACAAGATATTATTTAACAATCCACTGCGCAGAGATGTAGTAGAATGCACAACTTTCATCAAAGGATACGTCGAATCATTTGCCGTTCAATGAATCTTTAGCATGTGGATGAAGTTGGAGCATCTCGAACTCATGCACAACATAAGGTTAAGATCTGAAATTACAGATACTATTTTTTTCATATAGTAAGAATCACACACTTGATTTATTGGGATTTTCAATTTATTAATACGAACGCGTTTCAACAAAACATGTCTAAATTAGTTTGGAAGGCTAGCTAGTGTCCATCAAATAGAATTGTCTTTATAAAGTTGAAAATGCGTACATTAATCTAGATGAAAACAGATTTGATGGAAAAAAATTAACCATAATTCGAAATTTTTACAAAATTTACAAGTTTTCAAATAAAATCAAAAATTGGCGATAGCCTTCGGCTGCCTATTACAAGAAATTAGAGGTAAAAATAAGTTTTCGTTTGAAAATGTTTGCAAAAAATTAGCAAAATTTCATTTTTATCATCAAAAACTCCAATTTTGTTCAAATTAAAATTTACCTGTACGTATTTTGCACGCGGTTGCATCTGGTCTTTGTTGTCGCTATTGCTGTTGATTGTACGTCCGTCTTGGAACAATTTGTCTTTGATCGCATCGTCGCAGAGTTCAACATTCGTTGATTTTCGTTTGAAGCATCCCAATTGGTGGTCTGAAAAATGACAAACCGTTAATGATATTGTCAAATCAAATATTCTTCATCATTGCGTTTTAATGGCTATTCAACCGCACTGACGCTCCACATGCACTCTACGCGGTGGCCGACACTCCATACACTGGAAAATGTCAAAATTCGTTTTCCCGCGAATTGTCCGGTGTTTCGGCTACCGCGTCGCGTGTGTGCGGAGCGTCAGTGCGGCTGAGAAGCCGTCAAAACGCAATGAACATTTTATTTACAATAAAAAACAAACTTACATCAAAATCTGCTTATCGTCTCGATTTCAGGGCTGGAGGCTAGCTCGTCTTCGGCATAGATCCAAAAGTATTCGCCGAGAGCATCAAATACCATTTTTTGTCCCTGGTCTCACTCTTCTTCGATTTCTTCTCTGAAGCTCGTGGAATCAGATTCCTTCTGTTGGTTCTTCACTCTGAAAACAGAAAATGTCAGTAAATACTGTAATAAAATTGCATACCTTTGTTCCGCTTCCTTTTTACGAAGTCATCTATGCATCTTTGTTGTACTCATCAATCAATTACAGTTTCTTCTTACTGCTCTTCACCGACTGAGGCAGCACTCTCATGTCTGATCGAACTCCTCAAACATACACCAACTTGTTCAAGCTTCAGGTATTCCCATCAACGCTGAAAGCATAAATGTTTTTAAATAGTCCAGCGTTGAGATTTCCAACTATTTAATTGTGTCTTATTGTCCGTCTCATCCTCTTCGAGTACTTTTCGATACTTTTCGATGTTCGACCTGAGCCAATCAATTTCAAGGATTGCTGACGATTGATTTTTCTGTCTTGAATGATGATATTTGTTGTTGTTGATGTGGGGAAATCTAAAAAATGAAACATTTTTCACAACGCTACATTTTTGAAAGCGTAGTTAAACGGAGAATCCAGAGAACTTAAAGATTTGCTCTCCGGAGCCGCCTTTTCATACTAATTAAATTTTTTGTGCTTGAAGTAACGTCAACTTTTTGCTTACCGACTTCTGGTACACAGCGGTTCTTCCAGGGGTCCAACTGGCGTCAATGATATCAATTCCAACCAAATGATCGATCATCGATCGAATCGCCAAATGTTGATCCCAAATATTCCATCCAAGTTGGCATTTCCTGCTTCTGCCGTTGATGATTGAATCTTCTTCCATCCACATCATATCTAAACGAACAATTTGTTAAATTCTCACGATTTCAATTTTCTAAATCTAATACCACAGCTGATGATTGTTCAAACATTTCGGTTCTTCTATTATAAACATCTTGAGCTACTGTCAGAAGCCGGTGTCATTATTTTGCTCCTTCTCCTCATGATCGCTGCAAGTCGACCTTGCCATTTCGATCGAAATTTGGTTGTTTCGGGCTCCCTGACCAGAACTGAAAAACAACATTTATTGATGGGTCACGATTGTGAATACAAAACTATTTTTGATCCGAACATCCTTTCTACAGCGTATTGTCATCGTTGTTGAACAATTTGCACGGGCATCGCCAATGATTTGAACTGGAAAAGTAATGATTAATCGCGTTGAACTTAATTTTTCGTTGCAAACACTTAGTGCGACTCAGCACACTCCAAACGACGACTTCTTGTTGCTCCCTCTTATTGTAGTTGTTGCTTCGATTGCGTGATCTCCCGGCTTTGCATCTATTGAGCAAATCCCAAAATATTCTGAAATACAAAAATATGTTTTTGTGTTTATTTTCTAGCTGATATCTGCATTCATTTTATGCGACACGTGTGACCGCAACGCGTCTGACAACACTCGTGTGTGGCTCGAAATCTCCTATATGAAACTAAACAAGTTTTGTCAGGTGCGTCGCGGTCGCAAGCACCGAATGAAGTTAAAGTGCTCCAAATCTCAAACAAACTAACCTCTTGTGCCCACAAATTGTCTTGAACGGCATTTATGTCGTACTGCTCATTGTGGCCAGCATTTGATGCCATTAGATGATGCAGAGATGCGTCTTGGCTTGTTAAAACTGCTGGGCGTCAGGAAAAATGTAAAAACTGCACAAGATCGGTCAAATGGAAACGATTCTCTCTTTTTTAAAGACTAAACTAACTTAAATTAAAAATAGAAAAAGTTCACAAAACAAACTATAGAAAAACGCGATTATGCTCGGAGAGTTATTGAAGGAACTTTGTCAGGCTGCGAGCAACCCGACCACAACAAAACTCCGAAAAAAAAAACAGCTGGAACTCTCAAAACTATAAAATTTTCCTAAATTCCTAATTCCAGCTGTGTCCCTGTCACGTCTCCCCACGTTAGTTGACCTCTGTGCCACATAAGCTGGTTGCGTCTTCACCGTGTCGCTCCAAAAGGTCTCCCAACCCCGCTCCTCCCGAAGGAGGATACGCGTCATCTAGCCGACGTGGTACGACTTCGATACCCACTGTTCCAAAGAGGGCCCGTATTCAATAAAACGAACCGAACAGCTCGGCAACCAGCACAGACGACGTCATGTGAGGAGACGTTACTCGGGCTTGTTAATTATCTTTTAAATTACTAAAAAAAATCTTAACGTTAAGAATCTAAAAAAGATCTAATTTGGAAACGCGCGCGCAAAAAAAAAACCAACCTAATTTTATTTCTCAAAGGTTTTAAAAAATTTTTATTTCCGGACCAATCTTGCTTAATTAGTACAGATTTCAATTACGAGATCTATAAAAATCAACATTTAATTTTGTTTTTAAATTTGCAAAAAATATGCGACGATAAGAGAAAAAAAAAGAAAATAGCATGAAGTTCAATACGGAAGCAGAAATACGAAAAAAGGGATTTTCCGCCAACATCCGGCCGACTTTCGACGGCTACCGTCTTCTTAAAATATTATAAACAGTTTGAAAAAGTTTCAATTGTTTTTTCCTTCCAAAAAAACTAA
The DNA here is from genome assembly GCA_964036255.1 of Caenorhabditis virilis. Lineage (NCBI taxonomy): Eukaryota > Metazoa > Nematoda > Chromadorea > Rhabditida > Rhabditidae > Caenorhabditis > Caenorhabditis virilis. The sequence continues at coordinate 4,174,776 of OZ038417.1, read as the reverse complement.
TAGGAAACGCCTTAGAAACCAGGGCTGGGGAAACGGCGGCCAATCCGGCTGAAAGCCGCCGCAGCCGGCGGCCGCGGCAGCCGCGGCCTGCGGAGCGGTTGCGTCGCGTTCGCGGCCCAAAGCCGCGGCAGCCGCATTTTTGAAAGTGGTTATTCTTTTTTTCGATAGGAGAATGTATTTTTAAGAAAATGCGTTGTAAAACACGCAAATTTTTTTTATAAATGCACACATTGTACTGATTTAACCCTTTTTTCAGGGAGTTGGGATGAGAAATCTTCGAAAAATGATTTATTAAAACATTTTAAATGTTGAAAATGATATTTTGCGTAATGTTGAATAGTTTTCAATGTTTTTACTTTATTTTCATTACCTTATTCATTAAAAACTAGTTTCGAAAATCTCGATAAATAAAAATTTTTGCTCGTCAAATTGTGTGCATTCCGCAATTTTGTGATGGTGTGCATTGTACTGCGGCCGGCCGCGGCTGCCGCAGCCGCGCGGCCGCGTAGTTGTTACTCTATTTCGCGGCCGCGGCCGCGGCTTGTCTCGATTTTCAAATGCCGCGGCGGCCGAAGCCGGCCGCCCCCCAGCCCTGTTAGAAACTTAAAAAATAACGACTCGCATCACAAAAAAATCAATAAAAGAACAAAAATCAGGTCACCAACCACCAGGTGGCCTGCACAACAAAATGAACGACCCTTCGATGAATGGCGGCGTCAGCAAAAGAGTGAGACACGCAGAGAAAATAGTCTTCTATGTAAATTAGCGCTGTTGGTCAAAACATGTTTCTATTTTACCGTACCACGTTAATTTCGTATTACAGGCCTGAAAATGTGGAAAATTCCAGGGCTGGGGGGCGGCCGGCTTCGGCCGCCGCGGCATTTGAAAATCGAGACAAGCCGCGGCCGCGGCCGCGAAATAGAGTAACAACTACGCGGCCGCGCGGCTGCGGCAGCCGCGGCCGGCCGCAGTACAATGCACACCATCACAAAATTGCGGAATGCACACAATTTGACGAGCAAAAATTTTTATTTATCGAGATTTTCGAAACTAGTTTTTAATGAATAAGGTAATGAAAATAAAGTAAAAACATTGAAAACTATTCAACATTACGCAAAATATCATTTTCAACATTTAAAATGTTTTAATAAATCATTTTTCGAAGATTTCTCATCCCAACTCCCTGAAAAAAGGGTTAAATCAGTACAATGTGTGCATTTATAAAAAAAATTTGCGTGTTTTACAACGCATTTTCTTAAAAATACATTCTCCTATCGAAAAAAAGAATAACCACTTTCAAAAATGCGGCTGCCGCGGCTTTGGGCCGCGAACGCGACGCAACCGCTCCGCAGGCCGCGGCTGCCGCGGCTTTCAGCCGGATTGGCCGCCGTTTCCCCAGCCCTGGAAAATTCCAAAACCCGCCAAATTTAATGAAATTTTGAGGTTGGGGGTTTCAGATCCTGCTGATTCCGTATATCACCTTAAAATTGCTTGAAAACAACTAATAATAATAAAAATGAGCAAGAGAATGCTCATTTATTCTCAATTTTCAAGAAAAATTGTCATATTTTCCTCGAGAAGTACACAGTTGACGCAATAATGCAGACAAACAGTGTGCTACAGTAATCCTTTAAAATTTCGAACCTTTTTTATTTTGTTAAAATCTAATTAGAAACAAGATATGTACAAAAAACGCAGTTTGTTAACAACGAACAATTTAACCATGCAATTAAAAAAATAAATTGAGCAATTTGAAACATGATAATGGTATCTGACACAAAATTCACAATTAGAAAAAACACAGGGACCAATTTATAATATTCAGGTGAAAAAAACCACTAGAACAAATATACTTTTAAAAAAATGATTTTTTGACAGTAGGAAAATCATAACTTTTCAGCAGGATTTGGTAGAATCTCGATGTGAGGACGAATTTAGGAAGTTTGTACAATGGGAGCTGAAATAAATCACATCACTAGGAGGTTTTTATTTAAAACAAGCTTACAGTTTATGTCTATCGATACATTTTGCGAATTAGGTCGTCAACTTCCTGATATTTTGCTTCAATTTCTTTAAAATGAGAAAATTTCACCATGAAATGTTATATTGTCATAATACCTTGAAAAACACGAAGTAAAAAATTCACGATATCACCCAAATCACCAACTGCTCCATTGACTGGTTCAATCTGACCATTATTCAAACTGCAATTGTGATTTTTGCTTTCATTTTATAATTTTAAAAAAACATACTTTTCATTTTGAAGATGCTGATGTCGATTGCTGAGTTGGTTAATCATATTTGAATATTTGGTGAGATCTTAAAATATATACTTATTTGAAAACGGATTATTACAAATACCATTCTGAAATGTATCCAGTTGTTCTAGCAATTCTCGCTTTCCTTGACTCAATTCAATGTAACATGCTTTAAAACTCTTCTTCTGGGTTACAGTGGAAGTAGTTTTTCGAGATTTACTTCCCTTCAGAAATTGGCTGGATATTAGCCTAGAAATTGGTCTTCGTTTTCAAAATGAAAAAAAACCTACATAGTAATCTGACTGATCCAGTAGATTTCCTCAACTCTCGATACTTGCTCTTCAACGTGTTTCGAAGTCATTGAAAGGTTTAAAGTACTTCTCGGGTTCAAAAAAGATAATATTTTTAATGATAAAAGCGGCAAGCGCATAATTTGCGAAAATGTCGGTTTTGTTTCATCATCTGCGAAAATAAATTCCACAAATTTTGGAATTTCTAATTCCAACCCTTCAAGTTTGGTCATCGTTGCTATCGAAAGAATATGATCTCTTTCTGAAAAAATCAGTGTTTTGTGAATTTTCTGAAATACATTTTAATACCAATATCATTTGACAATGTTAAGATCATCTCAACTCCTTCGCCGGTTTTCTCATAAATCTGAAAAGAATTACATTTTCTTAGCATATTTTTTGAGCAACGAACTTCTCCTCGAATCAAAAACTCCTTGGGAACTCCTCTAATCATTCCAATAAATGTTGATGCAAACAATTTTTTATTTTCCCCTTCTGAGCTCGCATTTCGAATTTCCTAAAAAAAATCAAAAATTTAACATATTTCAAGAATTTAGACCAAACCGTGAAGAGAAACCGTCGAAACTCCTTTCTCACTATTTCTAGCGTGATGTTTTGAATTTTTTCCATTTTAAAATTAAAGAAAACTTCAATTTTTATAAAGAAAAAATAAAAATTGAAAAAAAAACGTAGAAAATTTGAAATAATTCCCAATTCACAGTGTTCGCGACGAGACCAAATGCGCGATTAAGTGTGTGTGCCTTTAAGGCATTTTTGAATTTTAAGACTTTTACACAATTTAAAAATGGTTTTTTAATAGTTCAAACCAATTAAAAACGGGAAATTCCCTTTAAAGCGCTTTTTCGACGGTCAATATTGAACAAATTTCAAGATTTTATACCAAACCAAGAATAAAAATCGTCCAAACCCCATTTCCGTTATTTCTCGCGTTGTGCTTTTAATTATTTCCATTTGAACTTGATTTTATTCCAAAAATAAACATTTTCGTTTATTTTTCCAAATCATTGGTAAGATTTATGGTCACGTAAATAATTTATTTATTTATTTAACCTTGCTGAAACATTGACGACCATTTCGTAAAAAAAAAAAAAGCAATTGCTTCATTTACAAACTGTATTAATAAAAGGACAAAAGGTACGTTCCTTTATTTACCCAGCTTGGGAGAAGAATTTTGGGTTTCTAGTCCAAATTAGTTTTTTTAATGAAAATAAATGAAATTAATTATTTTTTCCTATTTTTGAGCTTTTTTCCGTAGTGCTGATGGTAATATAAGCAGGAATTGATATTTAAAAATCGCTAAGTACATATTGAGGTACATTTCGAAGTTTTTATAATGAGAATTTCATCTACTTATTGAAACAAACAATTTTCCGCCATTTGTAGAAAAACTAAGTTGTTTTTCTAGCTGTTTTACGCTTAAAAAGGAAAAATTGATTTTAAGCATGCTTTCAATTTCTTTTCAAATTCAATATATCCTTTCTGATATTAATCTTTGATTGATCCGCCGTTTTGGTACCAAAAACTTGATAAAATAATTATTACATAGTCTTCGAGTCAACCATTCGTTCTTCCAGAGGTCGCTTCATCTTCTTCTTAATTAATGTCATAAAAAGAAGAGGACGACATTGGAATTGGGTTTTTGTTGTGGGCCAATACTTGCATTTCTTGCGCGACACTACTTTCAACCACATTTGATGAATATCTGGCGGCCGCCATCGCATCGAAACCAACAAAAAACGTCGAAAGATATTTTCTGACCTCTGCGGATTCTATTTGCAAGAAAACCCGAGAGTGTCATTTGATGGTTTCATTCTTATAACTTGAAACGAATAGGATCTTAATCTAATTGTTATTTGGTTTGTTCTTCTCGTTTTCCCCTCCCTTTCCGGCTTTTCTGGGTTGCTTGGTCCACTTGCGGCCACCATCTGTAGTTCAAATTGATGCTCATTTGCATTTCAATCTTGTTTGCCAGTGACTGACATCCATTCTCGAAATTGTTTTGGCAACGAATTTGCATGTGTCTAGGTTTTTGGGTTTTCTCTCCGGATAGAGCTTCAGCGCTTCGTTTTTCCTGCCCATCAGAATTTTGCTGACTCACTACAGAATCTTCGGCTCATTTTCAATTCTTCGACCCCAATTGTCCCTTCTCGACGTTGTAAAAACAAAATTTTTAATAATAATCACTAAAAAAGTGAATTTGTGAAGCTTTCAATAATTTTTTGTGGTTTTTCTGAAGTTTGAGTGCTTTTTTTCGAAATTTACCTCTATCATAGAAAAACAAGTTAAAATTTATTGGAAAAAGTGGAAATTTTCCTGTCTTCCGGGAAAAAGGAAATTATCCACCTTTTACAATAAATTTTAGTTTGTTTAATTGAATTGGCGTAAATTTCTAAAGAAATCACTCAAAATTCAGAAAAAAACAATGAGAAAACGATTGAAACCCTCACTTTTTCAATTTAAAGTTATCGTTATATGGAAATTTTGTTTTAAATCACTCGAAAATCTAGAAAACCTCCATTTTTGATGATTTATAAGCTTCCGAATTATATAATAACGATTTATAGACTTGAAAACGCATGCTTTATTATTTTCCGTTCGAAAAATCAATATACAAGCAATGTTCTTTGTAACCGTTTTGTTTTTCATGAAATCGGACATGTCCGGAATTCTAATTACACGCGTTTTGAATATCCCTAATCAAATCGTTCTTCATCGTTCCCAAAGAGGTCCTTGAAGCTTTTTGCGGTACATATACATGTCATCTGTCCATTGTGACCTCGAGAATAATCCCCTTGAGACGTCATCATTCCGTTTTTTATATGTTCCTACAATCTGGCATTATTTTGGCAATTTTGACTCGAAAATCTGTGCTCCTTCTGTTTTTTGATTTTTTTTAAAACGTCTATCCCTCTTTTTTTTCTCAATTATTGTCCAGACAAAATAAATGTGCATATCTTAGTTTCGTGGTCTATTTTAAACGAAGGAGAAGAAAAAAAAACGAGGTCAACTGAATTTGAGTTAGTCTCTCCGGAAAAAGACAATCGATTTTTGTGCATGTAGCCTCCACAAATGCTCATTTTTTTGCCATCTCCTTCTTTCTTTCGTTCAACTCGGTAGCTGCTGGCATTCCAATTTTTTTTTGCGAAAAATGGGCATGGAATTGGGGCGGAGGGACGGAATAATTGAAAGAGTGCTTTGCTGACGATGATGAAGACACCAGCACGTCTGTCCTTGTTGCTCTTCTTTCGCCTTTCGACGCATCTATTCTCATTTTTTCCGTCCTCGACCGACATAATGACACTTTTATGAGCGTCATCTTGAGCATGTTTGGTTCTGTTTGGTGTGTTGTGAAATAGTTTTTCTTTTATGCAATTAGAATGTTGTGAAAAGATGGGAAAGGTCCCCTAGAAAATGATTCGCTGCGAAATATTCGTCGATTTTGACAGTATGTTCCTCGAGAAAGGGTTTTTCATAACCACCGCGTGTTTATCATTTTCTTTCGAGTCTTTTTAACCCTAAATAGGTAAACACATTCAATTGTATCAATTTTCGACGTTTAGAGTTGCACTCGAAACGAAAGTATCGAGTTTCCGTCATTTTTTCCTTGAAATTATATTTCCCATTAGCTCTTCAACACATGTAACACATCTGTTTTCCACCCAGTCATTTCCGTTTCAATTAAAGTAATTTAATTACAATTTCTAGAAGATTTTTGTTATTCGTTATTAACGATTCGAGGAACTCGTAAAACGAATCGATATTACGTTTTTTCCGCATAACTTTGCTCTTGTAAAACCTCCATTTCCGTCCTATTATAGACCTCCATCTTTTGTGCATCTGCCAATCAATAATTCGGACTCAAAACAACATTTTGGGTTTTTTTTAGACATTTTAAAACTGCATAGATTGATAAACGCTTCTTTTGCAAAAGGCTGGTTGCAAAAATGTTAAACCGTTTTTTGAATGTTAAAAGTATTGGTCGCATACCCTAAATCTCCCGATAATTTGAATTTTTGCCAAACATTTCAATTTTGACTTAGCAAGCGCGCTCCACTGCACACTTGTTCGCGAAAATTTTTAAATTTCGACATGGTGTTTTTCAAGTCTTTCGAGTCACTGAGCTCTCACGAGAGGTTGTTCAAATTCTTCAGATTCAAATTCGATCAGCATTTTTTCTCTATATTTCTATATCTATTTTATATTTCTAAAATTTAGTAATTACAGCTTTTATTCGAATTTAAGTCCTTTTAATCTCTTTTTACGGCAAGAAGTTAAAAAAAAGTTTCGGACGTGGAGTTAAACATGCTCTAACGCACTAAAAACGACACTTGAATTTGTTCTAATCCTAAGAGTATTTTTGAGACTCAGAACACTGAAAATGATTCATTTTTTGTTGCATCATCACTTTTTTTGCAAACCAAAAAATTGATTAATTTCGATTCACCGAGAAATTGTCACTTCTTCCCCCCTTCCAACCCCAATTACCTTGTTTGCTCTTTTCTTGCCACTTTTTGAGCAACCTTTTGTCCATTCATTTATTATTTAAAGGTTTTTGTTCTTTCCTTCACTTTTTTGAAGCTCACTTCATTTACCTTATATTAAAATCTTTAATTTTTTTTCCAGCTCTAACAAAAACACAGAAAAATGAGAGAAATTGTTCATGTTCAGGCCGGACAATGCGGAAACCAAATTGGAGCCAAGGTAACCTGTTTTAGACTGAAAAATAGATTTTAAAAATATATTTTCTAGTTTTGGGAAGTTATTTCTGACGAACATGGAATTCAACCAGATGGAACATATCAAGGAGATAGCGATTTGCAATTGGAAAGAATTAATGTTTATTATAATGAGGCTAATGGTAACGAAAAATTTTAAAGTTCAAGAGAAATGTGACATTTCAGGTGGTAAATATGTTCCACGTGCAGTTCTTGTCGATCTTGAGCCTGGAACCATGGACTCGGTTCGCGCGGGACCGTTTGGACAACTTTTCCGTCCTGATAACTTTATCTTCGGACAGTCAGGAGCCGGTAACAATTGGGCGAAAGGGCATTACACAGAAGGCGCAGAATTGGTGGACAATGTGTTAGACGTCGTGAGAAAAGAGGCGGAAGGATGTGATTGTCTTCAGGGATTCCAATTGACTCATTCGTTGGGTGGTGGAACTGGTTCAGGAATGGGAACACTCTTGATATCGAAAATTCGAGAGGAGTACCCGGACAGGATTATGAGCTCGTTTTCGGTTGTTCCGTCGCCGAAAGTGTCGGACACTGTTGTTGAACCTTATAATGCGACGTTGTCTGTTCATCAATTGGTTGAGAATACTGATGAAACGTTTTGTATTGATAATGAGGCTTTGTATGATATTTGCTTCAGGACTTTGAAGCTTGCTAACCCAACTTATGGAGATTTGAATCATCTTGGTGAGTTTTTTCGAATTTTCGGATTGTTTTTCCATTGGGGGGAATCCGAATGATCGGTACATAGACCGATTTTAAGCGAGAAAAACGAAAATTCAATTATGTTAATTTCTATGATGGCCTGAAACCCCCGAAATAGAACAAAATAACCGAGTTATTAGGTTTTTGAGCATTATTCTGTTGACGACCTTTTCAGGATTTAAAATACTCCCAAAACAGTTTATTTAAGGCTTTCTGGTCTTCCGAGAAATATGTACCTGGATTTTCATTGATTTGGCATATTCGGAAGAAATAAATCAAAATTGAAGCTCTGCTGGCTGTTTTTTATAATTTTTTCTTATTTTTGTTCAAAGAGACCCAAATTAAAAGTGAATAAGCGAAAAAAATTATATTTTATCGCATTTTCTGAAAAATCGTGGAAAAACTTATTCAAAACGGAAACATTTTATTATTTTTTCAGCTTCATAGTTTTTCCCATTAATTTTTGATTCAATTACATCTTCTAATGATTCTTCTTCAAATTTCAAAAAAAAACCACGATTTTTAGATTAAAAATCAATAATTCCAAATAATTTTCAGTCTCTGTCACAATGTCCGGAGTGACCACCTGCTTGCGCTTCCCTGGACAACTCAACGCGGATCTTCGTAAACTTGCCGTCAACATGGTTCCATTCCCACGTCTTCACTTCTTCATGCCAGGTTTTGCACCGCTTTCTGCAAAAGGAACCCAAGCTTATCGTGCTTCGACTGTCGCTGAATTGACCCAACAATTATTCGATGCGAAGAATATGATGGCAGCTTGCGATCCAAGACATGGAAGATATTTGACAGTCGCTGCGATGTTTAGAGGAAAAATGTCGATGAGAGTAGGTTTTCTGTTTTTTTTTCAAGCAAAAATGGGTGAAATTTCAGGAAGTTGATGATCAAATGATGAATGTTCAAAATAAGAACTCGTCATACTTTGTTGAATGGATTCCGAACAATGTAAAGACCGCTGTGTGTGATATCCCACCAAGAGGACTTAAAATGGCTGCCACGTTTGTTGGAAACTCGACCGCTATTCAGGAATTGTTCAAGCGCATTTCTGAGCAGTTTACTGGTATGATATTAATTTTTTCGACTTTAAAGACAGTGGTCTAGTTGAGAATTCAGGAATTTGGAAATACCAAATTAAATAGCTCAAATTAGATGATCACCCTTTCTTTAAAGATTTATGAATTTTTAAATCACAATTTTGTTTCAGCTATGTTCCGCCGCAAAGCGTTCCTCCATTGGTACACTGGTGAAGGAATGGACGAGATGGAATTCACCGAAGCTGAAAGCAACATGAACGACCTTGTATCAGAATACCAACAATATCAAGAAGCATCGGCTGAAGAGGAAGGAGAACTTGACGCTGATGAATAAGAACAGGAAGCCTATTCAACAAAAAAAAACTATGCTTACTTGACTTTATGTAACTATTTCGTTGTTTTTTCTCTTCTGTTTCATTTTCCCCCGACTCTTTTTTGCTCTCTAAATAACATTCCCAATGAGCTTTTTTGAAAAATTTCACCTGGCCCCGATCTTCTATGTGCGCTGCTTTTAAGAATTTTCTTTTTAATAATGCATAATTTTATGATTTTCTTTAATTGATAAAGTTTTCGCCTAGAGATTAATTTAAATTTTTAAGAAAGGTAATGTTTTTCTGGGAAAAGACACCAGCTGTGATATCTGTTGAAAACGAAAAATAATTCATTAATTTTGAAAATGGACTAAAAAATCGATATTTTCTGAAATTTATAAATTTTTGAGAATTCTTTATAAAATTTAGTTATTCAAGAAAATTGACGGTTTCGGAGGTATTTCGGCACAAAGTATACACAACCACATGGCCTAGAAATTTGAAGAGTTAGGCCATCCATTATCGAAAAAAAAATCATGGAGCGTTTCTTTTTCCCTTTTTTCTAAAATTTGTTTTCTTTTTTAGTTATAAGTATTTTTCTGCAATTAACGTATTTGTTGTTTTTTGGGATATATATAGGAGAATTTTTGAAATATTGAAAAAATTCATTTATTCCGTTTTTCATTTCGAAAATCGTTGTAAGAAAAATTACGAAAAATTCGAATTTTTAATGAATTTTATTAGAAATTTTCAAAAAATGTTTAAAAACCGGAAAACCGGAGTTTTCGGTAGTTTCTGCATTTAATTTTTGGCGGTTATTGCAATTCTTAATTTAAAAATGACTTTTTCTGCGATTTAACGTAATTTATATTCTCCGTACTGTTTAAACAAAAACAAAATGCATTTTTTCCTGGAATGTGGAATTTTTTGAAAATTAGAAACAAAGATTTCCAGGCAGGAAATCATAAGTGAATTTAGAAAAAACTGTCGATTTTTTGGATGATGCGGATTTTCAGAATAGTAGGATGCCTTTTTTGCTTTTTCGCAGTATTTTTCATTTTCAAAATGTGAAAAAAAACGAAAATTTCTTAAATCAATACTTTATTGACCCACAATAGTAATAACATTCATTAAATCTTCTTCATCTTATTCCTCGACGGTTCCACAATCCTTCGTCGCACCAGCCTTCTTCGCCAATACAGGTTCCTTACCAGCGATTGGTGCAAACTCCTTGAATAGCTTGTCTTGAAATGCGTCGATTTCTTTGGCCAAATCAGGAAATGTGTTGAATCGTCGGCATCGAATTCGAATGTATTCCACAAATGCTGAGAGCGCGAACAGGAACGACATCTTGTTCTGGCACAGATTGGCGCGTTGCGCTCGGAGACGCTTGATCAGATTTGGGATCTGGAAAATTTATGTGATCTCAACGATTAGACCATTTTCACTCACATCTGGATCCTAATTCCGAAATGCCATGTCAGTGATGATATCCGTTAGGATGATACTCCCGGCTCGATTGATTCCCCCAGCGCAATGTACAAGAACTGGCCCAGGCGTCAGTTTGTCCGTTTTTACTAGGCGAATATTCTTCAAAATCACACGAGGACTACACGCCACGCCATTCTTCGGCCAATGAGCATAGTGACTGATGGTGATGATTCGACTGTTTGATAATCCATCGGGTAAAACCTAGAAAAATTAATTCTTTTCAAGAAATCTAAAAAGAAAACGAAGCAAACCTCAATTTGATAAACAATTGGTGTATACTTGGCGGTCGGTTGTATGATCTTTCGATTGTTCACCAAAAACGGTCCATGATTTGTAAACTTTCCTTGCTCGAGTGGAAAATAGGCGGGTAATCCTTCATCAGCTGTGTAAATGGCGACGATTGCATCAACATTTTCGTAAAAAACCATCCTCCAGAAGTCTTCAAATGTTGATTCGAGCGGATGTTGAGTTGCAATGAACACCCTGTCGCATTTCGCTTTTATCCAATTCGCATTGATATAATCCTTCCCCGGTGGACATTCTTTCAACTTCACGCGGGTTTCCTCGACGCATGGCGCGGATTCCGATCGATTCTTGTCCTTTTGTGCATCGCCGGTTGTTGTCACGTGCTTCTCCGCTGCTTTTTCGATGTTGTTCTTGTGGAAGTCGGAGAGATTCGTCTTGCATATCCAGGCGACTGTTGCTCGAAGCGTCTTCTCTGCTGGTAACATCACTGCGTCCTTCGGGGTGTCGAGTGTGGATTCGGCGACTGGTGCAGCTGCTTCATCTTCATCTAATGTTGCCTTCTTTTTATCTTTTCTCGCCCTTGTTGTCTTTTTTCTGGAAAATCAAACAATTTTATATTATCGATTTTTGTAGTAGAGGGCAATTTGTAAAAGACACTATCCCACGTAGTTAAATTAACTTACTTGAGATTTTTTGACATCTCCTGTGGCTACTCTATTGAATTATTGTGAAAACTGATTAACAACTGAGTTTTCATGGTATTTATAACATTCTTCGACCTCATTCCACGTTTCCCTTTTTAAAAAACTGGTTTTTTCATTCTATGAAAGAATTTTTGAAGATATTTCGAGAAAAATAATTTTTGACGGCTATATTTCTGAGACTTTCAGGTAATTTTTTCTGAAACGCATCAACTGGAATCAAGAGTGAAAATTCTGCGCAAATTTTTGATCTTCTCACAATTTCCATGATTTTAGCCTACGGTCATAAAATTCTGAGAATTTCAAGGGTTTTTGAAAAGTTTAGCTTTTTTTTCGAAAAAAAGGGCTAAAAATAACGATTTTGCAAGTGCGCTCTAATGCAAATCAATCTAATTTGAGCAGTTTTTGGTTTTTTTTTCGAAAAATAGAATTTTTGAAAATCCCAAAGGGTTCAAAATGTATAATTGGATCAGTTAACACATGGAAAACCATTTGTTTTTGAAAGAAAACTGATTTTGAAATGTATTCTTGACTTCTTCACCTAAACGTTGTCCCAAAAGATCCGAAAGTCTGTAAATGCTTGTTTTTAACCAGCAAAAATGGAAATTAGAACATTTTTTCATGAAAATCGATATCTTTTCCTTAGAATGCATCCTATTTGGATATGTTGGGACCTCTAAGACTAATACCTAGTTCTATGCATTTATTCCGTGGATTTATACATAATTTTTTTATTTTTTGGATATTAAGGACAGAAATTTGAAAAAAACTATAGAAATTCACATTTTTCCGGAATTTTCTAAAAATATAATCGATTCCTCGAAAAAATCAATATATTTATAAATTCTACGTACAAGACAAAACCCCCAGAATTTCGTATAATTACGCACGTTCTCCTTAATCCCTTTTTTCCTACAAATGCATTTAGAATGCACTCTATTTCATCGGCCAGTTGAAGTTTGTCCTCATCTGGTTACCATGGAAACCATCCCCCTCTTATTTTATTAAGAAACACACACTCTGTTTTCCGCATCGCTTGAAGTATATTTTATATATATATAAACACACCTGCCTCTTTTTTACACTCAATTTTTGCAGAAAATGTTTCACAACACATTTCAAAGCGGGTTACTGTCAGTGTTATACAGTATCGGAAGTAAACCACTTCAAATCTGGGATAAACAGGTCAAAAATGGGCATATCAAGAGGATAACTGATGAGGAGATTCAGTCGCTTGTTTTGGAGATAATGGGCGCGAATGTTAGGTAGTTTTTGAGCTTTAAAATCAAAATTTTGAATTTTTCGTTGCAGCACTTCATACATTTCATGCCCGATTGATCCGAAAAAGACACTCGGAATAAAACTCCCATATTTTGTGATGGTTGTCAAAAACATGAAGAAGTATTTCACGTTCGAAGTGCAGATTTTAGATGACAAGGGGGTTAAAAGAAGGTTCAGAGCTTCGAATTTTCAGTCGGCTACTAGAGTGAAGGTGATTTTTTAGATTTTTTATTTGGGGTGAGAGAAAAAGTGATGCTTCAGCCGTTTATTTGCACAATGCCGATGAGATTGGATGAAGGATGGAATCAGATTCAGTTTAATCTGAGCGATTTTGTGAAAAGGGCATATGGTACGAATTATGTGGAGACGCTTAGGATTCAGGTGTGTTCATGGTCTTGTGCAGAAAATTTCGGAAATTGCGAGAATATAGTGCAAAAAATGGCGAAATAGCTAAAAAAAATATAAAAGATGGTTTTTGTAGTGGTTTTAACAAAAAAGAGGTGTATAATAGTTTTAAAAATGCTTTTCACTGTTAAAAATGACGCAATTTAACATCTAGTCGATTTAAATCAATTTTTTACTGTTTCACGGTAGTTTTATTGTAATTTCAAGGCACATTAAATTAGTTCTTCTTACTTCTTTCGCATAATTTAAAAAATATATCATAAGTGACAAAAAACCCTAAAATTTGTTCGATAAATTCTAAAAAATAACACTTGAACTCGAAATTGGCAGAAAATTTGTGTTTTCCCTATTTCTTCTAATTTTCTTCATAATTTTTTGGTTTTCATCGATTTCGAAATAGTTATAACATGCACAAAGTCATCGTGTACGTCGGGTTAATTTAATGGGTAGAAAGTCCGGAAAAAAGTGCCAAAAGTAGCGATTTCCATGCCTCGCTGTTCGGTGTTTTGGTCTCGAAGCGCTACCGTACCTGTGAAGATTTTTTTTGTAGTTTAGAAACTATTTTTTCGAAAGTTATCGATTAAATGTAACGAAAAACATGCGTAGATCTACACAGGTACGGTAGCGCGACGAGACCCAGACGAATAGTAATTTTTTAAAGACAGTAGGTCACTTGTTTGAAAATTTTACAATACTGAAACCAAACGAATAACGGAAAATATTCAAAAATTAACTATAATCCCGAATTTTAAGGGAAAAAAGAGCCGGAAAGGTTGGAATGGAATCCGAGTGTATACCAGAACTAATTCCGACAGAATTGCTTCTGGTTAGACTCCAGAACTTTCTGAAAATATTGGCGAAAACGTCTTTTTTTCATTTCTTTGGTTTTTAAAATGAGTTCCTTCAACGCGGACAATATTAAGTGGAACTCTATCTTTAACGGAAATCCTATTAATTTCTAAAAGTCGAAATACTTTTGTATACATCATGAAACCCCATTTTTTCAAGACGTGTTAGAAAATTCAGCTATTTAAAAAAATCAATATTTTTCCAGATCCACGCAAACTGCCGCTTACGTCGAGTATATTTCGCCGACCGTCTCTACACTGAAGACGAACTTCCAGCCGAATTTAAGCTTTATCTTCCGATTCGTGGTACCACTTCGACACAATCGGCTGTTGCGTTAACAGCTGAATAAGTTCATAAATTCCGAAATAAGTGTTTTTTTTTTAATTCTGTAATATTTTGATTTTTGTCGTTTTTTTCGTGATCTCTGTTCTCAATAGTACTATATTTTACAACAAACATTTTTTAATACTTTACAAAACCAGTTCCTTTTTTTTGAAAAATTGCTGTAAATAATACTCTTTTTGATTGATTGTTTTGATACTATGATTTTTTTTGTGAATTTTTAATTTCTTTTTTTTTTGACAAAAAGTTTGAACTGCTATTTGCATTTTTCAGTAGAGTTTCGGATCCCTTTTCACACCGGAACTGAAGAAAAAAAAAAGAAGTGTGGGGCGGTTTTTTTCTCCTTCATGAATAAATAATAAGTTTCGCTTTTGAGGGGGACGTGTGGTAGAGGTGCGTGACAGAAAAAGATTCTAAAGATGGAATTTATTAGAATGTGTTTTTTTTTCTTCTTCTCTGAATAAAATTTAGTATTCCGGGGAAAAGATCGAAAATCGGAAGAGTTTTAAAAAAAAATATTTTTGCCATGTGACAAGTTCCAAATTTGCATTGATGTCATGAAAATGTCGTTATCGGCGTTTTTTTTAAAACATTTAACTGATAAGATTTAAAAATTCTTAAAGAAGGAGGGTTATTTATAAAAAAATGTTATGATCATTTAGAATTTGTACGTAAATGGAATAATATTGCGTCATTCGTGTCTTAGAGTTTCATTTCATGAAAAATGCGGTTTTTTCTTCGAAATTCTGCTTTTAATCAAAAATTTACCAAAAATGTATAGTTTTTGACTTCGCAACCTACTTACATGTAAGCTTTTTCAAAAATTACAATTTTTTAATCAATAGTAAAGGCGCAGAGTGTTTTTTTGCAGATTTTGCCTAGAAAAACGTTATGCGCCTTTAATAATACAATAGCTACGGTAGTTCTATAGAGCGAGCTTACAACTTTAATTCGAAACCGCTCGTCGGTATTGTCAACTCAATTATTCTTGATAATTGCGTTCGGAAGGCTGCTCAACCTCATAACCGCTCCGCACGCACGCGACGCAGCGACCTCTCACTCAACACACTGAAATATTGGCGGGAAAATGAATTTTTCAAATTTTCCAGTGTGCTGAGTGTCGGCATCCGCGTCGCGTGCGTGCGGAGCGGCTGTGAGGTTGAGCAGCCTTCCGAACGCAATGATCAAGAATAATTGAGTTGACAATAAAAATTGCACGGCTTTGTGAGAGAGAGACGATTACTTTCATATTTTCCAAAGCTTGGCGAAATAAACACAGCCCTCTCTATGTTTTAGCGTTCTAGCGGAGTGTCGTACAATTTCTTTATCATTGCGACACCAAATTTTTTGTGTGTTTTCCGTTTTTTTTAAAATTTTCTCGAAGGCTTACTATACATTTTTCTGGAAACTTTCAAAGAAAATGAAATGGACGACGAGGAATCTTGTAGAATAGGTGTTATCTTGGAAATCAAGCTCTGAACTTCGAAAATCAGATTTTTTGAAAATTTCTAACAAAAAAATTTCCTTCGTGAAGGCTGTCTATACGATTTTCTTGAAATTAATAAATTACATTAAGCCGATGTCGGAGCATATTCCTATGTAGGTTTCATTTGGAAAATGTGTCTTTGAACTTTAGAAAAATCAACTTTTCCTGAATTTTCGGGAAATTTTCAGTCAAACTCGATTTCCTCGAAAACCTATGATGCAAATGGGCTGAAACTCATGGAACATACTCTTGACGTTATGGTATATTGCATTTAAATACATTGACCCTACTTATTTCTTGCGCATCATCCTGAAAAAATTGCCTAAAGTTACCCTAAAATTGGTAATTTAGAAAATGCGTACTAATACGACTCAGAGCACCAGTTGAGACTTTAGAAGAGGCAAATATTCTTATATTAGCTTACATTGAGCAAAAACTTTTGGAAAATGACATTTTTCATAGATTTCCTGCATATTTCGGTGGAGCACGCTTGGGGATTCCGTTTTCTAGAGTTTCCCTGTTGATTTTAAACGAATCCGCTAGGAAAACACAGAAAAGTTTGATCGTGAGCTCCAAACACTCCGGAAAATTCGAATTTCAAATTTTCTAGTGTCTTGAGTGTCGGCAGCCGCGTACGTGCGCGCGGAGCGTCAGTGCGCTTGAGCAGCCTTCAAAACGCCATGATAAAGAACATTTGGGTATACAATTAGACTATTTTACCGCTGTCTAAAGAATGGCTAACGCTATAAAGATAATGTCTCACTTTATTAGAACACAATTTCCTTTTAAACGTCTCTGTTTTTCCAGAAGTCTAGTTGAAACCTGAAAAAGCTGATTTTCGATTTTTTAAATTCAAGCTGCATTTTTTTGGTTTTTTTTCCCAATAACATTTATTGTCCATGTGAAGCAGCCGTGCAGAAGGTCTTTCAGATCTCTGAACATTTAAATTGCCTTCTTTAGAAGATATATCTTTCTTATTGCCTTTAAAACGGTGTTCATTGGTCTCAAACCCGTCACAAGTAAACTTCCCATTAAATTCTCAAGAAAATATGTCAATTCTAGAACCTCGACATCCTATGACTAAACGCTGTCAATGGAAGACACGACGACGACTAAATCCCTTCTCAAAACTAATTGAAGATGACAAAAACCAAAAGAAGAAGAAGAAGAAGCGATGCATAACTCTTCTCTCCATTTTTTTCTACATGATGAAGCTCTTCTACTTGTTGATGCTTCAAGCAATAAACACGTGAAGGAATAAAAAATGCAGACAGAGAGAAAGAGAGACGTAAAGAAAACGAGAAGTGCAATAGAGCGGGGTTTAGAGAGGCGGAAAAGAGGAAAACGAAAAAAAGAAGAGGTTGAATTATTGTCAATCCATATAAGGGGCGAGAGATAGAGAAAAAACGGGGGCTGGAGCGATTTTTCTCAATGTCTATTTTTTCCACCGTTTTTTTTTGCTTTCGCTTCTCTATCTATCTTGAGTCTTTTTTTTCGGGATATGTTATAGACTGCTAGAAGGCAAGCCAGTGGCAACGAAATGGAGGAAGAGTCGCGGTTTTTCAATTTTTTCCCCCTTCGGCTGAAAAAATCTCTTTTTTTTTTGCTTTTTTTCTCGAAAAATGTATACATTCTTGTTTTTTTTTGGTCTGGAAAAGTGAAAAATTAAAAATTTCAGCGATTACGGTAAATTTAAAGGTGCATGGCTAAATTTGGAAAAAATAGAAGTCTGAAAATAAAGGTCGCATAAAAAGTCACATAAATAATTTACGCTTTATGCATTTGTGGTTATTTTTTGAATAAAATAGCAACAAACATTTTATTTTCGAAAAAGAATGTAAATTTTACGGAAAAACAAAAAAAACGCGAGAAATTTTTTGTTTTCTTATTTTTTGCATACTTCACTTTGAAATTTATCTTTTTTTTTCGACGTTGCCTAATTTTCCGTCTAATTTTTCTCAAAATTTGCTCAAAATAACGAAATTTGAGAAAAATTGAATAAAAAATGAATTTCTAAACAAAATAGGGTTACTGTAGATGTTTAAAGGCGCACGCTTGTTTTTCTCGACTATTTGCAAGTCTGAAAAATATTTTTTTCAAGCGTTTTACACCAAATAACCTTTGTTGGTCTATATTTTTGTAGTTTCTGTCTATTTCCTGCTACTCACTTTATTGTCTCTTTGTTTGCTTAAACTTGTCTGCCATTCTCTTTCTTTTTGGTTTTTTGACGGGCGAAATTATTTATTATTATTTTTTCGTTTTCATGATGATCTGATTTAAAAAAAAGACGAAGAAGATTAAAATTTTTGAACAAAATAAATAAAAAAAATTGTTGACAAAAAAAAATTGTTTGAGGGGGTTGTGGTTGTCTCGGAAAATCGTAAAAAAATCACAAATGAAAATAAACATTGATTTTTTTTGGTTTATGGGAATTTTTCAAATATTTGAATTCTGCACATTTTTTTCTAAAAACCGAAATTTTACGTTGTTTGACACCTTGTCTTTAACGAAATGAATTTTTCATAAAATTAGGATATTGATGAATTTTTCATAAAATTAGGATCACGCGACGCGAGCCGCAACACGTGTGCCTAAAGTGGTTCGCGATAATTTTAAAATACGACACGCGACGCATGTCGCAACGCGTGTGTCTAAAAGCGGCGCGGTTCGCGATCATTTTAAAATACGACACGTGACGCGAGCCGCAGCACGCGTGCCAAAAAGCGGCGCGGTTCGCGATCATTTTAAAATACGACACGCGACGCAAGCCGCAGCACGCGTGCCTAAAAGCGGCGCGGTTCGCGATCATTTTAAAATACGACACGCGACGCGAGCCGCACCGCGTGTGGCCAAAGCGGTTCGCGATCATTTTAAAAGATGACACGCGACGAGAGCCGCAGCACGCATGCCTAAAAGCGGCGCCGTTCGCGATAATTTTAAAATACGACACGCAACGCAAGCCGCAGCGCAGTTCGCGATCATTTTAAAAAAGGCCACGCGACACGAGCCGCACCGCGTGCAAATAAAATAAAAAATTGTAAACTCCTCATAAATTATAAAAAATTGCCGAATTTTCATAAAAATTATTTCAAACATTTTGAATTTAAGGTATTTGAATTCTAATCCATTACATTTGGGATTCGACACGCGACGCGAACCGCAACGCGTCTAGCTCGTCGCGTGGCGGCTCGCATCGTGTACTCAGTTCATTTTTAATGGTTTTTGACCTTTTTTTTTGCAAACTATATCATATAAAATATCACTTTTTATTATCTACTTCGTGTTTTACACCTTCCCAGCCTTCTTCTTATCAAAATTTCACTTTTTTATCGTCCATGAAATATTTGAACAGTTTTTTTTAGAAACCACTCTCATTCCCTTGTTTCAGGCAACACCAAAAAAACCGCTATCTACCGACAAAACTGCAAAAAAATAGCTGAGAAAAAAAAAACTTCATCAATAAAATGTTGTCAAGGCGAAAAGTGCAGGTGTCTTTTCGGTGAATAATTGTGTCTGTGTGGAAAATTGTCTTCTCCCAAAATTTGGCTCGATTTTCGGCGACGAAACAACATCAGATTATACTAATTTTGCGACTGGTTGTTTCTTGAATTTTTGTGCACTTGGAAACTCGTCTCAGACGTGGAGAAAAGCGGTCAGAAATGCTCATAAAAGAGTACCGGATATTGTTGCCGATGACGGTGGAAGAGTATCGAATTGCACAGCTTTATATGATACAGGTTTGCGTTTTTTTTAAATATTTTCTTGGGAGTTCGATATTCATATAATATACTGAAATAGGACCAAATTAGCTAGCATTATAAGTTTGCGGTCAAAATGAAGACAAAATGTTCTTTAAGGGGTTTCAGCCTTTTTCTGAATATTGTCAGAATCTCCGGTTAAAGAGACACGTTTACTTATTTTCAGTTTTGGTTTTAATCGACTCAAAATCACCAATTATTAATAGCATCTACAAAAAAACCCGTTAAAAACCTCATTTTGAGCAAAAAGGTCCCTAAAACCCCAAACACAGGTGGTTTACAATGGCACCGCCCGTTTTCCGAATTTTTTTGAGAGCTGTTTTGGACCCATGGGAGCCCGAAAACATTTTTATTTGTTAAATTCATTAATAAGTGGTTCTTATGAGCAGATTAAAACAAAAATTGAAAACCAGTTAGGAAACACTTTAAAAATCGATAATTTTTATAAAAATTCAAATAATTGTGTTTCGCGCCATTTTTTAGATGCTCCATTTTTGATCTGGCAGCTGAAATTGCGAAAATCGATAAAATGCTGATAGGGTTGAAATTGGTGACAGTGTGTCTTTCGAGGAGGATTCTACGCAGGTTATGAATTTTGATCTGAAATTAAATGTTATATATTGTCAAGATGAAAATTGCTGGCCGCTGAGTGTCGTTGGGAATTTCCTCGCAACGCGACCGCAACGCGTCGGAAGGAGCTGAGTGTGTCGTACTTCTTTTGTACTAGCTCCATGCAACCCGTTGAATTTTCATCTTAACAATACCTAAGTGAACAAACTTGCAAAAAAATTAGAAAAGGGCATCCGGAATCGAACGTTTGTCTCAAAAACTTAAAAGTTTCTACCAAACTGGCAGCTAATTTCGATTCCGAGTGCCCTTTTCTAATGCGCTGCGTATCCATCCAACACACGTATTGACTGCGTATCGACTCATTGCGATGCGCGGGAATAACAATTTTTTGGAATAAATTGAGAAAAATTCAAAATTTAGTGTTTCGCGCCATTCACCAGTTCAAAAATGGCGGGAAACACAATTATTTGAATTTTTATAAAAATTAGCGATTTTTGACTGAAATTTCGATTCGATTAGCTGAAAGTGTGCCTTTAATCGGAGATTCTGATAATATTCAGAAAAGGGTTGAGACCCCTAAGAAAATTTTGTCTTCATTTTGACCACAAACACCAAATAACGTTAGCTAATTAGGTCCTATTTTAGAATATCATATGAATATTGACCCCCAAACTTTGGACAGCTGCTGTAAATCGATTAATTATCGGTAAAATTTCGCATAAATTGAATTAAATTATTGAGAAAAATCTCCATTTTTTCAATTGAATTTTGATATTCTGATAGGGTTAAAAGAGCTGATAGTGTGTCTTTAATTTGCTGCTCCCAGCCGCCTATGTATGTTGATTTGGAATCGGATAAAATGCTTGTTTTCGCGTGGATAACAGCATATTTTGAATAATGTTAGATTCAAAACTCAAATATCCTAATTTTCAGTGTCCTCAAGTTCTCATATATATCCCCCTCATTACCACTCAGATAACACCCTGTCTTTAAGCCAGTCTCTCAAAAACCAAACATTGAAAACCATCCAAAAACTCCCTCCTACATTTTACAAAACATACATGTTCTAGCCTTTTTGATTGTTTACCCCACCCAATTTGCTCTTTTGCTTCGTCCTATTCTTTTTGTTAAAAAAGGAAGAGAAAGAAAAGCTAAAGAAGCATAAACACTTTCCATGATGATGTGTTTCTTCCAGGGATTTATGCACTAATTGAATGGTTTTGAAGAGAGAGAAAGAGGTCTGGAAAAATGATTTGACAGAATAGCACCACTAAAAGCTTTTATTTTACTTTTTTTCAATGGGTTGAAAAGGGT
Organism: Caenorhabditis virilis; assembly: GCA_964036255.1. Lineage (NCBI taxonomy): Eukaryota > Metazoa > Nematoda > Chromadorea > Rhabditida > Rhabditidae > Caenorhabditis > Caenorhabditis virilis. The sequence goes on along the minus strand of OZ038417.1, from coordinate 4,152,963 downwards.
AACTTGTTTTTAGGGGTGGAAAGTAGAGGAAAGTGAAGAAAAAATAATGAATAAGCATAAAATGGATAGGTTCGAGAGCTCTCGAAAATACAAAAACAAGCCCTTACTTTTTGAAAAATTTTGAAATCAAGTATGATCAAATTAAATGGCACACTGTCTTTAAAGTAGGCTTTACAGAGCTAATGAAAACAATTTGGATGAAAATAGACGTCATTCTCATTCCAAATCTGTTTTTAAAATTTTCTAAAACCACCTAGAAGCCGAGAAAATGAGCTTCAAAACAATGGCCTAGAAAAAGTTGGCCTAGCTTTTTCAAATTTTAAAAAATCCGGATTTTCAGCCAAAAATTTAAGAAATTTAAGAAATTTTAATAAAAACTTTTAGATTTCGTTCAAAATTTTATTTCAAAAAAAAAGCGTCAATTTTATAGGTTAGAAGGTCGAATTATCCAATTTTAATGATTTTTTCATTTCTAAATTTATTTTTAAAATTTCGAAAATTTATTTCGGCTTTCTAGAAAATTCTGAACGTTGGTTTTCTTCCCAAATATTTTTAAAATTTGTATTTATCTCAGGAAATTATTTTTTTGATAAAAAAAAATCAAAAAAATACGAAGAAATGGTCGAATTCGTTTCATTATCATTGGGGCGAACTTGCAACATCGGGTTTTTACCTTCGTATCTCTAGATTGACAGATGACATTTCGATGATTTTTATACCAATCGATAGGAAATTCAACGTAGATTCTAAAAATACTTGAAATTTTGAATTTGTTTCGATTAAAACAATTATTATGCAATTTTTTTAGCTTGAGGTCCAGAACCAAAAATCGTTTTTCTAGGTGTTCTGGGCTGAAAATAGTACCATTAGATTGGAAATTTGACGTAGATTCTAAAAACACTTGACATTTTGAATTTATGTCAATTTTAAACATGTTTAGGGTATTTTGAAATTTTGAAATTTTCAGTCCAAAATGGTACTTAAAAATAAATACTTTATTTTGGCATTTTCATGCCATTTTTTGAAATCCCTCAAATTTTTTATCATCATTTTGTTTTCAGAAAAAAAGTCGCCTCGATTCACAAGGCGAAGACAGCGGCGTCGAAATCATCGAAAACAAACCATACGAAAACGAAAATGGACCGGGCAAATGTGGACAGTATACTTATAAAATTTTTCATGTCGGCAGTAGAGTACCAGGTATGTTGTTGGTTTTTTCTGACAAAAATGGCGCGAAATGAAATAAAAATGATAGAAACGACCATATAAGTTGAAATTTAAGACAAAAAGCTCAATTTTGAGCATTTTTGGCCAAATAGTGGCATTTTTTCGCATGTTTGGATATTTTTTGAAACTATCGGACCCTCAATTTTTGCTCTTCTATATATCATTTGTTAGGTCAAATAATTTTCTACAGGAATTTGTAAAATTTACATGCCGGAAAGGGGGTTTTCATTTGAAAATTATGAAAGACTAAATCCAATATTCAATTTTCAACATTTTCACGCTCAAAACAATTTTTTTGCGTTTTGTTGTCAACAATAAAGTTGTAGAACTCAATGATAGCTTTCTAATAATATACATATCTGCTCGCAGTTCGTAAAATGAGCAAAGTTATAGCCCCTCGAAGTTTTCAAACAAAATGGGGAGCTCCCCCCGAACGCCGGGACACTTTACAGGTTTTGTGGCATGAAATTAATCTTTGACCTCTACCACACTCACATACGAAGTTTCAACTGGATAGCACAATTATTCGGCCTAGGGCACGTTATATTTAATGCGACTCAGACATTGTCTCTTAATAGGTGGCCTAGGAACCCAAATTATCGCGGACTAGAAACCAAAACTCTTCCGCGGTGGAAGCTTTTTAGCAGGGTGCTCATTTTTTACTTCTATAAACAAAAAAAACCCATTTATAACATAAGTATGGAATTTTTCGGCGATATGCAACTCATTTAAAAGTAACGTTATTTCCTTCAGCCTGGATCCGATCAGTTCTTCCGGCGAGCACATTAAAAGCTAATGAAGAGTCCTGGAATGCGTACCCATTTACGAAGACAAGATATTCGGCACCAGTGATGGATCGGTTGAGCGTGGAAGTGGACACGCTGTATTTCGATGATGACGGATGTCAAGACAATGTGTTCAATTTGACGGATGAAGAGCTGAAGAATCGGGTTGTAGATTTTATGGATTTTGTGAAGGTATCTATGCAATTAAAGGTATCTCTACAATTCAATATTTCGTTTCAGGAACCACTACCAGCAAGCGAGTACTGTGAAGAAGAAGATCCAAAGCTTTACAAAAGTGAGATCACATCAAGAGGGCCATTGAATGATGAGTGGGTCGAGGAATATGTGAAAAAGGGACTTCCGATAATGTGTGCTTATAAAATTTGTAAAGTTGAATTTCGATATTGGGGACTGCAGACGAGAGCGGAACGATGGATACAAGATCACGCAATTAGGGGAATAATGCTAAGGGCTCATCGCCAAGCGTGGGCATGGCAGGATGAATGGGTCGGATTGACAATGGATGATATTAGGAAGTTGGAGGCGGAAACTGCCGAGCTTTTGGCTAAACTTATGGCAAAGAAGTGGGGATTTTTTTGGTGGTTTTTTCCAGTAGAAATTGAATTTTTTCAAATTTCGATCAATGACTTAAGCCCCGCCCACTTTATTCGAATTAAGCCCCGCCCACTTTAATCTTCCTTGTTTTTTTTTTTTTGAATATTTCAGCGAAAACTGAGCCAAAATGGGAAATTTTTGTCTAAGCATAATGTAGATTTTACACTGAAAATAATGAAACCAAAAATAAAAAGAAAAAACATCATTGGTTGGTAGAAAATCCATTTTTCTCTTTTTTTTTTCGAAAAGTCTGCGTTTTTATGATTTCCAATTTCCAATTTGCATTTTTGACGATTTGAGCATATTCAGCAGGAAATTTAGAATATTCCTAAACAAAATATTTTCAGAATTCGTCGAGGTTTTGCAGAAAAATCGATAAATTATGATGTTTAAGTGGGCGGAGCTTATTTTGCTCGTTACATACGAATAAGTCCTGAAATTGTTTTTCAAAGTCAGCCGAAGCCGAAATTTGAAAAATTGTGCTTAAAATTTTGCTAGTTGATAAGAAACGAATTAAGTGGTACACTGTCTTTAAAGACAGATGTTGCCACTTAATAGGGACTGAATTTAAACATTTAATTAAAATTTGCTCATTTTATTTTCAAGTTTCAAGGAATTTGAAGTGTATTTCTCAATTTTGGCATTTGTATTTGATTAACAATGAAAACAATTCCTATTTTTTTGCAAACGAAACTTTTCTAGTGTTATAGCAAGTGGTGCTCTGTCTTTAAAACAAGACACTGCACACTGTCTTTAAAGCAGGACTTTAAGGAGCTGATTAAGATTGTACCTTAAATGAAAATAGAGTTCATTCTCATTCCAAATCTGTTTTTAAAATGTTCTAAAACCACCTAGAAGTCGAGAAAACGAGCTTCAAAACAATGGCCTAGAAAAAGTTGGCCGAACGTTTTCCAATTACCCTTTTTCGGGTTTTATTAATAACTATTAATGTAAAATTCTTAAATTAGCTCATTTTAACTTAGGGTTTTGCATTGTTCAGCATTTTTCACGTAACAGGATTTTTCACGACTAGTTTTCCAAGCTTTTCTAGGCCATTGTTCTGAAACTCATTTTCTCGGCTTCTAGGTGGTTTTATAACATTTTTAAAACTGGTTTGGAATGAGAATGAGGTCTATTTTAATTTTTAATTTTTTTAATTTAAATTCAATTGAAACATATAATCATAACAAAAAATGAACAAACAAAAAAATGAAGAAACCAGATGAATAATTTATAATCAATTGAATGTTACAAAGACCCATATACCCGCAAGAGTATAAGGCCATCAGAAAAAGAAGTGAGTAACATGAGATTTATACAATGTTTTTAGAGATTGAGAATATACATTTTTTGACATTAGGGTAGGGGAGACTAAGATCAATAAGATGAGAGACTTTATTCCATTGTGGAATGATTTTATCATAAAAAGAATGGCATGGTTTTTTAATAAGAATAATTCTATTTGGATTTCTGGATGATTTAGATAGTCTACAAAATTCGTAAAAAGATGGTTGGTGAGTTAAGCATTTGAGGCATTTCGCAATATGGCAAAGTGCAAAATTGAGAATCCTATGGGAAGTTTTTATGATATTTAGGTGATGTAGGCGATTTTCATAGGATGAATAAGATATATTACAACGAGAAAAAATTATTTTAGAAAATTTTCGTAAGGGGCCCTCAATTTTTTGAATGAGTGAGGCTGTAAGAGAGGGAAAGAAAATTTCACAGCAATAATCAATAAGAGGAGATACATAAATTTTGAAAATACGGATATATTTATAAACATCAAAAAAATGATAGCATTTTAAAATTTGAGAAACCCTAAGATTGGCTAAGTTTAAAATATGGTTGATATGATATTTAAAGGTTAGGCTAGAGTCAATAAAAACACCCAAATCTCTGATGTAAGGGACTTTACTAATGATTACATTATTGGCTGTATAGATAGATTGTGGATTAGAGGGGCCATGATGTATGACAAAAGACTTATCGGGGGCAAGAAACATTTCAAATTTTTTGGACCAGTCACAAATTGCATTAATTACAGATTGAATACTTGTGGGGTTAGACCCAATGATTTTGATATCATCAGCAAATGCTAGGATTTTGACATCAGGTGTTTGTAGTTTAAAGATATCGTTTAAAAATATAATAAATAAAATGGGACCACTAACCGTCCCTTGGAGAACACCGGATGGAATTGGGGCATGGGAGGAAGATAGGGTATTACCAATTTTTACATAAAAGCTCCTATTAGAAAGAAAATCAAGATAAAAATTGCATAATAGATTATCACAACCGAAGTCACTAAGTTTTGAAATAAGAATGTCATGCTTGACACAATCAAAGGCTTTCCTGAAATCAAAGTAAATAACATCGGTAAAACGTTTATTGGATGAGTTATGCTGGATGATAGAGACCATATCAAGCAGAGAGTTTTTACAACTTCTTGTATTAAGAAAACCGTATTGAAGTGATGAAAAGTTATGGCCATAACGAAATTTGATACAATTGATAATAATTTTTTCCATAACACGGCATAAGGTGGGGGTTAAGGATATGGGACGGTAGTTAGAGGGATTAGATTTCTTATTTTTCTTGAAAACCGGAATAACATTTCATCCCGTTTGTATTCATTAGCTCCGTAAAGTCCACTTTAAAGACAGTGTGCCATACTTGATTTCAAAAATTTTCAAAAATTAGAGCTTTATTTAATTCGTATAATGCAATTTATGTGAAATCACATCGAAAAATAAGCACCTCATAAGGGCGGCCCAAAGTTTAAAAAATCGAAATTTAAATTCGCAACTGTCATTGCAACGCGTTCGGACTTGGCGCTAAACACAATTATTTGAATATGGCAAAATATGTGTATTGTTTTTTCGACCTTCAGGGCTCCCATTCAAATACTGAAATATTTTTCGCTTTGAATTAGGATCATATTAACTGGCAACCTGCCTTAGAACGAAGCAAAGAACTCAATTTCAGAGAAGAAGGCCAAGATGCAGACTGCGACTCAGACGTCGAACCCGACGCCGTCTCAGATGATCTCTATTTCGATTGTGACGAAGGCTCACCACCAAACCATAAACCATCAATAATCCGATGGAGTAGTGAACTGGAGCTCGAGATTCAGGATGAGAATTCACCCCCTCTTACCCCTCATGCTGGTACGAAAGACGCGGCGTTGTTGATAATGGTATTTCATGGAGATTTTACGCCAGACCATCCGTCTGACTCGAAAACCACTGACACGAAAACTTTCAAATCAACGATTGAAACGTGTGTCCAGCGGCATTATCCGCAATTAAGGGGTCGATTGCATATTGTGAATGTTTCGTGTGGACATGAGATGACACAAATAATCAATAAAGTATGTTTTTTATCAATTAATTAAAAGAAACAATTAAAATTATAGCTCTCCTCAATATCACCATCCTTCGGACTTCTCCATCCATCATTATCATTGATGCTCCCATCAGCCAATCAGTTATTTAATGAAGCGATTGAAGGAACGATCCGAAATGCGAATGAGATTTATAATGATTTTATTGCGACACAACCGAGCTTTAGTGGTGAAGTTTTTGTTGTTGGCGATTGCATTGGTGGAATATTTTTGTATGAAGCGATGACGAAGAAATGCGATCCGTTGCCATTTTTCAAGAGGGGGAATTCGTCGACGAATGTTTCGTCGAAAGTTATAAGGGAGTATAAGGAGGATGTGAGTTTTTCTTTTTTTGGAAAATTCGTGAAATTGGCAAGAAAATGAGACAAAGAAATAGAAAATTGGCTGAGGTTGGGAAAAGTTACAAAGAGTTGAAATGGAAATAATTCGTTAGAATCTGTATTTTTCAAAGTGGTATAACTTTTCTCAATATTTTCCACATTTTACGAATTCTACATCATTTGAAAGCAATTTTATGAAAATTAAAGACATTTGCTTCAAAATGCGATCAAAAACACAGAAATCCATTGATTTTGAGAAAAGTTACAAGGTTTTGAAAATGAGACAACGAGAATTTTCGAGTTTTTCAAAGTTGTTTAACTTTTCTCAATAATGTCCAGTTTTTATGAATTTTACAGCATTTGAAAGCACATTTTCTGAAAATTCAAGAAATCCGCTTTAAAATGCTGTAAAATTGATAAAAATTTATTGATTTTGAGCAAAGTTGTGGGAGTTTTTTCAAAATCTTGTAACTTTTCTCAAAATCAATGGATTTTTATGATTTTTGTCTTATTTTGAAGAATATTTTTTAAATTTCAAATTGATTTTATTTTAAATGTTCTAAATTTATTACATTTTGAGCAAAATTACACTAGAAATTTCGAAAATTTCGTGGAGTAAATTGCTCAATTCTCATTTCGTTTTTTTTAAATTGTCCACTCAAATATTCTTGATCATGCAAGTTGGTTTTGACCTACCCAGAAAATCTATGTCTCTCACAAAGTAATGCTATTTTTACCTGCGAGCGGTTGCGCTGCGGTCTTTTAGTAGAAAATGAATGATCCAAAATTTTTAAGTTGAAAACAATTTTGAGCGTAAACGCTTAATCAGCGCTCAAAGCAAATCGGCACTTCTTTCAGAGCCCATCACAATCCTACACGGACATTAACGCAGCCTGCGACACCGTCTCGGCCGCCTCCTACCCGGTCCAATCCTCCCAACACCATCAATCCATCCACAACGGCCACTCGAACTCCGTATCCCGTCGCTCCCAACGCAACTACTCGGCGCCACCGTCCGCGTCGTACGTGCGTAAAAAAATCTCGTTGGTTTCGGTTGATTCTGTCAGTGTGAGTGTTTGATCCCCTAGATTTCCCCCTAGCACGAAAGTGATTTTTTGTTTTAGTTTCATCATTAGTTTCAAAAATAAACCGTTTTTCTTGCAGTTCGGTGCTTCTCGACTCAACTTCCAACCTAGTACCGTATTTTTATTGGGATGCCCACTTGGATTGACTTTGATGCAACGAAGACTTGAAGGAATAGGTTAGTTAATTTTGGATAAAAACAAAGCATACGCATCGCGACCGCCACGCGTCTAACAATACTACCAACAACTCTCGAATTGTTCTGCTCTTGTTAGAAGCGTTGCGGCATGCTCTGTTTCGATCCAAATAATTATTCTTAATAACTATTCTCTTCCAGAAATCGATAGCTTGGACTCTTGCCAATTATTCAATCTCTACTACCCACTAGACCCATGTGGCGCGAGAATCGAACCAGTTCTCGACCCCCAACTAAATCACATCCCGGCCTACAACGTCCCGAAATATCAGAGATATCCACTCGGCGACGGGAAATCCCAGAAATTCGATCCATCGATTGATTCGGCGCAAATGTGGGGAAGTAAACGCATCGATAATCTGTTGTACTGTCCGAATGCGATGGTTGCACTTCCATCGACAGCTCTTCCGAATATACTTCATGCTTCTTATTGGGAATCGTGTGACGTTGCCGCTTTTCTTTTGCGGCAGTTTGTTAAAGGAGAGGAGTGTGTATTGACGACGTTATCGTCGAGTATGAATAATATTCCTCTGAATGTTGATCTGCCGGAGATGCATTGGAAAAGGAAGAGAACAAGATTTAAGGTAAATTACCCTGAGGACTTTATAGAGCTAATTTCTAGTGTTAAAGAAAGTGGTACACTGTCTTTAAAGCAGGAATTTAAGGAGTTAATTAAGAATTTCAACTTGGGTGAAAATAGAACTCATTCTCATTCCAAATCTGTTTTTAAAATTTTCTAAAACCACCTAGAAGCCGAGAAAATGAGCTTCAAAACAATGGCCTAGAAAAAGTTTGCGAAAACTAGTCCGCGGGCAATATTACGTGAAAAATGCAAAAAAATAAGTAAAAATGAACTAATTTAAGCATTTTCAAGAAATATTCGTAATTTCAACACAATAAATGGCCTAGAAAAAGTTCGACCAGGTGGAAACTGAAGATTTTTCTAGGCCATTGTTTTGAAGCTCATCTTCTCGGCTTCTAGGTGGTTTTAGAAAATTTTAAAAACAGTTCTGGAATGAGAATGAAGTCTATTTTCATCTCAGCTACATTTATTAGCTCTGTTGCAGTACTCCTGCAATATTCTTCCGCAAATATTCTATTCAGATCGCCAACTTATCTGACAATCATCGAGCGAATGATCTACTCGTAACCGCTGGCATGGACTTGACAATTCACGCGAAATTCTGCTACGGACCGATGGACCTAGTCGCACTTTCCAGAGAATCGGTTTCGGTGTTCGTTTGTCCGCAACGAGGCGACTGGTACCTTCATGGGGTTTTTGACACGGATTCGCATGGAAGGCTGACGGTTCAGCTGGCGAAGACGTTGCCGTGCGGGATTCATTCGATTAAGGTGAATTTGGATTTTTTTTGAGCATTTTGGGATACTCTCTTTAAGAAATGGATCATCAGAATTTGATGTTCTCAGTTTACGTTTTTTTTCCATAATTCGAACTGCTACATAGAATTGAATGGGATACTCTCTTTAAAGTGTCTGTTTACTCAACTAGTGATTTTTATTCACTCAAAAATAACCAATCCTTATATATAAATGGATAAGGAGGCGGGGCTAATTTTTTGTGCAACTTTTTTTTTGTAACTTTTTTTTTGTAACCTTTTTTTTGTAACCTTTTTTCTGTGAACTTTTTTTTTGTTGTAAAATTAAGAGGTAGGAGGAACGGAATTGAACTCGCATCGGTTCACGTAAAGAAATAATTACTTAACCGGTAGACCATCGAAGTCACCGAAAGAGAATGAACTTTTTGAAAACTAATGATTGCGGATTTTCATTTCTTCATTTTTTTAAATATTTGTCAAAATTCCACAAAAGAAAGTTAAGAAAAAGGTCATGAAACTAGGTCAAATTTCTAAAATTATTTGTTTTCATTTCTGAGTTGAGATTCATTCTTTTAAAATTTACTCGAAGAAAATGATCGTTCTATTGTGAGGGCTAGGTGAGGTGAGAAATTTTCAGAAGAACTTTTTTAAACATCAACCTCTTTTCAGATTTATTTCTTTAATTATGTCGCTAATTAGAAGACAAAATAATTAGATAAATAATAAAATGTGACAATTATGGTTGGTTTTTTGAGAACGTTTCAGTGAAATTGTTAAACTTGAAATTATGATCATTTCGCCGCGCAGCGGTGTTGGAACACCGATCAAAAGTATTGGAATGCGTGCCGAAGGCACGGAAGAAGCGAGCCGCAGGCGAGCTTCTTCTGTGCCTTCGGCTCGCATTCCAATACTTTTCGATCAAGATATTTCGGCCCCGACAACTAATTTCAGAAGGCGTGAAATCGCCAATGTAATAATGCCGTGAAACAGCACGCCGAAGGCGTGTAAAAGGCGAAGCCGGAGGCGAGCCGTAGAAAACGTTATTAGGATTCGTTTAGGTTGAAAAAGGCAAAATCCAAATAAAGGATAAACTAACAAAAAACTCCGAGCCGCAGAAAAAGCTATTATTAGGAAATTAGGATGAGTTTAGGTTAAAGAGAGCGAATTCCAAAGAAATGGTAAATTAGCGTACTTTTGCGATTTCAAAGAATCGATGCGCTTTTCCTAACTTTCATGTAAATGTACATAATTATTTCTCTTTTTCTGAAAAACCGATGAAATTTTAAAGGAATTTTTGATTTATATTTTATCACCATGTTTCGAACCCCATAAAAAGGAACCTTTTTGAGAATAATTTAACAAAAGCGACACGCCGGAGGCGTGTTGGAAAGCGAAGCCGAAGGCGAGCAGTAGACCAGGAGTTTTGCCGCGTAGCGGCAGGGGACTCCTGGTTATTAATAGAATAAACAAAAACATAGCGTTTAAGCCTTTATTTTGAGCAAAACGGACCTTTAAAAACCCACTCTGCCACCAATTATTGATTTTCTTCATTGAAAATAGAGATTTTGCTCACAAATTTCTATTTCTCAAATTTTTCAACGCTTGAAAATTATCAAAGAATCGCTGGGAACACCTGATAAATATGTGTTTTATTCGAATTCCGGAAAAGTGTTCAAAAAGACAATTTTTTTGTAAATTTACTGAAATACTCAAATTTTTGCAGTCTTATTACCTCTATTTCGAGTTGAAATCAACATTTGGAAATAAGTGGGACAATGTCTTTAAAGGTCTTCTTGCACAAATTCTTAGTTCTTGAAAATTTTCTGAATAATGTTCAGACAATTTTTTTCAAAAAAAAATTGCTTCTAGAGCTACATTAAAATAATTATACATTGAAAATTGTACCAAAATTGTATCATAGCGGTATTTATGAAAAGTGGGATACTGCCTTTAAGAGTAGAACATATCAAAAGAATTAGGAAGTTCTTATTCTATTACTTTTTTCGAAATGTAAAGCAGGGCTTTACGGAGATAATAAATGTACCTTAAATGAAAATAGACTTCATTCTCATTCCAAGTATGTTTTCAAAATGTTCTAAAACAACCTAGAAGCCAAGAAAACGCGCCTCAAAACAATGACCCAGAAAAATTTTGCGAAAACTAGTCCGCGGGCAGTTTTACGTGAAGAAAAATGCAAAAAAAAAGATAACTGAACTAATTTAAGCATTCTCAATAAATATTCATCATGATAACGTTCAAAAATGGCCGAGAAAAAAGTTAGGCCAGATGGAAAATTTTCTAGGCCATTGTTTTGAAACTCATTTTCTCGGCTTCTAGGTGGTTTTAGAAAATTTTAAAAACAGATTTGGAATGAGAATAAAGTCTATTTTTTTGTAAATAAGTGAGATACTCCATTTAAGAAGTTGAAAATTTACATGTCATGAGAAAAGCTGTTTTTTCGGTTCTGAAAAATCATGAGTACCTCAAATCATTTAATTTTTGAAAGTTTTGATCATATTTTAATAAAATATAAGTACAAAATTTTCAAAATCTAAAAAATTCCAGATCGTGGTGCACGGTGATCGATCCTACCTCGACACGTTTGTCGCAATAGTCCCTCACTCGACAAAATGTGCAGTGTTCTCAGTGGACGGCTCCTTGACCGCATCCGTCTCAGTGACCGGGAAGGATCCACGTGTCCGCCCGGGTGCCGTAGACGTCGTCAGATATTGGCAGGAACAAGGATATCTGATAATCTACCTGACCGCTCGACCCGACATGCAACAACGAGTGGTCTCCGCGTGGTTGGCTCAGCACAATTTCCCGCACGCGTTGCTCTTTTTCAACAATTCGTTCTCAACGGAGCCGCTTAAGCAGAAATCACTGAATTTGAGACATATTGTTGATATGGGCGTGCATATTCATGTGGCTTATGGAAGTTCGAAAGATGTTTCGGTTTATTCATCAGCTGGTGTTGATACGGAACATATTATATCGGTTGCCGGGTCGAGGAGGAGGAATTGTGTTCATATTGGTGAGAACACATGTGATATAATAAAAAATAATCGATTTATTTATTTTCAGACAATTATTCACATCATTTATCAGATTTAAATACGGGTCAATGTGCTCTTGGAAAACGCATCGAGGATGATGGAAGTTTTCTTCAATTGCATAGGTAATGACGGCGTTTTAGCCTTCAAATACTGCGAAATTGTATTCTATTTCGAAATTTTCTGAAAATTCGGAATTTTGGCTTCAAACCCGTACCAGAAATTTATAATGTAGTCAATTTTGAGCAAAGTTATGCTTAATTGAAATTTATAGAGGTAAAGACAAGAAATGTTTAGAATTTTCAAGGCCTTGTTACTTTTCTCAAGATGTATGGATTTCTATGCTTTTGATTTCATTTTGAAGTAAATTTTTTGAATTGTCGTAAAATTTCCCTTCAAACGCTTTAAATCTTATAAAAATCGATAAATTTTGAGAAACGCTACAATACTTTGAAAAACTCGAAAATTCTCGTTTCTCCATTTTCAAAGTCTTGTAACTTTTCTCAAAATCCATGGATTTTTATATTTTTGATCGCATTTTAAAGCAAATTTCTTGAATTTTCATAAAACTTCCGTTCAAGCGCTTTAAAACTTATGAAAATCGGTTAATTTTAAGAAATTCCACAAAACTTTGAAAAACTCGAAAATTCTCTTTGGCCCATTTTCAAAGCCATTTAGCTTTTCTCAAAATCCATGGATTTCTAAGACATTTGTCATATTTTAAAGCAAATTTCTTGAATTTTCATAAAATTTCCCTTCAAAAACTTTATATCTTATAAAAGCCGATAAAATTTGAGAAACGCTGCAATACTTTGAAAAACTCGAAAATTCTCATTAACCCATTTTCAAAGCTTTGCAACTTTTCTCAAAATCCATGGATTTCTTTGATTTTGATCACATTTTGATGAAAATTTCTTGAATTTTCAGAAAATGTCCCTTAAAACGCTTTAAATCCGATGAAAATCGGTAAATTGACCCTAATTATGCTTCTCCAAGACGTTAAAATCGATTTGCGCTTCATTTCAGAAACGTCCAACGAACACCATCATTCACCCCACGTGGTGGAAAATTTGAAAACGAGAAAAAGCATCATCAATAGACGATTCAACTTACAACGATAATACGGATCATCGAACATCAACCAAAATTTGTCAATCAATAGCAAATAATTCAACTTCTTTCGATTTTTCTAACATTCCAGTAAAATAACAATAATTCTTTCTTTTATCAAATTCTCAGGTCTTTTATTGATTTTTAAAAAAATAGTTTTAGAATTTTTTCCCGGTTTTTCTGAGCTTAATAATCGATAATTTCTAGTTTTTGTGATATTTTTACAATTTTTCAAATTATTAGTATTTTATTTATATTTTATAAATTCATAACAACGAAAAAAGAGAAAAGTATACAATTAGTTGACAATATACACCGTCAATGACATCAGAAATTGTTTTTTAGAAACTTTAGATAAAGAAAAACGCTAAGAAAGCTCGATAATTTTTGGTATTTTTTAAAAATTCAAATTACCGCCGAAATTCAAAAAAACGTGTGCGGTGGAGCGCGTTTGAAATTAAAATGACCAGACAATGGAGAATCGGAGGCATGAAAAGAAAAATTGTTTGAAAAAAATGGTAAAAAATCACAGAAATGAAGTTTTGTGCAATTTTCGGAAATTTGACGACAATTCGCGCATTGTACGCAATTTGTCGTCAATGTGAAAGTGTTTGCACAAAACTCCTCAAAAAATTCGAAATTTTCCAGTTTTGTTTTTTTCTGTCGTTGCTTTTAAAATAAACTGTATTTACAATTGAGGGTGCACATGGAATGGGCGAAAAATATAAGAAAAAAAAATAGTATACAGGAGTTTTTGAGTTGTGAGTCCCGTTTTTGTAGGTTTTTTGGGTGGAGAATTTCAGCAAGAAATTTTTTGAAAAAAAAGAAGTAGAAGATCAATAGAATATCAAATTATCATGAAAGGACACATCGGCAGCAACTGGCACTTTTTCGTTTTGTGAGCGTTTCTGGAAATGGGAAAAATTAAATACAAGAATAATTATGAAGATTCTTTAGAATTTTTAGACATTTTTTTTGCTAGTTGACTTATTTTTGAATTTTTAGAATGACAAAATAGTTTTCCTAGTTATTTTTAAATGTTAAAATTTTCCAGATTTTTTTAAAGTTGAAAATTATTTTAAAATCGTTCTCATATTTAAAACTAATTTTTGCTTTTCAAAATTTTAAATTTTTTTTTGAAAATTTACTTTTTGGAGTCTTTGAACTTTAGAATTAATTATTTAAAATTATTTTGAATTTTCTAGATTTTTAAACTGAAAAAAAAAATTTTTTGTAATTAAAAAATTCCGAAATATGTCAAATTTTAAAAATTACAAATTCAGAAAATTTTGGAAAATATATTCCTATTTTTTTCTTTATAAAATGCTGATTTTTTTTTTATTTTAAAAATTCTTAAAATTTTTTAAATAATTGAAAAACATTTTTTAAAAATAAAAGTATTCAAATTTTTCGAAAATTCAGAAAAATTTTAAAAGCACAGATATTTTTTCAAAAAAGCTAATAAATTCTGCTTTTCAAAAATTTTAACCTTTAAAAAATCGATTGCAAAATCGTTTTTTAAAGCAAAATTAAAAAAAAAATTTTTGTTTAATTCTAAAGGTCAAAAATTGTTTTAAAAAAAGTACATTTCCAAGAAAATTAAAAATTTAGAAACTAATATTTATTTATAAATCTGAGAACGATTTTTTAAAAAATTTTCCAGTTTAAAAAATCCTAAAAATTCAAAAATAACTAGAAAAACTATTTTGTAATTCTAAAAATTCAAAAATAACTCCAAAACAAATTCCAAACGAACTACAAACTAGTGGCCTAGGTTTCACACTCAACGAGAAGTTAGTCCGCGCTCGTATTTTCTCTTCCCTATTACAAACTAGACAAAAAATGTGTTTTAATCTTAAAAACGATTTTTTACAAATTTAACCTTTAAAAATTCAGTTTTTAAAAATTTCTAAAAATGTAAAATATAGAGAAAAATCTGTTCAACGCATTTTTTTCCTTAAAAGTATACTTATCTCAAAAGTTTCATTTTTTCTATCAATTCTCTATTTTATTACTGTTGAAGCCCCCTTACAAGAATAATTAAAATCCTTTACTATTTATCATAAAACAAATAAATCAATCCCCCCCCTATCAAAAAGTGAAATCTCTCTCTCCCTTCAAATT
Source organism: Caenorhabditis virilis (assembly GCA_964036255.1). Taxonomy (NCBI): domain Eukaryota; kingdom Metazoa; phylum Nematoda; class Chromadorea; order Rhabditida; family Rhabditidae; genus Caenorhabditis; species Caenorhabditis virilis. Next base: position 4,137,707 of record OZ038417.1, on the reverse strand, counting down.
GGTTAACCATTAATTTCTAGGCGACTAATTCAGCCCCCCCCCCCCTTTCACATCTGTCAGTCTTTCATAAATTAGGGTACCCCCCCCATACGATACGAGACCCAATCAAAATTCTCGTTCGCCCTTACCACAACAACACCTGTTTTGTGTTCATTTCTCATAGACAGTTGAAACATCTGTCCTATTGAATTTAACTCAAAAAAATGAACTGAACGAAATACATTTAAAAAAACGACAAATTCCTACCACTTGAATTGGGTTCTGGCAAATTTTCCCTCGTCACCAAGTGCATTACGGTCGTCTTTCCGCCGGTTAATTGAAGGGCGTGCAGGGTGACGGAACCGTGCAGAAAACGCCCGTGGTAGATTAATTTGAGCATTGAGGCGCTTTCGACTTTGTCTTCAGCCCAATCTGAATAAAATTGGTATTAAAATACTCGGTTGGGATTAAAAAATAGTTTTTAAAAATGTTGAATTTCAAATTATTATAACTTTTTTGAAAAGTTATCAAATTTTAAGTTTTTTATATCATTAGAAAGCTGAAAATCTTAAATTTTAGAATTTGAGGATCAGAATTATGCAAAAATCATAAAAAATTGTCGAAAAGTTGCAACAAATTAAGGAAATAGAAAAAAATTCCATATTTCAAATGATCACATATTTTTCTAAGATCTCTCGAATTTCAAGAATTTTGCACTATTAGAAAGCTGAAAATCTGAAATTTCAGAATTTAAGGACCATATTGATGGAAAATATTTCAAAAATATATAATTTTTACGAAAAGATGCATCTAATTTAAAAAAAATTTAATATTTCAAATGATCATTACTTTTTTGAAAATTTATCAAATTTCAAGATTTTTATATCATTAGAAAGCTGAAAATCTGAAAATTCAGAAAGTGAGAATTAAAATGCTGCAAAAATCATTAAAAATGATCACATATTCGAAAAGTTGCAAGTAATTAAATAATTAAAATGTTTTTTCAAAAACTTTAAATCTTCATAACATTTTCCACAATTTTAGGTTTTTCTTAATTTTAGGTTTTTTTAATGCTGCAACTCTAAATTTACAGAATTTTAAAATGACTATGGTGCAAAATTCCTGAAAAATGATTGATTTTTCGAAAATTAGCAAGTAATTGAAAAATGGAAAAAAATTCATATTTCAAATGATCATAACTTTTTTGAAAATTTATCAAATTTCAAGATTTTTGCAACACATTAGAAAGCTCAAAATCTGAAAATTTAGAATTTTCAAGATTTTTTTCGATTCCAGTCAATTCCAATCTTAATCAGAACGTTTCAAATTTCCTATTTAGAAACTCAGTGACACCCTGCCTTTAAGGAAGTCTGAATCATGCAACAATCCATATTTCTTCAAATTGTATTCATTCTCCCCCTTTTCGACAAAAAATCAACGAAAACAATTTTTATTGCATTCATTTTTTACAAGTCCATGTTACTTTGTAAATACAGAGTCCAATGTTGATTTGAACACTTCAAAACAAGGCGGAATTTTCACAAATTTCGATTAAAAATCGACTAATCCAAAAAATGTTTACAAACTGAAACCGAAAGTGGTACCGTGTCTTTAAAGAGAGAATCTCATGATCTCTGTCCACATTTGACATCATTTTTTAAATACATCATCATGGTAGAAAATTAAGACTCAAAACCCCTCTTTCAAATCACACATTTGTTCCCTAAATGATCAAAAACCTTGACCCTATTGAATAATTTCCATTTATCTCGACTCTGACTTAATACTTTTCAGTCGGGTAATCATAATAATACATACATAGGAACGCATATATATTTATTGACAAACTTTTCCATCTTTGAACAAGAAGAAGAGAAGAGGATTAACGCACTACTGACATTTCAAAGTACTTTTTCTCATTTTTGTTGAAAAACTGACATTTTATGTATGTCTGGTAAATAAATATAGACAAATTTCTTCAGACAAAATAAACAATGGATCAAAAGTGCTTTTGATCCTGATGAATGAACTTAAAGACAGGGTTTCACTAATTTTAAAACTGTTGTTTTGGCAGATTATGGAATTTTTTAATCTATTTTAAAATGTTTGCAACAATTTTGTTCAAAGATTAATTTGGAGGTTTTTGAATTTTTCCAATTTTTAATTGATATTTAAAAAAAAAACAGAATTGTTTTGAAGTGTTCAAATCAACCTTGGACTGTATTTACAAAGTAACACGTGCTTGTACTTTCAAGAGGGGTTTTTGAAAACCCCTATTTATTTTTGGAATTTTGTACTTTAACATGCAATCAAAACAGTTTTAATGTAGTTTTTGTCAGAAAAAAGAGGTGGTCTGAATAAAATTTGAAGAAATCTGGATTGTTGAATGATTTCTTAAAGACAGGGTGTAACTGATTTTCTATCTGAAATTTCACAAAGTTTAGCTTGGAATTTTTACTTTAAAATTAGAAATTCTAAGATTTCTAATATGGGGTTTTAAGATTTTTAAACTACTTGCAACTTTTCAAAAGTCCTGAACAGATTCGAAGAAGAATGCTGAATTCCTTAAAGACAGCTGTTCAGTTAATTTTACCCTACCTGATTTTAATTTCAAAAATTAGAGCGTTCTCTCATTAGTAGAATGCAATTTGTGCGAAATCACACCGATAAATACACGCGTCATAGCAGCGGTCCAAAGTTGAAAAAATCAAAATTTGAATGCGCGCGTGTCCGTGCGACGCGGTCGGAATTGGCGCGAAACACAATTATTTGAATGTGGCTACATATTGGTATTATTCTTTGGACCACCCGGGCTCCCATTCGAGTTTTTAATTTTTTTGCATTGAATTTGGATCGTGTTAACTGACAAGCTGCCTTTAAAGTCACGGTGCTACTAAATTTCTAAAAATAAAATTGAAAAGTTAAAATAAGCCGCCAAAAGTTGTTAACGAATTAACGAAAAGCTAGTTCCCATTGGCAAAACAATTAGAATGTTAATTTTTTTTTTAAAGTCAGCCAAAACAAAATTTTTACACCACTTCAAGGCTGAAATTTCAGATTTTCGAAAATTTCATCATTTTTCAGGGGTTTTGCACTATTTTAACCCAGAAAATCTGAAATTTTCAGCTTTTTAGCTTTCTAATAATATAAAAATCTTAAAATTTGATAAATTTACAAAAAATTTATGACAATTTGAAATATGAAAATTTTCAATTTTTAAGATTAGTTGCAACATTTCGAAAATTCTATCATTTTTTATGATTTTAGCAGAATTTTGATCCTCAAATTCTGAAATTTCAGATTTTTAGCTTTCTAATGGTATAAATATCTTACAATTCGAAAAAATCGAAAAAAAGATGTTGCTTCTTAAAATATGGCCTTTCAGTGGAATTTGCAATTTTAGATAATTAACAAATTTTTGAAATTAATTTCAAAAATCGTTAACGTTTTTATCTGAAAGTTAAAAATCTAAAAAATTAGAGTTTCAGCATTTAAAAAAACCAAAAAATATGAAAAACCCTAACATTTTAGAAAAAGTTATGACAATTAAAAAAAATTGGGAAAATTTTTTTTTCGAAATTTCAAATGTTCTCAAAATTTTCAGATTTTTATGAATTTTGGTGCATTCGAAAGCTGAAAATCTGAATATTTAGATTTTCAGCTTTTAAACAACGTAACAGTTATGAAAAATCGAACATTTCGGAAAAGTTATGAGGATTTAAAAAAAAGTTTTTTTTTTCGACATTTTCAAATGATCATAACTTTTCAGATTTTTATGAATTTTGGTGCATTCGAAAGCTGAAAATCTGAATATTTAGATTTTCAGCTTTTAAACAACGTAACAGTTATGAAAAATCGAACATTTCGGAAAAGTTATGAGGATTTAAAAAAAAGTTTTTTTTTTCGACATTTTCAAATGATCATAACTTTTCTCAAAATTTTCAGATTTTCATAAATTTTGGTGCATTATAAAGCGGAAAATCTGAACATTTATATTTTCAGCTTTCAAACAAATTAAAAATCATAAAAAACCGAAAAAGTTATGATTATTATATCTCTGAAAAAAATTGGTTCAATTGAATAACTCTTAAAGGCAAGGTGTCAGTTAATTATAACTCGAATTAAAGAATGCGCATAAATGGAATATGGTCAAGAATCCAAAAAAAAAGAATTTCAAGGTCACTAAACATAATTTCCTTGATTATAATTTGAATTAACTGCTCACCATCAGGCCACTGCTCAAAAACACTCTGCGTCACATCCGACGCCGACGCCAACGGATGAAATGTAAATTCGTGCGTTTTACCGGAAACCAATATCAGTTTAAGAATCACCTAAAAATGTCAAATTTTCAAAATTCTTTTTAAAAAATTTCAAAAAATACCGAATCCGATTGCGAATCAATCGAATTCTTCGCACTCATATTATAAATTGGCACTTGGCCAAGAATCGACGCAAATTTTCGCTTTTTCCTTGTTTTCGGTTCGTTTTTCCCAAATTTGTAGGAGCCTGACCTGAATTTAAGAAAAAATCAATGAAAATCCATATAAGAAATAAGTTTCAGAGGTACAAAAAAGAACAAAAATGTGTATAGTTAGTACACGGTTGAATGGGTGCAATAAATGAGACGAATACTAATGTGGAAAAAGGGGAAAAATGCCACGGGTGGAAGGGGGAAAAGGAAAATGGAAAAAAAAACGAGAAAAAGAGGAAGCATTGACGAAATAAATAAAAAAATATGTATAGAATCCCCCCTCCCCACTTCTAGTCGCCGCTAATTTTCCAATTTCTTTTTAGACGTCGTAATATTTTGTTTTTTGTTTTTTTTTCTTATTTGGCATATTAATTACTTATTTTTTTGTTAAAAATTGGACCAGTTGGAACGACATTAATTGGGAAAATTTAATTAAAAAATTAAAAAAAAAACAAGTCCAATTTTTTAAGTGAGCAAACTTACTATTTTCCAAAATTTTGAGTTTTTCATGTCTTTTCAGTTAATCGGATGCAAATATTCTGAATTTTCAGAATTTTGGCTTCAAAATTCTATAAAAATCATGCAAATCGGTTAATTTTGAAAAAAGTTATGATGATTTGAAAATTTCAAAAAAAAATCGATATTTTTGAAAATATCAGAAATGTTTAAAATTTTGAGGTTTTATTTGATTTTTGGAGCAATTAAGCCAATATTCTGAATTTTCAGATTTTTAGCTTCAAAATGCTATAAAATTCACAAAAATCTGAAAGTTTTGAAAAAAGTATTGATGATTTGAAAAATTTCGAAAAAAATCGATATTTTTGAAAATATCGCTACTTTTTTCCAAATTTCAACTTTAAAGCCAATATTCTAAATTTTCAAATTTTCAGCTTCAAAATGCTATAAAACTCACAAAGATTTGAAATTTTTAAAGAAAGTTACGACAATTTGAAAAATGTCGATTAAAAATCGATAATTCTGAAATCGTCGTAACTTTTTTCAAAATTTCAATTTTTTATTTATTTTTAGATCAAATAAAGCCAATATTCTGAATTTTCAGATTTTTAGCTTCAAAATGCTATAAAAATCTGAAAAATCTGAAAATATTGAGAAAAGATATGATATCATAAACTTTTCAAAAAAAAAAAACACTTTTTTTTTAAAACATCATAACTTTTTTTCAAAAGTTTAAGTTTCACATGATTTTTGGTTCACTTCAAAGCTAATCTACTGAATTTTCAGATGATTTTCATGATCAAAATACACCCAAACTTCAAAAATCTGAAAATATTGGGAAAAGTTATGATAATTTGAAAATTTAGAAAAATTTTCGATATTTTGGAGTCATCATAACTTTTTTCAAATTTTCAAATTTTATTCAATTTTAGATAAATTGGATGCTAATTTTCTGAATTTCCAGATTTTTAGCTTCAAAATTCTATAAAAATCACAAAAATCCGTTAATTTTGGAAGAAATTATGATAATTTGAAAATTTCGAAAAATTTTCGATATTTTGGAGTCATCATAACTTTTTTCAAATTTTCAAATTTTATTCAATTTTAGATAAATTGGATGCTAATTTTCTGAATTTCCAGATTTTTAGCTTCAAAATGCTATAAAAATCACGAAAATCCGTTAATTTTGGAAGAAGTCTCTCTCAACGTTGTTTTGACATTTTTTCAAAAAATCAAAAAAAAATGCATTAGTTCCTAAAATGTACTTTTTCAGAACTACACAATCGAATCACATCTACACTAACAAGAATTACGAATAATGACCTTTGAAATTGAAGTTGGTGAAATTTTTTCGAAAAAGTGCGAAAAAGACACGAAGCAATTTTCAGCGCATGATAAATTGTCATTCGTTTTTGAGATTCTAATCCAGGTGAAAAATACTTGGTTTTTTGGAATTTTTCCAGAAAACAGGTTTATTTTCAGTTATTTTTAGCAAGAAACATGGTTGAGACATTCTGTTGGAGGGAACGGAACATCGAAAATTTCAAAAATTAAATTTTCAATCTATAAAAAAAGAGAGTTTCAAAAAAAATGTTTCAAGATGAAGTTTTGAAAGTTCAAATTAAAAATAAAATTTGCAAAGAATTTCTCTATCTTATGATCTAAAAATCATTAAAATCGGTACAGTAGGAGCTGAGATTCGCTTCACGCAACGCAACCGCAACGCGTCTGACAGCATTCAATTGAAGACGCGTCGAATTTTTCAAACGTCTATAACTTTTCTCAAAATTGACGAATTTTCGTGATTTTTATAGCGTTTTAAAGCTAAAAATCTGAAAATTCATAATATTAGCTTCCGATTAACTCAAAAACCATGAAAACACAAAATTTTGAAAAAAGTTATGATGATTTCAGAAATATTGATTTTTTTCGAAATTTTCAAATCATCGTAACTTCTTCCAAAATTGACGATTTTCGTGCTTTTTATAGCACTTCGAAGCTGAAAATCTAGAAATTCAGAAAATTAGCTTCCAATTTATCTAAAAATCAAAAAAAAACTTTAAATTTTGAAAATTCCTAAATATCGATTTTTAATCAAAATTTTCAAATAATCACAACTTTTTCCAAAATTGACAGATTTGCGTGATTTTTGTAGCATTTTAAAGTTGAAAATTCAGAATTTTAGCATTCACCTGATCTGAAAATCAAATAAATCTTGAAATTTTGAAAAAAGTTATGATTATTTCAAAATATCGATTTTTATCGAAATTTTCAAATTATCATAACTTTTTCCAAAATTGACAGATTTCTGTGATTTTTATATCATTTTGAAGCTAAAAATCTGAAAATTTATTCTTAAAGCTAAAAAAATTGTTTTTATTACTTCACGCATCGCAACCGCAACGCGGCTGACTGACAAAAATCACACAACTGTTAACAATTTCAGATGCGTGGCGGTCGCGACGCATGTTCAAAAAATGTTCAAAAATCTAAAAAATAAATAATTTTACAATATTTCTCAACAAAATAATCTCTAAATGATTTTTCAATGAAATCCCAAGAAGTGTAACCACTTCAAGAACGTCCTCCTCGACATAATCATCATCATTATGAGATGATGATGACGTGATCGATTCGTCCGCCAAAAACCGAAAAGTGAAATACTTTGTAATTTGCCGCCTTTTCGCGACCGCGACGACCAAAAAAACAAATCAAATGAAAATTGAAACACCCCCAAAAAAAGCAATAATAACTTCTTTTTCTTTTTTTCTTGCTGTCGAGAAGACAAGAAACACAAAAGTGTGCCGAAACAAACATGTATAGTCGTCAGGCGGGGGCACGGAAGGTACCCCCGACACACAAAATTATTCGAATAAAAAAGAACACAAATACATATATCTACATAGACTAGTATTCGGTAAAAAACGGGAGATGAGAGAGTGTGTAGGACGGTGGAGGACGCAGACGAGAGATGGTGAAATGAAAAAGAAAGAAAAAGTTGAAAGTAAATATTGACCTTTGTCAAAAAAAAAAGAGAATTTCAACTTTTTTCTTTCGTTCCGCAACTAAAACTATTGTTTTAGAGTGGTTTTTTCGGGTGCGGAAGTGTTGGGGGGGGGAGGGGGACTAGTTTTGGGTTTCTAGGCCATTTATTGGTGATCCCTTGAAAACCAAGTAATTTTGTAGCTTTTAAGGTCAAATTTTCTGTTTTTGTTATTTTTAGACTAGGATCCTAAATATTCCGATTTTTAGCTTCAAAATGCTATAAAAATCACAAAAATCGGTTAATTTTTGAAAAAGTTATGATCAATTGAGAATTTTGATTAAAAAATCGATATTTTTGAAATCATCATAACTTTTTAAAAAATTTCAAGTTTTATATGATTTTTAGATCAATTTGGAGCTAATTTTCTGAATTTTTAGATTTTTAGCTTCGAAGTGCTATAAAAATGACGAAAATCTGAAAATTTTGGAAAAAATTGTGATCAATTAAAAATTTTGATTAAAATATCGATATTTTTGAAAACATCATAACGTTTTTCAATTTTTCAAGTTTTATATGATTTATAGATCAATTGAAAGCAAATTTTCTTAATTTTCAGATTTTTAGCTTTCAAATGCTATGAAAATGACAAAATTTTGTCAAAAATTATGATTATTTGAAAATTTTGATTAAAATATCGATATATCTGAAATCATCATAACTTTTTTCAAGATTTCAAGTTTTATTTGAATTTTAGAAAAATTAAAGCGAATATTTTAAATTTTCAGATTTTTAGCTTCAAAATTATATAAAAATCACAAAAATCTGAAAATTTTTGAAAAAATCGATATTTTGGAATCATCGTAATTTTTTTCAAAATGTCAATTTTTATTCGATAATCTAAAAATTTTGAGAAAATCTTAAACGTTTCAAACCACAATTTTTAAAAAATCATCATAAAATTAGCTAATTCTCAGATTTCTAGATTTTTCAAAAGAAACGGGTGTTCTAGAAGTACTAGGCAGCTGAAAAAAAAGCTTGACATTCTCCTCTAATTGCAATTTCTATATTCCTTTCATTTTCAGGTGAAATAAAAACTTCGATGTTTTCATCAAATGATTTTTGAATAAAAAAAAGTCTAGATGATCTACGCATTTGAACTCTATTTCAATTGCTCCGACACTGTGCGTCGCGTGTGCGACCGCGACGCATCTCACGGCACTCGCAATAAGTTGAAAATAGAGTTTAAATGATGTAATTCAGGTATTTAATGAAATCCACCAAAAAAAAGGAGCATTTTTAGCTTTAAAATTCTATTAAAATCACAAAAATCCGTTAATTTTGGAAAAAGTTATGATCGTTTGAAAATTTCGAAGAAAAAATCGATTTTTAAAAACTTCACAACTTTTTTTTTCAAAATTTCTTGTTTTATTTGATTTTTAGATCAATTTAAAGCCAATATTTTGAATTTTTAGATTTTCAGCTTCAAAATGCTGTAAATGTTACGAAAATCCGTCAATTTTAGAAAAAGTTATGAACAATTGAAAATTTCGATTAAAAATCGATATTTTTGAAAATATCGTTATTTTTTTCAAAATTTCAAGTTTCATATGATTTATAGATCAATTGAATGCTAAAATTCTGAATTTTCAGATTTTCAGCTTCAAAATGCTATAAAAATCACAAAAATCTGAAAATTTTGGAAAAAGGTGTGATCATTTGAAAATGTTGATTAAAAAATCGATATTTTTTAAATAATTGGAACCTTTTTCAAAATTTAAAGACACTGTGCGTCGCGTGTGCGACTGCAACGCATCTAACGGCACTCGCAATAAGTTGAAAATAGAGTTTAAATGATGCAATTCAGGTATACAATGAAATCCACCAAAAAAATAGAGAATTCCAACCGACACATAATGATCATCATCATCAAAACATCAGAGTAAGATTGAGAGCGATTCGAGAGCGATTCGAGAGAGAGAGAGAGAGAGAGAGAGAGAGAGAGAGAGAGAGAGAGAGAGAGAGAGAGAGAGAGAGAGAGAGAGAGAGAGAGAGAGAGAGAGAGAGAGAGAGAGAGAGAGAGAGAGAGAGAGAGAGAGAGAGAGAGAGAGAGAGAGAGAGAGAGAGAGAGAGAGAGAGAGAGAGAGAGAGAGAGAGAGAGAGAGAGAGAGTGTGTGTGTATATAAAAATAAGATGATCGGTGACAAAAACACTTGAGAATTGAAATGAACAGGGTCTCGGAAAAAAACGGGGAAGGAAGAAAATAAAATATAAAACGACGAGTATACTCAATTGTCACCTTTCGTTTTACCCCCATTTTTAGGGGGAGGGTTTTTCTTTATTACATTTTCATTTCGTTTTTATATAACATGCGGGGGTCTCGTCACGAACGTATCTTTTGATAGTTTCGAGGAGAAATAAGTATAAATTTCATAATAAATTTGCAAAAAAAAAAAGCAAACAAACATGTTTTTTGTCTCCAAATTTTCGGAAACAAAAGAATTCTTTTCACCAATTTGTTTTCGCCGAAATTATTTGTGTTTTGCTTTTTGGAAAACACATTTTTAATACAATTTATGTCCGAAAAATAAGTAGAAAATGTAGTTTATTAGTCAGAGACAAAATTTTTGATAATAAAATACATTTTTTCGAAAATTTTCAAATGATCATAAGTTTTCTAATAATTTGAGGATTTTCATGGATTTTGGTGGATTAGAAAGCTAATGATTTGAAAATGTAGAATTTTAGCTTTCAAAAAACCTAAAAATTATGAAAAACCGAGAATTTTGGAAAAAGTTATGAAGATTTGAAAATTGGGAAAAAAATTTTTTTTTCGAAAATTTCAAATGACCATAACTTTTCTAATAATTAAGGAATTTTTATGAATTTAAGTGCATTTGAAAGCTAATGCTCTGAAAATTTAGAGTTTTTGCTTTCCAAAAAGCAAATAATTATGAAAAACGGAGAATTTTGAAAAAATTTATGACGATTTAAAAATAGTGAAAAAAATAACATTTTTTTCGAAATTTTCAAATGGCCATAACTTTTCTTAAAATTTACAGAATTTTATGAAATTAAGTGCATTTGAAAGCTAATGATCTGAAAAAATCGATTTTCAGCTTTATAAATCCAAAAATAATGAAAAAAAGAACATTTTGGAAAAAGTAATGAAAATTTTTAAAAATTAAAAAAAAAACTTTTTTTTTTCGAAATTTTCAAATGATCACAACTTTACCTAATATTTTCAGATTGTTATGAATTTTGGTGCATTTTGAAGCTGAATTTCTGAAAATTCAGAATTCCAGCTTCTGAATAACTCAAATGGTGTAGAAATTTGCAAATTCGAAAAATTTATGAAAATGCTAATTTTACAAAAGTGTTTTATTGAAATGATCATTTTTTTTTACATTTTTCAAAATCTAACACCATTTTGAAGCTGAACTAAAAGATAATTTTAAATTGAAATTTTGAAAAAAATCATGAAAACTTGAAAATTTCGAAAAAAAAATGTTTTTAATCCAAATTTTCAAATCACTATAACTTATCTAATATTCGACATTTTTTTATGATTTTTGGTGCATTTTAAAGCTAAAAATCTGAAAATTCAAAATATTGGTTTTTAATTCATCTAAAAGTCAAATAAAATGTTAAAAATTGAAAAAAATTACGATGATTTTAAAAATATCGATTTTTTTCGAAATTTTAAAATGATCATAACGTTTTTCAAAATTTTCAGATGTTTATGATTTTTGGTGCATTTTGAAGCTCAAAATCTACATTTTTAGAATATCGACTTTTAATTGAATTAAAATCCAATAAAACGTGAAAATTTGAAAAAGTGATGATAATTTCAAATTCTGCTTAATCTAATTAACAAATTGCGGGAATCTCCATTTTCAGTAACCCACTTCATGCAATTTCAGCGCTAAAATCCATTTTGCTTATTATTTTCCATTTTTCAGCCTGTTTTTCTTTTTCATCCATTAAAATCCCCCGCCAAAGACTAGGATTTAATTCCAGAGACACGACGCGTACTGCCTAGAAAACCGGAAATCCCCCTTTCATTCGAATTATAATTTTTTTTTTCAAAAAAGAGAATTTCTTGTGGGAAAAAAGAAGAAAATAATAAAAAACAAGACAAGCTGCAATTTTGCAAAGAAAAAAATTGCTAAAAAATTTCAAAAGCCAAGTCCCCCATGCTGGTCAAACATCAAAACAACTTCTTCTTTTCGGAAATTCTGATGAGTCCCCCCTCCCATTTTTTCCCCTTCTACATACATATAAATGTCGTGACACAAACTTTGACACTTTGAAAACACGTGGGTTAGAAAATGAAAACAAGGACGGAGATCAGAAAACGAAGAAAAAAACTGAAAATTTCGGAAACAAATTTTTTTTTACAATCTTTATCACTTTTTCCAAAATTGTCGGTTTTTCATACATTTTAGATTTTCTGAAAGCTAAAAATCTAAATTTTCAGATTTTCAGCTTTCGAATGCATTAAAATTCAGAAAAATCTGAAAGTTTTGCGAAAAGTTGTGATCATTTGAACATTGCGAAAAAAATCGATTTTTTTGAAATCATCATAACGTTTTCCAAAATGTACCGTTTTTCATAATTTTTGGCTTTTTTTAAAGCTAAAAATCTAAATTTTCAGATCTTGATCTTTAGAATGCACCAAAATTCATAAAAATCTGAAAATTGTGAGAAAAATAATGATCATTTGAAAATTTCGAAACAAATTTTTTTTTCATAATTTTTAAACTTTTATAACTTTTTCTAAAATGTACCGATTTTCATAATTTTTGGTTTATTGAAAAGATAAAATTCTAAATTTTCAGATTTTCAGCTTTCGAATGCATTAAAATTCATAAAAATCTGAACATTTTGAGAAAACTTATGATCATTTGAAAATTTCAAAATCAAAAACTTTTAATAAGATCTTCGTGGCGTTTCTTCCTTCTACTCCTTTATTTTTTCTCTTTTACTTCCCCCAGCGACGGCATTTTTTCATTGAGCAAAAAAAAGAAAGAAGTTGTTGTTTGCTGTCACGCTATGACAAAGCAACCAAAAAAAATTTTTTTAGAAGAGCTTGTTAAAAAAACCTATTTTTGGAATATAATTTTTTGTTGTCAAAGGGGGCTTTTGTGAACAAAATAACATTGAGAGTATAGAAAATTTTATTCTCGTTCGAATGGTACCGGTAAAATAATTTTTCGTCCAAAATTGGCCGAGTTACACCAAAAAAAACACGGAAGGTACTTTTTCGTCTGATGGAAGTTAGTATCCCCCGAATTTCAATTTTATACGATTTTTAAGTCATCTGAAAGCTAAAATTCTACATTTACATATTTTTAGCTTTCAAATGCACTAAAATTCATAAAAATCTGAAAATTATGAGAAAAGTTATGATAATTTGAAAATTTCGAAAAAAAAATCGATATTTTGAAAACATCATAACTTTTTTCAAAATTTCAAGTTTTATTTGATTTTCAGATCAATTGAAAGTTAATTTCCTAAATTTCTAGATTTCCAGCTTCCAAGTGCTAAAAAATTGCCAAAATCCGTTAATTTTGGAAAAATGAAAAAAAAAATTTTTTAAATCTTCATAACTTTTTCCAAAATTCTCGGTTTTTTATAATTTTTGGCGTTTCTGAAAGCTAAAAATCTAAATTTTCAGATTTTCAGCTTTCGAATGCACCAAAATTCATAAAAGTCTGAAAATCTTGAAAAAAGTTATGATCATTTGAAAATTTCGAAAAAAAAACACTTTTTTTTGAAACCATCATATCTTTTTCCAAAATTTTCGGATTTTCATAATTTTTGGCTTTTTCGAAAGCTAAAACCCTCAATTTTCAGATGATTTTCTTTCGAATGCACTCAAATCCCCGAAAATCCTCAAATTTTAAGAAAGCGTATGATGATTTGAAAATTTCGAAATCACGAGTTTTTGACAAAAATCCATTCAAAAAATATATAATTGATTCTCTGCGGGATCTCCCGCAGAGAATCTGACATTGTCGAAAATATAAAACGCCCCATAAATACTAAAAAAGAGCAGAATTTATTGACGCATGAAAGAAAAAACGCCCCATGCTTGATTACTTTCATTGTGCAACCTGCTAAAGAGCATCACTTCATTTTTTAAATACCAAAAATTGATAAAGACGAAAAAAACAATATATTTAAAATGCGCAGAAAAAAAATAAAAGAAGTAGCAAATAATAGTAAGAGCTCTCTTTTCATATAAAGAGAAAGACAACGAGGGGTGGAAGGAAGAGGGAAAGGGAGGGCTGTGTCCAATCAATAACCAGTGGGGGTAAGTAAAAGAAGAAGAAGAAGAGGAGGAGGTCTCGAGAGAGAGTCAGAGAAAAAGAGAGAGAGAGAGAGAGATTCTAACGAATTATATATTTGTGATGATGATGATGATGATGTTTATACAACTTGTGTATTATTCTGAACATGGGGGAAAAGAGAAGGAATTAGATGCTTGCTGGGATGCTTGGGTCATTTAATTGCACTTTTTGGAACAATTTTCAATTCCTTATTGCATTTAAGAAGGCTTGATTGGATGGATTTTTGGTAGGATGGGGGAAGGGGGAAGAACAATGAGAAATGAGAACTAATGAATTTTTTGGAGGAATTTCGTTGCACATCATTCGTTAGGATGTCTCCAAAGTTATTTTTTAAAAAAGAATGGGTTATTTCTTACTTAAAGACAGTGTACCACTTATTTGTCTCATTTGTTTAAAGGCAGCTTGTCAGTTAACATGATCTAACTCAAGGCAAAAAATAAAAGTTCTAATGGGAGGTCCAATGAACAATACCAATAGGGTCAAATTAACTGAACAGCTGTCTTTAATATGAGTATAGTACTTGGATAGCTAAAATTCACCTTTAGGTACCAAAAAATCCCCTGAAATTTGTTAATTTTACATTTTCAAAATGTTTAATTCGCGGAAATACAGCAGAACGGTTTGAATCTTGAAAAACCTGAAAAAATGCAAGGAAATTTTAAAATCGTTTATTTTTTAACTTTTTTCCCCGATTTTCTGGCATGAGTTAAAGACAATATCTCACTTATTTCGAAGTAAATGAGTCAAGCTGGCACACAGGGAATTTTTGAGTCTTAAACCAACTAATGATTGAATTCAAAGATTTGATTAAAAACTCAAAAGTTTCCAGTTTGATGTCTTTAAAGGTAGTGTGTCGGTAATTATGACCCGACTTTTTTTCATCACATCGATTATTTCGAGGACAAAATATATCTCAGATG
The DNA here is from genome assembly GCA_964036255.1 of Caenorhabditis virilis. NCBI lineage: Eukaryota > Metazoa > Nematoda > Chromadorea > Rhabditida > Rhabditidae > Caenorhabditis > Caenorhabditis virilis. Next base: position 4,122,539 of record OZ038417.1, on the reverse strand, counting down.
AAAGAAAATTTGATTCTCTATCGAATGGCACCAAAAAATTAATTTTTTGACCAAAATTGGCTGAGTTACACCGAAATAACACACAAGCTGTTTTTTTTGGAAAGTTAGTCCCTGCACTTGGGTTTCTATTTTAAAAAATCCTTACATTCAACGTTATTGATTTAAAACCCAGAAAATTACGGACTAACTTTCCGTGGGCAAAAAAAAGACAAGTTTTTGAAAAATTTAGTTATTTTCTTAATTGTTCCCCCCTTTTTTAAATTTAATGGAGGACTTCACATATCTAATGTAATTTAGATGAAAATAGAGAAAATACCCATTCCAAATCTGTATTTAAAATTTTCTAAGACCACCTAGAAGCCGAGAAAATGAGCTTCAAAACAATGGCCTAGAAAAATCAGAAGTTGGCCGAACTTTTTTCTATGACCTTTTTTTGGCATTTTATTTTTATAAATATTTATAGAAAATACTTTTTTTAGCTTATTTTTTGCATTTTTCCTGATTTTTCACGAAAAAAATGCCCGCGGACTAGTTTTCACATCATTTTCTAGGTCACTGCTTTGAAGCTCCTTTTCTCGGCTTCTAGTTGGTTTTAGAAAAACTTAAAAACGGATTTGAAATGGGTATTTTCTCTATTTTCATCTCAATTACATTTGTAAGCAATGTAAAGTCCCCCATTAAATTAAAAATAGGGAAAAAATTTAAAATTCGAAAAACAGATTGGTTTTATCAAAAATTCTAGACCTGTTTTGATTCAACATCAAAAAAATAAAATAAAAAATTACTAGTTGCATGAAAATCGAACCGAAACCTAATTAGACGCTGCGAAACAATTTCTGCCCTCCGGCTGCTGGATTATAATGACTCATTTGCGAAAATATTGTGCTTTGATGTTTTTAAAATGTATTATTGATTGGCGGGGATTACGAAAGGATAAAGATGAAAAAAAACACTTTATCAAATTAATTCACTTTTTTTTTCATTTGAAAAATATTTTTTTCGTTAAAAAAAAATATATACAATGAAAATAAACTAGACAATAGTCTAGGTTTTACGTAAAACCGCAAAATTCGCAAAAAAACCGGAACAATTGAAAAAAACGCGTCATTTTGTAAATATTGTATTTAGTTCTCGAGGGATTGAATTTCAAAAACAATACTTAAATGCAAATAATCAGATTTACGTGAATTTACTCACCTAATGGTGGAAATTCAATGTCAAATACAATAAAAATAAAAATAACCAGGCAAAATTCATAAATTTATCCTAAAAATCTATTTTTTGAGAAAAAATGGGGGTGTAAGCAAGAAAATTGAGGAAAAAATGAAAGATGATGGATTAATTTTTGTTTTTTCGATGTTTTCAAAAGCTTTTCTCAAAGATGGTGGGCGTTATCCCAGAAAAAACATCAATTTCTAGGGAATTGTCATAATTTGAGGTGCGTAACAGCGGAGCAACGTAGTGGACCCTCATTTTCTGTTATTGTCAAGATAATAATTTCTGGCCGCTCGTTTTGCGGAGTGTCGTTGGGAATTTACTCGCAGCGCGACCGCAACGCGCTCAAATTCAAATTTCTCAGTTGGCCGTGCGCGTAGCGGTCGCGTTGCGAGTAAATTCCCAACGACACTCCGCAAAACGAGCGGCCAGAAATATTTATCTTGACAATATTTTCCACAAAAATTACATCCATTTTTTCGGGAAAAAATCACAAAAAATTGAAATTTTTTTGAATGAAACAAACGCGCTCTATGGCAACGATTGCAATAGAGCGCGTTTAAGTCGTCCAAAAAAGTTTTCTAATTTTTCGTGATTTCCTCTTTTTAAAAATGTTTATTAGGAACTTTTCACATTTTTAAAAATCTTTTTTTTAATACGACGTGTCTTTTTTTTTCAAAATAAAATTGTTGTGTAGGAATATACAATATTTTGAATTCCCGCCGATTCAACGTTCGCATTGGAGCGAACTTGCTCGTTTTGAGAGTCACATGACTTGATTTACTCCATTTTTTGGAGGATAGGCCAGTTGCTGAAAAAAACAATTTGTTGACAATGAAATTTTTATTAAATTACAATTACTTACTTTACTTTGGATACTTTGGAGTCCGTTGTTTCTAGCTGTTGCAGCTGCGGACAAATTCTTTCCATACTATGCGGCTCTCCCTTGCGATGGTAGACCAGGTTTGTTTTGCGACGGTGTAGCCTCTTCTTCTTCGGTTGCTTACAATCTCTCCTGTCATTGCTCTGGAATCCGTAAACACTTTCAGCTTCTCCGTCACCTCTTCGATCCATCTTTTCTTTGGTCGACCCCTTTTCCTTGACCCTATTCGTGGATCCCATTCTGTACAAATTTTCGCTAGGTTTTCGTTGTTTCGACGTGCTAAGTGGCCAGCCCATGCAATCTTCTTCCCTATTATGAATTTTTGTACATTGAAGTTCCAGCTTTGTATTCCTGCGGCAAATTTGATTCCTTCTATAGTTCTTTCAATTCTTCTGATGTTCTCGGTGTTCGTGGTCCATGTTTCGGAAGCATATGTTAGAGCGGGGAGTATGTTCTGTTTGAAAAGTATTATTTTATTTCGCACTGCCATCTTTTCGAACATTGGTTTGATCGAGTTGAACGCCGCCCATGCACATTTTATTCTCCTCGATATTTCTTCTTCGATATTTCCTCGCGAGTCGATCCATCTCCCGAGGTATCTGCAACCTTCCGAGACGTTTAAAATACCATTCTTACATTTTATCGAATCTGTTCCAGCTGCAGAATTTTTCAAGAGTACGGTTTTCGATATATTGATTTGGAGTCCATGTCTGGTGCTGATATTTTCAAGAATTTCTAGCCTCTTTTCCAAGTCTTGATCGTAACTTCCAATGAGAACGACGTCGTCGGCGAATTCGCACCTTCGGATTTTTGTGCCGTCTATCTCGATCCCTTCTCCTTCATATTCGGTGTCACATTCTCGAAGAATTTTTTGGAGTGTTGTGCAGAAAAGCGTTGGTGACGCACAGTCTCCTTGTCTCACTCCGCAACAAATTTCAACTTCCAATTTTTCACCGTGGACTTCTATCATTGTTGAGCTTTTTGACATCATCGTCTCGAACGTGTTTGTTATGTAGTTCGGAATTCCTGCATCCTTGAGACTTCCAATAACTGACGATTGTTGGACTTTGTCAAATGCTGTGGAATAGTCGATAAAAACGCAGATCAGTGGAATGTTGAATTCGTTACATTTTTCGAATAGTTGACTTATCAATTGGATGTTGTCGGCGCAGCTTCTTCCTTTCCGAAAACCAGCTTGAGTTTCTTCAAGATAGTATTCAAGTGTCCTTTCGCATCTTCTGGTGATGATGCTAGAGAAGATCTTTCCTATTATGGGAAGTAGGCTTATCGGACGGTAGTCTTTAATCTTTTTTGGATTTGTCACTTTCGGTAGAAGTTTCATCGAGGCTCTCCGCCAATCTTCCGGCACAGTATTCGTTTGAAGTGCGTCATTGTATAGTTTTGTCAGTGTGGTTATCATCGTTTCACCACCTTCTTTCAGAGTCTTCCCATCTATGTTGTCGGCTCCCGGTGCTCCGTTTGTTTTTAGTTTTCGAACTTCATTTTTCACCTCAGAATTCAATATTGGTAAGATGTCTTCGTTTTTCGGCCTTGAGTAGTTCGTAGCATTTGCGACGGTTCCATTACTTTTGTATAGATTCGTGTAGTGGTTTTTGACAATTTCTCTAATTTCATCTCTGTTGGCTGTGATGGTGCCGTCGGCTCTTTCGAGAATTTCGAGTGGTATCGATTTTATGACAGCTTTTTTCAGTTTTTTGGAAGATCTCTTGTTGATACATTCCTGAACTAATCTGTTTCTCCGTTCTTCTATGTCTTTTCCAATGGCTTTTCTTGCTTGACTTGAGATTTCCTTGATTTCTAGGATGTTCTTTTGGTTCTTGGCGAGCAGTTCCTTTCTTTTCCTCAGTAGATCCATTGTGTCCGGACTGTATTTATCTGTCTTCCTTGTTGGTAATTCTGTTATCGCTTTTTTGATCGACGTAATCAATTCATCGTAAGTGTTCACCTTTGCTTGCTTCTCCACGTTTCTCAGTCTTTCTTCAAATCCACTCCATTCTCTTTCTCTCAAGGTTTGCTTCTTGAATCGTCTCCCGAACTTGTGATTCTTCTCCGTTCGATTTTTTATTTTCCACCTCGATCGAACCATTCTATGATCGCTCAGGTTGAACTTGTCTGTGAAGACCTCGACGTCTTCGACAATGTCAATTCTGTTTGAGATAAGCGCATCAATTTCGGAAGATCCTTTCGGTCCGTAGTGTGTCCATCTCTTGTTTGGTTTCTTTGGAAACCTCGAGTTTAGATGATATTGTCTCGATCCGGCTAGGAAGTTGTACAAGAAGTCCCCGTGCTGATTCAATTGACGACTCCCATGTTTTGATACCCAGGGCAGCAGTTGTCCATCCTGTGCAACGTCGAGTGCGGCATTCGTGTCTCCCCCTAGGATGATAATCCCTTTGAACCATGTTTTGATTTTTTGGTAGGAATTACTTAGGTTCTTGTAGAATTTCCACGCTTCGGGTTCGGAGTTTGCTTTGCATACCGGCGCATAGAAGTTGATGAATAAGATTTCGATGCGGTTGAATTCGAATCTGATGTATGCCATATTTGGCGTTTCCCATACGACTTCAATTATTCTTAAGCACTTGTCTTTTTTGATGTAAAATCCTAATCCCCTTTCCGAACTTCTTTTCCTGGCGTTGAACATCCACTGATCATTTGAGTGATCAATTGAGCTCAAAGAGCTTGGGTGCAAAGTTTCCTGAATTCCGATTATATGACAGTTTGAGCGTCTGCAGAAATTTGTCCCAGCTTCTAGTTTTGCAGTTTCTTTTATGCTTCGACAGTTCCATGTTCCGATTTTTAGCATATCCTTTCTCTTTCCTATTCTATCCTTGGTTCTCCCATCATCCCCGTCAGGAGTCGCTTTCGGCGAGAACCGGTGCTTCCCGCGACTTTTATCCTGACATGTTGAGCGGTGCATAGTATTTGTTTTAGAATTTTTGGTAATGATTTTTTGTCCTACCTAAACGGGGTGGACCAGACCCCGCCGGATTGCCGAAGCGCGAACGTGTCCTGTTTACTCCGCAAGGAGCCACTTAGAAAAAGGAGCTTAGCCGCAGCCCTCGTTCCAAGTGGGACGGCTGACTGTTGGCCCGATCCCTCCATCGGGTAGCAATTTTCCGATTTGTTGAGGAGTTCACGGTGTATCCCCATCGCCACGAAGAGGCCAGTCAATGAAGGGGGGAGTCACATGACTTGATTTACTCCATTTTTTGGAGGATAGGCCAGTTGCTGAAAAAAACAATTTGTTGACAATGAAATTTTTATTAAATTACAATTTCCTTAAATTTTATTAGAGCGCACTTGCTTCACTGTCTGTCTGCGTCTCACGAATTCCTTTGTTGTCAAAAAAGAAAGTGCGCTCTAATAAAATTCAAGGAAGTTGTAATTTACTCAAATTTCATTTTCATCAAATTGTTTTTTTTTCACAATTTGAACGAACTAGCCTATTCTCCATTTTCAACGAGCCAAGTACGCTCTATTGCGATTTACAAAAAATATGATTTTCCAGATGAAAAATAGCTTTTCACGCGAATAAAAATCCGAAAATCAACGTGTTCCTATAAAAACTATGGTATTTCGGTGGAGCGCAATTTCAAGTGATTTTTAAAAAAATCCTCGTCTAATAATAAATCCAATTCCCTAACCGCCAAACTTGTCAACAATTTCAAAAGTACAGAAAGAAAACTTGTTGTCAATTCTCAATAGAACTCTCCTTCCACCCTATCGAATATAAAACAAAAAGTAGTAGTACAAATGACGAAAAAGAAAGCAGCATTTCTCAGGAAAATCTCAAAAATCATTGGTGCTGGTCAACGGGCGCGGAAAATGCATAAAAATCGGAAATTCATTCGATACGGAAATAAATGTGGGGCGCGTTTTACTTCCACACATATCCACCACAAAATGGGATGAACCTGAACAATAAGAACTAAAAATCGGGAAAATAGTGTGCGAAATCGAGAGACGCAGAGATGGAAACATATCTCTCTCTCAGCTGACTACTTTTTCAACTTCCACATCTCTTTGTTATTATTATAATAGTTATTATTATTATTATTATTATTAATAATAATAACTATGTGTATTTTATGTGTTTCACATCTAATCCGATAATTTAATGTCCGCATCATTAATAGAATACACCGTTGTTGAAAAACAGGTTTTTTTCAGAAAAATGTTTCATTTTTGACGCGGGGCAACCTTTTTTCATGTCACCCAGCGCTTTCTTTTCGGTTAACAATCTACATAAATTGTCAAAATTCAATATACGAACTATTATAGTGAAAAATAAAAATGATGACAAACAAACGGGTGAGAGAGAGAGAGAGAGAGCTCCTGTGAAAGAAATACAACTATTTTTAGAGAGATACTTAAAATAGGGTCGGAGTCTTTTGTCTAGTGGAATTGGGTTAGATAAGCCCGAGTTTTGAGAAAAAAAGATACATGTAAGATGAGATGGCCGACCTAGGGTCCGTGTTATCACAAAAATGACAAAAAAAAACAAAAATTATTGATGATGAATAACATAAAAAGAAAGTGAGACTGTTTGATTATACCACATTATAATGATACTCAAAATAAACATGAACAAATAGAAAGAAAGTTTTTGGAAACATGTGTAAGTTAAGGCAGAGCAAAAATTGACTGATCGTATTCAAAATACCCAATTTGTTTTGATGAAAAATATTTTTTAAAATATCCCCCATCTCTCATTTAAAATGGTGGAAATCCGCCAAAAATGTTATGCGGATTGGTGAGACAATGTCTGGTGAGACGAGTAAGATGATGATCGTTGTTGAGAACATTGGCGCGGCTGAATGCGCGAGTCACATCCGAATGATTGATTGGAAGACTGAAAAGTGAAAAAAACGAATTACAAAGGGTTAATAAATAACCAGATAGCACTACCTTTGATTCATAATATCAAAACTTGCATTCATCGCACTCGCCGAAAACATGCTTTGATTCATCGGAATGACGGATTGATTCATGCTTCTTTCCAATGTCGATGATGGTGTCAAAAGTCGATTGGTTTGAGCGATGAGTGCCGGGGTGGCTGCTTTGTGGATGAATTGGCATCGGGTTCCATATTTGCATTGGCCGGTGGTTGAGAACTTGTCGCAAAGGACTGTCTTGTATTTTGGGTGATTACGTCCTCGTGGCTGGAAAAAAGATTATTATTTAAATATATTTGATGAATAAAACGCTGCCGGCGTCTCGAATATGCAAGCGCGCTCTGTTGCACAACTCGGAGTACTGTATTCATTAAAGGCTCACATCGTTTTTTGCTGATTTAGAGTTTAGAAAACCGTTGTGCACCTTTAATCGCATACAGTGCACCGAGTTGTCAAAAAATGTTTTTAAAAATCTACCAATTAAATAGCTAGAATAAAATATGGCAGAAAACATTCGCAATAAAAGAAAAATTCAAATAACCCTAATTTCTTATCAAAACTGTCCGAAAATCGTATTCTAAATTTTTAAAAAATTTTTCCACCTATATTTCTAATTTTCAGAAAACTCCATCTAAATATAAACTTTTTTCTAGAACGGAAACGTGCAAAAAAATTTAATCTAATTTTAAAAATTAATTTTTATGCACCAATAATAAGTAAAAAATGCATTTTTTTGTTAAATTTTCTAAAAACTAATTTTTTCTTTTCCCTGGACTTCCAAAAGGTCTTTTTTTATCAGTTTAGAGACACAAAATATCATACAATCCTTACATTAGACGGCACACGAAGTTCATCAACACCATGAGCAAAACGACATTGATCCCCATAGGCACACGCATTCGTACGACGAAAAGCATCACAAAGTGCAGTTTTGTAGGCATCATCCTGAAATTGTTCTTTTTATTTCCATTTTCTCGATTTTTTAAATACCTTTCTCTTCATTCGCATCAACTCCTCTCGTTTATCATCCGGAATTGTTGTAAAATCCTGGTTGATGAGTACACTTCTTGCGTTCTGATCAAGCAATCGCTGGAATTGATCATGATCCGCTTCGAGTTTGCGATCATCTCTGGCCAACATCTAGAAAAAATTTTAATATTTGAAATCTGTTTCTTATTATCCAATTATTTATTTACCTGCGTAAAATCCATTGGACATTTGATATCAGCATTTGATGAAGGAGTCTCAAAGAAACTCTTCTCAGCAAGCTCATCCTGCAAACTCTTTGGAACGAGTCGTGACAAATCCATTTTGTTACTTTCTGCACTGAAAAACCGACAATTTCGTGAAAACACAACCAAAAACTGAAGAAAATGACAAAGAATGAGGAGTCCGTTGATGACAAAAAAACAAAAATTCAAACTTCCGCGCGATGGTGCGCTGGTCAATTTCGGTAGAGCGCGTTTGCATCATTGTTCGCTATTTTACATTTTGAGGCCTGAAAATTATAGTTTTTTTCTAGATTTCTGTACATTTTTGATATTTTACTTTTATTTGAATGCTGGCTAATAATATAGAGAAATCAAAAAAGTCGAAGAAATACGCGAAAAAGAAGAAAAGTGCAAAAAAGGCGGAAAATGGAGTCGAGAAGTCAAAAAAATTCAGGACGAATTCGGACAACGATGTTGAGATCATCGAAATTAGAGGAAATGGGAAGAATAAGCCGAAGAAGAAATTGCAAAAATCGAAAAAATTAAAGAAAAAATCGGACAATGACGTAGAGATCATAGAAATTCGAGAGAAAACATCGAAAAATTCTGAAACTGCGATGAATGAGCTGGAAACTCCAAGACCGGAAAGTTTTAGAAGAACATTTCCGAAAAAGGGGTAATTTTGGCAAAATAAATTCAATTTTAATTATATTTTTTAAGGAAATCAATATCCCCAGGTTTCAGTGCAAAAAGTGAAGTTATGAAGGGAACAGAAACACAATTTAAAGTGAGTTGTTCTTTAATCCAATTAAATATTTTAAAATTTTCAGAATTTCGTCATAGACCGAACAGTAACCCCACAAAACAGGCTAAAAAGCAAAGAAGTTCAGGAAATGTGCGTTGAAAAACAGTGAGTAGACCTGTGCTTTAAAAAAAACTATATTTCTGGCCTAGATCCACAAGCACTTGGGCCAAAACCTTGATGAGCACAATGCTCGGTGGTACACCAATTTCCACCGGGAAAAGACCTCCATTTCGCTCAAAGAAAAGCTGTTATAACTGTGACGGCGAGCACAATTTGTCAGATTGTCCGAAACCTAGGAATTTTCGGCGAATTTCTGAGAAGAAACGATTGGCCGGGGATGAAATGTGAGTTTTTAAATTTTCAGCAATTTGAACCCTTTTTTTTTACTTTAATTTCAATAAGGATATTGAAAATTGCCAAAAATTGAAAAATTCACTAAAATGTTCCATAAATCAGCTATTTATCAATCGATAATGGGTGTTTAAGGGATTTTTAACTAAAATAGTGCTCCAGCGAGCTCAAACTGGCTTTGGGGTGAAGAAAAGGATGATTAAAACCCTATTGATTACAAAATAGATTTTCAATTTGACATTTTTTGAGAAAAATCTCATATTCATCCCAAATTCACTTCTAAACTCTCGGGAGCACCCGTTTCATTAAAAATTGGTAACATTTTTGAAAAAATCTCCCCCCCCCCCTTTATCGATCAATAAATAACTGATTTTTTAAAAGTAGTTAAATATTGCATTAAAATTTTTAAAAAATCGGGTCCTTTTTCTGAAAAAAGTAGAAATTCCAGCGTTTTTTCAAAAAACCATGTCATTTTCAGTAGACAACGTCAAATGCAATATGGAAGAATTACTGACCACCACACCGAACAATCGAATATCGAGCCAGGAGTTATTAGCAGTGAATTGAGAGAAGCTTTGAGTTAAAAAACAGCCACCATCCAAATTTAAAGAAATTTTTAATTTTCCAGATATTGGCCCAAAAGACATCCCCGAATACATCTATCGTATGCGAAAAATGGGCTTTGTTAAAGGATACCCACCGGGTTATTTGAAAAAGTACCAAAAAACGCCAATTTTCCAATATCGACCATCTTTTCAGAGCCATCAAGAATCATGGAGGTCAAGAAATTCTCAAATTTTTTGATGATTCCGCCAAAAATGAGAAAAAGCTCAAAACCCGATCTCCGGAGCTTGATCCGAGCAAGGTTATCACTTATCCAGGTTTTAATGAACTAGACGACACTTTAACAGATGTAAGATTTTATGAAAAAATGCAAAAAGTTGAAAATTCAAATTTCCAGCTAGAAAAACATTTCAAAATCCCGCCACTTTCGGTTTTTTGCGAAAATCTTCAAATTGAACTTCGAGACCTTTTCAACAGGGAACAGAAAGCTGAATATAAAAGGAAAAAGAGGGAAAATAGTAAGTTTGGCAAAAAATATTAATCTTTTTTCGAAAAATTCGTGTAATTTCAGAAAAAATCAAGTTCAATGATGATGACGAGGAAGATGTGATTTTTATCGATACCGTTCCGATGGATGTTGGAAAAATGCCAGGAGAGGTATAATTTTCAAAAAAAAAAAGCTTAAAATTGGGAAAAAATGAATTCCAGGAAAATGAAATTGTTATTTTTGATGGGATTCAGGAGAATTCTACGAAGACACCGAAGAAAAAGGTGCATAATAATGATGATTCGATTAAAGAGGTATTTAAAATTTATATTCGAAGTTTTTAAAATTCAGAACAAGTTAACTGGGACCCTATCTTTAAGAACATAAAATTCAAGTTCAAGCAGAACCATGTCTTTAACATATATATAACCATGTCTTTAAGAATATCCTAAACACATGGTTCTACTTGAATATCAATCTTATCTTCTTAAAGATAGGATCCTAGCTAACCTGTTCTGAATTTGTGACAAAAATAGTCATGCTTCATCCTCATTTTTACAGGGCGAATCACTCTTCTGTACAATCGGAACCCCAGTTCTCAACACCCGAAACGCTGATGGAAGCTTCAAAAGAGCCCTCGAACTCCCACCAATTGAGGCATTTTCCGTCGGAATTATTCCATTCGAGGCTAATGAAGAATGCACCGAAAATCGAGGTTGAAAAAAGAAATAAACTGAACATTCAAATCCCATAAGCTTAAAGACTATGTCCCATTAAAATCCTAGAGTGAAAACACTTAACTACAGCCGCTTGAAGTACCCGAAACTTTTTAAAATCAAATGTTTCGCTTAAAATTAATTCCAAATTAACTAAACCACTACCTTTAAGAAAACATAAAATTCAAAATTCAGTAGAACAATGTCTTTAACGTCCTGTTTACTAGGAATTACTGATATTCTAGAAATTCGTAAAAAACGGCTAGAAACAGCTATCTAAAGTGTACTTTTGATGACTATTGATAAAAAGCTAATTTTTCCAATTTTTCCTGCTTCTTCGACAGTGGACTAGTTTTCCTAAGCGTTTTCTAGGCCATTGTTGTGCCGCCATGTTTTCTCGGCTACTAGATATATATTTTTTTAGAAAATTTCGAATTTTGTGAACCATTTCTATTCTCGAATACATTTTTTGCATGCTAAGTTCCCATTTAAAGCAGGACAGTGGCTTTAAGGAAATATTGATGGGAAAAACATTTTTTTTTAATTTTTCCCCCCTCAAAAAAAAATTCCTCCCTTTTCCAGGTACATTCAAACGCCTGATGACTCATCTCCGCCAAAAAAGACCTCAAATTCCCGATGAAAAACAAGACGAAACCCCAAAGAAAAAGAAAACCAAAAAGTCAACTGTTTGATATATTGTTACCTTGTTATTGTTGCGTTATTCAGAATTTTCTTAGAAATTGTTGTTATTTTTCATTTTTCAACCCGTTAATTTGCAATAAACCCATTTTTTCTTCACAACCCTTTTTTCTTTTCTATTGATATTGGTTCATTCAAACCATAATAATAAAACAGACACCAAATTTCGATATATATAAATTCTGTTTTTCTATAAAATCCTCTTCAATTTCCACACTTTTTCTCTACCCATTTTTGCCGCCTCGTTTTTCTCTCTCGCCCCTTTTTGTGTCCACAACTTTTACAAACAGAAAAATAAGCCCTTTTGGCCTCCACTTTTACAATTGTCCATTTCTCTTCCCTCCTTCCACCTTTCCATTAGTCATCGTCAATGGAATTGGGAAGTTTTTCCGATTTTATTACTTAATTTTTTGTTTTCTTTAAAAATTAAGAAATTTGCAGATTTCCCCGAATCGCTAGAATGGTTGATCGTCTAGGTAAGATTTGTTTTGGTTTTGAAATATTAAAATATATTTGGAAATGTATTTTTATCACGAAATTTTCGAAATTCGGATGAAAATTTAAAAATAAATAATAAAAAAAAGCAAATTGAAGGAAGAAAGGCAGATTAACCAACAATTTCTAAAGAATAAAGAAACATTATTTTAAAATTAAAAAAAAGACGTTAATAATGGAAACGTTTAAAAAACAGGATTTTATTTAATTTTTAGATACGGATCGATACTTTTTCGAAATATCGCCTAGAAAACGATTTCTAGAGAAGGTTTTTGTTTTTTAACGTATTTTTTAAGGACCTATTCAGTTTTAAAAAAATACCGAGTTTTCTTCAAGACTCAAACGTTTAAAGATGTGTCCCTTTAAACAATTCTATGAAAAAAAAACGTTTTTGCGTCTATCATTGTGAAAATTTATCAAAAAATCGATAGTGAGTCCCTATGACCCGCAGAGGCCCAGAATATCTGATTTGGACCCAAAAATGCTCTCCGTGCCGCAAAAAATAACATTTTGCAAAATTTTCCGACCAAAATCGGGTTTTTTGGGTTATTTCGGGTTTTTCGGACCTCCTGGGTTCAATTGGGCTCATTCCTGATAGCTTTCCGCGATGAAAGACATAAAAACAAATTTTTTTTCCATAAAATTGCTTAAATGGACTCACATTTAATTGTTTGGGCCTTGAAAAAAACTACAGTTCAAAAAATACCGAGAAATTGCAATTTCTCGGATTTTTTGAATTTTTTAAAAAACTGTATAGGTCCGTAAACAAACGTCTTCTCTAGAAATAGTTTTCTAGGCCATATTTCAAAAATGTGTCTAAAAATTAAATAAGATCCTGAATTTTTCTTAAATTTTCGTTTTTCAGCTTCTAGTAAAAGTTATTTTACGCACGATTCTGATAAATAATTATGTTATATACTTTGAATTTATTTCAATTTTCACTTCATTCGACTTGGGGACTAGTTTTATAATTCTACTCCATCTAGGCCATTTTTTCAAAGCCAGGTTTCACGGCTTCTGCCTATTTTTTTAAAGAAAATAAAAACAATACTCAACCTGAGTGCGGGCTCTATTATAAGGTCTACAAACCCAAATACTTCGACAAAAGCGGGGTGAATTCAAAGGTATAGATTTTCGAACAAAAAAAGTACATTTCTTAATCAATGCAAATAAAAAAATAAAAGCGAGGAACGGTTGTTTATTTTCCATAAAATTCTCCTTCCTTCAAAACACGTGAATTCATTCCCCCCGGAAAAATACATTTTTCGCGAAATTGGGAAAACCGCCCAGTTACCGTTGATTCGAGTTTCTAGTCCAATTTTCGAATTTTTTTAAATAAAGCAATTTATTTTTAGAACACACGCAATTTAAGTATTGTTAGGAAGAAATCATTTTCTCAACCTAAATTGGCCTAGGAACCCATTTTTTTGGCTTTAGGCCAAATCACTAATTTTTGTTGGAACATGATAATTTTCCAGCTTATTTGCGTGATTTCAAAAACGAAATTATTAACATATTGTTCACTCATTTCTATTCCAAACGCGCACCAAATACTGGCATTTTGCCAACACACCTTCCAAAAAACAAAATGCAAACTATTTCTCACGTGAACAACGTGAAGCGTTTGCAATTTGTTTTTTGGAAGGTGTGCTGGCAAAGTGCCAGTTTTTGGAGCGCGTTTGGAATAGAAATGAGGCAACAGTAGGTCTTTGATTCTGCTAGATCTAATTGGAATTATCTCAAGATATATTTTATCCTAAAACAATAATCTAAAAAAATTAAAAATAACGAGCATCCGAATTCTAACTTTCTAAAACCAGAATTCGTTTTTTTGCAAACAACCAACCAAAAACTAATACAATTCTTTTTCCAGTAAACAGTGAAGTAAATGCCCGCCGAATGGCAAACGTGGAACAATGTTTCGGAAAATTGGGCGAACCGTTGAATCAGTTCGGAAGAGTGCTCGTCGGTGAAGGTGTTCTCGTGAAAATGTGCAGAAAGAAGCCAAAACAGCGGCAATTTTTCCTTTTTAATGACATTTTGGTTTATGGGAATATTGTGATCTCGAAGAAGAGGTTTTTTAATATTTTTTAGAAAATTTAAAATATAATATAAATAATTCCAAAAATTGCAGGTACAACAAGCAGAGGATAATCAGGTTGGAAGGTATTCAATTGGAAGATTTAGAGGATGATGGAGGTGTGAAAATATACAAATTTTGGGGGAAAAAAATTCAAAATATCTTAATTCTAGGCCTCAAAAATGGCTGGATCATCAAAACGCCAGCCAAATCGTTCGCCGTCTACGCAGCGACAGCAACTGAGAAAAAAGAATGGATGCTACATATCGATCGATGTGTTTCGGATCTTTTGGAGAGGGGCAATAAAACCGCGGCGACTGAGCACGCGGCGGTCTGGATTCCGGATGGAGAAGCGAAAAATTGCATGGTTTGCGGCAGGACTCAATTCAATTTGGTGCAGAGAAGGGTGAGATTTTATTGATTTTTTGATGATTTCAGTTTTTAAAGCAACATACAGAAAATGCCGAAAATAAAATAAATTATCGATTTTTTGTGACCTTTCCACAAAATTTTGCATTTTTCGAAGTTTTTTGACACGATTTCTGAAAATTTGAAATTTTGATAAATTTCTTCTTATAGACTGCGAAATGCTAAAAAAAAACAGGAAAATTGCATCATTTTGAAGAATTTATGAAAATTTCAAATTTTCAGAAATCGTTTCAAAACAAAACTTCAAAAAATGCAAAATTTTGTTGAAAAGTCACAAAAATCGATATTTTTTAAAATCTTCGACATTTTCTGGTATGTCCCTTTAAAAACTGTAGAATTTTGAGGAATCGTGTCTTTCAATATCGATTTTATCATTCTTTAAAAGCCCGATGTTCAAAATTCAAGAAAAAATGTTGAAAAATATCACAAGTTTCCAATTTTCCCAAAAAAAATCTAAAAACAACAAGAAATTAAACAAAAAGCAGTAGAAAATTAAAAATTAGTTAAAAAATAAGAGCGCTTGGAGAAAAATGGGATATTGTCTAATTTTCACTGATTTTGGCTTTTATCGATTTTTGCCACGTTTTTAAAAATATTTGTAAGACCGACTTCCTTATGAAAAAGTTCAAAAAGACCCTAGAAACCCAGTCGGGGGCACATTTTCAAATTTAGATGGTTTTCTATCGTATTTTCGGTTTTCTAGTGGTTAACTGAGCAGTTTATCTCATTTTTTACCCCCAAAGGAAGATCTTTAAACGATAAGCTCAAAAAACAATAAAAACCCCCAAGAAATCAAAATAAGACTCACATTTCCAGCATCACTGTCGTTCATGTGGAAAAGTGGTCTGTGGTTCGTGTTCGTCGAAAAGTTTCAAAATTAACAACGTTGACAAGAAACCAGTGAGAGTGTGTGACGAGTGCTTCAACTCGCTTTCTACAAAGGATGCAGGATGCACATCAAGCCCAACAGTACCCGATTCAACAGATGTACCAGTTCCGCATACTAATATTTACTCGTCGTCGGAAAGTGAGGATGAGGAAAATGGTGCTAATAAGTCAACGGAAAGCAAGGTAATTGTTCATCTAAATTTAAAAAAAAACATAAATTTCATTTTTTCAGCCAACTTTTTACCGCGAAGAAGCAACTCCAGATGTCTAATCCAATTTTCCACTGAAACTCTGTATCTCCGGAAGAATCTGTGATACATTCTAATGAATATATATTCTAAATATCTGTAAAAGGAACACACCTCCATGCATTTCAATATTTTCCTTGTTTTTTTTTTCATTTTCGCATTCCCGTGCACCAATGTTTTTACAATAGTCAATCTTCATGTTTTCTCATACTGGTTCTGTTTTATAAATATTCCTTTTTTCAACAAATGTGTTTTTTTCACGTTTCCAGGTCACAAAAACGCACGAAATGGATGATGAAAATTTTCAAGTTTGAAAATTTGGATTCCCGCGTGACAAAAATACAGTAACCCAGTTTTCGCGCCGAGACCTTTCAATTTTTCTAGGCTTGTGCCTTTGAAACATGTTCCTCATTTTAAAAAACAAATTTCAAATTTATTTCCTTATTTTTACTTAGATTCGAAAATTTCCTCCTGGAAAAGACGCATGGAGCCGAAAATAATATCATATTATTATTATGACCGCAAGGATGACAAGCAGTAAGTAAAATAGAAATTTAAAATTTTCCAACAATTTTTTCAGTGGGCCATTCAAACCAAATATAATGCAAAATTTTCACAACGAAGGTCAACGAATCGATGAATCGAAAACAATTGAAATCATCTGTAATATTAGTACAAAGACAACTGTGAATTTCACTACAACCTTGGGTAGGTGGAAAGAATTCGTGGATTTTCGAAGAATTTGTTTATTTTGCAGGTGAACTTTGTAGCGTGTACGGAAGGGAAAATGATATTTTTCCAACGAAACGCTGGCAATTGAATGCTCTTCTCAACAAGCCGCAGAATGATGATTCATCGGAACAGAATGTTCCAACAGCGGGTTTGAGCCGTGTTGTGAAAGTGGAGAATGGTAAGTGATCATAGATTACAACGAAAATCTTATCGCAGTGAAGTTTTGCCTTGAAACCCGGAAAAGAGTAACGATATTATTTTTTGCAGATGAATTTCGCGAAGTTGGAGCGATTACTGCTACGAATCAAATCCCAAACGGTGGTTTTAATACTAGGAATCTTCAGAATCCAGATTTTGAAGCACGAAGCCCAAATTTGAATCATCAGAACCCATTTAGACCAGAATATGCTGCTTTGGATTATAATAATGGTAGATCAGGATCTGAAGCCTCTTATCCGACTATTGAGAAAGCTCAAAGCACTTCCGATCAGGGTGAAAGACTTTTACCATCTTATGCAAGACCAGGTGCTCTTGGTGTTAAAGGTTAGATAGTAAATTCAAAAAATCTGATTTTTTAAAAATTTCTGTTTTCAGATGAAGCTTATATTCCATTTTCGACCGGAACGAAGGCCAATAATATAAATGAAAATCGTGATTGTTCTAAAATGATGGAATATGGAAAATCATTGGGAGAAGCGTTCATTGGAATGAGTAAGGCTGAGAGAAATAAGCTTCTCGGGAAATTTGAGCAATTTCGACTTCCAGTAAGACATTTTTTTGTTTTGTTTTTCTCTACTGAAAATCGATTTGTTTTCAGACAAATTGCCATTTATGTGTTGCAAATTTAAGGAAGAGTACGGACGTTGTTAGCCACTTTTTGTCGAGAAATCATATTGCTAAAGTAAATTTACTGATCTGGATAAAATATGAAAAGTTTTTGCAGATTTACAAATCGGGAAATGTTCTCTCATATGAAAAGGACTATCTTCGATTTGACACACTTTTGAGAAGTGTGAAGCGTGAAAATGATGCGAAAAAGACAGAGAAGGGCGAAAATCGTCTATCCTTCATCAACACTGTTAATGGCGGTTGCAATGAGGCTTCGAGGATTCAGCAGCAAGATAATTCTAGGTCACGTAGCAATAGAATCAGTGCTCTCCGACATAGGAGCAGATCTAATGGAATCGAGTTGAGAAGAAAAATGACAGAAAAGGCTTATATTCCATATTGCACTGGAATGAAAAGCTATGAAAACCGCGATATTGCTTCTGATTGCAAGACAATGACAGAATTTGGAAAATCGTTGTTGGATGCGTTTATTGGGATGAATTATCGTGAAAGAGTTCAGTTTTTGCAAAAATTTGACAAGTTTGAGCTTCCGGTAAGTTGCAGAAATTTGTTTTATCATAATTGTAAAATTAAATTATTATTTTCAGAAGAGATGTCATTTGTGCAATGCTCCCTTGAAAAATAACAATGATGCGTTTAGTCACTTCACGTCGAGAAAGCATATTGATCATGTAAGAAGTTCAATTGAAAATGTGAACAAAATTCCCAAATAATTTTATAGATTTACGAATCAGGCAATATTCTCTCATATGAAGAGGACTATCTTGCTCTTGAAAAACTTGTGGAAAGTGTGAAGAGAGGAGCAGTGAAGAGAACAAATTTGGCCAAAAGACTGGAGCATGAAAATCGACGCCATATGAGCTGCTTTGATGACCGTAGCCATTTGGCTAGATTTTGATTTCCCCTTATCAGAGGAAAGACGAGGACATGGCTTCTGAAGTACCTAATTCCTAATTCTCCAATGCTTCATTACAATTTTTACATTGTGAAATACTATAATTTTCAATTTTTACATCTTGCTCTTCAAATTTATTTATTTTTTCTGAGCCCTACCACGCACAGTATTCTATTTTCAATGTTTTCTATTTTTGTCAGCGGCTGCTGACTTTTTTAATGAGCCACATCTGGCTTTTCCCCAGGCTTGCATTTAATTTAAGTAAACCCGCTCCTATTCTTGATCTAGAAACGACTATTATTTTTTTAATGCTTTGCAATTTATAAATATTAAATGCCTAGAATTTCAAAGTTTATTCACGTTTCCAAGATGGAAAAAATATCGAATTGAGGAATTAGTTAAATTCTATTTAGATAAAATTTATTTAAAACTTTTATTTCTCTGGATAAATGTTGGAAATTTTATTTTTCGAGAATTAAATGTTGTAGTTGGAAAATTAAAATAAGTGCGGAATAAAAAAAAGAGTACGGTAACCCAGTTTTCGTGGTAAGATCTTGCATTGTTTCTGTGGATGTGCCTTTAAATCTACGATGTGCCTTTAAATTTGCCCTGTTTCGAATTTATTTTTCCCAAATTTTAAATCTGAAAAATTTCTTTAAAAAAATACACATGGAACCAGGAAGCATATCTTATTATTATTATGGCTATGATGTGGATTACAAGCCGTATGTCTAGTTTTAGTTTTTTTTTTTAATTAATAATATTTATTTTCAGCGGACCATTCAAGCCATATAAAATGAAAAAATGGTACAATGAAGGTCATTTTCCAGTTGATTTGATAATTGAAATCATCTGTGATATTAATGCAAAGACAACTGCGAATTTTACTACAACTTTGGGTAGGTATTTAGAAAAATTCGAGAATTTTCGAAAAATATTTATTTTCAGATGAACTTTGTAGAGTTTATGGATCGACGGACCCATTTCCATCTGAATGTTCGAAAATGAATTCTCTTCTCGGAAATGGGCAGAAAAAAGTGGACATTCAAGGCAATTCGGATGTTCCAGCAGCAGCGGCACAGAATAGCGACGTTCAATTGGATAACGGTAATCATAGTCTTTTATTTTATAATAACAATTTTTCTGTTCTGAACTACTGAAAAATATGGTTGAAAAATGCTGATTTCACACTAGAGATCGATCCTGAAGTTTTACGTGGATCAAGATTTCAAAATACGTTTTAAAAAACGGACGAGAAAATAATTTTTCAGATAAAAACGGAAAAGTTGGAGCGACTAGTCAGGTTCCAAGTGCTGGAACAAAACATGCAGATTTTCCCAACGTACCGAAAGAGTTGGCAGCTCAAAACACTTCGCAACAGAATAAAGGAGTTCTGCCACCAGGCTGTAAAACAGCGAATGTTAAAAAAGGTTAGTTTAGGAGTCCCGAATTCTGAAATTGTTTGTTTTCAGTAGAGTGTAAAGCTTATATTCCTTATTGTACTGGAAGAAAGGCCGATAAGACAACTGATGGGTTGGATTGCAAGACAATGACCGAATACGGAAAATCATTGTTTAATACATTCCTTTGGATGCAACAACCTGAAAAGCGTCAGTTACTCGAAAAATTGGTTCAGTTCCAGTTTCCAGTAAGTTACTTGACATTGTTTTTTAAAAATTTTAAAAATTTCAGAATAAATGCCACTTGTGCGATGCGATATTACGTACAAACAATGAAGCCTTCAGTCACTTTTTATCTGGAAAGCACATTGCTAATGTAAATCTAAATCTACCAATCTTGATAAAATATGAATAATTTTTGCAGATTTATGAATCTGGAAATGTGCTCACATACGAAAATGACTATCTTGCTTTAGAAACAATTATCAAAAGTGTGATAAAGCCAGAAAAGGAGGTTTTGAGTGGTTCTTGCAGCGCTGAGAGAACAGATGGTAATCTGAAGGCTATATATGTTTGAAAAAATACTTTTTCAGATGAAAATCACAAAGTTAATACTACAAATAAGGTTCAAACAGTTGGCAGAATGTCTTTGGAACAAAATGGGATTGTTATGCCAACAGTTGTCAATAAAAGCGCTGCTTCAGGTGTGGAAAAAGAGTATGTTCCATTTTGTACCGGAATAAAGGGCAGCCCAGTTATTGACGGTTATGCTTGCACGACTATTGCAAATTATGCAAAATCATTGTTGGATGAGTTCCTTAGAATGCATCCTCGTGATAAAAATCAGTTCACAGAGCAATTGAAGTTGCCAGTAAGTTGAAAATCCATTTTTTAAAAGCATTTTTGTTCAATTTTTCAGAATAACTGTCATTTGTGTAATATAGAGTTCAAAAAGAGCACTGATGCTGTTCACCACTTTTTGTCGCGAAAGCATATTTATCAAGTAACTTCAATTGAACATGTGAAACGAAAATCAAGTATTCTTACAGGTTTACGAATCGGGAAATGTTCTCACATACGAAAAGGACTACATTGTTTTCAAAAACAATTTGGAAAGTCTGAAAAATAGAGAGGTGAAGCATGCCAGCAGAATAGAAGATTTCGATGAAAACGATAACAATTCCAGTGGTTCCTACTTTAACAATTTCACGCCGAGGAAGGTGAAAGCCCAAGTAACTTTGGAACGGAGGAAATGGGATATGCCGACAGCTCCTAAATCGGCTGATTCGAATTTTGAAACAGGTTTGTTTCCGAAATTTTATTGATTTTTTAAAGGAGGGGTTTACGGAGCTAATGAATGCGTCTGGGATGAAAATAGACTTCATACTCATTCTAAATCTGTTTTTAAAATGTTCTAAAACCTAGTAGAAGCCGAGAAAATAAGCTTCAAAACAATGGCCTAGAAAAAGTTCGGTCAGATGGACACTTTTCTAGGCCATTGTTTCGAAGCTCATTTTCTCGGCTTCTAGGTGGTTTTAGAAAATTTTAAAAACAGATTTGGAATGAGAATGACGTCTATTTTCATTTAAGGTGAAAAGAAGGTTTTTTTACAGACGTGGAAAACAATTATATTTCATATTGCAAGGTAATTGGAAAATCAATATATTTTACATTTCTTGGTATGAACAATCTAGAGCAAATGAAGATCCTCGAGAAATTTGAGCAATATGGGTTTCCGGCAAGTTTAACAGCCTTGTTTTATGATTTTTCTAAAATATTGTTAATTTTCCAGAATAGCTGTAGTTCGTGCAATTTTTATTTTAAAACGAGCAAAAGTGCAGTTAGACACTTGTTGGCGAAGAAGCATATTGATAAAGTAATTAAAATTGAACATGAGGTTTGAAATGTACAATTTTTTAACAGGTTCCTGGATATGGAAATGTTGGATCATATGAAAAATACTATCGTGATTTTGAAAGATTTATGGAAGATGTGAAAGAAGGAACTGCGAATCAGGAGAATGTTTGGAAGAAATTGGAAAAACCAAGAAATGCTGAAGAAAGTGGATTCTTTTTCAATATTGGCACAGCGGACGGTGAAAGGATCGAGAGGAGGAATCGCCACCAAAAATGGTTGATTTTTGGTTCCAAAGAGCAGAGTACATGCCCCTTTGAACGAAAAAGCTCTGGCGGTTTCAATGGTTCACGTGATGGGAGAAACTCGAGTTCAGGATTCGGATCTGGGGACAGCAGTGGTTTCGGATGCACTGCGGAGGTAACAGCCCGCCCCGCCGATAATCAGAGAAGGGTTCGAAATACGAATGCGATTATGACGTTCTACAAATCAGAGAAATGAAGATTATCGGTTTTGGAAGGAGGTTTTTCCAAATTGGATTTCGACGACGAAAATAAATAATATTGTTAAATAATTTTTCATAAGTTTTAGATTTTTCTTTATTTACTTAATCAATTCCTGGACTAATGCAGAAACTTCAAAAAATAGCAATCATTTATCTAGAGTTTCTGCATAAGCTCCTAAATAATCTAGAAACTCATAGTTTGCCTAATTTAGTTTTTTAAAAAATTTATTTTAATTTTAATAAATTTCAAAAATTTAGGGAATAGCAAAAAGGTCTCCAAGTAACAGGTAGAGCCTGCTTTAATTATTTTCGACCTTTTTTACGGGCTTTGAAATGTTTTTTTATTCAGAAGATGAAACTTCATATTTTCAGCAGCCTCTGAAAATTTTAAAAATTAATTTTTTGCGCCTCAAAATTCAAAGTGTACAGTAATACATTTTCGTGACGAGACCTCGAATGTTTTGTGTTTGTGTGCCTTTAACCAATGGTAGGTCTCCTATTTCGAAATTTTAAATAGAAAACATTTCTACAAAAAGGCACATGGAGGAAGGAAGCATATATTATTATTACTATGGCTATGATGTGGATTACAAGCCGTAAGCTTGGTTTTAGTTGATTATTATTGATTTATCTATTTTCAGCGGACCATTCGAATCATATAAAATGAGAAAATGGTACAATGAAGGTCATTTTCCAGTTGATTTGAAAATTGAAATTGTTTGCGATATTAACGAAAAGACTAATGCGAATTTTACTACAACCTTGGGTAGGTGTTTAGAAAAATTCGAGAATTTTCGAAAAATATTTATTTTCAGCTGAACTTTGTAGAGTTTATGGATCGACGGATCCATTTCCATCTGAATGTTCGAAATTGAATTCTCTTCTCGGAAATGGGCAGAAGAAAGTGGACATTCAAGGCAATTCGGATGTTCCAGCAGCGGCACAGAATAGCGACGTTCAATTGGATAATGGTAATCATCGTCTAACAATCTTTTTTTGTTCTGAATTACTGATAAAGATGGCTGAAAAATGCTGATTTCACCCTAGAGATCGATCTTAAAGTTTTACATTGATCGAGATTTCAAAATACGTATTAAAAAACGAATGAGAAAATGATTTTTCAGATAAAAGCGGCGAATTTGTGCCGACTTGTCAGGTTCCAAGTGCTGGAACAAAACATGCAGCTTTTCTCAACGTGCCGAAAGAGTTAGAAGCTCAAAACACTTCGGAACGGAATAAAGGAGTTGTATCATTGGCATCTAAAACGGCAAATGTGGAAAAAGGTTAGTTTAGGAGTCCCGAATTCTGAAAATTGTACGTTTTCAGTAGAATGCAAAGCTTATGTTCCATATTTGACTGGAATGAAAGCCAGTGAAGCAACCGATGGTGTTAATTGGACTAAAATGTTAGAATTTCACGATTTATTATTTCCTGAATTCAATGCGATGAATAAGCTAGAGAAAAATCGGTTTCTCAAGAAAGTTGAGGAGTACAAAGTTCCAGTAAGGTAACTGACCTTGCTTTTTTTAAATTTTAATGATTTCAGAATTACTGCCACTTGTGCGATGCGATATTGCGTACAAGCTATGTAGCCTTCAGTCACTTTTTATCTGGAAAGCACATTGCTAATGTAAATCTAAATCTACCAATCTTGATAAAATATGAATAATTTTTGCAGATTTACAAATCGGGAAATGTGCTCTCATATGAAAAGGACTATCTTGCTCTCAAAATACTCATCGAAAGTGTGAAAAATGAAGCCGTGAACGAGGCAAACGCCCAAGATATTGTTGAAATAGGCTAGTTTCCGAAAATGCCACTTTTTAGAAAATAAATTATTTTTCCAGAAGCTTATGTTCCATTTTGTACCGGAATAAAGGTCAACGCGACTACTGACGGTGTCGATTGCATGACAATGACAGAATTTGGAAAAATATTGGGAGATGCAATCGATGGTATGAATAAGCTTGAGAAAAGGCAGTTACATAAGAAATTTGAGTTTCCGGTAAGTTTAAAAATCGTGTTAAATATCATCTTTGTCAACGATTTTCAGAATAAGTGTCATTTTTGCAATAAAAATTGGGAAAATCGATTTGGCGCTTTTTCTCATTTCTTTGCGAGAAAACACATCGAAAAGGTAAGTTCTATGTGAACAGTTTATGAATAATGTTTTTTTAAAACAGATTTACAAATCAGGAAAGGTTCTCTCATACGAAAAGGATTATCTTGCGCTTGAGAAAATTCTTGAAAGTGTTAAGAAGGGATCCGTAGTGAAACAGGAAAATGCTGCGAAAAGCATGGAACAGTCAAGAAATGGCGAGGAAAGCAGCATTTGTTCAAGCGGGTTTTTGGACGATGCGAGTGATGAAACAAACTCGAGTTCAGGATTCGGATCTGGAGAAAGTAGTGTTTTCGGAAGCTGTTCCTCGGAGAGTCAAAGAAGCTATCTTCTGAATTCATCCAGATTTAAGACAGGAGGTTTTACCAAAGGAACTGGTGGCATTGGAGCTTCAAGATTGGCTCGAAGAAATTTTATGATTTCGGATATGGTTGGATGTCCTGCAGTGAAGAGCAAATGCTCTAGATCGTCGCTATTTCGTTCCACAGATGAAAAAGTTCAAAGATTCGGAGCTGCTGGAAATCAGAGCAGCTCAAACTCTCCCCTATTTTTGGCAGGAGGTTTTACCGAACGAACTGGAGGTCTTGGACTCCGACGACGAATTCTTGATTAATTTTTCATAATTTTTTTTAGATTTCTCATTTTTATTTTTATTTAGAAACTAATAAGTAGCCCTAATTTATCAAATTTTAATAAACGTCCAAGAATTTTATTTCTCAAAAATTTCTCCGAATAACGGGTTTTTAGCCTGTGTTAAATATTTTCAAGATTTTTTAAAAGCTGAAGCATTTTCAGAGACCTCATATTTTCAGAAAAATGGAAACGGAGAAGCAGGAAGTTTTCTATTATTATTATCAGGAGATTTATATGGCGAAATTGTAAGTTTTTTGAAATTTACAAATATTTTTGAGAAAAATTTACCAGGGGGCCTTACACGCCGCAAGTTATGAAGAAATTGTACAATGATGGTAAATTGGCGAGCGATTTGAAATTGGATATTCTTTATGAGATCAGTCCGACGACGGTGGTGACGTTTAGCACGAAATTGGGTGAGTAGAACAACATCTAGGCCGCGTTTTTCTTAAAATTCGATTTTTGAGGTGATCTTCGTACGGTTTATGGAATTTTTAATCCGTTTCCATCGGATGGTACACAGTTGATTGGTCTTTTTAAGGATGTGGCGATAATCGATGAAGAAAAACATCTGAGACACGTTTCTAGGCCACCGGGACTGGGTTTGGAGGAGGATACAGCCCGTGGTACGTAGGAGCTAAGTAATAAATGGGCTTGAGAGCAAAATAGGGTTTTTGGAATTTCCTATTGTCAACTCAATTATTCTTGATCATTTCGTTCGGAATGCTGCTGAACCTCACAACCGCTCCGCACGCACGCGACGCGGCTGCCGACACTCAACACACTGGTAAATTTGAAATATTAATTTTCCCGCCAATTTTCAGTGTGTTGAGTGGGAGGTCACCGCGTCGCGTGCGTGCGGAGCGGCTGTGTGGTTGAGCAGCCGTCCGAACGCAATGATCAAGAATAATTGAGTTGACAATAAAAGAACGTATGAGACGAGAAAGTGTGCTCTTTTTTGAAAAATCCTAGAATCGATTTGAATTGAGTATTTCTCTCAAGTTACATACGCTGCAGTGTTCCGATCCGGATCGATAAATAGCAACTTTTACTATTTTTCTAGAACTTAAAAATTGCGGTCTATTTTTTTTTAAAAACCCCCGTAAGAAACAAATTGTTTGATGATCAGAAAAAAACGGTTTAAAAACACATAAATGTATTACATAGCTTGTTTGGAAGAGAATTTTACGCTGATAAAGAAATTGTTTACAAAAACTGCTAAGCAGCAGCTTGAGCATGAGTTTTTCAAGCTGATAGTCTGGAAAATTTGCAAAAAAATCGAAGAGTACGACAACTTCAAAATTTTACGCCGCAATTTTTAATTTAAACCAAGTTGCAGCTTTTCAGATTTTGAGCTTGAAAATATCAAGCTCAAACTTCTGGCAAACAGTTGCTGAAAACGATTCCTTCATCAGCGTAACATATTTCCTTTAAAATTATCTATATCTCAATGAAAAAAGCCAGAAACGTTCTAGAAAATAGTAAAACGCGTATTCTGAAAAAAAAAATCACAAAAAATAAATTTCCTGATTTTTCAGCACCCATTGTCGAGCAGACTCATCTCCCATTTTGGGCCGGTACACCACTCGACGCTTATTCCATACAGAGTTATTGTCAAGATAAAAATTTCTGGCCGCTCGTTTTGCGGAGTGTCGTTGGGAATTTACTCACAACGCGACCGCTACGCGCAAGACCAACTGAGAAATTTGAATTTGAGCGCGTTGCGGTCGCGCTGCGAGTAAATTACCAACGACACTCCGCAAAACGAGCGGCCAGAAATTATTATCTTGACAATATCCGATCACAATTTTGGCTGGAAATTTAACAGACGCGTTTATTGAAATGAACACCATTGAGAGAGGACTACTTCTTAATAAGTTTGAAATTTACAAATACCCGGTGAGGAAATATTTATTCAATATTTTTGTAAATTTGCTTTTTTTTAGAATCATTGTGATATGTGCAACGAGGATATCAAAACAGGAAAGAATACAATTTATCATATTTTGTCGGAGAAACACATCCTTAATGTAATATTTTTATAAAAATTAAAAAATATATATATATAATTATTGATTTTTACAGCACATCCGATCTGGAAAAACGTTCACAGTTGAGGATGATTATATGCCTGTTCGGATGATGTTCGAACGTGTGAAAAAAGGAGCTGTTAAAGCGCATACTCTTACATTTCCATTATATCCAAGAAGTTATGAAGCAGCATGTACTAGATTCCGTACCACATATGAAGATTCGAAAGTTGAAGATGTGGAAAATATCCGTTTTCCAAAGGTGACTGTTGTGTGTCCTTCGCGTACCCAAATTCAACGTCAGGACTTTGAACTTCCACGAATTCTTCACAAAAAAATAATGGTTTCGGATGGTGTTCAACGTAGTGAAGAAACGACCCATATGGTGAACCCATATGGTGAAACACCGCCATATTCAATGATTGACAATAAGCCTTATCCGAGAAAAAAGCCAACGGGATGAGTAGTTTTCATCGAATACGATTTTTTTTGATTTTGTTTCTGTTGTTTGATTTTTTTGTTTGGTATTCAAGTATTTTCTAGAAATTCCTTTTTTTTTATTTTGATAATCTAAAACGCTTGTTATTAGAGCGCACTTAAAACATTGAATTTCGATACTTATATTTAAAACCGGTAATACTTTAAAGGAGGACTTTACGGAGCTAATGAATGTGTCTGGGATGAAAATAGACCTCATGCTCATTCCAAATATGTTTCTAAAATTTTCTGAAACCACCTAGAAGCCGAGAAAATGAGCTTCAAAACAATGGCCTAGAAAAAGTTGGCCTAGCTTTTTCCTATGAGCTTTTTTCGTGGTTTTATTAATCAATATTTATGGGTAATACTTCATTAGTCAATTTTAAATTACGTTTATTCATTTTTCCGGATTCTTCATGTAATAATGGCCGCGGACTAGTTTTTTTAAGTGTCAACCGGCGAAAACTAGTCCGCAGGCATGAAAAATCCAAAAAAAAACATTTAAAAAAGGACTAATATAAATATTCTCCATAAATATTTATTAATAATACCACACAAAAAGCTCATAGGAAAAAGTTCGGCCAGGTGGCCCCTTTTTCTAGGCCATTGTTTTGAAGCTCGTTTTCTCGGCTTCTAGGTGGTTTTAGAAAATTTTGGAAAGAGAATTAAGTCTATTTTCATCCTAACTACATTTTTAAACTCTGTAAAGTCCTCCTTTAAGTGCATTTTCTAATACTCTCAATCTAAAACTACCAAACTAAGTATTTTGTTAAAATCATTTTTTGTTGGGCCATCAGAATTGTTTTTCTTTTTGTTACTTTTGTTGTTTAAAAATCACACAAATGATTTTCTGAGCCACACTTTCATCCACTTGATTAATTTTCAAAATTTTCACAAGCTCGTTATTTATTATTTTCAACCCTTTATTTTAATTGTATAATAAAACTAATAAACCGAAATGTTTCAGCACATTTTTCGGGTCTCCATCAACACCGAAATACATGTCGTTCTTATCAGTGTTGGAGGGGATTAATTCGAAAAATGAAAAGAGGGAAAAAAAGCGATGCGTTGAAAAACCTGCAATGTGTTTTGAGCATCGCGGAAATTCTTGGAATTCTTTCGATGAGAGAGGGGACAAAGGGTGTCCCATGGCGTGGTGTGTATTCGAACGCCTCGTTTCGAATTTCATCATTGGAATTTGGTGTTTTGGTTAAAGGAAGGGTATAATTATTAGGAAATGAGGACTTTGTCCCATTTTTTGGAGTACACTAGCAGTTCCAGCTGGAAGTATTGTAGATGGCAAAAAAACACTTAGATTATACTTTTTTTGTTATTATTTTTCATAAGAATGTGTTTTTCAAATCAAGATTCTCAAATTTCATCGGGGTAAGGAATAAGAACGATGAAATTTGAGCAAAATAATGTGTTTTGATTTGATTTTTTCATTAAAAATATATGTTCAAAAATTAATTTGTATTTTTATATGATTGGAGGACTTTACGGAGATAATAAATGTAGCTTAAATGAAAATAGACTTCATTCTCATTCAAAATCAGTTTTTAAAATTTTCTAAAACCACCTAGAAGCCGAGAAAATGAGCTTCAAAACAATGGCCTAGAAAAAGTGAGAAAACTAGTCCGTAGGCATGAAAAATCCAACAAAGGACTAATTTAAAGGCAGCTTGTCAGTTAACACGACCCAAATTTAAGGCGAAAACTAAATATTCGAATGGGGGATCGAGATAACAATAACAATATGTTGCCAAATTCAAATAATTGTGTTTCGCGCCAATTCCGACCGCGTTGCACGGACACCAACCGCGTCGCACGGACACGCGCGCATTCAAATTTTTAATTTTGCAACTTTGGACGGCTGCTATGACGCGTATATTTATCGGTGTGATTTCGCATAAATTGCATTGTACTAATTAGAGAACGCTCTAATTTTTGAAATTAAAATCAGGTAGGGTCAAATTAGCTGAACAGCTGTCTTTAAGCATTTTTGTTTTCCTGGCTAGAACATTTTAAAAATAGATTTGGAATGAGAATGAAGTCTATTTCCATCCTAACTACATTTTTAAACTCTGTAAAGTCCTCCTTTAACTGGAAGATTTAAAAAAAAACGGAAAAAATATTGTCATGTGTTAAAGGCATTGTCCAAGTTTATTGAAATTTTAAAGACAGTGTCCGAGTTTATTTTATGAATCAGTATTTCTCTGATACATCTGATTTTCTCATTTGGAAAATATAATTTAGTTCATTAGCGTTTAAAGCCATTCCTGAATTAATGAAAAAAAAACGAAATCTATAAATTTTTTCAAAAATATTTGTTACGCTTAAAGACAATATCTCACCTAACATATATAACATTTTTATAAGTTTTTAAATACTGTGTCAAAAAGAGCAACTTTGCAAAAAGTATTTGTCAATCTGGTATTTGTCAAGGGTATTTTGTACCACGTCATGAAAAAATGGCAAAAAAAGGAAGTTCCAAACTTTTTTTGACGTAACTCATAATTTTTCCTCAAAGGCGATCGTTAGGGGACCCATAAAGCACCTTAATTGAAAATAGACCTTATACCCATTCCAAACATGTTTTTAAAATTTTCTAAAACCACCTAGAACCCGAGAAAATGAGCTTCAAAACAATGGCCTAGAAAACGGTTAAAAACTAGTCCGCGAACATGAAGAATCCAGAAAAATGAAATTTATGGAGAATGCTTAAATTGGTCCATTTTAAATTATATATTTTCATTTTTCTGGATTCTTCATGTTCGCGGACTAGTTTTTGACCGTTTTCTAGGCCATTGTTTTGAAGCTCATTTTCTCGGCTTCTAGGTGGTTTTAGACGATTTTAAAAACAGATTTGGAATGAGAACAAAGTCTATTTTCATCCCAGTGTAACTATGAAAGTCCCCCTTTAAAAATTTCATTGGAATACAATGTCGTTATTTAATTGGATATAAATCTCACGCAGTAAAAGTTGCTTTAAAGACAATGGGTTAAAAAAAATCAAAATCTAGAGAAGGTAAATTTTAAAAAAGGACTTCAACAAAATAATTATGATGTACATAAACTTCTGGGGTCCATTTTTCTGCGAGCTTGAAAGATAAACGACCTATACCTTTTAAACTAATTACTGTAGTTTATTTTTCTAATTTTTCGAACATTTCAAAACTTGAAAATGTATCTAAGAGCAAAAATTGAGAAAAATAGAAAAACTAAGCCCTGTCCTAACTTTTGCAAAAACAACAACTAGTTCCTTGAAAATTAGAAAAATCATGAAATTTGAGCTTAAAGGTAGATGCCCACTAAATTTGGAAGACATTTTAAAATGTTCAGAAGTTGATGCTGATTACGAATATATATTTAAAATTGCTCAAAACTTTCTAGTTCTCGAGTTATGTGCCTTTAAACACAAAAAATGGCCTTAAAGGTAGGTGTTCACTAAATTCTGAAAGGGATCTCAACTTGTTGGAAATTTCATGCTGATTACGAATATATATTTAAATTTGCTCAAAACTTTCTAGTTCTCGAGTTATGCGCCTTTAAACACAAAAAATGGTCTTAAAGGTAAGTGTTCATTAAATTTTGAAAGTGTCACAAATTGTGCGGAATTTTATCAAAGGTATTTCAGTTTTTCACCCAGGAATTCTGGAAAATGTTGAAATTCTAGAAAATCCGCGAAATTCAAAAAAAATGCGCCCCAATGAGAAATTTAAGGAACTGTGCAATAGAGCGCACTTGTGTAACAGAGCGCGCATCACCCTTTCACTCCAAGCTTCTTCTAAGTTTAATTAATGACACACTCTCTTTAAACGATGACATCAATCATGTTTCTTCCTAAAATCAACTTTTTTTGATAATATGTATTAATAATTGCAACCTTTCGCCAGTTTCCGGAGCTCCTCCGTAAAGTTCCGCTCCTTAGTCAATAAACATCCTTCCCCCCTCCCACTTATTCGAAAAAATAAATATTATTTAAGAACCATGAAGCCTTGGAAAAAACGTATATATATTTTTAAATCTGAAATCCAATACCTTAAGGTCATTGGGGGATTTTCGTTTTTTTTTTCAATAAATATACGTATATATAAATTCTCCGTCATTTGTCCACTTTCAAAAATACCTCAAATTCTTTCACTCTTCCTTATCATTTCCTTCTGACCAAATGATTCTTTTTTTTTGTCAAAAAGATGGGCGGTACGTTTCAAAATATTACTGTATGTATGTATTAGTTCACATTTTGTTGCCCGAGTGTCTATATCTATAAATATTTTATATTTTTCGCGATAAATTCTATTAAATTACTTCCTCCGTGCACAACAAAAAAATACACAAGTTGGAATTTTTGGAATTTGTATTTTATATATTATTTAGAAAAAAAAGGTTTTTGACAGTTGAAGAATAAAAAATATATGGGCTTTTAAAGTCATCGTTTTTGTTGTATCAGTGATTTTTTCCTTGCGATATCATTTTGAACACATTTTCTGAACTTTGATTCAAAACCCAAGTTTAACTCTTTTTTTCTTATTGTACCGAGTATTTTTGTACGCGTCGCGGTTGCATCCTTCATTAATTTTATCATCATTATTTGGGCTAGAAACCTCTGTTTGTTATTATTTTTGAAGATCTCTGGATAGTTCACGAGAACTACAAATATATATTTTCTTTAAAAATCTTGAAATTCATATTTTTCTCAACTTAAAGCAATTTTTTGGGATTTTCTAGCATCGTTGGCAACATTAGCATCATTATAAATGAAATTTTGAAAAAAGTGGTATCCTGTCTTTAAGAAGCAAAATTTTTTACCTGCGATTTTTTATTCGAGATCTAGCTCATTAGAAAGAGCTCAACCTGGAGGTCAGGATACTGCAAATTTTAGCTTCTAATATGCACAATGGAGCGAGTTATTGCATCTCAAAATCTTAAATTTCAGCAAAATTTTAACTTTAAAGAGCCGTAACTTGGCTTAGGCTCAATATTTCTGGATGAAAATTTCAGGAATACACTGTTATACTGTTTTTAATTAATTTACCAAATTTGAGCAAAATTCGTCAATATGTTTTGAAACCGGTATATTTTTTGGGAAAAAGTGATTTTTTTTAAATTTACGAAATTTGCTCAAATTTGGTACATCGATTTAAAAAATTGTCACTATAAGTTTGGTAAAATGATACCCTTTTATTCCAAGCTTGAGACAAGTTATAGCCCTTCAAAGTTCAAATTTTGTCAAAATTTCAGATTTTGAAACGCTATAACTCTCTCATTTTTGCATATTAGAAGCTAAAATTTACAGTTTCTGAATCACCAGTCCGAGCTCTTTCTAATGAGCTAGATATCGTATAAAACGCAGAACTAAAAAATTTGACTTTTTAAAGACAGTGTGTCACAAATTTGAAATCCGATAAAAATTCAATTTTTGATTGTTCCCTTCACTGAAAATGAATAATTTACAAATTAGAAAGCATAAAATGTCGCCATTTTAAAATTTTTTTTCAAAAACTCCGAATTTCGAAATTTATACGTCATTTCCTGACCTTCCACTTTATTTTATTATTTTCCATTTTTTCCAGACAATGAAACTTCTTTTAATATTCTCACTCTGTGGCCTAATTTCCATCGTTCTCTCAAAACCCGTCTACGGACCAATAGGTGTTGCGGAAAAGCATCAAATCAAGGAGATGCTAGATAATGAGAGGTAAATTTTTATGTTTCAATTTCTTCTTCTTTTTTTAACCTTATGACTCAAACAAGGATGTAGTTTTAACACACCACGTGCTTTTTCATCCTGAAAAATATTTTTCAATGTAATTTCTTTTTACAACAAACCAAAAATGCGAGTACGTACACAACAACTCAAATTTATCGAATGTTCACATCATTTTAGCAAATTATCATTTTTATGATCGTTTGACTTCTGTTTTTACATTGGTTTTACCTGGTTATCATATCAAAAAAGACATTTTCAAAATTCCTCGGTGGAAATGTGCATGTTGTCACTGAAAATGACGAGCAAACTGCATATTTAGTGTGGTTATTCGATAAATTTTCTTTTAAAACAGCTACAGTACTCTTTAAAGGAACATACCGCTTTTAGAATTGCAAAAATATTAAAAAAACACTTATTTTACAAAAAACCGCTAGAAAAATTTAAATTTAATATGTAAAAATTAAGGAATAAGTAGAAAAAAACTAGAAATTAAAAATATGTGCGAAAAAATCACCAAAACGCCACAAAAACAAATTTTTTAAAATTTTCGCAAAACGTTATGTTCCTTTAAACGGATTACGGTAGTTTTTTCTCATTTATCCCATTTTCGACAATTTTTAAACTTAAAAATGTTTTTTAAAGCCAAAAATTGAGAAAAAGGGGTAAAAATTAGATCCTGGCCTAACTTTTGCAAACAAAAACTAGTTCCCGACGGGTGGATTTTCTTGAATACTCATTTTTCACGGTGTTTTTCGTGTTTCTTCCAAAAACTCGGCAAAACATTAAAATTTTTAAAAATTGGCTCCAGAGAGAAATTGAAGGAATTGTGCAATAGAGCGCAATTTGAATTTAAAAAAATCATAAAGCCAAAAATCCCAAAAATTTTTTAAATATTAATCAAAAGTTCAAAGTCGAAACCATCATTAAAAATATATTTTTAGGAGTATAGGCACTAATCCGCCTTACTTGGTTGTTTCATTAATCATCTTTTTTCGTCCACTTTTTGATAAAGAAACAAATATTACATTTTTAAAGAAATTTCAAAGTCCAATTCTTCATTCCGACGTGTTTTTTTCCCATTGAAAGTTCTTTGAATCCGCTTATAAAAAAAAATTCCATCAACGAAGCACTTGATTTTTTGTGTTTTGGAAGTGAAGTGATCAGAAAAAATTCCTTCTAGCAAGAAAAATTGCACCTTGAACATGTTTTTTCAATGAAAGATTAGAAACACTAAGCGGATTAATTAGGAATAGACGTTGACCTGAAAGAAAAACGGAAAAATTTGAAGAGACAGGGAAAAGAAATAAAATAAAACAAAATAAATTCCAGAAAATCACTCGAACTTCTTCGAGAGGAAGAAGAACTTCTGGAAAAGGTCGTCGAGACCTTGAGCAGAGAAATCGAGGAGAAGGAGACGAGGGTTGAGGAATTGAAATGTAAGTTGACATTTGAGATGGAAAAATGGGAAAAAATGAGTGGCAATGTG
Organism: Caenorhabditis virilis; assembly: GCA_964036255.1. Taxonomy (NCBI): domain Eukaryota; kingdom Metazoa; phylum Nematoda; class Chromadorea; order Rhabditida; family Rhabditidae; genus Caenorhabditis; species Caenorhabditis virilis. The sequence goes on along the minus strand of OZ038417.1, from coordinate 4,087,857 downwards.
TCTCTAAGGCCATTTTACGTATGAACACATACCTTTAAGGCCACTTTTGCGTTTAAAGGCCCATAACTCGAGAACCAGAAAGTTTTGAGCAGTTTTAAATATATACCCGTAATCAGCATCAAATTCCGAACAATTTGAGACAGTTTCTAAATTTAGTGAACACTTACCTTTAAGGACATTTTTGTGTTTAAAGGCGCATAACTCTCGAACTAAAAAGTTTTGAGCAATTTTAAATATATATCCGTAATCAGCATCAAATTCTGAATAATTCCTGATACTTTCAAAATTTAGTGAACACATACCTTTAAGACCATTTTTGTGTTTTAAAGGCGCATAACTCGAGAACTAAAAAGTTTTGAGCAATTTTAAATATATATTCGTAATCAGCATGAAATTCCCAACAAGTCGAGACACTTTCAGAATTTAGTGAACATATACCTTTAAGGTCATTTTTGTGTTTAAAGGCGTATAACTCTCGAACTAGAAAGTTTTGAGCAATTCTGAATATATATTCGTAATCAGCATCAAATTTTGAACATTTTGAGATGTCTTCCAAATTTAGTGAGCATCTACCTTTAAGCTCAAATTTCATGATTTTTCTAAATTTAAATTTTCGAATATTTTTGTTACAAGAAAAACGTCCACTGTTTCTGAAATTCGACTACAAACATCAAAAACTCTTGAAAATGACCGCTCGCGCTTAATCTGCGCTTAAATCAACAATCTGGCGTTATTCTTTCATAAATTTAGTGAAAAGTCACGATTTTTTCGCATTTTTGTTTCATTTTACGAACTGTCACTCACATGGCCTCAAAATAATCACCAACTAAACAATATTTCAATGAAATACTCTGCAAAAACCCCAATTTTTCAACATTTCTCATTTCCAGCACTCACCAACGGCCGTCAAATCGTTGAAAACATTCTCGAAGACTATCGCCGGAATTTCGGCGCCAATAACTCACAATTCCGTCCCGGATGATCAACAAAAATCACATGAAAAAAAGATCCAATAGAAAAAATGCATAAAGAAAATCGATTGATTATGATGATGATGACACATGTTTTGAGAAATCGTACGGGTTCGATTCCCCCCCCCCCCAATTCCGGCCATAATTTCAAGAACATTTTTCAACTTAATTTATATATCTATATATGTCCCAAATTGTTGTTTGTTTATATAAATATGATTTTTTGCTCTATATTTAAAACTTCTATTCCAAAAACAAATAAAAATAACAAAAATGAAGAAGTACTCGAATTACCAAAGAGTCTTAACATCAAAAATTTCGCGAGCCTTATGACGTGGATTTTCGTTGCATTCGACGTGCATTCGACCGTTGACGCGGATGAAGAAGCAACTGCGGCAGCGGAGTTTCAGACGGGATTTTACCTGAAAATTGAGATGGATTTAACAAAAACTGTGGAATTTTAGACTTTTTTGGAATTTTGAACAGATTGGGGTATTGAAAATATAATTTTTAATGAGGTAAATGGTTATACTGTGCGTTTTTGACGTTAATTGGCTTAATCCAACGAGCTTACGTTGGATAGAACTTCATAAACTGAAGAAAAAGGTTCTGAGCATGGTCTTTAGGCTCAAAATCTGAAAATTCGTATTCAAGAGCTATAACTTGATTTAAAATCGATAATTTGGGATAAAAATAAGAATTTGGAACCAGTATTTCAAAAAATACGTACCAAATCTTCTCAAATTTCAAAAATTGACTAAAAATATTCCAAATTCAATTTATTCACATTTTTATCCATTTCTATCAAATTTGAGCCAAGTTATAGCATTCTACAGTAGATATTTTCTAGTTTATGGTGAATTATTCTAAAAATTTAATTTTAAAAAAAAACTTTTTTGAAATTTTGCAGATCGGAAATTCAGAAATCAAAGAAAAAACGTAGAATAAACGTAAAATGAACTAAAAATTGGGAAAAAATCGGGAAAAGTTTGAAAAACGCAGTTTTCGCTGAAATCCAGCAAATAGAGCTCACCAAGTGAGAAAGAACCGTTTTTTTTACAAAAAGGCCTCTGAGCATGATTTTTTTGAGCTCAAATTTCGAAAATTCGACCTTTTGACGAGTTTGGCTCAAAAATTGATAAAAAATGGATTGTAGGAAATCAGAATTCGAACATTCAAGTTATAGCATTCTACAGTAGATATTTTCTAGTTTATGGTGAATTATTCTAAAAATTTAAATTTTGCAGATCGGAAATTCAGAAATCAAAGAATGATTTTTTTGAGCTCAAATTTCGAAAATTCGACCTTTTGACGAGTTTGGCTCAAAAATTGATAAAAAATGGATTGTAGGAAATCAGAATTCGAACATTCAAGTTATAGCATTCTACAGTAGATATTTTCTAGTTTATGGTGAATTATTCTAAAAATTTAAATTTTGCAGATCGGAAATTCAGAAATCAAAGAATGATTTTTTTGAGCTCAAATTTCGAAAATTCGACCTTTTGACGAGTTTGGCTCAAAAATTGATAAAAAATGGATTGTAGGAAATCAGAATTCGAACATTCTTCGGTGTGTAAAATTCAAAATGTGATTTTCTCAAATTACCACTTATTTCTATCGATTTTGAGCCAAGTTAAAGCTCTTCAAAGTTCGAATTTCGTCAATTTTCAGCATTTAGTTCAGAAAAATGATGCTCAGTTGCTTATTTAGCAGTTTTTGAGAACTCCGGATTGAGATTTATCCAATAATATGTTTTATAATATTGAGCAAGCTTATTTTTTCGAAAAACTGATTTTCAAACCTATTTTGCCAATGGGAAATGTTCTTTTTCTCGAAATCACTGAATTCTCCCATATGCAAATCCTAGAAGGCTATTTTTGTTTCTTGGAAGGGTACGTTTAGTGGAAAATGTTCTTAGAAAAGCCATAGTGTTCCAGACATTCTTAAAAGGTTCAAAAATTATTTAAATTTCTTATTTATAAAACTTTTTTTTAGAAAAATTTCACCAACAACTCGAACCTGCGTAAAATCTCTCTCTTCAACATCATTTTGCTCCCTCAAATTTATAAATAGAATTTGACGAGAATTTTATACATGTTTATTTGTTTATCAGACAACATATTTGCTTCTGGTGTGATGACAATACATATTGCTATTTAAAATAATATTTTCAAAATATAACTCGATTTTATATCAATTTTGATAATAATATGTTTCAAAACCCGTTATTTGAATCTTTGAGAACAATTTTTCGGGTAAATCAATGAAGGACACGAAGAAAATTTATATTTTTATAATTTCTAGTTTACTACACAGCAAATTTACTAAAAATTACCTTAAATCCAGCGGCTTCTTGAACCATTGGGTTTCTGACAGCTAACAATCCTCGAATCACCGAATTTCCTTGTGCAACAGTTCTACCCAAAATTCCCGACATTTTGTCTGTAAAATGTATTTTTAATTTGATGAATTTAAGAGAAAAAACGGGTAAAAGGGAGAAAAAGTCTAAAAAGTAATGAAACACCGGCAGAAATACAAATAAATGACCGAGAAATGGGGCGGTGTGCGTTTTCTCGTCCAATATGTGTTTCTCTTCCATCGAGTACTTGTTCAAGAGGAGTACAGTAGAAATCTTGTTTTTGTGAAGAGACTCGCAAAACAGGATCGAGGATGTGCCTTTGAATATATTGGATACTGTATTTTTTCAATTTTTGTCAATTTTTTTTTGCGTTTTATCGATTTTCCTTGTTTTTTTGGCAATTTCATGGATTTTTTCATTTTTAGATAAAAATACGGTTTAAAATTGTATAACAATACGCGTTTTTCATCAAATTTCTAAATGAAATTCCGTCATTATTCCAAAATTTCCCCTTGAAATTATCCATGTTGTCATCTTCTCGTTTTCCGATCACAAACACGAGACAACCTTCGCACCGTTGTCCAGGCAAAAGAGATAACCTTGGAAAATTGCAATTCTTATTCGCTTTGTCGGACGTGCCTCCCTTTTTCGTCATCGACCAATAAAAAATCATGATTTCCGTTGTTTACAATCGATAAAAACGTCTTTTGATTGATTTTTTCAAGGATTTAGATTATTATTTTTTTCAAAAAAAAAAAGCCATTTCTTATTGCAAAATTAAAAACGGTCATACATCAATGCTCGATTATCTTTCGCTTTTTTCTTTATCAAAGAAAAAATGAAAACAAACATCAACAATCATTGTAAAGAGTGGCCAAAACTACAGAATACAACCAAAACCAAAAAATTCGTCAAACTCTTCGTCTTTTTCCAATCCCCACGTGGTCTCATCGACTGTGTGAGTGTCTAAATATTTGGCCACTTCTCAAAAATAGAAATGTACAATGGTGATGGTGGACCAATGTTCAGTTTTCTCGGAAATTTCACGGTTTCTCTCATTTTCCGCACTGATCTGCATCGGAAAAAGGTCATTTAGAAGACGTGGCCGCGCCGTCTTATCATTTATTCGGTTTTCATTCTTTTTTTCTTTTTGTACTTTCTCAATAATTGAAAATGATTGATTTATGTTCATCGAACAGTTTGCAGTTGGAAGGAATTCTGTAAGAATGTTTTTATTTGGCATTTTTGTCGTTCTATCTAATTTTGAACCTGTTGCAATTATTTCCAGACTTGAAATAATGTAGTTCGGAACTAGAAATACTCAGAATCTTTCGGGGGGTTCCATCATGACCGCCCTAATTGAGTCTTTCAACCGGTCGTACCTATTTAGACCCCTTTAAACATGTTTTCTTATTGTTATGTCGAATTATTGATGTTTTTTCGAAAAATATAAATATTTTTTGTTTTTTAAATACTTTTTTGAAATTATTCAAATATCGGAAATTTAGAAACCCTAGAATAAACGTAAAATGAACTAAAAACTAAGAAAAATGCGGAAAACCCCATTTTCTGCTGAAACCTAGCTTTTTGGGCCCCTTTAAACATGTTTTCTTATGGTAAAGCATGTTATTTCTACATAATGTTGAAATACTTGTTTTTCAGAGCAAAATAAGTTCAATTTTTCAGAATTTTTGCAAAAATGCTAAAAATTCTGGCTCTTTAGAGTTTTTGGAGTGTTTTTGATCTAGATCAATCGATAGATCTAACTTTGGAGAGTTAAAAACTATTTATTTTTCAAAAACTGCTAAAGAGGCTACTAGGCGTGACTTTTTTCGAGCTCAAAATCATCAAAACTTGAACTTTGAAGAGCTGTAACTTGGCTAGAAATCGGTAGAAATGAGTGGGAATTTGAGAAAATCATAATTCGAACATTCTTAAGCGATCTGTAAAATTCGAGAAAATTTGGTTGAAATTTTTGAAATTAGTTTTTCTCAAAAAAGTTTCAATCAAATTTTCTCGAATTTTACCATCCATCAACGAAGAATGTTCGAATTGTGATTTCCTAAAATAAATTTCTATCAATTTTGAGCCAAGCTCTTAAAAGTTCGAATTTTGACGATTTTGAGCTCAAAAAATCATGCTCAGAGGCCAATTTAATAGTTTTTTGAAAAGCAATAGTTTTTAACTTTCCAAAATTAGATCTATCGATTGATCTAGACTCGAAAACACTTCAAAAACTCTAAAGAGAAAGAATTTTTGGCCTTTTTTGCAAATATTCTGAAAAATTGCACTTATTTTGCTCTGAAAAACAGGAATCTCAGTTTTACGTATTAATAACATGCTTTACAATAAGAACACATGTTTAAAGGGGCCAAAAAAGATAGGTTTCAGCAGAATATGCGTTTTTTCCGCTTTTTCTTAATTTGTAGCTAATTTGATGCTTATTCTACGGTTTTCTTTGATTTCCTAATTTCCGATATTTGAATAACTTCAAGAAAGTCTTTAAAAACAAAAATATTTACATTTTTAGAAAAAAAATCAATAATTCCCCATAAACTTGAAAATGTCTATAGACGTCAAGAATAAGAATCTAGTTCCAAAACTATTTTGTTGTTTTTATTCTATTCCGACACCCCCCGTTGCATTATTTCCCCCCTTTTTTTCTCACTATACCATTTTCGGTCACTATGGTTAGATTCATTGTTCATTGTTCAATAAAACTCACACCACTTTTGAAAAAATTTGATTTTTCCGTCGTTTTTTCGTTGTTTAAATGAAACTTTGAAAATTTTTGTTATCAATAGTTTAAATTTGGGGCTTTTTTCGTCAAAACCATTTCAAAATTTATCAGTTTGACGGAGAAATTGTTTGTTTTTTGCATATAGTTTAGCTAATTTTTTGTTTTCGACGTATTTATGCCGGGAAAATCGATTAAAATTGTTTTTTGCGGAATTTTTAATGAAAACCTGTTTTTTTTTGTTTTAAAATGTTCGTTTTAATAGAGAATTTGTTGAAAAACAATGCAACCATCATGTTATGTCTTAAAAAACAGTTAAAATTTAGTGAAAATGGGAAAAAGGTGTTTCTAATCAAATTTTTAAAGAAAAAAGTTGTTTCGTTGGTCATGAGTGCCTGGGAAACGTACGCTGGAGTCGTTTTTTGGGAAATTAGAGTGGAATCCAATTTTCTCATAAATTTAATTATTTTCTGAAAGAAATCCGTTTTAAGATCCACTTGGTTCGTAGTTGGTTTTCTCAATTGATCTATATAGACAAAATTGTTTTCACGGAAATTGGCCATGTGTACATTAACTCAAATATAATGAGCCCTGTATGATCTCGTTGAGCAAATATCAATACATCAAAAATCACGTCATTTTTGCAAAGTGATATTTAAGGACGGTTGAGAATCATTGTTTCGGTGATTTCGATCCAATGAGATCCGCAAGTTTTTGATTAGTGTTTGGAAAAGTTTGATTTTTCGAAAAAATGCCTTTAAGTTGAGTTTTTATTCGTTTTCCAAATGTTCAAGACATTTTTCAGAACATGCTCTGAAATTTATGAAAGTAAAAATTTCGTCTAGAGTTCGTTGATTCTCTTCATTATTCAATGACCCAGCACCCGCAATGAAGTTATTTTCAACTCAAATATTCACGATCATCGTGTTATGAGGGATTCTCAACCCCACTGACGCCCGCGCGCACGCGACGCGGCTGCCGACACTCAACACAATGGAAAAGTTGAAAATTCGTTTTCCAGTGTGTTGGGTGTCAGCAGCCGCGTCGCGTGCGCGCGGAGCGTCAGTGCGGTTAAGCAGCATTCAAAACGCAATGATCGAGAATATTTGAGTTGACAAATACAGCCAAAAATAGTGTATTTGGCCTAGAAATCCAAATTTCGGTAGACTGCCTTTCTTCGAAAATGTCTTCATTCGATTTTTTTCGAATTTTAAGGCCCATTTTTCAGTTTCAGCATTTAAAATAATCCAAAACTATCAGCTTTTCGCCAGAATCCGGATTTCATAGTATCGATTAGAGTAAGTAGAGTCTGCGTCTATTTCTTTAAATTTGAAGGAGGGATGACTTTACTCATTTTGCAAGTGGTGTTCAATAGATCTAAAATTCAAATTTAGATACCGAAACAGTGAAAAATTTGTAAAAAACAAAACGAGGAATGCTCAAAAACGGGCACCCGGAATTGAAATTTGCTCAAAAGTTCGCTCCCGGGTGCCGTTTCGAGTTTTTTGCAGTTTTTCTCCAAATTTTTTTGGTTTATTGTATTGTCAAGCGGATTTTTCTAGGCCGCTCGTTTTCGGCTGCTCCACTGATAGGCGACGCGACCGCAACGCGCTCAAATTCAAATGTCTCAGTTGGTATCACGTGTCGCGGTCGCGACGCCTTTGTTGTTGAAAAAAAAGAAATGAACATTCAACTTGACAATATGAAAGCTAGAAAAAGAGTCAATGCTCCTTTAATTGGTATTTTATTTATTGCCAACCCAATTATTCTTGATCATTGCGTTCGGAAGGCTGCTCAACCTCACACCCGCTCCGCACGCACGCGACGCTGTGACCTCCCACTCAAAACACTGAAATATTGGCGGGAAAATGAAATTTTCAAATTTTTTCAGTGTGTTGAATGTCGGCAGCCGCGTCGCGTGCGTGCGGAGCGGCTGTGAGGTTGAGCAGCCTTCCGAACGCATTGAACAAGAATAATTGAGTTGACAATACTGACAGCCAGTCTTTTATCATTACCCATAAAATTTTTGAAAAAACTGACTCTTTTCTTCCAAGTTCTCAATCTTGCAAGTGAAAAGCTACCGAAAATGTGTTTTTTTAAACAATAAAAACAAATCCCGTGCTTTTTTCTTTCATTAAAACCTAGAACCTAGTAGCCATTTATCACCCCTCAAGAAAACCAAAAAACAAAAAGGTCGCTTGAAAATTCTACTCAAAGAAGCTCAAAATTTGAATATATTGCTCTCACCCTACCCACGTATTCGTACTCGTCACATCTTCTTCTTCTTCAACTTTTTGTTGTCCAAATAAGCCAAAGATTGGAAAAAGATTCACTTTTTGCGAGCTTCTTCTAACTCGCCACACTTTTTTTGTTTGTTTGTTTGGTTTTTTTGTGCGTTTCAAGCTAAACAACATCTCTTTCTCTCTCTATGCTCACATGTTCGTCATCGCCATGCGCTCCATTTCGTTTTTTCATCCCTTAGCGAAGAAAAAAAATATAGATATATGAAAAATTCAGTTTTTTTCTCGTTTTCCAGAAGAAGGAGCCACTCTCTCCTGAGGCGTATTCATCACTTTGAAAGGGAATCTCTACGAAAAGTGGTTTTTGTTTTTGAGAAGAAGAAGAAGAAGAAATGAGCTCCGTTCAACCAGCACCGGGAACGAAGTGAGTTTTTTTTAGAAACTTTTTAGGAAAATGAGCTGGGATTAGGAAAATCGAGAATTTTGCCTTGTTTTCCAGACCACTCTCTTATTGGGGACAATATGGACCGTCGGAGAAGACGGTACGAGGAATTGTGATTGGGGGGATTACTGGTGGAATTGAGATTTGTATCACGTTTCCGACGGAATATGTTAAGACCCAATTGCAGTTGGATGAACGATCGGCTACACCGAAATATAAGGTGAGTTGGGTTGAGAGGTGTTTAACTAGAGCTGGGAAATCTGAAAATTCAGAATTTTAGCTTCAAAATGCACTAAAAGTCATAATATTGCATCAATTTTTGAAAACTGCTCGTTTTCAAGGATTTTGATGCTGAAAATCTGACAATTCAGAATTTCAGCTTCAAAATGCACTAAAGGCCATAATTTTGCATTGATTTTCGAAAAAGTTACAATTTTTTGAAAACTGCTCGTTTTGACGGATTTTGATGCTAAAAATTTGAAAACTCAGAATTTTAGCTTCAAAATGCACTAAAGGCCATAATATTGCATTGATTTTCGAAAAAGTTACAATTTTTTGAAAACTGCTCGTTTTGACGGATTTTGATGCTTAAAATTTGAAAACTCAGAATTTTAGCTTCAAAATGCACTAAAGGTCATAAAATTGCACCAATTTTTGAAAAAGTTATCATCTTTTGCAAATTTTTCTCTAAAAATGTTCAATTTTCTGATTTTGATCGATTTTTGGTAGATGTTAAAGCTGACAATCTGATAATTTAGATTTTCAGCCTTAAAATGAAAAAATTGCACCAATTGGCGAAAAAGTTAAAATTTTTTGGAAAATGGGGTTTCAAAAATTGTAAAATCCTAATTTTTTTAAATTATAACTTTTTTTTTTTGAAAATCGAACCAATTTCCTGTAATTTGGAGAATTTTAAAGCTGAAAATCTGGAAATTCAGAATTTCAGCTACAAAATGCACCAAATTTCAGGAAATTGGATCAATTTTCGGAAAAGTTACAATTAAATGGGGTTTTAAAGATTTTTCATGCTTATTATTTTTATAAGATTATTGATTTTTTGAAAATTGTTAGTTTTGATGGATTTTAATGCTGAAAATCTGGAAATTTAGAATTTCAGCCACAAAATGCGCTAAATTTCAGGAATCTTGATAATTTTTCGGAAAAATTAAAACTTTATGAAAATTAGGGGTTTCAAACCATTTTTGATCCAATTTCGATTATTTATTTTTTGCAAATTTCATGGAAAAAATTGAAATTCGAAAAAACTGACACTATAATCGGACTTTGTTGCAAAAATTATTGAAAGTTAGTCAAAATTTGATTTTAAAACAAATTTTTGAAATTATTTTTCAGTTTTTGGATATAAAATTGAGCATAGTAAAACTAGATATTAAAAATTTTCATAAATTTATTAAAAATTAGAAAAAACGTGTAGGAATTTTGATTTTTCGATAGTTTTTGTTAGGTTAATCGATTCTAGTAGTTAAAAAATATGTTTCTTAGCGTTTAATGAAGATTTTCCATATTTTTTCCATTATTTTCGAAAAATATCACATATTTCCATTTCATTCTTGAAATTTGAGATCTCACGAGCTCATTCCTCAAAAACGCTTTTAAAATCTAGAAGAATTGTCCAAAAACATCCGCAATTTTTGATTTTTAGAAATTTTGGTTCTAAACTAGAATTATGTGCATTTTTTAATTAGTTTTAGGTTTTTCGACACTCTAAGCTCATAAAAAGGAGTTTTCATGCTTAAAGACAAGGTATCACTATATTTTAAGCCGTCTGGACTAAGAGTTGTTCGACGTCCTGTCAGGGATAGACCAGGATCTTGATTTTGACGAATTTTCAAATTTTAGCATCCTAAGAAACGTTTTTCAATGAAAATCATTAAAATTCTAGGGACCAATCGACTGTGTGAAACAAACCGTCAAAGGACATGGAGTTTCCGGACTGTATAGAGGGCTTTCGGTTCTTCTCTACGGATCAATCCCGAAATCATCCTTCAGGTATCAAAAATCTCGCAGAAACCCTAATAAATAACATAATTATAGATTCGGAACATTCGAATTCTTGAAATCGAAAGCAGCCGACGAACGAGGAAACCTGACGCCGGTGATGCGTTTGTTGTGCGGTTTGGGTGCCGGTTTGTCGGAAGCGGTGTTCGCCGTCACACCGATGGAAACTGTCAAAGTGAAATTCATTCACGATCAAGGATTGGCACAGCCGAAATATAAGGGATTTGTGCATGGAGTTGGAAGTATTGTTCGCGCTGAAGGACTCGGCGGAATTTATAAAGGAGTGACGGCAACGATGGCCAAGCAAGGATCTAATCAGGCTATTCGATTCTTTGTTATGGAGACTTTGAAGGTAAACAAAAAGTTATTTGGATTTTTTTAGAAGTTTAAATTATGCGCAGGAAATTATGCACATAAATGTTGTTAAAGGCAGGGTGTCAGTTATTTTTATCCCATATGGATTTAATCGTGAAAATCTTTCAAAAAACATATTTTTTTATAAAGGATCCCTTTTAATTCCTGTAAGAGAACTTAATTTAACACTTATTAAACAGAATTAACAAAGTTGAGCAAAAAAACGCTGAAAATCCAACAAAAATGGAATAAATTTTGAAAAAACACAAAAAATTCAAAGTTCCGCACGCGATGACACCCTGTCTTTAAGAAATTGACTGCTAATCAGTGGAGCGCACATGAAAATCCATAAAACACAGTAATTTAAAATTTTGGCGATATTTTTAGCTGACACCCTGTCTTTAAGTAGATCTGAAATTCAGTATTTTGAAAATTTGCAAAAAAAAACGTATTTCGAAAGGGGCATCGAATTTTGGTCTCGAAAACGTAAGCCAAGTTCGATTCCGGGTGCCCTTTTCTAGTTTTTTGCAAATTTTTTCACATATAAAATTGAATTTCAGATTTTTAGAAATTTAGAAGCTTCTAGAACCTGCATATAGTCCTAATTTAACATAAATGTCGTTTTTTAAAGGATTGGTACCGCGGTGGTGACAACACGACACCAATCTCAAAACCACTTGTTGGATTGATGGGAGCTGTTGCAGGAGCTGCGTCGGTTTATGGAAATACACCAATCGACGTGGTGAAGACTAGAATGCAAGGTCTTGAAGCGCACAAGTATAAGAATACACTGGATTGTGCGTTGCAGATTTGGAGGAATGAGGGATTCTTTGCGTACGTTTTTTAGTCGTTGAAGGTTTTTAGTGTTGGTTTTGGAGAACGAATTTCAAAAGTTTTAGGACTTACATTTCCAGCCAGTTTCAGAAAAGTTCTGAAAATCTGGATTTTTTAAAGAAGTTTAGAATTTTCTCATTATTTGGACTGGGTTTTCAGCAAATTTTATAAATTATTTAAAAACCGGAACGTTTAAATCTGTTCGAATTTTTGAAAAAAAGTACAACAGGAAATTTGAACAGGAAATATTGATATTTTTAAAAATAAGTGGAACACTGTCTTTAAGATGCGTCATGTTGTTTTTCTGTGTGATTTGTAAACAAAACGCCGTTTTTCTCTCCAAATTTCAATTTTTTCCATGAGGAAAACACATCTGGTAACCTAATTTGCATAATTGGGGGTTAAACAGCACGTATTCCGGAATATTTAGTGGGTGCATCGTAATTAGTACTTAGTGGCTTAGTTTACTCAATTACAGCTGAAAATGCGACTTTTTTTTGAATCCAATGACCCCGAAATACTGAAAATCTTTGAGAAAACTTTGGTTTTTAGAAAATAACCCCTTGTTTTTTTAAAAGCCGAAAAGTGATGAAGAATTTAATGAAATGCAATTTTTTCAGTCTTATTTTGAAGTTATGTTCTGAAATTGAATACCAGATTCGAAATTATATTCGAAATAAGCTTTTAATTGCGCTTTGAACAATTTTTTCTCCATTTTTCTCGAATTATTTATGAAAATTTTAATAAGTGGGGCACTGTCTTTAAGATTCGTGAAATTAGAATACGATGAATAAAAATCTGAAGTATGATCTCGATGGGACTTATACTTGGGAACCAACTGAAGGTTTTTATAACAAAAACCAGAAGCTTCTAAATTAAGTGGCACCTTCTCTTTAAGAAATTATATGGCACCCTGTCTTTAAGACATAGTTGGGATAGTGCTCTTTTTTGGTAGTACCCCCCTTAACTTTTTTTCAGAAAAGCTTTTGATTCGAACCAAAAACCATTTTTGTGCAAGAAATAGTCGCTGAAAACATGTACCCCCTTAACATTTTTCAACTTTTAAAGTTTTCCCCCCTTAACTCTCAATTTTTGAAATAACACTATCCCACCTATGCTTTAAGAAATTAGATGGCACCTTGTTTAAGAAATTATATGGAACCTTCTCTTTAAGAAATTAGATGGAACCCTGTCTTTAAGAATTTAGATGGCACCTTGTCTTTAAGAATTTAGATGGCACCCTGTCTTTAAGAAATTAGATTACACCCTGTCTTTAAGAATTTAGATGACACCATCTATTTAAGAAAGTAGATGACATCCTGTCTTTAAGAATTTAGATGGCACTCTGTCTTTAAGAATTTAGATGGCACCCTGTTTTTAATAATTTAGATTTTAGGCACACTGATCTTAAGTTTCGAAATTATTGAATTTTGCCCAAATATGTACTCCCACTCGTGAAACCAGTAAAATTCTAAAAAACACAACTTTCCCCCAAAAATGCACAATTTTCCAGCTTCTACAAAGGAACCGTTCCACGATTGTCACGCGTGTGTCTCGACGTCGGTATCACCTTCATGATCTATGATTCGATTATCGAAATGTTGGACAAATATTGGAAGAAAAATTAGATTTTTTTCAGAAAAAAAACGCATGTTTAAAGCTCCCCCCATAGGTTTTTATTGTACTGCTAGATGTAAATATTTTTTTGTTTTTTTCTCTCTATGTCTCTTACTCTCTCTCTCTCTCTCACACTGATTCGCTTCTTCTCTCGTCCCCTTAAAATTTATACAACTTGTTCTGTGATATTATATGTCGAATTGTTTTCAGAAAATTTCTTTTAAAAAAACATTCTATATTTTATTAAAAATTTAGAAAAATTCTGAGATTTTGTAAAGGGATACAATAAAGGGGGAGGGGTTGGGGGGAGTGGGAAATAAACTCGTAATGCAAAAGAAGACAAAAAAACTAAAAAGAAAAAGAATAAGAATTTACAAATGTTCTGGATGGTTACGAAGACACTCAACCAGTGATTCCGGCTTCATTTCACCTTTGCAGATTTTGTGAACAGCTGTGAAGAGTGGGAATCTGGAAGAAATTATCGATTTTTGAGCTTTTTCCAGCTTTTGGGGCTGAAAATCTGAAAATTCAGAATTTCAGCTTCAAAATGTACCAAAAATCATAGAAATTGGGGAATTCGACATTTTTTGAGCCAAAATTTCAAAATCTGTTTAATTTTTCGGAAATTGATTAAATTTCATGACATTTAATGCATTTTCAAGGTGAAAATCTGAATTTTCAGAATTTCGGCTTCAAAATGCGCCAAAAGATACAAAAAATTGAATTTTCGAAAAAATTTGAAACTTTGTTGGAAATTTGTGCAATTTCATGAACTTTGATGCATTTTTTAAAGCTTAAAATCAGAATTTTCCAGATTTTAAAAATTTCAGGCCTAAATTTGACTTTTATCGATTTTTCTTTCAATTTTGTAAAATTTACAGAGTTTTCATGCTGAAATTCTGAAAATTCACAATTTCAGCTTCAAAATGCACCAAAATTCATAGAAATTGAGAACTTTTCAAAAAAGGTGCACTCCTTTCAAAATTGTGGTCTGGAAAAAATGCATTTTATTTTTCGGACTCTGAAAACTTTGAATTTTTGGAAAAATTTGGAGTTTTTAAATTTTTGAGCTTAATTTTCAAATTATCTCAACTTTTTCGAACATTTCTCAATTTCTATAAAGTTTAGTGCGTTTTGAAGCTGAAAATTTGAAAATTCCCAATTTCAGCTTCAAAATGCACCAAAATTCATAGGAATTGAGAAATTTTCAAAAAATGTACAATATTACGCGAATTAGACCCCAAATTTTGAAAACCCCAAATTTTCACAAAATTTTCAGGGTCCGAGAAAGAAAATTGTTTTTTTTTTTGAAATTTTGACAAAAGCGCAAATTTTGAGAACAAAATAATGAAACTAGAATTTTTTTAAAAATCCACTTTGTCGAAAATTTCGAAGAATCCCTTTAAAACTTTTCTTGAACGTGATTTTTGTGAAAAATTCTTGTTATCATCGAAAATTTGCAAAATCACATGTTGATAAACAAAAATCTCGCGATTATTTCCAAAAAAACTCATAAAACTTCCAACAACAAAAAAAAGAAACTCACTTGGCGGTAAGATTCGTCTTCTCCATCATCAAATAAACCTCCTCCGCTGTCAATGGACCTTGTGCACTTTGTCCGTTCAAGAGTTCCTTTTCAACTTCGGCCAATGGTTTTCCAGTTTTGACGAACGCTTCGCACACTTTTCGGTTTCTTCCTCCATAGCATGTGGTGATCAAATCAGCGATTCCGCACGATTCGAAGAATGTTTGGAGATTTGATCCAGGGTAGTAGTGTTCAACAAACTGCAAAAAATCGGGATTGAAAATTATTCAAATTTACAAATTTTCAGAGAAAAAAACGTTTTTTATTTAGAAAAAATAGGATTGAAAAATATTTGCAACCCCCTATTTTCAAATAATTACAACTCTTTCGAAAATTGATCAAATTTCTTGAAATATGGCGCTTCTTGAAGCAAAAATTGTAAATTTTCAGATTTCTAGCTTCCAGATTCACTAAATTTCATAGAAATTGAGAAATTTTCGAAAAAGTTAAAATCTTTTGAAAATTCGGGTTAAAACATTTCAAGACCTCAAATATCGAAACGTGTTTATAAAATTTGGTGAATTTCGAAGCTGAAATTTTCAATTTTAAGATTTATAGCTTCAAAATGTGCCAAACTTTATAAAAATCGAAAAAGGTTACAATATCGGGTTAAAAAATTTTAAATTCACGAAATTCAAAACGATTTTATAAAATTTGGTGCATTTTAAATCTAAAATTCTGAATTTCCAGATATTGAGCTTCAAAATGCACCAAAAACCATAAAAAAGAGACATTTTTGAAAATTCTGGCCAAAAAATTCAAAATTCACGAAAATTCAAAACGATCTTATAAAATTTGGGGTATTTCGAAGCTGAAATTCTGAATTTTCAGATTTTAAGCTAAAAAATGCATGAAATTACACGAATTTTCAAAAAAATTATAGATTTTTAAAAATTTAGTGCATTTTGTCGCTGGAATTCTGAAAATTTAGAATTTCAGTTATAAAATGCACAAAATTCAATGAAATTGGATCAATTGTCGAAAAAATTAAACATATTTTGAAAATTAAGCTCAAAAAATTCTCAATTTCTCAATTTCTAAAATTTTGGGGGCGTTTTGTAGCTAAACATCTGGATTTTCAGATTTCTATTTTTAAAATGCATCAGTTTTTGAAAAACCAATAAACTTCAGAACGTTACATTTTAAAATTTCATGTAGTAACAAAAAATCAATAATTTTCGCCAAAAGCACTTTAAAACTTCAATTTTCACTTATTAAAGGGACTCTTTACTGTTTTTGGGTTTCTATTCCTTTTTCACCGAATCCCTTCTTTAAACACCCTCTCACCTTTGTTGTCTCCATAAGACCAAGTCGAATAACCGCCGCCTTTGTATTATCTCCATATCCCAATCCATCAGTAAACCCAGCGGCACATGCGACAACATTCTTCAGCGCTCCACAAAGTTCGACAGTATGCGCGTCTTCGACAACATTAATACGGAAGTGATCAGTATGGAACAATTTCTTCAAAATCGGCCCATCGATCGCCTTTCTCTTGCATCCAATTGTCGCCTCGCAGAAGTTGTCATTCGCCACTTCTGGCGCCAAATTCGCTCCCATCAGTACGCTGACTTCAATTTTAAGAATCTCTTTAATCTCCTCCGAAATCAGCTTCAATCCACCCTTCTTTTCAGTAGAAACTCCCTGAAATTCCAATTTTAATAAGAAAAACCAATTTCAATTGTTTTCAAACATTGTTAAATAAAGAAAAATAGGCATTTGGGTAATTTTAAAACATTTTCCGAACGGGAGGCATGCTAAAGCAAAATATAAATATAAATCATAACCAAAACTGAAATAAGAAGCTAGTTCTTTCTCTATACCTCTTCTAGCTGAGATTTGTCGAATGAAATACCCTAAATTTTAACAAAAACACTACAAAATATCCCTACTTGATAGTTTTTCACAACTTCTCTCACCTTGATCAATGAAATCGCTTGCGCATCGGCTGGCACTTTTCCAACCAATTTCTCGCAAATTCCTGGAAGAAAAATGCGTTTTGAAAATTTCACCCAACTCGGATACTACCTTTAACAAATTGATGTGGGACCACAAAGACCAAAATATTTGATCCAATGCATGATTCGACCAAATCTGTGACTGCCACCTGCAAATCCGTTTTTCTTATCAAAACATCAACAAAACCTTGTCTAGGCTACAGATTTTCTAATCTCGGCTACAGAACAACATGTAGCCGCTAGTGTAGCCTTATCAAAAAATCTGACCTTCAGTTTTTTTTTTCAAAATGTGATAAATACATAATAAAACAATAAAAAACATACCACATTTGTTGGAAGAATCTTTCCTGGGAGATATTTCACATTCTCATGACGGGTATTAATCACTTCTGACAATTTTTCACCATTGACAATTTCTTCGAAAACCTGAAACAAATAAAATATTGGAAAAAAACACTGTTGAGCTAGTAAAAGCCCTCCTTTAACAAAAAAATGCAATTTCTAGGCCATATTTACAAAAACAGGTCAAAAATGGTGTAAGAGCCCCTTTTCGAATAGTGCTACCATCCAAAAACGGAAAATGTTGCAAACAGTATTCTGAAACATTGAAAAAAGCGAAAAATTCTGTTTAAACCAGCTTTTTTCGCTTTTTTACAAATTTCTGCATAAATTTCATCTTCTCAAGCTCAAATTTCGGAAAATTACAGATAAACTTAAATTTTTTTTAAATCCGGGCTTTTATCTTATTCCAAAGCAGCCAAATTTCAGCAAAACCCAATTTTTTTGAGAAATATCCCTTTAAGTTGAAAATTTCTTATATATCCCCGACAAAATTCGAAAAACGCTAAAATCCAATTTTGAAATTCGATTTTCTCACTTTTTATATACCCAAAAAAAGCACATTTTGAGCCAACAAATCAAGTTAATCGATAATTACATGAAAACACACTTTTCAGACAGGATTTCTGGAAAATTTCGGTAAAATTGAAGCCATATTCTAAAATTCGGTATTTTCAATTCTCATCTTCCACGATTTTTCACCAAAAATAGTCTCAAATGTATAAAAACACGGCCTAGACCATTTAAAACCTAGACAAATTCGAAAAACTCTAAAACCCAATTTTAAAATTCTATTTTCTCACTTATTTTCCACTTTTTAGTCAAGTGAAAAGGAACCCTTTTTGAGTAGAGTTTAAAATTCTGCAAAAATCTAGGTGGCCATCGATTTTTTGCAAAAACGTTAAAAATTATATTGAAATCTCTATTTTTCAGTGTTTATATCCCCAAAAAAACAATTTTTGAGCCTAAAAATCAAGGTAATCGATAATTACAGGAAAATACATTTTTCATGCGCGTTTTCAGTAGGATTTTTTGAAAATTCCGGTAAAATTGAAGCCAGATTCTTCAAAAATCGATATTTTCAATTCTAATCTTGAAAAATTCGAATTTTCCGCGATTTTTAACCAAAAAATGGTCTCAAAACATCCAAACATGGCCTAGAAACCGCCAACCCATTAAAAACCCATTTCTAAGAAAATCCTCACTTACCCACATACGAACTTCCGGGTCAAATGTATCCGGATAACTCTTGGTGGTGTTTCCAACAATTCTCGCAATTGCGGACCCCCTAAAAATATCGATTTTTTCTAAACTCAAAAAAAACTACCAACCAATTTCCAGAACCAATAATTGTGACCTTCTTTGGACTCATTGTTATGCTTGTAGAACCGAAATATCGATAAATTGAACCGATCTGCAAAATTTTCAATAAAAAAAACTTGTAAAATACGAAAAAACGAATGTTTTGACAAAAAAACACGTTTTTTGGGTAAACGCCCCCTTTTTATACAATCAAATAGAGAGATTTAGACGCAGGGATGAAAAGGAAAAAAAAGCCAACTACTTACTAGTTTTTTATATATAAATTGATAAGATAATTGTCAATTATCGAGTAATTTACCAAAAAAAGTGGAATAGTTGCTATTTGCAGCATCAGAGACCACACATAGACTGAAAATTGCAAAAAAACGCGTGCTCCAATGAAGCAAACATCACATTTTATGCATTTTTTAGTGTTTTAGCGGTTGTAATATTATTCGGGAGATTATTTTTCCATTCTGAACGTGTGAAGTCGAAAAAATCGAATTTTTTCAACTAATCGTATCGAAAAAAAATGTTCTACGCCTCGTTTTTAGTGAATTTTTAAGAATTTTAGGTCTCGCAGCGAAAAACAAACTTATCAAAGCTCATTTTTTCGTTTCGAGGCCTAAAGATCCTCAAAATTCACAGAAAACTTGTAGAAAACGTCTTTTTCTAGAAAAAATGGAAGGTAAAACATGTAATTTTGACATTTGTGGTCGAAATGTGTTTATCAACTGGGTCTTACAGCGAAAAACATAGTTTTCCGCAAAACTTGTGTGTTCCAACGGACCAAAATTGCGTTTTTTTCTGCATTTTGAGCGTTTTGTGGGAATTATTACTCTTTTCCGAACTTGTTAGGTCAAAAAACAGCAATTTTCAAATATAATTTATTGAAAAATGTGTTTCAACTCATTGAATAAGGTCTCGCATCGAAAAGAAGTGCTTTGACTTTATCGGACCTTGTCAAACCCCATTTTTTAGTTGCAAGACCTATCAAAAACCATTTTTCCAACAAATTTCAGTAAAAACGCGAATTTTTAAGCTTATCAGCTCCCGAATTCCCAAAAAAACGCCCAATATGAAAAAAATGCGATTTTTGTTTCGTTGGAGCATACAATTGTGAAAATAACATGGTGTTTCGTTGCAAGACCCACTAGAACAACAAATCTCGACCAAAAATGGCAAAAACACTTTGTCTCGAAAATTTTCAACGAAAAAAACTATCTTTTCAACTGATAAATCGACGGAAAAATAATGCTACACACCAACTGCCGGGTAAAGAGCAACGGGGGACAAAACAACCAGAGAAAAGGGATATTTTCGCACAAACTAAAATTGATCGAGCGAAAAACTTCTAGTCTAAATAAATGTAGTCGATTTCACCCCCCTCGACCCTTTTATAATAACGAAATCAATTTGTAGGCGGGGTCGAAAGATAACGCTCATTATAGATATGGTTTCTAAAGATAGCAGTGATTTTTGAAGAAAAGATGGGGGGAAACACGTCATTGTGTTCTAGAACTACTCGTTTGTTTAGGGGTGGTGAAGAGAATGAAGAAGAAGATTGTTCACGTGATAAACACGTGGGAAAATGTGGCAAAAAGTGTTCACGGAAAGAAAACTACTGTGTGTAGGTTTTTTTTGGATAATCCTGCGTCCCAACACAAAGTGACTATAACTTTCACACAAAAGAAAAAAAAAACAAGATGTTATCAAAGGTGTGCTCTCCCACAACATACAAAGATTCTACAATTGTACATAAAACAAAAATTATAAGACTACAAGTGAAGATTGATCTGAAGCGATAAATAATTGAGCAATTTGGGAGCCGACTTTGTTTCGGTGAGGTTTGAGACGTATTACAACCATTTTCTGGCGGATTAGGATGATTTTTTGATTTCTCGAACAAATAATGCACGAATTGACACAGATTTTAAAGGCGGACATTACAGAACTTATAAAATACGCTAAAACACATAAAAATGATATATTGATGTTATAAATGGGTTTAAAACATTGTTTTTAATTCGTGGAAGAAAAAAAACATAAAAAACGAGCTACTGCGGAAGAGTTTCAGTTTCTAGTCCGCGATAGTTTGGGTTCCTAGGCCACCTAATAAAATTGTGCACTTTTATTCGTGTTTATTTGTTTTTTTTGCATTTAAAATTTATATATCGGTTTTTCATATTAAATGCAAAAAAAAAACAAATAAACATGAATATAAATTAACAAATTTCATAGGTGGCCTAGGAATCCAAACTATCGCGGACTAGAAACCGAAACTCTTCCGGGGTGGACATTTTTTCCGTTTGTTCTTCCATGAATTAAAAAATTTTTTAAACCCATTTATAACATATATGTCATTTTTATGAGTTTTAACGTAATTTATAAGCTCTGTAATCCTCTCCTCTAAAAAACAATTTTTGGAGCATGAAACCACTATGCTATTTTCAACTCAAACATTCTTGATCATAGCGTTTAGAGGGCTGCTCAACCTCACTGACGCTCCGCACACACGTGACGCGGTGGCCGACACTCAACCAAAAAAAAATTGGAAAATTCAGTTTCCCGCCAATTTTCCAGTGTTGAGTGTCGACCACCGCGTCGCCTGCGTGCAGAGTGTCGGTACGGTTGAGCAGACTTTAAAACGCAATAATCTCGAATATTTTAGTTGATAATAACAAATGACTTCTTCTAATTCATAACATGAACAATGCTGAACGATAACCAAGAACCTATGACGAAAAAGATCAGAAACAATCCAAAAAATGATGTTTTGAACTTCCGAACGTCTTTTGCGCTGTTATTTCTCTATTTTTAGAAGTTGCCGAACAAGTTTAGAAGAGAAATCAATGCGTTATTTTTTAGGGTGTGTACTACCGACCGATCCCGTCAGAAGGGCTCAGAAATGGTTTTGAAGTGAATAAAGCAAACATTTTAAAACTACGAAATAAGAAAAAAATTTTAAAATCTAATACAAACATTTCCGAAGAAAACTAGTCCACCAAAGGTTGGTTTTCTAGGCCATTTATCTTTATGACCTAGAAAACCAAATTTCCGCGGATCAATCTCCGAAAATGTCTATATTCGCTTTTTTCAATTATTATTTATTTTTTAGACTTAAATTATAAATATGTGGATCCGAAAACCATTTCTGGGCGCCAGGGAGCTTTTCTACGAAAAATAATATCTGGGGCACTGTCTTTAAGGCTCTTGAAACCAGAAAACAATTCGAAACTCATTTCTGAGATTTTGGGATCCCCCGCCTTCATTTTTTTAGGCGAAACATTAAAAATCACAAAAATTAAGCTTTAAAAACAGCAATATAGTAATAATTATATATTTTGAAAGCAGTAATGTCAGTATTGCGGCTAATGGACCCCTCTATCGCTATTTTAAAACTTATTAACATGACAACAGAGACGACATGAACTCTGATGAAAAAATAATCAAAATTCAACGAAATTTCAAGATAAAAATCACTTTGAAAAAGCACAAGATTGATCAATGCTGCCTGTTTTAAACCAAAAAAATTTCTTCGCAATTTTTATCAATTGCATCAGAGTCTGTCATTCGAGGCCAATCTTTAAAAGTTGTCCACTCTCTCTCTCTCAAGTGTCTTTTCTCAAAGTACAAGTACACACTCCTCGAAATCACGTGGATACTTACCCAACTATCTGCAGAATCAGCATTCATTGACATAATGAATATAAGAACCTTTTATTTAGAAAACCTTGTCTTTAAACTGATAGGATCTTTATTTATACTGTTCTTTTATCTGCCTGAGGGATTATCACAAGGCGCTTTGTTTTTTTGAAAAAAACAACCGTGTTTAAAATTAAAATCAGTGGAAATCATGTGAAAATCTCGTGAACTATCTTTTTTGAGGCGATTTTTATTGATCACTGATAGTGGTTGATAGCACAAGTGTCATGTTTTTGATGTGTATTGGATTATATTTTTAGTTCTGGGGGGGGGGGGGGGGGAGATAAGTTAAATGACGTTTTGGAAGGTGTACCAAATTGTAAATTAGTAGATCGTATCAAGAACCTGACAGGGGAAGTACACTTTGATCTTTTTTTGGATTTTATTGATCTTTATATTTATTAAAAGCTGAAATTTTACTTTTTCGAAATTTTAACCTCAAAACGGTCTAGAACTTGAAAAATATGAGGTTTCAACGAGAAATATCAAAAAATCGATAAAAATATCTATTTTACTACTTTTCACAAAAATTTTTCAATTTTTATGAATTTGGTATTTTCCTAAAGCTAAAAATTCGAATTTTTCGAAATTTTAGAAAGAAATCGATAAAAGTGTGCATTCTTCTTCTATTTTTGAGTACCAAATTGTAAATCGGACCAAAAAACTGACAGGGAAGTACACTTTGATAAATTTTTCACCTAACTTTTGGATTTTTGTGAATTTTATATCAATCAAAAGCTGAAATTTTGTTTTTTCGAAATTTTAGCTTCAAAATGGTCTAGAACTTGAAAAATACGAAGTTTCAACGAAAAATATCTTAAAAATCGATTAAAAAAGGCTAATTTATACCTTTCCAAGAAAATTTTCTATTTTTATGAATTTTATATTTTCCTAAAGCTAAAAAATTGAATTTTTCGAAATTTTAGCCCTAAAATGGCTAGAACCTTCAAAAATATGAGGTTTAAACGAAATATCGAAAAATATCCAATTTTCGATACTTTATAAGTTTCCCAAAATCTCAAATCTCGGAAAAAACTTCTAAAAACCAAAGAAAAACGTTGGAAACATCCTTCACCATCGAAAGAACTAGAAAAGTTTTTCTTGTTTTCTATTGCTTATCTAGGAAAAAATCGATAAAAAGTTCTTCTTCTATTTTTGAAAAATTCAGTGCAAAAATAGTTTTGAAAACGAGTTGTTGTTATTTTTTCACAGGTTCTTTCCATATTTTCGTGTCTTTGTATTGTAAACTTAAATATTCTTGACCATTGCGTTTTGAGGGATGCTTCACCTCACTGACGCTCCGCACGCACACGACGCGGCTGCCGACACTCAACACACTGGAAAATTCGCGGGAAAATTAATTAAAAAATTTTCCAGTGAGTGTCGGCAGCCGCGTGCGTGCGTGCGGAGCGTCAGTGAGGTTGAGCAGCCCTCAAAACGCAGTGATCAAGAATATTTGTTTTGACAATACAAGAACAGGAAAAGACGGTATATGTCCCTTTGAAAACTGTAGAATTACAATAGAGCGCACATCCGTTTTGAATAATCCAACAACACATTAAGCTGAAAACTTCCATAACACTCACTCTACTCAACATGAATCGCTAAACCCTCGCACTCCTTTCGACTCCTAAATTAATCACGTCTCTTAACAAAAAAGGGTGAAGAAGAATGGAAGTTCTGTAAAAGAAAACAAATTCTACAAATTAAGTAGAAACAAAAAAGAACCAACTAATGGATATAAAAAAATACTCACAGTCTCACTCACAAACTCAAGGAGAGAACAACGAAACTGGAGAAAGAAGAGTGGAGAAATTTTCTATGTATGCGCGGTGCAGACATTGAAAGGAACAGAGGTTCCCTTAGAGCAGACGAAAGAAAAGAAGAGGACGGAAAAAAACAGAAAATACTAACTGCGAATGATGAAAACGAAGCAGCATGCGAAGCGCGGAGTTTATAGGACCATAACATATACTTCTGAGCCAACAACTCTTTATTCAGCTGCCGTTTTGGGATATATGTGACAAAATAAGCATTTTATACAATTTTGTGTCATTTTGATTTTATTTATTCAATGTGGATTTTAATTAAATTTTTCAAAGTTTCTTTTCATTAAAAATGTGTTTCTTTTTTTGCAGGGTAGAATTTTTTCTTCCATTTTGAAAGGTTGCCATTGTGTCCTTTTACTATTTTATAGCGAAAAGCGACATTCTTGTTGGGAAAAGGTGAAAAACTGGAAAAAAGAAAATAAAAATAAATGTATACGGTAGACAAAAAAGTTCACAAAATTACAACGGTGTTTGCAGAAATTGTCTACCGTACCTCAAAAAAATTTTTATTTATTTAATTGTTATAGGTTTTTCAAAAAATCCTCGTATTAATTCTAATGTCATTTTCTCAAGTTTATAATAAATTTTTTTTAAAAACTAATAAACGCTACGAAGCACCTTTCCAACGAGACTCTCAGCCTATCCTCATCATTTATTTCTTTCCACGAAAAAAATAAACGATGCGTCAGACGACTAAATTTTCATAACAAATGTTTTTTTTTCTCAACCAACGTTTTGTACGATTTATTATATATTTCTGTTGTCATGTAAAGCTTGTAGTTTTTTTTCTTTCTAAAAGGCCTTGTCGTAAAAAAAATGATGGTCAATACGTGTAACTCCGATTTCCGCCTGTTTTTCGCAATTCCTATAGCATATGCTCACTTTTCTCGACGTTTTGGAACAAAGGGATAACTCCCGAGCGTTTTTTCTCGTTTGATGAAAACGTTGCCATGCTTGTTTCCAAGCGATTCGGTTGTGAAAAGAGTCGGGTCAATTAGTATACGTTCTATTCACTTTTTTTGCACTTTTTGAATATAAACTTCAAAATTCCAATTTTTACAGATGCGTCTCATAGGTTTATTGTTATTTGTTGCTAGTTTATCCGAATGCCATCAATTTGATCTCAGCAAGAAAACTGTTTATGCTATTAATTGTGGTAGGTATTTATTTACTTATTAAAAGCGCTAGTGGCGGAAAATCAATAATTTCCAGGTGGTGGAAGAACAATAGGCGCTTATGGTATAAAATACGAGGCAGATTATTTAAATGCCGGAACTCCTTCGGACCATGGAAGACACTTCATATTCCAAAATGCCAATCCAGCAGATATTCCAATCTATCAAACAGAACGATGGCATATGAATGATTTTGAGTATAAGTTCAAACTTGATGATGGTGACTATGTAGCAGTTTTGAAGTTTTCGGAAGTTTATTTTAGAAATTCTAGAGAAAAGGTAATAAATTAAAAGTTAAGTAAATTAAATACTTATTTAGATATTCAATGTGAACATCAATGAACAAGCAGTTGTTAAAAATCTAGACATATTCCATTCGGCCGGAGGTATCGGCTTGGCTTATGACGTTTACATCCCATTCGAAATACGTAAAGGAGAATTAACACTATTGAATCATATTGAAGAATTCGATGGTGAATTAAGAGTAGCATTTGTTAAAGGAAGGGTGGATAATCCAAAAGTTAACGCCATTGCTATTATTCGCGGAAAACTTGAAGACATGCCCCCGGTGCCGGAAAGGTTAGCTCCAGTATCATCAGGAGACGAGGATGAGTACGAAGATGAGGAGGATAGTTACTTTGCGCATACAACCTCGATTCCTGAAGAATATATCGGAGAGCGGCCTTCTTCACAAGAACCTCAACCAGAAGAATGGGAGAATTATGAGGTTCCGCAGGTTGCTGGAAATCCCTTCGAAGAGGTAGTCAAAGTAAGATTATACGCTTAATATAAATGTTGCTTAATCGCTCTGAAATTCAGTTTTATATACCTATGTGAAAAAAGCGTGCAAAAAAGTAGAAAGGGCACTCGGAATCGAACTTTGGTCTGAAAAACGTAAAATTTTCCAGCAAAGTGCGATTCCTGCTGTTCTTTTCTATTTTTTGTAAATTTTTTCACTTAGGAACATAAAATTGAATTTCAGATCGATTATGAGACATTTATAGTATGCGTATAGTCCTCCCCATCAATTTAAAAATTTGATCTTTAAAAAAACTCCATTTCCAGGAAAGCCACTTCACATTTATCGCAATCCTCGCAACAATCGTGGTCCTTTTCCCAGTTATCTATTTCGCAATGGCAAGAGGAGATAACTAGCATCATAATATCATTTTTCATGTAAATATAGCAACAAAAAATGCATGTGATTCGTTTCCCCCCAGAATATTTTTGTTCACTTCATACTATTCAACGAAAATATTCAAAAATCGGTATTTGTTATTTTTATGCGGTTCCAAACTGTAATTTAATTTATTTCTTAAAAAATAGTAATATGTTTAATAAAGTTAAATAGAGGTAAATTTTTATTTAAATACGTTATTATTAGTTTTTTCCCAACGCGGCCTAGAAATCCACCCAATGGCCTAGAAACCCAAATTCATATCCGTTTTCTAGTCCGCGGAGACGGAGGAGGAGGAAGAGCGTGCAACAACTCATCGATTTTGTAATAATTCCGTTTTGTAATGTTTTCGTGCCCGTGGACCCCGTTTTTACGAAAAAATTTAAGAAATCAATTTTCAGACTTGAAAAAATGTCTCGCAGATCGAGAAGTCGAAGTAGAACTCGATCTAGGTCACCGAAACGGGATAGAGAGGATCGGCGACGGAGAGAGGATAGAGAGAAGAGGAAAAAGGATAAGAAAAGGAGGTAATAATTTTATTGATCGGATTTATTGATTTATTAAATGATAAATTAAAAATTAACGTGAAATATTATTATGTTTTTTAAAATTTAATATTTCTCATTTTTAAAAATTGTTTTACAAGGTAAGTACCTTTCTGGCTGTTTTTATTGAAACATAGCTCATTTGAAGGAGAATTTTACGCTGCTAAAGGAACTGCTTTCAAAAACTGCTGAGCATGACTTTTTTCAAGCCCAAAATCTGAAAATTAGCAAAAAATCAAATTTTGATGAGCTGTAACTTGGCTCAAGCTCAGTTGCTCTGGATAAATCCTTATCAAAGATGTTGAGTTTGAGCCAAGTTACAGCTCTTTAAAATTCGATTTTTTTGCAAATTTCCAGACTTTGAGGATGAAAAAATGATGCTTAACAGTTTTTGAGAGCAGATCCAGTGCCAGCTTAAAATTCTCTACCAAATGAGCTATGTCTCATGAAAAACATCCTTTCTTGTGGTTTTTTGGAGCCCAGAGTCTGAAAATTTGGAAAAACTCTCAACTATGGTTAATATTGATGGATAAAACGTTCAGGAACTAGAATTGGGAATGATTTTTTAAAAATATTTCTAATTTTAAGGTTCTCAGGTTGTTATCCATCAATATTCAGTTTGAGCCAAGTTTTCCAAATTTTCAGTTTTTTTCAGCTCGAAAAAACCTAATAAAATAGGAAATAAGCTAAAAAATGATATTTAAAATTAGATACGTCTCAAATCTCACTATTGTCAACTCAATTATTTGATCATTGCGTTCGAAAGGCTGCTCAACCTCACAGCCGCTCCGCACGCACGCGACGCGGCGACCTCCCACTCAACACTGAAATATTGGCGGGAAAATTAATTATTCAAATTTTCCAGTGTGCTGAGTGTCGGCAGCCGCGTCGCGTTCGCGCGGAGCGGCTGTGAGGATTGGCAGCCTTCCGAACGCAATGATCAAGAATAATTAAGTTGACAATAAAACATGTCAATTTTTTAGTATTTATCAAATAAATTTGTTTTTTCGAATATTATTCAAAACACCCCCAATTTTCAGACGCCGCAGCTCATCGAATGAAGGATCAATAGACTCACATCAATTAGGAAGCATATTCCGAGAGGAGAGACGCAGAAGAGATCGTAGTAAGGAAAGAAGCTCACCGAAATATTCACCGCCACAAACGTCGTCGAATGTCGAATTGGTACCGTTTGATATCAATTCGTTGGATGATTCGGCGAAGAAATGGTTAGAGGAGAGGATTGTTGAACAGGTTGGTCGTTTTTTTTTTGAAATGGAAATGAGACGAGGAGAAGAAGTTCACGTATTTATTAAAAAGGAATAAGAAAATGAAAAAGGAGTAATTTTTCCCATTTTTCCTCCAATTTACCAGTTTTTTGCCTTTTTTCCAACATGAACACCCCCAAAAGGACCAGGAACACGAAATTAATATTGACAACAAAAAATTTATAACAAAATACATTCCTTTCCTTTATTTTTCGTTGTTTTTCGTCTTCTTTACACTTTTAATACATTTTATTCCTAAATAACCATAATTTTCTCATTTTATAATAAAATATTTGAGTTGACAATAAAAAATTGAGCGTGTCACCTAGAAATTTGGTATAAATTATCGATTTCTTTATTTTGGTGCCCTTTTTGTCCGAAAAATTGAAAAAAGTATTTTAGATGATCGATTTTTCGAAAAAACAGAAAAAAAAGATTTTTTAAAGTTAAAAATATTGGTGTTTAAGACGAACTCACCGAACTATTCATGTTTTCTTGAAAATTGCTGCTCTGGGCCTCCTCAGCAGAATTTTCAAGCAAACTGTTGAGAAACGTTGAAAAATCGAAATCGGCTGGGATTGTCTCATCAATTTCGGGGTTGTTAGAGTTTCTGGAAGCATTTTGGTATAAAGGAGGGTTTATAGGACGCGTACTAAATCCGAAACTGTTTTAAAAGGTTCTGAAACCAGTCGAGACACTTATTATTTTGCTTCCTATCGGATTCTTCGAGGGTAGGCCAAGTGTTTGGAGGCACAAGTGTTCGTGCGTTGAAAAAGTTAGGCCACGCACCCTGTAGAAGCGTTTAGCCTGAAGCAACACGATAAATAAAATTAAATCATTAAATGGGACATCGAATTCTACTTCGACTATTTTTTTCAACCATGGAAAATGCTTTATAAAAAAACGAACACATGTGCCTCCAAACACAAGGCCTACCCTCGATTCTTCACGTAATAATGCGCGCGGACTAGTTTTTCAAACTTTTTCTAGGCCATTGTTTTGAAGCGCGTTTTCTCGGCGTGTAGGTAGTTTTAAAAACATTTAAAAACAGATTTGGAATGAGAATGAGTTATGTTTTCATCACAACGGCGGCCAGAAATGTTTATCTTGACAATACCTTTGTACTGATGCACTTCCAATTGTCGACAGCCATGCAGAAAGCATGTCTGTTGCATTATCTGCATTTTTAAGTCTTGCTGCTGCTCGTTTTCGTGCCATGCAGAGACGTGTTCGCTCCCGACGTATTTTTAATTTTTCTTCCTCATCTGTTACAGTCACTTGAACTCTGGATGCTTTTTCAGCGGCTCGTTTTTGTCGCATACGCTCACGTTGTTTTTCCCGTCGCTTTCGAATTTTCTCCTCTTCATTAGATGTATTATCGATTGGAATTCTTGACGCCTTTTCGGCTTCTCGTCTCCGTGCCATCCGAAGTCTTCCTTGTTCCCTGCGCTTCTGAACTTTCTCCTCATTGGTTACAGTCACTTGAACTCTGGATGCTTTTTCAGCGGCTCGTTTCTGTCTCATACGCATGCGTTGTTTTTCCCTTCGCTTCCGAATTCTTTCCTCTTCATCTGTTACAGTCACTTGAACTCTTAAAGCCTTTTCAGCTTCTCGCTTCCGTGCCATCCGGAGCCTTTCCTGTTCCCGACGCTTTCGAACTTTCTCCTCATTGCTTATAGTCACCTGAACTCTGGATGCTTTTTCAGCTGCTCGTTTTTGTCTCATACGCAGACGTTGTTTTTCTCGACGTTTTTGGAGCAGTTCGTCGTGTTTTGTCGTTGGATCCCTATTTTAGAATTGTGTGAAATTAATATTTTAAATTTATAAAATTACTGTATGTTTTGAAGATCTTCTGGCATTCGGTCTATTTCTTGATGAATGGCACTCATAGTCAGTAAAAAAAAGTAAAATCAATAAATATTCGTCGCTTTGAAAAGGCTGCAGGAGTGTGTGTGTGAGTGTGTCTGTGTTGTTTGTTTTGTTCGCATTTTTCTGTTCGTATCCTATTTGACAACGTTTTGTTCGCTTTTCGCAACGACACTCCGCTGTTCATGGGTGTGTGTACCTGGCAAGACTCAAAAATAAAATTTTAAATGCGTACGGACATGGTAAAGGACATACCAACTTGCGAAAACAGTGCTGGAATCGAAACAGTAATGGGAAACTGGTTTTTATTCAATGTAACCCAAATTTTTGCAAAATTATGGATTTTTATAAATGTTAGTGCATTTTAAAGCTGAAATTTGGAATTTTCATGTTTTTCGGCTTGAAATGCAGAAAAATATGAAATTTTGAAATTTGTGCGTTTTAAAGACCCACAACTTCTTGGCAAAACTATGTATTTTTATAATTTTTTAAGCTGAATTTAAGAATGTTCAGGTTTTGAGCTTTAAATGCACCGAAATTTAACAACATTGGCAAAAAACTAGAGAAAGGGGAACATTTCATGGAAAGGGATTTAAAATATGCAATTTTTATAAATTTTAGTGCATTTTAAAGCTCTAACATAGAAAATTCAAAAAAAAAAAAGAAACCGGGAGCCGTAGAAATTGTGTAGAATTGAAAATGTTCAATTCTTAAATTTGAGGGACCCACAAATTGTTGACAAACTTTAGGATTTTCATAAATTTTAGTGCATTTTAAATCTGAAATTCAGAATTTTCAGCTTTTCAGCTTTAAAATGCACCGAAATTTGAAAAAATTAGCAAAAAACTAGAGAAAAGGGAACATTTCATAGAAAGGGATTCAAAATGGGCGCTTTTTATGTATTTTACTAGGGAAGTGCACTCTAGTGTACACGACTCTGAATTAAAGGTTTAGTGGAAATGAAAGGACCATAATACAATAATAAACTGTGAGAATAAAAATTCTCAATGCGGCGGTTTTCCTCACTAACCCACGTGTGACGTCATCACAGCCAAAACGCACAGTTGCAACAACAGTCATTTTTTAACAGCATGTAGCTTTGGAACCCCTGAACCAATTTTTATGTTTTATAGCTCATTAGAAGGAGAAAATATTTTTCTTTCAGAATATAACAGTATACATAGTTAAAAACAAAAAACTGTCAACCGAGAATCAAAAAAACTGAACGTGTTTTAGTGATATGCAGAAAAATGACCTATATTTTTTTTTTGAAACATAGAATTTTTTTGAATTTACGATTTTCGAATTCTACTGGATCACGTACGTATTACGGAAGTAAAGTTATGTGCGCTTGCCGTTGAGTTTAGAGAAATAAATAGCAAAAACAAATTTTTTTTCGTACTTTTCACTCATTATATGTAGTCTTGTGATGGAAACAGCTTCTCAAACGTAAGAAAACTATTCTTTTTTTCAAGTTTTTCACTTTTTCGGATTTTATTCTTTTCGATCTCGTGTTTAACAGAAGTTTTAAGCTTTTTATCAGAACATGTTGTGACATTTTTCGACAGACGCATGCAGAATTCCCAATTTCGAAGA
This sequence comes from Caenorhabditis virilis, assembly GCA_964036255.1. NCBI lineage: Eukaryota > Metazoa > Nematoda > Chromadorea > Rhabditida > Rhabditidae > Caenorhabditis > Caenorhabditis virilis. The sequence goes on along the minus strand of OZ038417.1, from coordinate 4,055,939 downwards.
GGGAAAATTTGATATCAATTCTCAACTTGTTATATAACCAGATCAACGCCGATCAATATAATGAGCTCGTCAAAGAAGCATTTTTCTTTGAAGCAATACGTTGCAGGTGCATCGTAACCTTCTGGATGATTTCGGAGAATACCAGCTTTGAAAAATGCTTCTTTTACTAACTCTTTATATCGATCGACCTTGATCTGGTTGACAAGTTGAGAATTGATATCAAATTTTCCCTCTTTGAAATTGGGAATTCTGCATGTTTCTGTCGAATAATGTCACAACATGTTCTGATAAAATGATTAAAACTTCCGTTAAACACGAGATCGAAAAGAATAAAATCCGAAAAAAATAACCGAAAAATTGAAAACCCTGAAAAAAAAGAACAGTTTCCTTACGTTTGAGAAGCTGTTTCCAATACAAGACTACATATAATGAGTGAAAAGTACGAAAAAAATTTTGTTTTTGCTATTTATTTCTCTAAACTCAACGGCAAGCGCACATAACTTTACTTCCGTAATACGTACGTGATCCAGTAGAATTCGAAAATCATAAATTCAAAAAAATTCTATGTTTCAAAAAAAATATATAGGTCATTTTTCAGCATATCACTAAAACACGTTCAGTTTTTTTGATTCTCGGTTGACAGTTTTTTGTTTTTAACTATGTATACTGTTATATTCTGAAAGAAAAATATTTTCTCCTTCTAATGAGCTATAAAACATAAAAATTGGTTCAGGGGTTCCAAAGCTACATGCTGTTAAAAAATGACTGTTGTTGCAACTGTGCGTTTTGGCTGTGATGACGTCACACGTGGGTTAGTGAGGAAAACCGCCGCATTGAGAATTTTTATTCTCACAGTTTATTATTGTATTATGGTCCTTTCATTTCCACTAAACCTTTAATTCAGAGTCGTGTACACTAGAGTGCACTTCCCTAGTTAGTGCATTTTAAAGCATTTTGATATTTTAAGCCCAATTTCTCCGAATTAAAACACCCTCATGTTTTCCGTCGTTAAAGACAAGGTGCCACCTTTATTAGTTTTTAGTTGTTGTTGTAAAAATGGGGGAAAACGTTAAAAAACATAATTTTTGTCACAAATAGTTCCCGAAAATGCTGAAAAGTATATTTTTTTCAGGTAACCTCAAGAGTTGACAAACTAGAAACAGTAATGGCCGAAAAAGCAACAGCTGCGCGAAATGAGATGGAAAAAATGTTGAGAGCACAAATTGAAACCGAAATGGCGAATGAGTTGGATGAATGTAAACGTAGAGATGTAAGTGTTTTTTTTCTAAATTCCACTAAAAAATCAATAATTGTAAAATTTCCAGGAAGAATCCCGCAAACGATGCGCACAACTGGAACTGGAGCTCGAGAAGAAGATCGCGGAGGCGGAAGAGAGTAAAAGAAAATTTGTGAGTTGTTTAAATAGATTTTGCTTTATGGAAATGAATAAAATGTATTATTTAATGAAAAATGTTGTTTTATTTGTCTTTCAGGTGTTTTTACAGGGAATAAAATTTAAAAATTCTAATTTTTTCGAAAAAAAAAACTGTATTTTTGTTATGATTAAGCAAAAAAGCAGCCAACGAACGAGATGACGCAATCAATTGAGCTTTCAACAACGACAAAACAGGTATTTTACGAACAAAATGTCCCAGGTTTGTAAAGTTAGGAAGATAATTATGTTTTGTAGAGAATTATCATATTTATAACTAGTTTTGGGAAGATAAAAGAGCTTAAAAATCCGATATTTCAGGAAGAAAATCGTTTGGCGATGCTTGAACAGAAAAGCCAACTGGAGAGAGAACGCGCGGAACTGGTACGTCAGAAACAGGAGATGCAGAAAAGTGAACAGCAGGCAATTTTGAACAAGGGCGGCGGGTCGAGAGCACCGATTAAATTCAAGTTTGGGAAATGAGCATGGTTGCAATTTACTTTCTTTTTTTGGCAGTTGATCTCATTTTCTTCTTTTTTTCTAATTTGGTGCTTGTTTTATAGTATTTCAGTGTGTGTCTTGATAAGTATTATTGACAATAAAGATTTCTTCATTTTTTTGGAAATATTTTTTAAATGCGTTTATCGTTGAAATCTCTCAAAGTTTTCCAGAAGTTTAACAAAAATATTCATTTCCAGCGGGACTATATGCATTTAAACACAAATTTACTAATAACGGGTTTAGTATTGATTAAAACATGCGCGGGACAATGGACGACGGATGATTTGCAGCTTTATGATCTGGTGGAGGAAGTTGGACGCAGTTTTTATGACGTTTTTGAGATTCAGCAGGTATTTTTTTTGGTTTTTACATGAATTTATAGTGAGAATATCACGGCTTGTAAAAATGAACCTGTGTCATTCGCACGTGAGCAGGCTGGTTGCGCATTGTCGGCAAGCACAGGTGAGAGAAAAATCTCTTCATACTGCACGCTATTTACTGTAAAATATCGCGTGCCACAGTTGCGTTTTCCTTGCCACGCCCATTTCTGTGCAAAAATCCTCAATTGTCGGGCGGAAATGTTTCCTCTTTCCTTGGTTTTTTTTACAAGCTGTGAGAATTGAAATCTAAAAATTATTAAAAAGTTCTAAAAATACGAAGTAGCTATTTTTCACGTAAAATTGAAATTTTAATGAGTAACGTTTTTAATTTTTTAAAAATCTGACTGCGACATATTTTACAAGGGAAACTGATCATTTTCGAAATTTAAATTGAATTTATCTCTATAGAGAGCGTTTTATATCATTTATTCACATTGAATTATTTTAAAACGTTCTGAACTCAACCATGATACATAGAAAATTGACCTATTGTTTGAAAATTAATAGAAAATTGACAATTTTTCAACTTTTGCTTTTATTTTTTCTTTTTGATCATTATTTTCGAATGGACAAGCAATTAATGGATTTTGAAATACTAAACGAACAAGGCGCTTTCGGAGTTCCCATATTTATATATTTCTATTGATAATAAAGGTTATGTAAAATATGAAGAAGATAACTACTCTAAAGCACATACTCATCACATACGTTTGACATCACAGAAATAGAATTACAAAAAGTTGTTTCAAAGAAATAGATGCTCAAAGTAAAACACAAGATTTAAAAAACAAATTTTTGTCAAATGGATATGACCAGGAGGGGGTGGATAATTTCCATAAAAAAGCTATTCAATTTATAAAAAATATAAATTTAAAGAATAAACGATATTAATTGACAAATTCAATTACTTTAATCGATAACAATGTTCTCTATTAATTTTCATTATGTTCTTTTATACACTCACAAACCGAAGTGTATTTCAAGGTATAATTTTTCTTGTATATTCACGTACACAAGTTCCCAAATCTCACTAAATTGCAATATCACTAACATAGGTTCCCTCGCACATACACAGTTTTCTTTGTACCCTCTCATTCCATATCTTTCCTCCATAAAGTTGCATTCCTCCTCCATAAAGTTGCATTGATTAGTCACCATGGATTAACAATAAGGATAGGTATTATTTTGTGTTTATTAAAATTTTTTATAAAAAATAATATGTTGATTTACTTTTCATATAATTTTATAATTTAGTTCTCTTCCTTAGATTTATTTTCATTTTTCCTCTCCTCTTTCTTCCTTTTCCGCGCTTTATTTTATAGTCCAAAATTGCGTTGTTTTTAATTTTTAAGCAAAGGAGTTGTAACTGATGAGACTCGCTCCTTAGGTCGTATTGCAATAGAGTCGAAACGACCGCGCCTAGGTTTATTTTTTCTTATATCTTCTTAATTCATTTATCTTTCTTTTCTTTTCTTAAAAGCCTAACAATGAAGGTTCCAAATGGCCGCAAGATAGGAAAAGAATCTTCTACCGGAGTAAATTCAAATTTGATTTCAAAAATGATCAGTTTTCCTTGTCAAAATACATCTCAATTTGAATCTGTAAATTTACTGTCAAAAATGAAATCTAAAAATTATTGAAAAGCTCTCAAAAATACGAAAAAATCAATTTTTCACGTCAAAGCTTTTTGAACAGGTTAGAAATTCAAAATATGCAAAAAAGATAATTATTGAGCGCTAAACTCAGAAAATTACTTCTTCCGAAGCTCATAAAATTAATGATTTTCTCCAGGACGCAAGCTCAACCCAAATCCGTCGAGCCTATCACAAACTCTCGAGAGAACTTCATCCGGACAAGAACTCGGCTGAAGATGCGACTGAGAGATTCCGTCAAGTTGCCGCCATTTATGACGTTCTGAAGAATAAGGAATCGAGGGAGAAATATAATGCAGTTCTTGCAGATGGACTGCCCACTTGGAGGCAACCACTTTATTATTATAGGTTGGTGATAATTGATAATTAAATATCAATTAAACTCCTTTTTTCTTCAGACGAATGCGAAAAGTGACATGGTATGAAGGATTATTAATTCTGTTGTTTATTGGAACGATTGCTCATTATTGCATGATGTGGGGAGCTTATTATGAGAAGGTTTTGAATTATCAAGAGGTATTTACATTTTAAAAATAAATTAATTTTTGAATTAAAATATTCCAGAGACTTCGAAAAGCCCGAAAAGCGGCGAAAAAAGACGATTCTGGAGAGAAGGCACTACTCGAGGAATTGGAAGCATTCAAGCCGAAACTCTCTGAAATTTTGCCCATAATTCTAGTAAAGGGAACAATAAATTTGGGGCATGATTTGGTGGTTGTGGCGAAGATATTGATGAAAGAGAAAGAGCCGGAGGTTGAGGAAGAAGTTGAGAAACGGCCGCAAAGGACGGCGGCTCCGAGAAGCCAGCAACCAGAGTTTAAGTTCGAGGTGGCGAAGGGTTTGAAAGCGGTGACGACGAATGATCCGGCGATGGAGAAGAAGTATGCGGCGGAAAGTGCGCAGGCGGCACAGAGTTAGTTCAAATCACTTTTTTTGGAATGTTTAAATTCTGAGAAGTAAACCTTAAATCAATTTTTCGCAATTTTTAAAAATTCAATGCAATTTTTTTCAATTTTTGCATCATCTTTACGGAAAATCTACAGTAATCGCTACAAGACCATCAAAGGTTTTTACTCTTCGCTGCGAGACCCGGGACACGCAACGATTACTGTAGATTTTCAGTAAATCTGATGCAAAAATTGCAATTTTTGTCATTTCTTGCTATTTTTGCAGTATTTTTAGTTTCTGCGTAGGTCCAATAAAGTATTAGAAAAATTCAAAATTTAGAAGTTAAATCAATAGTAATTTGGGAAAAAATTGATTTTGCTTGGTTAAGAACCCCTTCTCTGTTTCCAGAACAAGCTGGAAGCGCATGGTCGCCTGAAGAACTAGCGAGTTTGGTGAAATTGAGTACGGAAAAGTTTCCAGTGGGAACGCCAAACCGATGGGAGCAAATGGGACGGGTTCTGAATCGAACTGCTGAGGATGTGATTGCAATGGCTGGAAAAATGAAGCAAATGAGACAGGAGGATTACACGAAATTGTTGATGTCTAGTGGACAACAGACTTTGGGTGATGGAGGGCCGATGCAGATGGAAACTGAGGTTTCTGATGGTGACGAATGGACCCAAACGGAACAGAAGGATTTTGAGAATGCGCTTCTGAAATATCCAAAAGGGGCTGATGAAAGGTAAGGTTTAACTGAAAGGAAGGGTTAAACTAGGCTTAAAATGCCTTTTATCTCAAATTTGTTCGAAAATAAGAATAGGGGAAAAAGCTGAAAAAAAATCTGATTTTTTGTTTGAAGCTGGTCTAATGGCCGAAGTTGGATTTCTAGTCCCCCTACGTTTTCCTAGGCCATATCATCAGAAAATTCCAGATTAATTATTTTTGGCTTATTTTTCGGTTTTCAACAAGAATTAATGAAAAATGTGTTCAAATTTGTTTTTGCGGGAGTTTTGAAGAAAATATTTTTGACATTTAGTAAATTTTTCGAAAAAAAAATGAAAAATATCTTAAAACTCCGAAAAAAGCTTTTTTTCCAATTTATAATTTTTTTTTTCAGATGGGATCGAATCTCCGAAGCAATTGGAACAAAAACCAAAAAACAAGTAATCACCAGATTCAAATATCTTGTAGAAATGACCAAAAAGAAAAAATCTTCATAGAAATTCCAAAATTTTGTCGGGTTGTCCTTTTTTTGCGGTTACTGGTTGCATTTTATTAAAAAATTTATTAATTATGGACTAGAAAATACAAAAAATATACTTTTTACAATAAAAATTTTATTAAAGCACCAATGTTGAGATTAAATCTGGTGTCATTTAGAAGGCACATTATTTTTTCAATAAAAAAAGGGAAAGAAAGAAAATGGGTTGGCAGAGAATATTAAAAATTAGAAAAGAAAAAACACCCGCAGATGTGAAATAGCACTTTTGATGTGGAGGATTCTGTTAAGAAAAAAAAACAAATGATGATGAGCAAAACTATTTTTGTTAGGAAAAAAAATTAAAGCATTTGACCGTGTCGCTGCTGATTGTAGGTGTCTTGTCCGGCGTAGCGTGACTTGCTATCAGCGTAGTGCGAATCGACGGCTTGTTGACGGTCGGCATGAAGTTCGGCATGTTCGGTTGGTGGACGATTGCGTTTGAAGAAACCGCACTGGAAGAAATGGTAGAAAATTTGATGGATTGGTATTTTTTGAGTAATTTGGATTTCTAGTCCCCCGTCTCGTTTCCTAGGCCATATTCAAATTTACAAAAGAAAATTATCGATTTTTGTCAAAAAATTAGCGAAAAAATTGTTATTTGAAAGTGGGCGGAGTTTAAACAATTGCGCGGAGTTATGCAATCACGGCGCAGTTAAAATCCCACTAAAAAAATGGAAAAAAGTACAAATTATGGATTTTAATAAAGAGAATTTGAAAAAGCTTCGAAATTGACGTAACAAATTGAAAATTGAACATTTTTGATCACATTCGAAGCCTCGTTTATTCACTGAAAACATGTTTCAGAGCCAAAAATCCAATTTTAGCCTACTTTGAAATTTTTAAGACGAAAAAATTGAAATTTGTAAGAAAAAATATGTAAATATGCCCGAAAAAAGGTAGTCCGCAAAACATTTGGTTTCTAGGCCATATAGAGCAAAAACCCCTATGGCCTAGAAACCCAATTTCAAAGGACTAATCGCCGGAAATGTCTATTTTCGATTTTTTTTTTCAATTTTCGTTATTTTTCCATAAAATCAGTAAAATCGAGAATTACGCAGACCTCTTATAATAATAAATGTATCTTAAATGAAAATATACTTCATTCTCATTCCAAATCTGTTTTTAAAATTTTCTAAAACCACCTAGAAGCCGAGAAAATGAGCTTAAAAACAATGGCCTAGAAAAAGTTTGGAAAACTAGACCGCGGAAATTATTACGTGAAGAATCCGATGAAATGCAAAAACAAAAATTAAAATGAACTAATTCAAGCATTTTCCATTAATATTCATCAAAATAACACGCAAAAAGCTCATATGAAAAAGAACAATGGCCTAGAAAAAGTTTCCCTGGACGAACTTTTTCCTATGAGCTTTCTGCGTGGCATTATTAATCAATAATTTATGGAGAATACTTATGTTTTTTCACTTTTTTTAAATTTTTCATGTCATAATGCCTGCGGACTAGTTTCGGACACTTTTTCTAGGTCATTGTTTTGAGGCGCGTTTTCTCGGCTTCTAGGTGGTTTTAGAAAATTTTTAAAACAGATTTGGAATGAGTATGAAGTCTATTTTCATCCCAGACACATTCATTATTTCCGTAAAGCCCTCCTTTAAGCAAAAAATCAGTTGAAAACTCACCCTCCAGAGCAACAAAATCAATAAAATCAAAATGGCGAGTCCAATCAAAACCGCGATCAAATACAACCACCATGGTAATTCGCGTCCTTCGCCATCAGCCGAAATCGCATTCATGTTCGTCGAAACCGCCGTGATGAGTGTCGGCTTATGCGGCAGGTTGTATTTCGTAGATGTGACTCGCGCCAACGCCAATGACGAAATATCACCACCCGGGTTTCTCTCATCAACCAGTGTGTTGGTATAAAGTCTAGAGAAGATCTCAACAAGCACAAATTCATCCTCCTTTAGATCATAGATATCACACTCGATGTGGGTACATCTCAACGCGTTGCAATCAACACTAGCCCTTGAAAGAATTCCCTTATAATCCACAACTCCTCCAGCTTCTTTCGACAATTTAACAGCGTCTCTAAGATCCGCGAATCGAGCTTTATCTCCTCCAATTTTCGGCTCTTTCGACTGTTGCTTGCTCTTCCTTTTAGGCGTTCTTTTAACCCGACTTCCAGCTCGATCTTCATCTTCATCAAAGTCATCATCATATTCCGCATCCTCATCCGGAATATACTCATATTCCACCGGTTTCTTCGCATTTTCCTTATATTCCCATGTTCCACCACCAGCATGTTGCTCAATTTTTTCATCATCTTTCTCATAAACATGAACCGGTTGTGGCCCTCTTTGGGTGGTTGTTGTTGTCTGATAACCCTCATCTTCATACGATTCATCCTCTTCCTCTTTTGAGTACTCATTTGGTGTTCTGACGACTGGTGGCTCGGTTGGAACGTGCTCATTGGTTAGCTGAAATGAGAAGAAGCTCTTCTTAAAAAATGGGTTGGATAGAAAAAACATACCATCAGGTTGAGTGGATTAACATTTTGGATTTGTTTCACTCGACATCTTCCTTTATTCGGTGGGTTGACTACTGGATCGGTGATGATGTAAAGAAGGTGTCCGCCTGAAAATTATAGAAGCTTTTTTGAGCCTTTCAAGTGATGGAAAATAAATTGAAAAATTGTCAATGTGCTCCAAAACACATTTTTTCAGAGGTGTTTTCAGCAGGATTCCCCAAATTTTTTTGAAAACTAAAATCTAATTCTATAATACGATATTTAAATCTATTTTGTAGTTTTTAAATTTTTGAAAAATATCAATTTTGAACAAAGTTATGGGAATTTGAAAAGTAGACGAAAAAAATCAAGGCGATCCCTTTTCAGACGCGTTTTCAGCAGGATTTCCAAACATTTTTGTTTAAACAAAAATCAGATTCTGGAAAAATACATTTTCTCCTATTTTTTAGTTTTTAAATTTCGGAAAAATATGGACTTTGAGCCAAAATATAAACCTTTGAAAATTCGCTAAAAAAAATTAGGGTTGTTAATAATTACACTATTTTTCAGGGGGATTTTCAAGGGGATTTCTTGAAATTTTCGGTGAAATGAAAAAAGATTATTAAATTAGATATTTTAATCTATTTCGTAGTTTTTAAATTTTTGAAAAATATCAATTTTGAACAAAGTTATGGGAATTTGAAATATGACAAAAAATCAATTTGACCCATTTTCAGAGGGGTTTTGATCAGGATTTCTTGAACATTTTCGTAAAATCAAAAAAGACTGTTAAATTCGTTTTTTTATTCTATTTTGCAGTTTTTAAATTTCGAAAAATATGAATTTTTCACCAATTTATGGGATAATGAAAATTGACAAAAAATCAGGGTGAACTAAACAAAAATAAAAGAATAACAATATAACTTACTTCATTATTAATCCAATATTGTTGTAAAATGCCAGGAAATCAAGAAATAATGTGATGTAATATTTTGAATTTGTAAGACTCCCGCTCGTTTCGAAAAGTACACGCGTCCTAATGTGTTTGCGTACCCTTTTTATATATTGCGTACAATACACACTTTCTATTTATTACCGTATACCCATAAAAATTATGAGAGAGTACTGAAAATTTCGGTAAAATGAACAAATATTTTTAAACTCGATATTTTAAGCTATTTTGAAGTTTTTAAATTTTTGAAAAATGTGTATTTTTCACCAATTTATGGAAATTTGAAAATGGACAAAAAAATACATTAGACCCACTTTGAGAGGTGTTTTCATCTGAATTTCTTGAAATTTTTGGTAAAATAAAGTCAGATTCTATAAATTCGATATTTTAAGCTATTTTGAAGTTTTTAAATTTTTGAAAAATGTGTATTTTTCACCAATTTATGGAAATTTGAAAATGGACAAAAAAATACATTAGACCCACTTTGAGAGGTGTTTTCATCTGAATTTCTTGAAATTTTTGGTAAAATAAAGTCAGATTCCATAAATTCGATATTTTAATCTATTTAGAAGTTTTTAAATTTTTGAAAAATCTGCATTTTGAACCGAGATACGAGGGCTTGAAAATAGGGATCCAAATTAAAAGAGCAATATTTTCTGAAGTTTATTTTCAACTCTAGTTCCAAAATTTATTCCACAAAACCACACAAACCTTCTGTCGAAAAAGATGGCCAAAAAATATCCAAAGTCGCCGAATCAATCTCCGATGGTCCTCGATTACTAACTTGATACAAATGCGAAACAACCGGTCCAATTTCATTATCATCAAAAATATCAGCTTTCGTCTTATTCTTTGTCGAAAAATCGACTTGTTCCGGATTGGATCTTCCATTCAAACTAAGTTGATTCTTAAAATCAACCGGAATTGTGAAAGTGACCTTATTATCAGCAACTGTGTGAGCGTCTTCATCATTACTACTATTCACATGTGCATTGATTTGAATCGGTGCCAATGGTGGCTTCTCACTTGAAGCGGTTACTCGAACAACACTGCTTACAACCTTATTAGCAGGCAATGGGTTCCCAAGATCACACGCAAAAGTCCATTTTCCATCCGAATCTGGTTCTTCAGATGTTGGCGAGCAAGCCGGAGCGGATTTCGATCCATCTGCTCCACTGCTCTCAATTCCACCGTATTCAAAACCTTGTGGAACGTCGAAGAACAATTTCGTTTCGTATGAATCTTCACCGCCATTTTGAACGGTCACGTTGATTAGCATTGTGTTGTCTTGGGTTCCAAGAAGGAATTGGTTACGGTCTCTGGAAAAAAATCGATTTTTTTTGGTTTCGGATCGGACTGGATCGGTTAAAATCCAAACTTTTAAAAAAATTAATATATTTTTCTAAAAATCTGCAGTTTTACGTAAAATATGACGTTTTCTGCGATATTTTAACTTTTTCGAAAAGTCTCTGACGTTTCGCATATAATCCGACGTCTTTGAATATTTTTGCAGCACCAAAACTATAATTTAGCTTAAAAATCTGCATTTTTGCGTCAAATGTGATATTTTGTGCATTTCTCCGCGAAATTTGATGTTTTTTCTTAAATTCCGCATTTTTGCGTAAAATCAGATGTTTCTTTGTATTCAAATGTAATTTTTCCGAAGTTCCACATATTATCCTATATTTCTAAAACAATTTCTAGCGCCATATCTATAATTTTGCCAAAAAATCTGCATTTTTGCGCCAAATGTGATGTTTTGTGCGTCTTCCCGCGAAATTTGCTGTTTTTTCTTAAAATCTGCATTTTTGCGTAAAATCTGATGTTTTTTTGTATTTTGGCGTCAAATTAAATTTATATTCTACAAAAATCTGCATTTTCGCGTCAAATATGATGTTTTGTGCGTTTTTCCGCGAAATTTGATGTTTTTATCTTAAATTCTGCATTTTCTCGTCAAATTAAATGTATTTTCTACAAAAATCTGCATGTTTGCGTCAATTATGTTGTTTTTTCGAAAAGCTTCAGAAAAAGTCCTATTTTTTGTGTTTTTAGTCGTTTTTCTTAGAAAAAAAGCTATTTTTTCAACAACAAAAAAACTATAAAACTCACGCAACAGCTGTAACTTTCAAATCTGGAACACAAAGATCATCCTTTCCACAATTGTTCGCAATATTGATCTTATTTTGGAACGACAATGGGACAGTCGTATCAATTGCCGGCTCCAATTTGTCGCCTCTCAATTTCCCGGTCTTCGATTCGACGTACGTGTAATTGACGGACCAGTGAATCGGCGAAAGCTTATCTTTCATGGTCGATGAAGCGAAGAATCGATGACGGAAACATTTCTGACGACCTTTTTCGAGTCGGACTCTTTGCTCGATTGATGAAGGATGGTCTCGGGTTTTAGAACCTGATGCTACTTTGATACTTCTATCCGCTTTCTGGAAATATATATTTTTTTATATTTTCAAGGTGTTTTTTTTAGAAAAACATACCACATCCTTTTGAATGAAATACGCTCTCGGTTCTGGCGAATGATCGTCGAGATTGAAACGAAGATCAAATTCCAAATCATTTGGCGTGTCTCCTTTTCCTTCATATCGGAGACATGTATTGATTGTTTTGCTAGAAAAAATTAGTAATTAATATGAGCAATGATGCTATTAATATATGATGTTATTAATTTAATGAAACGTAGGGTCAACAGCAATAATTTTTGTTCATTTGAAGGTCATTTATGTTAGTGAAAAAATTTAATTTTTTGACTGTAGTTGACAGTTGACAAACTCAATGCAGAATTTCTATACATTTTAGGAATTTTAAGTTAAGGAATTTAGTACAATTTTGAAAAGCATAATTTTAGCTTCAAATCGGTGTACTTTTCAAGAAAAATAGTCGATTTTCAGAGAAGTTACGAGAGCTGAAAGTCAGCTCTCAAAATTGCAAAAAATTTTTAGGTGATGTTTTAAATTCGAAATAGTTAAAATTGGTATCATTTTGAAGAGCGTAATCTCTGCTTCAAAATGATAGATTTTAATTGAGAAATATGAGATTTTGGGCCGAGTTACAGGAGCTATAAATTAGATGAAAATTGAAACAAATTCCTAATTTCTCCATTTTTTTGAAAGGATTTCGAGATGTTTTTCGAAAATTTAAATTTGCAGAATTTATTACTATTCGAAAAATGTTAAGTTTTGCTTAAAATGTTGTTTTTAAACAATTTCCATATGGATGAAAGTCAGCAGAAAATCTAAGGTGTTTAAAGGCAAGGTGCCACTTTGTTTAAAAGTTCTTTTTGTTTTTGAAGAACCTATATACCAAGCGATATCTTGCGCATTTTGGAGCCGATTAGCTGAAAATCTAGATTCTCAGCTTCAGAATACACCAAAGATCAGAAAAATCCATTAATTTTGAGAAAACTTATGAAACTTTGAAAATTTCGAAAAAAAAATTGAATTTTTCGAAACACCATACCTTTTCTCAAAATTAACGAATTTTTATGATCTTTAGTGCAATTTGAAGGAGAGGATCTGATAATTTAGATTCTTCGCTTCAAAATGCATCAAAGATCACAAAAATTCATCAATTTTGAGAAAACTTATGAAACTTTGAAAATTTCGAAAAAATCATCGAATTTTTCGAAACACCATACCTTTTCTCAAAATTAACGAATTTTTATGATCTTTAGTGCAATTTGAAGCTAATAATCTGAAAATGTAGATTCTGCGCCTCAGAATGAACCAAAAACCACAAAAATCGGTCAATCTTGACTAAAATTATCATACTTTGAAAATTTCGAAAAAATTTAAATTCTTCGAAACACCATAACTTTTCTCAACATTGACGGATTTTTATGATTCTTAGTGTATTTTAAAGCTAATAATCTGAAAATATGAATTATAGTTTCAAAATTCACTACAAATCTCTTAAATCCGTCAATTATGAGATAGCTTATGATACTTTGAAAATTTCGAAAAAAATTGGAATTTTTGGAAGCGTCGTAACTTTTCTCAAAATTAACAGACTCTTATGATCTTTAAAGCATTTTGAAGCTAATAATCTGAAAAATCTAAAATTTAGGTCCCTAATAAGCTAAGATCCATACTAATGGACAAAGTTTTAAGAAAGTTATGATGCTTCCAATAACCTCTCTAATTGGTACCATGAATTACGTGGCACCCTGTCTTTAAGATTTTATTTCCCATTAATCCCCAGAAAATTTTAAAATGCCTTCAAGAAACGAATTTCAAAAAATATTACTAACCAAGCCTGTTTGCCCAACTTCGCATCAACATCACAATTCTTCTCCTCAACATTAATAAGCGCAGTTTCGCCATCAGTCTGTCCCGTGACCGTGACAACAGGCTTCGATAAAAGCACCGCCGCATTCCCAGTCTTCCACGCTCCAACCGCAATATCCGGCATTCCATTCCCATCAACATCTACTCCACCAGCGACCGAGAATCCAAAACTCTTCGTGTTCCCATGTCCAATTGAAGCAGCCTCAATTTTTTGCGTCGGCTTCTCCCGCACCCCATCCTTTGTTCCATGAATCACATAAACCGCTCCCTGCTTATTTTTCCCAGCGTAAGGGGCACCAACGATCACATCTGGAAAACCCAAATAAAATCATAATCAATAACGAATCCCACCATTATATCCATCCAAATTCAAATCGCCAACCGACGCCAAAGAGAACCCGAATCGACCCCATTGATCATCGCCAACAACGGCAATTTGTTTTCCGAAAACACCGGGTGCTGTCTGCAGGAAGACCACGATTTTTCCCACGTCGTATTGTGGTTTTCTTTCTTGGGTTTTGGCGTCTTTTAGGGTGACGTAATCCGTGTAGAATGGGCAGCCCATGATGATGTCGTCGCGGCTGGAAATGTGCATTTTTTCAGCATAGATAAATAAATAAGAGGGGGGGGGGGGGTTTAATTTCTGGAAAAGTTGCTTAAGTACGCAATATTGCGTCATGATGTACAGATACAAGAGAATTGAAATTAATTTTAAAAAAACAAGAGTATTACAATTAACTGACACCTAGTCTTAGCATTATTCGAACCGAACCCGGATGCTCATTTTTACTCGTTTTTTTAAAGAGTTTCCGTAAAATTTTAAAAATCAATAAAGTCAAAATTACACTAAAATATTATATTGAGCCACTTTAAAGGGTATGATTCCTGTTTCAAAACGATGTTATTTTCAGTAAAAATTGAGTTAACTGTTCGCCTTTGCATCTTTTCAGCAAAACGATAATTTTTCTTGAAAACTACACCATTTGGAAGCTGCAAACACATAAAATGAGATCAAATTCAATCGATTAAAAATTTTTAAAAGCTTCTGAAATATGGTCATTTCCATGTTTAAAGGCATTACTCGAGAACTAGGCATTTTTAAGCAATTTCGAATATATATTCGAAATCAGCATCAAATTCTGGATTTTTTAAGAAGCTTTTGAAATTCAGTAGCCCTGTGCCTTTAAGACCATTTTTCATGTTTAAATGCGCATAACTCGAGAACTAGATATTTTTGAGCAAATTCAAATATATATTCGAAATCAGCATCAAATTCCTGATATTTTGAAATGCTTTTGAGATTAAGTGGTACTCTGTCTTTAAGACCATTTTTCATGTTTAAAGGCGCATAACTCGAGAACTAGATAGTTTTGAGCAAATTCAAATATATATTCGAAATCAGCATCAAATTCCTGATATTTTGAAATTCTTTAAAAATTAAGTGGCACTCTATCTTTAAGACCATTCTCCAAATTTCACGTTTTTTCTCAAAAATCTGAAAATTCCCCTACCCATCCTTATTGACATCAGCAACCGCAATCGCGCCTCCACAATATTGTCCATGTTGTGGCGAGACTTCATCAGTCAAATTCACCAACATCTTCAGTTTCGATGTATAGAGCACGAGCTTGCCTTGAAGATCATTTCCTCTCGGAACACCCGCCACAATATCATCCAAACCATCACCATCGAAGTCTCCGGCCGCTGTTGAATAACCTGAAACGGCGGGGGTGGTTTTTTCCTTTAAAAAAAGATTTACCCATCATATCATGATCATATTCTTTACTTCCATACTCTGTATTCGGTCGATCCGTTTGATTCTTCACATTTTGACTGAAAATCGCTCCCTGCCAATACCAAACACCGGGAGCTCCGAGGAACGCGCGCTCCGGTCCTTTTTTGCCAGGTACGGCCGCCGAGAAACCGCATTGACCGTAACCGAGACGATGACGTCCGTGGCGAGCAGCTAGAAGCAAAAAAATAGGGATAGATGGAGTCATCAAGGAAACTCACGTTCTTGTTTACACGACGAGAACTCTTCGGTATTATCGAAGCCGTTTTCAGCGTAAAAACATGTTCCGACTGGTTCAATGACCTCGAATTTTGAGTAGAAATACTTGTATTTTGGAGCACACATGAGGATTTTGTCATGTCGGTCGTTTGATTTGACAGTCGCGCCGAAGAATTGATTGGCTTTGTCTTCGATCGGCACCAGATGGGAACCGTTTAGTTTTCGCAGGTTTCCTTCTGTAAAATTATGAATTTCTCAATTATTGTAAATTTTAGAGAATTTTAAAGTAAATTTTCTGAATTTTCAGACTCTTAGCTTCAAAATGCACTAACATTTACGAAAATCCGTCAATTTTGAGAAATGTTATAGAGATTTGAAAATTTCAAAAAAAACTGATTTTTTTCTAAATTTTCAAAAAATTATAACTTTTTCCAAAATTTCTCAATTTTCATAAATTTTAGAGATATCGGAAGCTAAGAATCTCAATTTTCAGATTTTTAGCTTTAAAATGCACTAAGATTTACGAAAATCCGTCAATTTTGAAAAATGTTATAGAGATTAGAAAATTTCAAAAAATATATTTTTTCTAAATTTTAAAAACATTATAATTTTTTCCAAAATTTCTCAATTGTCATAAATTTTACGACATTTTGAAGCCACGAATCTCAAGTTTCAGATTCGTGGCTTCATACCGCGCTAAAATCCACAAAAAATCCGTCAATTTTGAGAAAACGTATGAAACTTTGAAAATTTCGAAAAAAATTTGAATTTTTCAGAACACCATAACTTTTCGCAAATTTGACTTATTTTTATGGTATTTAGTGTATTTTGAAGTCGATAAACTGAACACCTAAATTCTCAGCTTCAAAATGCACCAAAAATTACAAAAATCCATCAATTTTGAGAAAACTTATGATACATTGAAAATTTCAAAAAATTACATTTTTCTAAATTTTTAAGGAATTATAACTTTTTCCAAAATTCTCAATGTTTGACAATTTTAGAGCATTGTGAAGCTAAGAATTTGAATTTTCAGATTTTTAGCTTTAAAATGCACTAAAATTCACAAAAATCCGTCAATTTTGAGAAATGTTATAGAGATTTGAAAATATTGTTTAAAAAATCGATTTTTTTCTAATGTTTTAAGGAATTATAACTTTTTCCGAAAATTATCAATTTTCATAAATTGTACTGCATTTTGAAGCTAAGGATTTGAATTTTCAGATTTTCTGCTTTAAAATGCATTAAAATCCACAAAAATCCGTCAATTTTGAGAAAAGTTATAGAGATTTGAAAATTGCAAAAAATTAATTTTTTTCTAAATTTTAAAGCATTATAACTTTTTCCTAAATTTCTCAATTTTTGTCAACTTTAGATCATTTTCAAGCTAAAGATCTTAATTTTCAGATTTTTGTAAAACCAAGCTACAATACGTTTCAAATCATATCGTTAATCTCAAACTTGCTATCATTAGTCGCTCTTGTGTGGTGTTCCATTAAAATTTCGAGGAGTTCTTATTTTGCGAAATGAATATTTATGAAAAATCCATCAATTAAATCATTTTATCTTATTTTTCTTTTATTTTTCGGATTCTTCACGTAGTAATATCCCCGCGGACTAGTTTTCCAAACGAGTTTTTTCTAGGCCATTCTTTTGAAGCTCGTTTTCTCGGCTTCTAGGTGGTTTTAGAAAATCTTAAAAGCAGATTTGGAATAAGCAGGAGTTCTATTTTTATCGAAGTTACTTTCTAATAAGCTTTAACCTAATATTATCCAAAAAAAAGTCGAGATAGCACTTACTAATTCACTAAAACTCTCTAATTTTTGGAAGCATCGTAACTTTTTCAAAAATAAGCTAATATTCATAAGTTTTAGCTCGGTTTGAAGCTGAGAATCTGAATTTTAAGATTTTTAGCTTCAAAATGCACTAAAATTCACAAAAATCCATCAATTTTGAGAAATTTGAAAACATTTGAAAATTTCAAAAAAAAATTTGATTTTCTAAATTTTTAAAGCATTATAACTTTTTCCGAAATTTTTCAATTTTCATCAATTTTAGAGCATTGTGAAGCTACGGTTTTGAATTTTCAGATTTTTAGCTTGAAAATGTACTAAAAGCCAAAGAAATCCGGCAATTTTGAGAAATGTTATAGACATTCGAAAAAGTTACAGAACATCTTTTTTTTTAAGTTTCTATAGCATTATAACTTTTTGTGAAACGTACTTTGCTTATCAACATGAACTTCCCGACATGTCGGCCGATTCACGGAACATGCGTAGACAGCTCCAGGTTTTCGAATACCCGCCAAATTTGGATTTGATGAGTCTGCTTCTGGTGCTCCAACGACTAGGCTGCAAAATTAATCGATTATTTTTCTGAAATACTTTTAAAGGAGGACTTTATTGAGCCAATTCATGTACCTGGGATAAAAATAGACCCCATGCTCATTCCAAATCTGTTTTTAAAATTTTCTAAAACCACCTAGAAGCCGAGAAAATGAGCTTCAAAACAATGGCCTAGAAAAAGTTAGGGAAACTAGTCCGCGGGCATTATTATGTGAAGAATCCAAAAAAAAAATGCGAAAAAAAGTTAAATGGAACTAATTCAAGCATTTTCCATGAATATTCATCAAAAAACACGAAGGAAATCTCATATGAAAAAGTTAGGCCAACTTTTTCTAGGCCATTGTTTTGAAGCTCATTTTCTCGGCTTCTTGGTGGTTTTAGAAAATTTTAAAAACAGATTTGGAATGAGAATGAAGTCTATTTTCATTTAAGGTACATTATTGACGTACCTTAAATTTATTGGCTCTGTAAAGTCACCCTTTAAAATTATTTCAGAGAAAAAACTCACATCGGCATTCCCTTCTGCTCGTTATAAAAATCCAGTGAATAACCGAAATAATTTCCAGCCATGTGATGAACGACCACATTTTTTGTGTCGATGTTAAAAGCGATCGTCAATGAAATTGAGATGATGGAAAATAGGAAAATGGAATGGACCGAAAACGGTCCATTACTACCCAGTCGCATTTTTTTCTTCGCTGGTGGAAATGCGGCAGATCTGCAAAGAAATTAGAGATTTTTTTGGGTAGGAATTTTTAAAAAAACACGAGGAAAATAAAATTTCTGTACGGGAAACGAAAAACTTGAGAAATGCCAAAATTAGATTCGGACAAGGATTGGAAGACAAGCTATATATTGGAAGCATCATACATTTCTCAAAAATTTGCCCATTTCTATAAATTTTTGCATATTATGGACCTAAATTTCAGATTTGTCAAATTATTAGCTTCAAAATACACTAAAGATCATAAAAATCCGTCACTTTTGAGAAAACTTATGATGCTTCCAAAAATTCCAATTTTTTTTGAAATTTTCAAAATATCACAAAGTTTCCCAAAATTGATGGATTTTTAGGATTTTGGTGCATTTGGAAGCAGATAATTCACATTTTCAGATTTTTATCTTTCAAAAACACTAAAAATTATAAAAAATCCGTCAATTTCGAGAAAAGTTATGATGGTTCCAAAAATTCAATTTTTTTTTCGACATTTTCAAATTATCATGATTTTACTCAAGATTGACTGATTTTTGTGTATTTTGGTTCATTCTAAAGCTGAAAATCTAGATTTTCAGATCCTTAGCTTCACAATTCACTAGCGATCATAAAAATCCGTCAATTTTGAGAAAAGTTATGTTGCTTCAAAAAATTTAAAAAAAAACTTCTTTTTTTTTGAAATTCTCGAAAGACTGTGAATTCTCTCAAAATTGATGGATTTTTGTAACCGTTGGCGCATTCTGAAGCTCAGAATTTCCATTTTCATTGTTTTTCGTCAATTTTTGTGCATTCTGAAGCTGAGAATCTAATTTTTAGAAAAAAAAGAGAAAACAAGAAAAAATGAAAAAAAAAATTTAATTTTTGAAGAAGCATGACTTTTTCCACAATTTCTCAATTATTATGAATTTTAGAGCATTTTGAAGCAAAGAATCTGAATTTTCAGATTTTCAGCTTCAAAATGCAATAAACTGCGCCAAAATCTGCCAATTTCGAGAAATGTTAGAGACTTGAAAAGTTCACAAAAAATATATTTCAAAAATTTTTGAAGCGTCATAACTTTCTTCAAAATTTCTCAATTTTTATCAGTTTTAGAGCATTTTTATGAAAAATTTCTGTATTTTCAGATTTTCAGCTTCAAAATGCACTAAAATTCACAAAAAGCCGTCTACTTTGAGAAATGTTATAGCGATTTGAAAATGTTTCAAAAAAAATAAGATATTGCAAACATTTTTGAAGCATCATAACTTTCTTCAAAATTTCTCAATCTTCATCAGTTTGAGAGCATTTTAAAGTAAAATATCTGGATTTTCAGATTTTCTGCTTCAAAATGCACTAAAGTACACAAAATTCCGTCAATTTTGAGAAATGTTATAGAAATTTGAAAAAAAATTTTGAAGTGTCATAACTTTTTCAAAAATGTTCCAATATTCATAAATTTTAGCTCAATCTGGAGCTAAAAATCTAAATTTTCAAAATTTCAGCGTCAAAATGCATGAAAATTCACAAAAATATGTCAATTTTGGAAAAAGTTATGATCATTTGAAAATTTCGCCAAAAAAGCATCCAACTCATAAATAAATTGTTTTTTTTCTCCGACCTACAATTAATTGTTGCTCTTTCTATTTTCCACCCCCCACCAACCAATGCACTTCTTTTGAAAATACGTGGCCTCGGAAGTGGGATGTCCATAAATTTTCGAACAAAAACAGGAACGGGAAACATTTGACTGGGGGGAAGGGACACGCGAAATACATTTGGAGGAGAACACAACAAATGTTCTTACTGGATGGAGAAGGAGAAGAAGTAATAAAAAATCGAATGAGGAAAGAAGTCATTTGTTAGAACAAGTTGACAATGGCCAATGAGTCAGAGTCAGAGCTATTAGGAAATTGGGGAAAATGGAAATTATTGGAAAAATGCAAAATTTTGGACATTTTTGAGCTGAAAAAAATGATAAAAAACTGGAATTACTGGAATTTAATATGTATAAATTAGATAATACATTTTATAGACTTTCATGTGCATAAATTCGAAAAACAATTCGAAAAGTTCAGTATTAGGTCTTTTAAGGGACCCTATCTTTAAAGGTTTCAAAAGGTTTCACTCTGCCTTTAAGGGTTTTCTTAACTACTCCAGATTTCCTAATCAAATCGGTGCTTTATCAGCATACCAACCTAACCTTTAAAAAAATTCTAGAAAATTCAAAAAAAATGCCCTAGGTACAAAAAAGCGCAAAAAAATGGACAAAATTCAGAAAAATGGATGGCGAGGGACTAACTTCACAAAAGTTAGTACCTCGGATTTACGAAGGCACCCCCGCTGAGAACCACCCGCTGAAAAAAGAGAAAAGAAATAAGGAATAGGGAAAAATAATAAAATTTTGATCACCACAGAAGTTTCTACGTTTGAAGGACTAACTTTTAAATAAAGTTAGTCCCCCTTGCATTTTTTGCACTTTTTTTGTAACTTGCCGAATTTTTTTTTGATTTAGAAAATAGAGAAAAAAACTGAAAACTTTAGAATTAGGGGTTCTTACTAAAAAAAATAGAAATTTATGAAAAATAGAAATTAAAAAGTGTTCTTAAATAGAAAATTTATAAAATTTGGAAAAAAAATAGAAAATCAATTTATTAACAATAATTTTCAAATATTTCTTCACAAAGTAAGTTTTTTTATTCAAAAAGTGATTTGTTTAAAAATATTTTCTGAAAAAAATGTTAAAAATTAGAATTTTCATATTTTTTGAAAACAACATTTTAACAACATTTTTAGCAAGGCGCGTATTATTTTTAATTCATAAAATCACAAATTTTCAGAAAGTCTGAAAAATTGCCATAATTTCAAGCTAAAAGCCCAAAAAATCTGAAAATTTTAAGAAAACTTATGAATTTTTAAAAAATAGCTTCTAGTTTTTAGGGAATTTAAAGGCACATACTATTTTTAATTCATAAAATCACATATTTTCAGAAAATTTGAGAAATTTCCAGCATTTTAAACCAAAAATCCAAAAGTTCTGAAAATTTTAAGAAAAGTTATGAATTTTTGAAAGTTTGCTTCTGGTTTTAGGTAATTTAAAGGCACATACTATTTTTAATTCATAAAATCACATATTTTTAGAAAATTTGAAAAATTTCCAGCATTTCAAGCCAAAAATCAAGAATATCTGAAAAGCTTACGAAAAGTCATGCATTTTTAAAAATTGGCTTCTGTTTTTCGGGGAATTTAAAGGCGCATGCTATTTTTAATTCATAAAAATCACATATTCTCAGAAAATTTGAAAAATTTCCAGAATTTCAAACCAAAAATCAAGAAGCTCTGAAAATTTAAAGAAAAGTTGAGAATTTTTAAAAATTGGCTTCTGGTTTTTAGGGAATTTAAAGGCACATACTATTTTTAATTCAAAAAATCACATATTTTCAGAAAAATGCAAAACTTTTCAGATTTGAAGCTAAAAATCAATAAAAACTGAAAATTTAAAGAAGATGTGCTAATATTTTTTAAAAAATCTCAAAAACAAATTTCGAAACAATAAAATCTAACTTTTCCGAAGATTAGTAAAAAAGATTCAATTTCAAAAAATTTTAAAAAGTCCACTGAGGATCCATCGGGAACCCCCCGAACCTCTAAAAAATATAACAATCTAGGATCCAGAAAAAAAAGTTGGGGTGGGGGGATGTCATTTTATTTCAATATTCTCTATTCTTCGTCTCAATGGCTGGATAGTTATCAAACATCTGTCCCTCCCCTGACGAAATAGTGTAGAGGGTTAGAAGAGGATTAGAGAAAGTGGGAGGGGGTGGTGCATGAATTGAAAATGAACACTTCTGAGTTGACTTTTGGAAGAAAATGAGCGTATCATGAAATGTCTGGGAACAAGTACGAAATATGGAGATGTACAATTGGTGGAAGAATTTTTGTTGACAGATTCATTTATGAAGCGATGAGGGAAGGGGAAGGGATGAATTCTGGCTAATTATGAGCTAATTTTAAAGGTCAGTTATTGATGTAAAGGGATTGGGGGGGGGGGGGGGGGGAGGGTAATTACAAATGCATACGGATGGTACATAATATGTATAGCTGTCAGGAAATGTAGCAAAAATTTGGAAAATTAAATTTTTTTTTAGTTTCTGAGGAAAAAATGTATTTTTTTCAAATTTTCAGAATTTTTGTGGATTTTTGACAAAATTTTAAAGAAAATGTTTTTTTTCCAAATTATCAGAAAAAAATAATTACATTTTTATGATAGAAATTATTGAGAAATCGTTTTTGAAATTTTCAACAGAAATTACAAATTTTTTCAATTAATATTAACAGTCTCAGAGAAAAAAATTCAAAAATTTCAAAGAAAAATTTGATTTTTCAGGTTTTCACAAATTTCTAGATGTTTTTTTTAACTGTTATAAATGATTTCTTGAAATTTTCCATTTTTTAAAAGGAATTTTTCTAAAAAAAGCGTTTTTTTCTGAAAATTTCGAGAAAATAATTTAAAAAATTTTTTTTATTTTTCTGAAACTTCTCGTTTTTAGGGAATTTAAAGGCGCATACCATTTTAAATTCATAAAATCATATATTTTCCGAAAATTTGTAAATTTTCCAACATTTCAAACCAAAAACCAAGAAAAACTGAAAATTTTTAAAAACGTTATGAAATTTTGAAAATCGACTCCTGATTCTTATGGAATTTAAAGGCGCATACTATTTTTAATTTGTAAAAATAATTTTTGTGAAATTTTGTGCAGTACGTATTTTCGATCAATTTTGAAACTTTTGAAAAGAAGTTAGATCAATTAATACTCAGTTAATAAAAAGCTGGAAAATTTGAAAAATTAATTCAAATGTGTTTTTTTTAATTTATAGACTGAAAAAATCGTTTTCAGTCTGATTTTCTTTAATATTTTGAAATATGAGTTTTTAGATTTTTTTTTCGCAAATTTCTAGATTTTTCAATTCTTAAAAATTAAAAAAATTAAAATTATTCCTGATCATTGCGTTCGGAAGGCTGCTCAACCTCACAGCAGCTCCGCACACGCGCGACGCGTTGACCTCCCACTCAACACTGAAATATTGGCGGGAAAATTAATTATACAAATTTCCCAGTGTGTTGAATGTCTGCAGCCGCGTCGCGTGCGTGCGGAGCGGCTGTGAGGTCGAGCAGCCTTCCGAACGCAATGATCAAGAATAATTGAGTTGACAATAAATTAAAAATTTTTTTTTTAAATTTGAGCATTAGAAAATTTGACAGAAATCTTAAAAGTTCTGAACTTGCTGAAAATTACGAAAAATTCCGAATTGTTTTCAAATTTATATTTAAATTACAAAAAAATCCTTTTTTTCGTTAAATTTTCAGTTCTCGGAATTTTTGGAAAGAGTTTTCAGTTTATTTTTTTCTGAAATTGTCTAGATTTTGATTTTTTTTAAATTCTCATAAATTAATTATTTGTTTTGTGAAATTTTCAATTTTTTAACGATTTTTCAAATATTTTTTAATACAGTAACATTTTTTCCTAATTTTCAATTATTTTCAGTCTAATTTTAATTCAGAATTCTAGTAATTTTCAGATTTTTTAAAATTTTTACATTTACAGAATTTTTCAATTACCGATTTTTGATTTCTCAAAAATTTCAAAAATCAATAAATTAATCAAATCGGTTTTTTAAAGCTTTCTCGAGGAAATTCCCGGTTTTTCAGTACGTTATTAATTTTAAGATATTTTTCAGAAAGAGTATAGAAAAATTATTGATTTTATAGAAATTCTAATTTTTTTGCACCTAGTACCTTAAAAACAGTGTCCTATCTTAGAGTTTTAGTAATTTTGGTTTTTTTGAAGCGTTTTTCGAATTTTTTTTCAAATTTTTTATACACCAAAAAGTTATAAAATGTATTATAGGCGGGATGCTCTTTTATCATTTTTGTTTTGATGAAAAACAAAAAAAAACATTTCACAAATGAACGGAAAAGCAAGAGGCCAGGTGGGGGGACGGGACGCTGTGATGAAATCGATCATGCAGAAAAGAAAGCGAACAAAATTGTGCACATTTTTCGGGCGATATGACAATAAGGAAACTGGGGGACCGGAAATTGGCAAAATTTGAAGATTTCGACAATTAGTGACAGCTTGGCTTTAAGGGTGCTTATTTTCTAAATTAGGAAATTTAAAAAAAAATGAAACAACACCTCGAAAAATTGGAAAAAGGAGATGTTCAAAATAAGTGGCACAATGTCTTTAAGAACTATTTCTATATAACCTCATGAAACACTTAACAAAGATCCTTCAAAGTGAGCTTCTGAAAAATGTCTTAAAGACAGGGTGTCATTCAAGTTGATGTTGTTGAGAATAAATATCCATATAAGTAGGTGTTACACTATCTTTAAGGATTTCAAAAAAAAAACTTTCAAATTCCCTGAAAACCTTGCAACAACGTCTTAAAGACAGGGTGCTAGCAAATTTTTAAATATTTATATTTTGTTATTGTTGAGGTGGAATATAACTAGAATTGAGGAGTTGTAGAGATAAAATAAATGGAGTCCGAATTTTTTCAAAAATTTCAAAAAAACAAAATGACAATAATATTAAAGATAAGGTGTCAGCAAATTTGAAAAATTTAGTTTTTCTAACCACTCAATAAAATTGTCTTTAAGAAGCTTCAGAATTCCAAAAAAATGTTTTTTTTTAATATTGCAAAAATAAAAGGAAAATAATTTTAAAGACAAGGGGTTACTAAAAATTTGAGTAGGAGGAGGACTTAATGTATACAAATGGGATGAAAATAGACCTCATACCCATTCCAAATCTGTTTGTTAAATTTTTTAAAACCACCGAGAAGCCGAGAAAATGAGCTTCAAAACAATGGCCTAGAAAAAGGTTTGAAAACTAGTCCGCGGGTATTTTTACATGAAAAATCCATAAAAAACGAAGAGTATAAGTTAAAATGGACTAATTAAATTATTCTCCATAAATATTTATTGATAAAACACGAAAAAAGCTCATATGAAAAGTTCGGCCACCTTTTTCTAGGCCATTGTTTTGAAGCTCATTTTTCTCCGCTTCTAGGTTGTTTTTGAAACTTTTAAAAACAGATTTGGAATGAGAATGAATTCTATTTTCATTTAAGGTACATTTATTGGCTCTGGGAAGTGTTTCCCTTCCTTAAAGACAAAGGTTCACTAAAAAAATTTAAAGATTTAAGATTCCGATAAAAACAAACAATAACAAAATGTATCTGATTTTTGGAACCCTTTCTAAACGCCGATTCTTCCCCCCCCCCACCAATCAATAATAGTTTAAAAACACTGCTCCGAAGAAAGTACGATGTGTGATGCCTGCTGTTGCTCCTGCACGGGAGCATAGAGAATCAGAGCAAAGCTCTCTCTCTATGTGGTACACATAGGAATAAATGGCAGCTGCCATGCCATGCCATTCCTCGATAACTTTACATCTCTTTTTTGTGATTTCTTCGCGTTTTGCTAACTGACCATTTCTCGATCGACAGACGCCTACACAGCCAACACGTTCGCCTAAGAGTTTGATGCTCTTCAGAATTTGTACACTATTTATTTGAGGGGGGGAGGACCTTTTTTCCTATTTTTTAGTGGGTTTTGAAGGGAGAGAGAGGTTATTATGAAATATCTTGAATCGAATGGGGTGGAATGGGAAGTGGAAAAAGCATGGGAATAGATATGTTGAAATAACAACGAGAGGAGGGGGTTGGAGTTTTGGAAAAGCTTCGGAAAAATATTTCCTTCCAGAATTTTCATTATTCTATTGTCAACTCAAATATTCGTTGATCAATGCGTTTTGAGGGCTGCTCAACAGCACTGACGCTCCGCACGCACGCGACGCGGCTGCTGTCAATCAGCACACTGGAAAATTTGAACTTTTTTTTGAGAAATTTAGAAAAATTATTTTTCAAGGTTGGAACATTTTTGCTGATAAATTTGGCTGAAAATTCTTGAAAAATATAAAATTAAATTTTTTTGTGAAATTTTCAAAAAAAAAATTTTTTTTCAAAAATCTGCATTTTTCCGTAATAATTTTAATTAATAATTAAAGTTAAAATTTAAAAAAAAAAGAAATTTCCATTTTTTCTAAGAAACTGCGTTTTTATAAAACAAAGATTAATTATTTTGTAAATTTTCAAAAAAAAACAGTTTTTCAGCTATTTTTCCGAAAATCAGATTTTTTCATTAATAATATTAATTATTCAAAGTTAAAATTTTTTTAAATATTTAAAAATAGGAGAGAAAAATCAGATTTTGAAACTCTTTCACAGAAAAATGTTTTTAAAAAATAAAATTTTTGTAAGATTTCAAAAAATCTATCTAAACGATTTAAAAAATTCAGATTTTTTGAAGGTTAAATTTTCAAAAAATCTAGGAAAATAGGAGAGAAAAACGAATTTTGAAACTAGAAAAATTTTAAATATCGAAAATAAAATTATTTTTAAATTCAGAAATCAAATTTACAGTTTTCCAAAAGTTTTTAAAATTTTAATTTAAGAAATTATATTTGAAAAATCTACTTTAAAAATTATATTTAAACATTTTAATTGAAAAAAATTATAATTGAAAAACTGAAATTAACAACCTTATTTTAGAAATTTTTAAAAATTTAGTAAAAAATTATTTTCTTCAAAAAAAAATACGAAGATTATTTTTAATGAAAATAAATCAAAATTTGATGAAATTTTCAGATAGAATATAATTTTTATTGATTTTTCGACTCCACCGTATTTTGCAGAATGTTTTCGTAAAATTGCACTTTTTCGAGTTTCTATTTGAACATTTTTAAAATGTAATTATTGATTAATTGTAAAATTATTGAAAAATAGAAAAAATGTAATAAAATTCTTAATTTTCTAGTATTTAAGTATTAAAATACAACAAAAAATCAAATTATTGATTTTTTTGATAATTGAAAATTTTTAAAAAATAAACAGAAATTCTTACAAAATTTTTATGAATTTCTGTATTCATTTTTTAGGAAAAAAAATTAGTTATTTATGAAAATTCAACTTTAAAAAATTTTTTTGAAGCTTTTTACAAATAATTCTACAAAATTACAGGAAAATTTAAAAAAAACGCGGTTTCGGTATTAATATAGAAATTTTAATATTAGGATGTCGATAAAAAATTTTAATATTTTTTAAAAATTTAAAAAAAAACGTACTTTTTATTTAAAAAAATAATTTTCAAAAAAAATTCTTTAAAAAATTAATTTTCTAAAATTTCACAAAAGAACATTTTAAAAGAAATAACATTTATGTTTCTAAGATTTGAAAGAAATTTAAATGCAAACCCAGACAAAAACATCATTTCGTGAAAATACAACTAAAATATAATATTTACCTCCGTGGGAATAAAACGAACTACTTAGCGCACTCACTTTTTTTTTCTTCGGGAAAAGGTGTCAAAAAGAGCATTATTGTTTACCGAATGAAAAATTTATATGAACGACTGGGAAAATAAGGAAAATGTGTTGGGCTATTCTAGCAAAAAAGGCCAAAAATACCATGGGGGAAAAGGTGAGTAATGAATTGATACATAAAACCAGTTATGGCTGTCTGTCTCTCCGGAATAAATAGAATAGAACCCAACTAAAAAAAAGGAAATCGAACGGTATTACACAAACATACCTATATATTATATAGGATCTTTTTCGTACTATATATATGGTATAATATTAAATTGGGTATTATATATTAATTTGCTTTTTTGATGGGAAAATTGGAATTTATTGCAGACATTTTTTTCAAATTACGGCTTCCAATAAACTCCGATGCTGCGTAATTCCGTAGCATCGTATAAAATTTTGAAAAAAAAAACATTTTTAAAATTTTTTTGAACTTTAGAAAATTCTGAAAAATCAAAAACTTCACTAAACCCTGGTGATACGTTATTTCGTAGCATCGTAATAAAGTTCGGAAATATTTTTAAAACCTTAATATTTTTGGTAAAAAAAATTTTTTTCCAGTTTTACAAAATTTGCTTCGAATTCTAAAAAATTTTTTAAATTTAGAATTACCACCTTCATTAAACCTTGGTGATACGTAATTCCGTAGTATCGTATTGAAGTTGGGAACTTTTTAAAATTAAAGTTTTATGAAAAAATTAGGATAGTTTTACATTTTTAAGATTCTAGAATTTTTTTCAAAATCATAATTTTTTAAAATTCAAATTACAGCCTTTATTAAACCCTGGTGATATGTAATTTCGTAGCATCGTATTAAATTTTGAAATTTTATCAAATTTTGAAACAATTTTAATAAACTAGTGATTTTAACTTTTTTTGAACTTTAGAAAATTCTGAAAAATCAATAATATTGTAATTTTTAGATTTTAAAAAATAAATTCAAATTAACGCAGTCACTAAACTACGGTGTGTCGTAACTTTGTAGCATCGTATTGAAATAGGGAACTTTTTAAAAAACTTTAAAAATTTTGAAAAAATTTTCAAAATCCTAATTTTTTTTAATTTAAAATTACCGCCGCCATTAAACCCTGGTGAGACGTAATTTCGTAGCATCGTATAAAACTTCGTAAAAAATTTTTAAAACCTTAATTTTTTTTTAAATTATTAGATTTTATATTTGTTTCAAATTCTAATTTTTAAAATTCAAATTACCGCCTTCGCTAAACAATGGCGTGCCGTAATTTCGTAGCATCGTATAAAATTCGAATTTTTTAAAACTTTTCAAATTTTAGAGAAATGAAAGGCAAATTTTTCAGAAAAATCATAAGTTTTAAAAAATCAAGTGATTACCACACCTTTCTGCAATTTTTTGACCTAATAGATATATTTTTCCAAATTTTTTTCCAATTTTTCCAAAGCTACCCCAACTTCTCATCAAAAACTCATTCATCCGTTCTACTTTGATAAACAAACCATTACAAAAACAAAATAAATGATCCCAAATATGTAGATTTAAAATAGAGAGAGAGAAAAAAAGGAGAAGATTTGAATCGCTGTTTTAAAATGACCAATCAGGCGGCATGGCAATGAACATCAATAAAAAAGAGGTGTGGCGCACGAATTTAGAAGGACGGGATGGGTTGGGGGGACAAAACAATATAAAATATATTTAGATATGTACATTTGAAAATTTAACTATTTGGAGACAAGGAAATGTGAAGTATTCTTTTCAAAAAACGAGGTCTTTAGACCTTCACATCCATCAAAACGACTAATTTGATACGGTTTATGATAACCGAACGCAACATTGTTTCATTTATCATTTCTTTTTTGGGTGGAACAATTAAGAAACAGAAAAAATAATAGATTAGTTGATTTGTCACACTCTTTAAATGATTTACCATTTTTCGATGAAAGAGATAATAGAAACATTAGAAATTGGGATTTTGACATTTTTAGTGCAATGCTCCTTTAAAGGAGGACTTTACGGAGATAATAAATGTACCTTAAATGAAAATAGACTTCATTCTCATTCCAAATCTGTTTTTTAAATTTTCTAAAACCACCTAGAACCCGAGAAAATGAGCTTCAAAACAATGGCCTAGAAAAAGTTTGAGAAAACTAGTCCGCGGACAATATTATGTGAAAAATCCAGAAAAATTCGAAGATATACTTTAAAATGCACCAATTCATCAAATATCTATGAAAAATGGATATATTGGTTCATTTTAACGTATATTTTGGCATTTTCTGGATTTTTCACGTAATAATGCCCGCGGACTAGTTTTCGCAAACTTTTTCTAGGCCATTGTTTTGAAGCTCGTTTTCTCGACTTCTAGGTCGTTTTAGAAAATGTTAAAAACTGATTTGGAATGAGAATGAAGTTTATTTTCATCTCAGACACATTTATTAGCTCTATAACACCCTCCACCACCTTAAAGACGGGGTGTCAGTTGAAAAAAATTTTTAAAATTCAGAAAACTCAAAAAAACTTTAAAAAAACTTCAACAAAATTCGAAAAAAATAGGAAAAGTATAAACATGGCCGAAGATGGTCAGTTTCTAGGTCATTTAAGGAAATCTGTGTTAGGCCCAATTCTGGGCTCTTTGGAGACGTTAAAGAAAATATTTAAAACGAAAACGAAAAAAAAAACTAATTACTGATAATGTTTTAAAAAATTAGTGGTATTCTGTCTTTAAGAATCAAAAAAATAAGGGCTTCAAAGTTTTCAAAATTCCTAAAATTCCAGTTTTTCTAAAAACACTCAAAATTACATTTATATACTCAAAATTGGAAATAAATATTATTTTCATCTCAATTAAATTTATACTCTTTCGGATTTTTCTTTAAAGACAAGGTGTCAGTTAATTTATATGCATTAGAATTGTTTAAAAAAACACGACACTTTGGAATTTCGTTAGTCGGAAAAAAAATTCAAAACTCCTATCGAAAATATTCCAAGACGCTATAAACTACTAAAGTATTCGCAAAAGTATTCTTTCCCTACGTTCCAAATTGATTTGATGAGATTTGGATGCAAATATAATTTAAAGGCACACACCCCCCATCCTTCCTAATTTGTCATCTTCAATCCCTTTTGGGTACAACTTTTTCAAATACTTTTTTCTTTTTAAAAAATACCCAAAAACTAAAACAAATGCGAAAAAGATGAAGAAGGAGAAGAAAGTCGAGTAGAAAATAGATAGGGGAATAAAAATCAAAAAGTGAACCAAAAAAAAGCGAAGAGATGTCTCGAGGGAATTATGCATATGGTGTAAATACATGGTGTTGGAAGGGGTGGGGGAGAAGACGATGAAGATTTATTGGTGGAAAATGGACCAAAATTATGGGGGGAACAATTATAATTTGTTGACAAAATGAGAGAAATGGCTTTTTTTGGGGGGTTTTCCTTCCAATATGATTACAAAACAATGATTAAACTTATTACACTACGAATGGTTGTTAAATATATATTCAATTTTTTTTGTTGGTAAGGTTATGTGAAATGGAAGAATGTCAAATGTCGACCGGTTTCTTGTTTTGGGGTAAATTCTGTGGTGGAAATTGGGATTCTTGATTTAAGTTCAAGAAATAAGCTTTTAAAAATATATTTTTTGACAATTTTTCATCGAATTCTTTCTACTTTCACGTTTTTCGAACAATTATGACGAAAAACAATTTTTTTCGAAAAATTTGAAAAATACAGTAATTCATTTGTTCGTTGCAAAGCCATTCAACTGTTTTCAGCAATGCGCCTTTAAACCATAAGATTATTCATTGTTTGAATTTTTTGAAAAATTGTTTTTTCCCTAATTTTTAATTTTTAAAAATCGAATTTTGACAATTTTCCATCGAATTCTTTCTACTTTCACATTTTTCGAACATATAAATAAATATTTATCACAAAAAATCAATTTTTTTTCGAAAAATCTGAAAAAACTGAAAAATACAGTAATTCTGTTTTTCGTTGCAAAACCTTTCAATTGTTTTCCGCAATGCGCCTTTAAACCGTAAAATTTCTAATTGTTCGAATTTTTTTTTTAAATCCTATTTTTTCCTTATTTTTAATTTCTTATTGTTTTATTCAAGCAATTCTTACAGAAAAAATGGAGCAGAACAAAGTTACGTACTATTTGAAAGACCAAGGCGCCAAAATGAAAATGGGGCCATATCTTCAAGAAATTTTCGCGGAAATTTCTCACGGAAGGAATCATGTTTTCCCAAAAATTGAAATCGTCTGCAACGTCAGTGCAAAAACAACCTTCAATATTGAAACGACAGTCGGTAAATATACTTTTTCAGAAAATTAGTATTTATTTTTATAAAATTCCAGGAGAGCTTTATAAAGTTTTCGGACCGGCTAACCTGTTTCCGACAAATGTTCAACAATTGACTGCTCTTCTCACCAATTCTTCAAAACTATCTACTTCTGCGGGTACTCAAACCAATTTGCAACCAACTGCGGTGCATGTTCCACCAGCTACCGACACGAACGATGGTAAACCTCGCCATTGGTTTCATTATTTTCATTCCTTAACATTTCCAGATATCGATTACACTTATATTCCATTTTGGATCGGACATCGAACCGATATTTTCTGGAAAAATTGTTTGTATAATCATAAGAAAATGACCAAGCTGGCAAAAGATCTATCAGATGCGTTTATGGGAATGAATGCTGTCCAAAGAAATGAGCTTCTCAAGAAAATCGACAAATTCCACATTCCGGTAAGAATAAAGATTCTGCCCACAAATTAAATGAATCTCTCAAATGAGCTGAAAATGTGTGTCGGTAAAAATATATAAATTTGAAATTAAAAAACACAAAACTCCAAAAAACAGTTTTTTTGAAATTTCAAGATTTCTGAAAATTTTCAGACAAAGGCTCTGAGATAGCTTACATCTTCAGGGAGCGGTCTAATTACCTACAAGAAAACAATGTAATTGAGAAAAAAAAAGAAACATAAAATTTCTGAGAGATAAATAATGGTAAACTGTAAAAAACAACTGACTAGACGCGCTCAATTGTTTATGAGTGAGAGATATGACACTTTTTGGGAGAAAGGGGGGGGGGGTGTTTGATCAGCGTCTATAGGCCGTTGAACTATGGATAACTTTGGAAAGTGCTAAACACGATAGAAATTGGATTTTTAATTTGGAAGTAGTATTAGGTTCACATTTCCGAACACCATTTTCAGTTCGATTGAATAATTTTGAGCCCCAATCGTGAACAAGTCAAAACCTTTTAAATTTAACGGCCATTTCTATAATTAGCGTTGTGTTTTTAGATAATCTAAATATTTCAGAAAGAATGCACTTTGTGTAACACGAGCACCAGAAAAACCAATGACGCTCTCATCCACATGTTGTCGAAAAAACACATCAAAATGGTGATTTTTCTGTCCTTTTTAAATTCACAAGTGTCTTCTTTTATTCAGGTTTACATCTCCGGAAATGTGACTTCTGAAGAAAAGGATTATTATCCTCTTGTGAAACTTTTCGAAATTGTCAAAAAGGGAGGTATCAAGCCAACAGAGCACGATGATGATGGATACCGCTTCCTTGATCAGACTAGAAACAGTTTTGAAAAGAATTTGAGCGACCAACGCAGTGTATCTGGATGGGCATCTGATGAAGACGACGATGTTCACGCCCACAACGATCCGGCCATTGACAGACTCGTCAGATTCTATTTGGGAGGATCCGATGACGAATTCGAAGTTACCAAAAATGGATGTATGAAACCAACAGAACACGATTATGATGAATACTCCTTCCTTCATCAGACTAGAAACACTTTTGAACAGAATTTGAGCGACCAACGCAGTGTATCTGGATGGGCATCGGATGAAGACGACAATGTTCACGCCGACAACGATCCGGCCATTGATAGACTCGCTAGATTCTATGTGGGAGAATCCGATGACGAATTCGAAGTCGCCAAAAAGGGATGTATCAAACCAACAGAGCGTGATGATGAATGTCGCTTCCTTGATCAGACTACATACACTTTTGAACAGAATTTGAGCGACCAACACAGTGAAACAGGATGGACATCTGATGACGACGACGATGTTCACTCCCAAAAGGATCCGGCCATTGACAGACTCCATAGATTCTATGTGGGAGAAGCCGATGACGAATGGTGGTAAATAATCAAAAGGAAACACCATCATTTTTTCAAGTTTTCTTTAATTAAAAAAAACAGTTTAATAAAGAAATAAATAAAAAACCTTCCAGGTCAATTTTTAAAAAACATTAATTTATAGACCGAAATTAAATAATAAATAAAACCACTAGCATCCAATGTTAATTAGATTCATCTTATAGAGCATCTGATAAATAAAAATAAAAACAAAGACAGGTGATGATGATAACAAATAACTCGTATTAGAAATATCGATGAGATTCAGCAGAAAAACATCATTCATTTATCGAACCGTTCTGAAAAATGTTAATTTTTTAAAAATTCGAAATATAAACTTTTCTAAGTACCTCTGGCGAACACGATCCCGATTCCTTGATGGTGATTTTGCTCCATCTTCTCGCTTCCTATCCTTATTTTTTTCCTCTTTTTCTTTCCGGGAGGAAGACAATGATTTCGATCTAAAATCGTTTATTTTATTTCCAGAATTTTTTCCCCTTTAAACTAAGTGTATGTTTTTTCTTGCTGGATCGCTCTGAAATTCGATATTTTTTAGGTTTTTTTATAAATTTATTTTGAAAATAATGAGTAAATTGCTTTAAAATGTACCTAAAGTGAAAATTTAGAGGAATAATCTGAAATTATCAGATTTCTCTAAAATTTCAGCATAATTTCAAAAAGTTATATTTCTCTGAAAATGTTTTCCTTTGAAACATAGAGAAAAGAGACTTAAAAAGCACTTCTATATTTAATTTTTAAGAAGACGATTGAAATTTGTGGATTTTTCTGAAATTCAGCTTTATTGGAAGTAAAAACCCGGAATTTTCATTAAAAAACTTAAAAAACCAGTTTTTTAAAAATTTCTTGGATTTAAAATTTAGAAAAACATGTATTTTCAAAATTTTATATCCGAAATAAATTGAAAAGACAATTTTTAATGAAAATTCCGTGTATTTATTCCCAATAAAGCTTAAATTTTAGAAAAATCCACAAATTTCAAGCTTCTTCTTAAAAATTAAACGAAGCTGTGCCTGTTAAAGCTCCTTTTTCTAAATTTCAAGGACAAACATTTTCAGAGAGCTATAACTTTTTGAAATTATGCTGAATTCTCAGTGAACTCAGATAATTTCATGCTATTCCTCTAAATTTACACTTTATGTCCATTTTAAAGCAATTCACTCATAATTTTCAAAATAAATTTATAAAAATATAAAGAATTCAAATTTTTATCAAATATCGAATTTCAGACCGACTACGCAACATGTATTTTCAGAAAAACTTACTCCAATTTTCTAACCGTAACTTTCGGCTCCTCTTTCGAAACTTGTCGGCTCAATGCTTCAGGCATCTGCAAAAAAGGACTTTAAAATCAAAAATCCTCCGTTTTCTCAATTACCGTCGGCCCAGCAATTTCCCTCTCATTTATCGACTCCCTCTTCTTTTCACTTCGTTCCTTCGATTTATGCGATTCCCTTTCCTTTTTCACAATTTCACTTCCATTCTCCTTCTCCTTCTTTTTATCCTTTTCACTAGATTTACGATCCTTCAAGAAAAAATCAACATTTTTACAAATTTCAAGAGCATTTTAGTTTTTACCTCCTTTTCCGGCTCATTCCGCTTCTTTTCTCTCGATTTTTCCGCACTTTTTTCACGTATTCTCTTCTTCTCCACTTCATTTGCTGTTGATGATTCCTTTACACGATCCGAGAGACGAGACTGCAAAAATGGCGACTTTTTATGTTTTTTGTGGTTTTTTTTCAATTTCAAAAACTCCAAGAGCTTTTATTTTAATTTTAAAAAATGGCAATTTTGGTTAAAGACAGAGTCTCACTTAATTTCAAAATTTCACCGCAAATTTCAAATTTTTGGCAAAAAATGGGCTAATTGGGCAAATAAAATGACCTCGCTTGTCCAATTAAAAAAAAACTCATTCACAGATTTTCTAAAAATTAAAAACAAAGATTTTGTTAAATTAGCTCTTCGCATAATTTTCAGAACATAGGTCAAAAACCAAAATTTCGAAAATTGTGCGAATTTTGAAAAATAAAACTAAGGTCGCAACACATCTCAGAGAAAAACGGGAGCTCCCGGAATTGTTTCCCCTTCGGAAAATTAAGCTTAATGCACCGAATTTGAGCATGTTTTGACCAATGTTTCAGAAATATCGATTTTTTTGAGGTTTTATTGTTCAAAATTCGTAAATACGTTTAAACTTAAAATCTCTAGCCTTTCCCCTTTTCAAAATTTTCCCAGTTGCTAATTTCGTATATTTTTTTCAAAACTTATAAACAATCAAGAAAATTATCATATTTTGAAAAATCAGTTTTTTTAAATCTCTGATTTTTCAAAATTTTTAAAATATAATTCTTTCTTTCTCTTCTTTTTCTCCAAGCCATTGTTTCGAAGTATCCTCACCTTAAAGACAGAGTCTCACTTAATATTCTGGTGAAATTTCTTCAAAAAAGCAAATAAAATGAAATCGTTTGACCGATTTTCAAAAAATCATTTTCAGGTTTTCTAAAAATTAAAAACAAAGATTTTTATTAATTAGCTCATCGCATTGCTCAGAAAAGCGGGATCTCCCGGAATAGCTTCCCCTTCTGAAAATTAAGCTTAATGCACCGAATTTGAGCATTTTTTGACCAATGTTTCAGAAATATCGATTTTTTGAGGTATCTTAAATTTTTTGAGGTATAAATTTTATTGTTCAAAATTCGTAATTCGGATTTATCCAAAAATTCATCGCTTTTCCCCGATTTTCAAAATTATCAAATTTTGTAAAATCTGTTTTTTAAAGCCATGATTAATTTTTCAAATAGAAATCTTTAATTCTCTTTTTTTCTCCAATCCATTGTTTCGAAGAATCCTCATATTTATACCTTAAAGACAGTGTCCCATCAAGTTTCGAATTTTAGTAATTTTCCCTAAAAACCAAAAATATTGATATCATTCGATTCCAAATTTTACGCTAGATTTCAAAAACCCTTGAAATTTTGAAGCTTGAATCCCCT
The DNA here is from genome assembly GCA_964036255.1 of Caenorhabditis virilis. NCBI lineage: Eukaryota > Metazoa > Nematoda > Chromadorea > Rhabditida > Rhabditidae > Caenorhabditis > Caenorhabditis virilis. Next base: position 4,018,471 of record OZ038417.1, on the reverse strand, counting down.
TTGATGTACTTATTCTCGTTTCAAAAAACAAACCTTCTTATTCGGCGGCGGACTCGGCGTGGTAACCTCCCCATCTTCCGGCACCTCTTCCCCTCCCTTCTTCTCCTTGTCCGCCACTTTTTTCGGCACATAAATCTCCGTCTTCGCCGGTCGCTTCTTCTTCACTTCCTCACCATTCTTCTCAACTGTTTCCTGATTAGTTTTCGACCGTTTTCCCGCCGGTTCTCCATTCGACTCATTCGCTTGTTTCACCACCTTTTTAGAGCCCTCCGCTGTCGTTTTCGGCTTGATTGGCGGCGGTGTTGGCGTCTCCTTTTTCTTAAGAATAAGCCCAGCAAACGTGAACGCGTTGAAAACCTTCACATTCCTCATTTTCAGCCTTCCAACATAGGATGCCGCTTTCAGTGATAAATCATCACGTTTTCCCTTCTCACGATCACGAACCTATTATTAAATTATTGATGTAACAAAATTTTAAATTAGTAAAATGGGTACCAACCTTGGTAGCAACCTCTTCCATTGTTTTGACACCATGGTCCAAAAGTGGGAAGCATGGGGTGAGCTGAAAAATCAAAAAATCAATAAATGAAAAAATCAATTAGGAAAAAGCAACAAATTCCAAAAAATAGCGAAAAAAAATGTGAAAAAACCATAAATGACCGAAAAAAAATTGGTTTTCTAGGCCATTTTATTTTTTTAAAGCAAAAAAACGTTTTTTCCCAATTTTTCCCCTTTTTTCAATATTTTTAGCACACAAATAGTTCCCAAAGATGGTAAAATAAGTACCCATTGAGAAAAAGATGAAAAAAACTCAAAAAATTATATTTTTTGCTTTAAAAAATTAAAAAAAAGCCTAGAAAACCGATTTTTCTTCGGCCATTTAAAGATTTCTCATTTTTTTCGCTATATTTTTGGATTTTTTTTGTTTTTGTGCCATTTTCAATATTTTCTTAGCGAAAAAAATGAAAAATCTTAAAATGGCCAAATAAAAATTGGTTTTCTAGGCCTTTGGATTTTTTTTGCTTTTTTTTTCCTCTTTTTTCAATAGATATTTATTTATCACCTTTTGAAACTTTTTTGTGTGGGAAAATATTGAAAAAAAGGAGGGAAAAGTGCGAAAAAACATTTTTTTGCTTTAAAAAACTAAATGGCCTAGAAAACCACATTTTCCACGTTTTCTAGGCCATTGAAAGATTTTTCAAATTTGTCCGCTCAGGAAAAAATATCGCAAATGGCGCAAAAACAGAACATTCCAAAAAAACAGCGAAAAAATGGGAAAATAGTGCAAAAAGCGTTGTTTTTTCGAAAAACAAATTAAATGGCCTAGAAAACCAATTTTCTTCGGCCATTTAACGATTTCTCAAATTTTTTCGTTATTTTTGGATTTTTTTTTGTTTTTGTGCAATTTTCGATTTTTTTTTCTTCGTTTATTCAAAAGTATGGTTTTTTTTTTGAATAAATTATGAAAAAAAGGCAAAATCGAAAATGGCGCAAAAACAAAATTCCAAAAATAGCGAACAAATTTGAGAAATCCTTAATTTAAAAAATATTACCTTTGTCATCAAAATCAAACAATTCCGAATAATCACATATTCCACACTGTCCTTCTCCAACACCGCGCTAAACGTCTTCACCAACTTTCCCTGCCATCGATAAACGACGCGTCGATAAAACGGCCAATTTATTTCCGCTTTTTTCGTCACCATTCCCGGGAATTCAAAGCATTCCTGCTTGAAAATCTCCTCACTACTATTCCATCTGACGGCCCTCGATAATAAAATCTCCAGGAATCTCGATAACGAGTTCGTTTCGTTTTCTGTGAGTCCGGCGATTAATGGCAGAATGTTTTCGAAAATCTACAAAAAACGACAAATTATTGATTTTCGAAATATTTGGAGGGGGCGGAAATTCGGGTTTCTAGGCCATGTTGTTCCTGTATTCTCTTTTTTCCAAATTTCGAATTAACTTGATTTGAAATCTTTGCAAAATTACGGTTTCAGAAGTGTTTTTCCAGTTTTTTGGATTTTTTAAACAAAAAAAATCTCCGACCCCACCCCTTTAACCAAAAAAAGCCAATTCCTACCCTATCCATTGTGATCAACGTCTGGAAGCCTGGCGTTTTCATCTCATGTAGCAAAATATAAAAGCTTCCACAAAACACCGCATCTTGTTCGGAAAACAGAGCACGTGGGAAAATGCACAATTGAAGGAAGCTCTCGCATACTGGTAGCGGATCTGAAGAAATTGTTTTAAAAATCCGGGAATTTTAAAATTTTAGGAAATTTCGAAGAAAAATAACAAAACTAGATGGCCTTTCAATTTCGAGTTTAACATACGCATCTAAAAACAAAGTTGTTAGCGACTGAAATCAGAAAAAATTCTCTCTGCACCATATAATTTTTTAAAATCCTACCTTTAAGGTCACAGTTTAACTGATTTTCTTTGGCATCGTGTCTTTAACAACGTGTTCTAGATCAGTAACACCATGTCTTTAACAAGGTTTTCTAACTATAGAGCTTCTTATTCAAGAATATTCTTGCTAAAGACAGTGTGCCAGTTTTTTAAATAAAAAAATTGATCTCAAATAAACACTAAATATTAAAAATTAAAAAAATAATTTAAAAATGTTTTTTTTTGTTTTTAAAAATTTAAAAATTGAATTTTAAAATATTTTTTAAATTAAAAAAAAATGTTCTGAAAATGTTTGTTTAAGAAAATCTTGAGAAACCCACCATTTTGTGCATCATATAAATTTTTCAAATCACATCTTTAGGTACACTATCTTTAAGGCCGCCGTTTAGCTGACACCCTGTTTTTAATATGTTTCAGTGGCACCCTGTCTTTAATAAGGTTTTCTAGCTCATAGAGCTCCTGATTCAAGAAAATACTTGTTAAAGACAGTGTGCCACTTCTTAAACGCATTATCGTCTCTGTCTGTCAATAAACACGTCGTCTCCTCCTAGAGAACATTCTAAATGCCACATAATCTTGAGTGAGAGCAAAATGGGATAGCCTTAAAGACGATGTCTCGTTTTTTTTGGCTGCCCGTATTTATTTCAACTTTTTTTTTGAAAACAAATCTTTAAAATAAAAACTCACTGGTATCCTCAAACAACGTCTCCTTCACCAGATCCAACCACGCTTTAATCCTCTCAACATGCTCATTCTGCCGCTTTTGCTCCTCTCTCAACTTTCCTTCCAGCTGTTTCGCACGTTCTTCCGCCCTTCTGGTTTTCGTCTGAAATTGTAATAATACATTTTCGGAATTTTTTGGGGGGAAAAACTAAAACTCACATGATCATCATCTTTTGACTGCTTCTTCAATCCTTCAATCGTTCTATCATAAGCCGCCACTGGAACCTCAATATCATAGTTTCCAAGCATCCAGAATACTGTGAAAATTCTGGAAAAATCCCAATTCTAGTGATATTTTTAATTAAAAAAAAATCAATACTTTGATGGTATCCGTTCAATATCCAATTTCGATTCCTTAAAATCCGTCGACAACTCTTCAACCTTCGCTTCGAATGCCGAACTAAACAGGGCGGTCTAAAAAAGATGACATTGAGAAAAAAGGTGCCAATCAAGCCAAAAACCTTCTGAACCGCATCCAACCTCTGCTTCTGTCCATCCTCTCCAACCGGCAGTTCAGCTCTCAATTTCCTCTTCTCACCATCATAAATCTCCATGATCCGTGGCAGAAAAGTGGGACGTGTCAGACACATTGCCGCCTCGATTTTCAGCGAATAGTCGGTGATAAATTCCCGAACCGATGGGAAACGACGCGAGTATTCGTCGGTTTTTAGGTAGGAGACGAGAAACGCCGAGAGTTGTTGAAGGGTCAGCGAGCACTGGAAGAGGAAAAATGCGATATTGTTTGGAGGCAGCAATTGATAAAAATTAGATAATTTTAAAAAAAAACATTTTTAAACCCTGAAACCGAATTTATATTTTACTTTTTTCAAAGGTTATATAATTGCAGAAATTTTTATAAATTTTAGAAATAAGAATTGACGTTATTTAAAAATTAATTTTAAAAACGCTTTAAATTTTAAAGATAAAACATTGAATTTTAAAAAATCTTAAAATTTTTAAAGTTAAACTTAAAGTTTTAAAGAATTTAAAAAAAATTGATCTTCAAAAGACGTTTTAATTTCAAAAACAAAAAAATTGAATTTAAAAAAACTAATTTTCAAAAAAAATTTAAAAAAGAGAATTTTTAAAATGTTAAAAAAAACTGCTTTATTTCATAGGTGGGATACCGCGGATTTAGCCTAGTAACAAGTTTAACTTTTTTTCACTTGACAAGCTGTAACGACCTTAGCTTCTTTAACGAGTATCCAAAAATAGACGTTTGCCTTGACGCACTTTCGGATATTCGTTTTTTCAGCGTTTTTGATGCTCTTTACGGTTTGTAGTCGCCTTAACTTTAAAAAATTCTTTGTAAAGAGCTTAACTTTGAGATTTCGAAATGACCCAATCCCACCTATGCTTTATTTTAAAAAGTAAAAAATTGATTAAACATTTTTTTCATGTCAAGCAAGGCAGAACTTTGAACAAAAATCTGTAAATTTCCCAACCTGATCAACCATCTCCCCAACCAATTTCAGCGGCAAATTGTCACTTTCATTATATCCAATATAATCCTTTTGTTGAGCAATCAAAATACACAAACCAACCGCCAAATCACCTTTCATCAACGTGTCACGAAGTCTCGACGCTGCTCTCTTATTTTTCGCATTCGAATATCCGCCAGCCTGGAAAAAAATATAGAGATTTCTGCATTTTAAAAGGCTTAAAGACAGTGTGTCACCTAATAACTGCAATTCGTTCTCATTGAACCAATGGAAACAATTCAAATGAAATGAAATTATTCTTAACAAAAATAAAATGTTCGAAAAACGTGAGATGAGGTTAGAAATGGGTTAACCGCAGTCCTTTAGGATTTTTGTCTCAAATTTTAATTTTCCGAAAAATTAAAGAAAAAACCAAAATTTCAATTAAAAAATTCAAAAAAATTATATTTTAAAATTACATTTCCAAAAAATGCGAAAAACTACTCAAAATAGATCGATTTGCATTAGGGCGCTCTTGCAAAATCGTTATTTTTGAGTTTTGAGGTCATTTTTGAATTATTAAAACGGATTTCACGTTTTTTGGAATTTTTCGAAATTTCTGGCACTAAAACATGTTTCAAAAATTATATTTTTCGAAAAAAACCAAAAAATTAGAGGAAATGCTCAAATTAGATCGATTTGCATTGGGGCGCACTTGCAAAATCGTTATTTTAGCCCTTTCTTTGAAAAAAAGCTAAACTTTTCAAAAACCCTCGAAATTCTCAGATTTTTATGGCCTTAGGCTTAAAATCCTGGAAATTGTGAGTAGATCAAAAATTTGCGAAGAATTTTCACTCTAGAATCCAGTTGATGCATTTCAGATGAATTTATCTGAAACTTTTCAGAAATAGAGCCAAAAATTGTTTTTCTCGAAATACCTTCGCGTCGAGACGCAAAAATTCTTTCAAAAAACAGTTTTTTAAAGGGAAACGTGGAATGACGTCAAAAAACGGTATAAATACCTTGAAACCAGAGTTGTTAATCAGTTTTCACATTAATTGAATTGAGTAGCCACAGGATATGTCAAAAAATCTCAAGTAAGTTAATTTAACTAGGTGGGACAGTGTCTTTTATAAATTGCCCTCTATTACAAAAATCGATAATCAAATTCATTGTTTGTTTTCCAGAAAAAAGACAACAAGGGCGAGAAAAGATAAAAAGAAGGCAACATTAGATGAAGATGAAGCAGCAGCTGCACCAGTCGCCGAATCCACCCTAGACACCCCGAAGGATGCAGTGATGTTACCAGCAGAGAAGACGCTTCGTGCAACAGTCTCCTGGATATGCAAGACGAATCTCTCCGACTTCCACAAGAACAACATCGAAAAAGCAGCGGAGAAGCACGTGACAACAACCGGCGATGCACAAAAGGACAAGAATCGATCGGAATCGGCGCCATGCGTCGAGGAAACCCGCGTGAAGTTGAAAGAATGCCCACCGGGGAAGGATTATATCAATGCGAATTGGATAAAAGCGAAATGCGACAGGGTGTTCATTGCAACTCAACATCCGCTCGAATCAACATTTGAAGACTTCTGGAGGATGGTTTTTTACGAGAATGTTGATGCAATCGTCGCCATTTACACAGCTGATGAAGGATTACCCGCCTATTTTCCACTCGATCAAGGAAAGTTTACAAATCATGGACCGTTTTTGGTGAACAATCGAAAGATCATACAACCGACCGCCAAGTATACACCAATTGTTTATCAAATTGAGGTTTGCTTCGTTTTCTTTTTAGATTTCTTGAAAACAATTTAATTTTCTAGGTTTTACCCGATGGATTATCAAACAGTCGAATCATCACCATCAGTCACTATGCTCATTGGCCGAAGAATGGTGTGGCGTGCAGTCCTCGTGTGATTTTGAAGAATATTCGCCTAGTCAAAACGGACAAACTGACGCCTGGGCCTGTTCTTGTACATTGCGCTGGAGGAATCAATCGAGCTGGGAGTATCATCCTAACGGATATCATAACTGACATGGCATTTCGGAATTTGGATCCAGATGTAAGTGAAAATGATCTAACCGTTGAGATCACATAAACTTTCCAGATTCCAAATCTGATCAAGCGTCTCCGAGCGCAACGCGCCAATTTGTGCCAGAACAAGATGTCGTTCCTGTTCGCGCTCTCAGCATTTGTGGAATACATTCGAATTCGATGCCGTCGATTCAACACATTTCCTGATTTGGCCAAAGAAATCGACGCGTTTCAAGACAAGTTATTCAAGGAGTTTGCGCCAATCGCTGGTAAGGAACCCGTATTGGCGAAGAAGGCTGGAGCGACGAAGGAGGGTGGAACGGTCGAGGAATAAGAGGAAGAAGGTTTAATGAATGTTATTACTATTCTGGGTCAATAAAGTATGAATTTAAGAGAATTGTGTTCACATTTGATTATGATAAATAACTTCACAAATCAATAAAGGCTTGAGTTTCTAGGATTTCGAAAATGTCGAAGAAATCAAGTAAAAATCAAAATTCGATCAATAATCCCTTTAAAATGATGTTTGATATTCAAAATGAATACTGAAGCTTTCTAAAAATTCGAAATTTCAGGGTAAAATTTAAATTTTCAGATTATTATAGTTCTTAGCTTGAAAAAATTGCCAATTTTCTAAATCCCCCGTGAAAAGTTTTGCTAAATGGCCGAAATTTGATTTCTAGTCCGCCGTTTGGATTTCTAGGTCATTTAACTAACAAAACTAACGTTTTTCCACATTTTTTTGACAAATTAACTGAAAATCAATAAAAAGCGAGTTGAAAATATGTTAATTTCATTTTTTGAAACTAACCTCCTGCCTTAACAACTCCCCTCCACCTAGTGCCTCAATCTGTTCGTTCGTAGCCGTCGTGCTTGTCTCAATCCATGACATATTTTGAATAATCTCCCTCAATAACAACAAATCGAAACTTTTGCAGCATTTCAATTGATTTTGAACATAATCCAGCATTCCGCTCAGTTCCAGCGGGTAACGTCGATATAGGGATCCGACCTGAAAGCGTTGAAATGAAGAGTTTTTTTAAAAATTCGGGTTTTTCGTGTACCAATGTTCCTAGAGCTTGTAGCCATGGTGATATCGTAGCATCCGACGATTTGAGCGCTTGTTTTGACGGGTCAGCAAGTTGCGAAATGATGCAATCTGAATTTTTTAAACAATTTTATGGAAAAAATTAGTTTTTGTGTCTATCTCTGCGGAAAACTATCAGGTATGAGCCCAAGTGAACCCAGGAGGTTCGAAAAGCCCAGAATAACCAAAAAAGGCCGATTTAGGGCGAAAAATGGGAAAAAAATCAGCAAAATTTTAATTTTTCCGACCCAGACAGTTTTTTTTTGCCTAAATCTTATATTTTAGGCCTCTATGGGTCATTGGGACTCACTAATGATGTTTCTTTTTTTATTTTTCTTGAAAAATATTTTCTAAATGGCCTAATTTGGATTTGTAGTCCCTGTTTGTTTTTCCAGCTTCAAAAATGTTCATTTTCGGTTTTTGGTAACGTTTTTTCGAAAAAAAACGAATAAAGTAACTTAAATTTATAAAAAATGTTGTTTTTTCGCAGAAATTCCGTAGAAAACTTGAATTTTTCAAGTTTAAAAAAATTTATCGAAAAAATAAGAAATTTGTTTTTAAAAAATCAATAAAAATTCGAAAATGAACGTTTTTTCGAAATTTTAAAAGGTTTTTTCGCATAAATTTGACATTAGAGTTGTCTTTTATTGATTTTCAGCTCAATTTTTTTATGTTAAGCACCCAAATAAGCCCCGCCCCTTTTAAGAACTTACAGGTCAAAATATCGAATTCCAAACTGGTCAAAAACCTCAATCCATCAACAACCGGACCAATCAAATTATCAAAAGTCTGCACTTGACTCAATAAGTACGACAAAACAGTGGTCGGGTGGATATGACAAAGTTTTCCCAATTGGCGTCCCATCATTTTCACCGTTTCTTTGGATAATCGTCTGCAAAATCAATAAATTTTAGGAAAAACGTTAAGAATAATTCGATGATAACAAACTTGAGCACATATTTCGTCCTTCCATGAATCTTCCCCCTCATTATCATCAATTCCGGATTTCTGTTGGTTTCTTGATTCCATTTCGAATACATCCAATATCTCCAAGTATATGGGAACAATTGCATCAATTGCCAGATCTCTTCGGACAGCGCTACATTCGTCTCGGAAAGGGTTAGTGACGGCAAGATGCATTCGGCGGTGATGTCAACGAATAGACGGCTTACTGAAGGACAAATATGAACACTTTGAATTTGAATATGCATTTTTGGGGACGCAGAAATTTAAAAAAAAAACTCAATTTTCAGATAACATTTTTAATTTCAGAATTTATCAACATTTTCAATATTGAAGACAACCAAAGTACTCTTTTTTTTGCTAATTTCCATTTTTTTTAAATAAATATTTTTGGAGGCAGCAACAATTCAAACCAGAATCTGCAAGTTCGCTCCACTGAACTCGGCTATGAAATTAAGAAAAAATGAAAGTTTTCAAGTGTTTTTGCACTTTTTAATTAAATCGATAGTAATTTATTGATTTTTTTTCAATATTAGAGAAAAATCATAGTAAAATATGGATTTTTTCACGAAAAAAAGTGATTTTAATGAAAATAACACGGTTTCTTGTTGAAAATGTAGGATTTTCGCTGAAAAACGCTGGAAAACGGCGCTTATCGATTTTTTTTTCAATATAATGGGATAATCATCGTTTAAAAAAATGAGATTTTTAGGAATAAATACATTTCTAATGAAAATCATAATTTCAAGACAGGATTTTGTTGAAAAAATACGATTTTTGAACAAAAACAAAACAAATCAGCAAGTGCGTTCCACCGAACTGGGTACGCAACCAATTAGTAAAAAAAATACATTTTTAAGGCAATTTCGTATCAATTTAAGCACAATCTCGACCATTTATTGATTTTTTTCAAAATAACTGTGAAAAATACAAAAAATTCACATTTTCCCACCAAAAAACAATATTTTGAATGCAAATAAAAATTAAAGCGCGTTTTTTTCAAATATTCTCAATTGTTCATTAATTTTCGTGTATATTCAAAAATTCAAAATAAAACAAAATTTCCAATTTATTGACCTCTATACATGATTCCAGAACGGTATTTTTGTTCGATTAGCCTTTCAAAACCTGCCAAATTCCATTTTTATTGAAAAAACTTGATTTTAGAAAAATCAAGCCCACAAATGGCATACAACTTTCGAAAATTATAGATTTGCAATAGAGCGCACTTTCAACATCCCCGTTTTCGAATTTTTTCCCCTATGTGCCTTTAAATTTAGCTTGCGCCGAACTGGGTTCACAAATTGCATACACAACTTTGCGAAACGATAGATTTGCGATAGAGCGTACTTTCAACATCTGTTTTTCGAATTTTTTTTAACGTGTGTGCCTTTAAATTTCTTAGTTTCGTTTCCAAATAAAACTCACACTTCTCATTCTTCTCAACCTCCCCATTCTGCTCCTTCTGAAAGTACACAACCAAAAGTCTCAACAATTTCACATCCGTCGTCGCGCGGTACGCAATTCTCGGTCCCAAATACCACAAAACACCGGATAACTCCCCCAATTCATTCCACGACTCGATCTGAAAACACAATTTTCAATTTTTTTCAATAAAACATTCCTAAAACCACCTTTTTGATGCCATTCTCCGGAAACTCATCCTCGCTCTCTCTTCTCGTTTTTAGCGACTCCGCAAAAACCGATTTTACACAATTCAATTTGTAGAATTCATCAATCGCTTTTTCGATTATTCGACACAGGGATCGACATATTCGAGGGCTGGAAATAATGAATTTCAGGTCCATTTCATGGAAATTTTTTGAAAAATACCTCGCCTGAACCGCATAAAACTCGGGCAATCGATCCATCAAAATCTGTGCTTGTTTCCAATTCTCAAATTCTAGAAGAGCACACGCTAGTCCGAGTTTTTGATTCGTTGACAAAATATAGTCCTGAAAATCGGATTTTCGGTCCGTTTTTAAATAAAAAAGTAATTTAAGTACCTCTGTAAATTTCTCAGCCAATTTTGCGTCATCATCCTCTTGAACCTGGGTAACTGTGGTGAACGAAATCGTGCTTGTCGTCTGCAAAAAAATCGAATTTTTTGTTTTTTTCGTTTTGAAAATCAAAATTTATATGTTTTCCCAAGATTTTCAGACATTTCTAGGGTTTTCCAGAAAGATTTGCTGAAATTCGGAAAAAATTTCAATACCGGCGAAATTCCAGTTTTTAAAATTAGGAGATTTTCACAAATTTTAAAATTCTAAAGCAATTTAGACATTTTTGTTGATTTTTCCGAAAAAAATATGAAATTTTAGAAATTCCAGAAAAATTACAAGTTTCCTCGAAATTATCCAATTTTTCTAAAATTTCATAAATCCTCGTTTCTCCTGAATTTTTCAGAAATTCAAAAAAAAACTTTTTTTTTCGAAAATTCGGATTTTTTCAAGAAATTTTGAACAAAATGCTGAAAATACTCCAATTTTTCTGAAATTTCATAAATCCTCGCTTCTGCTGCATTTATTTGAGAATAAAATCTTTGAATTTTAAGAAAGCTCAAAAAATTGTCCCTTTTTTTCGAAAATATGGAATTTTCACGAAATTTTCAGAAATTCCTATAAAAAAAAAATATCCAAATTTCAGGAAATTTCAAATTAAATTCCTGCTTCTGCTGCATATATTCGCAAATTAAAATAAAATCGGGAAAATTTTCGAAAATTCAAAAAAAAAAGGGTTTTTGCGAAAATTTGGAATTTTTCAAGAAAATCCTGGAAAATACTCCAATTTTTCTGAAATTTCATAAATTCCCGCTTCTTCCGCGCATTTATTCACAAATTAAAATAAAACAGCAAAATTTTTAGAAAGCTCAAAAAATTGTCCCTTTTTTTTCGAAAATATGGAATTTTCACGAAATTTTCAGAAATTCCTGGCAAATATCCAAATTTCAGGAAATTTCAAATTAAATTCCTGCTTCTGCTGCATTTATTCAAAAATTAAAATAAAATCGCAACATTTTTAGAAAATTCAAAAAATTGTTATTTTTTTATCGAAAAGTTGGAAATTTTGAAGAAAATCCTGGAAAATACTCCAATTTTTCTGAAATTTCATAAATTCCCGCTTCTTCCGCGCATTTATTCACAAATTAAAATAAAACCGCAAAATTTTTAGAAAGCTCAAAAAATTGTCCCTTTTTTTCGAAAATATGGAATTTTCACGAAATTTTCAGAAATTCCTGGTAAATATCCAAATTTCAGGAAATTTCAAATTAAATTCCTGCTTCTGCTACATGCTACATCTGCTACATACATACATGCGCAAATTAGAATAAATTCGGAAAATTTTTAGAAAATTCAAAAAATTTCTCTTTTTTTTCGAGAATTTGGAATTTTTCAAGAAAATCCTGAAAATACTCCACTTTTCCTGAAATTTCATCAATCCTCGCTTCTCCTGTACATTTATTCGCAAATTAAAATAAAATCGCAAAATTTTTAGAAAATTCAAAAAATCTATCTTTTTTTTTTCGAAAAATTGAAAAATTCGAATTTTTCAAAGGATTTGGAAGAAATTCTTGAAAATACCTTAATTTTTCTGAAAATTCATAATTCTCTCTCCTCCTGTACATTTACTTGCGACAAATTAAAATAGAATCGCAACATTTTTAGAAAAACCAAAAAATCGTTATTTTTTTGGAAATTTTGAAGAAAATCCTGGAAAATACTCCAATTTTTCTGAAATTTCATAAATTCACGCTCCTACTGCACATTTATTCACAAACTAAAATAAAATCGCAAAACTTTTTAGAAAATCCAAAAAATCGTTTTTTTTTTTTGGAAATTTTGAAGAAAATCCTGGAAAATGCTCCAATTTTTCTGAAATTGCATAAATCCTCGCTTCTCCCGCATTTTTTGCGACGAATGAGAATAAAAACTTAACATTTTTCGAAAATTCAGAAAATTGCTCTTTTTTTCGAAAATTTGGAATTGTTCAAGAAATTCCTGAATTTTTCCCCACATACCCCAATTTTTCTGAAATTTCATAAATCCTCGCTTCTCCTGCACATTTATTGGCAAATAAAAATAAAATCGCAAATTTTTTGGAAAATTCAAATTTTTTTCAAGAAATTTCGAAGAAAATCCTGAAAATACTCCAATTTTTAGGCTTTTTTCCAACTTTTTCAAAATAATCTGGTCAAATAAACAAAATCATCTGTTAAAATAAACAAAGCCATACCGACGTGCTTCCAACATTATCATCCAAAGATCTCGAATCGGTTATAATCGGTATCGAAGCTGTGGAAATGGTCTCCGCCTGGAAAAAGTTAAAAAATTAGGAAATTTCCGAGAAAATCTTTTAAACTATCCAATTTTTCTGAAATCTTCGTAAATTCTTGCTCCTTTTCCAAATTTTTAATTAAAATCCGGGAAAAAAAAGTTTTTTTTTGAAATTTTTGACAAAAAAATACCTTTGAAGATCTCTCCTGCGCATTTTGCATCCTTTCCCGATGTCCCATCTTAATCTCCTCCGTCTTCGGCACCATAAACGCCAAAATCTTCATCATATCCAGCATCCCGTGCTGAATCAGTGCCGCGGTTAGAACATAAAGCGAATATGGCGTTTTTTTGTTAGCCCCCTTTAAAAAATCAATATTTTATTTTTGAAAATCATTAAGGGGATAGCTCTCTTTAAGGAAAAGAGAATTCCAAGTCGATTACAATCCCAAAACCCAGAAATTCTTTAAAAATTTCAAATTTTCAGGTTTTCTAGGCTTTTTCCGGGATTCTAACCGATTTTAAACTCTCGTTTCCTTAAAGGAAGTATCCAAAACGATAAATACCTGATAAAACGTATATTTGAAGCCCAAAATCGCACAAACATATTCCTGAACGGCGTTAATCTCCTTCAATAGGCTTACAAAGAAATGCCTCTGTTTTGGGCAATTCTCAAAACATTCCAAAACCATGTCTGTAACTCGGTTTGGATCCAAATTGAATTGTCCTGAAATGAAGCATCTCGAGGGAGCCGGAGATTCAAAAACGGTTACCAATAAGCGATAAAATTCGATTTTTCACAATTTTCGCATAATTTTCACTATCGATTGACGTGTGATTTTCCGCTTCCAGAAGTTCGGTTATCAATTTCGAGTATCCTTCACTTTCCTCGCGGAGAAGATTGAATTTTGCTTGTTTGAAGCTGAACACATATCGATTTTTAGAGTTTATTTAATTTTTCAATTTTCAGATTTCAAAAGGCCAAAAAAATTGAAGAAAAAAAAATGTTTTTAACTGCAAAATTTAGACAAAAAGCATTTTATCGTTTTTTTTGGTTTCAAATTAGAAATTATGGTGCAATTCTTTGAACAATACCGAAAAAAGCTTAAAAATTCAATAAATTCGATTTAAAGGCTCAAAAATACGCTAAAATTCATTTTCTGGCCTGCAAATCTTGAGAAAACCTAAAAAAATACCAATTTTGGTCTGAAAATACGTCCTACGAGTTGTTTTTTACGAAATTTGGCTTCAAATTAGAAATTATGGTACAATTCTTTGAAAAATACCGAAAAAAGCTTAAAAATTCAATAAATTCGATTTACAAATTCAAAAATACGCTAATATTCCTTTTCTGACCTGCAAATCTTGAGAAAACCTAAAAAATACCAATTTTGGTCTGAAAATACGTCCTACGAGTTCTTTTTTACGAAATTTGGCTTCAAATTAGAAATTATGGTGCAATTCTTTGAAAAATACCGAAAAAAGCTTAAAAATTCAATAAATTCGATTTCAAAAGCTCAAAAATACGCTAAAATTCATTTTCTGGCCTGCAAATCTTGAGAAAAACTAAAAAATACCAATTTTGGTCTGAAAATACGTCCAACGAGTTCTTTTTTACGAAATTTGGCTTCAAATTAGAAATTATGGTGCAATTCTTTGAAAAATACCGAAAAAAGCTTAAAAATTTAATAAATTCGATTTAAAGGCTCAAAAATAAGCTAAAATTCATTTTCTGACCTGCAAATCTTGAGAAAACCTAAAAAATACCAATTTTGGTCTGAAAATACGTCCTACGAGTTCTTTTTTACGAAATTTGGCTTCAAATTAGAAAATATGGTGCAATTCTTTGAAAAATACCGAAAAAAGCTTAAAAATTCAATAAATTCGATTTAAAAGCTCAAAAATACGCTAAAATTCATTTTCTGGCCTGCAAATCTTGAGAAAAACTAAAAAATACCAATTTTGGTCTGAAAATACGTTCTTGACGTTCAAAATTACAGAAAAAAAGAATTTAAGATCTAAAATTATTCGTAGAATTCTCAGAATTTCAACTGAAATTTCGAAAATAGGTACCAAAACTACAAAATAAATGCCGAAACATTGAAATTTTTTTTCGTACCCATTTTCGAAACTTCTTTTAAAATTCTGAGAATTCTGCGCATAAATTTCAGATCTGAAATTCTTTTTTCTGTTATTTTGAAAGTGAAGAACGTGTTTTCAGACAAAAATTGGTATTTTTTTAGTTTTTCTCAAGATTTTCAGATTAAAAAAAGAATTTTAGCGTATTTTTGAATTTTTAAATCGAGTTTATTGGCTATTTTAGCTTTTTCGGTATTTTTCAAAGAATTTTATCTTAATTTCTAATTTGAAATCAAAAAACGAACTCCTAGACTGTGTTTTCAGACCAAAATTGGTATTTTTTAGATTTTCTACAGATTTGCAGACTAAAAAATGATTTTTGGCCTCTTTTTGAATTTTTTAAATCGAGTTTATTAGATTTTTTGCTTTCTTCGTTATTTTTTTAGAGAATTTTATTTTAAATTCTAATTTTAAACCAAATTTCGTAAAAAAAAATAACTCGTAGAACGTGTTTTCAGATGAAAATTGATATTTTTTAGTTTTTCTCAAGATTTGCAGACCTAAAAATGAATTTTAGCCTCTTTTTGAATTTTTAAATCGAGTTTATTGAATATTTTAGCTTTTTTCGACATTCTTTAAATAAGTTTAATTTAATTTCTAATTTTAGATCAAATTTCGGCACAATTGAGGTATTTTCTAAAAATTATTTTAAAAATCTTGTTTTTTTCTAAATTTTTAGGTTTAAAATATCATTTTCTTCATTTTAATGCTAAAAATTCCAGCTCTTTCGTCCTTGTCTCTGAAATTCTTCCCAAAAACTCACTAAAGCCTCGTCTTCGTCCGAACAAACTGTCTCTGAAACTCTACAGTCGAAATATCCGAGCACTGTAATTCAGCCTTCAGAATCTCTCCAGGAATAAGCTGAAATTCCCAATTTCCCCTTCAAAAACCTTCAAACCCTCCTACCGTATTAGTTATTAATCCAACAAGTGCCACAAAACTCTCCTTCGCCGTCGTCTTCATCTTCTCCTCAAGAATCTCAATTTCCGTTTCAACCAGGATCAAAACATCCAAAAGCATTGAACAAACATCCTCATTTTCCGACTAAATTTCGAAATTTTTAACTCCAAAATTTAGAAAATTCAAAATTACCGCCATTTTCAGCATCTCTTCAAACACAACCGTCGGCTTTTTCACATTTTTGATAACGTCTAGTCCTAAATTTGTCAAAGTCTCGAAAAAGTCGGTTGAATTCCCGGTCATGTCTGAAAATTGGAATTTTAATATAAAAATAATGTTATCGGCGTCAAGGCAACGCGAAAAAATAAGAAGGGAATACGAAAAAAGAAACGAGGGACGAGAAAATGTTTGGAAAACTAGTCCGCGACTGAAGAGGCAAAGAAATTAGTGTAATGTGGCCTGGATTTTGGGATAAAAAGCACATGGCGAATATTTTTTGAGCTCTGCTAATAGTAATAAGCTTTTTTGTCGAATTTTTATTCATTTTTAAAATAAAACCTTATTTTGTTTATAAAAATTCGCGTTTTTGGTTTTTTTTTATTTTTTAAAAGTAAATTTCAAAAAATTCAGTTTTTGGTTTAATGTGTTTTTAAAAAATAATGTAATTATATTTACTAATTTTTAAACATCACAACATTTTTCAGTATAATAATCAATCGATACATTTTTCCCTTTTTTCCAGATATTGTTAAAATTTCAAAATTCAAGAAATCTTCGCGCATTTTAGGAAATTTTACTGAAACTGTCAAATAATTGAATAATATTTGAAATCCATAAACATAATTTTCTGAAAATTTTCAGATTTTTTGAAAAATCCAATTCTATAGTAAAATGTCCACTTTTTAAAAAGATTTGATTAAAAATAGAAGACGTGGCTTAGAGAAATTTGCAATTTTCAGAAAATTGCAAATTATAGCAGTATTTTAAGACTAAATTAAGAAATACGAGGATTTAGAGGGAAACTAAGTGTCGGCTTTTTATTTTTTTAAAAAAGTACTTTTTGTTTTGCTGAAATTTCGGCGTTTGATTAAATTGCTTTTAGATTTACTCAGGGGAATTACGGCTTGTATACGGCTCGCGTGCCGCGGTAAAACGGCAAGTCGTAGCACGGGTGCCGTTTACAAGCCGCCGTTTTGGCACGCGAGCCGAATTAGCGGCACCGGTGCCGTTTCGGAGCCTTTCCGGCATGCAATAGACTTTCGTGCCGATTATGTGGCGAAGTGGTGGCACATGAGCCGTTTGATACCGATAATTCCCTGAATAAAGACGTACTTATAGTTGAAAAGTACATTTTCGCGCGCAAATATTTAAAATTCGATGTTGCAAGTGCGCTCTAATGCAAATCGACCAAATTCGCCCGATTTAACCAACTTTTTTGGTTCTAAATATTATTTTTCAAAGAAAAATAAATGGAAAATTTTATAAATGACCTATTCAGTTTGAAAAACACCGAATAGGTCCATAACTACCAAATAAACATTCCATACCGCTTAGAAAACATCCCTCCGAAAAATTAAATAATAAAAATAAATAAAATTCGACAATATTTTTGTGTCACGCAATTTTTCCCCGTTAAAACAGAAAATTAAAAGAAATTAAAACTTCCAGCACGTTTTTTCAGGTATTTAATGCCTCCTGAATCCGAATCCGATCAATTCACATTCCTGCCACTCGACGAGCGTTCAGATTTGCTTCTGAAGAGCGTGAAATTTTTGAATGAGGTTTATTATTTTTATTTTTCCTTAAAAATGATACAATTTTTTCACAGGAATGGCCAAGAAGTGATGGTTCGCGTGAGCATTCTCAACGCAAATCTTGCCGTCCAAAACCTCCAATGTCTTTTCTTCTAATCGGACCTGAAAATGATGAAATCGCTGGCCATGCTCGGATATGTTTATTGCCTAATAGGTTGGTCCATTTTTGGCCTAATAAGGCCCATTTTTGGCCTATTTAGACCTAATTTTGAATTTTTGTAAAACAAAAAAGATGTTTCCAGGAAATCTGCAATATGGATCGAATCAGTTATGATCAAAAAATCATTACGTGGCCGGAAATTAGGAAAGTTGCTGATGAATAAAGTAGAAGATTGGCTTATTGAAAATGGTTTCGAAGAGGTTGGTATTTCTCGTCTTTTCCCATGAAATCTTGAAATTTTCTAAACAATTTCTCTTTTTAATTGTTCAAAAACTACAAATTTCAAAAATTCCCGCTATTAATTTGATTTCTCTCAAAACTTTATTTTATTAAAATTTCAGAGACATTTCATAGAACAAGTTTTTACAAGGGTCGTCCAAGAAGCGTATCTGGCTTTTCTCAATGAGAAATAGTTCATTTGAACGAGAATTTTACGCTGATAAAGGATCCGTTTTCAAAAACTGCTAAAAACGGTTGGGGCAGGGTTTTTACGAGCTTAAAGTCTGAAAATTTTCAAAAAATCAAATTGCGAAGAGCTCTAACTTGGCTCAAACTCAATATTTCTGGATAAAATTTTGAGGTTGTCATATTGAGAGCATTTTTCGTCGACGAGCCAAATTTGAGCAAATTAACCAACATTTATTAAAAACGCATTTTTTTCCGAAAAATATTGATTAATTTTGTTCAAATTTTGCATATCAACTAAGAATACTTTCAATATAAAACCTCAAAATGTTATATGGAGTACAGCTCTCCAAAGTTCGATTTGAAGCAAAATTCAGACTTTAAGCTCGAAAAAACCGTTTTCAAACCCTCCAGTATTGTCAACTTGATCATTGCGCTCGGAAAGCTGCTCAACCTCACAGCCGCTCCGCACGCACGCGACGCGACTGCCTACACTCAGCACACTCGAAAATTTGAATAATTAATTTTCCCGCCAATATTTCAGTGTTGAGTGGGTGGTCACCGCGTCGCGTGCGTGCGGAGCGGCTGTGAGGTAGGGCAGCTTTCCGAACGCAATTATCAAGAATAATTGAGTTGACAATAGCAGGTTTTGAAAACGGTTCCCTAATCTGAGTAAAGTGCTCTTTCAAATGAAGCATGTCTCATTGAAAAAATCCAGAAAAGCTTCATTCCCTTGTTAGACTTGAATTATTCAAAAAGAACCTTTTAAAGGGACTCTTTACTGAATTTGGGTTTCAATTTCATTTTCATCTTCCTCACAGTATTTGAAAACCTATAGAAGCAAAACAATTTATCGAAATTTCCTTTCCTAGTACACGAAAAAAGCACATTTACAGAGTAAGGCGGCGAATGGCCTACTTCTCGGCCGCGCGCGAGAGAGCATGGGAATGTGAGAGTGCTTGCAATTGTTAGGCCATTCGCCGCCTTATTTTGGAAATGGGTGTGTTTGAGTACTAGAAAAGGAAATTTCGCAAAAGTATTTTTCTTGTATAGGTTTTAAAATATCAAGAAGAAGATGAAAATGGAATAGAAACCCAAAAACAGTAAAGAATCCCTTTAATGAAAATAACGTAATATTTTCAAATTGTTCAAGTTTAAAATATTAAAATTCGAAAAGAGAAAAATGCAACGACCCTTTAAAACAAGGTAGAATTTTAGCAGGTTCCTTTTTAAATATTTATGCCATCAGTCTTCAATAGAAAAGTTAAATTCACTCATAGTATTTAATTCCAGCCATTTCGTAAAATATTTTTTAAAAAATTCATAGAACTAAGTATGTAATCCTTCGAAAATCAATAGTTATTCAAAATATATCATTTCGAGCCTCTAATATTTTTTAAAACCTAAATTCCTTATTAAATGAGGGCTTTACGGAGATTATGAATGCGCCTAGGATGAAAAAAGACTTCATACTCATTCCAAATCTGTTTTTAAAATTTTCTAGAACCTCCTAGAAACCGAGAAAACACGTCTCAAAACAATGACCTAGAAAAAAGGGCCACCGGCGAAAACTAGTCCGCAGGCATGAAAAGTCCAAAAAAAGAAGGAAAAAACATAAATTAATATGAAAAAACATAAAAAAGGACTAATATAAGCATTCTGCATAACTATTTATTAGCGAAAAACGAAAAAAGCCCTTTTTCTAGGCCATTGTTTTGAGATGCGTTTTCTCGGCTTCTAGGTGGTTTTAGAAAATTTTAAAAACAGATTTAGAATGGGTCTGAAGCCTATTTTCATCCCAGACGCATTCATAATCTGCGTTAAGCCCTCCTTTAAGAAGTACATCTCTGAACACGTCTCCAATCCATTTTTTTTGTAAAATTTTAATTTTTCAGACCTTCCTCAGCACCGAAGATCAAGTCCCGTTCTACAAATCCTGCGGCTATATCGAATGTCCCCCAATCGTCCATTCAACCACCTCCACGTCTGTCTTCCCAGCCATGGAAAAATTCCATTCTTCAGTCGACCCTCCCTCTTTAACAACCCCAACCAAGTCTCCAAACCATCCACCACCAATTCCCAATGGTATCCCCGTTCCACCTCCACCTCCACCCATTAAGTCATCCCAAAATTCCATAGCCACAATTCACCATCAATATATGCACAAACAATTGATTTGATAAAACAAAAACAAATAATCAATAAAACCGTTTTTGTTTTGTATCTATTTATTGGGCCTCAGGGACAGAGAAAAATATTTGATAATACAATAAGAAAAATGAATATCGCGTATCTACTAAAAAAGAGTGTTGGTTGTGATGGGGGGAAAAAAGCGGATATGAAGAGATATAAACCTTGAGAAATACCATTCTAAAAATGGAAAAGAAGGGTAAAATAATAATAATTGAGTTTGTGTGGTAGGGGTTTGAAAACCCAGAAGAACGCCTAGATGTCTAACAATTAATAAAAAAGTTCGAAAAAAGCGGAAAAGCTTCACCTATTGTGAAACCGTTCCTTCAAAAAAACAACAGTAGATACAAAAAAACGTCTTTTCAGTGGCTCTACAAATAAAAAAAATCCGAAAGAAAAAATATACAAAAAACCACGAATCTAGATGAGATTTACAGTGTATTCTTCTTTTTTTTTGTCCAATTTTTTCTTTTTATATTTCTGAGTTTCATTTTTTCGATAGGAGCGAAAGAAAAGGCATTTGTGTTGTGAACTACCCTACTTGTGGAAGCGTTATCCCAATTGGACCTGGTGCGTTTTTGGCACCTTACGGGGGGGGGGGGGGGGGGGGGGGGGGAGAAGAAAAATAATAATAAAATTACCAAAAACAGAAAAGAAAGGTATAAAGAAGAAAAACAGGAGGAAAAGGATGACAGGACAAAAAACAAGAAACTAAATGAATGTCTCCACCTCATAATAAAGAGTTAAATTTAAAAAAGAAAAAAGGAAAACAAAGAACGAAACGAGTTAGATTTGAACGACAAAAAAAGGATATAATGAAAATTGCATATCCTTCATCGAAAAAATGCAATTAACACTTAATTAGGGAGGTCTCTTAACTACTTAAGGAGAGAAGAAACAAAAAACAGAAGAGCTGATTGGGGGGCGGGGGAAAACAGAAGTACTTCGTAATTGATTTTGGAACACTCGTGCTATCTTCAAAAAGCTTTTTTCACGGCTACACAGAGATGATAAAAGGCACAAAAGACAAAGCAAAAAACGAATTTTGGTTGGATCATGCGCCGTCAAAAGCTTCTAAAAGAAGACACGTTGCAAGAAGAAAACGTTTAGTTGTTGGTGTAACTGGTCATTTTGATAATAAGATTTAGTTGCAGACAACTGTAGACTGCGAGTGTTGTGTTGAAAGTGATGGTCGTTTTGGTCCGATAACCATTGCGGAAATTGCGGTGCGCGCCATTTTTGATGGATCAGCAGCACGGGCAAGTCCCAGCTTCATCAAGTGTTGATCAAAGCGAATGATCTGAAAATAATATAAATTGAAACTATTTTTTATAATTTGGTTTGAAAAACATGTATGAATCTGAAATTTCAAAAAAACGTTGTTTTCGTTCGAATCAAAAAATTTTATGATCCGTTTTGAGACCTTTCTGGTTTTTTCTACTCTTAAAGAGAGCATCCCACCGGACAATGTTTAAAATTTAATCATGTTTTAAAAAAACTTACAAGATCGTCACCATTTCCATCCTTAACACCAATCAACAGTTCAACCATCGGAATCTTCGTCTCAACAGCATAACCGACCAATTTACAGCTAATCACTCTTCCTGTACACAATTGTGTAAACTCCTTCATCGCATCTTGCGACCAATTCGACGTTCCATCAACCGGTCTAACGTGTGCGAGCATAATTTCCGTCGATTGGAATGGCAACGACATCAAATCCGTTCTAATTTGTCTCAAATCTTTTCTAGCCATTCTCGAGTATCCTCCATAGTCCACAAATTTCACAAACACTTCATCCGTTTCATCATAGTATTGCACTGTCACAGCGCGGAACCAATTGTTCCCAACTGGCGCGGCACACAACAATCCATCTGAAAATTAAGGTTATTATTGATTTTTCCATAATCCCCCGAAATTCCAACATTTTCACTGTTACTTATCTCGTCTACTGATCTAATATAAACCTTATTCTTTTCACTTTTCAGCCCCTCAACCTGTCCCCACAATCTCAATTTCCAATCTTTGTCTAACTTTACACCTCTAAACACCAAAATTCGAGCCAATAATCATCTTTGGTTGAAATGGGGGGAAAAAGTGCAACAGACCCAAAAAGTGCAACATTTCTATCACAACCAGCCGGTTTCACCCGCCCAATCGTCATAAATTACTTTTCCGCGTCTCTTTTTTTCGAAATCTCTCTTCTCTCAAATTCTAAATAACACACTTGCTTACAAATTGATTAATTACTAGTAATTCAACGATATTTTGTCTTCTTCTTTTCCCCCCAAGTTATGACCCTAGAAAATATAAAATATTTGTCTATATATATAACTTTCCCAGCAGTTTACAATACATAAAAGAACAACGTAATAATAGAGCTATGGAAAAGTGTTCATAATGGGTTGGGAAAACCAATTTCTATGGTTTCATAGTTTTTATTTAGTTGTAAGAATAGTTCTTACAAAAAGCTGGTAAAAAAGTACTTTTTGCTGAAAATCTAAGAATTTAAGATTTAAAAATACTGGATTTTAAATTAGTCTTCATAATTTTTCATTTATAATATGATTTTATCGGATTTTTGCGTTTAAAAGCAGAAAAACATCATTGTACCAGTTAATATATTGAACAAAAACGCAATTTATGTAAAAAATTAGAAAAACATATAATTTCAGCTTTTATTTCGAATTTTACACATTTATTCATTCAAAATTTGATTTTCAAACTCACTTTGACATGGAATAGGCAATTCTGGCAAATTTTGTTGCTCTCCATACAATCTCATCATGTACTGATCCAAATAACGCAATGATGCGAACGATGGATGTGTCGGTTGTTGTACAAAGAAGTGCGAAACGTCGATGATCGAAGATACCGCAATTTCGCATTCGACCTCTTCAGGGAGTGCAAGCTGGAAATGAAATATTGATTTAATATGTAACTTCTATCAAAAAATAGTACCCATGTGGGTTGTGTGGACAACATATCAAAATTATTGCTCGGAATTGGTGGCGGCAAGATTGGCTGCAAATTGAGCTCCGGGAATCTTGGTGACGGGAATCGACGTCTCAACATTTGAAGACAATGGTTGATTTCATCTCTTTTTCCGCGAACCTACAATCAAACAAAATCTTTACAACTTAAGAGGACTCTTCAAATTAACATACCTGGCATATTTGATGCGTTTTGACCTTTTCCGGCGTATGATGTTGACGAATTAACATAC
The DNA here is from genome assembly GCA_964036255.1 of Caenorhabditis virilis. Taxonomy (NCBI): domain Eukaryota; kingdom Metazoa; phylum Nematoda; class Chromadorea; order Rhabditida; family Rhabditidae; genus Caenorhabditis; species Caenorhabditis virilis. The sequence continues at coordinate 3,994,719 of OZ038417.1, read as the reverse complement.
GAACATTTGTGCGCTGGCTCAATTCCTTGATTGTCTTTCCCTTAATTCCGATTACCAATCCGACCAAACTATTCGGAATCTCAAACTCGTACATTGGCAACAACTCTCCAAATTCATCAACCATCGGCGCATTTTGATCATCGACAGGTGAAAGGGATGAAGCCAATCCACCCGTAGCACGTCCAGAATCTTGGGAAGAAGCCTGAAAATACAATTTTTATTAAAATTACATTAAATTTAAATTTTGATCATATATTTTCATTTGATATTACGGACTCTTTTCCCTTTTTTCCTAAAAAACAACAAACCGTATCAAAATAAATCTCCGAAGTTGTAGGTGTCATCATCCCATTATAAATCGAACCTTGCGGCGACCAGCTACCAGATGAATTCCTTCTTGCAACCACAAATTTCCGTAACTTTGCGTCTCCTTGAGCTTTGGCATACATTCTTAGTTCAAAATCTTCGTCTCCTGTTAATGGCAATAATTTCAAAGTTACTCCTCCTCCTCCTCCTCCAGTAGTAGATGAGGCGATAGTCGACGGCGGGGTAATTGATGGCGATGCAATGGACGATGTATCCGATTCACTCGATGAATCAATACCAGTCAACGCGTGAAGCTCTTCCTCGTCCTGTACAGCTGGAAACGGCGGCGGGAAGAATCCGGGCGGAAAAAGTAGTCGACCTTCGTTCGTGTAAATGCACGGCGGTGGTGGCAAGTGAGTTGGTAGTTGAGTTGGATGAACGAGAAACGGTGAAAATGGTGATGTCAGCATGTGAAATAAGAGTTTCTCCGAGCAATTAGAATATACTGTGTGAGGCGGTAAGATGATGAAGATTAAATCCAATGAAAATGAGTAGAATAGTACTGTTTAAAATACGCAACAAGTTGCGATTTATTTTGTGAGGGTAAACCCTGAATATAAGGATTAATATTGAAGTAGACGGCAAAAAACGAGGCGAAAAGAACACCGGAAGAAGTATTAAAACGGGGAATAGGGTTTTCTTCTACTTATGAAGTGATTAATTATAGGAATATGATAACAGAATTATAACAATAATAATAATAATACTGCTTAGTTAACAAGGAACGGCAGTAATATCATAGAATGCACTTTTTAATCTAACCCCAACCCAGACATCGTTACCCCCCCCCCCCCCTCCCTAAATGGGCGGAGCCACGATCAGCATAAAAGATAGCATAAGAAAGAATCATTGACCCAGAGTATCAAAGAAAAGTCCCCCCCCCCCCAAAACCCTCTTCTAAACAATACAAACCCCCCGCTAAAAGTGCAACATGGATACAAAAACCACCGAAAAAACGAATTGCGTGCAATCACTACCCCCCTGGTCAGACAGCTGACAAAATTTTCATCTCATTTTTTTTTCAAACAAAACTTCTCTGTGTGGTAACAGGCCAGAAAAAAATCGCTCTTCAGACAATATTGGGGGAGAAGAGTGCAAAACGGATAGAAAACAGTTCAGACGAATAAGAAAAATTCATTGGGCGAAAGATTGGGCGAAAGTTTCGACACAGAGTTTTGGGGGCAGACCACATTTTCGAAAATCTACGAAAAAAATTAGATTTCGAGTTTTTATACCATTTTCTGGGGTGAAAATTGATTAATAGGCGGTGGAAAAATAAAATTTCAACTTTTGGATAAAATTCTACTAATACTATGCTTAGAAATTCAAAAAAATCGAGAAAAAAATTAGACGCCAAAAATTCCAAAAAAAAAAATTCAGAGACGCCGGATTACTGTAGCTCACTTTCTGTGCAATGGTGTTTGCGGACTTCCCACATATACAGTAATCCCCAAATAATTTTTATTTCAAAAAATCCTAAAATAGTCCTAATTTAATGAAAACAACTCTATTTTTAGCAAATCCTTGCCAAATAATAATTTTAAAAATTAATCCAATTGAAAACTGAACAATGAACTGTACTTTAAATTGATAAAATACGAATTTTCCCAAAAAATAGGCCCAGTTCCAAAAAACGAACTTTTCAAAGTCTCCTCTTCCTTCAGGTAGCCTCAATTTGCACTTTTGATAAAGAAATTGAAAAAATCGCAACATTTTCCATCCCCATATCATAAATCGTTATCAATTAGAAAAGTAATAGACAAAAAAAGTTATCAGCTCTTCTGCAGTAAAGAAAAAGAAGAAGAAAAAATCAGGTGTAATGGTCATAAAGAAAAAAAAAGGAAAAAAAAACTCGGGTGGGAGGAGAAACGAAAGGTAAAGACAACAAAAAAGACTGTACACTTTTCTCTACCTCTCTTCAACCTCGATTCTATTTCCTCAATAAAAAAATGGCAACATTTCTTTCGAGTTCAAATGCTAACTATTATGTCTGCGCTCTATCAGAAACCCACCCCCTAAAAAGGAGCAGGGCAAGTGCGTGTGCTCCTTATCTCTACTCTATCACAGCATAACATTTTGGGATTGTATTAAAAAAAGAAGGGGCTAGGGATGATGATGGTGATGTTGGAGAGGTGAAATAACATCATTTATGAGCCTTAAAACTTCGGAAAATCGTTGTTAAGGGTATCCAAATTTTTATTGCGTTTTTTTTTTCGCGATGAATATATTGTTTTATTGCAAAAGATTGTCGAGGGGTTTTGTGAATGGTTTGAAAATAAATAAAACGGTAATCATCCCCTTTTTGTTATTTTTTGAGTTTTTCATGTCTTTTAATCGAAAAAAGAGACCCTTTCCATTTTTTTTGCTAAAAGAGGGTTTGAGCATAGTTTTTGAGACAAATGCCTGAAAAAATGGTCAATTGGAAATTGGCAAAAACTCAAAAATTAGGAGTTTTCTGAGTTTTTTTTGCTTTTCAAAAAATAGCTATTTGAGCATATTTTCCGAGCTCAAAATCATCAAATCTTTCCAAATTCAAACTTTGAAGTGCTACAACTTGGCTCAAACTCTAAAATTTTGAATAAAACTTTAGCCGCTCATATTTAATCCATTCTTAGTTGTAGTATACTATGAGCCAGATTTGAGCAAATTTCAGAAACAACCTTTGTCATAAGATTAAAGCTGTTTTCTCTGAAATGTTTGCTGCAATTTGATTTATCGACTAAGAACGGATAAAAAATATGAGCGCCTAAAGTTTTATTCAAAATTTTAAGTATAGCTTGATCCAAGTTATATAACTTCAAAGTTCGAATGTGGCAAATTTCCAGATTTTTAGCTCAAACAGCGCTCAAGCCTTCTCTTAGCAGTTTCGTTTGAATGATCGAGATCTCATCCTGGAAGATAAGAAACAGTTCCTTGCAAATCTAACATTTATTCAAAAAATTAGGATTTTTTGCTAAATTTCAGAAAAACAGTCATAAGACTACGGTATTTTCAGAAAATCAGAAAATTTAAAATGTTTTTAATATCTACTCTCGATGGGGATTTTAATGATACTAAAAAATATTGAACCTAATTATCGGGAACTTGTAAAGGACTGAAATATGAGTCCTAATCAAAATAAAACTAAGTGCTCAAAATTTCATTTAGATCCGTAATTCCTAATTTTCATTAGTAGTTCCAGTGAACACTCCCCCCGACACTTATCACCTTTCAATTGTTTTCCATTAATTTTCCGCTTGCGAAAAAAATTGGGGAAAAAATCAAACATCTCCCCTCCTTTTTCACAATTATAAATTTGTTTTATCTCCGTTTCAAGAAAATCATATGATCCACCGGCTGATCATCAAGCCATGAAAACAGTCTTCGAAAAAAAAAATGAAAAAAAAACGTCGCATACACAAAATGTGACCTCGGGGCGTGAAAAGGTGAAAAGCAACATAGCGAGCGAGTGCCCCGATCAGATGGAGGGCGGGATGGAAATCGTTGGCACGGTGAAAAAAAAAACGAAAAAGAAGAAAAAAACACATAAAACAAAGTGTTCTGTTTTTTCTCTCTACTCTGAAATTTTTTCAAAAAAAGTAATATGAAAACAGTCCTAATGACTTTTGTGTTTTGTTCTGTGCCATTTTTCAAAGCTGAGCAAATAGGAGGATCTATTTTGAGTCAGACACGTCTAGGGGGAAACTCCAAGATCAGATATCTCATAAAAATGGATTAAATAACTTCAAAATATGCTTAAAAATGAGAAAAAAAAACGAAAATCCGATAAAAAACTTTCTCCTAAGAAAGCATTTGCATTTCAACAGTTTTTGAAAAGATATTATCTAAAAATATCCAACAAAGATTGAGAAAAATCAATCTAAAACTGGGTTGGAATTTTTAGGCCACCAATTCTAGGCCATATTTCGAAAAAAAAAAGTAAAACTGCGGAGAATTATTTTTTAAAGCTAAAAATCTGAAATTTTGCAAAAAATCAAAACCTTGGAGAGCTGTAACTTGGCTCAACGCCTGTCGGGGTTTAAAAAATGACATTTTCAAAAAATTTCAACCAAACTTGCTGAAATTTGGCAATTCAACTAAAAATTACTTCTTTATGATAACCTGAAAGTTGTATCCAGAGATATTGATTTTTTTTTGAGCCAAAACTCGAATTTTTAGCAAATTTTCAGATTTTGAGCTTTCAAAAATCATTTTCAGCAGTTTTTGAAATCGGTTTCTTTACCAGCGTACAATTTTCTCTCAAATGAGCTATGTTTCATTAAAAAGACCCAAGAAAGCTTCACGCATGTCCCTTTTTACGTTATTTTGATGTTTTACAGTTAAAACCCTAGATTATTCAACAAAAAAAAAATCCGTTTTCCTGAAACACGGTTCTAAATCATGTTTTGAGTTAAAATTCTGAAAATTCGTCGAAAAATCCAATTTTGGACTATTAAAACTTGGCTTACAATCTAAAGCGACTGATGGAAATTCGGAGGGTAGGCCAAGTGTTTGGAGGCACAAGTGTTCGTGCGTTGAAAAAGTTAGGCCACGCACCTTGTAGAAGCGTTTAGCCTGAAGCAACACGAAAAATAAAATAAAATCATTAAATGGGAAATCGAATTCTACTTTGACTATTTTTTTCAATCATGGAAAATGCTTTATAAAAAAACGAACACATGTGCCTCCAAACACTTGGCCTACCCTCGAAATTCGAGCTGATAACATTTTGAGCCGACATGAGCATTTTTTGTTTATAATATGAATTTCGAACCCGTCAGAAGAAGTTCCAAATAAAAAACATAAATTGGCAAGCTGCCAATGAAGCATCTTTCAAAAAACTCATTTTTTTTGCAAAACGTCTTTCGTTTAAAAGTGTTCAAAATCGAAAATGGCAAGAACTGATCTTGGCTGCGATAATAAAGTCGAATTCTTGGTATTTTGAATCGTTTTTTTGGTATTTTCGGGGTCTCAAACCGACTAAAATTTCCATTTTATCGATTCGTAACAATCATGGAGGTCCATTTTTGATCTCCTTTCTTCAAAACATATTTTTTTCAAAATTTAAGAGAATCATCTTCTCCTCCCCGACTTCCTCCACCCCCAGACAGCCACCAACCATATGACGTTGAAACATATTAGTCTCTCATTCGAAAGTTAGAGAGTAGCAAAAAGCAAAGGACACAAAAAAAACGTTGAAAAGAAGAAAAAAAAAACCTATTCAAAAACGTCGACAGATTTGTTGCAATTCATCTATCTATCTCTCTCCTCTCGATTTCGATTGCAAAAAAAAAATCAAATCAACTGAATTTTGTTGCGTAAAATTTCGAAAAAAAAAGGCGTTTAATTGAAATCGAGAGAGAGAGAGTGAGATGGGCACCTGTTCTGGTGCAGAAGCAAAAGATTAAAAAATCGAAGAGTTCATTGCTCAGAAATAATGGACTAGAAAAGCTTCGAACCTGGCAAATTTCGCTTTTTTTTTTCTAAATCCCGATTCTCGATAGAATTATGGTCCCCCTAATTAGGTTCAATTAGAGAGAAATTGGAAATTGAGTAAATAATTACATTCCAACGAGATATTTACAGAAATAAACTACTTCAAGTAGAGATATGCCTGAAACGAACAAAAACTCATAACCATTTGAGATTGGGTGATTTTGCAATGAATCGAAATGAATCGAAACTGATAAGAAGCCTAGAAAACAAAATATCTAGATAAATGGCCTAGAAATACTTGCGCTCAAGCGAAAACTCGTCCATGTGCCTTTAAACTGGTACCAAATATAGAAAACTATTAAAAACTCCTGTTTAGTCTATTTTTATCACGACCGATGAAAAATTCAATTTTCAAAATCAATTTAAAAGACATTTAAAGCAATGGCCTAGAAAACCAAACTTGAAATCAATGGCCTAAAAATCCCAAAAATTCGTTAAAACTCGGCCAAAGTGCACATTTTTCGAGACTTCTCACAGACATCAAACACAAAAACTTTTTTTGCAACAAAAAAAACGAAAAATTCTATAGAACAACGCCAACAAATGAGTAGAAAAAGTTCAATTCCGCATTACGCGATTCTCTCACCAAAAAATGTATGTTTCAACCTTTTTCCTCCCTCCACCTTTCCGTTCCGTTCTATTTTCGTTTTTGCAACAAAACGAAACAAAGAATCGTTTGGCAACTTTTCTTTTCCATCTAGAAAAAAAAAGAAACTTTCTTCTTCTTTTGTCCCTCTCTGATAAATGAATGTATCCATGTAATACGGTGTGCTTGCACTTCTTCTCCACTTCAACAACATCATAAATTAAATAACGATTCGTTTCATTTTGTATGTTTTTCTTTTTCATCCCCCATTTTTCTCCATTTTGCCTCAATGGGTGGTCGAGACGATTCACATTTGCATAAGAAATAACACATGAAATTGAAATTTGCCATTTTTGAAGGTAAGGAGGGACAAAAGAGGCAAGAAAGGAAAATCGCTGATCAATCAAGATATCGCAACACTTTTCTAAAAGGACATGGAGATTATGGGAGAACTTTCATCTTTCGATCTTAGAGCCATCCAGAGTCATGCACTCAAAAATCAACATGTTTGGTATTATTCTAGTTATGACCTTTTGTCTCGAGAATTGATAAATTTATATGATCTGTTCCCATTGGATGGGTTCAAGGATAATTCAAAATAACGACTGTGTTTTGATGCTGTCTCAAAAAAACAATTTAGTATGGTCTTATACTCTTCGACTCGGTAGTTCACGTCAAAAAGTGCTCAATTTTCAGAAGTGTAATATTAATTTAATTATAAAATATTAATTTACAGCATACTCTTGCGGGAGATCCCCCTTTTTCTCTCACCTACGGTTCCGAGGATTCATTTTTGAGGCCTTCTATATGATAGTTTTGAAACCAATTCAACCGGGAGGAGGGGTCCATTCAGAACGAATAGCGATGGAATTAGGTCAAGAAATGAAAATTGGAATAAATTCAAGATTTAGAGTTAATTCCGGATTTCTGGAGACGATTCGCGAACCACTGAAAACAAACAATCATTCGTAAATTAATTCCAAAGTGCATAACTCATTCTGAGTGGATTCCAATTTCCTGGATCTCTTATACTTCAAAAAAAATGGAGCCGAACACAATCTCGATCATATCGGAATCGTTTTCAAAGTCATCTTACGATTAGGAACCGTGTTAGCCGAGCGGAAACGATCCTTCCCGGACTTCATCCGAATCGGAACACTTATCAGGAAGAGCTAAATCGACCAAAAACATATTTAAGGTAATTTCAGGACTTCAAAGCTTAAAATCGGTTCACAACGACTACTTTGTGAAAACTTTTTTGAATAAGACGTTGATGAACAATCATCGGTGGCGATACATTATTGTTGGGGAATCTAACGTTTAGATTCTAAACCATTTTCCTTCCTTTTCATCCCATCAAAGCTTGTTTGATTTCTTAAAGACGGGGTGGCACTTATTTTCAAACTTCCTACTTTCGCTTTTTTTTCATTTAAAAATTCAAATTTCGCGGTCCTTTTGGTACGAAATTCGGCAAAATTGATCTTGTAACAAACCAATAATCTCCTATCACTTTATTCAATCTCAGACACCATATATATTCATTAAAACCAAACCAGACATTGCCTTAACGAGACGAGACACCTTCCGACATCTGATAGATTTATATCTCAACATATTGAACTCATCGGCACCTTCTCAAATTTCCAACAAAAAGTGATATGTTTATGATCTCTACAAGTGTCAAAATGTCTCTCTTCCTTCCTCATCCCTCCCATGTGTTGTCAAAACGTAATTCGACACCCGAAATCAGAAGAGCCGCCATTCCATTGCCCTTTTCAATGCCATAAAATTTATATGCCTATCAGTTGAAAGGGCGAAAAAAGAATAACACTAGATGCGAAGAAAACGAAGATGAAGAAGAAGAAGAAAAAGGGTCATCAATTATTATAGCTTTTACACACCGTATATGCCTTTCTAACGCATATTTGTCGTCGGGACACCGCCGCCGCCGCCGACATCGTAGCCGTGGCAGAAAATACAAAAATCGAAGGGAGAGAGAGAGAGAGAGGGGCAAGGGGAAACGAAAAAAGAAAGATCGCAACATTCAAAACTGATTCATCACTTTCAGTTTCACCGCCTTTTTCGAAAAATGATGACCCAGCGATTAATTCGCTGATGAGATGAGGAGGCTCAAAAATTACAATTTTTAAGAGGGCAACGAGGTAGAACTAGACAGTAATTGAATGGGGGTTGAAAATTACTTAAAACTGAAAAACCAAAGTTATTAGGGATCGGAAAAATATTGGAAAATATTGATCTGACGGTACATAAAGCGGATAAAAACCACAATTAAAGGAGGACTGTACTCTTATTGTAATATTGCTTTAAAATTCAATTTTCGGTCGACAATTTGCACGCAGCCCTCCTTTAATTAACCTATAGGTCATAGTTACAAAGAGCAGATTTTTCCTGAACTCTTCGAAATTTTTGTGAGTTCCTAGCAAAGATGGGATAGGTCTTTATACGTTTTTCTATGACAAAATACTGTATCAATCATCTTAACTACTTACTTTTCTATTTTTTCTCAGTGGGGACTTCACTTTGAAATTTAGAACTGTCATTATCCCACTGGTTCCTAGTGATTTCTATGAAATCCTTCAATAGCAAATTAGGTACCCACGATCATCTACTAGTGCAACTTAGGTAACCAATTGTTCATTTGCGACATCCATTTAAAGTGTCTGTTTATCCTATTTTCAATTTTGGTATTACTCGACTCAGAATCACCTATAATTAATGGAAAAATCAATTAAAAATCTTCATTTCACCAAAAACGGTCCTCGAAACCCCCAAAAACAGCTGGTGGTACCACCCGTTTTGCACTGCCACCGCCTGTTTTCAGAACTTTTCCTGAAGCTGTTTTGGACCCACCAGCGCATGAAAAAGTGATTTTTTCGTTAAATTCATTAATAATTGGTGATTCTGAATTTATTAAAACAAAATTGAATATCAGTAAGCAAACACTTTAAACGATTTGGGTCGACCTGTTCCGCACAGTATTTTTTGAATACCCAATTTTAAGGAACTTGTGCAACTAATATGTGCACCATGTATTCAACCCAAATACGGGGAGCTCCCCAAAATTTTGCAGCCCAATTATAACTGTTCAATACGTTCTAGACATGCATGTTTTCAAATCAAATGTAAACCAAATGACTCAAAACCAACAACTCTTTTTCCACGTTCCTTTTTATTTTTGCTTCTTTAGTTCAAATAAACTAATCATTCAAACATGCAACGTAAAAAAAAGGGAAAATTGACAAATTGCCATTTCGTTGAGCGATCCAAAATCGCGAAAGAGAGACTATCAATTCTTCATGATCACCCATATTGCAACACTTTCTTCCTTCCTTCCTCGTTGTAATGATTTCTATTTTTTTTTTCGAAAAACAAGGTCAAAGAGTCCGTAATTTGTTTTAGCACAAGAGTTTTTAAAAAAAAGCAAATGGAACCTACCTCACTGTTCTGACTGACCAATCCCGGCGATTCACTGTTGTCATATCCAACTTGTTCCGCTGATTCGTTTGCTGGTTGTTTGCACGCGTCACCGGCTGATTCGTAAGCAGATCCTGGAAAAAACCAATATTTTTAGCATGAGGTCTACATATAGATCAGAAACACTGCCTGCGAGGCCTTCGGTGCGTTTTCTTTCTCAAATATTTCACAGAATACGGTCGTTTTAAAATTTATTCAGAAAACATTTTAAAACTATAAAGTTAACTACAATATGCTTGGATTTGCAAAAAACGCTGGTTATTTAGAAAATAAATTATTTGATCGACATTGAATTGTTTTTTTCGATAGGCTACACCTTTTCCACGACTAATGCGAACAAAAAAACACATAATTTAAAAAATAAAGAATAGGATATGGGCAAAATACCCGAAATTACAAAAAAAATGACACTCAGAATCGAATTAAGTTTTCAGAAGCCTAACCGTATATTAAATTGAATTTAAAATTGATCCAAAAACGAAAAAGCCTTTGTAAAGCCTTCCCAAATTTTAGTGAAGGGAGGGGTGGCAAATATACCTACCTCATCTACAAAATAACCATACAATTTTAATTCGAAATTCGATTTGAAACTAATTTTCAAAAACTACGAATTTCGAAAATCATATTTTAATAAAAAACGTGTTTTTTTGTCATTGAAATATGAAAACCTCAAAATTAGATAATTTTTTCAACAATCAATATTTTTTTCTGAATTTTCGGTTTCTTAAAGGCAGTGTTCCACTAACGTCATAAATAAAATTCCAAAAATTAGTGATTTAGAAATTGCCATTTTATGACCAATATTTTAATTTCAATTGTTGTCTGTGACGGGTCATTTTCGAGCTTGTTTCTAAATGTTTAACTTAATCTCTCTTAAAGACAGTGTTCCACTAAATTTCTAAATAAAATTTCGCAATTGGCATTTTATGACCAATATTTTCTTAAATTTAAATTTTTGTCTGTGATACGTCATTTTCTAGTTTTTTTCTAAATGTTTAACCTAATCTCTCTTAAAGACAGTGTTCTACTAAATTTCCAACCAACCTCTTCTCGACTTCTGCTGCTGTTGCTGCTGTTGATTCTCCTTCTCATGTTCATCAGCTCTCGCATTATTATTCAACCTTCTTTGCGAATTTCTCTTAATCGACTGCGACGTGCTACTACTTCCTCTTGCACTTTTCCTCGCCTTATTATCCTTCTTATTCTTCAAAGTTCGTCGGGTCGGCGAAATTGGCGACGGCTCCATATCACTCGATTGATCAACCACAAATTCCTCATTACAGCTGTAAAAATTGTGAATTTTTCAATTTTATTGCATTTTTATTTAAAAAAAAAGCTCACTTCTCCATTTCTTCACTCCACGACGCTGGCGACATTTGTGCAATTATCTCCAATGTCAACGGTTTGTCAAGAAGTTTCGTTGGTGTCGGCTCTTCCGGAATTTGCTCACTTTCCACCGTTCGTCTCTTATTCGGCATTTGAATCGGTGCTGGTGGCGCGGCAGCCTGAAAATGTGCATTTTTCACCTCATTTCCATAGAAACATCATTCTAGAAAAATCCTAAAGCTACAAAAACCCCCTCTTGACAAAAAAAACCTATTAAAAACACAAAAATTGCCTCATTTTCACCTAAAAAATACGATAAAATCTCGTGTTTCGGCTGGGAAACTGGGAAAATGACAACATTTTTCAAAACGGTCTTGTTTTCCATTGAAATGTATCGAAAATATGAGTTTTACAAAAAACCTTCGTTAAAATATGAAAGAAGGGAACAAAAATGTTTTGAAATGCAAAAAATGCATTTCCATAACAAAAAACATGGTTTTTGGCCAATTTTGTAAGAAATTCGAATCAATACTTAAAAATTTACGAAGAAGAACCAACATTCTAGCAAAAAAAAAGAAAAATCAATCTAAAATTTTTAATTTTAAGGTTTAAGAACCTGTAGTATTTAATTATCTTCAAAAATTAGCCAAAACGTTCAGTTGGGCATATATATTTTCAGTTTTGATAAAAATGCTTTTCATGATTTTAAAGACAGTGTTCCGCTTATTTTTAAACTTCATTTTTAAAAATTAGTACATTTCCTCAATAGCTTGATATAATTTATGTTAAATTTCTCCAAATAACAATAATTTCGCAGAAGTGATCCAATATGTAATTAAACCCTCAGAATCAGAACCTCAAAAAAAAACGGAGAAAAAAAACACAGTTCAAAACTTGTCGAAAAAAAGCAAAAAATTTGATAAAAATTATTTTTAGCCATACTTTTTTGCATTCTGGAAAATGAGTTGCAAAAAAATAGAAAAATCCGAGAAATTGAATTTCTTTGAATTTCAGCTTTCACGACCTTCGTTTCAAGACCCAAACAATTAAACACATGTTCCTTTAAATAATTATATGGAAAAATTGTGTTTTTGTGTCTATCTTTGTGAAAAACTAAGTTATGAGATCAAGTGAACCCTGTATGCCCTGAAAAACTAGAAATAGCAAAAAAAACATTTTTTCCAAAAGATCCAAATGATGGCCATAAAGTCCGATTTTGTCCTACGAAGGCATTTTTTCGATCCTTTTCGGGTCTATCATTTTCCACAAATAGAGACACAAAACCAATGTTTTTTCTATGCAACTTTTTTAAAGGGACACATATTTAATCGTTTGGGTTTTGAAACGGTATTTCCGAAAAATCCCATTATTTTAATTCTTTTTCAAAAAAAGGCTCAAAAACCCAAAATTTCAACTCAAAATTCGAAGAAAACCGCATTTATTAAAAGTTCATTTTCTACTCTTAAGCTTCTCATAAAAATTTAAAAATTATATTTTTCCCAGTGACAATTCTGCGACGTATTTTGACAAGGAAAAGTGATCATTTTTGAAATTAAATTTGAATTTACTCCGGTAGAGGATTCTTTTCCTATCTTGCGGCCACTTAGAACTTTCATTGATGTTTGTTGAGTATTTCCGAAGTCATTAATTGCTTGTGAATTCGAAAGAAATGGTCAAAAAGAAAAAAATAAACGAAAAAGGTGAAAAATTTTCAATTTTCCATTTATTTTCCAAAAAAAGTCTGTTTTCTATCATCATACATGAGATTAAATGCGCTCTATAGTGATAATTTCAATTTTTTCACGAAAATGATTGGTTTTCCTCAAAATACGTCGCAGTAGACAATTTCTATCCTATTGTTGCTTTATTTGTATTCCAAACGCGCTCCATAAACTGGCACTTTGCCAACACACCTTTTAAAAAACAAAATGCAAACGCTTCACGTTATTCACGTGAGAAATCGTTTGCGTTTTGTTTTTGGAACGTGTGCTGGCAAAGTGCCAGTTTATGGAGCGCGTTTGCAATAGAAATGAGGCAACAGTAATTCAATCCATGATTCTTCGAATTTTTTCCCCAAAAAACCTAATTTTTCATCTCAAAACTCCAAATATAACCCCCTCACCTGTGTCTTCTTCACTTCAACCTTCTGTACCGTCTCCTCCACCTCCAATTCCTCTTGCTCCTTCTTTCCAACCGTTTCCTCTTGCTCAGTTCCGTTCAAAATCTCCACCGTCTTCTCCTCAACCGCCGCTTCAATTTCTTCTTCTATTTTTTGCTGCAAAATTTGAATTTTTTTCAACAATACAAAAACGAGGCAGAAAAAAACTATTATTTTCCATAGAAACAAAACGAAAATGCCATTTTTCCAACGGAAAATAAATTTCTTCGTTTTCTTTCATTTTTATGACGGCAATTTCCATTCATGACAAAAAGCAAAAGCAACAAAAAATGAAAATAAAAATTTTTGTTTAAAAATTTCGTTCATCGACTAAAAATCAAATATTATTCCGGAAAATAACTACTGTATCAAATAACTCAAAAAAATTTGATTTCTGATATTCTCCCGCTATTTTTTTTGCTAAAAACCCACGCAAAATTCTTTATTTTTCTCTAATAATAGGATACAAGGCATCGAAAAATTCAAAAAGTGCAGTGTTCTCTGCTTTTCGAGTATTAAAATTCTGAAAAAAGAAAAATTGCAAACCTCAGCTTCTGGAAGAACACCTTCAATTTCAGCTTCCTTATTTTCGTCCGCTTTTCGTTCGACTTCAATTTCAGCTGCACTTGTTTCAGCGACCACTTCTAATGGCTTCTCGTTTTGGGTCTGGAATGAGAAAAACATTGAATTATTGGTTTTTATAGAGTTTTTGGATGTTTTTACAAGCGGAAATGACGATTTTCGGCAAATTTTAGCTACTGGACTAGTTTCAGAGCATTGGAAAAGCAATGAGCTAAAAATAGAGCACATCAAAATTATAATGTTCTTTTAAAAAAATTCGCTGGGGGCCTAGAAATCATCCTTCAAAACAATAGCCTAGAAAAATCTTCGTCCTGACCTAACGATTTGTTTTTTGGAGATTTCTAAGCCCTATTTTGAAAACACCTAATGAATATCGAATTCTCCAATTTTAAACCAATTTCTTCATGTAATAAAAATCCGCGGACTAGTTTTCTAGTGTTCACCTGACCGCGACGCTTTTTCTACGCCATTCTTTTCAAGAGCACATTTTCCGGGCTCCAATTTATAGAAAATTTCAGAAATAAGCTCCTTAAATGAAATTTGGGAAATTCGTAATGTGGGTACCGGTTTCTTCGTGATTTTGTTTGCGCAAGTCCATAAAAATAAGCTTTCAATAAATCGATTTTTCTAAAACATTGAAAAATGTTTTATAAAACGTTTTTTCACGTGGAATAGTGCAAATTTCAACGTTTCAGAGCTGAATCAGCTTTCCCAATTTATATATTTTCATTTTTCTAGTTCATTATACTGCGCAACAAAATAAAACGGAAGAAAAGAGAGTTCAAAGTAGCGATTTCCAATCCTCCCTTTTTCCGAGATTGTCGGGTTATAACTCTCTGCTATATAACATCCAATAGTCATTCTTCTATTTTTATCACTCAAATATTGAACTTTCGATTTATTCAACTGAAAATGACGTGAGTTTTGGGTATTTTACCTTATATATTTCCAAATATTCTTGGGTCTCGTTGAGCTACCGTACCTGTGTAGATTTACGTAGGTTATTGTCAAGTTAAAAATTTTGGATCATCCATTTTCTACTATTGTCAACTCAAATATTCCTGATCATTCAAGTTGGTTTTGATCTACCCAGAAAATCTAAGTCTCTCACAAAGTCATGCTATTTTTACCTGCGAGCGGCTGCGCTGCGGTCTTTTAGTAGAAAATGGATGATCCAAAATTTTTAAGTTGACAATAAAAGACCGCAGCGCAACCGCTCGCATTTAAAAATAGCACTACTGTGTGAGAGTCGTAGATTTTCTGGGTAGGTCAAGAATATTTGAGTTGACAATAGAAACTATTATTTTTTTCAAATTTTCCCAAATTATCGATTAAATCTCTTGAAAACCATGCGTAAATCTACACAGAGTTACGGTAGCGCGATGAGACCCAGACAACCCGTTTTAAAAAATCAACTACTCCACCCTAAACCCTCCAAAACAAAAATCAATAAATCCCAAAATTTTCAAATACCAAACAACGAAACAAAAAAAACAACACATCGAAGAACAAGGTGAAAATGAACGGCACCACCCCCCAAAAAGCGAGGTCATCTTTTTCCCCCTCTCATTGCCCATTAGTACTCATTTTTTTTTTCGCGTTTTGCGAATTTCTCCCTCACTTCCAAACAGAAAAAAGCAAAAAAAAAAAAACGCGGGCGCTCCCCCATACTTTTTATGTGTTTTTTTTTTGTTTCGCCGTCGTTTCGATTTTTTTTCTCTCTCTGTAATCCCTATATCTTTTGCGCGGGTTATTTTCTTCATAACTGATTTTTTTTCCTCTTCTCTTCTTTTTTTTGTGTTGCTCACCATCACAATGTACACAGAGAGAAATTTTTTTTATATTTGAGAAAAAGAAACACGACCTTTGTAAAAGGTCATGTTCCAATCAATGATAATTTGATAAATAAAACAAAAATAGAACAATTTGCGGGACCAACCGAAATGTTTTGAGCTCCTAATAAAAGTTTTTCAATTGTTCAAAAATATTTTTTGAAAAACGCTTTAAAAATTGTAGAAATTGAGAGCAAATTGCTCTATTTTTGAATAATTAATTAATCTGAATATCGGGGATTTAAAACGTTCAATTTTTCGAATATTTCTTTGAAAATTACAGAGAAAAAGACTGGAAATGTTATTTAAACCCAAAAATTCCTAAAAATTATGGTACTTTTTGAAAACTGCCCAGAAATTCGAACAAAATCGATAAAAAACCATTTCAAATGCAGTTTTCAATTTTGAAAAATCAAAATCTCTTTAATTTAAGCGAGGGATGTACCCAAATTATGCATATTGTTCAATCGGTCCAAATTTTAATTTTATATACCAAAAAAATAGTGAAAAATAGCAAAAAACTAGAAAATCAAAAAATGGTCACCCGGAATCGAAATTTCGTCTCAAAACGATCTAATTTCGCTCAGAAGTTTGATTCCGGTTGCCAGTTTTTTTTTTGAATTTCTAGTTTTTGTAATTTCTTTCATTTCTGTTTCGGTACACAAAGTCGAATTTTAAATCGATTGAACAACATTTGCTAAATTTTATTCTTTTTCTACCATTTTTAATTTAATTTAATGCTTGTAAATCGAATAAATAATAAAATCCAAGAAAAGGTTGTAGCCATCCTTTAAAACTGGAATTTTTTATTTATTTATTTTAAATTAAAAAAAAAACAATTAATTTGCAATAAAATGCCGATTTTTTTTCATTGAAATGTTAAACTTTTTTTTTAATTCAAAAAAGTACGTTTTCTTTCAAAAAATCAATCTTTCATAATGGCCCTATTCAGTTTGAAAAAAAATACAAAAAATGTCGAGAAATTCAATGCAGAAATTGCAGAGAAATGTCGAGAAATTGCAATTTCTCTGCATTTCTCGACATGTCTTTTTTTCGACCCAGGCAGTATTTTTGGGTCTAAATCAGATATTTTGGGCCTCTAATGGCCATTGGACTACTGAATTTTTGGTAAAATTTCCACAATCATAGACACAAAAACAAACATTTTCCATAAAATTGTTTAAAGGGACACACATTAAATCGTTTGGGTCTCGAAGAAAACCAGTTCAAAAAATGCAGAGAAATATAAATTTCTCTGCATTTCTCTGCAATTTCTCGACATTTTTTGTAATTTTTTTCAACCTGAATAGGTCCATAAGTATTTTTTAAAAATGTTTTTCTACTGAAATCTACTGTCCTTTGAAAAGAAACTACGAAATTCTACAAGTTTAAAAGGGACATTTCATTTTTCCTATTTTGTATTGTCAAGATAATAATTTCTGGCCGCTCGTTTTGCGGAGTGTCGTTGGGGATTTACTCGCAGCGCGACCGCAACGCGCTCAAATTCAAATTTCTCTGTTGGTCTTGCGTGTAGCGGTCGCGTTGCGAGTAAATTCCCAACGACACTCCGCAAAACGAGCGGCCAGAAATTTTTATCTTGACAATAAATGCTACCCAACGAAAATATGGCAAAAAAATGGATTTTTCAATCCAATAATATAATAACAATTTTCTAAAAATAGAGCACATCAAAATTAGACTCTTCTTTTTTAAAAATTCGGTGGAGGCCTAGAAATCATCCTTCAAAACAAAGACCTAGAAAAAGCTTCGGCCCTGACCTAACATTCTATTTTTTTGGAGATTTCTAAGCCTGATTTTGAAGACACCTAATGAAATAACATATTCCGGATTTTTAAACTAATTCTTCAAGTAATATAAATCCGCGCACTAGTTTTCTAGTGTTCAACTATAATGTTATTACTCAAAAATTGAATTTTATTGATCATTTAATAATTGTCATGTCCCTTTAATGCCTACGGTATATTTTCAAAGTAACTTTTTTTTTGCATAATCCTACAGTAATTCAATTTTCCTAAATTTCAGCGCTAGCTCTTTTCTTCCGAAAATCCCCCAAAATTTTGTTTTCATTCTCATTCCAAAAAAAATCCAATATTTTCAATATCCCCCCCCCCCTTCCCCATTTTAATTAAAAATGCACTTTATTTTCCAATTCCTTTTCCTTGAAAATTGCAAATAAAAAAACACATATTTATGAAAAGAAAAACACATCCTTCAACCCATACATTTTCCATTTCTCTATAAAACCAATTATATTCTAGAAAAATAACAAAAAATTAGATATATGCATTTATTGAACATAACAAAATTCCCCCCTTCTTGTTTTTTTCGCCTATTTTCAATTTCTAGAGCTTTTTCAAGGAAAAGCCAATAAAACAACACTTCCTTCTCATTTCCTATTTTTGTGCCGAGTCAGTCGTTCAAAAAGTGACGAATTTTTAAGAAAACTATGAAGAAGAAGAAGAAAAACAAATAAACAAACACATTTCGGTTTATTAAAGCTCCGGAACTTATTTTGGCAATTTCTCGAAAAATAAACAGAAATTTCAGCGGATATTATGAATAAAACGATTTGAAAAACGATTAATCGTGTCTAAATTGAAAACAAAATGCGGGAGTTCAATTTATGACCAATTGAGTTTCGAATCCGCTAAATTGCGCCAAAAAACGATAAGTTGAACAGAAATGATGAAAAAATCAAAATTTTGTTTAAAAACTACCTCATTGGCTGCAAAAATATCCATTTTTCTTGAATTTTCAAAAAAAAATCAACATATAGAAGCAGAATGCGAAAAATGGGACGATAAAATTATCGAAATATCGTTTTTAAACCAAACTTGCAATTCAAAGTTCTATTCCGGGTGCCCTTTTTTGTATTCTTCGTTTTTTTTGCGAATTTTTTCATTATTGTTTTGGAAAATTTGGAAAAAAAGCATTCATGTCCTGAATAATGCCATTAATTAAACCTCATAGTGAAAAAATTTACAACATTTTTAAAGGGAGGCTCTTGAGAGTTCAGAAATGGGTTTTCATATGAATAAAAACACCAATTGATAGCAAAAAAAATGTTAAAGTCGAAAAAATAAGAAAAACCAATAAAAATTTAAAAATCGAATATGTCCAATGGCCGAAGAAATGCAATCTGGGTTTCTAGGCCACCTGTGCGTTTTCCTTTAAAAAAATTTCCTCATGAAAAATAGAATGTAGACATTTCCTAAAAAAATACAATTTTACTCTCTGGGCCATCTTTCGGTATTTTCCTTATATGGCCTAGAAACCCAAATGTTATATCTTAGGAAATTTATACATTCCATTTTTAATGAGGAAATTTTTAAAATCCTGATTAGAAAAAACAGATGGCCTAAAAACCCAATTGCGTTTCTTCTTTTTTAAAAATTGTATTTTTATAGGTTTTCGTATTTTTTCGACTTTTAAGTTAAAAATTTTTTTTTGCTATTGTCAATTGGAAGATAATCATGTTCTTATTCATATGAACCCCTTTTCTGAACTCTCCAGAGCTCTCCTTTAAAATAGTTCTAAATTTTTCACTGTGAGGTTTAATAAATGGCATTATTCATATTATGAATGTTTTTTTAAAAAAATTCTCACTTTTCTGTGATAAAATAGTAAAAATCAGTTTTATCAATAGAACTGGATTCTTTTTCCATTTTTCAGTGATCCGTTCAGGCCCAAAACATTCTAGATTATAGATCCAAAACATTTCTGGACCAAAAGAGCTAGTTTTCAAACCTAAAAACCCAGAAATCCTAGAAATTTCCACCAAGGAACCTATTCCTGTTCTTTAACCAATTTTTCACTATGAATAAAAATTAAACCACTCACCTTTTCTTCATTCGAAGCTTCAATCACAACATCCTCCTGTTTCTGAGTCTCATGTATCACATTTCTGAAAAAAATCGCATTTTTAAATAATTTCTTTAAAAAATCTCACCCATTAGCCACATGTCCATTCGATTCACTCAAACTATCCGAATTCCTCTTATTCCTTCTCGATTTCTTCGTCGATGTCGCCGCTGTTGGAGCGGTTGAAGAAGATTCAGTTGCCGGTTTCGCCACATTGTTCAGTTCCTCTAATTTCCTTTTCTTTCGTTCTTCATCGCGTTTTTGCTTCTGGATATACCTGAAAATCATATTAATTTCAAAAATTCATTGAAAAATGCCATTTTCCGAATTTAAAACCAACAAAACCCACCAAACAAAAAGTGCCGCAATTGATACACCTCCAAGTGCTAATAAGAGTGCTTGTTTCGACGCAACTGACGACATTCTGCAAAAAATACATTATTTTCCGTGAAAAAAACAAATACAACTCCTTGACCCTCTTATCTTTATTTTTGGCATGCTTTTCCCCATTATAAAATTTAAAAAATTCATATAATTGGAGTCTAAATTCTATTTTCCGGAAATTGTTCGGAAAGAATCGGATAGAATAGATGATAGATCAACGAGCATCTAATAAAGATCTAGTGATGCAAATGTTTCCGGAGAGCTCCCGAAAAGCTTTCTAAGCTAAGTCGGGAGCTCCCGCATGCATGGTATTTTCTCAATATTGGTTTGAATTATTTGAAATTGAAGCTACAACACCTCTGAAAATTGAATTCTCTCACAAACTTCGGGATCTCCCAAAATGAACATGATTTGTTATAATGCACAGCTCTGCTGGTTCCAGAAATTTAATAAAAATTATAAAAACAGAAATTCATTCAATTTATGATGACTTTCCTAGATATTCGAACTTTTCAAATTTTTTAAAAGTAAAAACAGGCTTAAAACCTTGTTTATTCATTTCTAAAATTATTTTTAAGACAACCTCCGATTTTTCAGCAAAAATATCAATTAATGTGAAAAATTCACACTCAAAAATCTCGGAAATGATCATCTCCAGAATTTTTTGATTATAGCATTTTCAGGACTTCAAAAAATACAAAAAAAAGTTAAAATTTGTTTCCTGCGTCCAAAGTTCGAAAAAGAGCGGAAAAACGTGTCCACAGTGCGATTTCCACGTTCTGGTCTCGTTGTGATACAAAACCTACGTAAATCTACACAGGTACGGTAGACCAACGAGTCCCGAATATGGAATACGCGGTTTTTCGAACTTTTCGACCCAGATAAATTTAAGTATCCAAAAAATCAAAAGGTCTCGCCGCGAAAACAATTTTGGACATAAAATCCATTTAAAGGAGCATTACATAAATACTGTTTCGTCGTAATGAGATCGGATCGAATTTAGGTTTTCTGAGAAGTGAAATAATTTAAATAAAAAGAAAAATGAAGAACACAAATAGAACAACATCAATGCACCTTCGAAACAACAACAACACCGATTCACTCACGGCGGAAACGCATCAAAAATGAACCCGAATCGCCCAAAATCGAAAAATCCCGACGAAACCCGGCGACACATCTTCTCACCGCCACTATCAATCC
Source organism: Caenorhabditis virilis (assembly GCA_964036255.1). Classification (NCBI taxonomy): domain Eukaryota; kingdom Metazoa; phylum Nematoda; class Chromadorea; order Rhabditida; family Rhabditidae; genus Caenorhabditis; species Caenorhabditis virilis. The sequence goes on along the minus strand of OZ038417.1, from coordinate 3,973,433 downwards.
AATCAGCCGTTTGTTTCGCCCATTCGGATATTGTTAGAAGAAACGCGATCAATTGACGTGTCACCGTTTCACAAGCCGCATATGTCAACGACGACGGTTCTGCGGCCGAAGCCGTCGTCGGCTCCGTCGCCGTCGAACTCGGTGAAGAAGGGAATGAGGGCGTAATTGTGGACAAAGTTGTGAATTACAATAGGAGAGGGGAAGGTTTCACTAGAAAAAACCGGCACTTTTTGTGAGTATATGCAAAAATTTAAGAGGGTAAAAGATTAAATAAAAAATAAGAAGCGCGGTGAGCAAAAAATGAATATAATTCGATTTCACGAGCAGTAATAAAATGAAAATTTCAGTTTTTTTGAAAATAAAATGAGAAATTCCAATTTGCATCCAAAAAACTTAGGAATACATCTTTTCGGAAATAAAATATTGAAAAATTGTAAAAGCGGACAAAAAAACTAGTTTGGACTTTAGACCCCAAATCTATCAAAAACCCTTTAAGAAAAAAACATTTTTACAAAATAAGCATAATTTCCTCAAAATTCCTCAATTTTCCCGATTTCGTCTGGATCATAAAGCCGGAAATATCAATTTCGCTAAAATTCCACATTTTAAGCTTCAAACTCCAATCGATTATAAAAATAGCAACGTTTTTAGTGAATTTTTAGGATTTTTATGAATTTTTTAGCAAAAACTCGGAATTTTAATGATTTTTTTGAAAAAAGGGAGAATTACGAAGTCGGTATTTAGAGGAAAATCAAAGAAATCGGGTATTTAATACTGTAATAGTAGAATAAATGAGAATTTGAGATATAAAATTGAAAAAAAGAAGTTTTGATGAAAAATGAAAAACTTGGAACATTACGAATATAGTGAGAGAAAAAATAAAGTGGCACACTGTCTTTAACAACTCGGTTAATACAACTTCCTTCAAAAATCGAATATTTAATCTTGTGGTAGAAAAATAAATGACAATTTGATATATAAAATTGAAAAAGAAGAAGTTTTGATGAAAAATTGGGAAAATTACGAATATTTGATAAAAAAATAAAGTGGCACGCTGTCTTTAACAACTCGATTAGCAGATCTTTCTTCAAAAATCGATTTTTGAAAAACCGTTTTGGTGAAAAAGCGCAAAAAATGTAATGAAAATACTCTCCGGATGTCCTGGTCACGCTTCCCATGAAGAAAAACATATAAAATTCGAAATTCCAGAGGCTAGCACCTTTAAGGCCCAAAAAATCCAAGTTAAGAATCCAAACTTAATTCAAAAGGTGTAAAATCCTGATAAATGCTCAAAATACGCTCTTTTAAGATCAAAATAGAGGTCCTTAAAGAGAGTGTATCAATGGTACACTCTCTTTAAGCACCTCTATTCTGAAAAACTCTCAATCAATTCCCATGAAACAAAAACAAGAAGAAAAAAGAAACGAAACTAAAATATGATTCCGCCTTCTGACAGCCATAATTCATGTGCTCACATGTGTCACTAAAAAATGTCAACAACTTCTCTCTCCCCCCTTTCCGCATAATTTGTCTAAAAAAGAAACAGAAGAGAAGCAATTGATGAAGCCGTCCTTACCCCCCTTTTCCGTCGTCGAACAGCCAGCCCAACCACATAGAGCATTAAAGAAAGGGGAAAAAAACCCCTGCTCTAGATGTGGGCGCTCGAATGATATCATTCAAAAAACTCTCGGGTCTGCTCCGTCATGCATCGACTCACACAACGATTGTTTTCGAAACGCAAACAAGCAAAAAAGGCCAGTGAATTTTTAAAATTTTCAAATGGGGGGAAAAAAAAAGAAAAACACATTCTCATAAACACACATTGAATAAAATGAAAAAAGAAAATGGCATCATGGGTGGGACGGCTCTCCTCCTCCTAAGAATAATCAAAAATTCTTAAAAGTTAATTTCAGATGACAAGAAAAGGAAGGAAACTTTTTTTTTCATTATATCCAATGAAACTCCCCCTTTTTTCCCCCTCGAAAACAATTCTTGACGATAAAAATAAAATATGCTAAAAGGTCACTATTTCGTTGAATAGATAATGAATACGTCACAATTCTACTACAGCTGTTTTTTTCAATTTCAATATTCTGACGTCGCCTATTTTTTTTTTGTCTGAAACATGTTATTAAAAAAAACCTATTCAGGCTTTTTTGTCTGAAAAAAAATGTTAAAACATGAATATGCTCATTAACAAGAGAATGCGTTCTAGAATAGTTTTTCTGGTAGCCTTAACTTATCTAATGGGACTAATTTTGAATATTGGGCTGATGAAGAACTCGTCTTATTGAAAACCTTGGTTTAGTAGCCCAATTGAATTAAAATCTTTATTTTCCAATGTTTCAGTTTATAAAACCGTCATCATGAAATTTGGTATAATCACCTCAAACTTGAGTAATTATACCTTTAAAATTAGACCACAATTACCCAAGTTTGAGGTGATTATATCAATTTTCCTGATGATGGTTTTATAAACCGAAATGTTGGAAAATAAACATTTTTATTCAATTGTGCAACTAAACCAAGGGTTTTAATACGAGTTCGTCATCAGCCCAATGTACTCAATAATGCACAAAAACAATACAGTCACTACATTTAATTTTGAAAAATAGAAAAAGTGAAATATTGGAAAAAGGGAAAAAAACGCCCCTACAGTACTCCGCAAATCGCGGCGAGACATTTTTAATGAAAAAAAAGTACATGTCCCTTTAAAAAATGGCTTGATTAAAAGGAACATGCGAAAACAACGAGTCTCGCCACGATTGCAGATTACGGTAGGCGAAAAAACTGCAGATTACGGTACGCAAAAAACCTACAGATTACGATATGAAAAAAATCATGAGAGAAGCAATTTTCCAATATTTTCAGGTTTTTTTATTTTTCAAAATAAGTCCCATAACATCCCATTTTTCTTTGCAAATAAAGGAGCATTGAAATGAGGTGTTAATTTCGAAAATTTCGAAAAAATCGATAAAATTCATATTTTTCTAAAATTTTTACAGTATTTTAAAGTTAAAATCTAAAACTTTAACATTTAAAGCTTCAAAATTCTGGAAAAATCTTGGAATTTTGGAAAAAATCGCTTAACATCTAATTCTTTGAAATTATAGTCTCGAAAATGGAGCACTACTATTTTCCCATGATTTTTCATAGAATTTTGATGCTGTGAAATCTCTTAAAATTTAACCTTTTCAGTGCAATTCAACACCTCTAACCAAAAAATCCCCCTAAAAACAATTCGCTCGTACGAAAAACTAGCAAAGATTGAAATCATTTGGATAAATCGCGCGGGTGGCTCGCTATTTCGGAAAACCCTCACACATTTAAAATTTGCAGCCCAGAGTGATGTCAACTTGACATCATTTGGCTCTCTCTAGCTGGAAAAAGATTGATGAAGCTTAATAAACTAGATGGATTCTTTTTTCTCTCATTATTTTAAGGTTTCATCTCATTAATTTTTCAATTACGGTATTTTTAATTAAACTAAGACTGCGGAAAAACAACAAAAAAATGCTCCAACCATAAGTTTTTAATGAATTTTTAAAAAATAAGCTTCAAAAGTGAATGGCTAATGAAAAAAAAATGTTTTTCGTTCTTTTAATCCATTTTTTAAAATTATCAGCCATCTAATGGGTAAAACAAAAACGTTCCTAGTAGTTATTTTCAAAAATTAAGTTTTTTCAAGCTTCAAAAAGTTATTTCGATGAGAACTTCCCAAAAATATTCGTGATCGCCGTGTGGACGCTACGCGCGCACGCAACGCGTTGGCCAACACTCACTAAACTGGAAAATTCGCGGGAAATGAATTTTAAAAGCTTAGATATCAAAAAAATCCGAAAATTCCACATTTCTACGACAAAAAAACGCTTAGAAAATAAGAAAACTCCAAAAATTCGTTTTTTAAACATTCAAAATGACGAAATTTTACAAATATTGACAAAAAAACAAAAACAAAAGTCCTCCGTCATCGAGTTCATACAAAATTTATAAATTTGTAACCAAGTACACATTTTGTCTCAACTAATACCTAAATATAGACCCCCAACAACAAAAGGAGAACTCCTAGAGCAAAACAAGTGTTCCGGGTAACAATTATATTTTCCGGTCCATAAAAACATGGGTTCTTGAGAAAAAAAAATGCTAAAAACCACACACACATACATATGAAAATGCTCAGCTGAAAGAAAAGCGAAAATAAAAAAAAATGGCGCGTGCCAGAGGCATAGAGACACATCTCTCTAGCAAAAGGCATGCTTAATCAGGCAGCTGAGCCTTCTATTCCAATTTTTCTGCGTTTTTTCTTTCTTTTCTCAGAAAAAAAAATCGCCATCATTATTAGGCAGAAGAAGAAGAAGAAGAAAAAATTGGGAAATTTGATTGGTTTACTGTAGTGGCGGTCATGTGAAGGCACCGGCTTTTGCAAGAATATCTCTAATTACTTTTTTTCTTGCCAAATGAGGATATTATCGATTAAAAGGTGCAATTCAGAATATCTCAACGTTTTCTCACAGACTTATGCAGAAACCTCAAAAAAATACATGCGAAAAATGCTTTTTATTGATTTTTTCTGCAAAAAATAGAATTTTTTGCATATTTTTTGAAGTTTTTGCATATGATCTATTTATTACCACGTAAATTCCTCAAAAGTGTTTCGACAGTTAATTTCTCGGTTTTTTTTAAATTATGAGAATCATGGTAATTAATTTTTTTAAAAATTGGACGGGCTTCGAAGAGCTCAAAAATGGGTTGGACAAGTCGAAAAAAAGCAAAACAGAAAAAAACAGACATGAGCGAAGAATATAAATTCCGGTTTTTTGAACTGTTCCGATCCGGATCGGATTTCGGATCAAATCCAGATATCAGGCAAATTTGTGTGAACAAAAAATGTTCTTAAAATATGAATCCAAGAAGTGAGCAACCACTTTCGAAACAACTAAATATCCTAGAAGCGCCAATCCAATCAGGATTTGATCCGAAATCCGATCCTGATTGGAACGCTGATTTCTGGCCCATGAAAGGGAATCTGTGTGCTTTTTCCTTAAATGGCCTAGAAGCCCTAATTGAATTTCTTCGGTCATTCGACCAATTTGGAGCTATCCATAGCTTTTTTGTTTATCCGAAACCCATTTCTGAGCTATTTGTACTTTTAAGAAATTGATTCAAATATGACCTTTAAAAATAAATTCTGAATTTTTTGAATTTCATTTTTTTAGTTTCAATTAGAAAAACAGTAGTACAATGTCTTTAAAGTTCGTTGATCATCAGGAAAAACCTTTAAATCCGTCAAAATATGAACCTTAGACACTGCAGAAGCGACGGATACCGTAACTCTCATCCTCGTCATAGAAACCATTTTGTTAGGTCATCAATGTGCTTTTTGCTCAATTTTTCCACTTCAATTGCAAAATCATTAGTCATTGAACCGCTTCTAATATTCCAGTTTCGTCAAAATCGGATTTTCTTTTTTAAAAAACCCGTGTTTCAAACCGGATCAACGTGTAAATTCAAAGCAGCGTCATTCTCTGTCTCAAAATGAGCAAAATCCTCCTTGAAAATGCAAAATCCTCCCGGATCAAAAAAAACATTCCAAAGAACGACGAAAGAAACAGTGATCCCCTTGTAACAGAAAGCAGGAAAAAATAAAAATGACGGCATAACAATAGCGAGAATTCATCCAAAAAAGAAGCCTCCGACAAAAGTTGAGCGTTGTGAAAATGGCGAAGAGAAAGGAAAAACACTAACTAACAAACTAACTAACTACTCAACCGATCAACATAACCATGAAAGTCCGCCTAGTCATCTGAATAAGGAGCAGCGAAAAAAAAGAGAGAGAAAGGCGAATCCATGAGCATCTCACATGAAAATGAGCATCAGCAGCAGCAGCACAGTGCCAATTGGATTCATTTCAAATTCATTAGTGGAGAAAACGCGAAAAACGGAATGATGAGCTCTTCTCTTACGGGAAAAAAAATAAAATATATACTTCAAGTGCAATTTCGATCTAAAATTAACCTCACTATTTTACAAAAAAGGGCTATATTCTCCAAATTTTCATTGAGCAAAGCACATACCCAAATAAAAAACACAATAACTTATTTTGTCCATGCTTTTATGCATAACTTCATTTTCCGGTATACGTCATAAACAATTTGTGAGAGTATAAATATATATATATTTTTTTTGGAACAGCGGGAAATTACATTTTTATGGATTTTAGTGCAATATCTTCTATAAAAGCTTGCAAAAAATAAAATATGCCAAATAAAATGAGAAAAAGCCTAAATCTAGAAAATATTCGACAAAATTCAAAAAAAAAACTAATTTGATTAGGATTTTTCAGCCATCCCTTAAAGGAGGACTTTACGGAGATAATAAATGTACCTTAAATGAAAATAGACTTCATTCTCATTCCAAATCTGTTTTTAAAATTTTCTAAAACCACCTAGAAGCGGAGAAAATGAGCTTCAAATCAATGGCCTAGAAAAAGTGTCTACCTGGCCGAACTAGTTTTCACCGGTGTTTTTTTCTAGGCCATTGTTTTGAAGCTCATTTTCTCGGCTTCTAGGTGGTTTTAGAAAATTTTAAAAACTGATTTGGAATGAGAATGAACTCTATTTGCATCCCAGGCGCATTCATTAGCTCCGTGAAGTCCTTCTTTAACTAAAACTTGTTTTCTTCATAATTTTTAAGAAATCCAAAATCGACCGCCTTCAAAGTATCGAAAAAAAACTTTAATTTTGGATGTTTTGACCACCCATAACTCGGAACTAGCCCTCTAATTATGTATTGTTCGAAAAAACGATATTCAGCTGGGCTCCACCTTTGGAACGTGTCCAAAGTCATTCCCACCAAAAAAATCGATATTGTTTTTTCGAAGTAATTTAGATTTTAAAAATTTTGCAAAAAATATTGATTTCTCTTAAATTTTACAAAAAAATAGCTATTTCGAATAAGCTAGGTCTCTTAGATACCCAGGGCCACGGTGTTCCCTTGTAATTTTCAACAATTGGGCCAAAAATCAATATTTTTCGGTTTCTCTACATAAAAAACATGTAAAACCACGAAAATTTGAAGAAAAATCCGTATGTGAACATTTTTTTCCAATTTTCGTTTAGTTGTCATGTTTTTTAATGGAAAAACGGATGAAATGGATATAAAAAAACCCCAAAAATGGCCAAGAAACACTTTAACGCGTGCGGAACTCAATTTCTCAATTTCAAAAGCCCAACAAATCGATAATCTCAATATAATTTCAAAACAAAAAATGGAAACGTCTAAATCCTCGAACGGCTTCTCTTCATTATAACTAATCCTCTGTTCTGCTCTTCAAAAACAACAATTCAACGAAACATGAAAATATTTAATAATCCCATTTACAAAAAACCAAACGTCAAGCAATTCAAATCAAGATTTTTTTTCAAATCCTAAAAAAAGAAAAAACGTAGGATTCATCTTCAGAATCGCAATTTTGGGGAGCAAAAAGAAGCATAGAATTTCTTTTCTTTTTTTTTTCTCATAATGAGCACATAAGAGGAAGAAGACTGAACGAAGGGGGGCACCAGAAGAAGAAATCGGATACGATGTCAAATTACGCTTCTTCTCTTTATTCTAGACAAAAATTTTCCAAGTCGCCGGAAAATCGATTATTTTTAGAAATTATTTCGAGAGGAAAAGCTCAATAAAAATGAGCGAAAACCAACTTTTAAAAAAAATCAAAAAAACGTAAGCCCTAAAGGCAAACTTCGTCTATATCTAATTTCTGGTGTTCAACCTACAGAAAAACTTCCAAAAATAAAAAAAACCCCGTTTTCGCTCGACAAAACTAAGACCTTGATTTTCCCGGTGGGCGAATATTCTATTTTCAGACTGTTTCTCTAAGAAAGCCAAAAAACCAATGAAAAAAAAACTTGAAAATGTCTGCTTTCTTCGAAAACCGCCAGGTGAAATATGAAATACGACTAAACATCAACACCAAAATGAGAAGACATATTTTAATTTTTTTTTCCGAAAATTTCGAAAATTTAGGGTTTCAGTAGACGGATTTTGCAGCCAATTACTTCCAAAGAGACCACACAATGTGACTTATTCGACTCACAAATCGAGGTGCTGACATAAAAAAGATTATTGCCCATTTTAAGCTTATTTTAAGATAAATGAACGTCTCAAGGCAGAAAAGCTGTTATTACCGGACAGGGGGTTCAGGTGACAAAATAAATGATTTTGGAGTTAAAAACACATTTTCCCGTCTTAGAGAAGCAGAAGACTCCAGGTACTGTAGATTTCTCTACACGTTTAAAGGAGCAAAACGTTTTTCCAACGAATTTTAAAAATAGAAAATGTGTTTTCCCGTGTTTTCCTGAAACCCGTGTTTTGCTGAAAGTTAAAAAAAACACTTGAAGCTTAAAAGTTGATACCGAAGCGGTGGCTGACACACAAAACAATGAAAAAATTTGAAAATTAATTTTCCCCGCGCATTTTCCAATGTGTTTAGAGTCGGAAGCCGCGTCGCGTGCGTGCGGGGCGTCAGCACGGTTCAGCATAATTCAAAACGCAATGATCCAGAGCATTTGAGCACACAACATTCCATTTCTACTCATCCTTCGCATCAAGACCTTAAAGACACGCTGTCAGCTGTTTCGTCGCGCTTCAATCAGAAAAATTGCATGGTTTTGTCGTTTTTTCGAGAAAAAAACATCAAAACATGCACAATCTCATCGAAAAAAAAACGGATTTGCAGCAGCAGAACAAAGCTTTTAATTTTTCTCAATTTATTTCAAAATAGTCATTCCCGCGCATCTAGTTCAATAGAGCGCACAAACCATATATTCCTCGAAAAACAGAAAAATTCAAATATTTTAACTGACAGTGTGTCTTTAAGCTACACAATTCAAAAAACCCTTCAACCCCGCTTCCCCCCAATTTCTAAAAATCAAGAAACAACAAAATCCTCTATGTCTATCCCCCCATTGTTCAAAACCAAAAATCCCTCCTTCAGAATCCCTAATTTGGCCATTTCTTCCAGTGAAAAACCACGTCTTCTCAATTTCTGTCGTCATCCCGAGCGAGCGCTTAGAATCCACTCAAAAATGCTCAAATTTCAAACATTCCGCGCTTTGTTTTTTTTCCAGATAAAACCAACAAAATAAACGCAAATGTATACAAAAATAGATTGGCATTTCCGATAAGTGTGCTCCATTAAATAACGAAGAGGGCTGAGGGGTAAACTAGATGAACTCTCTCAAATATGCTAATTTTCGCATGGTGAGTGATCGAAAAAATAATGTGAAAAGCAAAAATTTTGGAAAATTTTAAGGGGGATTAAGAATATTATTCGACTAGACAAAAACAATTTGTCTCAACAATTCACATTTTTTGAAAAATTCTCAAAAAATGCAGAAACTAGAAAAATAGAAAAAAAAACTACAGTGTTTTTGAAAAATCAGAAATTTCTGTTTTTTTTTGCCATAAATAACTATATTTATGCTAAAAATCGAGAAAACCATTATTCGGTCCGAAATGAATCGAAAATTAGGAAATTAACCTTTTTAAATCCTGTTTTTTGAAAAATTTACATATTTTCATGAATCAATGGGAATTTAAAGGCAGCTTGTCAGTTAACACGATCCAAATTCAAGGCAAAAAATCAAAATTCGAATGGGATCCCAGGTGGTCCAAAGAACAATACCGATATGTAGCCACATTCAAATAATTGTGTTTCGCGCCAATTCCGACCGCGTTGCACGGACACGCGGGAATTCAAATTTTGATTTTTTCAACTTTTAACCGCTACTATGACTCGTGTATTTATCGGTGTGATTTCGCATAAATTGCATTATACTAATTAGAGAACGCTCTAATCTTTGAAACTAAGACCAGGTAGGGTCAAATTAACTGAACAGCTGTCTTTAGTGATATTTTAATTGATAAAAATTATTTACATTGAATTTTTCGGTGCATCTAGTAACGTTTACTTCATGGACCTATGTAAAAACGTTTAAAAAGTGCAAAATAGCGAAAAATTACAGTATCTTTAAAAACGCAGCATGAAAATCGCCTCAATGAAATGACAAAAACACGGCCGAAATCTATCAAGGAACCGAAAACATCGTAATTTTCAGAAATGCGTTTTTTCGCTATTTTTTTAAGTAGGAGACTATACGCAAGTTTTAAATGTTGCTAAATCGATCCGAAATTAAAATTTACATACCTACGTGCAAAACATTTGCAAAAACGTAGAATAGAGGGTCACCCAGAATCGAACTTGGCTGCCAATTTGGTGGACATTTTTTCTATTCCGAGTTCCCTTTCGATTTGTTTGCAAATTTTTTCCACTTAGCTATATAAAATTGAATTTCAGATCGATTGGGCAACATTTATAACATATCCTCCATTAAATTGATGTAATTCCTTCAGCAAAAAATAAGAGCAATTATCATTTACGACAAAAATAGACACTTTACCCCATTCTCTCACATGAATAATAAACAATTCCCAAGAAAAAAAAAGAAAAAAAGTTAGAGGCGAACACAAAAAAAAAGAATAATAAAAAATATTTTCGTTGGTCCGCCCCACTATTCCTCTCGACTTTCTCCTATGGATGCTAATTTCAGAACGGGACGAAAAAAGAAAAAAATAAATAAATATCCAAGCTTCTGTGCCTCTGTATCTATGCACGCCGCCTCCATTCCCTTTCAGCTCTTTTTTTTCCGAACATTTTCTCTTTCGACGGGGCATAAAAAATGACGTGAAAGAAGGGACATGTAACATGGCAAAAGCATTTGAGTGTCTTCGTTTTTTTTCTCCTTTTTTTGCCTAACAAGTAAAAAAACCCCCCATTTTTCTATGCTTTGACTTTTGATGCTTACTAGAACTTTGGTCGGATTAGATAGGTTTATAGAGAAATTGAGTCGTTTTTTTTGATTAGCACTTTTTCGAGTTCAAATAATGAGATTTCGGCGAAGAAAATGTTTCAAATGTAAACTTTTAGAGATTCGTCTAAATAATTCAAGAAAATATTCAAAAATTCTGAAATCTTTCAAAATTGTAGTGAAAGTATACTCCGGATACCTCAGAAATGGTCATGAGATGAATAAAAGTTGAAGAAATACTATAAAATCTTTGCAAATGGCCTAGAACCCCTAATATTCGAAAATAATCACAGAAAATTAAAGAGACGATGCTATCAGGTCCGGAGACATCAGAAATGTGTTTCAGACGAATTATCGACCGATTATTCGCAAAAAAATTTTGTTTGGGCCACAGAAAAAACAAAAAAGTTTAAAAATCAAACATCGAACCATTTTGCGAAGAAAGTTAGTCCGCAGAAATTCGGGTTTCTAGGCCATATTTATCAGTACGGCCTAGCAACTCAAATTTTCGCAGAACTAACTTTCTTCAGAAATGCCTATATTCTATTTTTTCAACTAAAAAACACTTAGTTCATTCCAAACATATTTCTAAGCTCTCCGGAGCCCTCCCCACTTTAAAAAAAACGAAAATTTACGAATTTTCAATGTATTGAAATACTATACCATTTTTTTTTATTCCAATAATCTGAAAAACCACTGGGTATTTCAGCCTACCCAATTTTTCAAAAAAATCTGAAAAACCACTGAATTTTTAACAAAACCTGCTTTAGACCCTTCAAAAATTCTAAATTTTCATTTCGAAGCTTAAATTTTCTCCATTTTCTCATAAATATCTTTTTAGTTACCACAAGAACACGTTTTAAGTCCGACAAGTCGTAAAACCAGTCCAAAAATCCATTTTAATAAAAAATTCGCAAAAAAACAAGTAATCACCTAAAAAATCCTATGATTTTAAGGTCAAAATCAAAATTTTTTATACTAAAAAGGAAAAATTCAATTAAAAACCCTCCAAAAACCTTATCCAATTGCCTAGCAGCGCTGAAAACATACATTTCCAGCTGTTTCAGCTAAATACCAGTTTTTGTTTTTAGCTCATAAATCTATCATAATAATACCCTTTTTTTGCATGCCCAAACCAAATAAGAGACCACCCACGAAGATACCAACGCCAGTTTAAAACTGCCTTTTTTCTCTCTTCATTCATCGAAAGAAGATGAAAAACAAAATAAAAACAAGGATATAAATATTTTTCAGAATATATATTCAAAAAAAAACGACGTAGGAATAAATAATTAAACTCAAAAAAATGAAGAAAAAAATCAATAACAACAACCCATGATGCATTTCGGGGAAAAAGGCCCTACCCAAAAAAAACATATTATTTCTTCCTCATTCTAGAAAAAATTCCGTTTTGAGCAAAACACACTGAACCGTGAAAACTGGTTCACAAAAGCTTGGGAAATTTCTATTTCCCCCAAAAATAATAAAAAAATACTTATTCTTGACATATTCTTTGATATTTTATATTTGAATAGGAAAATGGAGGACCTTTTCCCCAAAAATAGCAACCATCAAAAACAATAATATATTAAAAACAAAAAAATTCTAAAACTTCTATCCTAACCTATACTTTTTGTTTTGGAGTCTTAAATCAAAGAAACAAAAATGAATAACAAAAAAACAGGAGTGATGTCATTTTCAGAATTCGGGATTTTCAGAGAATGAAGCTTTTTTTGCTCAAGTATTCGTTTCAAGACCCAAATGCCTAAATACACGCCCCTTTAAGAAATTTCAGCAAAACCCATAAATTTTTCAAAAATTGGTTAAAACTTGCGAAAAATTGTATGTTTTTGCTTTTTTAAATTATTTTTTCCTATATTATAAAACTCCGCATCTAGCTGTGTCCGAAAATTATCCCAAGTGGTCTAAAGAATCCAAAAATCCCATAGAAATTCGATATTTGTCAAACATATCAATTTGGGTCACAAAAAGGGCCTTAAGAAATCCTAAATGTCCAGAAAATCCCATATTAAACCGACATTTGACACCTTATTAGTTTAGCCAACCTCTTGGTCCCATTTGGGAACCAATAAATTGCTGATATCGATTGATTTTGAGATTTACTGACAATTAAGGCTTTCGAAGCATAATAATCCAATTTCTTCAAAAATATTGTAAAAAACCTAGACAATAGCATAAAAGTCACTTCCGAACAAACTCTGAAAATCCCAAATTCAATTCACAACCCCCCCCCCCCCCCCCCCACTTTCTCTTCTCAACCCTCCGTCGCCATTCGAATCGCTTCAATAAGCTCATTCCTCTCATCATCCTTCGTCTTTCTCCTCAGCGCTTGAATCCTCTTCTTCTCATCCTCATTTACATCAATCAAGTGCCGTTTACTAATATTATTATGCAACGCTGTGCTCCAATCCCCTCCATTCTCATAAACCTCTCTCAGCGTGTTCATTATATTCGGAAACGGTAGAAATTGCGGTCCCGACTTCCATTTAACATATCGATGGATTGGTAGCCGAACCGCGCGGATGCCGGCCCTTCTCGCCGCTCCAATCGATTCCCTTCGATGATCCATTGACACACATATTCCAATCACATCCGCTGTTAATGGTCCATCGAGAACTTCTCGTGCCGAGTGTGAGATGTACACAATGTTCTTATCGTTCGGGAATGTTTCTTTGATCCCTTAAATTTCGTATTTTTCCAAATTTCCATTAGAAAAAATAGGGTGTTGAACTGAGATATTATAAAAACCGAGATTTCTGTTGCTAGGTAACCTAATTTCAAATTTTTTCATAAATTCATATGTATATGCCGAAATTTCTGATTATTTGCCAAAAATACCTACATTTATGTTAAAAATCGAGAAAAACCCATTATTTGGTCTAAAATTAATAGAAAATTAGAAACATTGCCTTTTTAATCCCGTTTTTCGAAATTTTTACATATTTTTATGACTATTTCGTGCGTTTTTAAACAATTTAAAAAAAAAACTAAAAACTAATGAATTCTGAAATATTCGATTTTTTCAATGAAAATCAATCAATTTCAAATTTTTTACATTGATTTTGTCGTGCAACTAGTAAATCCCGGTTTTCTTAAAAATAGCAAAAAATTACAGTATTCTTAAAGGTTCAGTATGAAAATCGTCTAGGGTCTCACAACGAAATGGGAAAAAACAAGGTCAAACAATTTCTGACTAGTGTAGTTTATCGTAATTTTCAGAATTGATTTTTTTTAATTTCTAGGTCCATAATATTCAGTCCAACACCCTCCCAAACTAACCCTTCGTCGTATAATCCGGCAAAATCGTCTGATGCTGATACATCCCACCATAATACCCAATACTCTTCGCCATCCACTCCTCCGCAAACTGCTCACTCGGCAAATTCACAAAATTCAGCAAAAGCGGTCGCTTCGCCGCAAAATTCTCACTTATCACATACTGCATCTGATTCCCGAGCTCACTCCGATGTCGATCGCTCATCTTCTCAACAAACTGCAAGTCGAGCGCAATTTTCGGCATCTCGGTCACCATGCTATTATAAATCCGGCATCCTTCAACATTATTCAATTTCCTTTTATTCCTCATCGGATTGTGCACCAGTTGATACATCTCCGGACCATATCCCATCTCTCCTTTTTCAAACTTCTCCGTTTGTTCATCCATAAACTTCCGAAACACTTCTGCACCATTCGTCTGTCTTCGATCCTTCAACTCCCTTCTTCTCGCCCGTACCGCCAAAAACTCCCAAAACGAAACCTTCTCCGAAAGACTCTCAAATTCCAGTGATTTCCTCCACTCATTTTCCTCAATCGATTTCGGTACAAATTTCCCCATATAGATGAAAATCTCCAGCTCGGCGATCGTTTTCTCATACTTCTTTTTTAGGTCCCTTGGTAGCGATTTGATGAACTCTTTCGACGGTTTCAAATCATTTATCGTAATTTCGTCGTCAATCGGTGTACACAGAAATCTCTTCGATACAAATGTCCTTCGAACAATTTGCCTCAGCATTTCTACCTGAAAGAGCCAAAAATCAGATAGGTACATTCATTTTTGAAAGAATTTCTCATTGTGATACTTTCAATTCGTCTAAACTTCAATAGAATGTACATATCTGAGTTTTTGACCCATCTCAATATATCGCAATGGGAAATTCGATAAGATTTACAGTTTTTTATTGGTCTTCGTGGGTGGTCTTTCTTATATTCATTTTTCGACTAAAAAATTTAAAATCAACACCCACCTTTATAACTTTTTCCAAAATTCCTAGTTTCCAAAGGTTCGGAGCAGCTTTCAGACCTAAAAATCGAATAATTTGTGAAATTCCCATTTTTTAGCCTAACTTACTGATAAATTGGCTTGGCCGTTTGCCAAAACTTTTCAATTTGCTATGAATTCCTTGCTTTCCGTGTGTTTCGACGAAAAATAACAGATGTTTACCTGGAAAAAATGATTTTGAAGTTTTTGAAGACAAAAAAGACGTGAGATAGGCGAGAAAGAAAACAATTTTGAAAAAAAAATGGAATAATTATTAGGAAGGAATGATTTATATAGAAATTTCAAAAAAATG
Source organism: Caenorhabditis virilis (assembly GCA_964036255.1). Taxonomy (NCBI): domain Eukaryota; kingdom Metazoa; phylum Nematoda; class Chromadorea; order Rhabditida; family Rhabditidae; genus Caenorhabditis; species Caenorhabditis virilis. The sequence continues at coordinate 3,957,970 of OZ038417.1, read as the reverse complement.
CGCAAAATTTCAACTTAAAGTGTTTTTTTTTTAACACTTTGACCATGTTAAAAGTCATTTTCAATTAAACGAAATTAAAAATCAGACCCTGGAACCGAAACATATCCAGAAATTCGAAAAATGGAGCACGATTGCCTAAAGCCCTCACCCACCGAGATTTTATTGCTTTTTTAAGCTTGGACAGCGAAAAACCGGGCAAAGTGTGCACATTTTTGTAAAATAAATTTCACCGTAATTTTTTGCAATAAAAAATTAGTATAATTTCGGCGTTTTCAGCGAAATAAGCTTAAAAATGCAAAAAAAATATTGGTGGGCGGAGCTTTTGGCAACTGTGCGGCGCAGAGATATGCAACCGCCGCACACTTGGTAAATTGGAACGTTTTTGAACGCCCCTAACGTTTTTCGGGTCTAATTCGGCCTGGAATGAGTTTCAAACATTATAATTTGTAAAATACAATCTAAAATTTTAGTTTTCACCTTTTTTCGTTAATAATATTGATTCCGTGTCGTCTAAACACTAACCAAGAATAATTTGTTTGAACCAAAAAGCTAATTAGCGCTAAATTTCAAAAATGAAATTTTTTTTTTGAAGAAAACATAAATAAACGTGAGTTTGAAATTATATATATTTTTTAAATCTAATTAATCAATTTAGGATATTCTCTTAAGCGCTTCAAAATTAGAAAACTTGGAAACAAAATAAAACCAAAAAATAGAGCTGATAATTGATAAGATCACAGAGAAAAGGCAAAAATTATTCGATATTATTGTAAGATGATGATCGAGTGGGAAGAAGGCGAGACAGGAATGAAAACCGAACGCGATGATGATGAAGAAGAGGCCCTCTGATTTCAAGGTCGACCACCCGTAACATTGTCATTTTCACAGGTCTTTTTGACTTCTAATTTATATAAATAAAAATTGGAATTTTGTGAAAATTAAATATAAGCAGTAGAGTGTTGTTGATACATACTTTGAATATACCTCAGGAATGTTTGAATTATCTTCAAAAAATGAAAATTTTAAAATATTGTGAAATTTTGCACATTATTGTTCAATATGGCATTTTTTTTTAAATAATTCTAAAAAGACAATGAAAATAAAACTAAAAACCGTTGGTACGTGTCCAAATAGGTTTTACGAAATTTTTATAGCAAAATTTCAATTTCGATAGATTTGAACTTAAAAAATTGAAATCTGGGTAAATTTCTAAAAAACGTTTTTCAAAGCCTAAATTTTCAATTTTTAAGAAATTTTAACGGGCGGTTTTATAAATATATCAGCTGCCTTTGAGCTAAGGAGAAAATATACCATTCCAACATTCAAAAAATTGCTTTAAATTAAAATTTTAGGTCTAAAAAATATGAAAAATTAATTTTTAAAAACTTCAACCTATTTTCTAAAATCCACATAGAAATTTCCATAAGATTTCTTTTAAAATAATAAAATAAAAATTCTGAAACAACCATAATCCTAAAATTCCAATTTCCGACCTTTTCCTCCACTTTTTAGAAAATCTCTTCGTGGCACATCAAACTCACTATGCTCTGTTTGATCCTCTACAAAAATCCTGCCGAAAAACCCACAAAAAACGCCGAAAAACTGAAAAAATAGCGAAAAAATCAGAAATTATTCAGCGGTTGGCAGTAGGCCAGTGAACTGCTGATTGGTGAAATAGTGCATTAAAAGAGGAGGGCGATGAAAAATAGGCAGGCTGTGTAAACATCCGAGTTGACGCGAAATTGCGGAGAAATGTCTACCGTAGTAACAGGAAAAATTGTGAGAACATTTTTAGGAAACTCAAATTTTAGGATTTTTAGAGTCTTCTTGTGGAAGATAAAGGTTGGGACATTTATTGGAAACAAAAACACTGGTTCTGAGGAAAATATCCGATGAAATCTTAGTGAAAAATGCTAAAAATCTGGAAATTTAGGCCAGTTTTGTAAAATAAATTAATTTTCAACAAATTCATAAATTTTAGAGTTCAGAAAAAATTAGTAGGCCAAGAAGTGACGTATGGCGTATAATTTTTTACCACATCGCACTTTTTTCTATTCCCAGGGTCAAAAATATACCGGTGCAAACGGCAACAATTGATAAGGCTGGGCCCAAAACATCCTTTACACCGCTTTCGATTGGTTTGCTCACCAAATTCACCCTTTAACTAATATGTGATGAGACTGCACCTATATTTGCGCGTTCACTAGTAAATACCACTGCAAATTCTTGAAATTTGATCCAAAATTCATTTTTCGTATTATACTTTTGATTCGATTTAAATCTTCTGCTGTCCAAACTGGTTTTCTCAATTTTTTGTCATTTATAAACTTTATTCCCCATTAAAAATAATTTAAATTACGGAATATTGATTGACTGCGTTTTCTTGACAGTTGATTTTGATACTCCTGTCCTGAAAAAAAACATCATTTTTTTGAATTTCAGCTTTCACGTGATTCGCTTCAATACCCAAACGATTAAATATGTGTCCCTTTAAATAATTTTATGAAAAAAATTTGTTGTTGTGTCTATCCTTGTGGAAAATGATCAGGGATGAGTCCAAGTGAACCCAGTTGGTCCGAAAATACCGAAAAATGAAACATTTTGCAAAAAATTATTTTTTCGGTCTAAAAATGTGACTTCATACTCCGCTACGGCCTAATTTGAACTCTTTACTAATCTTTTTTGGAGCCAAAAAATAATATTTTGCAAAAATGTCACTTATCGCCATTTTCGGACTATTTCGTGTCTCCTGGGCTGATCCCTGATCATTTTTCCACAAAGAAATACACAAAAACAACATTTTTCTATTAAATTGTTTAACGGGGCATGTATTAAATCGTTTAGGTCCTGAAGCGAATAACAAAATAAACTTTAAGAGTACAGAAAAGTGTTTACTAGTAGTTTCTAACCTCCGTAAATCTACACGAGTACGGTATTGTCGAGATAATAATTTCTGGCCGCTCGTTTTGCGGAGTGTCGTTGGGAATTTACTCGCAGCGCGCTCAAATTCAAATTTCTCAGTTGGTCTTGCGCGTTGCGGTCGCGCTGCGAGGAAATTCCCAACGACACTCCGCAAAACGAGCGGCCAGGAATTTTTATCTTGACAATAGCGCGACGAGACTTAAACGCGGGACGGAAAAACCCCTTTTTTCCAGTTTCGGACACATCATAAGCTGTAAAAAATACCACAAACCTTGACAACACGGAATTGGGTGAAATCTCCTGCGTCGACACAACCGCATCATACTTCAGCGTCTTCTGAGTTTCAGCAACATGAAGCGATTCCGCCGTACCCCTCGACTTCTTTTCCTCAACCGCCGTTGTCACATTCGCGCCGCCGCCGCTCTTCTTCGATTTCTTCGGCTCTTTTTTCGACTTCTCCAGCCCATCATTCTCCTCCTTGTGTTGTATAATCGATACTGCGGTCATTGTACTGTTATCAAAGTCATACTCCCCAGGACTTGGCAGTTTATAAATCGATGATCCGACTACTCGAACCGGACATTTTTTCTCGGCCGGTTTACAATTTATGAGGGTGGTCACCTAAAGGGAAGTTTTTGAGAGAAAACTCGGAAAAATATAGTTACCCCAAAGAAGAAGCCAATAATTACATTGAATACGGTAATCAAATTGAACATTTTTATTTGTTATCCAATCATCGAAGATTTTTAAACCAGAGTAATAAGAAGGTATATCAGGAATGAATTTGGATTCCTGATATAAATGGAAATGATGAAAAATTCAAAATATTAATACAAAAAATTGGTTTACGTGAGTCTTTAGAGGAGTACTTTACGGAGATAATAAATGTACCTTAAATGAAAGTAGAGTTCATTCTCATTCCAAATCTGTTTTTAAAATTTTCTAAAACCACCTAGAAGCCGAGAAAAAGAGCTTCAAAAGAATGGCTATTTTAATTTAAGCTACATTTATTGAATCTGCTCTGTAAGGCCCTAGAAATCCAAGTTCGGTCATTGAGCACACTTTTTAAATAGAAATTGAAGCGTTTTTAGGATCCTCTTTCGCATTTTATTTTGTAAAAGTTATAGTTTTTGCAATTTTTTGCTTCCCAATGCCCTAGAAAACCAATTGCGAGGCCTAATTTTCTCTAGTTTTCATTTTTTCAGTGTTACTCAACAAATTTTGGCCACAGAATGTTTTTTCTTGGAATTTACAGAACGTTTTTGCTCATAAATGCTCTAAAAGTTAAAATTATTTGAATTCAAACAGATTTTTTTTCAATTTGATCAAATTACAATTTCCTGAAATTTTATTAGAGCGCACTTGCTTCTTTGACAACGAAGAACTGGAGAAATAAGAGCGACGCAGACAGGTAGTGAAGCAAGTGCGCTCTAATGAAATTTAAGGAAATTGATTTGATTTTTTTTTTCAATTTGATCAAATTTTTTTTTTATTTAAATTTTTTTTAAACCTCCAATTTTTTAAAAATAATTTTTTTCCGCAGCTGGCCTATCCTCGAATTATTTGATTTAAAAACCACAAAAACTAATTTTATATTTTATTTTGTAAAATTTCACGTTTTTTGATTATAAATTTCGATAAAATGACTATAAAAGGGCGAGAAATGTAGAAATCAGTCAAAGTTCCACAAAACTCAACTCCCTCAACCCCTCGACACGCAACTAGACTTGACACAAAAAAACAAGCATGGACCAAATTCCGCCATACGAGTTTAATAAATATGTTCTTGCCGCCAGATCAGCAGTCGTAGTTTGTTCAACCTTTGAGGTACTTATTTAAGGGGGCACCTTGTCTTTAAGAGCATGATAAATACAGTTTTTAATAATTGTCTCTCTTTCAGCTTCTTCTAGTGTTGTTTGGCTCATTGGCCGACTCGAACATCTTGGCGAAGCTCATCTATTTTCTATTTCTTGGAGCATCGGCAGCAGCGTCGGCTTACAACTTGGTACTGAATGTTGATGGAAGAGAAGAGATTAAGAAGCTCACTTCTTCGTCAGACAATGAAGTACGCGGAAGATCGGCGGCTTGTAAGGGACATTTTTTTCAAATTTTGTTATTTTTCAAAAAATTTCAGTGGTTCTCGCCCCTCCATTGGCTGGAATTTTCGTGTTCCTCTGCGTCTCTGGCCACGCGTTTTTCTCGCTCTTCGTCCTCATCCATGTTTTGGCGTCAGTTGGACAATTAGGAATCGAGGCTTATGAAGTAAGAAAGAGTTGATCATCTGGATCACCATGTGTCGGTACAGCGGTTTCAGGAGACGCGCCAGCGCCATAATAACTGATTAGAATAAAACTATTTTTTAAAAATTAGATTTTAGTTAGTTTTTACAAAAAACAAAAAAATAAATTTGCCATGAGGAATCGAACCTATCCGCAAAACACTCTGAGCGTTTTTTTATACAAACGCACTAACCACTACACCATGGGCGCACATGAAAGGATAACATCAAATAGCACTTATAACATCGCGCTGTCATTAAATTTAGAAATTATTTTTTAAAAATTTCAGGCAAAAAATCAACAAATCAACAGTTCCGCGAGCACAATTCCGCCACCGCCACAGATCACAGCGCCTGAAAACAAAACTCAAAAGGCTGGAACATTTGACCCGAATTATCAGACGCTCACAAATATTAACGATGTTTTTAAAAAATGAAATTTACTTATTGAAAGTTATTGAATAAATAGGCGAATTCAACAAAATTGTTAATTTTGTGTTGGTTTTTTGAAATTTAAATTCGGCCACGCCCACTTTTCCTGCCAAGAGCGCACACTTCTTAAATTTGTTGGAAAATTCCAGAAATTTCGAACTATTAGAATTTTTCCGTAGATTTCAAAAATTTTCTTTTAAAATTGGGTAAGAAGCCCACTTTTTTCTAAGCCACGCCCAGTTTTGCAATTGAGGCGCACTTCTTATATTTTTCGATTATTTCAGAAAAATTCACGTTTTTTTTTAATTTTTGTATTTTTCTTTCAAAATTTAGTATTAATTTAAAATATGAACACGCTTCAGAGCCAGTTTTCATTAAAATTGTGAAAATTTTCAAGAATTCAAAAATAAGTCTCACCAAAATAAAAATTTTCGAATATTGACCCGATTTTTGTAATTTTCCGCCATTTTAAGTTGTGAACAACATTTTCAGATGTAGAAATTTATGCTGATTCTAACAATTTATGTTTCAGAGTTGAAATAATTAAAATTAAATTAAAAAATAGAGATTTTTGCCTCAATATTTTAAAAATTTATGAAATTTCAAAAATTCAAATGTTAAGAATAATGGATTTCTATAATTTTGATACCAATCGATTGGTTTTTTGATTTAGATTCTAAAAACATTTGAAATTTTGAAAATTCCTCAATTTTGAAAATTTTTAGGCAAATTTCAAAATCCTAAAATTAATCAATGAAAAAAAAAAGAAAATGGCGAAAAAATTCAAAAAGAAAAAATCTTAGATGTCCCCTAATGGCCGAAGAACCGCGTTTGGTTTTCTAGGCCATTTTTGTTTAATTTTTTTTTGAAAACAACACTTTTTTTACATTGTTGACCTCTTTTTCAATATTTTTCCAAGTTTTTCTCCGTTTTTATTAATTTTTCAATTTTTTTCTGAAGTAATTTTGCATGTGGGAGTCTGTTTCATTCGTTCGAAATCGAAAAATGGGAAAGAAATACGGAAAGTTCCAAAAATCTGAAGAAACTTGAAATATTTGGGTTTAAAAAATATGACCCTTATTTTAACATCTTTGTGAAGCTATTTTTTTGCAAAAAAATATTGTAAAAGAGGAAAAAAGGGCAAAAAAAAAGGTGTTTTCAAAAGAAATAAAAACAAATGACCTAGAAAACCAAACGCGGTTCATCGGCCATTAGGAGACATCTAAGATTTTGTTGTTTTTTTCTTTTTTTCCCGCCATTTTCATTTTTTTTTTTCGTTTTTCTTTCATTTATAGATAAACAATCATACTTTTATCAATTTTGAGCCATTTATTTCGTACCCTCAGGCCTTTTAAGGCCAAATACGTGGGTATACCGCATTTTTTGCGCAATCACCGCTCCTGCTTCTGCTCTACATTATAGTGTAGAGCACAAGGTGTTGATGAATGAAGTTAGAAACGAGAAATAGTTGTTGCAGGTGCAAAAACAACACAAAAAATCGGTTGTGACTCCAATGGCAAACGTTTTTTGATGCATGATATAGTGATTTTTTTAAAAAAATGTTTCAATGTTTTGAAAAATCAACAAATTCCGAAACTATCTTATAGTTTAAGATTTAGAATTCTTGAAAATCCCAAAAAAAAGTTGTTTTAGTTTCTAAAAAAAATCCAAACCAAAATAAACTAGGTTCCGGCTGTCCACCCCCACCTCCCATTTATTTTATGACCTTTTTCCAGATTACCTCTTTTTTTCCTCACTCAAAAAAAAAACAAAAAACTAGAACCGCTATTTAGCATGATAACATTTCATTTTTCCGTTGCTTTCTATGCATGTCCCACGCCTCCAGAATCAGGAAAGAAAAAAAGAATGAGAATGTATGTACACATATCCTAGTTACTTGATATTGACTTTTATTTCAGCACCTGCTGTTCTCTTTTTTTGTTGGTGATTAAAATCAATAAATATGTGTATTGAAATGGGTGAATACTGAAAATTAGGAAATACAAAAAATAAATAATTTTTTCAGCATCTAGGATTTTTAAATGATTTTCTAATCAAAGAATTATCTGTATTCACTGAATTAATTTTCGCAAAATTTCGGTAATCGGACATTTTTGATCAAATTCAAATAGATATTTGTAATCAGCATAAAATTCCGAATATCTTGTGATATTTTCGATATTTAGTGTTCATGTGCCTTTAAGACCTAGTTTCATTTTTTAAAGGCGCATAACTCGAAAACTAGGCATTTTTGAGCAAATTCAAATAGATAATCAAAATCAGAATAAAATTCCGAATATTTTGAGATGATTTCAAAATTTTGTGGTAATGTGCCTTTAATACCATTTTCGGCGTTTAAAGGCTCATAGCTTGAGAACTAGACATGTTTGAGAAATTTAAAACAGATATTCGTAATCAGCATGAAATTGTTTTCGATATTTAGTGTTCATGTGCCTTTAAGACCATTTTTTATGTTTAAAGGCACATAACTCGAAAATTAAGCATGTTTGAAAAAATTCAAATAGATATTCGTAATCAGCATAAAATTCCCAATATTTTATGATACCTATAAAATTTAGTGGTCGTGTGCCTTTAAGTCCTACTTTTTATATTTTAAAGGAGCATAACTTGAGAACTAGACGTTTTTGATGAAATTCAAATAGATATTCGTAACCAGCATAAAAATCCTATATTTGCGGTACTTTCCAAATTTAGTTGCCATATGTCTTTAAGACCCTATTTTAGGTTTAAAGGCGCATAACTTGAAAACTATACAATTTTGAGCAATTTTAAATATACATTCGTAATCAGCATAAAATTCTGAATATTTTACGCTAATTTCAAAATTTAATTGTCATGTGCCTTTAAGATATTTTGTCATGTTTAAAGGCGTATAACTCGAGAACTTTCCCAAAACCTTGAGCCTCCTCAAAAATTTCTCCACATTCCATAAAAAGTACGTGAGAATATCAGAGAGAGAGAGAGGGACATGACTTTCGACGAAAATACTCATTTGTACCCCCAATTTGTAGTTGTTTTCCTCTCCCCAATTCCGTTCCCTTTTAATATATGTTTCTATTTTTTTTTAATCGACATGAAAGCCATAAAATTGGGTGTTTCCAAGGCGATTTTAACTCAATTTTTTTCCGATAATTTTATTTGGCATATTCTCTAGAAATATAATAATTTTTTATTAATACATGGTCTTATATTTTCCAGATAATCGCGGGGGTACTTTTCTGTCCAATCGGAGAATGTTCCTGGAGCATAAAAGGAAGGTGGAAGCGGCTAAGGTTTGTTCAGGATTTTCGATTTTTAAAGATAGTGTGGCACTTCATTTCGAATCTTAAAATGTCGTATACCTTTTGTTTTTATTGAAAAATACATCTTTGCTATAAATGTTTAGTATAAACGTTTCATTTTTATCTAAAAAAACAAATTTCGAACTTAAAGATAGGGTGCCAGTTGAATGGTCAGAACTTTAAAGGAGGGTTATCCAGAACTTGTAAATATAACTGGGATGAAAATAGAGAAAATCCCCATTCCAAATCATTTTTTAAAATTTTCTGAAACCATAGGCCATTATTTTGAAGCTCTTTTTCTCGGCTTCTAGGTGGTTTTAGAAAATTTTAAGAACAGATTTGGAATGCGTACGAGTTCTATTTTGACCACAGATGCTTTGTAATGTCCTCCTTTAATTTTCAAAACAATTTTCGAGCTTAAAGTGTCTGTTTACTGATTTTCAATTTTTGCTGTAATCGACTCAGAATCACCTATTATTAACGGAATCTACAAAAAAATTCAGTTCAAAAGCTTAATTTTGAGCAAAACTGTCCCTCAAAAACCCAAAAAACGGGTGGTGGCACCGCCCGCTTTGCACTTCCACCGCCTGCTTTCTGCACTTTTGCGGAAGCTGTTTTGGACCCACGGGCGCCCGAAAAAAATTTTTTTTTGACAAATTCATTAATAATAGGTGTTTCTGAATAGAATAAAACAACAGTTGAAAATCAGTAAACAAACACTTTAAAGATAGGGCGCCAGTTGAAGTGGCCGAACTTGAACTACAATATCTGAGTGGCTTGAATTAAGTGTCCTAACCTGAAAAGAAATTTATATAATATCATCTTAATATCATTTGAAAGCTCATTTCACCCTTTTCAATTTTGTAATTGTAAATTAGTCATGAAAACCGAAAAAAATTTGTATATGAGAAAATTTCAAGAAAAATCTCGTTTTCTCCATTTTTCTCATCAATGACTAGAGTTTCCAAACTTTTTCCCAACTACAAAGTTGAAAAGTGTGAGATGAGCTGTAAAATGATATTAAGATCATACTATATTTCCAACCGGGAGCAGAGTTATGAGTCATCAAACGTTCCTATTTCTCAACTCCAGACATTTCGGTCATAAATTGCTCAAAATTGTTTTTTGTATCAAAGCATACATTTTCAAAAAGGCTATATAGTTTGCTTTCTAATCGTTTAAATTCCGCAAATTTTTCAGAAAGACCAAAACGGGGACATAATCTTTGATGATTTGGAGTCCAAGACAAATGCACTAAAATTAGAGGACAAGGACAAGAAGGAGAAGAAGGAGAAGAAAAAATCGGAAAAAAGTGAGATGTTTAAAAAATTTCGAAAAAAAATCGAATTTTAAGAATATGTGTCCAATGAGGACATCCAAAAAGTCATTCAAAAAAAGCGATCGATCAAAAAATCAGACCAAAAGGCGTCTTCCAGTTCTTTAAATGTTTCAGCAAAGGAGCGTGCCGAAAGTGCGCAGAAAAGTAATAGTATAGACACTATTAGTTCTTCTCCGAATGGTAGGTCAACAATTTTATAAAAATAAAAGAAAATATGATTTTTTAGGGCTTTGGAATTTTCGAAGCAGCAACAATGATGCGAAACCTTGGTATTTATTCATTTCTTATTTTTTTTAATTAAAAAATATTTTTGCAGTCGACATCACCACTGACAGCACTCAAGTTGTTAAAAATCAGAAGAAAAATCAGTTGAAATCAATGGACAGCAAACGTAGTAACAGAAAAAATCAATAATGTAGCATTTTTTTTCCAAAATTGTCGAAATTTTGCAGTGTCGATAAGCTCCCTGGGTTCTGGACCATTTGCGCAGATGAAGGAGGCACAGGAACAGAAGAAGAAAAGTAAGCAGAGCTTTGAGCAGGACGATGAGGATGACGAAAATTGAAAAAAAATATATTTTAAATCTTACTGTAGGTTTTTATTTTGCACGTGAATATTATTTGATTTATTTTCCAAATGATTAAAAATTACTTTGGTTGATTCAATAATTTTTTGGTCTATTTCATTTTCATAATAAAATTTTTTTGTCCACTTTTAGGTATATTTTTTCCAGGTTTAAATTAATCTAAAGAAATTGGTTTAAAGGCGCAAACCTTCAATATATTCACGATCTTTTGACACGATTATCCCATGGACTAGAAAACTCGCCTACTGTTGGGAGTTAGTCCGCAGCTGTGTACTTCTCACGGAGTATCGATTTTTTTGCTCGGAAAAAAGTATTTATTTTTTTGAGAGATTTCGCTCGAAATTTACATTTTTAATTTTCTTCAAAATGGACTGCAATGAAGAAGAACTCGAGCTGCTTATTCATTATACCGGGGGAAATGATAAATAAGACGAGATATGGTAAAGTTTTTAATTTAAATAAAATTATAATGCTTTTCAGGAGAATCAAAACTCAACGACATGCTGAGCCGAGCAAATCGCGCTGCTGAAAGAATTCAAGCAATGTATAGATATGGCAAAATTTTGGATGATATGAGAGGTAAATTAGATCAAATGTTTAAAAAAAATACCGTCAACTAATGCACCTTCAAGACGAAAATCGACAACTCCGCGAATCGACGGAAGCTTGTCTCAATTCAATGGCCGAAATTGTTGGAAGTCATACAGATATTCAAGATCAGATTGAAAAGTATAAATATTTTTTCAAAAAAGCAAATAAAGCGCCCGAATTTTCCAGCATCCAAGATACCCAATCATTCGACGATGTTGAACGAATCCTAAAAGAGGTCACAAAAAAAGGGAGAAAAAGCTGAAAATCTCCGCGTCGAAGATGCAGAAGGTTTTTCGAGATTTAGAGGCTGTGAAGCGAGACGAGGAATTGAAGACGTTTTTAGCGATTCAGAGGAATAAAACTTATAGGTAAGGATTTTTGAAATTTTAATTTTAAAAACTGGAAAAATAGAATTTTCTAAAAAAACGTTACGGCAATCGTCTTACCCATCTAAAGCCATTGTTCACATTTTATATTTAAAAAATTAGATTCTCCATCTATCTAGGGATAAATGGATCAGTAATAAGTATAATTAGGACCTAGCAGTTCGTAATTCTCAAAAATAAGCTGAATTGGACTTATTTGAGCATTAAAAAACATAAAGTGAGTTTAAATGACATGTGGAGCCATTTTAGGACGTTAAAGGGGGGCTGAGGGGACGAAATAAATAGTTTAAAAATGATGAAAGTATGATTGTTGATAAATAAATGAAAAAAAACTCGAAAGTGGCAAATTTTTGTTTGTTTTTTTCTCGGCCGCATGATTTTTTTTTGAAAAATTATTTTTTGTATCTCGTTTTTCTTTTCTTTCCAATTTTTTTTCAGAGAAAATTTTCCATAAAAGAGTATTTAAAAAATATTTTTCCAAAAAATAAAATTAGGCAGCCGAGAAAAAAGAAACGGCCTAGAAAACCAAAAAGCGTTTCTTCGGCCTTTAGGGCGAACACCTGGGTTATGGTTTCTTTCGTAATGGTTTTTTTCGCCATTTTCGAGTTTTTTTTCATTTATTTATCAACAATCATACTTTCATCATTTTTAAACTATTTATTTCGTCCCCTCAGCCGCCCTTTAAGTATGAAATCTCAAAACGGAAAACTGCAAAAATTCTGAAAAACTTTAGATTTTTTTTTTCGAAAAAAAAGTTATCTAAAAGCCTGCTATTTAAGATTTCAACAGTTTTCGATAAAATATATTTTTTCTGAATTTAAATCAGTAACCTATTCAAAAAATCGGCTTCCTTTGAATTTTCTATATTTTTTGGGAATTTTAGGCCGAAATCCAAATTTTTTGGATAAATATGATTTTTTTTAAAACATAATTTTTGAAATATATTAAAGTATCAAAAGATCGTTCAGAAATTTCTAGAATTTTCGAAAAAAGATAAAATCCATTTTATTGATTGAAAAAATGAGCACAACTTGTAGAATTGGACCATCTTGCACATTACAATGACAAATTAGTTCTTTTTGAAGATTTTGATTGAAATTTAATTAAAATAAACACATTTTTTGCGTTTTTAGAAAATTTCTGAAAAGTTTTTAAATTTTCATAGAGGGGAATTTTTATTTTAATAAATTTTCAATTCAAAATCCTGTGTTTTCCGCTGAATTTTCAGAAAAATGAAAAATATTCATTTTTTTTCTGAAAAAGCTCAAAATTTACATGCTAAGATATATAAAGGATGCAGAAAACTTTAAAGCAAAAAGCTCGTTCCTTAATAAAATCTGAAAATGTTCCAGGCGTGCTCATTGTCAGCGATTGGCGACTGGCTCTAATCGATCAATGTTGTTTCTCGAATGCGGAACTCAAATTCATTCCGTCTCACAGTGGTCCGATTGTTTTGTGAGTTTTTCTTCTTTTTATTATGAATTTGAGAATTTCCAGCAACGCGTTGAAACAATTCTTCAAAGCTCTATTTTCTGATCAGGAAATTGAGGTGAAGAATTTGATTTTTGCCTTTGGCGGCCATCCGAACTTTGATATTGATGTTATAAGAAGGTGAGTTTTCGAAATGGCCTAGAAATCCGGTTTGTTGGATTCTAGGCCATCATAATTTTTAATTTATAGAATTTGCTTTTTTTAAATCAAAATCTGTCACTTTTTCTTCAGATTCTTGACATATATTTACAAATTGACAAAGGATCGGGAAATTCAAATTCATTGGTTTTCAAGCCATTGGGTTTTGCAAAAGGTATAATTTTTTTGAAAAAAAATGGAACCATTTTTCAATAAATTGGTATTGGTAGTTGGTATTGTGGTAGTTGTGGTAGTAGATTGGTAGTTGAAACATCTCCTAAAAGAAAAACGTCCTGCTAGCCTAGAGAAGCCCAAAGAGATCGTCTTGGGCCTTTTTGCTAAAAAAAAAAATGGAAATTTCAATGTCCATGACTTGGAAAAATCGAAAATCGGGATTTTAGCATTCATGCTGAAAACCCTGAAAATAGTTAGAGAAACATATATAAATCGGTTCAGCTCGTCGAGAGCTATCGAATGATACCACTCACATGTTCGGGAAAATGGTCTTGTCTTTTTTTGATATTGTCAACTTAAAGACAGGGTGCCAGTTATTTTTACCCCATATGGATTTAATTGTGAAAAATTCGTCTTTCTATCGACATTCTAGTATATTCCATGCGAAATCCCGACGAAAAAAAACAATTTTGTAGTTCCGTCCGGAAGATGAAAAAAATTATTTTTGAATTCCCGCCGTACGCTCACGTACGCTTTTTGGCGGGAAGCACAACAATTTGAATTTTTTACATTTTTTTCAAAACTGTTATTTTTTAATTTTTTTAGTGGAAAATGTTTCTTTTCAGTAGAATAACATAAGTAAAGTATGTTGCGACCAGATTCAAACAATTTTGAGGCAAATTTTATTCAAATACCCGAAAAATAAGAAAAATTCAAAAAAATTCAAAAAACTCAAAAACAAACAAAAACTGTTAAAAACGATAATGACATTTTTAGAAATCTAAAATGATATGTGAAACTGATCAATTTTTCGGAAAACTGATTTTTTCGGGTCGCTGATGAATTGTGTCCATGAAATCTGTAAATGTATCGTCGGTTTCAAAAAAAAATAAACTAGAATACCTGTGAAATAATAATTTATTTGCGAAACGTAAGTATATTTAAGCTGCGTTCAAAATTATAGCGAAAATTTCATTTTTGGATGAAAATTGGGAAAATCAACGTTTTTCCCGCATTTTATGAGGAATCCCGGTTAGTTCATGTAAGAAAAATTAATTTGACACTTATTAAAAATAATTAATGACTTTCAGCAAAAAAAAACGCTGAAAATCGGACAAAAACGAAAAAAAATTGAAAAAAACACAAAAAATTCAAAAATTTAAATTACCGCGCACACATATGACTGATGTTCATTGGAGCGCACATGAAAATTCAAAATACGCGGTAGTTTAAAATCTTATCGCCGCAGCGGCGAAATTTTTAACTGGCACCCTGTCTTTAAATATTCTTGATCATTGTTCAACCTCACTGACGCTCCGCACGCACGCACGCGGCTGCCGACACTCAACACACTGGAAAATTTGAAAAAAATTAATTTTTTCGTGAAATTTCCTGTGTTGAGTGTCGGCAGCCCTCAAAACGCAATGACCACGAATATTTGAGTTGACGATATAAATTGGTAGATCTTATAATTTTTCTGAAACCGATTTTGAGCTCCTTTTAAGTTTTTGATAATAGTGGAAAAGGCATTAGTAAATTAATTAAAAATGCTAAAAATTGAGAAAAAATACCGAATCCATAAGCTCAGGAATTATATTCAAAAAATCTATAAACATTTTTTCAGGCATCGGACAGAATAAGCATAAAGGTGGGGGACAAACAACTGCAACAACATTACGATGCGAAAAAATCGAATGTTATGTTTAATGAGAAAATGAAGAGATTTATTGGGGAAATGCGAGCGGCTGGAGTTCAGTGGGTTTTTTTTCAAAAGAAATTTTGAACAAATTTATTTTTAGATTTTTAGAAATTTGCACTTCACGTCATGTGCAAAAACGAGGATCTTGATCCAAATAAGCCGAACCCTCTCAATGTTTTGTAATCGATTTTTTATTGATTTTTGTACCCAAAATGCTTTTTTCAGATACACAACGTTTTTGGACCACGTCTCCAAATATTGCGGTGTTTATCCAAGTGGAAGATATTTCGCTATGAAGAAAAAACGGGATTATGATAAATATATGGAAGATGACGGGTTTTATCCATATAAATGATCTGGAATTTCGGTTATTGATTGGTTTTAAAAAAGAAATAAAATTGTTGTTCATTTTGCACACGATGGAGGGTAAAACAAAAATAGAAGCACATGATTTCGGAGGAAATATACATACATGGAATATTTTTGAGTGGGAGGGGGAATAAATAGAGAACCCGTTTCTAGAAATTCGAGTTAGGAGAGAGGTTAGCCTCTTCTTTCGATGGTTTTGTTCATGATGGTGTCGTCGGCGCAGAAACTGTCATCATCGTCGAATTCTTCGTCTTCTGTTTCCTGGTCGCTATTCTGTTGCTTGTTTCCTTCCATTTCGTCGGTGATTGCTTTCATTGCGGAATTGAGAACGTTGATGGCGTTTGGATTGGAAAGGCAAGCTGGTTTGAACATTTCTCTGGAAAAATTTGGATATTTTTGGGAATTTTAGTGTATTTTGGTCATTTTTTACAAAATTTCTCAGCGACACGGCTTGTAAAAATGAACCTGTGTCATTCGCGCGTGAACAGGCTGGTTGCGCATTGTCCGCAAGCACAGATCAGAGAAAAACCTCTTCAAACTGCACGCTATTTACTGTAAAATATCGCGTGCCACAGTTGCGTTTTCCTTGCCACGCCCATTTCTGTGCAAAAATCTTGAATTGTCGGGCGGAAATTTTTCCTCTTTCCTTGGTTTTTTTTACAAGCCGTGAGCGAAGCTTAATTTTTGCGAGGGAAATGTGAATTGAATGAAGATGGGTCCATGGACACCAGAAAAATTTAGAACCGATCATTTTTGGGCCTTGTAGTTCATTGTAGTTTATAAATGGATCGATTTCAGCAGAAAGTGGTGCATTTTGTGATTTTTTGACTACTTGGGGAAATTTAACATTGATTACTGCACCGAATTTTGTTTTTAACGTCCTAAAATTACTGAAATCTAGTTTTATTGATCTCTACGGGTCATTTAAACGCAATTTATATATTTATTGTTCAAATAAGTCCAATTCAGCTTATTTTTGAGAATTACGAACTGCTAGGTCCTAATTATACTTATTACTGATCCATTTATCCCTAGATAGATGGAGAATCTAATTTTTTAAATATAAAATGTGAACAATGGCTTTAGATGGGTAAGACGATTGCCGTAACGTTTTTTTTAGAAAATTCTATTTTTCCAGATTTTAAAATTAAAATTTCAAAAATCCTTACCTATAAGTTTTATTCCTCAGAATCGCTAAAAACGTCTTCAACTCCTCGTCTCGCTTCACAGCCTCTAAATCTCGAAAAACCTTCTGCATCTTCGACGCGGAGATTTTCAGCTTTTTCTCCCTTTTTTTTGTGACCTCTTTTAGGATTCGTTCAACATCGTCGAATGATTGGGTATCTTGGATGCTGGAAAATGCAGGCTTTATTTATTCATTTTTTAATTTTTGAAATACTTTTCAATCTGATCTTGAATATCTGTATGACTTCCAACAATTTCGGCCATCGAATTGAGACAAGCTTCTTGAGACAAGGCCATCGAATTGATTTGATTGAGACAAGGCGATCGAATTGAGACAAGAATAAATAGAGAACCCGTTTCTAGAAATTCGAGTTAGGAGAGAGGTTAGCCTCTTCTTTCGATGGTTTTGTTCATGATGGTGTCGTCGGCGCAGAAACTGTCATCATCGTCGAATTCTTCGTCTTCTGTTTCCTGGTCGCTATTCTGTTGCTTGTTTCCTTCCATTTCGTCGGTGATTGCTTTCATTGCGGAATTGAGAACGTTGATGGCGTTTGGATTGGAAAGGCAAGCTGGTTTGAACATTTCTCTGGAAAAATTTGGATATTTTTGGGAATTTTAGTGTATTTTGGTCATTTTTTACAAAATTTCTCAGCGACACGGCTTGTAAAAATGAACCTGTGTCATTCGCGCGTGAACAGGCTGGTTGCGCATTGTCCGCAAGCACAGATCAGAGAAAAACCTCTTCAAACTGCACGCTATTTACTGTAAAATATCGCGTGCCACAGTTGCGTTTTCCTTGCCACGCCCATTTCTGTGCAAAAATCTTGAATTGTCGGGCGGAAATTTTTCCTCTTTCCTTGGTTTTTTTACAAGCCGTGAGCGAAGCTTAATTTTTGCGAGGGAAATGTGAATTGAATGAAGATGGGTCCATGGACACCAGAAAAATTTAGAACCGATCATTTTTGGGCCTTGTAGTTCATTGTAGTTTATAAATGGATCGATTTCAGCAGAAAGTGGTGCATTTTGTGATTTTTTGACTACTTGGGGGAATTTAACATTGATTACTGCACCGAATTTTGTTTTTAACGTCCTAAAATTACTGAAATCTAGTTTTATTGATCTCTACGGGTCATTTAAACGCAGTTTATATTTTTATTGTTCAAATAAGTCCAATTCAGCTTATTTTTGAGAATTACGAACTGCTAGGTCCTAATTATACTTATTACTGATCCATTTATCCCTAGATAGATGGAGAATCTAATTTTTTAAATATAAAATGTGAACAATGGCTTTAGATGGGTAAGACGATTGCCGTAACGTTTTTTTAGAAAATTCTATTTTTCCAGTTTTTAAAATTAAAATTTCAAAAATCCTTACCTATAAGCTTTATTCCTCAGAATCGCTAAAAACGTCTTCAACTCCTCGTCTCGCTTCACAGCCTCTAAATCTCGAAAAACCTTCTGCATCTTCGACGCGGAGATTTTCAGCTTTTTAAAGAATAAATAGGAACCCGTTTCTAGAAATTCGAGTTAGGAGGAGAGATTTGCATAGCTAAACAGATCGAGGCATAGTTTGATTTAATATCTTGGAGATAATCGTCGACGTCATTTGTACAAGTCCCGAACTTTATTCCATGTTCTCTCAATTCCCTTTTCTCGATACCAATGATATCGGTTGTCATACTATTGATTTCACTCCAACGAGGCAGTGCAACTTTGGCAATTCGCATCCTCTCTTCACGCCTAATTTCCGTTAATATTTCGTTCGCTTTTCCAACTCCTCCAAATTTACTCTTATCCATGAACTCATCATAGATGTTGCGTCGTAGAAAGTTGTCGGAATCGGGAACGTAAAAGTCGACGATGGATAGGGTTTCATCTTTCGTTAATCCAAAATTTCCTTCGTTTAAATCTCTAATTCCAAGGATAAGTGAAATCAAATACGCCTAAAATGGGTTTTATTTAATCAAAAGTATCTTTAATTAAAGAATGATTGAAAATGTATTACCTCTACAACTACAGCCTTTTGCGCACAACCATCCTCAAGTTTGTCGAGCTCTTTGAATTCTTCGACTTCTTTGGTAGCGATGTAGTGAATAAAAATGGATCCTGCATAGAATGGGAAGAATACAACAGGCCCAACACCAATTACTTCAAGAAGCCGGTATGCGAACATTTCGCGAAGATCTGGCAAGTGTCGCGTGGACGTATTTGAAATTGAAGGACCCGCGTGATGATAAGTCTTCATGTAAAAATGTGTCACTTCTTCCTTGCAAGTCACACCTATCACAAGCCCAGCACGAGTACCTCCTTGTTTAGGCTTAAACTCGATTTTCGAATTGGGATACTTCTCGGAAAAAAATGTTGTTGCACTTTGTTTAAGAGCATTTTTCGTTCTGTCGACAAGCCTGAAATATTAAAATTATTGTTTTGTCAATTTTCGTTCAAACAATTTGAACAAACTAACAAACCTCATCATTTTTCCGATAGTGTCTACCCATTCTTGGACAAAGTTGGAATAGGCATCGAAAAAACCGGAATCCTCTAGCTTCTTTGAATTGGAAATAGCCACATGTCCACATTTGATTCGTTCCGGCTTTGAGTTTTTTGTTTCTTTGGCGCTTTGATAAAGAAACAAATAAGAACTCCACGTATCCAACAACGCGTGTTTCTAAAATAATGAAAATATATCACAAATAGTTCCAAAATTAAATAACCTTAGATAAAAATTTTATAAAATTCACTAGCTGTATAATGATTGTTTTCATAAAATGTTGAATATCAAAAATTTTAAAATTTATACTCTACTATATCTATATCCAATAAAAAATATAATAAAAATTTTAAAACTTACGATTATCATTTTACTGCCATGTTTCAGTCCAAAAGATTGAAGGCTGTTTTCGCCTAGTCCATTAAGTTCTCGTCCATCTTCGAAGAACAATTGTTGCTCTTCATTTTCGATGAAGAACTTCGAATGGATTTTTTCCTTCAATTGATCCAACGTACTCTAAAAAATTATATTTAATAATTGCTAAGTTTATAAAAACAAGTACCTGATTGTCAAATTTAGATTGGAACTTCTTGTGGACAAAGCCAACGTGGTCGTGTAATTCGATAAACAACTCCATTAGCACTAATTCAGAATATCTGAAATTTGAATGCAAGTTATAAAATCTTTTACAGACATATCCTATTATATATTTGAAAACGCCGAGAAAGTGTCTGTTAACACAAATCTGTTCGCAATTTTTTGTGTTTCCGAAGCTTTTTTCATAGTAAAATTCAAAAGTTACTGAGTGGAATTGAACTCGAATCGGTATACGTAAAGAAATGATTACTTAACCGGTAGACCATAGCAGACTTGTCGTTTAGGCCCCCAAGCCGGCCCTCGGGGGGCCCTGTCGGGGCTGGGCCCTCGGCCGGCCCTCATGCAACGGGGCCGAGGGCCGGCCCAGGGCCGAAGGTTTTTTTCATTGTTTTTTTTCATTGACTAAATTTAAACAACAAGAGGTAAAACAAAGAACAAAGTTAACATGGAACAGTTCATATATGCTACGCTAGATAAAAAATCGGTTTTATTTACTCAAAACTAGAATTTTAACAGTTTGGTGACATAAAATCAAAGGAAAAACTGAAAAGTAAGATTCCTCAGCCAAATTTCGAGCATCCTGTTCAATATGCCAATATGTTATCTATTTCGAAAAAAACAACAAAAAAATATAAAGCCCCAGGGCCGGGCCCTGGCTTTCCGGAGGGCCCGCCGTGGGCCCTAGGGCCGTGTCAGGGCCGGCCGGGCGCCCGGGTGGCCGGGCCGAACTTTCTTCGCGACAAGTCTGGACCATAGGGGTCACCGAAAGAGGGGAGACTTTTTGAAACCTAATGATTGTGGATTTTCATTTCTTCATTTTTTTTTAAATTTAGTCAAAATTCCATGACTTTTATGAAAAAATAGGTCAAAGAAACTAGGTCAACTTTGAAAAATTATTATTTGTTGTCATTTCTGAGTTGATATTCATTCTTTTAAAATTTACTCGAAGAAGATGATCATTGGGACTCCCAATTTGGGAGGGATATTAATTGGAAAAAGTGAGGTGAGCTAGAGTAAAAAGATTACATCAACCTCTTTTCAGAGTCATTTCTGTATTTAAGACGCTAATGATAATCATTTTAGAAAATTAAATAATTCGATATGTAATGAAATGTGACAATTATAGTTGATTTTGATTTTTGAGAATGTTCCCGTGAAATTGTATGATGAGCTTAGGTTAAAGAGAGCAAAACCCAAAGAAATGGCTTTTAGATTACCGAATTTTAAATAAATTTATGGTCTTACCTATAGAAACAACATAGTGTTTTTCAACACATACTATATTGGTAAATGACATTAAAATATTAAAGAAAGACTTTACGGAGCTAATGAATGTACCTTAAATGAAAATAGACGTCATATTCATTCCATATGAGTTCTTTAAATTTTCTAAAACCACATAGAAGCCGGGAAAACGAGCTTCGAAAAAATGGACGACTAACTGATTTTTAATTAGAATTTTAAGGTACATTTATTAGCTCCGTAAAGTTCTCTTTAAGTGCGCCGAAGGCGAACTACAAACCAGGAAAACCACCGCGAAGCGGTGACAGTTTTCCTGGTAACTAAATACTCAATAAAATTAAACAAAATACGAGAAAATAACAATGATAATCACGGATGGGAAATCACGAAATCAACGCGAACTACAGAAGAAAAGGACGTCTCTTTTCTATTCACAAAAGTTAATGGAAGAATGCGATGTTGGCAGTTTCTCGCCTTCCTCTGCGTCTCTGCTCACAGACGCGTCACTCTCATCACCCTTCCACTCTAGCCAGTCGCGTCGCGTGCGCCTAGGTCAACTGAGGTATATGATTGTGCTCGGTCACAGTGAGGAAGAGAAAAGAGGGTCTAACAAAGAGAAAGTGGTCACAACTAAACATCGCGAAATTGTCAGGGCGAAGGCGTTTCAAGAGTTGTTGATAAATAAAAGAGTGAAGAGAAGGACGAAGTGGGGCTTCGAAGTTGCTTCAAAGACTTCAAATTTTAAATTTGATCTTTTCAGACAAAAATATCAAATTTAAAATTGCTGTTCTCCATTCACGCTTGCTGTTTCCATTCACGATTGCTGTTCACCATTCACGCTTGCTGTTCTCGTGGTGAGAGGTCGCCCGCTTAGCCGCTCCCGCTCCTGGTTCTCTACCCTATCGCTTCCGGTACTCTACCCAACCCAGTGCACTCTCCAACCTTACCACGCTGCGTCTCTCTACATACACAATCGCTGCAGGCACGGTGTCAGGTGCTTGGCTTGATCGTTATCAAGATTTTAAATTCTGGCACGTTAAAAGGTGATAACAAAGGCAGTTCAAACTCCTGTTTCTTCTTATCAGATTCGATGGCCAAACAAACTCGAGCAGCTACGAGTGGAGCTTCGCCACCTCCCAAAAAATCGAAAAAAATCACTGTTGACGCCGACGAACTTGATAACCTCAAATCTACGATCCAATAGCTGACTGATGAACTGATGGCTATTAGATTGATGGTTGATGATCTCAGAAAGTCTAAAGAGATTTCTCCAACATCCATTCCTTCATCTACAACCACTTCCATGTTCATGCACATCACTCCTGCTCATGTCTCACCTACTGAATTGAACGCTCAATCCGTACAAATTGCCAAACTGATGTCTGACAAGGCTTGCAATGCCATAATTGAATACCTTCCGGATTTGAAAACTCCGGCACAAGATGACAATGACAGGGCCTTTATGGAAGAACTGACAAGTAAAATGGGAATAAATTATACAAAGGTATTTCGTTGCAATCCTAAATCATCTTCAAAATCCAATTCCAATTCTTCCCCAACTTCGTCAGTCTCAATTAAAAATCACCCCCGTCTTCTTAAAGTACTTTTCAAATCTCAATACGATAGAAATATTTTTATTTCCAACTTCCGCATGAACGCATTGTCCACTACCGTTTTTCAATCATGTATCAGGAAACCTATTGCCCATAGAGATCTCACCAGTGTTGAAATAAATCTTCTTAAAAACAGCCGCCGTGAGGCTTATAAATTGAACTGTGACTGTGGTCTTCGTATGTACTATGTTAAAGACATTAATGTCGTTAAAACCCACCACTCTGCTCCTCTCCCTTTTCGTGTAGGTCAGGTGAACAACCATTAGTTGTTTCACCTGCAATATCTGTAAATAGTAATTCTAGCCCTAACACTCATCTTAAATTTATCTTCAGTAACATCAGAAGTATAGCCACTCTTGCTAAAATTGACATTCTATTTGATTACCTCATTACCAATTCAATTGATATCTGCTGTTTAAATGAATCTTTTTTGCACGAAGGTGTACCTTATAGTTCCCCTCATTCCCAAAACTATCATCCTCTATTATCCTTCATTAATTGTAACAGTTTTACTCAACTTATCAATTCACCCACACGAGTTACTGAAAAAACTAGCGCTATTCTGGATCTTATCCTAGCTTATAATGTACAACCTCAAGGTCTAAAAATTTCTTCACCCCTTCTTGGCTCAGACCATTCCACCATTTCATGTTCTGTTCCCTTTTCTGGTATTTTTGATGACTCGTCCCCTAAACATTATATCGATTATAAAAAGGGTAATTACGATAAAATAAACTATTCCGTTGCCCCAATCAATTGGGACAAGCAGTTATCCTTTTTCTCATCTGTTGATGCCAAATATGATTACTTCATTAAAATTGTGTCAGAAATTATATCTGAAAATTGCCCCTTAAAACACATAAACCTAAAATGTATAATTTCCCATACTCTAAAAAACTGTCAGGTATCAAACGGAAAATCCGTAAACTTCATTATCATGCCGGTCCTCATTTCAAACGATTAGTTAAACTTTATAAAAGATTACGTTCCCGATATATCAATTGTATTAAAACATTTGAAAACTCTTTTGTATCTTCTAAGTCCCAACAAAAAATCTTCACTTATGTTAAATCTAAAACTAAATCCTCTTCTCAAATTCCAGCTTTAACATATCATGGTAAAACGTATGTTTCTAATGTTGAAAAATCTGAAATTTTTAGTTGTACTTTTGCTTCCAATTTCGCCAATAAACCCAGTTCCACTCCCTCTCCTTCATCAACATCCCATTCACCCAATATTTCTGTCCATTTTTACCCTCACATTGTCTCTAAATACCTCTCTAAGCTACCATTAAAGTGTGGGTTCTCTCCTCGTTGCATCAATTATTATGTATTGCATAGATGCTGTATTTCTTTGGCTCTCCCCCTTTCTCTTATCTTTAACGAATCATTCCAATCTAGCACCGTTCCCTCTTCATGGAAACACTCTTCAATTATCCCCGTTCACAAAAAAGGTTCCACCTCCTGTCCCGATAACTACCGCCCAATTTCTTTAACTGATCCTATTGCTAGAGTCATGGAAAGAGTTTTAGCCCAAACTATTCGCTTTCGTTACAACCACCTCTTTAATCCAAATCAACATGGCTTTCTCACTAGTAGAAGCTGTAAATCATCTCTGGCATCTTCATTATCTTCAATTAAATCCCAACTCAAAAAGAATTCGTTTGTTGATGTAATATATCTTGACTTTTCTAAAGCCTTTGACTCAGTCCCGCACGATATTTTAATCTCCAAACTTCACTCTTTTGGCCTTGATAATTGTATTATTGCTTGGTACACCCATTTTCTTCATAATCGAACTTTTTCTGTTAAAATCGATAACTATGTGTCCCCTATTAAACTACCTATTCACTCAGGAGTTCCGCAAGGAACAGTCAGTGGCCCACTCCTTTTCCTAATCTTCATTAATGATATCTTCGATTGTATAAAAGGTGAAGTTGGTATTACTGGATTTGTTGATGATATTAAAATTTTTGGTCCCCTGCCGCTACGCGGCAAAACTCCTGGTCTACTGCTCGCCTTCGGCTTCGCTTTCCAACACGCCTGCGGCGTGTCGCTTTTGTTAAATTATTCTCAAAAGGGTTCCTTTTTTATAGGGTTCGAAACATGGTGATAGAATATAAATCAAACAATTTTTAAAATTTCATCGGTTTTTCAGGAAAACTTACATAACGCATCGATTCTTTGAAATCGCGCGAGTATGTTAATTTTTTTTCCTAATAATAGCTTTTTCTGCGGCTCGGAGATTTTTGCTAGTTTATCCTTTATTTGGATTTTGCCTTTTTCAACCTTAACTAATCCTAATAACGTTTTCTACGGCTCGCCTCCGGCTTCGCTTTTTACACGCCTTCGGCGTGCTGCTTCACTGCATTATTACATTGGCGATTTCACGCCTTCTGAAATTAGTTGTCGGGACCGATATATATTGATCGAAAAGTATTGGAATGCGAGCCGAAGGCACAGAAGAAGCTCGCCTGCGGCTCGCTTCTTCCGCGCCTTCGGCACGTATTCCAATACCTTTGATCGGTGTTCCAACGCCGCTGCGCGGCGAAATGATCATAATTCCAAGTTTAACTATTTCACTGAAACATTCTCAAAAAACCAACCATAATTGTCACATTTTATTATTTATCGAATTATTTAATCTTCTAAAATGGTTATATTTAGCGGCATAATTAAAGAAACGAATCTGAAAAGAGGTTGATGTGAAAGGAAGTTCTTCTGAAAATAGGTTTTTCTTTTACTCTAGCTTACCTCACCTAGTCATCACTATATAACGATCATTTTCTTCGAGTAAATTTTAAAAGAATGAATCTCAACTCAGAAATGGCAACAAATAATTTTTCAAATTTGACCTAGTTTCTTGACCTATTTTTTTAAAACTGTTTCTTTTGTGAAATTTTGACAAAATGAGAAAAAATGAAGAAATGAAAATCCGCAATCATTAGGTTTCAAAAAGTGCATCTTCTTTCGGTGATCCCTATGGTCTACCGGTTAAGTAATAATTTCTTCACGTGAACCGATGCGAGTTCAGTTCTGTTCAATGTCTTTTGAAAAAACTACCTAATTTTACCCGTTCACAGAAATTTGTTCACAGAAAAATTAGCCCCGCCTCCTTATCCATTTATATATAAGGAATAAGGATTTTCTTTCTGGTCCTGAATAAAGAAATACTAAATCAAAGAGGTCAAAGAATTTCTGAATCAGCAGGATGTTTACACTTTACACAAGCCAGCTCGTAAAAACTTCAAAAGTCAAAAAGTTTACTTTCATGGCATAGATGATCAGTGGCAATCAGATCTTGTAGAAATGCAAGGGTATGCAGATGAAAATGATGGTTGGACATAATTAATGAATTTAAAGCAAATTGGGCCATCATCGGTCAATAAACAACAAGATTTCCAAAGTGGAGCAATACTTTTGCGGAACGGCAAAAACCGATTTTTTACAAAAAATGATCAAAGTTTTTTTAATTTCAATTTCCGCCATTTTTAAAAAATTTCTCACAGTTCATAAATTGGTGAAAAAAGCTAATTTTTGTGGATTTTTGCGTTTTGAATGCATTTAAGAGTCGATGTCTCAGAAAGTCGAACATACTGTGGCACAGTTGCACCAACGTGAAGCTAGGATCTTGATATTTTGCATGGAGGGTACCTAGGCCCCCCTTAGAAAAAAAATACATAATTTATTTGGCCACGCCCCCTTTGACCTAGTGAAAAAAATCCGGGTGGTCCCAAAATCGAAATTTTTATTTTTAAAGATAAAGTCAAAATCTCTTCGGAATTGGATTCCACGCACATTTCTGAGCATTTTTCATGTTGACACCTACTTTCCATCTCATCGACATCATGCCGAAATTTTTATTTTTCTGAAAAAATAGCCCAAATTTTCCAGTTTTTCCCATTTTTCGATATGATGAAGTACTTGGCCCCGAATGGAGATATGGAAATTTTTAATCCTCATTAAGTTTTTCATCAAATTCCATGTTGATTTAGCGGAATCCCTGTAACCTTTTTGGGGTTTCAGGGCAAAATAGGCGAGATTTTCAACAAATTCCAAAGGGTCCCCCCGTGGAATAAAAAATAGAAAATTTTAAAATCTTCCCATATTATCAGAGGGACTCTTACTAATAAATATCTACTTTTTCCCAAAATATTAGTCATCATGTGGACCTATGGGCCGCGTGGCAACAGCTCAAAGAACCTTCATTCAATATCGCGATTTCCAATACATGCAACAGTTTTCTGTGTACGGGGACTGAAGGTATTTGAGCTGTTGCTACATCGTCCATAGGTCCACAAGATGGCTCTTATTTTGGGAAACACTAAATATTTATTAGTAAGACTCCCTCTGATAATATGGGCAAATTTTAAAATTTTAAAATTTTTTTGCAAACTTTTTCCATAGGGGGGACCCTTTGGAATTTTACTAAAATCTCGCCTATTTTGCCCTGAATCCCCAAAAAGGTTACAGGGATTCCGCTCAATCAGCATGGAATTTAATGAGAAACATCATAAGGATTAAAAATGCCCATATTTCCATTCGGGGACAAGTACTTCATCATATCGAAAAATGGGAAAAACTGGAAAATTTGGACCACTTTTTGAGAAAAATCAAATTTTCGGCATGATGCCGACAAGCTCGAAATTAGGTGTCGACATGAAAAATACTCAAAAATGTGCGGGTAATCGATTACCGAAGAGATTTTCACTTTATCTTTAAAACTAAAAATTTCGATTTTGGGACCACCCGGATTTTTTTCACTAGGTCAAAGGGGGCGTGGCCAAATAAATTATGTATTTTTTTTTCTAAGGGGGGCCTAGGTACCCTCCATGCAAAATATCAAGATCCTAGGTTCACGTTGGTGCAACTGTGCCATAGCCAATAGGCCTGATGTCGAAAATCTCAGACATCGACTATTAAAGCTTAAAATAGCTAATATTCTTGCAGAAACTTTGAAAAATGGCAATTTTTCACAGTTTTTTACATGTTCTAACAAATAGTTCAATTTTATACATAAAACTTCACAAAACCATTGGGATTTGATCTAGTTTTATGTGTAAATTCAAGTAGTACACTGTCTTTAAGACGAAGTTTCCTAATATCGATTTTCCTAGTGAAATAACATATAAAACTAAAAAAAACCTCGATTAACTATTTTTTAACCAACAAAACAAAGGTTTACGAGGTAAATAACCTCCAAAATGAGGTAACAAAGGGAAAATTCACAAGAAAAATTGACCGAAACGAAAAAACGGCGCTCCTAAGCCGCTACAATTACTCAGCACCCTCTTCTCGCCACCGCGACACACCAAACACCCGAAACGACGACACCTCTACGTACCCTTACACCAAACCCTACGACATTTCGTTCATTTCATCATTTCGCGTCGCGCGCTCACACTATTTTCATTTGTTTTTCTTGTTTTTTCTCGTTTCATCTATTCTTCCCGCAGACACTCGCAAACACACACGATTTTTCGATTTCATCCATCTTTCGGCTTTCCTGTCACTTTCTCTATCTATTTCTCGGCATATGTGTTCATTTTTCCACAAATTTATATTATGTTACCAGAAATTCTAAAAATACCTCCGTTGTGACGATTTTCTATCGAAAAATACGGGAATTTTTTGGAAATTTTGAAAAAATTGTCCCATGTCCCTTTAAATGCGCCTTTAAAGGAACATGGATATTTTAAGCCCTTAAAGACAACTTTTATTGAAAATTTCCATGTTTTTCAAGGTCTCATAGACTAATTAGGTTCTCTTTTTTGTAAAAATAACAACAACTTTCAAATTTTTGTGTTAACCCTTTTTCTATCCCTATTTTTTAAATTGACAACGAAATTCTTTGAAAAAATTTTTAAGGGTATTTTTTTTAATTTCAAAGTAAATTAATGAAAAATTGCTTTTGTTCGTCTTTTTTTCAATTGTGCGGAATTTGCTTATCTCCGCGCCGCACAATTGCTAAACGCCCCGCCTATTGAAATTTCACTTATTTTTGCATTTTTCAAGCTTAATTTGCGAAAAAAATGCAGAAATAAATAAAATCTAGGACCATCGGCAATTGTGCGGCGCGGATATATGCAAATTCCGCACAATTGAAAAAAAGACGAACAAAAGCAATTTTTCATTAATTTACTTTGAAATTTAAAAAAATACCCTTAAAATTTTTTTCAAAGAATTTCGTTGTCAATTTAAAAAATATTTTTTTTGATTTTTTACAACTTTCCCGATTTATGATTCTTGCGGGTCATAGTACAAGTATTCTTATTCCATACCGGTTCCATTCTTCTTATGATATGTATCATGTTATTTTGTTATATATATTTTTTTTCTTTCTGGTCCTGAATAAAGAAATACTAAATGAAAAAAAATGCCGCGCAATTAAAACAAAAAATAAAAATGACAGTTTTTTTCATTTTTCTATTCAATTTTTCTATGAATTTGTTTTTTCGTTGTAAATAAAAAATTGGGCAACCAACGAGCAACTAAACACAACATTTTGAAAGTTTTGTTATTGTTACAAAAAACAGAGAACCTAAATTAATCATTGAGACCTTGAAAAACATCGGAATTTTTAATAAAAGTTGTCTCAAAGATCATAAAATATCCATGTTCCTTTAAAGGTGCATGGAATTTATTCAAGAGTTTTTATATTATCCCCAAAAAATTCTCCCCTCCAAATTTAATCCATCCGTTCCCCGTCCACCCCACCAGATCTTAATGCAATGTTTAAAGGAGGGCTTTACGCAGATTATAAATGAAGTTAAAAAGCAAAAAAAAAAGACATACTCATGTTATAAATGGGTTTAAAAATTGTTTTTTAATTCAGAGAAGAAAAAAAAACAGAAAAAACGAGCCACCTGGAAAAAAAGGGCCACCGCGGAAGAACTTGTGTTTCTAGTCCGCGACAGCTTGGTTTCCTAGGCCCACTATTAATTTTGTGCGTTTTTATTCACTTTTTAACTTTTTTTTTGCTTTTTTTGCATTTAAAATGAAAAATTTTATTGCATTTTTATTTAAAAAAAAAGGCTCACTTCTCCGTTTCTTCACTCCACGACGCTGGCGACATTTGTGCAATTATCTCCAATGTCAACGGTTTGTCAAGAAGTTTCGTTGGTGTCGGCTCTTCCGGAATTTGCTCACTTTCCACCGTTCGTCTATTATTCGGCATTTGAATCGGTGCTGGTTTCGCGGCAGCCTGAAAATGTGCATTTTTCACTTCATTTCCATAGAAACATCATTCAAGAAAAATCCTAAAGCTACAAAACCCCCCTCTTGACAAAAAACCTATTAAAAACACAAAAATTGCCTCATTTTCACCTAAAAAATACGATAAAATCTCGTGTTTCGACTGGGAAACTGGGAAAATGACAACATTTTTCAAAACAGTCTTGTTTCCCATTGAAAAGTATCGAAAATATGAGTTTTACAAAAAAACTTCGTTAAAATATGAAAGAAGGGAACAAAAATGTTTTGAAATGCAAAAAAGGCATTTCCATAACAAAAAATATCAATTTTCCAACTTTTTCTAACAAAAGCATGGTTTTTGGCCAATTTTGTAAGAAATTCGAATCAATACTTAAAAATTTACGAAGAAGAACCAACATTCTAGCAAAAAAAAAGAAAAATCAATCTAAAATGTTTAATTTTAAGGTTTAAGAACCTGTAGTATTTAATTATCTTCAAAAATTAGCCAACACTTTCAGTTGGGCATCTATATTTTCAGTTTTGATAAAAATTATTTTCATGATTGTTCCGCTTATTTTTAAACTTCATTTTTAAAAATTAGTACATTTCCTCAATAGCTTAATATAATTTATGTTAAAATTTCTCCAAAAAACATTAATTTCGCAGCAGTGCTCAAAAATTCGAATTTGACTTTTTCAACCCTCAAAATTTATCCAAAACCTTCAAAAAAAAACGGAGAAAAAAAAACAGTTCAGAACTTGTCGAAAAACAGCAAAAAAATGATAACAATTATTTTTTCCATATCTTTTTGCATTCTGGAAAACAGGTTGGAAAAATATTGAAAAAGTAAGAGAAATTTAATTTTTTTGAATTTCAGCTTTCACGTGATTCGCTTCAAGACCCAAACGATTAAATACGTGTCCCTTTAAATAATTATACGGAAAACATTGTGTTTCTTTGTGAAAAACTAAGCGATGAGATCAAGTGAACCCTAGAGGCCCGAAAAACAAGCAATACCTAAAAAAGGCCGAAAATTTTTCCAAATTATCCAAAAAATTAGGTCATTTGGATTCCAAATCATGGTCATAAAGACCGATTTTGTCCTACGAAGGCAGCTTGGGCCTTAATTTTCATTTTTTCGGTCCTTTTCTGCTTCCACAAACATAGCCACAAAAACAAATGTTTTTTTTCTGTTAAATTTTTTAAAGGGACACACATTTAATCGTTCGGGTTTTGAAACGAATTACGTGAAAACTGTATTTCCCAAAAAACCTATTATTTTTATTATTTTTCAAAAAAAAAGCTTTCAAAACACCAAAATTTCTACTCAAAACCGCATTTATTCTAAGCATTGAAGCCATGGCTTCATTTTCTAAGAAAATACTTTAAAGTTCTCAAAAAAATGAAAAACATTGTATCTATCCCTGGGACAATTTCTCTACTCATTAATTTCTATCCTAATTCAATCAATACTTCGATTTTTCCCCTTTTTTCGAAAAAGTCCAATTTTTCGTCTCAAAACCCCAAAAATAACCCTCACCTGTGTCTTCTTCACTTCAACCTTCTGTACCATCTCCTCCACTTCCACTTCCTCTTGCTCCTTCTTTCCAACCGTTTCCTCTTGCTCAGTTCCGTTCAAAAGCTCTACCGTCTTCTCCTCAACCGCCACTTCAATTTCTTCTATTTTTTGCTGCAAAATTTGAATTTTTTTCAACAATACAAAAACGAGGCAAAAAAAACTATTATTTTCCATAGAAACAAAACGAAAATGCCGTTTTTCCAACGGAAAATAAATTTCTTCGTTTTCTTTCTTTCCATCCGTTCATTTTTATGACGGCAATTTCCATTCATGACAAAAAGCAAAAGCAACAAAAAATGAAAATAAAAATTTTTGTTGAAAATTTCGTTCATCGACTAAAAATCAAATATTATTCCGGAAAATAACAACTGTACAGCTCAAATTCAGAGAATTTTTGATTTCTGATATTCTCCCGCTATTTTTACATCTTCTAGCTAAAAACCCACGCAAAATTCTCTATTTTTCTCTAATAATAGGATACAAGGCATCGAAAAATTCAAAGTGCAGCGTTCTCTGCTTTTCGAGAAAAAAATTAAAGAAAAATTGCAAACCTCAGCTTCTGGAAGAACACCTTCAATTTCAGCTTCCTTATTTTCGTCCGCTTTTCGTTCGACTTCAATTTCAGCAGCACCTGTTTCAGCGACAACTTCTAATGGCTTCTCGGTTTGGGTCTGGAATGAGAAAAACATTGAATTATTGGTTTTTATAGAGTTTTTGGATGTTTTAAAGCGGAAATGACGATTTTTCGGCAAATTTTAGCTACTGGACTAGTTTCAGAGCATTGGAAAAGCAATGAGCTAAAAATAGAGCACATCAAAATTATAATGTTCTTTTTAAAAAATTCGCTGGGGGCCTAGAAATCATCCTTCAAAACAATGGCCTAGAAAAAGCATCTGTCCTGACCTAACATTTTGGTTTTGGAGATTTCTAAGCCCGATTTTGAAGACACCTAATGAATAACGAATTCTCGAATTTTAAACCAATTTCTTCATGTAATAAAAATCCGCGGACTAGTTTTCCAGTTTTCACCTGGCTGACACTTTTTCTACGCCATTGTTTTCAAGAGCATGTTTTCCGGGCTCCAATTTGTTGAAAATTTCAGAAATAAGCTCCTTGAATGAAATTTAGGAAATTTAAAATGTGAATATCGGTTTCTTTTGGTCAATTGCATAAAAATAATCTTCAAATAAATCGATTTTTCAGAAACATAAAAACAAATGTTTTATGCAACCGAAAAATCGATAATTCAAAAAAACCTTGATTCGTACCAGAGCTGTGCGAGAAAAAGTTTTCGAGAAAATTTCGAGAAACGAGAAACCGAGAAAAAAAAATTCGAGAAAATTTCGAGAAACGAGAAACCGAGAAAAAAAAATTCGAGAAAATTTCGAGAAACGAAAAACCCGAGAAAAAGTTTTCGAGAAAATTTCGAGAAACGAGAAAAAATTTTCGAGAAATTTTCGAGAAATCCAAAAAAAATTTCTTATAGAAACGAAACATTTCGCAAACTTAGAAACATATTTTATAATTTTTCATATGTTCCAAGCACAACAAATGTTTAATACATCGTCACGCTCCTTTAAACTGTTGCAGAAAAGCTTTGAATTCAAACATTTTCTTCAACTATTATTTTAATTTTTTTTTTGATTTCTCGGAAATTTTTCGAGAAATTTCTCGTCGATAAATTTTCTCGAAAAATGTCGAGAAATCGAGAAATTCGAGAAACGAGAAACGAGAAATGCACAGCTCTGATTCGTACTAGTCCCGTAATGGATTGGATGCGAAAATCTGCTAAAAAGTGGCGTAAGGTAAATTTTCGTGAGAAAATTCATGAAAGGAAACATTATCGCTTTGAAAATTGTTTTTTTCACGTGGAATAGTGTTGAAAATACAAATTTCAGCTTTCCCAATTTATAATATTTATTTTTTAATTTTTCTAGTTCACAATTCTGCGTCCCCCTAAAAACCGGAAGAAAAGAGAATTAGAAGTGACGATTCCCATTCCTCTCCTTTTCCGGGGGTTCGGGTCTCGTAGCGCTACCGTACCTGTGTAGGTAGATTTACGTAGGTTAGAAAATACTAGTATATTTTTTTCAAATTTTCTCAAATTAACGATTAAATCTCTTGAAAACCATGTGTAAATCTACACAGAGTTACGGTAGCGCGACGTGACCCTGACAAACCGTTTTAAAAAATCACCTACTCCATCCTAAACCCTCCAAAACAAAAATCAATAAATCCCAAAATTTTCAAATACCAAACAACGGAAAAAAAAACAACACATCGAAGAACAAGGTGAAAATGAACGGCACCACCCCCCAAAAAGCGAGGTCATCTTTTTCCCCCTCTCATTGCCCATTAGTACTCATTTTTTTGCGTTTTGCGAATTTCTCCCTCACTTCCAAACAGAAAAAAGCAAAAAAAAAAAACGCGGGCGCTCCCCCATACTTTTTATGTGTTTTTTTTTGTTTCGCCGTCGTTTCTGTATGTATGTAATCCCTATATCTTTTGCGCGGGTTATTTTCTTCATAACTGATTTTTTTTCCTCTTCTCTTCTTTTTTTTTGTGTTGCTCACCACCACAATGTACACAGAGAGAAATTTTTTTTATATATTTGAGAAAAAAGAAACATGACCTTTGTAAAAGGTCATGTTCCAATCAATGATAATTTGATAAATAAAATAAAAACAGAACAATTTGCGGGACCAACCGAAATGTTTTTAGCTCCAAATAAACGTTTTTCAATTGTTCAAAAAATATTCTTTGAAAAGAGCTGGAAAATTCTAGAAATTGACAGACAATTATCCTAATTTTGAATTATTAAGCGTTTCTGAATATCGGGGATTTAATAGTCGATGTCTGAGATTTTCGACATCAGGCCTATTGGCTATGGCACAGTTGCACCAACGTGAAGCTAGGATCTTGATATTTTGCATGGAGGGTACCTAGGCCCCCCTTAGAAAAAAAATACATAATTTATTTGGCCACGCCCCCTTTGACCTAGTGAAAAAAATCCGGGTGGTCAGAAAATCGAAATTTTTAGTTTTAAAGATAAAGTCAAAATCTCTCCGGTAATCGATTACCCGCACATTTTTAAGTATTTTTCATGTTGACACCTAATTTCGAGCTTGTCGGCATCATGCCGAAAATTTGATTTTTCTCAAAAAGTGGTCCAAATTTTCCAGTTTTTCCCATTTTTCGATATGATGAAGTACTTGGCCCCGAATGGGAATATGGAAATTTTTAATCCTTATGATGTTGATCATCAAATTCTATGTTGATTGAGCGGATTCTCTGTAACCTTTTTGGGGTTTCAGGGCAAAATAGGCGAGATTTTAGCAAAATTCCAAAGGGTCCCCCCTATGGAAAAAGTTTGCAAAAAAATTTTAAAATTTTAAAATTTGCCCATATTATCAGCGTGACTCTTACTAATAAATATGTAGTGTTTCCCAAAATATGAGCCATCTTGTGGACCTATGGACGATGTAGCAACAGCTCAAATACCTTCAGTCCCCGTACACAGAAAACTGTTGCATGTATTGGAAATCGCGATATTGAATGAAGGTTCTTTGAGCTGTTGCCACGCGGCCCATAGGTCCACAAGATGGCTCATATTTTGGGAAACACTAGATATTTATTAGTAAGAGTCCCTCTGATAATATGGGGAGATTTTAAAATTTTCGATTTTTTATTCCATGGGGGGGACCCTTTGGAATTTGGCGAAAATCTCGCCTATTTTGCCCTGAAACCCCAAAAAGGTTACAGAGAATCCGCTAAATCAACATAGAATTTGATGACAAACATAATAAGGATTAAAAATTTCTATATCTCCATTCGGGGCCAAGTACTTCATCATATCGAAAAATGGGAAAAACTAGAACATTTGGACCATTTTTTCAGAAAAATAAAAATTTCGGCATGATGCCGACGAGCTGGAAATTAGGTGTCAACATGAAAAATACTCAACAATGTTCGGGTAATCCATTCCCGATGAGATTTTGACTTTATCTTTAAAACTAAAAATTTCGATTTAGGGACCACCCGGATTTTTTTCACTAGGTCAAAGGGGGCGTGGCCAAATAAATTATGTATTTTTTTTCTAAGGGGGGCCTAGGTACCCTCCATGCAAAATATCAAGATCCTAGCTTCACGTTGGTGCAACTGTGCCACAGTATGTTCGACTTTCTGAGACATCGACTCTTAATACGTTCAATTTTTCGAATATATCTTAAAATTTACAGCGAAAAATACAGAAAATATTTTTAAAACCCAAAATTCCTGGTACTTTTTGAAAACTGCACAGAAATTCCAACAAAATCGATCAAAACCATTTCGAATGCAGTTTTCACTTATAAAAAAAATCAAAATCTCTTTAATTTAAAACATATTGTTCAATCAGTTCAAATTTAATTTTATATACCAAAAAAATAGTGAAAAATAGCAAAAATTGGGCACCCGGAATCGAAATTTGGCCTCAAAAAGGCCTAATTTCACTCAGAAGTTTGATTCCGGTTGCCCGTTTTTGTCATTTCTATTTTTAAACATCATTTTTGATGTTTTTCTACTCAAAACTACTGTCTTTTGAAAGGAAACTACGAAATTCTATAAGTTTAAAAAGGACATCTCATTTTTCTGATTTTCTAAATACTACCCAACAAAAATATGAAAAAAAGGGGGTTTTTGAGCTTATTTGAATTTTTTCTTTTCAATCCAATAATATACTTACATTTTTCGATATAATTTTATTAACCTTTCTGGTTGTTAAAGAGAGCATCCCACCGGACAACGTTCAAAATTAAAACTTTAAACGAGTGATATGAAATAAATGGTTTAAAAAAAACTGATTAAAGTATGATTATTTATCAATAAGTGACCAAAATTTCAAAAAAAAACACGAAAATGGCGAAAAAAATCCAAAACAAAAGCGATAAAATCGCAGATGTCCCTAATGGCCGAAGAAACGTTTTTTCGGCCATTTTTTTCATTTATTGATAAAACCCCATACTTTTCCATTTATTTCGTCCCCTCAGCCCTCCTTTAATCAAAATTTTAACTTTTCTGACCCCTTAATAAATTGTCATGCTAATTGTCATGTCCCTTTAATGACTACGGTACATTTTCACAGTCTCTTTTTTTGCATAATCCTACAGTAATCCAATTTTCCTAAATTTCAGTTCTAGCTCCTTTCTTCCGAAAATCCCCCAAATTTTGTTTTCATTCCCATTCCAAAAAAAATCCAATATTTTCAATATCCCCCTCCTCCCCATTTTAATTAAAAATGCACTTTATTTTCCAATTCCTTTTCCTTGAAAATTGCAAATAAAAAAACACATATTTATGAAAAGAAAAACACATCCTTCAACCCATACATTTTCCATTTCTCTATAAAACCAATTATATTCTAGAAAAAGGGGAAAAAATTAGATATATGCATTTATTGAACACAACAAAATGCCCCCTTCTTGTTTTTTTCGCCTATATTCAATTTCTTGAGCTTTTTCAAGGAAAAGCCAATAAAACAACACTTCCTTCTCATTTCCTATTTTTTTGGCGAGTCAGTCGTTCAAAAAGTGACGAATTTTTAAGAAAACTATGAAGAAGAAGAAGAAAAACAAATAAACAAACACATTTCGGTTTATTAAAGCTCCGGAACTCATTTTGGCAATTTCTCGAAAAATAAACAGAAATTTCAGCGGATATTATGAATAAAACGATTTGAAAAACGATTAATCGTGTCTAAATTGAAAACAAAATGTGGGAGTTCAATTTATGACCAATTGAGTTTCGAATCCGCTAAATTGCGCCAAAAAAAAATGACAAGTTGAACAAAAATGATGAAAAAATCAAAATTATGTTTGAAAACTACTTCAATGGCTGCAAAAATATCCATTTTTCTTGAATTTTCAAAAAAATCAACATATAGAAGCAGAATGCGAAAAATGGGACGATAAAGGGTGCCCTTTTTTATATTTTTCGTTTTTTTGCGAATTTTTTCACTTTTGGTATATAAAATTAATATTTCAACCAATTGAACAATATGCATAATTTGGTACAATCCTCCTTTAAATTAGAGAGATTTTGATTTTTTTTTAAATTGTTTTGGAAAATTTGGAAAAAAAAGCATTCATGTCCTGAATAATGCCATTAGTTAAACCTCATAGTGAAAAAATTTACAACATTTTTAAAGGGAGGCTCCGGAGAGTTCATATATGGGTTTTCATATGAATAAAAATACGATTATCTACCAGTTGATAGCAAAAAAATGTTAAAGTCGAAAAAATAAGAAAAACCAATAAAAATTTAAAAATCGAATATGTCCAATGGCCGAAGAAATGCAATCTGGGTTTCTAGGCCACCTGTGCGTTTTCCTTTAAAAAAATTTCCTCATGAAAAATAGTATGTAGACATTTCCTAAAAAAATACAATTTTAGTCTCTGGGCCATCTTTCGGTATTTTCCTTATATGGCCTAGAAACCCAATTGTTATATCTTAGGAAATTTATACATTCCGTTTCTCATGAGGAAATTTTAAAAACCCTGATCAGAAAAAAACAGATGGCCTAGAAACCCAAATTTCATTTCTTCGGCCATTGATCATATACGATTTTTTAAAAATTGTATTTTTATAGGTTTTCGTATTTTTTCGACTTTTAAGTTAAAAAATTTTTTTTGCTATTGTCAATTGGAAGATAATCATGTTCTTATTCATATGAACCCCTTTTCTGAACTCTCCAGAGCTCTCCTTTAAAATAGTTCTAAATTTTTCACTTTGAGGTTTAATAAATGGCATTATTCATCTTATGAATGTTTTTAAAAAAAAATTCTCACTTTTCTGTGATAAAATAGTAAAAATCAGTTTTATCAATAGAACTGGATTCTTTTTCCATTTTTCAGTGATCCGTTCAGGCCCAAAACATTCTAGATTATAGATCCAAAACATTTCCGGACCAAAAGAGCTAGTTTTCAAACCTAAAAACCCAGAAATCCTAGAAATTTCCACCAAGGAAGCTCTTCCTGTCCTTTAAACAATTTTTCACTATGAATAAAAATTAAACCACTCACCTTTTCTTCATTCGAAGCTTCAATCACAACATCCTCCTGTTTCTGAGTCTCATGTATCACATTTCTGAAAAAGATCGCATTTTTAAATAATTTTTTCAAAAAAACCTACCCATTAGCAACATGTCCATTCGATTCACTCAAACTATCCGAATTCCTCTTATTCCTTCGAGATTTCTTCGTCGACGTCGCCGCCGCCGCCGCCGATGATCCGACTGTTGGTGCGGTTGACGATTCAGCTGCCGGTTTCGCCACATTGTTCAGTTCCTCTAATTTCCTTTTCTTTCGTTCTTCATCGCGTTTTTGCTTCTGGATATACCTGAAAATCATATTAATTTCAAAAATTCATTGAAAAATTCCAATTTTCTGAATTTAAAACCAACAAAACCCACCAAACAAAAAGTGCCGCAATTGATACACCTCCAAGTGCTAATAAGAGTGCTTGTTTCGACGCAACTGACGACATTCTGCAAAAAATACGTTATTTTTCGTGAAAAACACAAATACAACTCCTTGACCCTTTTATTTTTGTTTTTGGCATGCTTTTCCCCATTATAATATTCAAAAAATTCATATAATTGGAGTCTAAATTCTATTTTCCGGAAATTGTTCGGATAGAATCGGATAGAATAGATGATAGACCAACGAGCATCTAATAAAGATAAAAATAGTGATATAAATGTTTCCGGAGAGCTCCCGAAAAGCTGAAAATTTTTAATTTTCTCCTCAGCTAAGTCGAGAGCTCCCGCATGCATGGTATTTTCCTAATATTGGTTTGAATTATTTGAAATTGAAGCTACAACACCTCTGAAAATTGAATTCTCTCACAAACTTCGGGATCTCCCAAAATGAACATGATTTGTTATAATGCACAGCTCTGCTGGTTCCAGAAATTTAATAAAAATTATAAAAACAGAAATTCATTCAATTTATGATGACTTTCCTAGATATTCGAACTTTTCAAATTTTTTAAAAGTAAAAACAGGCTTAAAACCTTGTTTATTCATTTCTAAAATTATTTTTAAGACAACCTCCGATTTTTCAGCAAAAATATCAATTAATGTGAAAAATTCACACTCAAAAATCTCGGAAATGATCATCTCCAGAATTTAAGTGTGATCTACTGAAATTTTAGTTTTTTTTGGATACTTTAATTTTCTGGCTCCAAAGTTCGAAAATGTGTCCACAGTAGCGATTTCCACGTTCTGATCTCGTTGTGATACAAAACCTACGTAAATCTACACAGGTACGGTAGACCAACGAGTCCCGAATGCGGAATACGCGGTTTTTCGAACTTCGGACCCAGATAATTAAAGTATCCAAAAAATCAAAAATTTCAGTAGATCTCACTTTTTGTGGAAAACGGAAACGATAACCTTTATCAAAGGTCTCACCACGAAAACAATGTTGGACAAAAAATCCATTTAAAGGAGCATTACATATATCGTTTCGTCGTAATGAGATCGGATCGAATTTAGGTTTTCTGAGAAGTGAAATACTTTAAATAAAAAGAAAAATGAAGAACACAAATAGAACAACATCAATGCACCTTCGAAACAACAACAACACCGATTCACTCACGGCGGAAACGCATCAAAAATGAACCCGAATCGCCCAAAATCGAAAAATCCCGACGAAACCCGGCGACACATCTTCTCACCGCCACTATCAATCCAATCAGCCGTTTGTTTCGCCCATTCGGATATTGTTAGAAGAAACGCGATCAATTGACGTGTCACCGTTTCACAAGCCGCATATGTCAACGACGACGGTTCTGCGGCCGAAGCCGTCGTCGGCTCCGTCGCCGTCGAACTCGGTGAAGAAGGGAATGAGGGCGTAATTGTGGACAAATTTGTGAATTACAATAGGAGAGGGGAAGGTTTCACTAGAAAAAACCGGCACTTTTTGTGAGTATATGCAAAAATTTAAGAGGGTAAAAGATTAAATAAAAAATAAGAAGCGTGGTGAGCAAAAAATGAATATAATTCGATTTCACGAGCAGTAATAAAGTGAAAATTTCAGTTTTTTTGAAAATAAAATGAGAAATTCCAATTTGCATCCAAAAAACTTTTGAAAAATCGTAAAAGCGGACAAAAAAAACTAGTTTGGACGTTTAGACCCCAAATCTATCAAAAACCCTTTAAGCAACAAAATTGTCCAGCTTTTTTTGTAAAAATAAGCATAATTTTCTCAAAATTCCTCAATTTCCACAATTTCGTCTGGATCATAAAGCCGGAAATATTAATTTCTCTAAAATTCCACATTTTAAGCTTCAAACTGCAATCGATTATAAAAATAGAAACGAGTTTTTAGGATTTTAAAATTATTTTTTTGAAAAATTCGGTATGTATAGGAAAATCAAAAAAAAGGGTAATTAATCCTGTGGTAGAAAAATAAATGAGAATTTGAGATATAAAATTGCAAAAAAATCAATTTAAAAACTTGGAATATTACGAATATAGTGAGAGAAAAAATAAAGTGGCACACTGTCTTTAACAACTCGATTAATCCAACTTTCTTCAAAAATCGGGTATTTAATCTTGTGCTAGAAAAATAAATGACAATTTGATATATAAAATTGAAAAAGAAGAAGCTTTGATGGAAAATTGGGAAAATTACGAATATTGTGATTAAAAAATAAAGTGGCACACTGTCTTTAACAACTCGATTAATCCAACTTTCTTCAAAAATCGGGTATTTAATCTTGTGGTAGAAAAATAAATGACAATTTGATATATAAAATTGAAAAAGAAGAAGCTTTGATGGAAAATTGGGAAAATTACGAATATTGTGATTAAAAAATAAAGCGGCACACTGTCTTTAACAACTCGATTAATATACATCTTTCTTCAAAAATCGGGTATTTAATGTTGTGGTAGAAAAATAAATGACAATTTGATATATAAAATTGAAAAAGAAGAAGCTTTGATGGAAAATTGGGAAAATTACGAATATTGTGATTAAAAAATAAAGTGGCACACTGTCTTTAACAACTCGATTAATCCAACTTTCTTCAAAAATCGGGTATTTAATCTTGTGGTAGAAAAATAAATGACAATTTGATATATAAAATTGAAAAAGAAGAAGCTTTGATGGAAAATTGGGAAAATTACGAATATTGTGATTAAAAAATAAAGCGGCACACTGTCTTTAACAACTCGATTAGCAGATCTTTCTTCAAAAATCGATTTTTGGAAAACCGTTTTGGTGAAAAAGCGCAAAAAAATGTAATGAAAATACTCCCCGGATGTCCTGGTCACGCTTCCCATGAAGAAAAACATATAAAATTCGAAATTCCAGAGGCTAGCACCTTTAGGGTCCAAAAAATCCAAGTTAAGAATCCAAACTTAATTCAAAAGGTGTAAAATCCTGATAAATGCTCAAAATACGCCATTTTAAGATCAAAATAGAGGTCCTTAAAGAGAGTGTATCAATGGTACACTCTCTTTAAGCAGCTCTATTCTGAAAAACTCTCAATCAATTCCTATGAAACAAAAACAAGAAGAAAAAAGAAGCGAAACTAAAATATGATTCCGCCTTCTGACAGCCATAATTCATGTGCTCACATGTGTCACTAAAAAATGTCAACAACTTCTCTCTCCCCCCTTTCCGCATAATTTGTCTAAAAAAGAAACAGAAGAGAAGCAATTGATGAAGCCGTCCTTACCCCCCCCCCCTTTTCCGTCGTCGAACAGCCAGCCCAACCACATAGAGCATTAAAGAAAGGGGAAAAAACCCCTGCTCTAGATGTGGGCGCTCGAATGATATCATTCAAAAAACTCTCGGGTCTGCTCCGTCATGCATCGACTCACACAACGATTGTTTTCGAAACGCAAACAAGCAAAAAAGGCCAGTGAATTTTTAAAATTTTCAAATGGGGGGAAAAAAATGAAAAACACATTCTCATAAACACACATTGAATAAAATGAAAATGAAAAAAAGAAAATGGCATCATGGGTGGGACGGCTCTCCTCCTCCTAAGAATAATCAAAAATTCTTAAAAGTTAATTTCAGACGACAAGAAAAGGAAGGAAACTTTTTTTTCATTATATCCAATGAAACTCCCCCTTTTTTCCCCTCTAAAACAATTCTTGACGATAAAAATAAAATATGCTAAAAGGTCACTATTTCGTTGAATAGATAATGAATACGTCACAATTCTACTACAGCTGTTTTTTCAATTTCAATATTCTGACGTCGCATATTTTTTTTCTGAAACATGTTATTAAAACACCTATTCAGGCTTTTTTGTCTGAAAAAAAATGTTAAAACATGAATATGCTCATTAACAAGAGAATGCGTTCTAGAAACTTTTTGCTGAGAGCCTTAACTTATCTAATGGGACTAATTTTTAAAAATAGCAAAAAATAAGGAAAAATATTGGAAAAAAACGCCCTACAGTACTCCGCAAATCGCGGCGAGATATTTTTCTGAAAATACGTGCTCCTTTAAAAAATTACTTGATTAAAAGGAACATGCGAAAACAGCGAGTCTCGCCACGATTGCAGATTACGGTAGGCAATAAGCCTACAGATTACGGTATGCAAAAAAAAACGTTTTTCCAATATTTTCTCTTTTTTTTTAATTTTTCAACATATATCCCATTTTTTCTTTGAATGAAATGTTTAAAATAAAAAATATCGAAAAATTGATAAAGTTCACATTTTCTATAATTTTTACAGTTAAAACTTGAACATTTCGAAAAAACCGGGAAAAGTCATATTTTTCTATAATCTTTCTTCTTACTAAGCGAATAGTTCTGTGTGTGTGTACCAGCATTTCCCATGAATAACTTTTTGACCCCTCGACCGATCTGCCCCATACTTGGGATATCGTCATGCCTCTCGGAGCGCTTCACAAAAATACAGTTTAGATCTCGGGTTACTGTAGGATTACTGTAGCTACAGTACTACAATTTTTTTCACGTTTTTTTCAAAATGGTCGGATCGAGACCAAACTTTCATGGTAACATCATTGGATTATTGTAAGGTCACTGTGAAAATTTGGTGCGGATTACTGTAGTATTACGGTAGTTACCGTAACCTAAAGTTAGCGTTTGTCTCTGTTTCTCTTCATTTTACACACTATTTCTCTCATTACCGCCGCGTAGCGGCGTTAAAAGGCTGGTTTTTACCTAATTTTAAAGTTAGTATCTAAAACTTTAAGATTTACAGCTTCAAAATTCTGGAAAAATCTTGGAATTTTGGAAAAAATCGCTTAACATCTAATTCTTTGAAATTATAGTCTCTAAAATGGAGCACTACTATTTTCCCATGATTTTTCATAGAATTTTGATGCTGACAGCTCTTAAAATCCTTTTCAGTGCAATTCAACACCTCTAACCAAAAAATCCCCCTAAAAACAATTCGCTCGTACGAAAAACTAGAAAAGATTGAAATCATTTGGATAAATCGCGCGGGTGGCTCGCTATTTCGGAAAACCCTCACACATTTAAAATTTGCAGCCCAGAGTGATGTCAACTTGACATCATTTGGCTCTCTCTAGCTGGAAAAAGATTGATGAAGCTTAATAAACTAGATGGATTCTTTTTTCTCTCATTATTTTAAGGTTTCATCTCATTAATTTTTCAATTACGGTATTTTTAATTAAACTAAGACTGCGGAAAAACAACAAAAAAATGCTCCAACCATAAGTTTTTAATGAATTTTTAAAAAATAAGCTTCAAAAGTGAATGGCTAATGAAAAAAAAATGTTTTTCGTTCTTTTAATCCATTTTTTAAAATTATCAGCCATCTAATGGGTAAAACAAAAACGTTCCTAGTAGTTATTTTCAAAAATTAAGTTTTTTCAAGCTTCAAAAAGTTATTTCGATGAGAACTTCCCAAAAATATTCGTGATCGCCGTGTGGACGCTACGCGCGCACGCAACGCGTTGGCCAACACTCACTAAACTGGAAAATTCGCGGGAAATGAATTTTAAAAGCTTAGATATCAAAAAAATCCGAAAATTCCACATTTCTACGACAAAAAAACGCTTAGAAAATAAGAAAACTCCAAAAATTCGTTTTTTAAACATTCAAAATGACGAAATTTTACAAATATTGACAAAAAAACAAAAACAAAAGTCCTCCGTCATCGAGTTCATACAAAATTTATAAATTTGTAACCAAGTACACATTTTGTCTCAACTAATACCTAAATATAGACCCCCAACAACAAAAGGAGAACTCCTAGAGCAAAACAAGTGTTCCGGGTAACAATTATGTTTTCCGGTCCATAAAAACATGGGTTCTTGAGAAAAAAAAATGCTAAAAACCACACACACATACATATGAAAATG
This sequence comes from Caenorhabditis virilis, assembly GCA_964036255.1. Classification (NCBI taxonomy): domain Eukaryota; kingdom Metazoa; phylum Nematoda; class Chromadorea; order Rhabditida; family Rhabditidae; genus Caenorhabditis; species Caenorhabditis virilis. The sequence continues at coordinate 3,913,006 of OZ038417.1, read as the reverse complement.
CTCAGCTGAAAGAAAAGCGAAAATAAAAAAAAATGGCGCGTGCCAGAGGCATAGAGACACATCTCTCTAGCAAAAGGCATGCTTAATCAGGCAGCTGAGCCTTCTATTCCAATTTTTCTGCGTTTTTTCTTTCTTTTCTCAGAAAAAAAAATCGCCATCATTATTAGGCAGAAGAAGAAGAAGAAGAAAAAATTGGGAAATTTGATTGGTTTACTGTAGTGGCGGTCATGTGAAGGCACCGGCTTTTGCAAGAATATCTCTCATTACATTTTTTTTCTTGCCAAATGAGGATATTATCGATCAAAAGGTGCAATTCAGAATATCTCAACGTTTTCTCACAGACTTATGCAGAATCCTCAAAAAAATACATGCGAAAAATGCTTTTTATTGATTTTTTCTGGTAAAAAATTGAATTTTTTCATATTTTTTGATTTGTGTTTGAAGTTTTTGCATATGGTCTATTTATTACAACGTAAATTGTTTCGACAGTTAGTTTCTCGGTTTTTCTAATTATGTGAGTCATGGCAATTAATTATTTTTTTCAATTGTTTAAAGGGGGGGCTCCGAAGAGCTCAGAAATGAGTTGAAAACCAGTCGAAAAAAAGCAAAACAGTACTGTTCCGATCGGATTTCGGATCAAATCCGGATTAGATCGGTTCAGCTCGGAAAATATCAGGCAAATTTGTGTGAACAAAAAATGTTCTCAAAATATGAATCCAAGAAGTGAGTAACCACTTTCGAAACAACTAAATATCCTAGAAGCGCCAATCCAATCAGGATTTGATCCGAAATCCGATCCTGATTGGAACGCTGATTTCTGGCCCATGAAAGGGAATCTGTGTGCTTTTTCCTTAAATGGCCTAGAAGCCCTAATTGAATTTCTTCGGTCATTCGACCAATTTGGAGCTATCCATAGCTTTTTTGTTTATCCGAAATCCATTTCTGATCTATCCGTACTTTTAAGAAATTAATTCAAATATGAATATTACCTTTAAAAATATACTCCTAATTTTGGAAATTGAAAACCTCAGAAAATAAATTGATAGGAGAAAAATCAAATAGAAATCGAGTATTAAACCTTTCAAAAAATTAGGAAAAACTCGAATTTCGGATCTATAAATCTGGATGATAAAAATGGAATAGAAACCCAAATTCAGTAAAGAATCCCTTTAAAGTTCATCGATCTTCAGGAAAAACCTTTAAATCCGTAAAAATATGAACCTTAAACTCTGTAGAAGCTACGGATACCGTAACTCTCATCCTCGTCATGGAAACCATTTTGTTAGGTCATCAATGTGCTTTTTGCTCAATTTTTCCACTTCAATTGCAAAATCATTAGTCATTGAACCGCTTCTAATATTCCAGTTTCGTCAAAATCGGATTTTCTTTTTAAAAAAACCCGTGTGTCAAACCGGTTCAACGTGTAAATTCAAAGCAGCGTCATTCTCTGTCTCAAAATGAGCAAAATCCTCCTTGAAAATGCAAAATCCTCCCGGATCAAAAAAACATTCCAAAGAACGACGAAAAAAAACAGTGATCCTCTTGTAACAGAAAGCAGGAAAAAATAAAAATGACGGCATAACAAAAGCGAGAACTCAGCCAAAAAAGAAGTCTCCGACAAAAGTTGAGCATTGTGAAAATGGCGAAGAGAAAGGAAAACACTAACTAACAAACTAACTAACTACTCAACCGATCAACATAACCATGAAAGTCCGCCTAGTCATCTGAATAAGGAGCAGCGAAAAAAAAGAGAGAGAAAGGCGAATCCATGAGCATCTCACATGAAAATGAGCATCAGCAGCAGCAGCACAGTGCCAATTGGATTCATTTCAAATTCATTAGTGGAGAAAACGCGAAAAACGGAATGATGAGCTCTTCTCTTACGGGAAAAAAATAAAATATATACTTAGAGTGCAATTTCGATCTAAAATTAACCTCACTATTTTACAAAAAAGGGCTATATTCTCCAAATTTTCATTGAGCAAAGCACATACCCAAATAAAAAACACAATAACTTATTTTGTCCATGCTTTTATGCATAACTTCATTTTCCGGTATACGTCATAAACAATTTGTGAGAGTATAAATATATATATATTTTTTTGGAACAGCGGGGAAATTACATTTTTATGGATTTTAGTGCAATATCTTCTATAAAAGCTTGCAAAAAAATAAATAAATAATGCCAAATAAATTGAGAAAAAGACTAACAAGGGAAGTGCGCGAAGTCACCATCGCCAATCGAGTTGAGACCTATACCATTCGATAGAGCTTTAAAGCTAGGTCTAGAATCCGTTTTAAAAGTCTGCCGGTTCGACCTGTGAGCCGGTGAAACATGGGCTCAAAGTTCCTTGAAAAAGAGGTGAGTATATAAGCGCACCTGAACCCTTCTACCCCATGTGGCTGCGTGGTCAAGTGGGTTAAGCACTTGCCTATGAAAATATTTTCCAAAAGTTCGATTCCAAACGGTTGGTAATTGTTTTGCATACTTTTTTCTTTTTGTTTTATTTTGTTTAAAAACGTATTAATAAAACAATTTACAAGTTTGCCCATTTTAATCATTTCTCATCGTTATTCATTTGTCAATTTTCTTTGGTAATTTGTAAATGTTCACCGTTGTCAATAATCAAAATCTTTATATTACTATTTTCATTCAAAATTGTTTTATTAAAACGTTTTTAAACAAAAAAAACAAAAATAAAAAAGTATGCTAAACAATTACCAACCGGTTGGAATCGAACTTTTGGAAAATATTTTCATAGGCATGTGCTTAACCCACTTGACCACGCAGCCACATGGGGTAGGGGGGTTCAGGTGCGCTTATATACTCGCCTCTTTTTCAACTCAAGGAACTTTGAGCCCATGTTTCACCGGCTCACAGGTCGAACCGGCAGACTTTTAAAACGGATTCTAGACCTAGCTTTAAAGCTCTATCGAATGGTGTAGGTTTCAACTCGATTGGCGATGGTGACTTCGCGCACTTCCCTTGTTAGTTATAAGAGGCTAATGTTATCACACAGTGAATTCCGATCCTGGAATTCTCGATTTATACGACCTACAGTTCTAACAAATTAAGCCTTTATCCGTTGACACAAGACCATCGAACTCGGTTTTGCACACGGATCATTGGGATTGCACAAAGAGTAGGAAAATTTGATAACTAGGCTTTCTTGTTTTGGGGTGTTCCAAATGACCCTCTCATTCCGGGCGCTATTAAGAACAACAAGAAGTCAGTCTACGGGAAGGTTACCGTTTCCGACCCTTCAAGCCTATGCCACACTGACCAAGCCAAGCAGCTCAAGCCAAGCAGCTCAAGCCAAGCCGTATGTACCAAGCCAGCCAAGCCAAGCCGACCAAGCTAAGCAGTTCAAGCCAAGCCGTCCATACCAAGCAGCTCCAGCAAAGGAGTTCAAGCCAAGCCGTCCATGCCAAGCCGCCAAAGCCAAGCAGTCCAAGACAAGCTGCCAAACAATGTATCTTCCACTGCGGACCATGGATGGGCCACGGATGGGCCTTGCCCATCCGTACTTTGTCGCCAAAGAATCGTCATCGCGAGACATAAATAATTCTTTCAATACCCAATGCACTTCCAAATAAATCTTTGTAAATACCTCCCTGTTAAACAGCTACGAAAGAGAAATTTTAGTTATCATGACGAAGGAAATGATAATAAATTTTTTTTTCGCAACTGGCCCATCCTCGAAATTTTTGATTTAAAAAACCATAAAAACGAATTCTGCCTTTTATTTTGTAAAATTTCACGTTTTCTGATTATACATTTCGATAAAATGACTATAAAAGGGCGAGAAACGTCGAAATCAGTCGAAGTTCCACAAAACTCAAATCCCCCAACCCCTCGACACTCAACTAGACTTGACACGGAAACAAAAAAAACAAGCATGAACCAATTTCCGCCATACGAGTTTAATAAATATGTTCTTGCCGCCAGATCAGCAGTGGTAGTTTGTTCAACGTTTGAGGTACTTATTTAAGGGGGCATCTTTTCTTTAAGAGAATGATAAATACAGTTTTTAATAATTGTCTCTCTTTCAGCTGCTTCTAGTGTTGTTTGGCTCATTGGCTGACTCGAACATCTTGGCGAAGCTCATCTATTTCCTGTTTCTTGGAGCATCGGCAGCAGCGTCGGCTTACAACTTGGCATTGAACGTTGATGGAAGAGAAGAGATTAAGAAGCTCACTTCTTCGTCAGACAATGAAGTACGTGGAAGATCGGCGGCTTGTAAGTTACATTTTTTTTAAATTTTATCATTTTTTCAAAAAATTTCAGTGGTTCTCACCCCTCCATTGGCTGGAATTTTCGTGTTCCTCTGCGTCTCTGGCCACGCGTTTTTCTCGCTCTTCGTCCTCATCCATGTTTTGGCGTCAGTTGGACAATTAGGAATTGAGGCTTATGAAGTAAGAAAGAGTTGATCTTCTGGATCACCATCTAGTGTCGCTACAGCGGTTCCAGGAGAAGCGCGAGCGCCACAACAACTGATTAGAATAAAAATATTTTTTAGCTTCATTGCATTTCGCTAAAAATTTAATTTATTTTTACACTGTTTGGGAACGATGGTCTTTATTGGCCACTGCAAACATAAAAATGTAAGTAAAACAAAACCAAAACTTGTGAGAATAACACTAAAACTGGGTAAGAAACCTGTGTTGACAGACCCTAACAATTGGTACAGAGATAGGAAACTGGAGAGGTACAAAAGCACGGTGCTTTACCCGAGAAACAGAAAATTGATACAGAATTTTCAAACGAGAAATGGATGGGGCACAGCTGGGAAATGAGGAAAATAGAGGGGATTTTTGGATAGAAATATACGAATATGAAATTATGGTGGGATTTAGAGAGATTCCGGATCCTTGATGTAGGAGTTGAATGCTTTTTCGGAGTTCCATCTGCCGAACCGTTGAACTTTCCAGGCCGGAATCCCCTTGTCGAGAGCGTTGGACGCTCCTCCCCCACGAAAGGAGTGTGAAGTGTATCCTTTTCCCGCTTTTCCCAGCTGAAACCACCGATCTGAAATCATTTTTGCAGTTGCATTATATGAAAGGGGGAGGTTCGTTGATGACGAGGGGAAAAGAAAAAATGAAAACTGGACCGAAGATGTGTATGCGACGAGGATTGAGTCTTCCAGCGGAGTCGGGGTAAAACCTCTGACCTCTCCTTTCCTCACTTGATCCGTTTTCGATTTCCTAATGCGAATTGTCCATTTACCCTTCTCCCTTGTTAAGTCTTGAGGGGACAATGCCAGCGCCTCTCCTATTCTTAGGACCAAACGATACAGCAAAATTGCCAACGCTGAAAGTCGTACTTTGTCCGGCGACGCATACTCCTTTGAACTGATGAATTCCTGGAAATCCGCTTCGGACACTTTTTCCCGATGTTTCGTTGGATTTTTTCCTCTCTTGGCTGCCTCCAGAACTGCTAGCAAGGCTGACTCGAACGGCCCTTCAACTTTTCCCAAAAAGTAGCAAAGTGCTGCATTTGACTGGATCGCGACCCTGTGCTTTCCTTGATCGAGAAGGTGGACTAGGTAGAGAATTCGCGCCAGGCCTGGATCGTGCTTCTGCGACCATCTGGTGGCATTTTTCCGGCTCTAATCGATCAATGTTGTTTCTCGAATGCGGAACTCAAATTCATTCCGTCTCACAGTGGTCCGATTGTTTTGTGAGTTTTTCTTCTTTTTATTATGAATTTGAGAATTTCCAGCAACGCGTTGAAACAATTCTTCAAAGCTCTATTTTCTGATCAGGAAATTGAGGTGAAGAATTTGATTTTTGCCTTTGGCGGCCATCCGAACTTTGATATTGATGTTATAAGAAGGTGAGTTTTCGAAATGGCCTAGAAATCCGGTTTGTTGGATTCTAGGCCATCATAATTTTTAATTTTTAGAATTTGCTTTTTTTAAATCAAAATCTGTCACTTTTTCTTCAGATTCTTGACATATATTTACAAATTGACAAAGGATCGGGAAATTCAAATTCATTGGTTTTCAAGCCATTGGGTTTTGCAAAAGGTATAATTTTTTTGAAAAAAAATGGAACCATTTTTCAATAAATTGGTATTGGTAGTTGGTATTGTGGTAGTTGTGGTAGTAGATTGGTAGTTGAAACATCTCCTAAAAGAAAAACGTCCTGCTAGCCTAGAGAAGCCCAAAGAGATAGTCTTGGGCCTTTTTGCTAAAAAAATGGGAATTTCAATGTCCATGACTTGGAAAAATCGAAAATCGGGATTTTAGCATTCATGCTGAAAACCCTGAAAATAGTTAGAGAAACATATATAAATCGGTTCAGCTCGTCGAGAGCTATCGAATGATACCACTCACATGTTCGGGAAAATGGTCTCGTCTTTTTTTGATATTGTCAACTTAAATATTCTTGATCATTGTTCAACCTCACTGACGCTCCGCACGCACGCACGCGGCTGCCGACACTCAACACACTGGAAAATTTGAAAAAAAATTAATTTTTTCGTGAAATTTCCTGTGTTGAGTGTCGGCAGCCCTCAAAACGCAATGACCACGAATATTTGAGTTGACGATATAAATTGGTAGATCTTATAATTTTTCTGAAACCCATTTTGAGCTCCTTTTAAGTTTTTGATAATAGTGGAAGAGGCATTAGTAAATTAATTAAAAATGCTAAAAATTGAGAAAAAATACCGAATCCATAAGCTCAGGAATTATATTCAAAAAATCTATAAACATTTTTTCAGGCATCGGACAGAATAAGCATAAAGGTGGGGGACAAACAACTGCAACAACATTACGATGCGAAAAAATCGAATGTTATGTTTAATGAGAAAATGAAGAGATTTATTGGGGAAATGCGAGCGGCTGGAGTTCAGTGGGTTTTTTTTCAAAAGAAATTTTGAACAAATTTATTTTTAGATTTTTAGAAATTTGCACTATCACGTCATGTGCAAAAACGAGGATCTTGATCCAAATAAGCCGAACCCTCTCAACGTTTTGTAATCGATTTTTTATTGATTTTTGTACCCAAAATGCTTTTTTTCAGATACACAACGTTTTTGGACCACGTCTCCAAATATTGCGGTGTTTATCCAAGTGGAAGATATTTCGCTATGAAGAAAAAACGGGATTATGATAAATATATGGAAGATGACGGGTTGTATCCATATAAATGATCTGAAATTTCGGTTATTGATTGGTTTTAAAAAAGAAATAAAATTGTTGTTCATTTTGCACACGATGGGGGGTAAAACAAAAATAGAAGCACATGATTTCGGAGGAAATATACATACATGGAATATTTTTGAGTGGGAGGGGGAATAAATAGAGAACCCGTTTCTAGAAATTCGAGTTAGGAGAGAGGTTAGCCTCTTCTTTCGATCTTTCATGATGGTGTCGTCGGCGCAGAAACTGTCATCATCGTCGAATTCTTCGTCTTCTGTTTCCTGGTCGCTATTCTGTTGCTTGTTTCCTTCCATTTCGTCGGTGATTGCTTTCATTGCGGAATTGAGAACGTTGATGGCGTTTGGATTGGAAAGGCAAGCTGGTTTGAACATTTCTCTGGAAAAATTTGGATATTTTTGGGAATTTTAGTGTATTTTGGTCATTTTTTACAAAATTTCTCAGCGACACGGCTTGTAAAAATGAACCTGTGTCATTCGCGCGTGAACAGGCTGGTTGCGCATTGTCCGCAAGCACAGATCAGAGAAAAACCTCTTCAAACTGCACGCTATTTACTGTAAAATATCGCGTGCCACAGTTGCGTTTTCCTTGCCACGCTCATTTCTGTGCAAAAATCTTGAATTGTCGGGCGGAAATTTTTCCGCTTTCCTTGGTTTTTTTACAAGCCGTGAGCGAAGCTTAATTTTTGCGAGGGAAATGTGAATTGAATGAAGATGGGTCCATGGACACCAGAAAAATTTAGAACCGATCATTTTTGGGCCTTGTAGTTCATTGTAGTTTATAAATGGATCGATTTCAGCAGAAAGTGGTGCATTTTGTGATTTTTTGACTACTTGGGGGAATTTAACATTGATTACTGCACCGAATTTTGTTTTTAACGTCCTAAAATGACTGAAATCTAGTTTTATTGATCTCTACGGGTCATTTAAACGCAGTTTATATTTTTATTGCTCAAATAAGTCCAATTCAGCTTATTTTTGAGAATTACGAACTGCTAGGTCCTAATTATACTTATTACTGATCCATTTATCCCTAGATAGATGGAGAATCTAATTTTTTAAATATAAAATGTTAACAATGGCTTTAGATGGGTAAGACGATTGCCGTAACGTTTTTTTTAGAAAATTCTATTTTTCCAGTTTTTAAAATTAAAATTTCAAAAATCCTTACCTATAGGTTTTATTCCTCAGAATCGCTAAAAACGTCTTCAACTCCTCGTCTCGCTTCACAGCCTCTAAATCTCGAAAAACCTTCTGCATCTTCGACGCGGAGATTTTCAGCTTTTTCTCCCTTTTTTTTTACCTCTTTTAGGATTCGTTCAACATCGTCGAATGATTGGGTATCTTGGATGCTGGAAAATGCAGGCTTTATTTATTCATTTTTTAATTTTTGAAATACTTTTCAATCTGATCTTGAATATCTGTATGACTTCCAACAATTTCGGCCATCGAATTGAGACAAGCTTCGGTCGATTCGCGGAGTTGTCGATTTTCATCGTGGAGTTGCATTAGTTGACGGTTTTCTCTTTGTAAATCGTCGAGGATTAGTTTTCGCGATTTGCTCGGCTCAGCAATTTTTTTCGCGATTTGCTCGGCTCAGCATGCTTAACAGTAAATAAATAAAAGTAAGAAAAATAAATACAAAGTCGACCGTTTCGCCCCTAAGCTAAGACGGTCTACCAAGGGGTTGGGGCTCTTCAGTTAGATCCCCTTGGATATCAAAAAATTATACTAATGTTATAATCAAACTAAACAAAAATTGAAAAATTAAAAATTTATAACTTACTTCATTTTTAATCCAATATTGTTGTAAAGAGGCCAGTAAATCAAGAAATAATGTGTAGCAATATTTCGAATTAGCCAAAATCCCGCTCGTTTACCCAAATACACGCGTCTTAATGTGTTTGCGTACCCTTTATATATATTGCGTACAATATACACTTTCTATTTATTACCGTATATTTCCAGAAATATGAACTTTTTCTGTCAAAATTTTTTTTTGAAATTTTAACAGATTAACAGTTTTATTTCGAACCTGTTTGAACAGGTTAACAGCTTAACTTGTTAAAGTTGCTAACCTGTTTAACAGGTTAACCGGTTGAACAGGTTAAACCTGTTAACCTGTTTAACAGGTTAACAACTTGAACCTGTTAACCTGTTAAACAGGTTAGCAACTTGAACCTGTTCAACCTGTTAACCTGTTAAACAGGTTAGCAACTTGAACCTGTTCAACCTGTTAACCTGTTTAACAGGTTAACAACTTTAACAAGTTAAGCTGTTAACCTGTTCAAACAGGTTATTTTTAACAGTTAACCGAACAGTTGTCTCGCTATATTGCGTACCATTGCGTACAATACACACTTTCTATTTATTACCGTATACCAATAAAAATTATTCGAAAGTAGAACTTAGTATTAAAATCAAATAAATACACACATATGAAATGTTTGTCTATAGAATATTGTCGATGTATGTTATAATGTAGATGTACAAGCAATTTATTTAAAGATTATCAGTTTATTGTCCACTGTTTTACAAGTATTCAAACGCGAGTCAGATCCTGAATACTTGATCTCACGTTTTTGACAAACTCCTCCAAATCTCGTGTCTTCTTGTCAAAGTCCAACTTTTTTCGACCAAAATAGTCCTTTTCTTTGTCAATCGATTCTACAACCTCGCCCAACTTGTCAATTAGATTCCACTTCCGAATAGCATCTTTGGCAATTTGAAGTCGTGTAGTAGAATCACAATTAGACAATATATCGCGAGCTCGGATTGAACGAAGAATATTGTTCTCGTGCAAGAATTTGTGCTTGGGATCTCCATAATTGGACATCATGAAATCCAATATAATTGGATCGGAGCCGGCATTAATTCCAAAATTTTCTTCGTGCATGTCGCCAAGTGAGAAGAATACGGCCAAGAAATGGATTTGAACGACAGCTTGAGAGACTTCAGTCGTATTAACTAAAAAATCGCATTGCGTACTATGGAACTACAAAATACTATGGAAAAACTAACATTGTTCAGTCGAGTTGAATGATTGAAAATCTTTATTTTGTGTCATTTCAAACAATTTTCAAAAATGGTAAAAAGGTCGAAATGCGCTACCTTGAAAATGTGGTCGAAATCCAATGGTCGAAATGGTCGAGAAAAATGCGCTAGAACGGTGAATAAAAATTATGTTCATTAAATGATGAAGCTAGAGAAAGATCTCCTTGCTTTAATCGAAGTATTGGAAATCAAGAATTGTAGAGGTATCTTCATGCGAGACACTTTACCACCACAATGGATACAACCACGAGAAGTAGGAATTGTGAATTCAGTAACAAAAGCAAAAGATACTATGTGAGGTAGAATACACGCTTTATTTATGGTTCTGAGATCACTATCGACAAGTACAACCCAGCAAGACGAAGATTACTGTTAGTGAACAGTGGAATTCAAAACAATTTGAAGATTTTCTAAATTCTTGTTCAATATATCGACGTATTGCTTCAGTTGATCTGTGGGACTATAGCATAATTTCCGTTTCTTAAAGCCAAGTTCTATTCCTTTTAAAACGTCTTTTGTGGAATCGAGTTGTTCTTGAGCCAGTTCGATCTTACGAGACAAACCCCACTTATCCAAATTCTGTTTGGCTATCTTCAACCATGAGTTGTCGTCCAATTTATTTTTCACTGCTTTGAACTCTTCTTTCCATCTTGAATGTGGAAAAGTTGTAAACAGTTGGGCTTTGATGTCATCATGAACTGTAATCTCATTTTCCGGTGCGAAGTCAACAATCGCAATTTTATTGGTCCCTTTCCAGACCCCTGAAATTAATAAATCAATAATATTCAGGTTTTCAGACTTTGAAACAAACCGCAGTTTTGTAGATGAAGATCAGCAATAAATAATAACACCCGCAGCAAAACCAGCTGCACGGCTAAATCAGCGGTAAGACCATTCTCTTGGATAACGTGCTCCATGAGTTTAAAATTGTCGTCCCATTTTGTAGCAATGTACCTACAAATGCATAGGTATGTATGTCACTTTCTATACTATATTGCTACTTGTTACTAATATGTATATATCCTTACACGCTTGTTTTTGTTCCAGTAGTGATGATGGGTGGAACAATGTGGCATGTTGGTCCGACGGCGATCAGCTCCAACAGCTTGTAGCAGTATAGTTCGTTGATGTCCGGAGGCTGGCCCGAGCTTGTGCCTTTTGGTCCAAAATGGTGACATCTGAACATTACAGATCAATCTTGATTTCGATAAAAATAAAATAGGAAAAAACAAAAACGGATCTTGAATGAATGAATCGAAAACATACTTGATGTAGAACTTCGAAACGAAGTCTTCACCATGAATCCGAACAAATGCCAGTGTACTAGTAGATCTGCCTCCTAATTCGAGATCTTTGTCTTCGAAGTTGCAAATAAAATCGGATTCTTGGTTTCCTCTCTTCAGATCATGAAGACGGTGGAAGTATTGTTCTGCCGCATCACGAATCAAATTGATGTCCTCATCGGTCCAAGAGGCGACTTTAGAATGTTTTTGTTTTCGATAGTCGTCGAATTGAAGGTAGGCATCGAAGAATCCACATTTCATCAGAAGTTCGTGATGTCTGACAGCATCTCTTGCATTTGCTTTTTTGTCATCGGTCTTCGTTAGCACCAAATCCAGACATTTTTTGTACGCAGTCCACCGTGAAAGTTCAGAATGTTTCTGAAAATTAACAATTTTACTAATTTTATTCAACTCGAGAGCAATTTTACAGAATCCGCTAGCTATGTATATAAAAATTAAGCACTTTTTGAATCTCAAAAATCGTCAAATTTACCCATGAAAAGATCTACGTATATCCAATAAAAAACCTTTAAAATATATGTTAATAGCTAATAAAAAAGTGCAAAATAAATTTTAAAAAACTCTACTATATCTATATCCAATAAAAAATATAATAAAAATTTTAAAACTTACGATTATCATTTTACTGCCATGTTTCAGTCCAAAAGATTGAAGGCTGTTTTCGCCGAGTCCATTAAGTTCTCGTCCATCTTCGAAGAACAATTGTTGCTCTTCATTTTCGATGAAGAACTTCGAATGGATTTTTCCCTGAAATTGATCCAACGTACTCTGAAACAAATTATATTTAATAATAATTGCTAAGTATTATAAAAACAAGTACCTGTTTGTCAAATTTAGATTTGATCTTCTTGTGGACAAAGCCAACGTGGTCGTGCAACTCGATAAACAACTCCATTAGCACTAATTCAGAATATCTGAAATTTGAATGCAATAAAATCTTTTACAGACATATAACTAAATACTCAATAAAATTAAACAAAATACGAGAAAATAACAATGATAATAACGGATGGGCAATCACGAAATCAACGTGAACTACAGAAGAAAAGGAAGTCTCTTTTCTATTCACAAAAGTTAATGGAAGAATGCGATGTTGGCAGTTTCTCGCCTTCCTCTGCGTCTCTGCTCACAGACGCGTCACTCTCATCACCCTTCCACTCTAGCCCAACGCGTTTGCGTGTCGCGTCGCGTGAGCCTAGTTCAACTGGAGCAAATGTGTGATTGCGCTCGGTCACAGTGAGGAAGAGAAAGAAGGTCTAACAAAGAGAAAGTGGTCACAACAAAACATCGAGAAATTGTCAAGGCGAAGGCGTTTCAAGAGTTGTTGATAAATAAAAGAAAGAAGAGAAGGACGAAGTGGGGCTTCGAAGTTGCTTCAAAGACTTCAAATTTTAAATTTGATTTTTTCAGACAAGTCCTATTCTCATAATGAGTATAGCTTTAACGGTAAAAAATATAACTCTACTGGTACCTGTAATAATATATATAAGGCAGTATTTGTAAGAGTGGAACTGTGACACAATGGGCCCTGCCTTAGGGCGAATATGAAAGATATCAGTTTCATATTTCATTCACATGTACCAGATAGTTATCAAACCATTTTAGGTTGATATTGAGCCAAGTGCGTATGTTTCTGTAGCGTGACAGAGCACAGAACTTAGAAAATTGAAATTTTTAAAAATGAAGATAGAATGCCAAACTCGGTTTCAAACGATTCCAAATAGAATTTCAATACTTTTTCTGTTATCAAAATCATACTCCCCAGGACTTGGCAGTTTATAAATCGACGATCCGACTACTCGAACCGGACACTTTTTCTCGGCCGGTTTACAATTTATGAGGGTGGTCACCTAGAGAGAAGTTGTTGAGAGAAAACCCGGAAAAATATAGTTACCCCAAAGAAGAAGCCAATAATTACATTGAATACGGTAATCAAATTGAACATTTTTATTTGTTATCCAATCATCGAAGATTTTTAAACCAGAGTAATAAGAAGGTATATCAGGAATGAATTTGGATTCCTGATATAAATGGAAATGATGGAAAATTTCTAAAGGTTAATAGGAAACATTGGATTACGTGAGTCTTTAAAGGAGGACTTTACGGAGATAATAAATCTACCTTAAATGAAAATAGATTTCATTCTCATTCCAAATCTGTTTTTAAAATTTTATAAAACCACCTAGAAGCCGAGAAAATGAGCTTCAAAACAATGGCCTAGAAAACGTTGCGAAAACAAGTCCGCGAGCAGTATTACGTGAAGAATGCAGAAAAATGCAAAAAAAATAAGTTAAAATTCACTAATTTAAGCATTCTAAATAAATATCCGTCAATCTATGCCACACAAAAAGTTGATCGGAAAAAGTTCGGCCACGTGGAATCGTTTTCTAGGCCATTATTTTGAAGCTGGTTTTCTCGGCTTCTAGGTGGTTTTAGAAAATTTTAAAAACAGATTTGGAATGAGAATGACGTATATTTTCATCCCATTTGCATTCATTGGATCTGTAAGGCTCTCCGGGGGACTAGTAATCCAAGTTCGGTCATCGAGCACACTTTTTAAATAAAAATTAAAGTCTTTTTAGAATCCTCATTAATTTTATATTTCATTTTGTAAAAGTTCACGTTTTTGCAATTTTTGCTTCCCAATGCCCTAGAAAACCAATTGCGAGGCCTAATTGTCTCTAGTTTTCATTTTTTCAGTGTTACTCAACAAATTTTGGCCACAGAATGGTTTTTCTTGGAATTTACGAATATTTTTTCCCAGAAATGCTCCAAAAGTTAAAATTATTTAAATTCAAAATTATTTTTAATTTTAATGAAAATGCGAAAATTGATTAAATTTCCGGAAATTTTATTAGAGCGCACTTGCTTCTTTGACAACCAAGAACTGGAGAAAGAGCGACGCAGACAGGTAGTGAAGCAAGTGCGCTCTAATGTAATTTCATTAAATTGAAAAATTTTTTTGAATTTAAATATTTTTTAACCTTCAATTAAAAAAAAAATGTTTTTTTCCGCAACTGGCCTATCCTCGAATTTTTTGATTTAAAAAAAAACCACAAAGATGAATTCTGCCTTTTATTTTGTAAAATTTCACGTTTTTTGATTATAAATTTCGATAAAATGACTATAAAAGGGCGAGAAATGTAGAAATTAGTCAAAGTTCCACAAAACTCAACTCCCCCAACCCCTCGACACTCAACTAGACTTGACACGGAAACAAAAAAACAAGCATGGACCAAATTCCGCCATACGAGTTTAATAAATATGTTCTTGCCGCCAGATCAGCAGTGGTAGTTTGTTCAACGTTTGAGGTACTTATTTAAGGGGGCATCTTGTCTTTAAGAGAATGATAAATACAGTTTTTAATAATTGTCTCTCTTTCAGCTGCTTCTAGTGTTGTTTGGCTCATTGGCTGACTTGAACATCTTGGCGAAGCTCATCTATTTCCTGTTTCTTGGAGCATCGGCAGCAGCGTCGGCTTACAACTTGGCATTGAACGTTGATGGAAGAGAAGAGATTAAGAAGCTCACTTCTTCGTCAGACAATGAAGTACGCGGAAGATCGGCGGCTTGTAAGTTACATTTTTTCAAATTTTATCATTTTTTCAAAAAATTTCAGTGGTTCTCACCCCTCCATTGGCTGGAATTTTCGTGTTCCTCTGCGTCTCTGGCCACGCGTTCTTCTCGCTCTTCGTCCTCATCCATGTTTTGGCTTCAGTTGGACAATTAGGAATCGAGGCTTATGAAGTAAGAAAGAGTTGATCTTCTGGATCACCATCTAGTGTCGGTACAGCGGTTCCAGGAGACGCGCCAGCGCCACAATAACTGATTAGAATAAAACTATTTTTAAAAAATTAGATTTTAGTTAGTTTTTACAAAAACAAAAAAATAAAATTACCATGAGGAACCGAACCTTCCCGCAAAACGCACCGTATTTTTTGTAGACAAACGCACTATCCACTACACCATGGGTGCACATGGAAAGCTCTCTACAAATAGTACTTATAACATCGCGCTGTCATTAAATTTAGAAATTATTTTTAAAAAACTTCAGGCAAAAAATCAACAAATCAACAGTTCTGCGAGCACAATTCCGCCACCGCCACAGATCACAACCTATTAACCTTTAGAAAAAAAAAAAAAACGCACTGTTTTGAATAATTCCGTAAAATATATTCTAATTTGATTTTCTTATACATTTATCAATGTTTCTTATGAAATTGAGTTGGATATTTTAAGCCACGCCCACTTTTCATGTCAAGAGTGCACACTTCTTAAATTTGTTGGAAAATTCCGAACTATATGAATTTTTCCATTGATGTCAAAAATTTTCTTTTAAAATTGGGTCAGACGGCCGCTTTTTTCTAAGCCACGCCCATTTTTGAAAATTCCGGGGGAACGGAAATTTGCGTTCAAACAGGATTTGTGGAATATTTTCCGAAAACACGAAATAATACTGAAAATTGAATTTTTCTCACTAAATTTGATATTCCACTTTTATGCCACGCCCAAGTTTTGCAATTGAGGCACACTTTTAATGCCATGAGTGCGCACTTTAAAAATTGGGAAATTTCAAAAATTCAAAAGTTAGGCAAATTTCAAAATCCTAAAATTAAAGGAAGCCTGGGGGAACGAAATAAATGGTTTAAAATTGATAAAAGTATGATTTTTATAAATAAATAATAAAAAAAAACATAGAAAATGCCTTAAAAAATTCAAAAAGAGAAACAACGATAAAATCTTAGATGGATCCTAATGGCCGAAGAACCTCGTTTTGTTTTCTAGGCCATTTTTTAAAATGCTTTCTGAAAACATATTTTTTTGCACTTTGTACCTTTTTTTCAATAATTTTTCATGTTTTCCCTTTTTTTATTCTTTTTTCAATTTTTCCGGAAGTAATTTTGCATATGGGAGGAGTCTGTTGCATTCGTTCGAAATCGAAAAATGGGAAAGAAATACGGAAAGTTCCAAAAATCTGAAGAAAAAGGGCAAAAAAAGGTGTTTTCAAAAGAAATAAAAAAATGGCCTAGAAAACCAAACGCGGTTCTTCGGCCATTAGGGGACATCTAAGATTTTGTCGTTTTTGTCGTTTTTTCACCATTTTTGATTTTTTTTCGTTTTTCTTTAATTTATAGACAAACAATCATACTTTTATCAATTTTGAGCCATTTATTTCGTACCATCAGGCCTTTTAAGGCCAAATATGTGGGTATACCGAATTTTTTGCGCAATCACCGCTCCTGCTTCTGCTCTACATTATAGTGTAGAGCACAAGGTGTTGATGAATGAAGTTAGAAACAAGAAATAGTTGTTGCAGGTGCAAAAAAACACAAAAAATCGGTTGTGACTCCAATGGCAAACGTTTTTTGATGCATGGTATAATGATTTTTTTCGGAATTTTTTGATTTATTGATAAAATCAATAATCTAATAGTTTCCGATTTTAAATTCTTGAAAATCTCAAAAAAAGTTATTTTAGTTCCTAAAAAACCTAAATCAACAAAAATTAGGTTCCGGCTGTCCACCCCCACTCCCATTTATTTTATGACTTTTTTCCAGATTACCTCTTTTTTTCCTCACTCAAAAAAAAAACAAAAAAATAGAACCGCTATTTAGCATGATAACATTTTATTTTTCCGTTTCTTTGTATGCATGTCCCACGCCTCCAGAATCAGGAAAGAAAAAAAAAAGAAAGAGAATGTACACATATCCTAGTTACTTGATATTGACTTTTATTCCAGCACCTGCTGTTCTCTTTTTTTGTTGTTGATTAAAATCAATAAATATGTGTACTGAAATGGGTGAATACTGAAAATTAGGAAATACAAAAATAAATGAATATTTTTCAGCATCTAGGATTTTTATCTAATCAAAGAATTTTCAAATGGAACTAACAAAACCGACCCCCTCGAAAGAAGCTACCCCCGTGGTCGCGTGCCTTTAAGTCCTATTTTCATTTTTTTTAAATGCGCATAACTTGAGAACCAGACATTTTTGAAGAAATTTAAAATAGATATTTGTAATGAGCAAAAAAATCCGAATATCTTGTGACCTTTTCGATATTTAGTGTTCATGTGCCTTTAAGACCTATTTTTATTTTTAAAAGCGCATAACTCGAAAACTAGGCACGTTTGAAAAAATTCAAATAGATATTCGTAATCAGCATAAAATTCCCAATATTTTATGATACCTATAAAATTTAGTGGTCGTGTGCCTTTAAGTCCTACTTTTTATATTTTAAAGGAGCATATCTTGAGAACTAGGAATTTCCAAGCAAATTCAAATATATATTCGAAAATAGCAACAATTCCGATTATTTTAAAAAGGCTTCGGATATTTAGTGTGCATGTGCCTTTAAGACCATTTTTCGTGTTTAAAGGTAACTCGAGCGTAACTCGAGAACGAGACATTTTTGATGAAATTCAAATAGATATTTGTAATCAGCATGAAACTCCGAATATTTTGCGGTGTTTTCCAAATTTAGTGGTAATGTGCCTTTAATATCATTTTCCATGTTTAAAGGCGCATAACTTGAGAACTATACATTTTTGATGAAATTCAAATAGATATTTGTAATCAGCATAAAATTCTGAACATTTTATGATAATTTCAAAATTAAAGTATCATGTGCCTTTAAGATATTTTTTCCTGTTTAAAGGCTCATAACTTGCGAACTGGCCCAAAACCTTGAGCCTCCTCAAAAATTTCTCCACATTCCATAAAAAGTACGTGAGAATATCAGAGAGAGAGAGAGAGGGACATAACTTTCGACGAAAATACTCATTTGTACCCCCAATTTGTAGTTGTTTTCCTCTCCCCAATTCCGTTCCCTTTTAATATATGTTTCTATTTTTTTTAATCGACATGAAAGCCATAAAATTGGGTGTTTCCAAGGCGATTTTAACTCAATTTTTTTCCGATAATTTTATTTGGCATATTCTCTAGAAATATAATAATTTTTTATTAATACATGGTCTTATATTTTCCAGATAATCGCGGGGGTACTTTTCTGTCCAATCGGAGAATGTTCCTGGAGCATAAAAGGAAGGTGGAAGCGGCTAAGGTTTGTTTCAGGATTTTCGATTTTTAAAGATAGTGTGTCACTTCATTTCCAATCTTAAAATGTCGTATACCTTTTGTTTTTATTGAAAAATATATCTTGGCTATAAATATTTAGTATAAAAATTTCATTTTTATCTAAAAACAAATTTCGAGCTTACAGATAGGGTGCCAGTTGAAGGGCCCGAACTTTAAAGGAGGGCTATACAGAACTTATAAATGTAACTGGGATGAAAATAGAGAAAACACCCATTGCAAATCTGTTTTTAAAATTTTCTAAAACCACTTAGAAGCCGAGAAAACGAGCTTCAAAATAATGGCCTAGAAAAAGTTGGCCTAGCATTTGCCTACGAGTTTTCTGCATGTTATATTGATAGATATTCATAGAAGATGTTTACATTTGTTTATTCTAACTTATATTTTTTGCATTTTATCAGATTCTACGCGTAATAACGCCCGCGGACTAGTTCTCGAAGCATTTTCTAGGCCATTGTTTTAAAGCTCTTTTTCTCGGCTTCTAGGTGGTTTTAGAAATTTTTAAAAACAGGTTTGGAATGCGTACGCGTTCTATTTTTATTACAACTGTTTTGTAATACCCTCCTTTAATTTTCAAAAAATTGAGCTTAAAGATAGGGCGCCAGTTGAAATGCCGAACTTTAACTACAATATCTGAGTGGCTTGAAATAAGTGTCCTAACCTGAAAAGAAATTAGAAAATATCATCTTAATATCGTTTGAAAGCTCATTTCACCCTTTTCAATTTTGTAATTGTAAATTAGTAATGAAAATCGAAAAAAAACTGGTACATGAAAAAATTTCGAAAACGGAACTCCTTTTTTCTCCATTTTTCTCATCTATAACATGAGTTTCCAAACTTTATCACAATTGCAAAGTTAAAAAGTGTGAAATGAGCTTTAAAATGATGTAAAGATCATAATTTATTTCCAACCGAGAGCAGAGTTATGAGTCATCAAACGTTCCTATTTCTCAACTCCAGACATTCCGTGTTTTCCCGTCATAAATTGCTCAAAATTGTTTTTTGTACCAAAGCATACAATTTCAAACAGGCTATATAGTATGGTTTATAATCCTTTAAATTCTCCAAATTTTCCAGAAAGACCAAAACGGGGACATAATCTTTGATGATTTGGAGTCCAAGACAAATGCACTAAAATTAGAGGACAAGGAGAAGAAGGAGAAGAAAAAATCGGAAAAAAGTAAGATTTTTTCAAAATTTTCAGAATATTTTTGAATTTTAAGAATATGTCTCCAATGAGGACATCCAAAAAGTCATTCAAAAAAAGCGATCGATCAAAAAATCAGACCAAAAGGCGTCTTCCAGTTCTTTAAATGTTTCAGCAAAGGAGCGTGCTGAAAGTGCACAGAAAAGTAATAGTATAGACACTATTAGTTCTTCTCCGAATATGGTAGGTCAACAATTTTATAAAAATAAAAGAAAAAGTGATGTTTTAGGGCTTTGGAATTTTCGAAGCAGCAACAATGATGCGAAATCTTGGTAATTTTTATTCATTTCTTATTTTTAAAATTTTTAAAAGAAATTTTTGCAGTCGACATCACCACCGACAGCACTCAAGTCGTTAAAAATCAGAAGAAAAATCAGTTGAAATCAATGGACAGCAAACGTAGTAAAAAAAACAATTACTTTAAGGTTTTCCAAAATTTTCGAAAATTTCAGTGTCCATAAGCTCCCTGGGTTCTGGACCATTTGCGCAGATGAAGGAGGCACAGGAACAGAAGAAGAAAAGTAAGCAGAGCTTTGAGCAGGACGATGAGGATGACGAAAATTGAAAAAAAATGTTTTAAATCTTACTGTAGATTTTTATTTTGCACGTGAATATTATTTGATTTATTTTCCAAATGATTAAAAATTACTTTGGTTGATTCAATAATTTTTTGGTCTATTTCATTTTATAATAAAATTTTTTTTTGTCCACTTTTATGTATATTTTTCCAGGTTTAAATTAATCTAAAAAAATTGGTTTAAAGGCGCAAACCTTCAATATATTCACGATCTTTTGACACGATTATCCCATGGACTAGAAAACTCGCCTACTGTTTGGAGTTAGTCCGCAGCTGTGTACTTCTCACGGAGTATCGATTTTTTTTCTGCTCGGAAAACTTTTTATTTCTTTGAGGGATTTCGCTCGGAATTTACATTTTTAATTTTCTTCAAAATGGACTGCAATGAAGAAGAACTCGAGCTGCTTATTCATTATACCGGGGAAATGATAAATAAGACGAGATATGGTAAAGTTTTTAATTTAAAAAAAAGTATAATGTTGTTTTTCAGGAGAATCGAAACTCAATGACATGCTGAGCCGAGCAAATCGCGCTGCTGAAAGAATTCAAGCAATGTATAGATATGGCAAAATTTTGGATGATATGAGAGGTAAATTAGATGAAATGTTAAAAAAAAATTAAATTTATATAAAATTCCTTAGATTTAACAGTCAATGGTTCGCGCCGAAAACTAATCCTCGACGATTTACAAAGAGAAAACCGTCAACTAATGCAACTTCAAGACGAAAATCGACAACTCCGCGAATCGACGGAAGCTTGTCTCAATTCGATGGCCGAAATTGTTGGAAGTCATACAGATATTCAAGATCAGATTGAAAAGTAAGAATATTTTTTTCAAATAAGTAAATAAAGCCTGAATTTTCCAGCATCCAAGATACCCAATCATTCGACGATGTTGAACGCATCCTAAAAGAGGTGACAAATAAGTCATGGGAGAAAAAGCTGAAAATCTCCGCGTCGAAGATGCAGAAGGTTTTTCGAGATTTAGAGGCTGTGAAGCGAGACGAGGAATTGAAGACGTTTTTAGCGATTCAGAGGAATAAAACCTATAGGTAAGGGTTCGAAAATTTTAATTTTAAAAACTTGAAAAATGGAATTTTGTAGAAAAACGTTACGGCAATCGTCTTAAGACCCAATTAAAGCCACTTTTCACATTTTCTTTTTAAAAAAATAAGATTTTCCATCTAGCTAGGTATAAATGGATCAATAATAAGTATAACTATGACCTAGCAGTCCATAATTCCCAAAATAAGCTAAATTGGACTTATTTGAGCAATAAAAATATAAACTGCGTTTAAATGACCCGTAGAGATCAATAAAACTAGATTTCTGTCATTTTAGGACGTTAAAAACAAAATTCGGTGCAGTAATCAATGTTAAACTCCCCCAAATAGTCAAAAAATCACAAAATGCACCACTTTCTGCTGAAATCGATCCATTTATAAACTACAATGAACTACACGGCCCAAAAATGATCGGTTCTAAATTTTTCTGGTGTCCATGGACCCATCTTCATTCAATTCACATTTTTTCTCCCGAAAATTACGTTTTGCTGAGAAATGTTCTAAAAAATGACCAAAAGACACTAAAATCCCCACAAAAATCCAATTTTTCCAGAGAAATGTTCAAACCAGCTTGCCTTTCCAATCCAAACGCCATCAACGTTCTCAATTCCGCAATGAAAGCAATCATCGACGAAATGGAAGGAAACAAGCAACAGAATAGCGACCAGGAAACAGAAGACGACGAATTCGACGATGATGACAATTTCTGCGCCGACGACACCATCATGAACAAAACCATCGAAAGAAGAGGCTAACCTCTCCCATAACTCGAATTTCTAGAAACGGGTTCTCTATTTATTCCCCCTCCCACTCAAAAATATTCCATGTATGTATATTTCCTCCGAAATCATGTGCTTCTATTTTTGTTTTACCCCCCATCGTGTGCAAAATGAACAACAATTTTATTTCTTTTTTAAAACCAATCAATAACCGAAATTCCAGATCATTTATATGGATACAACCCGTCATCTTCCATATATTTATCATAATCCCGTTTTTTCTTCATAGCGAAATATCTTCCACTTGGATAAACACCGCAATATTTGGAGACGTGGTCCAAAAACGTTGTGTATCTGAAAAAAAGCATTTTGGGTACAAAAATCAATAAAAAATCGATTACAAAACGTTGAGAGTGTTCGGCTTATTTGGATCAAGATCCTCGTTTTTGCACATGACGTGATAGTGCAAATTTCTAAAAATAAATTTGTTCAAAATTTCTTTTGAAAAAAAACCCACTGAACTCCAGCCGCTCGCATTTCCCCAATAAATCTCTTCATTTTCTCATTAAACATAACATTCGATTTTTTCGCATCGTAATGTTGTTGCAGTTGTTTGTCCCCCACCTTTATGCTTATTCTGTCCGATGCCTGAAAAATTGTTTATAGATTTTTTTTGCATCTTTTATTAATTTACTAATGCTTTTTCCACTATATTATCAAAAACTTGAATATCGGGCTCCAGAGAGCTCAAAAATGGGTTTTTCAGTATGATTAACACTGAAAAATGCCAAAATCCTAATTTTTACGGCTATTGGGTAACTTGTATTAATACTACCACGCAGAAAGCTCATAGGAAAAAGTTCGGCAAGGTGGAAACTTTTTCTAGGCCATTGTTTTGAAGCTCATTTTCTCGGCTTCTAGGTGGTTTTAGAACATTTTAAAAACAGTTCTGGAATGAGCATGAAGTCTATTTTCATTTAAACTATATTTATTATCTCCGTAAAGTCCTCCTTTAACTACCAATTTTCAAGTTTTCTTGATTGGTTCCATTTATTTTTTTCTCAAATAAAAAATTATACCTTTTGCAAAACCCAATGGCTTGAAAACCAATGAATTTGAATTTCCCGATCCTTTGTCAATTTGTAAATATATGTCAAGAATCTGAAGAAAAAGTGACAGGTTATGGTTTTTAAAAAATTCTAAAAATCAAAAATGATGGCCTAGAATCCAACAAAAACCGGGTTTCTAGGCCATTTCGAAAAACTCACCTTCTTATAACATCAATATCAAAGTTCGGATGGCCGCCAAACGCAAAAATCAAATTCTTCACCTCAATTTCCTGATCAGAAAATAGAGCTTTGAAGAATTGTTTCAACGCGTTGCTGTAAATTCTCAAATTCATAATAAAAAGAGGAAAAAACTCACAAAACAATCGGACCACCATGAGACGGAATGAATTTGATTTCCGCATTCGAAAAACAACATTGATCGATTAGAACCAGTCGCCAATCGCTGATAATGAGCACGCCTGGAATATTTTCACATTTCACATGAAATGAGCTTTTTTTAAACGTTTTCTGCATCCTTCATATCTTTTTATCATGTAAATTATGAGCTTTTTAAGAAAAAAAAAGTTGTTTTTCAAAAAAAAATTTTTTTCCGAAAATTCAGCGAAAAACACAAGATTTTGAATTGAAAATTCTTTAAAACAAAAATTCCTTCTATGAAGATTTTAAAACTTTTCAGAAATTTTCTAAAAACAATTTTCAGGCAAAAAATTGTCCATTAACAGTAAATTTCTATCAAAAAGAACTAATTAGTCACTGTAATGAGCCAAATGGTCCAATTCTACAATTTGTGTGCATTTTTTCAATCAATAAAATAGATTTTATCCTTTTTCGAAAATTCTAGAAATTTCTGAATAATCATTTGATACTTTAATATATTTCAAAAATTCAATTTTTCGAAAAAATAATTTTTGAGCCAAAAACTTTGAGAAACAGCTCGAATTTCGTCAATTTTCATTAGAGCGCACTTGCAACATCGCAATTTTGAATATTTTCAAAAACTCCCCTTTCAAACTGACAATATCTCGTTAGGTATCTTCAAAAGTTTGATTTCGACCAATACGTTCATTTCCGCATTTTAAAAAGCTTTTAAAATTTGAAAAAATATGAATTTCATCGGATTTCGGCCTAAAATTCCCAAAAAATATCGAAAATTCAAGGAAAATATAATTTTTGCAGCATTTTTTGATCAGATTCCTCAATCAGCATTAAATAAAAGTTATATTTTCGAAAAAAAAACTGTTGCAATTTTAAATATTAGGTTTTTTAGATCCAAAAATTAACATCTTCAGAATATTTAATAAAAACTAAATTTTTTTGATAGAAACAAAAAATATCAGTTTTTCTCGTTATTTTTATTGATTTTTCGAAATTTATTTTTTAAAATATTTTTTTGCATAAATTTCTATACTTTTTTACAAAATTTGAAATTTTCAGAAATCAGTTTTTAAAAGTTTTTCGCCATTTTGAATATTTCCCCTTTCAAACCAGATAATATCTCCTTAAGTATCTTATAAACGCTTATTTCAACCAATACGTTAATTTATGCATTTTGAAAGCTTTAAAATTTGAGAAAAATATGAATTTCATCGGATTTCGGCCTAAAATTCCCAAAATTCGACGAAAATTCAAAGGAAGCCGGTTTTTTGAATAGATTACTGATTTAAGTTCAGAAAAATGTATATTTTATCGAAAACTGTTGAAATCTTAAATATTAGGTTTTTAGATGCATTTTTTTCGGAAAAAAACCAAATTTTTCAGAATTTTTGAAATATTCCGTAAAATGGAATTGAGAATTCAAGAAATTCCGAGTTTTGAGATTTTATATTTAAAAATTTTGGATTTATTTCGAATTTTTGTAAATCACGACTGAAAGACATTGTTTTGAATTTCAGATGAATTATTCAATTTTTACAAAATTTGAAAATGTTTCAGAAATTCAGTTTTTAAAGGTTTTAAAGACAAGGTGCATAAAATTTAAAAATTTAAAAAATTCAGATTTTTGAATATTTGATCTTAAAGACAAGGTGTCCCTTATTTTTTAATTAAAAAAACGTTTTAAATCTAATTCTCAGAATTTTCATCCCTTTTTCGCCACTCCCCCCTTTTCTAAATAATAAAAACTAACTGGAAACTCTTCTCTGATACGGGTTCTTAAGTTCCCTCTCAATTTTCCATTCACACTCCTCCCGCGTCATACCAATCTCTTCTTCACTTCTATACGACATTTTCTCATTAAAAACACGTCTGAAATTCTATATTTTTTGAATATCATCCCCCTCCCCCCTCCCATACCCAAAATCCGGTCGAAACTTCCTCAATTCCCGCCTAAAAGCACCGTAATGTAGTTTCGAAGTCATCGATGGAACAAGACGCGAAAACGATTTTTGAAGACACGAAGAAAGACACATTGAATCCATAATCATTAACTCGTGAAGCTGAAAATTTTCAAAATTTCGAAAAAATGGTTCAAAAAATCAATAATACTTCAATTTCTGTATATTTATCAGCCAATCCAAATTGAAACGCATATCCTAACTTTGCATCCGTTCGTTTAAACCAAAATAAATGATTCTCATCGCCGAAAAGCTTCCCATCAAAACCCAAACTTTCCCTACTCCTCACAATTGAAAGTGCTTCCATCTTACACCTTCCATAACTCCGAAATCCCTTTGGTTGTCGTTTCTATAATCCAATTTCATTATTTTGGTTCTCCTCAAGTCTAATCCTTTACCATAACCAACGGCGGATCCAGTCCTTTTACAGTTTTCATCCCATTTGACAAAGTAAAGTCCTAAAATTAAACATTTTCAAATAAAAATCGATTTTTATTTGAAAACCATATAAATATGAGTTCCTTCATCGCCATCTGTGAAAAACGCATGAAGTGGGCTACAGAAAATCCGCATCGTATTCCTTTCATCTTTGAAATCTGGAAAAAAACTGTTTTTTCCGAATAAATCTAAAATTTCGCGAGTTATCACTACTAATTAATTGAAAATGCGCTCTACTGAAAATACCGTATTCCTTAAAGGGACATAACAATTCTCAAATTCAATAAAATTCCATTTTTCACTAATAAAAGTTTATTGAAAAATTTTAATTATTGTTTTTAAAAGCAAAAAATTGAAAAAAACTCTTTTTCCATATTTTCATTGTGTTTTTGACAAAGAACCCATTTAGAAAATGAGAAAAAATGTTATGTCCCTTTAAAATACTGTAGAATTTCTATAGAAATTGAGAAATTTTCGAATTTTTAGACAATTAATAAAAAATCCCATTTTTTTGCTAAATAATAAATGTCGAAATTACGAAAAATTTGGTAAGAATTTTTGATAATTTATTATTGTTTGTCAATAGCCAAAAAATCAATAAATCGATAATTTTTCAAAATTTAGCTTGAAAAATGAGACTTTTATTCATTTTTTTCCATTTTTCAATAATTTTCAATAGTTTAACAATTAATTAATAATTTAATATCTAACATTTTTATTTTAAATATTAAAAATGCTTAGAACATTTGCAAAAATGCAATTTTTTCGAAAAATCAATAAAAATTTAATTTTGCAGAAAATTTCATTACATTTTGATTTCTCTCTTTTTAAAAAAATCATTGTCGCAGTTTCTTGAAGGAAAAGTTTTTAAAAATCTCGAATTTTTGAGAAAATCCCGAATTTTCAGAAAATTTTTTAAAATCCCAATTTTTCGCTAAAAAACACCGAAATTCCAGAATTTTTTCTATTTCTCACCAAAATTTAAATAATCAATAATTCGATAAACTTAAAATTATTGAAAAAATATAAGCATTTTAAGAAAAAAGACCTGATTATCAAATTATTGATTTTTCCCTTGAATTTTGATATTTGTTTGCAAAAAATGGGATTTTTCTCAAATTTTCAGAAAATTCGAGATTTTTTCAAAAATTTCGATTTTTTGATGACCTTTGTTTCAAAAAAACACGAAAATTATATTTAAAACATAAGATAAATCACAATTTAATGAAATTTTCAGAAAAATTGGGTTTCAGTTAATTTTCTGGAATTTTTTCAAACATCTCAAAAATTTATAAGACAAAATAAAAACGAACAAATCAAAATTTATTAATTTTTCGAAAAAATTGCATTTTTATTGATTTTTCAGCTAATCCCTTCAAATCTTAAAAATCAATATCCTCTCAACACAAAAACAGGCCACCAACCTACAAATCTCACATTCTTCTTCACCACCACTCTTCTGTCCGCCGGTTCCACATTTTCCGGCTCCGTTTTTATTCCCAAATGATGTCTCTTGTCAACCTTCATCTCTTCTCGAAATTCCGGCTCTGGCGGTTCTTGTTTGATCATTATCTGAACTGCGGGAATCGGCTGAACTGGCTGAGGTTCCGGAATAACTTTTCTTTCATATGTAACTGTAACTTCCGCTTCAATGGCTTTCTGAAATTATTTAAGTTTATTGAAACTCTACAAGCTAAGAAGAAGTAATACCATAAAATCAAATTCTTCATCGTCATCATCATCATCCTCTGAATCCCCGGCTTCTACTCCCTGATCCACCTGATTATCCGATTCCGACGTCACCGCAGACGCTCCAGGTCTTGAAGATCCCTAAAAATTTTAATTTTTTAAAAATATCCACAAAAACAAGCCTCCGTACCTCCGACACAAAAAGATGCTTCGTCCCTTCCAACAATGCTTGATAAGCGTCATCCGATAAACGATCCTGTACTCTAACCGGACTCGTGTCACGGGTTCGAGTCGGGTCCGACATTTCCATTGAAGCATTCTGAAAATTAGTTTATTTGAAAAAAGTGACACCTTGCCTTTAAGATAATAAAATATTCAAAAAATCAGAATTCTGTCTATAATTTAAAATTTAATTCACCTTTAAAAACCGAATTTCTGAAATTATTGTAAAAAATCTTAATATAAGTTGAATAACTCATCTGAAAATTCAAAACAATGTCTTTCAGTCGTGATTTACAAAAATTCGAAATAAATCCAAGATTTTTAAATATAACATCTCAAAACTCTGAATTTCTTGAATTCTCAATTAAATTCAACGGAAAACTGCAAAAATTCTGAAATTTTTCGATTTTTTTCGAAAACGATGTATCAAAAAACCTAATATTTAAGATTTCAACAGTTTTCGATAAAATATACATTTTTCTGAATTTAAATGAGAAACCTGTCCAAAAAATCAGCTTCCTTTGAATTTTCGATATTTTTTGGGAATTTTAGGCCTAAATAAAATGAAATTCTTTTTTTTTTCAAATTCTAAAAGCTTTTTAAAATGCGTAAATTAACTTATTGGCCGAAATAAGCGTTTATAAGATATTCAAGGAGATATTGTCGGTTTGAAAGAGAAAATATTCAAAATTGCGATGTTGCAAGTGCGCTCTAATGCAAATTGATGAAATTCGAGCGGTTTCTCAAGTTTTTTGGATAAAATATGATTTTTTCGAAAAATGAAATTGTTTAAGATATTTTAAAGTGCCGAATAAACATTCAGAAATGTCCAAAACTTTCGAAAAATGATAAAATTGAAAAAAACGCGCACAAATTGTAGAATTGGACCATCTGGCTCATTACAATGACAAATTAGTTCTTTTTGAAGATTTTGATTGAAATTTAATTTTTTTTAAAGTTCAAGCAATTTCAAAACCAATTCGTTTTTTCCCGCCAAATTTTCAGAAAATGGAAAAAATGTATTTTTCTAAAAAAAAAAAGAAGGTAAAACTCAAATCACGATAAATATAGTAAAAGATTTGCAATTATTCCACAAAAATGTACAAATAAAAAATAAAATGTACAAATTGAAATTTCGAAAAAGTTGAAATTAATTTAAATATTGATTTTTGAATTAAAAATTAATATTTTTCTAACATTTTTTAAAGGAGGACTGTACAGAACTTACAAATGCGTCTAGGATGAAAATAGACGTCGTTCTCATTCCAAATCTGTTTTTAAAATTTTCTAAAACCAACTAGAAGCAGAGAAAATGAGCTTCGAAAAAATGACCTAGAAAAATTGGCGAAATCTAGTCCGCGGGCATTATTACGTGAAGAATGCAGAAAAATGCAAAAAAAATATTTTAAAACGGACTAATTCAAGCATTTTCCATAAATATTGATCAGTATAACAAGTAAAAAAAGAGCATAGGAAAAAGTTCGGCCAGGTGGACACTTTTTCTAGGCCATTGTTTTGAAGCTAATTTTCTCGGCTTCTAGGTGGTTTCAGAAAATTTTAAAAACATATTTGGAATGAGAATGAAGTCTATTTTCATTTAAGGCACATTTATTATCTCCATAAAGTCCTCCTTTAAAAAACACTTTTTTCCTTACCACAATTTCATCAACATATTCATCCAATCCATTTCCCTCCAAATGCATTTCGTCACTCAATTGACTTTTCATTATTTCTGCACACAATTCATCAACCTCTTCATCATGTCTTCAAAATTAATCAAATTTCCAAAAAAAAAAATTCTAAATACTTATTCTCTTGCATAAACAAGTCCGAAATATTCCGAAAACGATGCTCCGTCTGTTTCATAAATTCCTCATGTGCTTTGAAATAAGCCTTCTCGAAAATATCAGCATTTTCATTCTGCTCTTCTCTCGATATCTGTCCCATCTTTGTTACCCTAACAATTGAGATCAGATACGTTCTCCAACACGACTTGATAAACTCATGAAGCTCTAGATTCGCATCCTGATCGCCTGTTCCAAAAAGTTTTGTATAACGTTCGCACAGGAACTTTTTCAACGTTGGAATATCTGGAAAATCAATATTTTCAGACTCGTCTTTGTTGCATTCAACACCTTCAATATTCTGAAGTTCCTCCTGAAACTCGCAATTTTCGCCAACAATAAGCCACTGAACATCTTCTGTCACTTCTTCATATTTCCTTCTAGTTTCATCATCTCCAATCAATACTACACTATCTGCTATTGATTTGACGAGTGGGACAACGGTATACTCTGAAAAAAAGAGAATTTGTCTACATTCTAAAAAAATGGTTCTTAGAAACCAAGATTTAGCCCAAAATCCATAAGTGAATTTAAATGGCACCTTTCCTTTAAACTTTTTGCAAAACGTTAGTTAACTTTTTTATTAGTTCGGTATTTCTCTGAGAATATAACGTTGGCCTCATTTTCAGCCTAATTTAGAAATTTCAGAAGAATCTCTCAACATAAAAAAAAACATGCCCAAATCAAGTCAAAATTATTTCAATGTCCATCCCAAGAATTTACATTTTTAATCAAAATTCTTGCCGAAGCAAAAAATGATTTCATGGACAAACAAATGATCGCACGTCACGTTTTTTTAAAACCAAATTTTTGTATGAATTTTCTATTTTCATCTACTGGATTTTAAGATATTGTTGATAAATAAATGAAAAAAAATCCAAACTAAAAATTCGAAAATGGCGAAAAAAATTCCAAAAAAAAACAATAAAACTGTAGATGTCCCTAATGACCGAAGAAACGCTTTTTGGTTTTCTAGGCCGTTTGTCTTTTCTCGGCCGTCTGATTTTTATTTGAAAATTTATTTGTTTTTCTTTTCTTTTTTTTCCAGACAAAATTATGCATAAAAGACTATTTTAAAAAAAAATAGAAGTTTCAAAAAAAAAATCAGACGGCCTAGAAAATCAAAAACCGTTTCTTCGGCCATTAGGACAATCTACGGTATTACGGTTTATTTGTTGGATTTTTTGTTCTTTATTTATAAACAATCATTTTTTAGACTATTTATTTCGTCCCCGTAACCCCCCTTTAAGACTTATTTCGAACAATTTTGATTGCTCAACATTTCTAAACAGCGATTCCTTGAAAACCACCATATTGGCTCGCTATTTTTTAAAAGCGGAATCAACAAAGCGCTCCACTGAAATGTGTTGGAAAATTGTTTTTAAAAAATAAAATTTTTCGTGAATTTTTTGCTTTTACGTCAGTTTTTTGCCTCGAAAAATGACGATGTGTGTTTTTAAGTTTTTTTTTCCGCCACCACCATTTTAAATTTCAGACTTTGGCGCTTTGCTGTAAATAAATTATTTTTGTCGGGGACTGGATCCCAAATCCTCGATTATATGAAAGAGAGTGCAGTTAAGGTAAAAAAAATAAGTTAATCCCTATGCTTATCTTATGGTCAAGCTGAATTTTCTTCACCGCTCATATTCGCCTGCTCCACTGATAACATCGAAGGCTTCGCGACCGCAACGCGTGAGAGCAACCGAGAAATTTAAATTTGTGCGCGTTGCGGTCGCGTCGCCTTCAACGTCTGGCCTTTTCTTCTCATCAAAACCTCACTTCTCCTTTTCACCATCCCATATTCCTCCTCGTTCCTCCTTCTTTCCTCCTCCTCCTTCGCTTTCGCCGCTTCCCTTCTTCTCTTCATTTCCGCCTCCCTTCTCAACTCAATCTGCTTCTGCTTTTCCTCCTCATCTGACGACGATTCATCCTGCCCATCATCTTCCCAAAACATCTTCTTATCCTTTGTTTGTTGTAAACCCTCTGCAATCATATTTTTCCAGGTTATTTCTGTTCAAAATACTTATAAATTTGTAAATAAAACAATCGGGTATCATAAAACAGAAAAACAAAACAACATTCATTAATAACAACTAAAAACACTCAAATTTTCTCCGCAAAAATGATATAATTCCCTTGTTCCTTCTCAACCCCTATCAATCGGCAATTTCCAACAGATTCGATCAATTTCTCAGCTTCTCCCTCTCGGAAAACATGATAATATCTAAAAATCAAGGTTTTTAAATAGTTTTAAAATTTAAAAACCTCAAAAACGTCTCCTTTTGATCCTTTTGATCAATAATCCACGGAACCAACACATCCTGCTGTTCAAACTCCTTTCCATCATGCACCTTTAATCGCTGTTCATTTAACAACTTCCCATTTTTCTTCTCCTTTTCAATCTCATCTTTATTCCCCCTCATTTTCGCATATT
The DNA here is from genome assembly GCA_964036255.1 of Caenorhabditis virilis. Classification (NCBI taxonomy): domain Eukaryota; kingdom Metazoa; phylum Nematoda; class Chromadorea; order Rhabditida; family Rhabditidae; genus Caenorhabditis; species Caenorhabditis virilis. The sequence goes on along the minus strand of OZ038417.1, from coordinate 3,880,793 downwards.
CTGAATCCGATTGATCCATCGACCATACTGTTACACAAATTTTCCCGCCCGGTTTCACCACCTTCAAAATTTTCAGCATTATTTCAAAAAAGACACCCCCCAAATCGCATTTCCCACCCTTATCAATTCCTCAATCATTTTTCTCCTCCTCTCAAAACTTGCAATATGATGAAGAACCGCAATCGATATCACCGCTTCTCCCGAATCATCCCTAAAAGGGAGTGCTAGTGCATCACTTCGAACAACATGACAATCCTTCTTTAGTGCAATTTCACACAATCCCATACACATGTCACAACCAATCTGAAAATAATGGACTTATTCTGAAATTTTTGAAAAAAACGACCTTGCTCAATCCATCCTTTGGAATCAAATATTTGCCATTTCCACAACCGACGTCGTACATGACGCTCCCTCTTGGAATTTCATCAATAAATCTGAAATTTAATTTTCCATAGGGAATAGAACGTATTTGATCAGGCACGGGAGTTTCAAAAAAGATTGAATACTATTTCCAACAGTTTTACAATTAATCAATAATTAAATTTTCAAAAAAAGCTATTTTTTCGAAAAATCCATAAAATGCAATTTTTTTAGAAAAATAAGTAAAAATGCCATTTTTCCGAAAAAATCAATAAAAAGTCAATTTTTTCGAAAAAATCAATAAAAGTTCAATTTTTTCGCAAAAAATCAATAAAAATTCAATGTTTCGAAAAATCAATAAAAATTCAATTTTTCGAAAAAATCAATAAAATTTCAATTTTTTCGAAAAATCAATAATGGACCTATTCAGTTTGAAAAAAAAATACAAAAAATGTCGAGAAATTCAATGCAGAAATTGCAGAGAAATGTCGAGAAATGCAGAGAAATAGCAATTTCTCTGCATTTCTCGACATGTCTTTTTTTCGACCCAGACGGTCTTTTTGGGTCTAAATCAGATATTTTGGGCATCTAAGGGCCATTGGGACTCACTACTGAATTTTTGGTAAAATTTCCACAATCATAGACACGAAAACAAACATTTTCCATAAAATTGTTTAAAGGGACACAGATTAAATCGTTTGGGTCTTGAAGAAAACCAGTTCAAACAATGCGGAGAAATAGAAATTTCTCTGCATTTCTCGGCATTTCTCTGCAATTTCTGCATTGAATTTCTCGACATTTTTTGTATTTTTTTTTCAAACTGAATAGGTCCATAAAAATTCAATTTTTCGAAAAATCAGTAAAAATTCAATTTTTCGAAAAATCAATAAAAATACAATTTTTTCGTAAAATCAATAAAAATTCAATTTTTCGAAAAATCAATAAAAATGCATTTTTTTTCGAAAAAATCAATAAAAATACAATTTTTCGAAAAATCAATAAAAATTCAATTTTTTCGTAAAATCAATAAAAATTCAATTTTTCGAAAAATCAATAAAAATTCAATTTTTCGAAAAAATCAATAAAAATTCAATTTTTCGAAAAATCAATAAAAATGCATTTTTTTTCGAAAAAATCAATAAAAATACAATTTTTCGAAAAATCAATAAAAATTCAATTTTTTCGTAAAATCAATAAAAATTCAATTTTTCGAAAAATCAATAAAAATTCAATTTTTCGAAAAATCAATAAAAATGCATTTTTTTTTCGAAAAAATCAATAAAAATTAATTTTTTTTTCGAAAAATCTAAAATTTCAGTAAAATTTTAATTTATCGCCTTTTTTAAAATAATATTTTCGTGTTTCTTGAAGAAAACGTTCCAAAAAATCTAAATTTTTGAGAAAATCCCTAATTTTCAGAAATTTTTTTTAAATCCCGAATTTTTCGCTAAAAAATCTCGAAATTCCTGAATTTTTTCTATTTCTCACCAAAATTTAAATAAATCAATAATTTGATAAACTTAAAATTATTAACAAAAATAGAAAAAAACATTAAAATTTTAAGAAAGTAAAAATTATTATCGAATTATTGATTTTTCCGTTCAATTTTGATATTTTTTTCACAAAAAAATGGGTATTTCTATCAATTTTCTCAAAAATTTAGATTTTTCAGAATATATGCTTCAAAAAACATGAAAATCATTTTTAAAAAAAAGGTAAAACAAAAGTTAATGAAATTTTCGGAAAATGTTGAGGTTTTTTTTGAATTCTTAAATTTGAATTATTTCTTTTATTGATTTTTCACACTTTTAAATTCAAAATCTTTAAAAAATAGAGATTTTGGATCAAGAAATTTTAAAACGCACATTTCAAAAAACCAACATTTCCCTCCAATTTCTGATAAATTCTTAAAGGAACATGCGGGATCTTGACGAGACCCGTGTTTTTCACCTCTTCAGTAGATTTTATTACTTTTTTCGAAATTCTAATTTAGGAAGAAAAATTGAAGTTTTGCCAAAAAGCTTACCGATTTTGAATCAAAAATTAAAATACCGTAGTCTCGGCAAGATACCATAAGTCCAACTCACTTCTTTACCGCTCTCCAACTCGAATGTCTCGTCTCGTCGAAATGCGTCGCAATATTCTCATAAACATCCGACACATACGAATTCTCCAGCTTCTGCGCGAGCTTCTCATCATCCGGCACACTCATCTCTCCCTTCCGATCCCAATCACAAAACTCTTTCCATTCACATTCACACGGCTGTTTTCGAATCTTCCGAAGTGTTAATGAAATTCTCGTTTGTCGTGGCAAGACCCGATTCGTTCGCGGATCCACGTCATATTTTCGATTGACGATTCTAAGAATTCCTCCTATTTTACACAATTATGACCCAGAATAAGTTTACCCATGTTTCCATCGATATCTCGATTCTCCTTTAATTAAACACAGTGATCGTTTCTTGAGCAGCACTGGTGCTAGTCTTGCCGAATTCGCGCCATCTTTGAATTCCATAACAACATCGGAGAGCAGGCTGAAATTCAAAAAAGGATACCGGAATTATGTGGTTTTTTTTTGGAAAAAATTCAATAACGTCATTTTTCCAACAAAAAAAAGCACCGTTTATACATTCACAGTGTTCTAATAACTTTCTAACTCTCGAGTTTTTGTTATAATACAGTTTTGAAACGTATTTTCGATTCAAATCGGTTTTTGGCGAAAATTCAAATATTTATCCCACTTTTCTCTAAAAATTTGCAGTTTGTTCCCTATTTCAAAAAAATTAAAGTGTTACATGCGTATTCCTTCCATTTCCAGCCATTTTTAACTGATTAGAGTGTTTTTTCCATCACTTTTATGTTTTTTTCAGTTTCCGGGCATAAAAACATTAGAAAAGTCAAGAATTACATAGTAAGATGTTTATTAGTCCATTTACTGTTAAAAATAGGGTGAATCTTTTCATTTTTTGATAGAATTCGTTAATTATACGCTTCTCGATGAATTTTTTTTCTTTATAATTTGGTGCATTTGCGCGTAACTGTGTGCATTAGAACCGTGTTTGCAGATTTTTTTGACAAATTGTTCGTTTTTCTAGAGCCTAAAAGATTTAAAACCATGCGATATTTGAAAAAAAAAAGATGTATTAATACAGTAGAGCGTACTTGCTTCATTATCAATCGTTTGGTGAATGGTTTTCGCGAACTTTTAGGCTCATTATCAATGTTTACTGTATTTCCTTTAGATTTCTAAATCTCTAATTTCATAACTCATCCAAATGTCTAAATTCTTTCAAAAACCGTTATTAGAAAATAAAATACGAAATGTTGCAAACGCGCTCTGTCTTACACTCATTTTTCCAATTCTATTCAATTTGAACAAAAATTCGAAAAATACCAAGAAATTGCAATTTCTCGGTATAAAAACAAATTTTTTCCATAAAATTGTTTAAAAGGACACGTATTTAATCGTTTGGCTCTTGAAGAAAACTACAGTTCAAAGAAACCGAGAAATTGCAATTTCTGCATTGAAATTTTCTCGGTATTTTTTGAATTAATTTTTTCAAACTGAATAGGTTCATTAAAGCGCACTTGCTTCTTTGACTACGAAGAACTGGAGAAATTAGAGAGACGCAGATAGATAGTGAAGCAAGCGCGCTCTAATAAAATTTCAGCTAATTTTAATTTAATCAAATTGCATTTTCATCAAATTGTTTTTTCAGCAACTTTGGAGGATATGCCTATCCTCCAATTTCTCGGGCTCTTTATTAATTTTTAGAGCTCATCCAAATTTCTAATTTCTTTCAAAAACCGTTTTTAGCAAAGAAAATACTAAATGTTGCAAACGCGCTCTGCCGTACACTCTTTTTTCCAAAATTGATTTTCTCAAAAATCTCATGCTTTTAAATTCTTTCAGCCTATTCTCGTCTACATATCCCATCCTTGTTCTCAAAAATTACCTCAAAGATACAATCGGATCCTCAAACGCCGAATGCGTATCATAATGCGAGGGAATACCTTGTCCTGGCTCGTATACATTCGCTGTTACCTGTACAAATATGCTTTTAATTCAAAATCAGTAAATAATCCCTAAATCCCAACCTGATCAGGTCTTTCCTTCATATACCCCTCATTTATCAACCTATCAACAATTTTCTCAATAATTCCCGAAATCGGCTCGGCCAATTTCCAATCAGCCGCCGAATTGGTACTATAATCAAATTCGTGAGCAAAATGAACAACTGCTCGATGTTTCAGCGTTTTTACTGCAAAATTTTGACATATAGTGTTTTTTTCAAATATTTCTTCTTCTAAAAAACCAACCATTCGGATGTTTGGTCAAAAAATCCACCAATTCCGCTTCGAGCTCTTCCGAAATGTATTCATCAACAATTTCTAGGTCCGATGGTCGAAAATTCTCGCATTTCTTCGCTTCTGGCACTTAAAACGAATTATTTCCAAGTTTTTCTATTGAAAAAGCTCACGTTTATCAACAAACGAGATAACAAACGGTTGATGTGACGTTTTTAAAGACGCATGTACCAAACCATTCAATTCATCTCTTACTCTAATTGAAGCTTCGATCGACGAGCATTGAACAAATGAATATGATCTGAAAATTCGAATTTTTTGAGAAAATTAAAATAAAACCAAAAAATGTGCACCTTTTATTAGGAAAAACCACAAATTCACATCCAGGGTCAATCGGCAGAAAAATCTCCTCGAGTTCTTCCAAGGACACTCCACAAAGAACACTGCTATTGCTGACAAGTAGGAACTGAAATATTTCGAAAATAAACATAAAATTCTTTTAATGGCCTAGAAAACCAAATTTTCATTTAATGGCCTAGAAAACAAAATTTTCATTTAATGGCCTAGAAAACCAAATTTTCATTTAATGGCCTAGAAAACCAAATTTTCTTTTAAAGGCCTAGAAAACAAAATTTTCATTTAATGGCCTAGAAAACCAAATTTTCTTTTAAAGGCCTAGAAAACAAAATTTTCATTTAATGGCCTAGAAAACAAACTTTTCATTTAATGGCCTAGAAAACCAAATTTTCATTTAATGGCCTAGAAAACAAAATTTTCATTTAATGGCCTAGAAAACCAAATTTTCTTTTAAAGGCCTAGAAAACAAAATTTTCATTTAATGGCCTAGAAAACCAAATTTTCGTTTAATGGCCTAGAAAACCAAATTTTCATTTAATGGCCTAGAAAACCAAAATTGTTTTTCATGACCTAGAAAACCAAATTTTCTATATATTCTCCAATAAAACCCCTACCTCTGTCGGCTCGCGAACCACTTGAATATCCGGATCATGCCTCTTCAATTGTTCCACACTTTTATGCGCCTTTTTCGCCAATTTCCCACCTTCAAACCTCGAACCTGTCGGTTTTGCCTTTTCCTCATTGAAATCTTCAAAAAAAAAGAACGAAATCTGATGAGGAGACCCAAAGAATCAGTTATCTCTCAAACTTACACATTATTCCTAGTTGTTCCCAGGTGATTAGAGCCCCTAGCCTCTGAATTTTGTATCAATTTTCCTATTGAAACATTTTTTTAGAAAAAAAAATATGAAAATGGAAGGAAAATGCCATTTGAAAAGAAAAATCACGTAAATCCAATTCTGGCATTTATTTTTTTCTAATATAAACCTAAAATGTGAACAACAATAACAACAAACAAACGTGAACATGAAAAAAGAAGACCCGCTAATTAAAAGTCTAACAAAAAAACAAAAAAAACCAACAATTGTAAATATTTCAAAAAAATCCAACAATTGTGAATATTTCAAAAAATCAATAATTTTGAATTTTTCAAGAAAAAATCACTAATTGTGAATTTTTAGGAAAAAAAAACCAACAATTGTGAATATTTCAAAAAAATCAATAATTGTGAATTTTACGGAAAAATCACTAATTTTGAATTTTTCGAAAAAACCAACAATTGTGAATTATTCAAAAAAGATCAATAATTTTGAATTTTACGGAAAAAATCAATAATTTTGAATTTTTAGGAAAAAAATTAACAATTGTGAATATTTCAAAAAATCAATAATTGTGAATTTTACGGAAAAAATCAATAATTTTGAATTTTACGGAAAAAATCAATAATTTTGAATTTTTAGGAAAAAAATTAACAATTGTGAATATTTCAAAAAATCAATAATTGTGAATTTTACGGAAAAAATCAATAATTTTGAATTTTACGGAAAAAATCAATAATTTTGAATTTTTCGAAAAAAACAACAATTGTGAATATTTCAAAAAATCAATAATTGTGAATTTTACGGAGAAAATCAATAATTTTGAATTTTCGAAAAAATCCAACAATTGTGAATATTTCGGAAAAATCAATAATTTTGTATAGAAAATGTCTCAACAATCCTAATTCTGACTCGAAATAACAATATGCTTCTTCTTTCTCTCCCTCTTCGGCCGATGTACCTCATTATTATTCGTCCATGGACCTAATGAGTCATTCGAGTAAAAGTCCATTGGCCAGTGATCTGTCGGGATTGTGATCTGGAAAAAAATCAATAAAATCTCGTGTCTCTTTTTGGAGGATTAAATTTTTTTTAAAAACCCACCGAATCTAGAGCAACCGCCAGTTCAAATGGATAAAGCAACGGTTTCGGAAATTGTGTTCCCCAATCAATCGATAATCGAGGACATGCAACTTGTACCCAACCGAAAAATGTTTTTAAGAATTTATTTTTATGCAGTTTTTTAAATTTTAATTTTTAAAAACGTTTCTACAATTGCCCAAATTATTTTCAGCATTTGCCTTTAATAATAGCAGTGGGATAAATTAGATTCAACATTTTTAAGAAAATCTCGAATTTTTACAAAAATTATTCCAAAAAATCCCATTTTTTGCTTTGAAAATATAGAAATTCAAGAATAAAATGTATGTATTCTTTTTTTCAACGAATTTATATATAGTACTCAAAAAATCGATAATTCGATAAATATACCTAAAAATGAAAATGAACGATTTTTCGAAAAAAATCGATAATTTGAATTTTTCAAAAAAAAAATCAATAATTTCGAATTTTTCAAAAAAATCACTAACTTTGATAGACAATTCTATTAAAAAATTTCACAAGTAGCTTCTCAGACAATGGGGGAACTGCTTTTTTATCAGTTTTCGACTAGTCGGCTAACTAGTAATGAACTAGTCGGAAAACTGACAAAAAATCAGTCGAAACGGCACGAAAAACTGCTTTTTTGGCAGTTTCGACTGCTTTTTTTTCAGTTGAATTTCGAACTCATAAAAAAAGCAGTTTTTCGTGCCGTTTCGACTGATTTTTTGTCAGTTTTCCGACTAGTCCATTACTAGTTAGCCGACTAGTCGAAAACTGATAAAAAAGCAGTTCCCCCATTGTCTGAGTTGGTGGTGTAGTGGTTATGCCTTTTGTGTGCTGTGCGCAAGGCCATGGGTTCGATCCGGTAGGGGTACATTTTATAAAAAGTGCGTACTACCGTAGCATTTTAGTTTAGACGCGCAAAAGTTGTTCTGACTTTACGAAAAAGTCATAATGATAAAATTCTCCTCTGTCTTAAAATTACATTTTTTGAGAGTCACAGTAGTAATTCCGAAACTACCATGATATGGAACGTACAACACGAGAGCATTACAAAAAAAATCGCAATTTAATAAAATAACATTTCCGAAACGTAAAATTCCCAATTTCTCACCAATCAACTTCCTTAAATAATGCCAATTTCTCCGGAAAAATCTCCGACAACAAAACCCTCACAAATTTCTTATTTTTCGCTTTCAATCGCTCTTCCAAGTCCTGAAATTTGCAACAAAAAATGAAAACATTCCAATTTCAACAAAAAACCTCAATAATTTTAACATTCCCCTGTCTTCCAAGTGTTCCTTGAATCAATCCAAACGTTTGGCATTTTTTCGCAATTTCAATGGCTCCTAAATAATTCCAAAATATAAAAAATTTGGCCAAAAAACCAACCCGTCCGATTTTTTCGCATCAAATCGTGATCATATTTTTCTCTTGTCAATTTTCGAGAATATGGATCGTATTGGAAAGCGTCAATTTTCGGATTATGTAGCATGATGGACTCCAAGTGAAACCGGCCATCACCAAGGTAACTGAAATTGCTTTTCAAAATCTATTTTTAAAAAATCCTCATGCTTATTTAATTTTTTTCAAAATATTCATATAATTTCGAATTTCTGAAAATTTTGGGTCAAATTTCAAATTTTTATCGAATTTTAGTCTGGAAAACGGGTAATCCAGAGAAATCCAAGTCTGGATTCCAGACTGCTTTAAAAAAAACAAGGTTCATTCAGATTGTTGAAAAATCAATTAAAATGGATGAAAATAAGTCGAAAAAGATCCAAAATTTATTGAAAATTCGAAATTCCACAGAATCCTTCATTTTTATTGAATTTTCTCTGAAATACAGGTATTCCAGAATGTTTTTTTGGTAATTTTTAATTTAGTTGTTTCATTTTTTAAAACTTCTGAAAATAAAACGAATAAGAAACACTTTAATGCCTTGTTTTCCTTAAAACCCATAATGTTAAGTCTTAAAATGTTAAATTATCCCCTTTTATCCCATTTTTTAAAAAATTTCCTAAAAATTCTTTTAAAAAACTGATTTCACGAATTTCAGCTTATTTGGAAAATTTGAAATTTCGTATTTTTTCTAAATTTTCAAGTAGCCTTCAAAAAAAATCAACATTTCTATTTTCGCAGTTTTCTAATCTGAAATTTTGAAAAACAAATAAATTCGAATATCAGAAAATTATAGAAAATCAAAAATTTCAGATTTTCCATAATTTACCGATTTTTCAAAATTTCAGAAAACCAGGAAACTTAAAAAAAAAATACTGGAAATGTTGATTTTTGTAATGGCTACTTGAAAATTCTGAAAAAAACCCGAAATTTTAGGAAAAAATACAAATAATTTAAAATATTCCAAAATAAAGTTATGGAATTGAGCTGAAATTCTTGAAATGAGTTTTTTTAAAAGAATTCGAAGGAATTTTTTTAAAAAATGGGATAAAAGGGGATAATTTAACATTTTAAGACTTAGAATTGTGGGTTTTAAGGAAAAAAATGCATTAAAGTGTTTATGCTTCGTTATTTTTCAGAAACCAAAAAAATGAAACAATTAAATTAAAAATTATCAAAAAAACAATCTGGAATACCTGTATTTCAGAGAAAATTCAATAAAATTAACGAATTCATTAGAATCAACAAATTTTGGATCTTTTTCGAATTATTTTTATCCATTTTAATTTCCAGCAATTCGAATGAACCTGTTTGTCTCAAAATTTCAATTTTCTCCCCAAAAGAACCAATTCCCTCACATAATCGCATCAATTCTCGACTCATCCAACTTCGGTGCAGTGCATCCCAAAATCTCGCCCGGTGAAAGCGGCTTACATTGTGGAATCTCAACCATTATCCCACTTGTTTCATCATTAAATGTGGTTTTCACAGTTTGCAGTGATGGGATAAACTGAACCGTCGACACTAAAGCCAGCCTTTTTCCTTCAAAATTCTCGCGTACACTATCAATAAAATGCGACAAATTGATATCAATATTAACAAAAACGTAAAGCATCGCAATTCCATCCGTATTCTGAATTGGTACGAGACAACTGTGTCCATAATGGACAAGAAGATCGCAACCTGAAGGAAAACGAACTGTGACTCGAAAAACGAACATATGATCTACCCATCGACTTGGCTGTGTAATCATCAACACAACATGCACCATATGTAACATCTCCCATGATAACAGTATCACAGCCTGTGTATTTTTCAAGAATATCCGCAATTAGACATGAGTACATGATGAGACCTTCCGGGAATTGAAGAGCAACTGAAAAAAAATACATTATTCATATTTTTTGAAAAATTCATGGGAATACTTATATTTTTGAACCTTTTTTCGAAAATGTACTATTGTCAACTCAATTATTCCCGCGACGCGGCTGCCGACGCTCAACAGACTGGAAAATTTGAAAAATTCATTTTCCCGCCAATATTTCAGTGTGTTGAGTGGGAGGTCACCGCGTCGCGTGCGTGCGGAGCGGCTGTGAGGTTGAGCAGCCTTCCGAACGCAATGATCAAGAATAATTGGGAAAAAACTGAAAAAAAGCGAAAAAATTAAATTCTGAAAATTGGAATAAACTTCAGAAATCATTGCTTTAATTTTTCGATGCTGTCGATATTTGAGGAGCCCTCTATATTTTGTGTTTTTCCTAAAATTTCGTTTTTTCAGAATTTTCAAGTAGCCTTCCCAAAAATCAACATTTCAATTTTTTTCTGTTTCTTGGTTTTTTTTTTTGAAACATCAATAAATAATCGAATATCTGAAAATTTTTGAATTTTTAGTGATTTATAAAAGTTTAAGCTATAATTTTCTGAAATTCAAATTTATTTGTTTCTCAACTTTTAAATAACAACTTTCAAAATCCAAGAAACTGAAACATATATAGAAATTTTGATTTTTTTTGAAGGCTACCTGAAAATTCAAAAAAACAACGAAATTTTAAGAAAAATACAAAATATATAGGGCTTCTCAAATATCGACATCATCGAAAAATTAATGCAAGGATTTCTGAAGTTTATTCAAATTTTCAGAATTTAATTTTTTCGCAATTTTTCCAGTTTCTGCATATTTTCTTCCCATTAGGGGTTTTTCCCATTTCCAATTTCTTATCCTCCCCTTCTAAATAATAAAAAATCTGATTTTAATTCAATAAATTCGAAATAATGAATGCTCAATACAATTTTTTTTTCAAATTTCTTTTCTTCCTAAAGTTTTGAAGATTCGGACCAAATTTCTAATTTTTAATTCATTTTTTATATTGTCAACTCAATTATTCTTTATCATTGCGCTCGGAAGGTTGCTCGACCTCATAGCCGCTCCGCACGTACGCGACGCGTTGACCTCCCACTCAACACACTGAAATATTGGCGGGAAAATGAATTTTTCAAATTTTCCAGTGTGTTGAGTGTCGACAGCCGCGTCGCGTGCGTGAGGACTGTGAGGTTGATCAGCCTTCCGAACGCAATGATCAAGAATAATTGAGTTGACAATATTATAGGCGACTGATTTTTCAGAAAAAAACATTTCATCCATATTTTTTGACGTTTTTGGCTGAAAATTCTAAAAAAAAACAAAATAACAGCAATTTTTTAAAAATTTCATGCAAAACATGAAATCTTACAAACAGCGACCTGAAAAATTTTGTTACAGTCCACGTGGCCTTGAAAACCAAGTTCCGGAACTAACTTTCTTCGGCCCAGAAAACAACACTTCCACATTTTTCCCTTTTTCCGCTATTTTTGCTCAAAAAATGTTTTCTCGGTATTTACCATTCGATAGAAAATTAAATGCTCTTTCCCTCTAGATGCATTCTTTCATTCCCTTTTTTTTTTAAATTGGATTGAAATCGAAAAAACCAACAAAAAAAATCAATATTTCGCAAAATACGCCATTTATCGATTTTTTCCCCAAAAACCCACCATATTTACTCTCCGTCGATCGAATTTTCCAAATCGTCTTCGGCACCTCAAACGAATAATTCGACGGCAACTTAAAAACCCAATAACTTATTTTCCAACATTTTTTTCCAGAAAAACTCACAATTTTCAAATCCTCCTTCAAATTCAAATCCTGCGATATTTCCTCAATCGCTGTCGATATTTGAGCAGCCCTTGTTACCACCATCTGACCGCCCAATTATTTATTTTTTTTTCCAAAACTCTCCATTTTTAATTTTCAGATAAATTTCGCCTAGAAAACGGGTTTCTATCTCAACTTAAAAGAAACAGTTCAATTTCACAAATTTAGAGAATAAATATCAATAAGAAAATATTAAATTAAAAAATTGGACAAAGAGTAAGAGCACGAGATCCATTTCCACAAACTTTTCAAAATGGAACATTTTTTCGAATTAAACAAGAAAAAACGGAATTGAAAATAGAAAATATACAATGAAGAGAAAAAAACAGTTTCTTGAGAAAAATTATATGATCTATTTAAATATCCGATTTCCAGATTCGAATAGTGGTGTCTGGTTCGAGAGCTCCAGATGCTATGAGATTTTCAGATGGATGACAATCGGTCGCCAAGACGGGTTCTGGAAAAAATAATAAAAAATGAAAATTTACGATTTTAATTGTAAAAATCGCGAAAAATACTAAAAAATTTGGTTTTTCAATTGCTAAATAGAATTTTTCGCATTTTTCTCAGAATTTTTGCAAACGGGTCTTAAAACCTTCAATAAATTGCATTACTTGATTAAAAATTGAGAAAAGAAACAAAAATTTCAATATTTTTCAGAAAAATCTGAATTTTCAACAATTTCTTTAAATTTTCAGAAAAATATTGATTTTTGACTCAAATTTACAGATTTTTATTATTTTTTCAGAAAATTGAAATGTTTTCAAATTTTCTGAGCATAACACATTTTTAAATGAAATAATCTCAAAACAGAAAGGATTTTAATTATATTCTAATAAGAAAATACAGAAAATTTCCAAAAATATATTTTTTCAGACCTTTTTTCGTTTAAAATTCACAAATTTCTAGAAAAATCAAATTTTATAACATTTTCAGCTTAGATTCTTTGAGAAATGATTCCATTACAGAGGATTCTTTAATAAAAATGGATCGAAGCTGAATTTTTCTCCGAAAAGGCAGAAATAGTCCAAAAAAATGAAAAAAATTAGCAAAATGTTATTTTTTCGGCCTTAGGAGGCCACTATGGCCCTAATTTTAACTTTATTTTGCCAAAAAAAACGCCAGAACCTGGTCCAAATGACCTTTTTGGGCTTTTCAGGCATTATTTTCATTTTTTCGCTCTAAATCGATTTTTTTGGGGTTATTTCGGGCTTTTCGGATCTCCTGGATTCATTTCGGCTCATCCCTGGTCATTTTCCAAAAAAACAACAATTTTCCCATAAAATTGTTTAAAGGGACACGTATTTAATTAATTGGGTCTTGAAGAGATATTTTTCTTTGATAAAAACTGAATTTTGGGACATTTTCGGAACTTTTCATTCCAAAATCTTGAATTTTAGATATTTTGTCGAAAATTTTAAAATTCCTGGCTTTCAACAACAGATTTACAGAAAAATCGATTTTTTGGGATCTCAATAATTTTCAAACGACATAAAGGTCTTAAACTCACGAGTATGTCCCATCAATGTCTGTGCAACCTCCTTTGTTTGCAAATTCCAAACATAAACCTTATTATCCTCCGATCCACTGATAATCCACTGAAAAAATTCAAATTCTAAACTTTTTCAAAAATTTTCTCATACAAAACAACTTACCTTTCCACCAGTAACCGAAAAATTCGCAAAAATGCAATATTTATTATTCTCATGTCCAGTATACTGTTTCAAACATTTTCCCTTATTGAAATCCCACAATTTCAGTGTCGAATCCAAATTCGACGCCAAAATGTACTTTCCATTCGGTGAGAATTTGACAAAAGCAACCGGCGGATTTTCATCATCGACAAGGGTTTTGATACATTGTCCGCTTGCGGTGTCCCAGATTCGGACGAGACCGTCGTAGGAGCCGGAACAGATTAAGCTTCCGTCTCTAGAAAATTTTATGGGGATTGATTTTGAAATTGGAAAAAGGTGGATAATACCTGTTGAAGGATACCGCCGACACTGGATCATTGTGTGCTGGCAGAGTTTTGATGCAGAGACCAGTTTTAACGTCCCAAACTCTTACAGATTCATCGAATGATCCTGAAAAATGAAAAAAAAAATCTTTTGAGATGCTTCAAACCCTCGAATTTTTATATTTTTCAAGGAAAATCACGTTATTTTTGCTCAATAAAACCATTTAGCTCCATAAAATCACATAAAAATTTGTTTTCCTGTATTTCGTCCCTGTTAGTTGGATTTCAGATCGTGAAACCAACAATTTTTGCAAATTTCACCGATTTTTTGAATTTTAGTGTTTTATTCCGTGAAAATTCAAATGAATAGCTTCAAACCCTGAAAATTCGCTAAACTTTCGATTGAGAACTTTCTAAAATTTCAATTTTCCCAGATTTTCTAAAAAATCTGAAAAATAGTTTCAGATTTTAAAATTTCCTTGAAAAATCGCTAAATTTTCGAAATTTCAGATAGCAACTTGAAAAAACACGGTTATCACTCAAAAATTGTAATTTAACACCTTCATGGTTTTTTTTTTCATAATAAACATTTAGGAAGTATATTTATCAGAAAATTAAGACTCACCAGAGATAACCAAAGAAGACTGTGGATTGAAATTGCAGCAAAACACGTAATTCGTATGGCCCTTCAAGGTTTTCAAGCATCTTCCCGTGATAACATCGAAAATCTTCAAAGTCTTATCATCCGACGCAGAAACGATGAATTTGCTATCAGCACTCCATGAAATATCATTTAGTCCCAATTTGTGACCCATCAACTGTTTCTCGCATCTTCCATCCTTTACATGCCAGATTCGAATGGTTTTGTCAGCCGAAGCGGAAGCCAGAAAATTGCTACATGGTGAGAATTTGAGCGCCGATACGGATTTCTTGTGTCCTTCCAATTCCATGGTCATTTGATAGTTTGGAAACTGGAGAAAATTTCGATTTTTAGTTATTTTTTAAAATTAATATTCAGTAAATACTCACTTCTCCAGTTTTCGGTGGAACTGGTGTCGATTTGGCTGGAGTTCCCTGAGCTGATGGTTTTGGTGTAGCTCCTTCGGAATTTTGAGCATCGGAATTTGGAACCTCGGTTTCATTTGCTGCGCTCATTTTTGATCTTCAAAATTTCATAAATATATGCAAAATACTTTAGAAAACAATAAGTTAAAAATTTTTTAAACAAAAATATTGGTTTTTAATAAGAAAAAACACGGTTCGAGGCAAAAATTTGAAAAAAGCAAAAACGAAAAAAAAACGCCGCCGTGTTTGCGTACATGTCGTATGATGTGTTGTTTGCGGACTTTTTCTCACCTCGATTGGAACTTTGAATGAAATTCTGAAAAAAATTGATTTTAGGACTTTTTTGTAGATAACTTTCCTAAAAGTCAAAAAATCGAAAAAGTGCCGAATACAATTTGAAGAAAAGACAATTTAGATTGTTTTAACATAGAAATTATCTGGGAGAACACGATATGTGATGCGTCATCTTCAAAGAAATTTATTTTTGTTCAATTTATGATTGAAACCATTGGAAATACCTGCGTTTACTTTTAAATTTGCACGAGATAAGTGTGAGAACACATTCAAAACATTTATTTCCAGAATTCCCCTGGCTCCCTAAGGTAATTCAGAAAACTGGAAATTGAAACGTTCACCAAGAAGTGCGTCCTTCCAAAAAAATTCCAGAAGATTCGAAACAATTCTAGAAACTTCCAAATCATTTCCAGAAGCTTCCAAAAAATTCCAGAAGCTTCTTAACATCCTTTTCCATATTTTATTTAATTTTTCTGTTCTCAATACAATCAATATGCTACAAACTACGATATAGTATGTATACTCGAGAGGTTATTGATGTTGCAATACGAGAGAGAGAGAGTGAAGTGGTCCCTGGGGCATCACACGAAGACACCGTACAACTTAAGAAGAATCTCTCAAGAGGGAGCAAGGAAGATGAGGAGAAGCTAGATAGACCTCAAAATAAAAGAGCTTCAATCAGTTATTAATTTCATTCTATTCATTTAGAAACTTTTGGGAAGTGTGTCCCTTATAAATTGTCCTCCATTTTTCTTGCATTTTTTGCACGTTTGAAACTTAAAGACAGGGCGCCAGTTTTTTTTACCCCATATGGATTTAATTGTCGACATTCTAGTATATTTTTCTGACGACAAAAACCATTTCATAGCCGCGGCCGGAAGATGAAAAAAATTATTTTTGAATTCCCGCCGTACACTCACGTACACTTTTTGGCGGGTAGCACAAAAATTTGAATTGAATTTTTCAAATTTTGTTTAAAACATCATTTTTGAATTTTTTTAAAGTGGAAAATATTTCTTTTCTGTAGAAGAACATGATTAAAGTGTCATATTAGAATGTAGCGACCAGTCTCAACAGCTGTGAAACAAATTTTATTCATACACCAGGAAAATACGAAAAATTGAAAAAAAAACTGGAAAACTCAAAAACAAACAAAAATTTCTAAAAAAAAACGATAATAACACTTTTAGAAATCTAAAATTATATGCCAAACCGATCCATTTTTCGGAAAGCTGTTTTTTTTGGGCCGGTGATGAATTGTGTTGATGAAATCTGTAAATTTCTCATTGGTTTCAAAAAATAATAACTCGAATACCTGCAAAATAATAATTTAGATGCGAAACGTTCATCTATTCTATCTGCTTTCAAAATTCTGGCAAAATTTTCATTTTTGGATGAAAATTAGGAAAATCAACGTTTTTCCCGTATTTTAAGAAGTATCCCGTTTAGTTCCTGTAAAAACAATTACTTTGACACTTATTAAAAATAATTAACGACGTTTAGCAAAAAAAAATTCTACTAAAATTCAAATTTCCGCGCACACACCTAACTGCTGTTCAGTGGAGCGCACATGAAAATCCATAAAACGCAGCAATTTAAAGTTTTGTTGCCGCAGCCACGGTTTGTAAAAAAAAACCAAGGAAAGAAAACATTTCCGCCCGACAATTGAGGATTTTTGCACAGAAATGGGCGTGGCAAGGAAAACGCAACTGTGGCACGCGATATTTTACAGTAAATAGCGTGCAGTATGAAGAGATTTTTCTCTGACCTGTGCTTGCGGACAATGCGCAACCAGCCTGTTCACGCGCGAATGACACAGGTTCATTTTTACAAGCCGTGGCAGCGGCGGAATTTTTAACTGGCACCCTGTATTTCAAACATTAGTTTTCTAGAATGCCATTACATTTAAAACTTGAAACAAAATCCTCACCTGTGCGTGGAATTTCGTTTCATCATAAATTTCCTTGGGTGCTCGCTTCGCTTGATAATGGGATAATACAACTTTGGGATTATCAAATGTCTGCATTTCTTCGGCAGTTCGAACGACATGATGGAGCAGTTAGAGGAATATGTTTTCATAGGGCAGATCATATTTTTGTTTCCGGTGGTGATGATAACATTTTAAAGGTATTTATTGGCATTATATTTTATGTTCTATATTTTTCTCCTGATCATTTGGTGTTGGCACATGATCCATTTGTTCCTGGTGTGTTACTTGCGCACTAATGGAGCTGATAGGAAAATTCTTCACTGTTTAAAATTGTTCCAGGTCTGGAACGTTGAAACCGAAGAATGCATCACTCGATTACGAGGTCACAGCGACATCATCACAACTTGTTCCTTCCATCACAAACTTCCTTGGGTCATTTCTTCGTCAAATGACGGAACAATCCGAATTTGGAATTGGCGAATGAATGAATGTATATCTACATTGATTGATCATAAAATGGCAGTTACAAGTGTGATTTGCCACCCAACTTCAAACCTTGTTTTCTCAACTTCGGCAGATGGAACTGTTCGTGTATGGGATATCTCTGTATTGGGTTCTTTTCTCACATATTTATCTCGAATAACAGAAAAAATAATTGCAGAAGAGACCTTGGTTAAAAAGAGAATCGGAAATGATCAGATAACGTCAACTGATTCATGTAAATTTATGAAAGGTACGATTTTTTTTAAAAATTCTCACGTTGGGATCAGGGTTGCCGTTTTTTTTCGGTTTTTTTTCGTTTTTCGGATTTTCGGGTGTTTTACGCCGAAAAAGTTTTATTTATTTCGGTGTTCTACCCTCACCCTCAATTTTTTTCGGTATTTCCGTCTTACGGAAAACAGATTTTTAAATTAGAATATACCAGCCGTTTGCCCCCGCTACGCGGCGGTAAACAGCTGGTGAGCTCGCTTCACGATCTCTACGTTCTAAGATGTTGGTTAGTCCTTCTGGAATTTTCTGGAAGCTTCTAGAATTTTCTAGAACATTCTGAAATTTTCTGAAAGTTTATTTATCTTTATCTTTATTCATGACACAAATTGAAATATACAGAAAAGAAGCAAAAAAAATGATGAATAAGATTGATGAAGTTACCCGCAAGAGTAACAGGGACTCATAGTTATAAAGTTATACAGCATGACGGTTAATCTTAGAAATGACTAATAGGTGGACAAAATCTTGATATGATAAAAATGAATTGATATTGTTAGTAAGTGAGTTCCACAGTGGAACATAGCAATCAAAAAATGTATTGCAGTGAGTGCCAATAAGCTTTAACATCATTGGTTTACGCTTGTTAGTGGAAAAAACGACAAATTTATTAAGATCCGGAAATGAAACCATTCCGGTAAGACATTGGTATAGAAATTTTAAACCCGTACGGGATCTTCGAAGTAAGAGAGAGTTTAGTGATAAAGTACAAAGTCTATCGGCATAAGATGAATATGAGATGTTACAACGTTGACAAATTTTCCTTGAAAAATGCCTGAGCGGGGTTTCAAGAGCTGTTGAGAGGGAAGAACTAAGGAAAGGGTCAAAAATTTCAGAGCGATATTCTAGTAAAGGCAATACGTATGATTTGAAAAGAAATACATAAAAACTGAAGTTAGTTGATTTGAAACAAAAAAACAATTGTTTAGTTTTTAATGCAGCTAGAGAAGATATTTTACGGATATGTGGATCAAATGAGAGATTAGAGTCAACTAAAACTCCAAGGTCTCGTACAACAAAGGATTGAGTAATGGGAACATTGTTGATAACATAAGTAAAAATATTGGAAGAAGATTTTCCTATTCGGATAAAGTTCGTTTTAAGTGGGGCAATAGGAAGACGATTGGCAACGGACCATAAATACAATAAATTTAGAGAAGTTTGTAGAGCTTCACAATCCGAGCTGAAAACTTTAATGTCGTCAGCAAAGCCTGAGATACCGACTTTACCATTAATACAATCAAATAGGTCATTAATATAAATAAGAAAAAGTAGTGGACCACTGACAGTACCTTGAGGCACTCCAGAAAGGATGGGGAAAGATGTATTGGATACAAAGTCATTGATTTTGATAGAAAATGAACGGTTACTGAGAAAGTCGGTGTACCAGCGCACAAGTTTATAATCGAGACGTTTATAATTAAGGAGTTTGGATACAAGTAAATCATGGGGTACTGAGTCAAAAGCTTTAGAAAAATCAATATAAATAACATCAACAAATGAATCGGTTTTAATAATACGTTTCCAGGTAGATAGAGAGGATAGCAATGCAGTTTTGCAGCTTCTCCTATTGAGAAAACCATGTTGGTTGACATTGAATTTATGAGAAAAGCGAAAACGAACAGAGTGAGCAAGTATTCTCTCCATAACTCTACAAATAGGATCAGTAAGAGAGATTGGGCGGTAGTTTTGGGGACAGGATTTTGGTCCTTTTTTATGGAGTGGTATTATAATTGAATGTTTCCAGGCTTTTGGGACAGTGCCAGATTGAAGAGATTCGTTAAATATAATTGAAAGGGGAAGGGCTATTGATACATAACATTTTCTGAGAACAAAGTAGTTTATGTGATTAGTTGAAAAACCACATTTAAGAGGAAGTTTGGAAAGATATTTAGAGATAATGTCTGGATAAAAATGAAATAAACTTTCAGATGAATCATCACTTGATAAAGAAGGTAAGTTATGTGAAGCGCTAGAAAAATTCGAGGCGAATGTAGTACCGAAAACATGAGCTTTTTCTTCTTCAGAGACATAAGAATTATTCGCAACAGTAAGCGCTGGAATTTCAGAGGGGGGTTTGGTTTTGGAGTTAATGTATCGAAAAATTTTACGAGAGTTTTTACATTTGAAGAAGTTTTTACATTTAAAGATTTTTACATTTGAAGAGTTTTCTTGAAGCTTCAGGAAGTTTCTAGAAATTTTTGGATTTTTTTGGATCTTCTAGAACGTTCTGGAATTTCCTAGAACGTTCTGGATGTTCTAGAATTTTCTAGAACGTTCTGGATGTTCTAGAATTTTCTAGAACATTCTGGAATTTTTTTTTATTTTCCTAAGATGTTCTATCCTGAATCCATTTGACCACCTTGAAACACATTTTCGTAAGATGTCCTATAATGTCCCATGGATCCTGGATCCATTTGACCACATTGAAACACATTTTCCTAAGATGTCCTATAATGTCCCATGGATTTTTTTGAAGCTTCCGGTTTTTTTGGAATGTTTTAGTGGCTTCTGGAATTTTTTTGAAGCTCCTAGAATTTTTTGAGAGCTTCTGGAATTTTTATGAAGCTTCTGGAATTTTTTAAAGCTTCTGAAATTTTTTTGAAGCTTCTGGAATTTTTTTGAACTCAACGAAAAATGAGAGAAACAGTATGTAAAATGAAGAGACACAGATTAAAAAACACGCTACTTTAGGTCACGCTAACTACCGTAATACTGTAGTAATCCGCACCAAATTTTTACAGTGAAATTACAATACTCCAACGATGTTATCATGAAATTCTGGCCTCGATCCGACCTTCCTGAAAAATTTTGAAAAAGTGCTGAAGTATTGTATCTACAGTAATCCTACAGTAACCCGAAATCCAAACAGTATTTTTGTGAAGCGCTCCGAGATGCATGACAATATCCCAAATATGGGACAGATCGGTCGCGGGGTCAAAAAGTTATTCATGAGAAATGTTTGTACACACAGAACTATTCGCTTACAATTAGTAAGAAGAAAGATTATTTTGAAAAATTAATTAGACACTTATTAAAAATAATTAATTAAGTTAAGCAAAAAAAAAGCTGGAAATCGGACAAAACGAAAGAAATTTGAAAAAAAGACACACAAAAAATTCAATAATTTAAATTTCCGCGCACATACCTGACTGCTGTTCAGTGGAGCGCATATGAAATTTCGTAAAACGCGATAATTTAAAATCTTGTCGCCGCAGCGGCGAAATTTTTAACTTGCATCCTGTTATTAATATATGGCCAGTCCTCCGGGAAGAATTTTGATAGTATTTTTTTTGTCCGTCTTTCCGAAAAAATAAAAAAATGAGTTCCGTAGAGCGCGTTAGAATCTGAAAAGTTGATCTTTCGAACAAGAAAATACGCAGTTTTTCAGGTGTCAAATGTGCTGCGTTCAGTGAAAAATATTCGATGATTGTCGTTGGATCTGGTGGCAAAGATTTGTTTGGATATAAATATAATGAGAAACGAAGTTGGATAATGGGAGAAACCATAGAGTTGTATAGTCACGGTCAATATGGAGGTTATGATAAAGTTGTTAATTCTGTTGCATTTCATCCATATCAAAGTATTTTTATTGGATGTAGTAATGACAATTCAATTGGAATATGGCTTGTTTCGACGAAGAAGTGCATCGATATATTAAAGTAGATAAAAATTGGTGTCGTCGCCATTTTTGCCGTGGCGAGTCCCCCCATCACAAAATATGACAATTATTTTAGGTATCAAAATGAAAGCTTTGGTGTAGTCGCTGCCCATCCAAATTCATGGTTATTCGCTGCCGGACATGAGAATGGAATGATTTTATTCAAAAATGGTATAGAGAGGCCAGTATTCTGTATCAATGATGGGTACGCTTATTATATGAAGGAATACAACTCGGAACTCCGAAGATTAGATTTGAAAAATAAGTTAGTGTTTTTTTTTGCTATATAACTTTTTGTCGTTTCTTTTCAGAAAAGAAGTCTATATGCAGAAGATAAATGAAGAAAGTTATACAGCAGTACGCCGCTCTATATCATTAAATTCATTCGAAAATGCTTTCATTGTTACGAGCAGGACTGATTATAGTGAGACTTGTGATTTCGAATTTCATAAAATTCAATCGAAAAATGTCGAAAAGGTTAATTCTCCCTGCGGTAAAGGTTCAGGAATACGAAGGGCTTTTTGGATTACGAGAACAGATTGTGCCGTTCTAAATGAAGATCGACAGGTAAAATTTTTCCTCGAATTTTGGCGAAAAGTTAACATTTTCAAACGTTATTTAAATTCACGTTTCGGAGTCATGTGTAAAAATACGAGAAAAAATGCGGAAGACCGGGTGCTAGTCATTTTTACCCTATATGGATTTAATTATTAAAAATTTGTCTTTCTAGCAACATTCTAGTATATTCCAAAATTCCGGCAAACTTCATTTTTGGATGAAAATTAGGAAAATCAACTTTTTTCCCGTATTTTATGAAGGATCTCGTTTAGTTCATGCAAGACAAATTAATAAGACACTTATTAAAAATAATTAACAACGTTTAGCAAAAAAGAACGCTGAAAATCGGACAAAAACGAAAGAAATTTGAAAAAAGACACACAAAAAATTCAAAAATTTAAATTTCCGCGCACATACCTGACTGCTGTTCAGTGGAGCGCATATGAAAATTCGTAAAACGCGGTAATTTAAAATTGTGTCAACTTTTTTTTAGCAATAAACACTCATTTATATTCAGCCGACAACGAAAAAAAACCATTTCCATTTTAATAAAAACATGTTTCCAATTCTTATATATTCAGATAGAACTACGTGATGTGTCAAACGTAACTATTTGTCAATTAGACACCGTTGCTGATGATATTTTCTATGCCGGAAGTGGAATGATCTTGCTGAGATTAAAACAAGAATACAGGCTTTTTGATGTTGAAAAGCGACTAGTGACGGCTTCAGTGGAGTTGTGCGATGAAGTTCGTTGATTTCGGGGCATTCGGGGACAATCAAAACTCTGGAATTTGACAAGCAACTGTATATTTTCGCTGCTCGAGGATTAATCATATCTTGCTTTGATAGAGATTCACATATTGTTGAATTCCCAATTGAACCATCGGAATACAAAATAAAATTAGCCGTATTCCATGGCAGAACCGAAGAAGCTTTACATTTGTTGGACCGTTCCAAGTGTATTACACAGTCAGTGATAGAATTATTAATCGATTACGGGTATGATCCAAAGATAGTTTTTGGTTTTGCAAAACACGAAAGTACACGTTTTCAACTCGCTCTGGAATGTGAAAGTATTGAGAAAGCTTTGAAATATGCTGAACGATTAAATTCAGTTGATGCTTGGGAAGCACTTACAAATGCCGCCCTTCTTCAAGGAAATCATCGAGTTTTGGAAGTTTGTTACAAAAGAACGAACAACTTCGAAAAACTTTATTTCCTTTATCTTGTTACCGGAAATACTGAAAAATTGAAGAAATTGATGGGAAAGATTAGTGATTTGAATGCCCGATTTCATATTGCACTTTTGATTGGAGATGTTGGAGAAAGAATTCGGATTTTGAAGGGATGTGGCCAAACATCACTTGCTTTTTTGGTCGCAGCCACTTATGGATGTAATGATGAAGCGGATGAGTTGAAAAAGGAATTAGAACTCAATGGACAAACACTTCCGACGATTGATACGAATGCAAGATTGTTGGTCCCACCAAGACCTCTGGATCGATTAATCGAAAACTGGCCAGTCATAAGGTTGACGCCTAGCTTCGAGGTAAATCGAATTTTAAATTTCTGACTATAATTTGTTAATTTTATAGGATGAAGAATTGGGTACCACTGATGCTCATGAAGAAAACATTTTGCGCAGAAGAAAATGGCGGGGAAAATCATGATCCATGAGACCTACCGCTTAACTACTCGGACAATATCGGCTATGGATGGTTATGCAGAAATGAAGGCAGATATTCCGTTTTTAAAAAGGAGGACATTACGGAGAATATAAATGACGTTAAATCGCCGAAAAATGACATACTTATGTTATAAATGGGTTAAAAATTGTTTTTAAAGTTCATAGAATAAAAATAACGAGCAACCTGTAAAAAAGTTTCCACAGTGGAAGAGTTTTGGTTTTTAGTCCGCGATAATTTGGGTTCCTAGGCTACCTATTAAATTTTTAGATTTTTATTCACTTTTTTCATTTATTTAAAATATCACGGTGGTATAATGTGAACCGAAATTGTCATCACGAACGACGCTTTGTGTGTGTACACCGTTACGACAAATTCACGGCTTGTAAAAATGAACCTGTGTCATTCGCGCGTGAACAGGCTGGTTGCGCATTGTCCGCAAGCACAGGTCAGAGAAAAATCTCTTCATATTGCACGCTATTTACTGTAAAATATCGCGTGCCACAGTTGCGTTTTCCTTGCCACGCCCATTTCTGTGTAAAAATCCTCAATTGTCGGGCGGAAATGTTTCCTCTTTCCTTGGTTTTTTTTACAAGCCGTGAAATTGCACACACGCAAATAGTCGAATTTTTCTACAAACAGCATTTTAACGCCAGCAACGCATGAAAAAATGAAGTTTTTGCGTTAATAACGTAAAGTGTGGTTTAACCTAATTTTTTTTCACTTCGAATTACAAAGTTGCATTCCTGAATAGCTGAATATAACGCGCTTTGTGTAACCGTGCGGCACGATTGCAAAAATGCCACTCCCAAAAAACGCACGCCTTTCTGCGTTCAATTTTTAATTGTCGTAGTGAATTTTCTTAGTAATAGTCGGTTCACTTTAGCCCACCGTGAATGCATAATGTAATGTATTTATATGTTTTTATTTTATTTTAAAGGAACACTTTACGGAGATAATAAATGTAACTTAAATGAAAATAGGCGTCATACTCATTCCAAATCAGTTTTTAAAATTTTCTAAAACAACCTACAAGCCGAGAAAACGAGCTTCAAAACAATGGCCTAGAAAAAGTGGCTACCTGGCCGAACTTTTCCTATGAGTTTTTTTTCGTGTTTCGTTAATACATAGTTAGGCAGAATGCCTATATTAGTCCTTTTTTATGTTTTTTTTTGGATTTTCCATACCCGCGGACTAGTTTTCGCTGGTGGACACTTTTTCTAGGCCATTGTTTTGAAGCTCATTTTCTCGGCTTCTCGGTGGTTTTAGAAAATTTTAAAAACGGATTTGGAATGAGAATGAAGTCTATTTTCATCTCAGTTGCATTCATTATCTCTGTAATTAAAAAGTGAATGTTTTCAATTTGTTTTTTGAAAAAAAATTAGTTGAGGACCAACAGTCGCTTCTCGAATTTTCGGGCCGAAATATCCTTTCCAAAATTGGCTGTCACTTCCTTGGATTGAAATCACCAAATGTCGAAGTTTTGATGGATAATCATTCATTTCAATTGTCATTTCTTCCCAGTTTTGGTTATCTGACATTTTTTTATTATTTTCATTCAAAAACAACTTTATCCGTGATCATTGAAAACAAAAATTAAACATACCACTCCATTGTGGCCATCTCTTGGAAATCAACTTGTATCGTTCATTATCCACTGTATCAATATTAATCATATCAATCGGATGTTTAATTTGTGACTTTCGATAGTTCATATCAGCTGCTAAGCGCAATTCACTTCCACAATCATGACGATGGTTCACCTTCAAAAAAATTCGAATCTTCGGACGTACATGATCAAGGACCCATTCCTAAAAATCTTCTAAAATTTCGAACCAAATGCTCTAATTTACATCAATCCCCGCTTTCACCAAATCCACATGAAACACGAAAACCGTCGGACTGAATGAAAAAGCAAAGCAAAACTGAATGAAAAAGCAAAGCATTTTCGTTTTCACATGTTTCTACTGCAATTCTTCAAAAATTATTGATTTTTATGGTACTTGGAGGTCTATAGGTTATAAATGTTGCTTAATCAATCTGAAATTCAATTTTATATATCTAAGTGAAAACATTTGCAAAAAAGTAGAAAGAGCACCCGGAATCTAACTTCGGTCTAATAAACGTTAAAAATTTCCACCAAAGTGGCAGCCAGTTTCAATTCTGGATGCCCTTTTCTACGTTTTTGCAAATTGTTTTCACTTAGGTATATAAAATTGAATTTCACATCGATAAATCAACATTTATAACCTGCGACTAGTCCTCCTTTAATCTTCGACCTGTTTCTTACCCATCTCCTCCAAGTCTCGGCACGGAAAACTTATATTTCGCAGCTTGCTGTTGAAGTGACAATTCATTATGAATTTGGAACAATTCGAACTTTTTGTAGCCCTTATTCGACAAAATCTGAAATTTTAATGTCATTTTCATATTTTTATTCTTAGAGGGAGCTCCGGAGAGCGCAGAAATGTTTCCAGGCAGCCTATTGACTATTGATATGTAGCGAAAAAGATTTTTTTAAAGTCGAAAAATAATGGACCTATTCAGTTTGAAAAAAAAATACAAAAAATGTCGAGAAATTCAATGCAGAAATTGCAGAGAAATGTCGAGAAATGCAGAGAAATAGCAATTTCTCTGCATTTCTCGACATGTCTTTTTTTCGACCCAGACGGTCTTTTTGGGTCTAAATCAGATATTTTGGGCATCTAAGGGTCATTGGGACTCACTACTGAATTTTTGGTAAAATTCCCACAATCAAAGACACGAAAACAAACATTTTCCATAAAATTGTTTAAAGGGACACAGATTAAATCGTTTGGGTCTTGAAGAAAACCAGTTCAAACAATGCGGAGAAATTGAAGTTTCTCTGCATTTCTCGATATTTCTCTGCAATTTCTGCATTGAATTTCTCGACATTTTTTGTTTTTTTTTCAAACTGAATAGGTCCATAAGAAAAATCGATAAAAACTGAAAAAATCGAAGGTAGGCCTTGTGTTCGGAGGCTCAAGTGTTTGGAAGCACATGTGTTTGGAGGCACAAGTGTTCGTTTTTGTAGCGTTTCAAGACCCGAACGATATTTCAGGCGCATGCGCCTTGAAATGTCTGCGTCTCTCAACGTCACATGATAAGGGCAGTTGGTTGCCGGCCCTGATCGTTGTCTGCAAAAATGTACATTCCGCGCGCAAGTGGGCGCGGCCGGTTTAATTACCCAAGTTTTAATTCTACCTCAGGTTAACCTCAAACTTGGGAAATTGAACCGGCGGCGCCCACCTGGGCGCGGAATATACATTTTTGCACATGCAGACAACGATCAGGGCTGGCAACCAACTGCCCTTATCATGTGACGTTGAGAGACGCAGACATTTCAAGGCGCATGCGCCTGAAATATCGTTCGGGTCTTGAAACGCTACAAAAACGAACACTTGTGCCTCCAAACACATGTGCTTCCAAACACAAGGCCTACCCTCAAAAAATCGAATATTGACATTTCCTGTGAAATCTGTGTTTCTAGGCCATATAAGGAAAACAGAAGGTTGGCCTATAAACCGAGTATAGGCTGAAAGATTATTAGAAAAACAGATTTTCTGATAAAATCATTATGGGAAAAAGGATTATTGTAAAAAAAATTATTTGGCAAAAAGATTTTTCGACAAAATCTTTTCAACTGGAGAACAAGTTGAAAGTAATATTCAAATATGTAATTTTTCAACAAGTTTAAGAATCCGAGGTCAGTTAAATTTAAACAATTATCTTTGTTTAATTTAAAAAGTCCCGCGTGGCGTTAAGAATAAGAAGTTAAGAGAAGAATTTTAAGATTTGTTTAAGTTTTAAGATTTTTCTAACAAGCTTAAGCATTCTCCAATTGATTTCCAAGAGTCCAAAGTATTTCTAAAAGATTCTATCAGATTTTGATACTGGTAAGATTGTGAATTTGTTTTGATTTTGCATCATATTTTGATTGACATTCCTTGGTATTTGTTTGTGAAAGTTTTTGATTCGATTGATTGTGATTGTTTATGAGGGATTGAAAATAAAAAGAATAAGATGGCAAGTTTAAAGTATGATTTGTCGAAAGTAACTCGTGCAGAAAACTCATTGGCAATTGAAGTGGACAAGAGCAAATTGTTGCTTCCAAAGTTAATTGATGGTCAAAGTATTCTCAAGTATGAACAAGATATTAAAGAAGTTTCAGATTTGTTGAATAAGAAAGTCGAAAAGCTCAATGCTTGAAGCTCATCGAAAACACCGCCGTTACTGTTTGTCAAGAGACCGCGACATATTCAACGAACTCGAAATTGCCGATGACAAACCAGAAACGTTTTTCGAACATGTATCGTATAAATTCTTAATCCCAAAGCTCCACCATTGAAGTAATATTTGTTTGATTTCTGGATTGTTTAAATGTAAATAATGTATATAATGTAATTTCGTGTAACCATATGTATTTATTATCCATGTTGCTATGCATTTTCTTTCAAAATAAATTTGTTGCTCTTGATTTAGATTTTAATCACTAAAAAAAGAAAGTTCTCCTTTTCTTTGCAGAGTTTTTGATAATGAATATAAACGTCGCTTGGCTAGAAACTTTCTCATACAAAAAGAACATACTTTAATAGCTGGACGATCAACAATTTTCTTTTATTAAAAAAAATGATAAACGGGTGACATTACAAAAATACCCGAAAAAACAAGTTTTCCTGGAAATATTGTTATGCACCTTTGAATAGAAACCATTCTAATTATTTTCTGCAATTATCTATTTTTTATTCACCAAAATTACAAAGGAGTGCAGAAAAAATGATAAACGCATAACATTTCGGCAAATAAAAATCTATGGGAGCAAACGCGCTCTACCGTCCTAATGATTTTGTCGAAAAATCTTTTTGCCAAATAATTGTTTTTACAATAATCCTTTTTCCCATAATGATTTTTTCAGAAAATCTTTTTTTCTAATAATATTTTTGCTTAATAATCTTTCAGCCTATACTCCAAACATTTGAAATAAGCGTTGTATTGTGCAAACATTTTATTTGACGCGCAACTTCAAACATTTTATTATACGCGCAACTTCCCCATGTTTACATGTAATTTTTAGCTTCATTGCATTACGCTAAAAATATAATTTATTTATCACTCTTGGGGAACGATGGTTTTATTAGCCACTACAAAAAATCAAAACATGGTGTAAGAAAGAACACCCTTAACAGTTAAAACCTGCATAAGTAAATATACCGGTAAAATGGTACAGAAGTACAGAAAAAACAATGGGACGAATGGGGCTGAGCACTAAGAAACGGGAGAAGAAAAACACTGGGAAAAAGCTGAAAATTGGGGTAAAGTGGAAAAAAGGCAAATGGACCTATAGAGGGGTGACAAAAAAAGGTGGCGTGGAAATCAATATGGGCAACAAAGGCAATTAAAAACGACCCTTTAAAGAGACTCCGATCTCTGATGTAGGCGATGAAACCAAGTAGGGGAGTTTGCAGAAGAGTAGAGGCAGAAGCAGCAAACTGTGGACAACGGCGTGAAGCTCTGAGACGACTGGTGGGATTGTGCAGCGGCTTCCGATGGCAGCTTATGGAAAACGAGTGTCTGAAAATTTGGTCATAAATGGATTTTTAGAAATAACTATCTGGTCCTCTACAGGGTGGGTGGGTGGGGTTTTGTGGCTAAATAAAAACCTCGAATGGACGAGAAAGCGCCGAAAAACGCACCTTAAACCACTTGGGGTACTGTAGCACAAAGTGGGCTGTGTGCGCTTTCCGCACGAGACCATCGTTCCCCTCTCGTTATACAAATAAATGTCTCTTTTTAGCTTCATTGCATTACGCTAAAAATATAATTTATTTATCACTCTTGGGGAACGATGGTTTTATTAGCCACTACAAAAAATCAAAACATGGTGTAAGAAAGAACACCCTTCGAAAATAACACACCAGGGTTGCTGACCTGAAGGCCAGCAACCAGAGGAAAAAACCCCGAGGCAAACTAACCGAAGACCTTCTCGACTCCCTCCATCCGGAGCTACCAAAAACCAGAAACTCCTCGATTGCCCGATACATGAAACTCCAATGGAATTGAAGCCCCTTGATCGGCGCCGCAACGGTGCCCGACTGAAGCCATCTAGAAGTCCCTACTCTGGCCATCCGGACTTCCCTGGATTCTGAAAACAATTCTTTTCAGCTGAAATAACAAACTCCGAGGGCTCTGCCCCACTTAATAATGAACTTTCTACTAAAGCTTACAAATTTGGAAAGGGATTACCTTATCTCAAAACCTTAAAACCAGGCATGAATTCCGCCTCATTAAACCACTCACCTTCGGTGTTTTCTTGGGCAACCATCCTTCCAGTGACCTGGATCCCGACAAATGAAGCATGCGCCGCCTCTCGAGCCTCCTGTGAAACTGCGTTTGAATCCGACAGCTCCCCAGCCTGACCTATCATAAAGTCCTTCGGCTGACCTGTTCCTCGATTGGCTTGTGAACTGCGAGGCCGGCCGCCAAGCGGACTCGCTCCCTCGAAAGGGCTGATACAGGATTGCCGCTTTCTCTTCATCCTTTTGCAATTTTGCCACGTAGTCCGCCAAGACTGGATCCACCTTCTTTAACACTTCTGACCGCTTTCTCTCCTCCAGAAATTTAAACACGCTTGGATTCGAATCCGCGACTTTGAGAACTTCATTCCGATGTTCGATCAGCTTCACCAGTTCCTCCAGTTTGGTTTTCGCACCTTCTGGTGGTCCTGCTCCGGCTTCTCTCAAACCCGTTACTAGACGCGAGTTGAACTCAAACTGTTGTCTGTAACCCAGCTTCTTGAAGGTATGAATTTCAGACGATTGAGTGGGCTGTGGACTCTTCTTAGCCAATTCGATTTGCACCAATTTGGCCAAGAACGCCAGGTGACCTCCTACTTCTTGCTGTTGTTGCGGCATTCCGTGTAAGACCTGACTAGTCCCGTTCTCTCTCAACATCTCCGGATCTGCGAGACCCGGTCCCCTTCTTTGCACAACCTCCTCTCCCGACTCACTCCGACTTGCTCGGCTTGCCAACAGAGCCTGTCTCCTGGCCAACAGCTCTTGATCCAGCAGCTCCTCCTGCTCGCGCAGCTCCTCATGATTCACCACATCCACTTCCTCCTCGTCCTCCTCATGCTCCGCCGGACTGACTTGCATATCCATCTCTCTGCAAATTAAACCATTTGCTCTTAGATAAAAACCTTCGAGTTTCAGTCGCGGGTGACTACAGAAAACTCCACTCCAAATGCTCTTTTCTAGCCTTCCTAGGCCCTACCACTTACCTTCTGCGATTACTGCTCTCCTAAACGCTCCAAAAACTTCCGAAAAACCTCCTAACACGCTTTTGTGGCTAAATAAAAACCTCGAATGGACGAGAAAGCGCCGAAAAACGCACCTTAAACCACTTGGGGTACTGTAGCACAAAGTGGGCTGTGTGCGCTTTCCGCACGAGACCATCGTTCCCCTCTCGTTATACAAATAAATGTCTCTATTACATATGTAAAATTGGCAATTTGTAAAATTACATGTAAACAGCTCAGAATTTGGGAAATTTTGTAATATTACATGTAATGGTCTGCACCCGAGATTGTGTTGACCGTACCAAGTAACGGAGTGATCGTTTTTATACGTTTTACCTCTCATTCGTTTATTGTATCAGCCGTTTGTCGCGCTCCCTTTTCGCTGTTTCATATATATCGTTTTTATTAAATATTAATTATTACATTTATATAATAATTCATTTTTGTTCCAGGTAATGTCCCTTACACTGTCTTTCGTACTTCTGGCGCTCACCATTTCGTCGGAGGTAATCGCCAGCGAAAATGTGCTCGTTATGACTGATGACAACGCTCAAGAACTCTTCGACTCTCATGAACTCCTCCTCGTCAAATTCTACGCTCCATGGTGTGGACACTGCAAATCATTGGCACCGAAGTACGATCAAGCTGCGGATATCTTGCAAGCTGATGGATCGAACATTCAGTTGGCAAAGGTGAATGCGACCGAAAACAAGGCATTGGCTTCGAAACATGAGGTACATAATTTGTTGGTACTCGGGTGCTGACGATTACATGCAATTGCATGCAATATTACAAATTTTGAAATAAAATTTTAAGAAACGGTTTAGTAGTAAATTTTCGCTTCAAGACCCAAATAAGTGTCCCTTTAATCAGAATAAAATGTATTTTCTGTCTAAATTTGTAGAAAACGATTAAATGGCGAGAATTTAAAAAATTGTCATGCAGAAATTGGCAAAAAGAACGTTTCGACCAGCTCTTCGTTGAATCTCCACTCTTTTCGTATTTTTCAAAATTTTTGAAACATCCATTAGTCATCCATTAGTAAAGGATGTGAATAATCGGGCGGAGCCGAAATTATCAGTTTTTACTGGTCAAAATTAGTATTTTCTGCATATTTAGAGCTTATTTGGCCTGTCCGGCCCTTTGGTCTTGTAGAGATTTCCCTAAAAACAACCATTACGAAATTTCCAAGGATTTTTATTATTTTTTTTCTTAAACTTCTTTTTTTTCAGATTCAAGGATATCCAACTCTGCTCTTCTTCAAGAACGGAAAACCGACCAAATACACTGGTGGAAGAGAAGCTCAACAAATTGTCGACTGGCTTAGCAAGAAGAACGGACCATCAGTGCTTGAGATCGAAACTGTGGAACAATTGGACGAACTTAAGGAAAGCAAGAAAATCGTGTTGGGACACTTTACTGAGACCTTCCCACTTTTCAATGAGATCGCTGACGAGATTGATGAGGTCGTGTTCGTTTCCTCGAAGAATGCTGATGTTCTCAAGGCTGCTTCATTGGAGGGTGAAGGAATTTCTTCGATTCGTAGAGATGGAAGCGAGTTCGAGATTACTTCACTTGGAAAAGAACAAATCGAGTCACTTTCGCAATTGAAAGCTTGGATCCATGGACATCAATTGGCGGCTGTTAATGAGTTCACTCAAGAAACAGCTAATCTTATTTTGGGAGGTGAAATCAAGGATTTCCATTTCCTTCTTGCTGCAAGATCGAGTGAGAACTTTGACGAGATTTATGCTCAATTCACCGCTGCTGCTAAGTTGTTCCGTGGAAGAGTTGTGTTCGTTTTCTTGGATGCTGACAAGGAGGAAAGCGCCAGAATCATGGAATTCCTCGGAGTTTCAAGTTCGGATCTTCCAACTGACCGAATTGTCAACTTGAAGGCAGATATTCAGACGTATAAGCCGGCTGCTGGACAATCTTATCAAGAATTCACTCAAACCTATTTGGATGGAGGTGCTGGAAGAGACTTCAAAAGCCAAGAGTTTCCATCTGATTGGGACGCACAACCGGTCAAGATTTTGGTTGCTGAAAACTTTGAAAAGGTTGGAAAGAATTTTTGAATTTGTTTTTAGTTATTTTTTCAATTTTTAGGTTAAAATTAAATATTCAAATTTTTGCGTTTATTAATAATTTCAGTATTCACGTTTCAAAATCGATGAAATCAGATGATTTTTTTGAGAACATGCACAAAACGACCCAAGCTTTCAAATGAAAATTTCATATTTAGAAAACATGAGAATTTAAACAAATTTCAGCATTTTAAGCTCTATTTTTAGCATTTCAAAATTAGACAAACTTCGTGATTACTTGATAAAATTGAAGAGTATTAGGATACGAATAAACTGGGTAACTTTTTTTTCGAACTCACAAAGAAAATACCAAAATACGAATTGCATACACATTTTCGAAAAACCACAAATTTGTGGGGTTTTTGGCGTATTTGTGTTTACTAATTATCATTAACGCAAAACATCATTAACGATTCACGCTGAAAAAATTTCCAGAAATATGAACATTTTAAGAAATTCACTTGCTTACAGGGCGAAATCGAAATTAAGGACAAATATTTGGCATGCGCTATGGCAGCAGTCATAATAGGAATCTTAATTGTCCACCATGAATTGTCGACTGTTATTGTGAGTTCTCACCGTTTTCATAAATACGCTTTTTCAAAACCAGAATGATGAGTGACAAAATTATTTTTCGTTTCAGGAATCGGCCGAATTTTCATCCGAGTACTATTTGATATCGCTTGTTTCAAAATTATCGATTGATTTTTGGTCGACAGGAATTATGATGACAATCGTCTTGTACGGGTTGCTACCACTTTTTGGAAGTAAGATTTTTTAATTATTTGAATTAGATTTTTTGTACTTCTCAGAGAAACTGATTTTACGAATTTAATTTAACTCAAATTACAAACCAAACAGGTTCAACCTACAAACCAAACCAGCCAAAACTTCATTTACACGACAACAGAAATGTTTACACTATGCTCATTCAACCGACATGGGTACGATTTTTTGATAGAAGTTACATATTAAATCAATATTTCATTTACAGCTTGCACTCCCAGAAGAGGTCGAATGCGAAATTGCGGTATCTTCGATCATCGACGTTTCGCACTTCTTTGTACAACAACCGACACATCCATCGTTCGCATCATTGCATTATTTGGATCAGTACATGATGAGATTGTATGGAGAGCAACAAAATTTGCCAGAATTGTCGATTCCGTGTCAACGTGAGTTTGAAAATCAAAATTTGAATGGATAAATGTGTAAAATTTTAAATAATAGTTAGAAAATGGGTATGTAAAACGTAAAAAGCTGAAATTATATTTTAAAAAATTGCAAACAAATGCAAAAAATTCAATGCAGAAACTTGCAAAAAATTGCAAGAAATAACAAGAAATTGCAATTTTTTGCAGCCGATTTACGGGAAGAATACGGTAATCGTTGCGAGACCATCAATGAAAACGGCTCTTGACCGTATTTTTGGATGCACACCTGTGAAATTTGTGAGGGTCTAGCAGCGAAGAGTAAGAAAATTTTGATGGTCCCGCAACGGTTACCGTATTTTTCCCGTAAATCGGCTGAAAAAAATTGCAATTTCTTGTCATTTCTTGCGATTTTTTGCAAGTTTCTGCATTGAATTTTTTGCAGGATTTTTAGTTTCTGCATAGGTCCATAAGATTTAAAAAATACTGGATTTGAAATTGGTCTACCCAATTTTTCACTTTTAATAAGATTTATCGGATTTTCGCATTTAAAAAGCATTTTACTAGGTTAATATTTACCAGTATCGGTGAAAATGTTGTAATTTGGGGATTATGAAAAAATAAATAATAACTTTAATTTTCAGATCGATTGTTGCTTGCTGCTCCAGTTGGGAACAATTGGTTCCGCGCTGTGACAGTACAATGCTCTGATGAAACGGATGAAGTGATTGTGAAATTTGTCGATCATGGGGGATATTCGAGAATGGCGAGAAATGAGTTGAGACAACTTAAAGCGGATTTGTTGTGGTTACCATTCCAATCAACGGAGATTATGCTCGCACACGTTAGACCGGTTGACGGAACGTCGAATTGGTCGCAAGATGCGATGAAGGAGTTTACACAATTGTGTACTGGAAGATCGATTAGTTGTAAATTGGTTGGATATGCGGTTGAGACGAAGATTCCGATGGTCGAATTGTTTGTTGCTGTTAAGGATGGAAATGGGGATGATCTTGTAAGTTTTTTTAAACGGTTAAATTTTGAACGTTGTCCAGTGGGATGCTCTCTCTAAGAGTAAAAAAACCAAATAGGTCTAAAAATTCGGCCAAATACACAAGGATCATAAATTGAGCAGTACCTTAAAACAATTTTCAAAATAGATAGATTTTAAAAAATTGGATCGTAGGTGAGATAGTTCTCTTTTTTGGTGGTACCCTCTATTTTTTCTGAAAATTTTTGATTCGAACGAAAACAAGCCTTTTTCTTTGAAGAAATAGCCATTGAAAATGTGTACCAAATAGATTTTAAAAAACAATTCTATATCAGTTTCTGAACTGGATTTTCTGAAATTTCAGATTCATATTCATGTTTTTCAAACCAATTCACAATAAATAGTTTTTTATGTTTAATTTCTGTAATTTTCAGATCATCCGTTTTGATCAACACTTGATGATGTTGGGACTTGCCCGTGCTGCTGATCAGGGTTGCCGTTTTTTTTCGATTTTTTTTCGGTTTTCGTGATTTTCGGGTGTTTTACGCCGAAAAAGTTTTATTTATTTCGGGTTGCGCGAAGCGCGTAAATTTTTATTTTATTTTTTTCGGTTTTCTATCCTCAATTTTTTTCGGTGTTTCCGTCTTACGGAAAACAGATTTTTAAATTTGAATATACCATTTTTTTACATCAATTTCCAACTATTTTACTAATTTTTAACTGAATGAAGGTAGAAAACCTTAAAATCGTTTTCTTTCTGATGAAATATGATTCATTAATCACTTGGAACGCCGAAAAAATTATTTTTCGGTATTTTTCCAATAAAACGAAAAAAAAATTATTTTTTTTTCGTCATTTTTTCCTGGCTGACGAAAAAATTTATTTTTTTTCGGCATTTTTTACTGGCCGACGAAAAAATTTATTTTTTTTCGGTCAAAAACTTTTTCGGCGGCACCCCTGCTGCTGATCCATCAAAAATGGCGCATACCGCAATTTCCGCAATGGTAATCGAACCAAAAGGACCATCACTTCCAACACAACACTCGCAGTCTACCGTTGTTTGCAACTAAATCTTATTATCAAAATGACCAGTTACAACAACTAAACTTTTTCTTCTTGCAACGTGTCTTCTTTTAGAAGCTTTTGACGGCGCATTATCCAACCAAAATTCGTTTTTTTCTTTTGTCTTTTGTGCCTTTTATCATCTCTGTGTAGCCGTGAAAAAAGCTTTTTGAATATAGCGTTCCAAAATCGAGTGTTCCAAAAAAAATTACGAAGTACTTCTGTTTTCCCCGCCCCCCAATCAGCTCTTCTGTTTTTTGTTTCTTCTCTCCTTAAGTAGTTAAGAAACCTCCCTAATTAAGTGTTAATTGCATTTTTTCGATGAAGGATATGCAATTTTCATTATATCCTTTTTTGTCGTTCAAATCTAACTCGTTTCGTTCTTTGTTTTCCTTTTTTCTTTTTTTTAAATTTAACTCTTTATTATGAGGTGGAGACATTCATTTAGTTTCTTGTTTTTTGTCCTGTCATCCTTTTCCTCCTGTTTTTCTTCTTTATACCTTTCTTTTCTGTTTTTGGTAATTTTATTATTATTTTTCTTCTCCCCTCCCCCCCCCGTAAGGTGCCAAAAACGCACCAGGTCCAATTGGGATAACGCTTCCACAAGTAGGGTAGTTCACAAAACACAAATGCCTTTTCTTTCGCTCCTATCGAAAAAATGAAACTCAGAAATATAAAAAGAAAAAATTGGACAAAAAAAAAGAAGAATACACTGTAAATCTCATCTAGATTCGTGGTTTTTTGTATATTTTTTCTATTATTTTACCCTTCTTTTCCATTTTTAGAATGGTATTTCTCAAGGTTTATATCTCTTCATATCCGCTTTTCCCCCCATCACAACCAACACTCTTTTTTAGTAGATACGCGATATTCATTTTTCTTATTGTATTATCAAATATTTTTCTCTGTCCCTGAGGCCCAATAAATAGATACAAAACAAAACGGTTTTATTGATTATTTATTTTTGTTTTTTTAATCAATTGTTTGTGCATATATTGATGGTGAATTGTGGCTATGGAGTTTTGGGATGACTTAATGGGTGGAGGTGGAGGTGGAACGGGGATACCATTGGGAATTGGTGGTGGATGGTTTGGAGACTTGGTTGGGGTTGTTAAAGAGGGAGGGTCGACTGAAGAATGGAATTTTTCCATGGCTGGGAAGACAGAGGTGGAGGTGGTTGAATGGACGATTGGGTGGCATTCGATATAGCCGCAGGATTTGTAGAAGG
The DNA here is from genome assembly GCA_964036255.1 of Caenorhabditis virilis. Classification (NCBI taxonomy): domain Eukaryota; kingdom Metazoa; phylum Nematoda; class Chromadorea; order Rhabditida; family Rhabditidae; genus Caenorhabditis; species Caenorhabditis virilis. The sequence goes on along the minus strand of OZ038417.1, from coordinate 3,843,002 downwards.
GGACTTGGTCTTCGGTGCTGAAGAAGGTCTGAAAAATAATAATTGTTACAAAAAAAATAGTTGGAGACAAGCTGAGCACACAATATTTCGTTTATTTTGAAGGTTTTCAGTCAAAAAATTTAATTTTTCAATTTTCAGATTTCTCCGAGTTTTATTTAAAAAAGCCAAGAATTGAAAAAAATGTTGTGAACAGCAAAATTTAGAAAAAAAATTTGTTCGGCTTTTTTGGTTTCCAATTAGAAATTAAGATACATTTGAAATTTTGAAAAACCCAAAAAATAGTCATTTTTTCAAAATTGCAAAAAATGACAAATTTTGAAAATTCTTCAAAAATCTTGATTTTAGGCTTAAATGAATCAGTTTTTGATTGGGATTAGGATAGAAATGATAATAGAACTTTTCTAAGGTGGGAAATCATGACATTTTGAAAAATCCAAAAATCTTCTAGAACGTTCTGGAATTTCCTAGAGCGTTCTGGATGCTTCTAGAATTTTCTAAAACGTTTTGGAATTTTTTTTGAATTTTCTAGAATGGATCAGGATCCATTTGACCACCTTGAAACACATTTTCCTAAGATGTCCTAGAATAAGCTTCTGGAATTTTCTAGAACGTTCTGGAAGCTTCTAGAATTTTCTAGAACATTCTGGAATTTTTTTTATTTTCCTAAGATGTTCTATCCTGAATCCATTTGACCACCTTGAAACACATTTTCGTAAGATGTCCTATAATGTCCCATGGATCCTGGATCCATTTGACCACATTGAAACACATTTTCCTAAGATGTCCTATAATGTCCCATGGATTTTTTTGAAGCTTCCGGTTTTTTTGGAATGTTTTAGTGGCTTCTGGAATTTTTTTGAAGCTCCTAGAATTTTTTGAGAGCTTCTGGAATTTTTATGAAGCTTCTGGAATTTTTTAAAGCTTCTGAAATTTTTTTGAAGCTTCTGGAATTTTTTTGAACTCAACGAAAAATGAGAGAAACAGTGTGTAAAATGAAGAGACACAGATTAAAAAACACGCTACTTTAGGTCACGCTAACTACCGTAATACTGTAGTAATCCGCACCAAATTTTTACAGTGAAATTACAATACTCCAACGATGTTATCATGAAATTCTGGCCTCGATCCGACCTTCCTGAAAAATTTTGAAAAAGTGCTGAAGTATTGTATCTACAGTAATCCTACAGTAACCCGAAATCCAAACAGTATTTTTGTGAAGCGCTCCGAGATGCATGACAATATCCCAAATATGGGACAGATCGGTCGCGGGGTCAAAAAGTTATTCATGAGAAATGTTTGTACACACAGAACTATTCGCTTACAATTAGTAAGAAGAAAGATTATTTTGAAAAATTAATTAGACACTTATTAAAAATAATTAATTAAGTTAAGCAAAAAAAAAGCTGGAAATCGGACAAAACGAAAGAAATTTGAAAAAAAGACACACAAAAAATTCAATAATTTAAATTTCCGCGCACATACCTGACTGCTGTTCAGTGGAGCGCATATGAAATTTCGTAAAACGCGATAATTTAAAATCTTGTCGCCGCAGCGGCGAAATTTTTAACTTGCATCCTGTTATTAATATATGGCCAGTCCTCCGGGAAGAATTTTGAAAATATTGTTTTTGTCCGTCTTTCCGAAAAAATAAAAAAATGAGTTCCGTAGAGCGCGTTAGAATCTGAAAAGTTGATCTTTCGAACAAGAAAATACGCAGTTTTTCAGGTTTCAAATGTGCTGCGTTCAGTGAAAAATATTCGATGATTGTCGTTGGATCTGGGTGCAAAGATTTGTTTGGATATAAATATAATGAGAAACGAAGTTGGTTAATGGGAGAAACCATAGAGTTGTATGGTTACGGTCAATATGGAGGATATGATAAAGTTGTTAATTCTGTTGCATTTCATCCATATCAAAGTATTTTTATTGGATGTAGTAATGACAATTCAATTGGAATATGGCTTGTTTGGACGAATAAGTGTATCGATATATTAAAGTAGATTAAAATTGGTGTCGTCGCCATTTTTGCCGTGGCGAGTCCCCCCATCACAAAATATGACAATTCTTTTAGGTATCAAAATGTAAGCTTCGGTGTAGTCGCTGCCCATCCAAATTCATGGTTATTCGCTGCCGGACATGAGAATGGAATGATTTTATTCAAAAATGGTATAGAGAGGCCAGTATTCTGTATCAATGATGGGTACGCTTATTATATGAAGGAATACAACTCGGAACTCCGAAGATTAGATTTAAAAAATAAGTTAGTGTTTTTTTTTGCTATATAACTTTTTGTCGTTTTTTTTCAGAAAAGAATCATTAAATTCATTCGAAAATGCTTTCATTGTTACGAGCAGGACTGATTATAGTGAGACTTGTGATTTCGAATTTCATAAAATTCAATCGAAAAATGTCGAAAAGGTTAATTCTCCCTGCGGTAAAGGTTCAGGAATACGAAGGGCTTTTTGGATTCCGAGAAAAGATTGTGCCGTCCTCAATGAAGATCGACAGGTAAAATTTTTCCTCGAATTTTGGCGAAAAGTTAATGGACCTATGCAGAAACTAAAATTGCTGCAAAAAATTGCAAAAAATAGCAAGAAATTCAATGCAGAAACTTGCAAGAAATGTCAAGAAATGTCAAAAAATAGGGGGGTGACGCCATTTTTTGCAGCACGATTTACGAGGTCGCTGCGAGATATCTTGATAATTCGTATGTATGCGCCTTTAAATTTGTCGATTTACGAGTCAATTTTTATCGATTTTTAAGTTTTTTTTGAATATTCTATTGAAAAAAGTGATTAAAAAGTGTTGTTTTTTTAGAAATGACAGAAAGCGACGATTCAATCATTGAACGAAACACTCATGTACGTTAAGAATTGAAATTTAACACGAATTTCATCAAACTCTCTCTGAACTCTTTTCCAGTGGAATAAGGACATGCGACTCCGGTTTCATCACGTACATTTTTGTCGATTGTCGAACCATTTCCATTTTTTTAATCTTTCGTTTTTTTTTATTGAGAAATTCGCGATATTCGCTTCAGATTTTAAAAAAATCGATAAAAATTGACTCGTAAATCGACAAATTTAAAGGCGCATACATACGAATTATCAAGATATCTCGCAGCGACCTCGTAAATCGTGCTGCAAAAAATGGCGTCACCCCCCTATTTTTTGACATTTCTTGCAAGTTTCTGCATTGAATTTCTTGCTATTTTTTGCAATTTTTTGCAGCAATTTTAGTTTCTGCATAGGTCCATAACATTTTCAAACGTTATTTAAATTCACGTTTCGGAGTCATGTGTAAAAATACGAGAAAAAATGCGGAAGACCGGGTGCTAGTCATTTTTACCCTATATGGATTTAATTATTAAAAATTTGTCTTTCTAGCAACATTCTAGTATATTCCAAAATTCCGGCAAACTTTTCATTTTTGGATGAAAATTAGGAAAAGCAACTTTTTTCCCGTATTTTATGAAGGATCCCGTTTAGTTCATGCAAGAAAAATTAATAAGACACTTATTAAAAATAATTAACGACGTTTAGCAAAAAAGAACGCTGAAAATCGGACAAAAACGAAAGAAAGACACAAAAAAATTCTAAAATTCAAATTTCCGCGCACACACCTGACTGCTGTTCAGTGGAGCGCACATGGAAATTCATATAATGCGGAAATTTAAAATTGTGTCGCCGCAACAACGAAAAAAAACCATTTCCATTTTAATAAAAACATGTTTCCAATTCTTATATATTCAGATAGAACTACGTGATGTGTCAAACGTAACTATTTGTCAATTAGACACCGTTGCTGATGATATTTTCTATGCCGGAAGTGGAATGATCTTGCTGAGATTAAAACAAGAATACAGGCTTTTTGATGTTGAAAAGCGACTAGTGACGGCTTCAGTGGAGTTGTGCGATGAAGTTCGTTATGTTTTATGGAGCGAATCGAATGAATACGCTGCTTTTTTGTCGAAGAAAAAGGTTTTTTTACTGAATCGAAAACTGAAAGTATTGTGCATTCAACAAGAATTGAACAACGTTAAAACTGGTTGCTGGATCGATGAATCAGTTTTTGTTTACAATACTAGATATCAAATCAAGTATGCATTGATTTCGGGGCATTCGGGGACAATCAAAACTCTGGAATTTGACAAGCAACTGTATATTTTCGCTGCTCGAGGATTAATCATATCTTGCTTTGATAGAGATTCACATATTGTTGAATTCCCAATTGAACCATCGGAATACAAAATAAAATTAGCCGTATTCCATGGCAGAACCGAAGAAGCTTTACATTTGTTGGACCGTTCCAAGTGTATTACACAGTCAGTGATAGAATTATTAATCGATTACGGGTATGATCCAAAGATAGTTTTTGGTTTTGCAAAACACGAAAGTACACGTTTTCAACTCGCTCTGGAATGTGAAAGTATTGAGAAAGCTTTGAAATATGCTGAACGATTAAATTCAGTTGATGCTTGGGAAGCACTTACAAATGCCGCCCTTCTTCAAGGAAATCATCGAGTTTTGGAAGTTTGTTACAAAAGAACGAACAACTTCGAAAAACTTTATTTCCTTTATCTTGTTACCGGAAATACTGAAAAATTGAAGAAATTGATGGGAAAGATTAGTGATTTGAATGCCCGATTTCATATTGCACTTTTGATTGGAGATGTTGGAGAAAGAATTCGGATTTTGAAGGGATGTGGCCAAACATCACTTGCTTTTTTGGTCGCAGCCACTTATGGATGTAATGATGAAGCGGATGAGTTGAAAAAGGAATTAGAACTCAATGGACAAACACTTCCGACGATTGATACGAATGCAAGATTGTTGGTCCCACCAAGACCTCTGGATCGATTAATCGAAAACTGGCCAGTCATAAGGTTGACGCCTAGCTTCGAGGTAAATCGAATTTTAAATTTCTGACTATAATTTGTTAATTTTATAGGATGAAGAATTGGGTACCACTGATGCTCATGAAGAAAACATTTTGCGCAGAAGAAAATGGCGGGGAAAATCATGATCCATGAGACCTACCGCTTAACTACTCGGACAATATCGGCTATGGATGGTTATGCAGAAATGAAGGCAGATATTCCGTTTTTAAAAAGGAGGACATTACGGAGAATATAAATGACGTTAAATCGCCGAAAAATGACATACTTATGTTATAAATGGGTTAAAAATTGTTTTTAAAGTTCATAGAATAAAAATAACGAGCAACCTGTAAAAAAGTTTCCACAGTGGAAGAGTTTTGGTTTTTAGTCCGCGATAATTTGGGTTCCTAGGCTACCTATTAAATTTGCGCATTTTTATTCACTTTTTTTTCATTTATTTAAAATATATCACGGTGGGATAAAGTGAACGAAAGTTTCATCACGAACAATGTGTTTGTGTGTGTACACCGTTACGACAAATTGCACACACGCAAAAATTCGAATTTTTCTACAAACAGCATTTTAACGCCAGCAACGCATGAAAAATGAAGTTTTTGCATTAAATACATAATCTATAGCTTAATCTAATTTTTTTTCACTCCGAATTATAAAATTGCATTCCTGAATAGCTGAATATAACCCGTTTTGAGAAATCGTGCCACACGATTGCAAAAATAGTACTGATGGAGGACTTTATGGAGATAATAAATGTACCTTAAATGAAAATAGACTTCATTCTCATTCCAAATCTGTTTTTTTTTTAATTTTCTGAGCCCACCGAGAAGCCGAGAAAACACGCCTCAAAATAATGGCCTAGAAAAAGTGGTCACCTGGCCGAACATGCCCGCGGACTAGTTTTCGCCGCTGTCCCCTTTTTCTAGGCCATTGTTTTGAAGTCTATCTCAGTTGCATTCATTATCTCCGTAATTAAAGACAGGGTGCCAGTTAAAAATTTCGCCGCTGCGGCGATAAGATTTTAAATTACCGCTTGTTTTGAATTTTCATGTGCGCTCCAATGAACAGCAGTCATGTGTGTGCGCGGTAATTTGAATTTTTGAATTTTTTGTGTATTTTTTTTCAAATTTCTTTCGTTTTTGTCTGATTTTCAGCGTTTTTTTTGCTGAAAGTCATTAATTATTTTTAATAAGTGTCAGATTAATTTTCCTTACAGGAACTAACCGGGATTCCTCATAAAATGCGGGAAAAACGTTGATTTTCCCAATTTTCATCTGAAAATGAAAATTTCGCTATAATTTTGAAAGCAGATTAAATTTACGTACGTTTCGCAAATAAATTATTATTTCACAGGTATTATAGTTAATTTTTTTTGAAACAAATGAAACATTTACAGATTTCATGGACGCAATTCATCAGCGGCCCAGAAAAATCAGTTTTCCGAAAAATTGACCAGTTTCCCATATCATTTTAGATTTCTAAAAATGTCATTATCGTTTTTTAACAGTTTTTGTTTGTTTTTGAGTTTTTTGAATTTTTTTGAATTTTTCTTATTTTTCGAGTTTTTGAATAAAATTTGCCTCAAAATTGTTTGAATCTGGTCGCAACATACTTTACTTAGGTTATTCTACTGAAAAGAAACATTTTCCACAAAAAAAATTAAAAAATGACAGTTTTGAAAAAGTTTAAAAAATTCAAATTTTTGTGCTTCCCGCCAAAAAGCGTACGTGAGCGTACGGCGGGAATTTGAAAATAATTTTTTTCATCTTCCGGACGCGACTACAAAATGGTTTTTTTTCGTCGGGATTTCGCATGGAATATACTAGAATGTCGATAGAAAGATGAATTTTTCACAATTAAATCCATATGGGGTAAAAATAACTGGCACCCTGTCTTTAAAAAACGAATGTTTTCGATTTGTTTTTTGAAAAAAAATTATTTGAGCACCAACTTTAAATACAGAGTTCTTTATTTAAAAAAAACCAGAAAATTATTATATTTACAAATGTTATGAACAAACCTTTACAAAGCTCAAAAACCCCCAAAAATTTACAAATGAAAAATTCACAACCAACAAACAAAAACATCTACAAAATTCTACTTATGGTGGGAAAACTTCTCCTCCACCGCGGTGTCTTCTAAAAACGTTCATTCCTCTAAAAATCGGTACCATTCTTCTCCCAATATTCTGGATGAAACCCCCATCTTCATCCATATCCGATCCACTATCATTTTCATCAAAAGCTGCGTCTTCTTTCATTTTTCTCAACACAATTTCATCCGGCATGACTACTTCAACAGTCGCTTCTCGAATTTTCGGGCCGTAATATCCTTTCCAAAATTGGTTGTCACTTCCTTGGACTGAAATCACCAAATGACGAAGTTTTGATGGATAATCATTCATTTCAATTGTCATTTCTTCCCAGTTTTGGTTATCTGGAAATTTTTTATTATTTTCATTCAAAAACAACTTTATCCGTGATCATTGGAAACAAAAATTAAACATACCACTCCATTGTGGCCATCTCTTGGAAATCAATTTGTATCGTTCATTATCCACTGTATCTATATTAATCATATCAATCGGATGTTTAATTTGTGACTTTCGATAGTTCATCTCAGCTGCTAAGCGCAATTCACTTCCACAATCATGACGATGATTCACCTTCAACAAAATTAGAATCTTCGGACGTACATGATCAAGGACCCATTCCTAAAAATCTTCTAAAATTTCGAACCAAATGCTCTAATTTACATCAATCCCCGATTTTACCAAATTCACGTGAAACACCAAAACCGTCGGACTGAATGAAAAAGCAAAGCAATATCCATTTTCGTTTTCACATGTTTCTATGGCAATTCTTCAAAAATTATTGATTTTTATGGTACTTAGGTCTATACGCTGTTTACAGATGTTGCTTAATCGCTCTGAATTTCAGTTTTATATACCTAAGTGGAAAAAATTTGCAAAAAAGTAGAACGGGCACCCGGAATCGAACTTTGGTTTCATAAACGTTGAAAATTTCCACCAAAGTGGCAGCCAAGTTCGATTCCGTGTACCCTTTCAACTTTTTTGCAAATTTTTTCACTTAGGTATATAAAATTGAATTTCACATCGATAAATCAACATTTATAACCTGCGTATAGGCCTCCTTCAATTTTCGACCTGTTTCTTACCCATCTCCTCCAAGTCTCGGCACGGAAAACTTATATTTCGCAGCGTGCTGTTGAAGTGACAATTCATTATGGATTTGGAACAATTCGAACTTTTTGTAGCCTTTATTCGACAAAATCTGAAAATGTTCTATCATTTTCATATTTTTATTCTTAGAGGGAGCTCCGGAGAGCGCAGAAATGTTTTCAGACGGCCTAAAAAAACATCGAATATTGACATTTCTTGTGAAATTTGTGTTTCTAGGCCATATAAGGAACACGGAAAGATGGCCTATAAACCTAAAAAAATGTATATATTCAGTTTTTTTGACTTTTTATCGATTTTTCTTATTTTTTCGATTTAATAATTATTATTTGCTATAAATTGGTAGATGATAGTCGTCTGAAACCCATTTCAGAGCTCTCTGGAGCATCCCTTAATATTAAAAGCCTACAATTTTCCGATAATTGAATTTAAATCCGCTTGAATCAATTTCATCATCCTCTTTCTCAAAATTCCCCAAATTCGCAGCATTTCTCCATTTCGACGGCGGAACAACACCCTCTAATCCATAAAATCGAGCACGATCTATCCAAAAACCGTCGTTTTTCAGAATTTCGGCGAATAATTTGCAAGTCTGGAAAAAATGGGGAAATTTCATCACAACAAATTGTGTTATTTAAAGTATTCACCTTTCGGCAACTTTCCAACGTTTTGTTGTCAGTTCTCAGAAATATTTGGGTCCAAATATCGATCGGAATATCATCGAAGTTTTTCATTTTCTGGAAAAATAACAACAATCGATTCCGGATTTTTTTGTTTGGCTTGAAAAGAAAAAAAAAGGAACAAAACACAAAACAAATGAGAGTAGAATAACGAAGTAAACAAAAATTGAAAAGAGGGACAGAGAGAGTGAGAGAGGCAGAGAAGAAAAGGAAGAACCAGAGATAATGATGAATTTGGGGTTTTAGAGATCTATTTTTGACCAAAAATGAATATTTTTATTTTCATTTTTGGTGTTTAGGACACTACTTTTAGAGTTTTTTTTTTTGCAAAAATGGAGCGACTTTAAAGAACAAGCACTAAATTTGTTTTAAAAGTCCCAATCTAAACTGCGAGGTATTTTCACACAATGAAAACTAATCATTTTTGAAATTTAATTTTAAATTACACCTGTAGTGAATTATTTTACTGATTTTCGAGCACTTTGAATCGTCGTTGATGCTCGCTCAGTATTTCAGAAGCCATTAATTGCTTTCTTTGGGAAATAATGACCGAAAAGAAGAAATAAACAGAAAAAGTGTAACTTTGCCATTTTCAGAAATTTTTCACAAAAAATATCGAAAACTTGAGTTGAAAAACGAGCAACTTCCTCTAAAATCGTTTTCTAGGCCATTTTCCAAAAAACGGTTTTAAATCTATGAAAATAACACACGAAGATGTTGTTTTTCACTCCTACAACGACATTTCGAAATATTTCATAGTGGGACTAACATTTATGGCCTAGAAATCCAAACGACGGCCTAGAATACGTTTCACATGTTTGGAGAACGTTGTTTGCATTTTTAGGGGCCTTTCGGTTAGATTTAAACTTTTCCTAACTGTTGAAATGAATTTGCTGGCTCTTAAAGGCAGCTTGTCAGTTAACACGATCCAAATTCTAGGCAAAACATCAAAATTCGAATGAAGGCCCAGGTGGCCGAAAGAACAACATCAATATGCAGCCAAATTCAAATAATTGTGTTTCGCGCCAATTTCGACCGCGTTGCACGGACATCGACCGCGTCGCACGGACACGCGCGCATTCAAATTTTGATTTTTTCAACTTTGGACCGCTGCTATGACGCGTGTATTTATCGGTGTGATTTCGCATAAATTGCATTGTACTAATTAGAGAACGCTCTAATTTTTGAAACTAAGACCAGGTAGGGTCAAATTAACTGAACAGCTGTCTTTAACTTTCCATTCTATGTTTTTTTTTCATGAAATTATCCATTTTTTGGCAAAATTACGAGAAATTTTAGGTAAACCTCAGAGAGTTTTTGAATTTCACTTTTTTACACCCTTTTTTGGTAAAAACGCATAAAATACCCCTTTTACAATTCGCTATTGGACTCGCTAATGAACAATTACGTATGGAAATGTTTTTAAATCATTTTTATCCTACTTTTGGACTTTTACATTGTTTTCGTTTTTTATTAAACAATTGACTTCTACAAATTCTAAAAACTAACCAAATATTTCACTCGTTTGCTCAAACTCTTGATAAACATTCTTATTCTTTGATTTTTCAGTTTTCGCATCAGATATTGCGACTTCGTCTTCATTACTTTCCGAATTACTCGTTCGACGAGCTTTCTTTTTCGATTTGTTCTCTCAATCATAATTTGTTTTTACCTGAAATTTATCGAAACTTTCAATACTTTTTAAAATACAAGTTTATTCGATAATTCGAAAAAAAATTAATTTTAACTTTCAAAACATTTTTAAAGCCTAATTTCCCTTATTCCACATTTAAAAAATAGATTCCGTCACCATGAATTAATTTAATTTCATATTTTCAATAAATTCAAGATAAAAATCCAGAAAATCAATTTTTTTCAAAAAAATTAAAAAATTACAGTAACCCGAGTCGTAAGTCCGCAATGTTTTTTGATTACCGTAATCCGGAAATGGTGCGCGGGAAATTTTGAATTTTGAAAAGAAAAATGATTTGTTGGCCTATTTTCTTCATTTTTTCTTTGTTTTCCACTCTTTACCTTCAAATTTTATGTTTTTTCGGAACACTCAATTCTTGTAAAGTTGTCAGTAATAATATCTATTGAGAAATTTCTTTAAGTATTCTAAAAATTTAGTTTTTTTAAAAGAATTTCAAAATTTAATTTTGCGAGCGAAATAAATAACAAAAAACACAAGGTAGATTCGTGACTGGTTTAGTTTTTACATTTTGTTTTGTAATTGTTTTTCGATTTTTGTTCGCACTTTTTTTTAGACTATTTTGATTTCAATAAAAATTTTCAATTTCATATTTACCATTTCCTAAAAAAATTCTCGATTCTTACCACGAAAAGCAATTTCCATGACGATTTTCTTACACGTCCACAGTCAACGTCGCATAAGACCAAATGATTTTCGCAATATTTATTAGCTGTATAGTTTTCGTGTAAACATTGCATTTTTTCAAAATTCTTCACGCAATAAAAACAAAAAATACATAATTTTCGTTCGATATTTTCAATATTTTCACGTGACCGCTAAAAAACAACTATGCTGACGTGTCAAAAGACTACATGGCCTCCTGGTCATCATTCTTCCCCATCTCTTTCAATTTTGGCTCAGTTCCTTGGTTGCTCTCGTTTTTTTTCCCCCTTCTGCCATAAAGTTCATTGTGAGGAGTGTCCAGAGTGTACTCCTAGAGAGTGTGTGCCCAGTTGACTTGACAAATGATGGAATAGAGTTCGCGACGGACCTCTGCTGCCTTTTTACAATACAAATATTAGTTGTGTTGACCGTACCAAGTAACGGAGTGATCGTTTTTATACGTTTTACCTCTCATTCGTTTATTGTATCAGCCGTTTGTCGCGCTCCCTTTTCGCTGTTTCATATATATCGTTTTTATTAAATATTAATTATTACATTTATATAATAACTCATTTTTGTTCCAGGTAATGTCCCCTACACTGTCTTTCGTACTTCTGGCGCTCACCATTTCGTCGGCGGTAATCGCCAGTGAAAATGTGCTCGTTATGACTGATGACAATGCTCAAGAACTCTTCGACTCTCATGAACTCCTCCTCGTCAAATTCTACGCTCCATGGTGTGGACACTGCAAATCATTGGCACCGAAGTACGATCAAGCTGCGGATATCTTGCAAGCTGATGGATCTAACATTCGGTTGGCAAAGGTGGATGCGACCGAAAACAAGGCATTGGCGTCGAAACATGAGGTACTTAATTTGTTGGTACTCGGGTGCTGACGATTACATGCAATTGCATGCAATATTACAAATTTTGAAATAAAATTTTAAGAATTTCGGTTTAGCAGCGAAAATTTCACTTCAAGACCCAAATAAGTGTCCCTTTAATCAGAATAAAATGTATTTTCTGCCTAAATTTGTAGAAAACGATTAAGTGGCGAGAATTTCAAAAATTGTCACGCAGAAATTGGAAAAAATAACTTTTTCGACCAGCTCTGCATTGAATTTGCACTCTTTTCGTATTTTTCAAACTTTTTGAAACATCCCTTAGCATTGATGTGTTGTGCACGTTAAAGGATGTGAGCAATCAGGCGGCGCTGAAATTACCAGTTTTTACTGGTCAAAATTAGTATTTTCTGCGTATTTAGAGCTTATCTGGCCTGTCCGGCACATTTATTCCGACCCATTTTATATTTTCACAAACCTTTTCACATATCTATTTTTACCATATTGTTTAAAGGGACACCGAGTGTTGGTCTTGTAGCGATTTACCTAAAAACAACCATTCCGAAATTTCCAATTTTTATTATTATTTTCTTAAATTTCTTTTTTTCAGATTCAAGGATATCCAACTCTGCTCTTCTTCAAGAACGGAAAGCCCACCAAATACACTGGTGGAAGAGAAGCTCAACAAATTGTCGACTGGCTTAACAAGAAGAACGGACCATCAGTGCTTGAGATCGAAACTGTGGAACAATTGGACGAACTTAAGGAAAGCAAGAAAATCGTGTTGGGACACTTTACTGAGACCTTCCCACTTTTCAATGAGATCGCTGACGAGATTGATGAGGTCGTGTTCGTTTCTTCGAAGAATGCTGATGTTCTCAAGGCTGCTTCATTGGAGGGTGAAGGAATTTCTTTGATTCGTAGAGATGGAAGCGAGTTCGAGATTACTTCACTTGGAAAAGAACAAATCGAGTCACTTTCGCAATTGAAAGCTTGGATCCATGGACATCAATTGGCGGCTGTTAATGAGTTCACTCAAGAAACTGCTAATCTCATTTTGGGAGGTGAAATCAAGGATTTCCATTTCCTTCTTGCTGCAAGATCGAGTGAGAACTTTGACGAGATTTATGCTCAATTCACCGCTGCTGCTAAATTGTTCCGTGGAAGAGTTGTGTTTGTTTTCTTGGATGCTGACAAGGAGGAAAGCGCCAGAATTATGGAATTCCTCGGAGTTTCAAGTTCGGATCTTCCAACTGACCGAATTGTCAACTTGAAGGCAGATATTCAGAAGTATAAGCCGGCTGCTGGACAATCTTATCAAGAATTCACTCAAACCTATTTGGATGGAGGTGCTGGAAGAGACTTCAAAAGCCAAGAGTTGCCAGCTGATTGGGACGCACAACCGGTTAAGATTTTGGTCGCTGAAAACTTTGAAAAGGTTGGAAAGCATTTTTGAATTTGTTTTTAGTTATTTTTTCAATTTTCAGGTTGCCCTTGACAAGTCAAAATTGGTCTTCGTTAAATTCTATGCTCCATGGTGCGGACACTGCAAATCATTGGCTCCAATCTGGGATGAGCTTGCTCAAAAGTATGAAGGAAATGATAATGTTGTTATCGCTAAACTCGACTCAACTGAAAATGAGGTATTTTTGTCAGTTTTTTGAGATTTTTTAAAAATCTGGATTTTCAGCTCGAACAAGTTCACATTCAATCATTCCCAACACTGAAATTGTGGCCAGTTGGCGCTGATGAGCCAATTGATTACGATGGAGAGAGAAACTTGGAACAACTCGAGAAGTTTGTTGAAAAACACATCAGCGGAAATGCGGAAGGACACTCTGAATTGTAAATTGCATAAGAATTGTTTTATTTAATCTTGTTGTTTTTTTAAATTTAAATATGTGAAATTTTTGAAAAGGCTGGGTTCTTTTTTTACTTGCTCATGTTTTTTTTTTCATTGATAATAAAACATTGGCTATAATTCTATTTGGTGTTTTTTTAATTGAGATGGAAGCGTGGTCCATATTTTTAGAAAAGCTTACTTTTCAAGAAATAGCTGAAAATTGAAGTATAGATGCCAGCGGATGAAAAGAAACGAGTTTTTCTTGATATTTCGATAAATGGGGATAAGGCTGGAAGAATCGAAATTGAATTGTTTTGTCGAATTGGTAAGGGTTTTGGGAAGATTATGACAGAATTTTGAAATTTTGAAAAATAAAATGCATTCCAGACATTTAATTTAGTAATAATTATCTGAAAAAGGGTTAGATGTGATGAAAGGACTTGTATTGCCTAGTTATTACAAAAAAATTGAAAATAGCGAGAAAAACACGAAAATGCGTACGCAATCGGGGTAGATATGGCTTAATTTGGATTTCTAGGCCATTCACGGACTTTTGAGGGCTCAGAAATAGGTTTAGGATGATTAAGAATACGATTATCTACCCATTGAATGGAGAACAAAAAAATCTACCCATTGATAGAGAATAAATTGCGAAAATTCAACTATTTGCAGCATAATTTGAATTATTTTTAAATTTCTACATATAAAAATTTACTCTAATTGTGGTTAATTGTTATTCAAAATCATTTAAATCTTTCAGCGCCAAAAACATGTGAAAATTTTCGAGCCCTTTGCACTGGTGAATTGGGGAAAACGCCAGATGGAAAGAAAAGGCTGTTTTACAAAGGATCATCGTTTCATAGAGTTATCAAGAAGTTTATGATTCAGGTTTTTTTTAAACTAGAAAAATTCAATATTATTTTTCAAACAGGGTGGTGATATTACTGATGGTGATGGTCGTGGTGGATACTCGGTTTTTGGGCGTTATTTTGATGATGAAGAATTTATAGAAAGTCACTCGAAACCTTATTTGGTTTCAATGGCTAATAAGGTATTTAAATTATCATAAATACTTTGAAATAGGAAACGAAATAGTAATTTTAGGGTCCAAATACGAATTCCTCTCAGTTTTTCATCACAACTGCGGAAGCACAACATTGCGACAAAAAACATGTGGTTTTTGGAAAGGTTTGAGCGTTTTTTTAAATATTTTTTCAAACTCCTAACTCAGGTTGTCAAAGGAACAGAGATTGTTGATAAAATCGAGCAGCTTCCAACTGATAAAGATGGAAAACCGAGCAGTGATGTGGTGATCTCGAATAGTGGGCAGCTTTTCAGAAAGGAGAAAGAGAAACCAGTCAGAATTGTTAATATTAAAAAGGAGGTTAGTGGAAGTTTTGAAAAATATATTTTTAAACATTTTTTCTCTAGGTTGTTGAACCGGAGGAAGAAGTTGATGGGAAGATTCCAGAGAACCCGAAATCGTGGCTTCTTCGAGATTGTGACAACCCAAAGGAATCTGAAAAGGTTGTCAAAATCAATTATTTAGAATTAATAACATAATTTTCAGAAGAGAAGTGGGCAAAAATATTGTCACGATGATAGAAGCGCGCGAAATTATAGAGAAAGATCGAGAGTAACCAAGATTTCAAGTTTTTTTTTGTTGCAAAAATGGTTTTTCAGGAACGTAGCCCGAATCGGCATAAGAATCAAGCGAAAGGATTGCGTATTCGAGGACGAGGAAACTTTTATTACCATCGGAATGGGATTGAGACTCCGAGTTATTGGATGAAAAATGCGCCGACTAGGAAGTATGAACAAAAGAAGGAGAAGAAGCATAACAAAAGCATCAAGGAAGAAATTATTGATTGAATTTAGTTATAAATAAATAGTGAGATTTGTTGCTAGTTTTGTTGTTTTTATGCCCCTTGATTTATATTACATTCCATTTTTTATAATTTTAATTTAATATAGCTATTGTAAAGCCAATCATCGATATAAAATATAAAAAAATTCGAATTTTTGGCTTTACAATAGTATATGTTACATTTTTCTTCATCTTGTAAATCCTGAAAAATTATTTATTCCGATAGTTTTTGCATTTTATTCATCGCCTTGTTTTATTTCCTGCACAATTTTCAAAAAAATAATTTATTTGAAAATATCGTACGTCGCTCCTTGCATATTATTAACTGGGAAAGTTTCAGTCGATCCATTGATAACATCATGATAGACAAATGTTTCATAATGGCGGATCATGGTTTCGAGGGAGAGGAACTGAAAAATGGCAAGATTTATTGATTTTTCGATTAATTTTTAAAAAAAAAGTAATTACATCCAAATTATCACCGCAATCAACGCTATAAAAGGTTCTCGTCAATAATCCCCTGCTGTCATATTGTTTCTTTTGCTTGATCGAAAAATGGTAGTGAACATCGCTGGTTGATCTGAAATATTTGACATTTTTTAAAGAGAGGACTTTACGGAGCTAATGAATGCGTCTAGGATGAAAATAGACGTCGTTCTCATTCCAAATCTGTTTTTAAAATTTTCTAAAACCACCTAGAAGCCGAGAAAATGAGCTTCAAAACCATGGCCTAGAAAAATTGCCCACTAGAGAAAACTAGTCCGCAGGCATGGGAAATCCAAAAAAAACATAAAAAAGGACTAATATAAGCAAACATTACGCGAAGAAAATTCTTTTGAATTTTTCTTCATATAATAATTCCCACGGACTAGTTTTTGGCAACAACTTTTCTAGGCCATTGTCTTTGAAGCTCATTTTCTCGGCTTCTAGGTGGTTTTAGAAAATTTTAAGAACAGATTTGGAATGATAATGAAGTCTCCTTTCAAGGTAAATTTAGAATCTCCGTAAAGCCCTCCTTTAAAGACTCTTCCAACTCCAAAACAAACCTATAAGCCAACATAAGCGGCATTGAAAACGGAATCGATCCATCAGTCGGCATACGGTAATAGAGCACAAAACTACGGCATCCGATGCGTTTTTGAGCTTCATT
The DNA here is from genome assembly GCA_964036255.1 of Caenorhabditis virilis. Classification (NCBI taxonomy): domain Eukaryota; kingdom Metazoa; phylum Nematoda; class Chromadorea; order Rhabditida; family Rhabditidae; genus Caenorhabditis; species Caenorhabditis virilis. The sequence continues at coordinate 3,826,171 of OZ038417.1, read as the reverse complement.
TGGGGTGGCGCCACCGATGAATGCATCATTTTCAAAAGAACTTTTTGTTGTTGTTGTGGCTGTCGAATTCTTGGAAATTGTCGAATTTTTTGACGTTTTTAGGGATTGGGAACCCTTCACACTATCATCCGAATCAGCGCGATCGAAAATCTCGTCAAATTCTTTCTTCGCCTTTCTTGATGGCCAGATAAGGCGTCGTTGCTTGTTTACCTGAAAAAAGTTGTTGTTTTTTTAAAAAATAAATTTATTAATGTGCTATTCATTTAAAAAAATATATATCTGTTGATATTTTCTTAGAAAACAAAATTTAACTAAAAAAATATATTTTATGACAGAAAATGGCTGAGAAACATGTATTAGAAGTAAGTATTAGAAAGTTAGTCCATGGACTGGAATTTCTAGACCACGTGGATTTTATTTCAATAAAAAGTTATATTAAAATTTAAAGAATTAAAATAACATGCCCTAGAAATCCAAGGACATGGACTAATTGATTGAATTTTTGTAGGGAAATGGTTTTCTTGAAGGTTTTTCTAAGTCACACGAGTTTAAAACAATTCTCAAGAAAAAGAGAAGTAAATATCAATGACCTAGAAACCCAAATAAGCGGAAACTAGGCCATTTCACATTTTCTTAAAGTTTTAAGGCTTTTTTTGCGATAAAAAAGTACATTTTCTTAAAGATCCAAATTTGTCACTGTTCATTTTGTTGCACACAATTTTTAAAAAATTAAAGAAGAATAAGAAAAATCTTACAAGTCTGCCCAAACGATCCTCTTCCACTCGATAATCAGGTATAGAAGAATACTCAGACAACGAAGATTTTCTGGAAAAATTCGAAAAGTTGTTTTTTTTAGAATTTTGTCTAGTACTTTGACGCTTTTGACACCTCTTTACGCTTTTTCGATGACATTCTTTTAGCCGGAAAACAAGAAAACAAATGAGGCGATTTGTCTTTATTTTTTATGTTTTGAGGTTAAGCAAATAGTTACACGAGTTTTTTTTTGCTTGCAGACGTAAACGTATTTTTTTGGATAATTATTTCGAGGAAGAGGAAGGTTTTGTACCCTATTAGCGTATCAAATTCGAGCAGGCTCGTTTTTTTGACACTTTTCTGCATAACAACAACAACTTTTTCTCGTTTTTTTTATTGAAATTTGTTTTTCCAAAGAATTCTAAACAATACACTTGACGCAAAATTGCGTACTATACATTTTTTCAACAAAGCAACAAAAACGGATTTTTCGGTAAAGGATAATTTTTTAAAAACGAAAAAAAACCATCCAAGGAGTTTTCTGATTTGAAAAAAGCTTTGAAAATACAAAAATTTCACAAAATGATGAATATTTATGTTTCTGCTGAATAAATGAAACCCAAACTTTGAACATGGGTTCATTATGGCACCGAGATAAATTCTTGTCATTTTCGTGATTTTCTGCAAAATTTGGAAAACGTTATGAACATTTGAAATCATTTCAAGAAAAAATGCTTTAAAAAGGTGATTTCGAAAAATGATAAATATTTAAGCTTCTTTTGAATATATGACGCCCAAACTTTGCACATTGGTTTCTCTAGATGTTGAGATGAGCTTACGCAGTTTTTTCCATTTTCTCCAAAATTTGGAAAAAGTTATGAACCTTTGAAATAATGTGTTTTACACATTGAAATACGAAACATTCATTTTTTTTTCCGCCAACGTTATGCGCGAGGCGATCCACCTCATAAGCACCTTTCTCAAGTTAACCGCAAGTACCCGATTGGTTACTCAGACAATGGGGGAACTAGTTATTGGGTGAGTTCTCGACTAGTTTTTCGGTCAGTCTCGACTAGTCGCTCGACTCTGGCAGGGCTAGTCGAGACTCCCGAGAGGCTAGTCGAAACTCCCGAGGAACTAGTCAAAACTCTCGAGAGGCTAGTCGAAAATTGGTCGGCGGCAAATAAATTTTTCGCAGCCGCCACGGGATAGCATAGAAATTTCACGTGGCGGCGGCGTAGTGTGGGTGGTGTTAAGCGATGGCAGCGAGAAACCCTTCCTGGAACCGAACCTGCGACGACTTGACCCCCTGCTTGCTTGACGAGACGTTGAACCATTTGACTATACCTGAACATGTGGTGGAAGGGGGAAAGTGCGCTTACATGTGTGCTAGCGCCAGAGTTCCTTAGGAGTACATATAGGAGAACTTGGATAATCATAACTATTGTTCTAGGATTCCGAAAGGGCTCAAATTTTGAGAAATTATAGATTGAAAGATGATTGTTAATAATAGAGCTTTTTTTTCTTAGAAAAACACTTATGTTCATGTTTTGCGTCAGTGTTCCGCATAGACACATGAAAATTCGACACATTTCGCTAAATGACACATAAAAGCCACCGACACATGTGTCATTTACCTTGTAGAGACACATGTTTCATGCGACACATTTAATTTTCATGTGTCGCGACACATGTGTTACGCGAAACATGGAATTTTTCATGTGTCGCGACACATGTGTTGCGCAACACATGGAATTTTTCATGTGTCGCGACACATGTGTTGGGCTAAATATGGCCATGTAAAGGTGTCGCGACACATGTGTCGCCGCGAAACATGTGTCTACCAACACATCAAATCCGGATCGAGCCAGAAACCGAGCACAAACACGCCAAAAACGTCACAAATTTGGTGATTTTAAAAATGTGAAATTATTCGTATTTTCGCGTTTTCTTGGTGAGTTCGAAATAGAAATTATGTTTACCAGTTCCTAATAAGTTTCTCTTCCATTTTATCAAAGAATTGCTAGGTTTTTCTAATTTTGAAACAATAAAAACCGAGCTGAAAGTGCTGAAATTTTAAAAAATTTTCATATTTTCGAAATATTAGAATTTCATTCGAAAGCCTATGTCGTTTTGTACTTATCCTCAAAAAATCATCTGATTTCATTGATTTTGAAACGTGAATACTGAAAGTATTGAAAGTCGCAAAAAATTTGAATACTTGATTTTCGCGGGTGTGCGGTGGAGCGCGCATTCTTTTGCTCTCAATATCTCTGTGCATTTTTTAAAGTATCAGTATTCACGTTTCAAAATCAATGAAATTAGATGATTTTTTGAGGATAAGTACAAAACGACATAGGCTTTCGAATGAAATTCTAATATTTCGAAAATATGAAAATTTTTTAAAATTTCAGCACTTTCAGCTCGGTTTTTATTGTTTCAAAATTAGAAAAACCTAGCAATTCTTTGATAAAATGGAAGAGAAACTTATTAGGAACTGGTAAACATAATTTCTATTTCGAACTCACCAAGAAAACGCGAAAATACGAATAATTTCACATTTTTAAAATCACCAAATTTGTGACGTTTTTGGCGTGTTTGTGCTCGGTTTCTGGCTCGATCCGGATTTGATGTGTTGGTAGACACATGTTTCGCGGCGACACATGTGTCGCGACACCTTTACATGGCCATGTTTAGCCCAACACATGTGTCGCGACACATGAAAAATTCCATGTGTTGCGCAACACATGTGTCGCGACACATGAAAAATTCCATGTGTTGCGCAACACATGTGTCGCGACACTTGAAAATTCCATGTGTCGCATGAAACATGTGTCGCGACACATGAGATATCCTATGTTTCGCGTAACACATGTGTCGCGACACATGAAAATTAAATGTGTCGCATGAAACATGTGTCCCTACAAGGTAAATGACACATGTGTTATAGCGACACAATGTGTCAAATGTGTCATGTTTCGTGGGTTTGCGGAACACTGTTTTGCGTTTTACAGAATTTTTGATGGTGACAAATAATCATTGTCTCCTGCATCAACCATTTTGTTAATCGCGAAATTCTAAACTGCAATTCTATATTCGGAAATAAGAAAATTTGCATGTTGAAAAAATATATTAGACTTGGTCACATTTCTTCTTACAAACGGTACTTAAATCACTTTCGTTAGTCAATTTCGATAATATCTAGTGGTTATGTGTGATTTTGTGATGCAGTTCCTGACCTCATTCTGACAAGGGAAGGTTTTGAACTCAGTCTGAGAGTTTTACATGAGGCGTAGCTCATTCGAAAGAGCTCAGCCTGGAGACTAAAAAACTGCAAATTTTAGCTGCTAATATGCACATTAGAACAAGTTATTTCGAAGAGAATTTTATGCTGATAAGGGAACTGTTTTCTTGTTTAGTAGCAGTTTGAACATGATTTTTCAAGTTCAAAGTCTGCAAATTTTCAAAAAGAACGAGCTTTGAAGAGCTGTAACTTGTCCCTTGTAAGACCAAAAATCTTCGACTCGATTGACCTCACGAGGGAAGGATGCGACCTCGGCCTCAGAGTTTTACATAAGAACTATCTCATTTGAAAGAGCTCAACCTGTTGGTTAAAAAAACTTTAAATTTTAGCTGCTATTATACACAAAGAAGCAAGTTACAGTCTATATGTTTGTCGAAATTGAACTCTAATGAGCTGTAAATTTGTTCAAACTCAATATTTCTTGATGAAATTTTCAGAAAGACGTACTGATTTTATTAAAGGCCTGGCTATGTTTTTCAGCCTAATATAATAGCAAAAACAGTATTCAGAAAAACTGTATCGATTAAAGTTTGAGAGCGAGTCAAAGAGTTTCGTCTCATAGTTTTAAAAATATCTGTGTCAGAAATTAGAAGGGGGAGTGTCTGAATCTTTTCTCTCAAACTCAATATCGCTGGGTAAAACTTTTAGGTATTCACAAATAAACCATTCCTTCTTGATGTGCCAAATCTCAGCGAATTGGTTTAAAAATGTTAAACTTAACTTTAGGCTTACAAAACGGCATTTTCAAGACACTTCCCTTTTGAATCCAAAAATCGTTGTCTCGATGTTTGGCCTGTCGAAATTTGAACTCTAATGAGATGTAACTTGGTTCAAAACCAATATTTCTTGTTGAAGAATTCAGAAATACATACTGGTTCCATTCTTAACCAATTCGGCAAATTTGAGGTAATTTCAGAGAGATTTTTTTTATAAGGCCTTTTTGTGAAACAGTCATGCAAGAGCTAAAAAATTATTTTTGGAAAAACGTAATGAAAGGTTCTCAAATTTTGCGCAACACTTAAGAATGTTACCAGGACGTATTTCTGGGATTTTCATCCAGAAATGTTGAGGATGTGCCAAGGTATCGCTCAAATTTGACATATTACAGACTTTGAGATACTATTATTCTCTAGTGCACATTAGAACCTAAAACGTTAGTTTCTTAGTTCTCTGGTGTGATGTAAAACTGACGGAGTTCAACCCCTTCTCCTTACCAGAATTGTATTAAGCTTTATAAGGATGACGGTCTAGAAAGGATATTTTATTTAGCGACGATGTCTGAAATTAAACAGCGGTGTCCTAGACCGAATATCAGAGGAAAAGACTTGTAGCTTTACAGATAAGTAACACACACATCAATGAACATAACAACAACTAACCAACCCCAATATGTGTCCCCGCGTTGCGTGGGTGCACCCGCTTTTTGTTGAAAACTTAGCCCAGCATAACTCAGCTCAAAATGAGAACTATAAAGCAATTTTCATATTACTGGATAGAAAACGTGATCTATAACTTTGTAGTTGACATAAAAATTCAAAGAACAAATCTTAAAAACGAAAATTTGAAGAAAAAGAAAATGGGTTTCAGTTTTTCACAATTTTCTGGTGGAAAACCACATCAACCCAAAACGTTTTACTTAATTTTCTAATTATGGTTGAAAGTCTGTACCGGAATCAAAAATAAACTTTTTAAAAAATGAGGGGGTTTATTGTGCCAAAGATAAAACTTAAAAACGTCAAATTTTGAAGCATTTTATTGCAGAAATGGTTGTTTAAGCCTGAATTTAGACCCTTAAAAATAGTTTATGTGCTTAAAACATTAATCGTAGGACTCAATTATACATAACTAACATTTTCCAAAAGTGTTTTGGTGAAAATCGAAAGAAAAACTATATTTTTTTGAAAAAACGAATATAGAAAATTATTTTCTCGATTTTCACCAAAAAACTTTTGGAGAATGTTAATTTTACATAATTGAGACGTATGTTTAACTTATTAGGCACATAAACTGTTCTTAAGGGTCTAAATTCAGGCTTAAACAACCATTTCTGCAATAAAATGCTTCAAAATTTGACGTTTTTATTTTTTATCTTTGGCACAATAGGCCCCCTCATTTTTTTTAAAGTTTATTTTTGATTCCGGTACAGACTTTCATCCTCTTTTGAAAATCAAGTGAAAAGTTTTGGGTTGATGTGGTTTTCCACCAGAAAATTGTGAAAAACTGAAACCCATTTTCTTTTCTTCAAATTTTCGTTTTTAACATTTGTTCTTTGAATTTTTATATCAGCTACAAAGTTATAGATCATGTTAAGAGCTATCCGAAAATATGAAAATTACGTTATAGTTCTCATTTTAAGCTGAGTTATGCTGTGTCAAAGTTTTCAGCTAAAAGCGGGTGCATCCGCGCAATGTGGGGACACATATTGCGGTTGGTTAGCTACTGTTGTGTTCATTGATGTGGGTGTTACTTATCTGTAAAGTTGCAGGACTTTTCCTCTGATATTCGGTCTGGAACACCGCTGTTTAATACGCCTCAGACATCGTCTCTAAATAAAATATAGTTTCTATACCGTTATCCTTATAAAGCTTGATAAAATTCTGACAAGGGGAAGGGTGCGAACTCTGTCTTAGAGTTTTACACCAGATCTCATTTAGATCTATCCAAAATCTTGAACGATTGTCATAAACCCGACTACTATACTCAAAATATACATTATTTTGTGCTTTTCCCTTATTACAAAGTTTGGTGAACTTTAAAACCCGAAAAATACGATTTTCTTGAAAATAACGGTTTGGGATATCCTTTGGTTTTTTGAAACAATTTACTACTTCAGTACTGTAACCGTGAACACATCAGGAAATTTTTGACAATATGGCTTTCAGTCAATTTAGGTGAAAAAAACCTTTTACCCGAGATGTTATATCAAAACCATAATTTTTTAAGTTATTATTGCGAACAAGGCATCAAGGATGAAAATGTTTATGAAAATTTGAAAATTAAAAAATTTTGAAAAAACTCGATAAAAAGTTCAAAATTTCACTCATAGTTCATGATTTTTCAGAAAAGACATCTTTTCAACCATTTTCAATACTTTTCGCAGTTTGACAAAAATAAATTTTGATTCGACTAGTTCTTGGTCAGTTACGACTAGTTTTTGGGTGAGTTCGAGCAGTTTCGACTAGCCTGTCGGGAGTAACTGACCGACAGGCTAGTCGAACGCGCCCGAACTCACCCAATAACTAGTTCCCCCATTGTCTGAGTATGTGGTTAGCACTTTTGCCTGTCATTCTCAAAGTCGTGGGTTCGATTCCCCTCTCTCAACAATACTTCTCTTTTTTTTTGCTTTTTCATCGAAAGTTAATAAAAAAAAGGCGTTGTCTTCTTTGTTTTTCATTCTTTCACAACCCTGTTGTGATTTCCTGTTTTTTGTCTGAAAAAGAAAACGTTCGAAATTGCTGCCTTTCCTGAAAAATGACACAATGTTTTTGGCATATATGTGCCAAAATCCAGACTCCGTAAGCTTTTCTTTCTTTTTTTCAATCCTTTCTCAGAATTTTTTTGAGGTAAAATTTTGTGTGAATTCTATTTTGGCTGCTCCCGCCATGTCAATAATTTAGTTCCCTTTTCTTTGTTCAAGATTTATTCACGGTTGAAAAGCTCTTTTTTTTTAAGCAAAAATGACTTCTCATCCTTATGAGGCCAACTTGAGAGTCCCATATGAACTTTTACACCCACTTTCTTGAGTTTTGTTCTTTTTTTTTTTGAAAAAAAGGTGATTTCGAAAAATGATAAATATTTATGCTTCTTTTGAATATTTTAAGTCCAAACTTTGAACATTGGTTTATCTAGGTCCTGAGATGAAAATACGTTATTTTCGTCATTTTCAGCAAACTTTGGAAAAAGTTATGAACTTTTGAAATCATGTGTTTTACACTTTGAAATAAGAAACATTCATTTTTTCGCCCACGTGATTCGCGAGGCGACCCACCTGATAACTACCTTTCTACAGTTTATCGGCTGTCGCCGTTAGGTGAAGTGGTTAGCGCTTTTGCCTATCGTTCTGAAGGTCGCGGGTTCGATTCCCATCTCTCATTACTTCTTTTGCTTTTTTGATTTTTAATAGAAAATACATAAAAACTTCATTTTCTTATTCATTTTCAACTTTTCCCAGCACCTGGTATAAAATATATAAATACTAACTCTAGAAAAATTTGGGAAAACTCCCAAAGTCCCCATTATTTTTCCCCGTGATTCATATTATTATTATTATAATTTTTCCTTCTCTTCTCGCTGGAACAAATAAGTTTTTTTTCCTTTCTCCTTTTTTCTCTTCATCCATCTCATTTTCATCCAAAAAACGAATAATAGATGCTTAGGAAAGACCACTCTTTTTGCTTTTCGGGCTCACTCCTTTTTTTTGCGGGTAAGAGGTTGAACTTTGAAGCTTTTTTTTATTTGGAGCTTTATAAATTTTTGCGGGAGCTCCCCCTCCCCCCTCCCTTTTGTTTTAAGAAATACAAGTGTCAAGAAAATAAGAAAAAGTACACGGTGCAATGAACTTTCAGTAGCTTCATGTTGTCATCGGTACAAACAAATTCTCTAAAATAAAAATTCCCGCATTTTTCACAGCTTGTTTTTCTTTCTAGAAATATGTACATCAACTCGAATTGACATCTTCGGAAATAACATAACATTATTCATCTTCATCGAATTATTACTGCGTTTCTTTTTTTTTCTCTGAAGAAACAAACAATGACGCAAAATTGCAGAAAAGTGGGCGGGGCGAGTGGCCGGTTTGGCGGTAATTCAAATTTTTCTTTAAATTTTTTAAATAATTCCATTAAATTATATTTGTTGTAATAGTTTTCTTTTTCAAACAATTTCTTAAATGCGTATTCCATCCATTTACAATTATTTTTAACCGATTTGAGTGTTTTTTCAGAATTTTCATGATTTTTTCAGTTTCCGGGTAGAAAAACATTGGAAAATTCAAGAATTACATATTAGGATGTTTATTAGTCCATTTACCGCTCAACATAAAGTGTATTTTTTAATTTTAGGATAGAAATAGTTGTTTATACGCTTTTAGATTCATTTTTTTAAAATTTGGTGCATTTGCGCGTAACGGTGTGCATTAGAATGGTGCTTACAGATTTGTTGGCCAATTGTTCGTTTTTATTCACCGTTATCTGTGGTATTCCAGCAAAAATTCCTACAAAAAGTGATAATTTACAAGTACCCTAGAATTAAAGTTTGAATCCCCGCCAAACGCGATGTTGCAAGTGCGCCCCAATGATAATGGATAGATTTCGACTGCTTCTTCGTATTTTTTTTTAGAAGTGGTTTGGCGAATAGGTTTTTGTGCATTGTTAGTTGAATATTTGATTTTGACGGTACGTCTTACGGTACCCAAGTTTGAGGTAATTAGACCGTTCCCTGAGGATGGCTTAGTCAAGCCGAAACGTCGGAAAAAATAAAGTTCATTTTATTTTATTTATTGTGCTTCTTCAAAGAAAAGGGTCCAACAAGACGTACCGTCAAAATCAAATATTTTTTTTTATTCAAAAAAATAAGTTTCTTTAATAAATATAATTTCTTTAAAATATTTGGGAACAAAATCAACATTCAGAATCTTCTGGAAAGTTTTTAAAAAATTTCAATTTTTTTCGAAAATTTAAAAAATGAAAGAAATTAATTAAAATTGTAGAATTGGATCTGTAACTTTTCCTAACTAATTTTTGGCAAACAGTTTGAGAAAAATTGTCTTATTTGTCGAAAATTCAAATTGCGCTCCATTGGACAGCCGCTGTCTTTTTTTGGCCGAGTCCAAAGCCACGCCCCCCTGAAGAAACTCGAAAAGATTGAGGTTGTTTTGTTGCTTTTTGCGTACTTTGAGGAAAATTCAACAAAAATCCTTATTTCAAAAAATTGCCTAAATCATCTTTACTGTTTCGATTTTTCGGTGGGCGTGGTTTTGGACTCGTGCCAAAGACGGATGTCCAGTGGAGCGCAATTTGTATTTATTTTTTCGACCAATATTAAAACCTAATTTTTTTTAAATTTTTGAAAAATTTGTGCAAAATTTGAATCCCTCCACAGGTGAAATCCAATTTTTGCGGTTTCCCTAGAGAATTTGAAGGGCAAATAGGATTTTAAAAGGGGGGGGGGGGGGGGTTGCTCCATTTAGGATTTAATGAGAATAAACTTTTTTGGACCTCCTTTTTTCTTGAAATGATGACGTTCAAATTCTCTGTGTTGACGAATTGGTTTTATTTCTAACTATGTATACACCACCTAAATATATAAATCTGAAAATATTTTATAATATTTATTTTTTGAAACGTTTTCTTGATGAGAAGCCCAAAGTCCTAGGCCGCTTTACGTATTCTGTATATAAGAATTTCCCGTAAAGGTCAAAAAATTTATTCGATTTTTATTAGATTAAAGAACAGCGTCAAAAACAATATATTATTGTGGTTGACCTATTAGTAATCTAATATTCGAATAATTTAGTTTTTTCTCCCTATAAGGCTTCAATTGTGTTTAGCGCCAATTCCGACCGACGGACACGCGCGCTGCTATAAGGCGTGATTTATCGGTATTTTTCGTATAAATTGTAAATTCGAATGGGAGCCCAGGTGGTCCAAATTAACTGAAACACTGTCTTTAAGTTGAAGGCTCAGAGAGAGGGGGGGGGGGGGGTCACCTTTAAAAATTGAGCAAATTGAGTTCTAATTCGGCCAATAAACTATCAAAATATTAATTGTTTATGAAACAAAAATTGTGTCAAGCTTGAAAAGTTTAATAGGCATCAGAAATTTAGTTGATTTTCAAAATTTCATAACTTTCTTCAAAATTGATGGATTTTGATGATTTTTAGTGAATTATGAAGCTCAAATTGTTACAAATCTAAAAAATGGATTTTCAAGCATTAAAATAAGGTAAGAATTTTAAAAATCGACAAAATTTGAGCCTAATTGTGACGTTTTAAAATTACAGTAAATTTCATAACATTCTTCAAAATTGATGGATTTTTATGACTTTTAGTGAATTTTACAGCTCAAATTGTTAAAAATATGGAAATAGGACTTTCGAGCCTTGAAATGAAGTAAAAATCAAAGAAATCGACACAATTTTAAGTCGAGTTTTGATTTCTTGAAAATTTCAAAAATTTATCGTTGAGAACACGAGAACTTTAGTTGATTTTCAAAATTTCATTACTTTGTTCAAAACTGATGGATTTTTATGATTTTTAGCGAATTGTGATGCTCGAATTGCTAAAAATCTGAAAATGTGATTTTTCGAGCTTTAAAATGAAGTAAAAAACAAAGAAATCGACAAAGTTTGAGCCTAGTTATGATGTCTTGAAAATTACAGTAAATTTCATAACTTTCTTCAAAATCGATGGATTTTGATGATTTTTAGTGAATTATGAAGCTCAAATTGTTAAAAATCTAAAAATTGGATTTTCAAGCATTAAAATGAAGTAAAAATCAAGGAAATCGATAAATTTTAAGCCAAGTTATTATATCTTGAAAATTACGAATTTTGTGTTTTGTTTTCTCAACAAGAGCTTTGCAAAAACTCAATTAAAAAGTGTTGCGCATTTCAAGTGGACACTTTTCCGCCTACGTTAAATTATGAAAAAAAAACTATATATTTTTCGATACTTTAATAAATCAAATCTTCTCGAAAACAAATTGAGGGGAGAGTTGCACATCTTGCTTAACAAACAAGAAAATTATTTTTAAATAGATTGTTTTGCCTAATTTTCCGAACTTTTTTTCTGAAAATGTTTGTCAGATATTCGAAGCTTAAAAATTTCCAGAAATGCCATTCTTAAGTATTTAAACCAGGAAATTTTAAAAAAATCGATATAGGCTCCGCGCATTTCTTTTTCTTGTTTTACTTTCATTCTTCAATTTCAGATAATTTTGGATTTTTAGGGCCGTAAAAACGTAGGCGATTGTCAGAAAAATTAAAAATATTATCAATTTTAGATGAAAATTTCAGAGATTTCAATACTAGTGCGAAATTTTTAATTGACACCCTGTCTTTAAAGCCGAAACGTCGGGCAAATAAATTTGAGCACTATTGTTTGTGCTTCTATTAAAAAAGGGTCCAACAGGACGGTTTAGTTTTTAAAAAACATCCAAATTTCGAAATTGAGTCCCAAATTACTGTAGTCGTCATTCATGACATTTTCCTGGTAGTTTGCAACAGTTAGTAGGACATTTTAGAGTAAATCTGATTTTTTTTCTATTTTTACTCATTTTGGACTCATTACAACTATTTTTTCTGAAATTCCAGATCAATTTTTAAATTTTTAAACCACCTTGAAGCTGAAAAAACCAAGTTTCAAGCCAATGGCCTAGTTTCAATGCCTTTTCTAGGTCATTGTTTTAAAGCTCATTTTCTCGGCTTCTAGGCGGTTTTAGAACATTTTAAAAACAGATTTGGAACGAGTAAGAATTCTACTTTTACATAAATTCATGGGCTCTGTAAAGTCATCATTTAAAAATATATGTTTTTTGCATTTATAAACAAGCTGTTGAAAAAGTGGAAAGCGATTTTTTCAGCATTTCACAAAATTCTCGTTAATTTTTATGAAACTAAAAAAAAGTTTTTGAAACTAAAAAAAAAAGCTTTTTTAAAACGACAAATTGGAATTTTTGAAAATTTTTTGAATTTGTCGAAAATGGCGATTATTTTTTGTTTTTTTCACCACTTTCAGAAAATTCAACTTTTTTTCCATAAAAATCTATGGAAAATTAAAATTTAAAAACGTTTTCTGAATTGTTGACATTTTTTTTTTCAAAAAATGATGAATACAAGCATCTAGTTGTTGAAAAATCGGGATTTTTTGTGAACTTCTCAATTTTTTCATCATTTTCGGTCATTTCTTTCAGGCTACATTCTTTCAGGCTATATTTGGCCTATATTACTTTCAGGCTATATGTCTTTCAGGCTATGTGTCTTTCAGGCTATAAAGTCTTTCAGGCTACATGTATTTCAGGCTATTTTTTTCTTTCAGGCTAGTTTCTTCTTTCAGCCTATTTTTTTTCTTTCAGCCTATAAAGTGACAGTTTCTAATCTCGCTGATTTGGGTTATGACTAATAAGCCAAAAAAAACGTTCCTTAGTTTGAAAATACGTAGTAAATCGTATTCTGAAAAACAAAAATAGCCTGAAAGACAAAAGTAGCCTGAAAGACAAAACTAGCCCGAAAGAAAAAAATAGCCTGAACGACATGTAGCCTGAAAGCAAAAAATAGCCTGAAAGACATGTAGCCTGAAAGACATATAGCCTGAAAGTAATATAGTATAGCGAGACAACTGTTCGGTTAACTGTTAAAAATAACCTGTTTGAACAGGTTAACAGCTTAACTTGTTAAAGTTGTTAACCTGTTAAACAGGTTAACAGGTTGAACAGGTTCAAGTTGCTAACCTGTTTAACAGGTTAACAGGTTGAACAGGTTCAAGTTGCTAACCTGTTTAACAGGTTAACAGGTTCAAGTTGTTAACCTGTTAAACAGGTTAACAGGTTTAACCTGTTCAACCGGTTAACCTGTTAAACAGGTTAACAACTTTAACAAGTTAAGCTGTTAACCTGTTCAAACAGGTTCGAAATAAAACTGTTAATCTGTTAAAATTTCAAAAAAAAATTTTGACAGAAGAAGTTCATATTTCAATATTTTCAGCACGAATCTTTAATTCAAATTCTGATGACCATTTGTTCCACAAACACGCCAAAACCCGCACAAATTGGTGGTTTTTCGAAAATGTTTATGAAATTCGTATTTCGGCGTTTTCTTTATGATTTCGGATTAAAAACATATGGTTTCACAGTTTATTCGTATCCTAATAAGTTTCTCTTCAATATTATCAAATAATCGCTACGTTTTTCTAATTTTGAAATACTAAAAATCAAGCTTAAAATGTTGAAATTTAAAAAAATGTTCATTTTTTTGATATAAGAAATTTTCATTCGAAAGCTTGAGTCGTTTTGTGAATGTTCTCAAAAAATTATTTGTTTCCATCAATTTTGAAGTGTGAATACTGAAGCTACATATTTGGAAAATGCACAGAGGTAATCAAAAAGGGAATTCGCGCTCCACCGCACACGCGCGAAAATAAAATATTCAAATTTTTAGTGTTTATTAATAATTTCAGTATTCACACTTCAAAATAGATGAAATCAGCTGATTTTTTGAGAATATGCTCAAAATGACATGGGCCTTCGAATGAGATTCTAATGTTTCAAAAATATGAAAATTTTTTAAAATTTCAACATTTTAAGCTTGATTTTTAGTATTTCAAAATTAGAAAAACGTAGCGATTCTTTGATAATATTGAAGAGAAAGTTATTAGGATACGAATAAACTGTGAAAACATATGTTTTTAATCCGAACTCACAAAAAAACGCCAAATAACGGATCGTACACACATTTTCGAAAAACCATAAACTTTTGCGGGTTTTGGCGTTTTTTGTGTCACAAATGGTCATCAGAAGGCGAATTAAAGATTCGTGCTGAAAATATTTCCAGAAATATGGGCATTTTCAGTCAAAAATGTTTTTTTGAATTTTACAGATTTAACAGATCAAACAGTTTTATTTCAAACCTGTTCAACCAGTTTGAACCTGTTAAACCTGTTAACCTGTTTAACAGGTTAACAGGTTGAACAGGTTCAAGTTGCTAACCTGTTAAACAGGTTAACAGGTTGAACAGGTTCAAGTTGTTAACCTGTTTAACAGGTTAACAGGTTGAACAGGTTAAACCTGTTAACCTGTTTAACAAGTTAACAGGTTGAACAGGTTAAGGTTGTTAACAGCTAATTCCTAACAGTTGTCTCGCTATATAATATAGGCCAAATATAGCCTGAAAGAATGTAGCCTGAAAGAAATGACCTCATTTTCAGAAAATTCAAGTAGCTGTTATTGTCAAGATAATAATTTCTGGCCGCTCGTTTTGCGGAGTGTCGTGGGGGAATTTACTCGCAGCGCGACCGCAACGCACTCAAATTCAAATTTCTCAGTTGGCCTTGCGCGTTGCGGTCGCGCTGCGAGGAAATTCCCAATGATACTACGCAAAACGAGCGGCCAGAAATTTTTATTTTGACAATATGAAAATTTAAGAAAAATAAAAAAAATAAATAACTACAGTGATTTTAAAGGCTCATAAACTCAATCGTCTAACAGGTTCTCACAACGAACTAGAGAAAATTAGGTTTACTGTAGTCATTTTTAAGAAAAATATTTGTGCACCTCTTAAAATCGAAAAAACGCTGGTTTACTGAAAACCTTTCACATTAAATAAAAATAGAAAAATATTAAATTTTTATTTTGCTAAAAAAAATCGAATTTTCAAAATGTACCCTTCAGCTTTTCGGTTCAAATTATCATGAAATCGACAACATGTTTCAATAATTTTGCATGTCTTTAATAATTTGCTGCTTTTTCTTATTATTCCAAATTTTTGCGAGTGCGAAAAATGTATGCTTATAATATACATTATTAATTCCCCCCCGACGCGTCGTCGTCCAATTAATTCTTTTCATCAATTTTTGTCCGTTTTTGGTCAAAAATAATAAGAAGTGTTTCTTTTCTAAAATAAATTCCTTCAGCTGAAAAAAAGCATGTGATTGAATCCTATCAGCCATTTCAAAAAAAATGCTATTTTTCCCTATTGGCAGGAAAATGAGATTTTAGTAGACATGCTCAAAAAGGGCTTCAAAAATTGAAAAAAAAAATGTATTCGGGATCTCCCGGAAAAAAATCGTTGTTGTTTTGAAAACTCTGAAAATCCTTAAGCATCGTTTTTCTACTACAATTAATAAAATATTAGGCGTTTCCTTGTTTTCCTACCCTAACCGCTCATCTGTAATTCTTGTTGCGTTTTTTTTTCTCATTTTGCTAAATACTATAAAATAGAACACAGAATATTCAATTTTAGTGGATTTTTGACTGGGCTTTTGATTCTTAGGCAAGGATTTTTTAAAATAAAATTTAGAAAAATTTGAAGTTTTGAATTCATCATAACTTGGCTCAAACTTTGTCGAATTATTCGATTTTTGCTTCATTCCAAGCCTCGAAAATCCTATTTTCAGATTTTTCACAATTTTAGCTTTATAAATCACTAAAAAATATCAAAATCCGTCCATATTGAAGAATGTTATGAAATTTTGAAAATCAACTAAATTTCTCGAGTTCACAACGATAAATTTTCTGAAATTTTCAAGATATCATAACTTGACTTAAAATTTGTCGATTTCTTTGATTTTTACTTCATTTTAATATTTAAAAATCCTATTTTCAGATTTTCAACAATTTGAGCTTTAATATTCACTAAAATTCATAAAAATCCATCAATTTTGAAGAATGTTATGAAAATTTCAAGACATCAAACATTGTCGAATTATTCGATTTATACTTCATTTCAAGGCTCGAAAATACTATTTTCAGATTTTTAACAATTTCAGCTTTAAAATTCACTAAAAATTATCAAAATCCATCGATTTTGAAGAAAGTTATGAAATTTTGAAAATCAACTATATTACGCGTGTTCACAACGATAAATTTTTGAATTTTCAAGACATCATAATCCGGCTCAAACTTTATCGATTTTTTTGATTTTTACCTCATTTTAATGCTCGAAAATTCAATTTTTAGATTTTGAACAATTTGATCTTTAAAATTCACTAAAAATTATCAAAATCCATCAATTTTGAAGAAAGTTATGAACATTTTGAAAATTCCACCTGTTAAACTTTTTTCACAAACAAATAATATTTTGATAGTTTATTGGAAAAATTAGGGCAGAATTTGCTCTTTTTTGCAAGTAGAGTTTGCACTATCACAAGGAGATTTTTAGAGACTAAAGAATCTTGTCAAAAAATGTAGAATAGAGACCATATGAAGGTAGGAGATGGAAAATGTAATTAGTTCGTAGACATATTTGTTGTTGACCACCTATATATCACTTTTTGCACTTTTTTTCAGCTACAATAACACATTTTCATACTATTTCTTTTTTTTTATTCCTTACGAATAATAAAACTTTCCTTTTTTTCTCGAGGGCCACCGGCAAAAACTAGTCCGCAGGCATGAAAAATCCAAAAAATATTTTTTTAAAAACTTCATTTTTTCAGGCGTTGTAGGCGTTAAAGAAGGGCTTTACGGATCTAATGAATGTGTCTGGGATGAAAATTGACTTCATTCTCATTCCAAATATTTTTTAAAATTTCCTAAAACCGCCTAGAAGCCGAGAAAATGAGCTTCAAATCAATGGCCTAGAAAACGTGGCAACCGGCGAAAACTAGTCCGCAGGCATGAATAATTAAAAAAATGAAAAATCATCAAAAAAAGGACAATTATGAGCATTCTGTGTAACTATTTATAAACGAAACACGAAAAAAGCGCATAGGAAAAAACTAGGCCACCTTTTTCTGGGCCATTGTTTTGAAGCTCATTTTCTCGGCTTCTAGGTGGTTTTAGAAAATTTTAAAAACGGATTTGGAATGAGAATGAAGTCTATTTTCATTTAAGGTACATTTATTATTTTCGTAAAGCCTTTAAGAAATTTTTCCAACTCACAAAAATCAGTTTTCTCTTTTCTTTTTTTTCTCGAGAAAGATAATTATGCTAAAAAGCTTTATAAAAAAAACAAAACAAGGTTCCTCTAATAATTGAGTCAAAGACGATTTTGTTTTCATAAACCTTACCGAAAAAACCTTTTTCTTCTGTTTTCTTTTCTATTTTTTCCTCGCTTTATGTGTCGCTTTATGTGTGGTTCACCGTTACGACAAATTGCATACACACGGGAAAATTCAAATGTTTTTCGAATGGCGTTTAAAGAGACAATGTCTGAGTCGCATAAAATGCTTAAAAAATATTAATTTCGTGTCACAAAAGCTGTGAAGTATCCCGGCGTTCGGGAGAGCTCCCCATTTTTGTCTTACAACTTTGACGGGCTATAACTTTGCTCATTTTCCGAACTACGAGCAGATATGTATATTATTAGAAAGCTCTTATTAAGTTCAACAACTTTATTGTTGACAACAAAACGCAAAAAAATTGTTTTGAGTGAGGAAATGTTGAATATAGAAAATTGGATTTAGTTTTTCATAAATTTAAAATGAAAAAGCCCCTTAATGGTGTATAAATTTTACGATTTCCTGTAGAAAATGATTTTTCCTATCGAATCATGTAAGAGACTTGAAAAACTGAGGGGACCATTGTTTCAAAAAATAGCCAAATATGTCAAAAATGACACTTTTTGGCCAAAAATGCACATTTAAATGAGCTGGAAATACCCCAAAATTGAGCTTTTTGTTACATGTTTGAACTTAAATGGTCGTTTTTATCATTTTCTTCCATTTTGCGTTATTTTTGTCAGAAAAATCGAAAAAAAATTTTTTGAAAATTTTCAATGACTTTTTTTTGGTCAATTTTTCAAAAAATTTTGTAAAAATTTTTTTCCATTTTTTAAAAAAAATTCTTCTGCTGTTACAAAAAAGGACCAATTATAATGTTTACGATATAAAATTGGAAAAAAAAAAACGCAAAAAATGTTATATTACATTTTTCGAAAAACTGACCAGCTACCGCGTTTTGTGAAACCGTGCCGCACAATTGCAAAAATGCCCCGCCCCAAAAACGGCCACTTTTCTGCGTAAATATTTCGGGATTTAAATTTTGAAAAAACCTATCTTCCCCTGATATACCCCCGGAAAACGTTAAATCGAGCCTATTTCAGCCAAGTACAGTCACGTCCGCTGATTATTTAAGCGTTCACGCTTAATTCTGAAGAAAATATTAATTATTCCGTTTTTTTTTCGAAAGGTTATCGTTATCTCCTTTTCCTCGTTCTTTAGAATGTCTCTCAAGAAACGAGACTTTATGATTCTTTTAATTTCTTCTCTTCTTGGTCTTATGTTTTGAGAAAAGGAAGTTATTCCCCAAGAATTGAACAATTTTATGGCAGTAGTTTATGTTTTCTATTTAGGATCGTCGTTTGGTGAAATATAAATATATATTTCGATTAATGCTCTCCAGAAAACATCTGATTTTGCGAGAAAAAATTAGGATTATGAAATCTGGGAGGACCTCAAAAATTCGAAATTTTCTCAAATTTTGGAGGTTCATAAAATGACTAAAACAAGTTAGAATCAGTCGAAATTCAAGATAATAATTAATACTTTTCCATATAATTAGCTCTCAAAATTTCATACCTTTCTGAACCATTGGAGCCGAATTATGACTCGCCAACTTCACCCTCTTTTTTCTCATAGGCTTAACATTTTAAAAGGAAATCAGACTTTTTAATGCCTATAATTTGATTCCTTTTTCAAGGAAACGAATTTGAGAGTGATATTAAGTCCATTTTCTGATTCTTTTTAATTTTGTCGGCTTTCAAAAAAAACCAAAAAATATTTTAAACTTAAAAATTTAAACAAAAAATTCGACAGTTTCATGTGATCATAACTTTTCCCAGAATGTTCAGATTTTTATGGATTTAGGTGTATTTTGATCTCAAAAATCTGGAAATTCTGGATATTAGCTTTTAATTGCTGTAAATATGGAATAAAATTGAAAATTTTGAAAAAGTTATAAGATTTCAAAAAAATCGATTTTTTTCCGAAATTTTCAAGTGGTCATAACTTTTTTCAAAATTGTCATACTTTTATGGATTCAAGTGTACTTTGAAGCTAATTATCTAGATATGCAAGAAATAAGCTTTAAAGTGATAAGAAGATTGAAATTTTGGAAAAAAGTTCTGAAAAATCTCAATTTTTGCTCGAAATTTCAAATTGTCATCACTTTTTTCAAAATTACGGATTTCTGTTACCATTAATGAATTTTAAAGATAAAAATCTGAAAATCCAGAATATTAGCTTTAAATAGATGTAAAAACCTAATAAAACTTGATATTTTGAAAAAAGTTATGATGATTTCAAAAATATGGCATTTGTTTTCGAAAATTTTCAAATGCTCATTACTTTTTTCAAAATTTTCAGATTTTTGTGATTTTTATAGCATTTTAAAGCTAAAAATCTGGAAATTCAGAATATTAGCTTTAAATTGATGTAAAAATCTAATAAAACTTGAAATTGTGAAAAAAGTAATGATGATTTCAAAAATTTCGAAAAAATCCGACTTTTCCCGAAATTTTCAGTTTTTTGGCTTCTAATATTCTCACCGAACAAGAGTTCAATTTTTACTCAATTGACTATTGTTTACACATCCTAAAAATCTCTGTTGTTTGACCTTTTCCTACCGAACATATCGACCAAAAAAATTAAATTTCAAAAAAGAATTTGTTTGTTCTTCGTAATTCGTTCGTTACATACCGTTTGCCACCTTTTTTCCCAGAAATACATTTCAAATAATAATTTTTATGTTTCACCCATTCATTTAATTCCCCCCCTTCGCTCGCGCATTTCCGAAAAAAACATATTATTTTTAATTTTTCCTCTGACGACGTGACGAGATCAAAAAGACCTTAAGGAGTGGAGAAGATGCTGCATATTGGTCACGCCCACGTTTATTTTCTTTATTTTGCTCCTCTCGTTTCTACGACGAAATCCACTTATTTTTAATGAAATCTATATTTTTTTTTGCATTGTGACTTGGGGGACTAACTAAATAAGCCGGCGGACTAACTTTCCGAGTTTGCAAATGTTAGTCCGCGGCTTGTTTTCGTGGGTTTTTTTCAGCCTTTTTTGCAAATTTTCAAAGGATTAAAATTCATCTGACTTTAAATATTGAATGTATTGCTCAAAATACCAAGAAAATCGTATTTTCACGAAGAAAATTTGAATTTTTGTACTTCGCGCCAATTTAGACCGCATTAAAACCTTATTTTTGGTAAAAAATTTGTGAAAATCGATATTTTTCAAGAAGACTAACTTTTCCTAAATGTGAGAATTAAAATTTTACTTGAATTTTCAGTGAAATTTCGGATTTCACCGGAATTTTCAAAAAATACTCAAATTACACAGAAATATTGATTTTTACCAAGGAAAATTCAAATATTTGTGATTCGCGCCACTTTTGGCCACAAAATTTGTGTCCAAAATTTAAAAAATTCAAATTTCCCGCCTACTACATTTTTCGTAGTAAAACTTGGCATACGGAAATGGTTGTTCTGACCCCATCTGTGCAAATTATATCCACCCACAAGCTTATTTTTTTTAAAAAGTATTTGAAACTTCTTTTTTTTGTTCTTCTCACCCACTTCCGAACGAAGCAAATTTTCACGAACCTTCTCCTTATTCTCCTTATTTCCAAAGAACGATCGTTTTCTCCGTCTTGATGTGCGCTCAAAGATGATGCACTTCAAAAATGATTTGTATAAGCGTTTCCGGATTTTCTTCCTTTTTTTCTGGAAAAAGTTTTTTTTGAGAAAGGGGGGTTTTTTAATATTTTCATAAAAATCATGTTTGCAAAGGGTTATTGCTTTATCACTTCCTTTTGCAAGCTATGCTCATGTGTGCTGCATAGCGCAGTTGGGAGAAGTTTTGCCTATCATTTCATCACTCTAACACTCTTGGGTTCGATTCCTTTGGCAGTTTTTTGCGTTTTTTTTAAAACTTTAAAGTGTTTCAGAATGAGTATCCCATCAATTGGCATCCCTTTCGTCGGGTTATTTATTATTTTAACAATTATTGGATTCTTTGGTAATTTAATAGTGATTTTTGCAATCGCTGGCGATAAAAACATGCGGAAATCTGTAATGAATATACTTCTATTGAACCTGGTGAGAAATCAAAGAAAACTAACCTATTTTCACATGATAAATAATTAAAGGCAGTGGCCGATTTGGCGAATCTAATATTCACCGCACCCGAATGGATAGGACCCGTATTTTTTGAGACACCGAAATGGTTGAGAAAATTGGGGAGAATGTCTTGGAAAATTGTTTTTTTAAGGTTATTACCATCGTTCATGTGTCCGGTTTGTAGATATCTGGAATGCGTGTTTCTTTTCGCTTCGATTTCGACGCAAATGATCGTCTGTGTTGAAAGGTATCGATTTTTCAAAAAAAAAAAAAAAAAATTTTTGAAAGACATTATAATTTCGATGTATTTATTTACACCGTGTCATTATTTTTTTTTTGAGATTTTTGATCTTTAACGTTTCTTGAATTTTGAATGAATACACATGTTTTCCACAAAAAAAAGACACATTAGACAAAGTGGAAAAAAAATTGAAAATCGGAGATTAAATTCGTAGAATTTCCGGTTTTTTCGGAAATTTTTATATGAAATATTGAAGAAAACTCAAACCTTAGAATTAGGTGACACCCTGTCTTTAAGTGGACGATTTTGTTGAATTTTTAGACGCGGTGAGTTTTAAAACCGAAATTGGATGGTAACATATCTTTAAAGACAGAGCCCCATCAAGAGTTAACTGAGAAATATCTATTTTTTTGAAATTATAAATGAAAACTGCAAAAAACAAAAAAAATTTCAAGAATAAAAATGGCGTCATTTCCAGATACATCGCAATAGTTCTTCCAATGCAGGCACGACATCTCTGCTCCAGAAGGAATGCGATTTTCGCTGTTATCGTTGCATGGATATTTGTCGCTTGTTTTGCGTCGCCTTATGCGGTTTGGCATTCGGTTAGGGGAAGTGAGTTGTAGAATTACATTTTTAGTTAATTCGCCGCAGTGGACGTGTATCTTTAAGACTTATCTTTATCTTTATTCAGCAATTTAAGAGAGAGACTTGCTTAAAGACAGCGTGACAATTTTTCAAGGTTTTCTTAATTATCCTTGATTTCTTATTAAATTGACTCTTTTGACCATAATTACAACAAAAAAATACACCAAATTTTTAAATTGAAATATTTCAAAAAAATGTACAAAGTTTTAAAATTCGCCATTTTAATTGTTCTCTTGTATTAATCCAATTTTCGATTAAACTCTCTATTTTCCAGAAGTGTGCACAAATCAAGCGGCGAAATCAGGATGGTGGCAAACTTACAAACTAACCGAATTCCTCGCATTCTATTTTGTACCGTGTCTTATCATCATAAGTGTATATACAAAAGTTGCAAGGGTATTATGGTCCAAAGATCCGACACTAGTCGGCGAGAGTGAGTCCGAACAATTTGAATAATAAATAATTCTTCTTTTCCAGCTCGTTCATGTCTCGAAAAAACTGCCGCCAACGCGTCGAATTGTAAACGAAATTCGGACGCTCTTCGAACGCGTCGGAATGTTGTCAAGATGTTGATCGCGTGTGTAGCTGTTTATTTTGTGTGCTACTCGCCGATACAGTTCATTTTCCTTTCGAAGTAAGAGTTTTATTGATTTCAATTAAGGGAGGACTTTATGGAACTTATGAATGCGTCTGGAATGAAAATAGACTTCATTCTCATTCCAAATCTGTTTTTAAGATTTTCTAAAAACCGCCTAGAAGCCGAAAAAGCGAGATTAAACCAATGGCCTAGAAAAATATCTAATTTCCACCTGGCCGAACGTTTTCCTTTAATATTTTTACGTGTTCTATTAATCAATATTTATGATGAATGCCTAGATTATTTTAATGCAAAAATTTTGAAAATACCGAATTTCAGCTTTAAAATTGTATAGAAATTTGGAGAATTTTTAAAAATGAAAACTAGTCCACGTGAAAATTCGCAAAAAATGTGCATAGTTTTCAAATATTCAGTTTTTAAAAAAATTATTCAAATTTCCAAATTTTTATACAATTTTAAAGTTGAAATTAATTTTTTTCATAATTTTTGCATTAAAATAATCCAGGCATTTATCATAAATATTTATTTTAAAAACACCTAAAAACATCAAAGGAAAAAGTTCGGCCAGGTGGAATTTAGAGATTTTTCTAGGCCATTGTTTTAAAGCTCGCTTTTTCGGCTTCTAGGCGGTTTTAGAAAAATTTAAAAACAGATTTCGAATGAGAATGAAGTCTATTTTCATCCCAGCTGCATTCATTAGCTCTCTAAAGTCATCCATCGATCGCAAAGAGTGAATAAAAGGAATAATAACTGACAACTAACAAGAGCAGATTGATCTAGAGAATAATCAATGCAATGAAATATACTACAGACATCCGTTACTCTATTGTTTGTTTTTTTTTTTGAGAAAACTTGACGAAAATCGATATTTTTTTCAAAAGAAAAAAAATGAAAAATCGATAATTTACTCGAAAAAACAAAATACTACCATTTTATTATATAGGTGTGGTTTTGGAATCATGCCAATAGCATCTGTGCGACATTTGAATAGTTTTTTTTTCGATCGATAGAGTGGAATAAGATCACTAGAGCAAGTAAAATCACAATAATAAGTATTTAGGGTCTCTAGAAAAGAATTAGTAAATTTCCCAGGTTCGAAAACATGTATTTCAATTAATTAATTTACAGAACCGTACTAAATGTTACCATCCACCCGCCTTATGAATTCATCCTACTGATGAATGCATTAGCAATGTGTTGTTCAGCAAGCAATCCACTACTTTATACCCTTTTCTCTACAAAATTTCGACAACGGTATTCTTCCAACTTCCCTATTTTTGATTTTATAACCAACTTATTCAACAGACTACGCGACGTTGTATATTGCAAATCAATAGCTGGAAAGGAGAAAGAGAATGCGAAGAGGAACTATATTTCAATCAATAATTCGTCTGTTATATTGTCAAGATAAAAATTTCTGGCCGCTCGTTTTGCGGAGTGTCGTTGGGAATTTACTCGCAGCGCGACCGCTACACGCAAGACCAACTGAGAAATTTGAATTTGAGCGCGTTGCGGTCGCGCTGCGAGTAAATCCCCAACGACACTCCGCAAAACGAGCGGTCAGAAATTATTATCTTGACAATAGCAACGCGGGCTAGTTTTAATTGAAAATTTTATCTCGATATTTGTCCCGGATGGATGTTTTGTAATAATACATTGTAACAATGTTGTGATCGCTTATAATACGAGGATTTTTTTTTGTATAAATTTTGGATTATTGAGGAAGAATCTGCGCTCTAACGAACATCCGACTTTTCCACTTTTCCGTAAAGTCAGAACAACTTTTGCGCGTCTAAACTACAATGCTACGGTAGTACGCACTTTTTATAAAATGTACCCCTACCGGGATCGAACCCATGGCCTTGCGCACAGCACACAAAAGGCATAACCACTACACCACCAAGCTACTTGTGAACACCGGTGTAAATGACGCTTATGTGTGTGGGCCCACGGCAATTTGTGCGCGCGCAAAAGTTGTTCTGACTTTACGGAAGAGTGACTTTTCCTTAAAAATTGCGCTCCGCTTGCGTTTATCCGCGCCGCACAATTTCTTAAGCTCCACCCATTTTTAAAAATTTTAAAGAATTTTTATTTTTGACAAAAATTCGTCAAAAAAATGTAATTTTCGATAAAACCCGGCAGAAACTGTTTTAATAATTTGAAAATTGTTATGTTCCTTTAATGAATACGGTATTTTCCATAGAGCGTACTTTCTTTCTAAATAATCAAAAAATTACTGATTTTATGCGTCTCATTGCGCAGAATGATGGTATCCGGGAGCTCCCGATTCAGTTCACAGCTTCTATATCTAATTTTTTGTCTTACTAACCATTGTCCTATTATAGATCTCGTTTTCAATGTATACTCCATTGTTTGCATGCTAATTACAGGTACTCGTGGATCTTTTGTACATTGTGTCTCTAATAAACCTAAATTCCATTTATATCAGATTTTCAGACTTCTCGACTCACAAGCCGCCTTTTCTTCAAACACTCCGAGAAGAAATCCTTATTGCATTGATTTTTGAAATTCCAGATAAACTCAAAATCCCCTTTATGTGATAATTTTCCCATATTTTTTCGATAAAGTAATGAATGAAAATAAATGTAAACAATTATGACACGTAATTGCAATTCCTAACGTGTTTTTCAAATCAATTCTGATCCTCTAATCCCAAATATTTCCAATTTTGAACCATCAACTTCTGCGCTGCGAGAAGAGCATGGTATCTGACATTTGGGTCCTTCGCGCATAGAAGACGCATCATTGCTTCTTTCCCTCCGAGTTGTTCGATTATTGGCTTTCCTTTTGGGTTGTATCTGAAATTAATGCTTTTTGCGATTTTAAATTTACTAATAAACCATTAGTAAAATTCGGAAAAATGCGAAAAAGTGAAAATTGGTGGCAAAAAATGGAAAAAAATAAATATAATTCCAGAAACGGGATTTAAGCCCCGCCCGCCGCAATTTTCAGCAAAAAATAAACATATTTTAAATGTTTTTTTAGTTAACGGAGATCTGAGGGGACGACATAAATGATGTAAAATTGATAAAAGTATGATTGTTTATAAATATTGTCAAGATAAAAATTTCTGGCCGCTCGTTTTGCGGAGTGTCGTTGGGAATTTACTCGCAACGCGACCGCTGCGCGCAAGACCAACTGAGAAATTTGAATTTGAGTGCGTTGCGGTCGCGCTGCGAGTAAACTCCCAACGACACTCCGCAAAACGAACGGCCAGAAATTATTATCTTGACAATAAATGAAAAAAAATCGATAATGGCTAAAAAAACGATAAAATCATAGATGGTCGAACCGCGTTTGGTTTTCTAGGCCATTTGTTTTTATTTTTTGAAAACAACGTTTTTTTTGCATTTTTTACCTCTTTTTCAAATATTTCTTTGCAGAAAAAAGGTAAAAAGTGGAAAAAAGTGGTTTTCAAAAAATACAAACAAATGGCCTACAAAACCAAACGCGGTGCTTCGGCCGTTATTGGACATCTAAGAATTTATCGATTTTTTCACCATTTCCGACATTATTTTGGATATTTTTTTCATTTATTAATAAACAATCATACTTTTATAAATTTTAAACCATTTATTTCGTCCCCACAGGCCTCCTTTAACTTAAAAATTTAAAATCTGTTTATTTTTCGCTGAAAATTATGGTGGGCGGGGCTTAAATCCGACCTTCTTATTTTTTTTCATTTTTTGCCGTCAATTGAATCACTTTTTCCATGAAAATCGAAAAAAACCGAAACCTGGCATATTCGCCAACATCATGAGCGGCAACACACAGTACCAATGGATCAGTGCTATTCTCCAGAAAACTGATAAGCATTTTCAGAATTTCGAACTTGTTATTATTAAACTTTTGCACATTTTCAGTCCAAAATTTGTCGGATTTGTGAGCAGGTGACCAATGAAGTGCTCCAACTCGAATTTCATTTTCATATTCGTCAAATGACGTCAACACTTGGACCACCTTTTCAAGTTCAGTTTTCAGATATTCTATATCTTCCTAAATATAACAATATAGCTTCTCAAATAAGAAATCTAGGTACTTTAACATCAATATCATCAAACTTCCTCGTCGCCGTATGCTCCAACTTTTTCAAAAGTTTACACTGTATCATTTGAAGTGACGCCTGCTTTTTCAACACTTTTCCCTCCATATTGAATAAAATGTTCCTTAATGTTGCCAACACAATTCGAATAACCTTCTCCTTTTGACAACTTCCCAAATAATTGACAATTGTTTGGATGACGTTACAATGAAGGGTCAATTCGGCGGCATGTTGGTTGAAAGTGAGAAGCCACATGCAGAAAACGATTTGATATTGAATTTGGAAACCACATTTTCGGGTGGCGTAGAGCGCGTGGATGAGCGATTCGAAACCTTTGTGATTGGCGAATGCAACTCTGAAAATTTTGAATTTTTCATGTATTTCTATTATTTATCATTTAGATGACCAAGAACATGCACCAAATGATAATAAATGTCGTTATCTAAATTTAAATGGTGACCGCAAATTTTAAAAATGGCCGAGAAAATTAAATTTGGGTTTCTAGGCCATTTAAGGAAAAAGCACACCGATTTCCTTATAAGGCCTAGAATCCAAAATTTAATTTCTTCTGTTATTCGATTCTTTTTAAATTTTATCCACCTTAAAATCATTATTTAATAAAAAATGACCTAAACAAAGATTCGACCGATCTAAAAACTAGTCGACGGGGCATTTATTCAGGAAAAATTCAAAAATCTAGAAAATTAAGCATATTTTATACGAACTCTATATTTGTTAATATTTTAGGGGGAAATATTACTAGCACACTACCTTTAAAGGGAATAAATGTTATGTTCCCGGAATTCAAGAAATCTATTGAATATGGTAAACTGTGAGAAAATGTCAAAATCATTCGATTTTTCTTTCAATTGTGTGAAACTCATATTTTTATCAACAATTTTAAGTGATACATGCCGATTTGAGAGAAATCGATTTTTTAAATTAAATTTTCATGAAAAATCAGCGCTAAAGGGGGTCTAATGTTTTTATAATGCAAGAAATTTTGATTCTCTATCGATTGGTACCAAAAACAATAATTTTGTAGTCAAAAATAGGCGAGTAACATCAAAAAAAACCTGGTGCCGAACGAAGTTAGTTCCCGCAATTGGTTTCTAGGCTACGCGGGGTTTCCACATGGCCTAGAAAACCAGGTGCGGGGACTAACTTTCTTTAGGTCAGAAAAATACGTTATTTTTTTGTTTTTTGATGTTACTTGCCCATTTTTGACCACAAAATTTTGTTCTTGGTACCAATCGATAGAGAATCAAAATTTCTTGCATTATGAAAACATTAGACCCCCTTTAGCGCTGATTTTTCATGAAAATTTAATTTAAAAAATCGATTTCTCTCAAATCGGCATGTATCACTTAAAATTGTTGATAAAAATATGAGTTTCTCACAATTGAAAGAAAAATCGAATGATTTTGACATTTTCTCACAGTTTACCATATTCAATGGCCGTTCTTGCCCCTCCGACATTTTTTCTACCTATATGAATCATGTCTAAATAATGTTTGCATGCATCTTGCAGTTGTGGCAATATAATCATTCGCAGTCCCTCGATTCATTTGTAATCGAAGAAATTCCATAAAATAATCCAGATCGTCACCAGCCATGCTGGAAAATATGGTTTTTTTTTTAAATTAAAAACAGTTGTATCGAATTTACTGACGCTTTTCGTGCATGGGTCGCTATTTTTGTCAAAATGGAGCTTGTTATATGAAAAGCATATGGGTCTTGGCGGTGAAGAAGAGCTGTGAAGAATGAGTAAACTGTTCTGGAAGGTATTTAGCTTTCTCAAATTTTTCCTGATTTTATTGAAACCTTTTCAACAAATCTGCGGTTTCCTCAAAAAGCGCGATTCTTTCGAAATCTTCTCCAATTAAGTCATCAATAATTGTTAAAATATATCGAATATAGTCGTCTCTTGATATCTGAACAAGAAAACGTCCTATAAATTCCGGTCCAAGACGAATGCTAAACCTGAGTTATTAGATGAATAAAAGAGTACAATGTTTTTTCTTTATACGCATTCAAAACCACATTTCTTTCATTTTTATCCTCCGCTGCTTCGTAAGTCACAATAAAATCGTAATCTTGTTGTGAGATGAGCCGAGCCCTGATTGAAAAAAAAATTGATTTAAAAAATTTCATTTCGTTTTTTCTCGTTCTACCTCAGAAACAGAGCCCAATTTGCTTTGTAATTTCGAACCTTTGCGGCCTCCACTTGTAAATGTGTACGTATAACTTCATAACTATCGCCGAACACCATTTTTCAGGATGAAACTAAAAAAAAAAGCTTTTTTGTGGAAAATAAAATTCCAACTCGAAATGTTTTGGGTTACTGTAGTCAAATGTGTACAAACACGCAGCTTTAATTGTGAACTCTTTTGCAGACCGTAGTCATTTTTAAACAAATTTTGTTTTTTTTTTTAATTTTTCAAATTATCCTAAAAATTGCTTTAAAATCTTGAATTTAATAACTTTAATTGAATATTTTTGTTCATTAATATTTAAACGTCATTTTCCTTGTATTTGTTTTCAAATCCTAATAAAAAATTTAAAATTAGGATTTTTATTTTAAAACAAGATTTTTAAGTTAAAATTCCCGCTCTTATCTTCTTTCTTCGAACATCATTGTGTACATATTTGTTTTTCACACGAGTATAAATTGCAAAACAACTGAAAATTTTCCCAAAAATAAATATTTTCGATTTTTTTTTGAAACAAGCCATTTTTCGAAATTTTCTTTACTTCTCTGCTATGTCGAAGGGTCAACGAAATTGATTTTTCCAAAAACACTCTTTCTGGTCGTTCCACGATGAAATAAAAAACAAAAATCGATCAGCAGAATGTGATGTGCGTTTTTCATTGATTTGTCATTTCATTTTTACAACATCGTCATAAGAAATATTAAAAATTGTTGCGAAATTTATTTTTCATACTTTTTTCCCTGAAATAAGCGCTATAAGCGTTCGAAAGAGCAATTGACCAAAGTACGCAAATTTGCGTGGCGGTGTTCACCTCAATCATATGTTTTTCTTTGTTTTTTATGGACCTATTCAGTTTGAAAAAAAAATACAAAAAATGTCGAGAAATTCAATGCAGAAATTGCAGAGAAATGTCGAGAAATGCAGAGAAATAGCAATTTCTCTGCATTTCTCGACATGTCTTTTTTTCGACCCAGACGGTCTTTTTGGGTCTAAATCAGATATTTTGGGCATCTAAGGGCCATTGGGACTCACTACTGAATTTTTGGTAAAATTTCCACAATCATAGACACGAAAACAAACATTTTCCATAAAATTGTTTAAAGGGACACAGATTAAATCGTTTGGGTCTCGAAGAAAACCAGTTCAAACAATGCGGAGAAATTGAAATTTCACTGCATTTCTCGACATTTCTCTGCAATTTCTGCATTGAATTTCTCGACATTTTTTGTATTTTTTTTTCAAACTGAATAGGTCCATTAATGCTTTTGAAAAGCTTTTCTTCCTTTGGTTTCTCTTTATTAGTCTTACATTAGTCATTTTATATTGTTAGTGGTTATTTTTACTCTCTTTAGTACAACCCCACTTTTATCCTTATCAATACCTTTTTCCTTGCTAAAAGACCTCTTCATTATCATATGTCATTGATAACCTAATATAAAACCTATATTATTCTCTTTTTTTCAGCTACAAGTTTCCCGAAATGTGTCAATTTTTGCTCGCAATTTTGGCCATCTTTCTGCCGGTAAGATTAAATTCATTCCTTTAAAAAAACCCAAGGTTACCTTAAAAAATAAATATTCCAGCCAATCGCTGTCCTCCTCCACGAAGGATGCACCTGCAACCTTTGCATCAATATCCTACTCACATGTCTTGGTCTGATTCCTGGCGTCATACATGCTTGGTACATCATTCTTTGTCAAGAGAAACAAGTCGTCACAAACGTCTACGTTCAAGCTGTAAGTTTTTGAAATGTTTTGGAAAAATTGAACGAAAATATTGCAGAGAGAACATTGATAAGTGGTAAAATTTATTTTTGTTTTTCTGAATTCCCTCTGTAAGCCTGTGTTGTGCGTTCTAAAGAACTTTTTTGACGAAAGTGGGATTTCTGAAATTGCTGACGAGGAAATCGTTTTAAGACCCAAAATAATTACAAAAAAATTATCCTTTAAACAACGTAAACTTCTTCTATATATATATATATTGAAGCATTAGAGGTCTGAAATGTACCAGAAATATAGTTTAGACCCAGAAAAATGAATAATTTCATAAATGATACAGTGTATGGCAATTTTCTTGCCCATGTCGACATTTTCAGCCTTCCTGCAGCGAATTCGAGCGTTTTAAGGCTCTTTAATCGTTATTCTTCGGAAATTTTCATTTTTCTTAGCCTTCACCTACATATGTGGAACGTTTCGGGCTTTTTAGACGTTTTTGGCATGGCAAAAATTTCAATTGAGATTGTTTTGAGAAGGTGCACCCTTCGGGTCTTGAAACGATTCCCACAAAATCTGGAATTCAAAAAATTCCACCTTCCTGAAAATTTCTGCAATTTTTCGGTTCTCTCCTATCCATTTTTCTTAAATTTACATTTCTAAACCTCATTTTTCAGGACAACAGCCGCTACGGACCAGCTCCACCAGCATATGCAGCAGCGTAGTCCAACAATAAACGCGTCTAAAATCAAATAGACCAAATTTTCAATTCCAACTTTAATGTTTTTTTTGTTGTTTCATTAAAAATTTCGCTTTAAAACTTTGCCTAGTTTAATCCAATTTCGACAATTTCACTCTTAAAATATGTGTTAATGTATTTAATAAGAAATATTTTTGACATTCCTTGAAACTTATTTTTTCCGAATAAACTCAATTTCTCGATTTTTTGCGGATTTTTAAAACTTGTTTCATCGATTGGAATATTTTTTAAACTTATTTTCTTATTATTCAGACAAGAACTGAAAATACTGTACTCATTAAAGGTACATACCGTTTTCAGAAATGTGTACCACACCGCGAAAATGGTCAACATGCGTTTCAAGCCTTATTTTTTCGTTTTTCGGTTGAAAATATGCAATTTGAGCGTCTATAACAACTTTCAATTGGTTAAATTCTGTAATCATGTGAAATTGAAAATTTCCCATTGGTTTTTTTTAATTAGAGTTAATTTTGGGAAGGGTTATGCTCCTCTAATGAGATATATGATACGGTAGTTTTTTTTTGCTAATTTTCGTCAGTTTCTTATTTTTAATAAGTTCACAGAGTTCAGCTATTTTTTTCAATCTTCAAAAAGTTGTAAACAAGTCGACGGCATTACTCTACACTCACTGACTGTTTTTTGTTGCCCTCTCTAATGTCACAGTGTTCTTTTTCGTGTTCATGTGTGTGGTTGAGCGCGTGCGCGCGTTTTTTCAAATTTTCCCCTTTCCTCTATGCCCATTTTTTCTCTGGGACCCCCATTCACTCTCTATCATTTGTCTTTTTACTCTTTTCATCATCATCATCACGTGCATTTTGGAACGAGTGTTTGAATATAAATACAGAATGGCTGATGCCATTTGTTTCTGTTGTTGCGATTTTTCCTTTTTCTTTTTTTTCATTAGGGTTCATTTTTGAGCTGCGGTTTCGCTGCTTTTTCTAAATAGGCTTGTTTGAGTAAAAATGTTTGAATTTTTCTCAATTATTGTTTTCATCATAGTTTTCTTAAATTGCAAGAGTTGGACCAAAAGTGGTTAGCTTTAAAAATGTTTGACTTTTCAGTTTTTTTAAACGAATGTTCAAAATGTTTTCTAAATTAAATTTATGTTTATTGAACTAAATCCGTGTATTAATTTCCATATTATTATATTCTCTAAGTTATTTGATTAAAAGTTTTTAGATGTTCAAGCGATCTGCGAACCAAGCGTTGATGAAAAAAGTTACCTCATTTTGCTTGTACATCGAGTATGACAACCGATGGATTTCGGCAGTAGTGCTGACAAAAAATTATGCCGTCACCACTCTCCACTGCATTCCCGAAATGTACCGAGAAATCGGCTTATCGGTGGTTTTGTGCGATTCGGATGGACAGCATCACGCCGCTCACATACATGGACTTAACAAAATGTCCGACTATATTGTGTTCAAGAAGGCTGATGGATTGTTCGACAATGTTCCGGAAATGACCTATCCAATGCTTCTAGATCAATACATCGTGGTTGTGAGTAAATAAACTTGATTATTTATTTAGATTAAATATAAATATAATTAATAGAGCAAACTTTGTAAAATACTTTTATAAATCACCATTTATATCAATAATGCTTTATTTTCAGGGATTCCCTTTCGGTGAAAAGAAGTCATCAGTACGTCTCGGTCACATTTCTTCGTTGTCTGATGGCAGTCAAGGTTTTTTCTACGGTGATTCTGGCGGACTTCCAGCTTTCAACGGAGGTAGTAGTAGTAGTAGTAGTAATAATATTATTTATCACATTTTAGGTGGAGTGTTCTATGCAAGAAATGGTGCACTTTTCGGCATCGCCCGTGGGAGTGATTGGGATGGAAAAGACACGAAACAGTATGGAGACGTGCTCGAAATGGTCTCAGTTCAACGTGAGTATAAATTTAATATATACATTTATTATATAAATTTCATTTTTTTAGTGATCCGCAATCACATTGAAGTCTTCAAATACGAGCCGTTCACCGTTTAGTTGTAAACAAGTCGAAGGCATTACTCTACACTCACTGACTGTTTTTTGTTCCCCTCTCTAATGTCGCAGTGTTATTTTTCGTGTTCATGTGTGTGGTTGAGCGCGTGCGCGCGTTTTTTAAAATTTCCCCTTTCCTCTATGCCCATTTTTTCTCTGGGACCCCCATTCACTCTCTATCATTTGTCTTTTTACTCTTTTCATCATCATCATCACGTGCATTTTGGAACGAGTGTTTGAATATAAATACAGAATGGCTGATGCCATTTGTTCATGTTGTTGCGATTTTTCCTTTTTCTTTTTTTTCATTAGGGTTCATTTTTGAGCTTCGGTTTCGCTGCTTTTTCTAAATAGGCTTGTTTGAGTAAAAATGTTTGAATTTTTCTCAATTATTGTTTTGATCATAGTTTTCCGAATAAACTCAATTTCTCGATTTTTTGCGGATTTTTAAAACTTGTTTCATCGATTGGAATATTTTTAAAACTTATTTTCTTATTCTTCAGACAAGAACTGAAAATACCGTACTCATTAAAGGTACATACCGTTTTCAGAAATGTGTACCACACCGCGAAAATGGTCAACATGCGTTTCAAGCCTAATTTTTTCGTTTTTCGGTTGAAAATATGCAATTTGAGCGTCTATAACAATTTTCAATTGGTTAAATTCTGTAATCATGTGAAATTGAAAATTTCCCATTGGTTTTTTTTAATTAGAGTTAATTTTGGGAAGGGTTATGCTCCTCTAATGAGATATATGATACGGTAGTTTTTTTTGCTAATTTTCGTCAGTTTCTTATTTTTAATAAGTTCACAGAGTTCAGCTATTTTTTTCAATCTTCAAAAAGTTGTAAACAAGTCGACGGCTACACTCACTGACTGTTTTTTGTTCCCCTCTCTAATGTCACAGTGTTATTTTTCGTGTTCATGTGTGTGGTTGAGCGCGTGCGCGCGTTTTTTCAAATTTTCCCCTTTCCTCTATGCCCATTTTTTCTCTGGGACCCCCATTCACTCTCTATCATTTGTCTTTTTACTCTTTTCATCATCATCATCACGTGCATTTTGGAACGAGTGTTTGAATATAAATACAGAATGGCTGATGCCATTTGTTCATGTTGTTGCGATTTTTCCTTTTTCTTTTTTTTTCATTAGGGTTCATTTTTGAGCTTCGGTTTCGCTGCTTTTTCTAAATAGGCTTGTTTGAGTAAAAATGTTTGAATTTTTCTCAATTATTGTTTTCATCATAGTTTTCTTAAATTGCAAGAGTTGGACCAAAAGTGGTTAGCTTTAAAAATGTTTGACTTTTCAGTTTTTTTAAACGAATGTTCAAAATGTTTTCTAAAGCAATATAAAACCGTCAAAAGTTCCCTAGTTCCAATAAAATTGTAAATTGTTGACAATGTGACACAAAACTACAAAAATTGTTTGTTAAAAATGGAGTTCTATTGAAATTGTGTATTTTTGCGTCACAGTGCATGGACTCTTCCGTTTTACTATAATATTGACATTTTGTGAATAGATCTATGCAGAAACTTTTAAAAAAAAAGCTTCTTGATAGATTTCCGTCGTCTTTTTCGCATTTCGTTGCGAGACTCGAGACGATTTCCATGCTGCGCCTTTAAAAATGCCGCAATTTTTTTTTCGCAAGTTTTGGAAATTAATTTTTCGCAATATTAACGCTCCCCTACCTTTAAGAAAAATCCCTCCGTAGTTACGTGTGTTTTCACTTATTCAATGCCATTTCGAAGATTTTCGAATAATTTGTTTTTATTCAAGTTGTTTACCATTTGAAATTCCACTATAGCATCAAAGTTATGAATGTCAATCAAGCAATCGAAAATCGTTTTTTATTGATAAGCGATTAAAAAATAACCTTGTCTGCCGAAAAACAATTAATTTCGAAAAGAAACCATGTGATTGATAGGAAAAAAAATAACGTCTCGAAAATATGTTCATTCTCTTTTGTTTTGGTTTAAATATGCCCACATATCTTGATTTTAATTATTTAATTTTTAATAATTCCAGTGTTCAATCAACATGTCATCATCTGCTGAAGAAATCGCTGCTGCTTACGAACAAGACGGCGGACCGGAATTTGTTGGTGGACAAAAGAGATCGAAAGCTGAAAGAGTCGAGCACAAGCATGCTAGCCAACCGGGAGGGGATACTAGAAAAGTTGTACAAACTGCGATCAATGGAGAGGCGAAGAGAAAGGACAAGTGAATTGTAAGTTTGAAAATTGAATATTTTTTGAAAAATTAAGCTTTTTTAGACTATTCTATACACTCAACTACACGACAACAACCTTGTTCCGCAACACATACTGCCCAAAACACTAAATTTAAAAAAAAAAGATCAAAAAAATTGTAAAATTGTACATTTTTGCTTTATTCACCAACTTTTTTCTGGTAGCTTTTACTCGGTGAATTATATTTTGAAAAAAACCCGTTGTTAAATGTTATTGTAAATACAAAAATAAATATTTTGTAGGGAGGGAAATGTTATTTTCACAGTTCTGAACGTTTATTATCGGTGGAAAATATCTGAAAAAATTGAGATTTAGTCAAAAAAGCCGGATATTTTAAGAATTATGAATTACGAGGAGGATTTTATGGAGAATTTTTTGGACGATCGACAAGAAGAGTCGACATCTTCGTCGGTAGGAGTTGAGCAGAGAAGGCAAGCGGTGGCGAGAGATGTTCAGTCGGCGAATAATAAGTTTTTAGGTAAAAAGAAATATTTAAAGTGTCTTTTAAACGAAGGAAAATCATAAATAAATAAAAAAGATAAAAAACGGTATTTTTTCAGGCAATTTTCAGATTTCTCTGTATCTAGAATGAGAAAAAAATTAAAATAATATATTCACCGCTGGAAATCCGTTTTCTGTAGAGTTATAGTTATTTTTATCATAATTTTCGTAGATCTAATTGTTTTCACCTAATTTTTGCATAAAATGAGATTATAGCATTGTTAGAAGGTAATGGTGACTAAATTTATGGATCTATTCAGTTTGAAAATAAAATTCCGAGAAATTGCAATTTTTCGACGATACGTTTTAAACTGTAGTTTTCCTCAAGACCCAAACGATTAATTATGTGTCCCTTTAAACAATTTTATGGAAAAAATTTGTTTTTGTGTCTATCTGCGGAAAACTATCAGATATGAGCCCAAGTGAACTCAAGGTTCGAAAAGCCCGAAATTACTCAAAAAAGCCGATTTAGGGCGAAAAAATGAACATAATTTTTTTTCGATCTAGACAGTCTATTTAGGCCTATATCAGATATTTTGGGCCTCTACGCGTCATTGGGACTCACTACTGATTTTTTGGTAAAATTTCCATAATTATAGTCACAAAAACAAATTGTTTCCATAAAATTGTTTAAAGGGACACAGATTAAATTGTTTCGATCTTCTTGAAGAAAACTACAGTTCAAAAAATGCAGAGAAATTGCAATTTCTCGGTAGTTTATAAAATTTTTTAAATTGAATAAGTCCGTTTATTAATTTTTATAATTTAAAACTAATATTTTTAATTTAACTACCATTTTTAATTAAGCAGCTATTTAGATTTTTGTTGGCAGAGATAGTAATTTTTAGGGAACGTCGCTTTCTTTTTTTTGGTCGGTATTTCAAGGTTTAAACTTTGGTTTTCATTTAATTGAATTAAAGGCAGCTTGTCAGTTAACACGACCCAAAATCTAGGCAAAAATTCAAAATTCGAATGGGAGCCCAGGTGGTCCAAAGAACAATGCCAATATGTAGCTAAATTCAAATAATTGTGTTTCGCGCCAATGCCGACCGAGTCGCACGGACACGCGGCAATTCAAAATTTTATTTTTTCAACTTTGGACTGCTTCTATGACGCGTGTATTTATCGGTATGATTTCGCATAAATTGCATTGTACTAATTAGAGTAAGCTCTAATTTTTGAAACTAAGAGCATGTAGGATCAAATTAACTGAACAGCTGTCTTTAAGGGCATTTTAAAACATTTTTATATTATTTATTTTAAGAAAATTAGGTCTAAATCCGGAAATTGTGAAAATCACGATTAAAAAATACAGAAATCGCGTCAAATATAGTAATTTTATCCCATTTCTTTGCGTTTTATGTGAAAAGTTCCCAAAATTTCATATGAAACACAGAAAAACAACTACTTTGCGGTTCTTTTGATTTATTTCCATATATTTTCGAGTTTGTAAATTTGTATTCATTGATTTAGGGGATATGAATGAAATTGGCTGATTTTTCTGAAAATAGGAATATTTTCACACTTTTTATCAACTTCAACTTATTTTTAACGATGTATATATAGGCACAATGTAAATTGTAGAGGTTTTAGAATAATTTGGTTAAAATCATGATGTTTGAACCATAAATTAATCATAGACCATTATTTGAAACGAAAAATTGATATTTATCATCTTTGTCGACATTGTGATTCACATTTTTATGATTTTTGATTCTTTAATCTTTTTATAGGCACTTATAGGATTTTCAAAACGAATGTTTTTAATTGTTTTATGGACCTATTAAGTTTGAAAAAAAAATACAAAAAATGTCGAGAAATTCAATGCAGAAATTGCAGAGAAATGTCGAGAAATTGCAATTTCTCTGCATTTCTCGGCATGTCATTTTTTTCGACCCAGACTGCCTTTTTGGGTCTAAATCAGATATTTTGGGCATCTAAGGGTCATTGGGACTCGCTACTGATTTTTTGGTAAAATTTCCACAGACATAGACACAAATACAAACATTTTCCATAAAATTGTTTAAAGGGACACAGATTAAATCGTTTGGGTCTCGAAGAAAACCAGTTCAAAAAATGCAGAGAAATTGAAGTTTCTCTGCATTTCTCGACATTTCTCTGCAATTTCTGCATTGAATTTCTCGACATTTTTTGTATTTTTTTTTCAAACTGTATAGGTCCATTACAAAGAATCAGATTTTGGCGTTTTTTTTTCAAAAATTAAATTCAAAATAAAAAAATTTGCCTGAAATACATTTAATATTCAAAATTTTCAGAAGAACAGAAAAGAGTGCTCGAATGCGTTGAAACGTTGTCAGAAGCGGAGCCAAAACCCCAAAGATCGTTGGATTTTGAGGAAGCGTTTCAAAAATATGGAAACGGACCGTCGTATGAATCGAAATTCAAAACGATTCCGTTTTTGAAGGAAGATGTCGGAATTGTTAATTGTTAGTTTATATTTTTAGAGAAACCGAAAATCAATAAATTTAAGTAATTATACGTTTCCAGCCATGAGTCATTGTTCGCCGGACGATATTGCAAAATTGATAAGAAGTATTCAAAACTCGGTGTATACTTTAGGAGTCGAAGAAGGTATATCAGCTATAGTGTTCCTGAAAAAAAGAGCCGCCCATTTTCAGCTCGACAATGCCGACGTGGCAAGATTCTTGGTGTGCTGAAAAGCGAAGCGACAAATAAGACGGCATAAGAGGGGTGGAAGAATGAAGATCTCAAGAAAAGAAAAAAATCAATAATTTATCGATTGATGAATAACTGACCTTGTTAAATTTGTCTATGATTGTATTTAAACTTATGAATATGAGAATTTTACAAGTTATTGGCACAAGGTGAGGGGGGCAATTAAGGCAATATAATGAAAGATCCCGAGTTTTAATAAACAAGAAGGCACACCGAACAAAAGTTAGAGATTGTTGACGATCCAGTCGAGAGCTTCCGTGAGACCTTGGCCTTTAAGAGCGCAGCAACCTTGGATTTGATACTTCCGATCCTTGATTCCTACAAGTCCCAATTGCGTGGAAATCTCGCCAGGTGTTAAAGACCCCGGCAGGTCTTGTTTATTCGCAAGCACTAGTAAATGCGATTTTGCCAGATCTTCATGTTTCAGCATTTCATGCATTTGCTCTTTCATTAATGGTAATCGTTTTACGTCGGCGCTGTCGATGACTGGAATTAAAATTTAAATTTGAGGAGGTCTGGGATAAAAATAGACTTCATTCTCATTCCAAATCTGTTTTTAAAATTTTCTAAAACCACCTAGAAGCCGAGAAAATGGGCTTCAAAACAATGGTCTAGAAAATGTTGGCCTAACTTTTTTCTAAGAGGTTTTTGCATGTTATATTGATTAATTTTTACGGAAAATGCTTTATTTAGTCCATTTTAACTTTTATTTTTGCATTTTTCTGCATTCTTCACGTAATAATGTCTGCGGACTAGTTTTCGCCAGCCTTTTCTAGGCCATTGTTTTGAAGCTAGTTTTTCTCGGCTTCTACGTGTTCTTAAAAAATTTTAAAAACAGATTTGGATTGGGTATTTTCTCTATTTTCATCCCAGATGCAGTATTCCGGCTTCAAAGAAAATTTCTCACCTATAATCATAACATCGGTTTGTGTGTAATAAGTAGACCACGATTTTCTCAACGTTTCCTGTCCTCCAATATCCCAAATGACGAAATTGAAATTTTTGTGCTTCACTTCTTCAACATTACTTCCGATTGTTGGTTTTGTGTGAATTTCCTCGCCGGTGACACTAGAAAAGTGAAGTTATTCGAAAAATTGGATAGATGACTAAAAAAACTTAAATTTAGGCTTAATTTTGAACTTTTCCTGATTTTTCGCCTGTCTAACATATATTTCACATTTCAACCAAAAAACGAATGAAAACTCTTGCTCGAAAGGAAGGGGTGTGTAATTGAATGAAATTTATCTCATTAAAATATTTATTTTCATTTTGAAACGTATTTTTGTTTTGAAAAATGAGACAAAATTATCGGAAATGAACTGAGAACATTTAAATTCCAGAAAAACCGCCACAATTCAACCCAATGGCCTAGAAACCCAAAATAGTGAGAACTAGGCCACAATTCCTATTTTTTTCGAATTTATCACCGAATTTTCAAAATATTTTGATAATTTATTTTCACATTTCTGAAAGTTGTTTTTTTTTTCGAATTTTAAAATATTTAAAATTCACTTTGGCCCGCCGTGACAATGAAATGGGCTTCGAGACTATTAGGAAAACTTGATAACTGAAATCCCTTAGAATAATGGCCTAAAAATCCAAATTAGAGAGAGAGACTAGGCCATAAACCCCATTTTATTTAATAGTCGATGTCTGAGATTTTCGACATCAGGCCTATTGGCTATGGCACAGTTGCACCAACGTGAAGCTAGGATCTTGATATTTTGCATGGAGGGTACCTAGGCCCCCGTTAGAAAAAAAATACATCATTTATTTGGCCACGCCCCCTTTGACCTAGTGAAAAAATCCGGGTGGTCCCTAAATCGAAATTTTTAGTTTTAAAGATAAAGTCAAAATCTCATCGGGAATTTATTACCCGCACATTTTTGAGTATTTTTCATGTTGACACCTAATTTCCAGCTCGTCGGCATCATGCCGAAAATTTGATTTTTCTGAAAAAGTGGTCCAAATTTTCCAGTTTTTCCCATTTTTCGATATGATGAAGTACTTGGCCCCGAATGGAAATATGCAAATTTTTAATCCTTATGATGTTTCTCATCAAATTCCATATTGATTTAGCGGAATCCCTGTAACCTTTTTGGGGTTTCAGGGCAAAATAGGCGAGATTTTAGCAAAATTCCAAAGGGTCCCCCCTATGGAAAAAGTTTGCAAAAAAATTTTTAAGTTTTAAAATTTGCCCATATTATCAGAGGTACTCTTACTAATAAATATCTAGTGTTTCCCAAAATATGAGCCATCTTGTGGACCTATGAGCCACGTAGCTACAGCTCAAATACCTTCAGTCCCCGTACACAGAAAACTGTTGCATGCATTGGAAATCGCGATATTGAATGAAGGTTCTTTGAGCTGTTGCCACGCGGCCCATAGGTCCACATGATGGCTAATATTTTGGGAAACAGTAGATATTTATTAGTAAGAGTCCCTCTGATAATATGGGGAGATTTTAAAATTTTTGATTTTTTATTCCATGGGGGGGACCCTTTGGAATTTGGCGAAAATCTCGCCTATTTTGCCCTGAAACCCCAAAAAGGTTACAGCGATTCCGCTAAATCAACATGGAATTTGATGACAAACAAAATAAGGATTAAAAATTTCCATATTTCCATTCGGGGCCAAGTACTTCATCATATCGAAAAATGGGAAAAACTGGAAAATTTGGACCACTTTTTCAGAAAAACCAAATTTTCGAAATGATGCCGACGAGCTGGAAATTAGGTGTCAACATGAAAAATACTCAAAAATATGTGGGTAATCCATTCCCGAAGAGATTTTGACTTTATCTTTAAAACTAAAAATTTTAATTTAGGGACCACCCGGATTTTTTTCACTAGGTCAAAGGGGGCGTGGCCAAATAAATGATGTATTTTTTTTCTAAGGGGGCCCTAGGTACCCTCCATGCAAAATATCAAGATCCTAGCTTCACGTTGGTGCAACTGTGCCACAGTATGTTCGACTTTCTGAGACATCGACTCTTAAATTTCTTCCTTTTTCAGTGTCATTTTTAGTGAAAAAATATTAAAATAAAGATTATTCGAAATTTTCCTGTTTTCTAGCTAAACTTTAACATCTAAAAGCAGTATAAGGCAATTTTTAATAAAATCGTTCATTTTAATCTCAAAAAAATTTCAAAATCTCTCAAAAAATCGAAAAATGCGTCGATTTTTATGTTTTTCTTTTCGAAAAAATCTTAAAGACTCAATTCGGGACCTCAAATTGCAGAAAAATTCACAGAAATCGGTGTATTTTTGAGAAAGTTATGCAAATTTGTGAATTGGATCAAATTTTTCATAGCTCTTTCAATAAGTTGTCAATTTTCATAAATTTTAGTCCATTTGAAAGCTGATAACATAAAAATTCAGATTCTAAACTTTGAACAAATTAGAGAGAGGCTAGGCCATAAACCCCATTTTATTTAATTCCTTCGTTTTTCAGTGTTTTTAGTGAAAAAAGTTTTAAAATAAAGATTATTCGAGATTTTTCACTCTTTAATCTCGAAAAAATTTAAAAAGCTGCCAAAAAATCGAAAAATGCGTCGATTTCTAGAAATTCATGTTTTTTCTTTAAAAAAAATCTTAGAGATCCGATTCTAAACTTCAAATTTCACAAAAAATCACAGAAACCGATGTATTTTTGAGAAATCTATGCAAATTTGAGATTTGTTTCAAAATTTTTAAAATTTCTCATAGATTTTTCAATAATTTGTCAATTTTTATACATTTTAAAGCTTAAAACATAAAAATTCCGATTCTAAACTTTGAAATGCATTCAGATTCTAAAAAAATTTAAAACTTCCTGTAAAACTCAATTTTTT
The DNA here is from genome assembly GCA_964036255.1 of Caenorhabditis virilis. Taxonomy (NCBI): domain Eukaryota; kingdom Metazoa; phylum Nematoda; class Chromadorea; order Rhabditida; family Rhabditidae; genus Caenorhabditis; species Caenorhabditis virilis. The sequence continues at coordinate 3,782,837 of OZ038417.1, read as the reverse complement.
TCTGAAAATTGAGTAATTCGACCTCAAAAATTTTGTCAATCAATAAATTACGTGAATAAATACTTTTCGGGAGCTTCCACAATCCTTTAAAAATTGTGTCATTCCTAATTTTTACGATTTTTCGAAATTTTTGAAAAATCAATTATTTTTTGCTCAAATTTTTGAATTTTCCATTTTTTAAATCCGAAATAAAATTTAAAAAACTCACTAATGATACAAAATCGTCGTCTTTCCCGCATTATCCAATCCAACCACAATAATTTTATATTCTAAAATTTTCAGGACATTTTCTAAAAAATCTGAAATTCCAGAAAAACAACTCACTTTTCCCAGCCCACCAGCTTCTCCACAATTTCGCAATTACCAATCCCATAATTTCAAAAAACTCTAAATATTCTTTCAAAAAACAAAAACTAGCGTTTAGAAGACGTGTCTATCCCCCGTCCCACCCCTACACCTCCCCATTCTCAATAGAGCGCACTTGCACCCCAAAACCCTAAAAAACCACCAAAACTCTCAAAATTTTCAAACTTTTATTCATTTTTATCTCAATTTTTGTATCGATATTAAAATCTAATAGTCATTTACAGTTTTTGCAGCTTTTTCGCTTTGCAGCTTTTACGCTTCAAAAAACTCCAAAAAAATAATGAAAATATTGGAAATAAGTAGAAAATAAGAAAAAAAAACAAACGAATCACAACACTTTTTGTTTCTGAGGAAAAAAATTGGGGTGGGGGGACAAATCTTAATATTTAATTATATTAATTAATAATGATAATTCAAGGGGGACAGAGAAAAAAAAAATGAAAATACATGAAAATAGAACAAGAATACAAAAAAGTGAAGTCAAAAATCTAACTTGGTCTCATTTTAAGAAAAAAAACAAACACACATTTTCAGATAAACTAAAATAATCTAAATTATGCGAAAAAGAAGAAAAAGTATAAGTTTGATTAATTTTTTCACAAAAAAACATCATTTTTCCATTTAAAAAAAAAGTTATTTGAGAATCTTTCAAAGAGAGACAGAGAGAGAGAGAGAAACAAGAAATACAAAAAGAGACACTGGTATAACAATAGCACAAGAAGAAAAAAGGATGAATTTTGTTAGAAAAAAAAACGAAAAGTGGTGTTAGTAAAAATAAATGGAAAATTTTACGAATTTTATTCAGTGGCGGGGGATTACATTGGTTGTGAGAAGCTCGCGGAACGATTTTTCTAGGCATCTGGAAACAAAAAATTAGATTTTTCAAATTTCAAATTTTAATTTTAACATAATCAATAAAATGTACCCCAGGATGAAAATAGAGAAAATACCCAATCCAAATCTATTTTCAAAATTTTTAAAGAACCCCTAGAAGTCGAGAAAAACGAGCTTCAAAACAATGACCTAGAAAAAGCTCGCGAAAACTAGTCCACAGACATTATAACGCTAATTTTCGGATCATCATAACTTTCTCAATAATTATGCTTTCTAGATGATTTGTACAGTTTTAGAGAGCTGACATTCTGAAATTTCAGATTTTCCGCTTCAAAATGCATCAAAAATCACAAAATTCCGATAATATTGAAAAAAGTTGGGCCGTTTGAAAAATTTAAAAAAATTGAAATTTTCAAAATTTTCGGATTATCATAACTTTTTCAATAATGATGCTTTTCAGATGATTTTTATAGTTTTAGAGAGCTGAAATTCTGAAATGTCAGATTTTCAGCTTCAAAATGCACCAAACATGTCACAATGCCGACAATTTTGAAAAAATTTGCGACCATTCGAAAAAATTCGAAAAATAGGATTTTTCAAAATTTTCGGATTATCATAACTTTCTCAATAATTATTTTTAGATGAATGATACAGTTTTAGAGAGCTGACATTCTGAAATTTCAGATTTTCCGCTTCAAAATGCACCAAAAATCACTAAATTCCGAAAATTTTGAAAAAAGTTGCGGTCGTTTGAAAAATTTAACAAAATTGAATTTTTCAAAATTTTCGGATCATCGTAACTTTCTCAATAATTATGCTTTTTATATGATTTTTACAGTTTTAGAGAGCTGACATTCTGAAATTTCAGATTTTCCGCGAAAATTTAAAAAACATATTCGGATTGAGTACAAGTTTTATTTTTATCATAGGTACATTTATCGGCTCCTTATAGCCCCCACCCCCCCCCCCCCTTTAAAGTTCGGACCCTTCAACTGTCAACCTATCTTTAAGCTCGAAACTCTGAAATTCCGAGTTATTATACCTTAGAGCTGTTTGTATGAAGTTGTTTTTAGTCTTTGAAATTTCAGAAAATTCTCACACAGATATTTCCGGTATCGAAAAACAGTTTTTCCAAAATTTTCAATTTTTCGATAAAAAATATAATATCTTTTTTAAAAAGCGCTTAATTAACGCTAAAACTCCAATTTTCTTGTCGGGAGCTCCCCTATTCTAGATTTCAGACAAAAATATCCATAAATATCAGCGTTGAGTTTTAAAATTTGAGATTTTATGGATTTTCCGTTTCCAAACCAACACAAATTCAAAATTCAACTGTTTACCTTTTCAATTGCTGATAATCAACCATAATTTGCGTATTTCCATCTCTCGACACCATCTCAATCCGTTCCGTTGTTCCAGCATCGAGCTATAAATAAAAATTTTCGAAAATATAATTTCTAAAGTGCTTAAAAAGTGGGTAGTCCCTCTCTTTTTGAAAAAATTCCCATTTTCACCCCCTCACCTTATTCAAAACTTGTACAATATGCGCCATATCCAACCACGGCTTTCCCTGATCAGTAACTTGATGAAAAACATAATCTCGAAACAATTTCAGCATGAATCTATCGCCCGTTTCCGACCACATCTCGTCGCCATTGTGTCTGAAATGAAAAATGTTTAAAAAAAGGCGCTTCTTTATTCACTTTGCGTTTTAAAAATTAATTCCATCTTTTTCCCCGTACAAGAAAGCCTTTAAAAACCAAAAAAACGCCGGAAATCACACTTTTTTAAGAATTTCAAAAAATGAGTGGTGGCGGCCGTGGAAGAACTTTCGCGGTTTGTACTTCTCGAGGAGTACTACCAATTTATTGATTTTTCTGTTTTTTTTGCATTTTTCGCTTAAACTTGATAAAAATTGATGTTTTTTTTCAGAAATGTTGTAAAAAATCCGGTGGAAAGGATGAATTTAACATTTTCTACAATATTTCTGAAAAAACAATAATTTTTATCAAGTTTAAGCGAAAAATTTAAAAAAAAACAGAAAAATAACTAAATATGTATTACTCCTCGAGAAGTACAAAACAGCGAAAGTTCTTCCACGGCCGCCACCATCCGTTTTTGAAATTTCTAAAAAAAGTGCGATTTCCGACGCTTTTTCTGCTTTATAGGCTTTCTTGTACGGCAAAAACGATGAAATTAATGCTCAATCAAAAAAAAAAGAGTAAATAAACAGTTTAAGAAACCAAAATCATACTCCGCTCTTTCCAGCACCGTATTCATTTTACACAACAGCCTAAAAAGCCGTCCATTCTCCAATTCTTTACACATTTCAGCCTCCAGCACATCATTTCGTTGTTGCATGGTCTCCATCTTAAAATTCGAATAAATTCCATAAAAATCCATTTAAAGCCACTTACGAAATTATAAAATCTAGCGCCAATCATCGGCATTATATCATTAATTGATTTACGATTATTAGCAGCAGGACTAGAGAGTAAATAGCTGCAAAAATGGGGATTTTCGAACCAAAAAACTAGAAATTTCAATACCTTATTAAATTTTTCATATCACTCGAATAAAACTGCGCAATTGTGTTCATTGAATTCAACAAAAGATCCCTTCTCGAACCGTGTGGTCTTCCAGTCGCCAACGCCACTAAAACACATCCAAATGCTTGTAAATCTTCAATTTGTTGTTGATGGATGGATTGATGATCGGGATTGAGAATGTCGTGCATTCCACAAAATGCCAAGAGAAGCTGAAAATTTGGAAAATATGCCAGGATTTGAAAAAAAAACGTCTCAAAACATATTTTTTCTCGAAATTTTGAGCATTTTTTCGTCTCAGAAACATTCTTACTTCTTGAAATTTTCCCATTTCTATGATTTTTGCTCTAAATTCCAAGAAATGAATAAAAACTTCACAAATGCACATCAAAACAAGCGAAAATCCACCAAAAATTTTAAAATTTCCCGAATTTTATGAATTCCGGCTTAAAATTCTGGATTTTCTTTAATTTTTCCAAAAAAAAAATCCGATATTAAGAATTCTGGCTTAAAATGCTGAAGACATGCAAAAATTTCGACAAAACATGCAAAAAACTGTCGAAAAAGTAGAACAAATGGTTTTAAGGCCAAAATTCCCCCATTTTTATGATTTGTAGCTTTAAATTCTGAAAATTATAAAAAAATTCTCAAAAATTGCTGGAATTTTATGAATTTCGGGGCTTAAAATCCTTGAAATAGGCAAAAATTTCCCCATTTTTATGATTTTAATCTTTAAATTCTGAAAATTCCTATAATTTATAAAAGAAAGTAGTAAACCTCCTTAAAAACACATTTTCGCTTGAAAAAAAATCGAAAAGGTCTGATTAAATTTAAAAACCGCATAATTTCTCACAAAATTCTCTCATCTTAATGATTTTGGCTTAAAATTCTGGAAATTTGCCAAATTTTCGAAAAAAAATCGAAAAATTCCATGCTCAGTTATAAAACCTCGCTAAAAATCACAATTCTCTGAAAAATTCCGATTTTCGACACAAAAATGCAATAATTTCAATAGTTATCTGGATTTTTTCCAGATTTTCCCCCCGATATCGATTGATTTTTCAAATCGATAATTCCGCCAAACTCCAACCTTATTGCTATAAACCAATATTTTGTTCAAATCAATCGTTCTTGCCGCCAGTCCGTTCGAGTGGATCATTCTCAACGCCGCCGATATTTGAATAACATATGCCCAGAGTGTACTTTCAGCAATTCCGCCGCCAATTGGTCCAGGTGACGACATTGAGCTCGTGAGTTTTATTCCAGCTAAAAAATAGCTTATTTTCTTTGAAACTGTTCTAAAAATGTTCCTACTCATCGAATCCATAAAAGTCCCAGTCCTCGAATCAAAATGCTTCGCTTTCAACGTTTCAGCCAATGGATAATAATCATAAACAAAAACTAGTGCTAAAAAATTCAAATTTTTAAAAATAATGAAAATTTCGAATTACAAGTATCATCCCAAGCTCTACAATTCACAATAATCTCTCGCATTTGCACAACATTCCCATGGCTCAATTTTTTCCACGTTTCAACTGGTTGTGTCTGCTTTCCAGGTTGTACTCGGAAGCCTGAAATTTGGTTAAATATGTAAATGATGGGGGAGGGGGCTTCATAAAGCTAAAAATCTTAATTTTCAGATTCTAAGCTTCAAAGTTCTTTAAAATTTATAAAAATCGATAAATTTTAAGAAAATCTGGAAGTAAAATTTTCAAAATTAAAAAACTCCGTAACTTTTCTAAATTTTTGCCAGTTTTCACGAATTTGGTACCATTTTAATGCTAAAATTCTGAATTTCCAGATTCTAAGCTTCCAAATTAATAAAAATCGATAAAAATTAATAAATTTGTAATAAAAACTAACAAATTCTGGAATTTAAATTTTCAAAACTTCAAAATTCCATAACTTTTTTAAAATTTTGCCAGTTTTTATCTATTTGGATACCATGTTAAAGCTGAAATTCTGAATTTTCAGATTCTAAGCTTAAAGACTCTTCAAAATTCTTCAAAATCGATAATTTTTAAGAGAATCTAAAAAATTCTGGAATTTGAGCAGCCCTAAATTTTAAAATGCCATAACTTCTTTAAAATTTGGCATTTTTCATGAATTTGGTACCATTTTAATGCTAAAATTCTGAATTTCCAGATTCTAAGCTTCAAAAGTCTTCAAAAATTATAAAAATCGATAAATTTTTACCAAATTCGTGAAAACTGGCAAAAATTTAGAAAAGTTAGGAATTTTGAAATTTTGAACATTCGAATTCCAGATTTTCTTAAAATTTATCGATTTTTGTAGTTTTGAAACTGATTTTGAAGCTTAGAATCCGAAAATTCAGAATTTAAGCTTTAAAATGATACAACATTCATGAAAAATGCCTCATTTTTAGAAAAGTTAGGAATTTTGAAATTTTGAACATTCGAATTCCAGATTTTCTTAAAATTTATAGATTTTTATAATTTTTGAAAACTTTTGAAGCTTAGAATCTGGAAATTCAGAATTTTAGCATTAAAATGGTACCAAATTCATGAAAAATGCTGAATTTTAAAGAAGTTATGGCATTTTAAAATTTGGGCTGCTCAAATTCCAGAATTTTTTAGATTCTCTTAAAATTTATCGATTTTGAAGAATTTTGAAGAGTCTTTAAGCTTAGAATCTGAAACTTCAGAATTTCAGCCCAACAAACCATGAATTCGTCGAATGCAATATGTAACACCGTCTCGAATCGATGAAGCCTTATAAGTTGTTTGTGATAGATTAGTGACTGCAACATTCTCCAATGGTACCAAGTTCGAGAGATGTTCGATTTGTTGCGGAACGTCTGGATATGATAACAAATCGGGTTTTACGTACATTGCTAGTTGACGAGTTAGGAGTTCCTGAAAATGGGTATGTAACACTTTAAATTGAAAATTTTATTTATGCTGAAATTTAATCAATATTATGAATTTGTTTATTGTTCAGAAAATATAGAAAAACCTGAAAAATTCGAGATTTATTTCGAGATTAGATCATAAATTGCAGTTTCAGTTCAAAAATGGAAGAGAAATTCCGAATTTCTTGAATTGACAGTTTTCACGCTATTCGCTTCAAGACCCAAACGATTAAATATGTGTCCCTTTAAACAATTTCATTTAAAAAATTGTATTTGTGTCCATTTTTGTGGAATACAATTAGGTATGAGCAAAAGTGGGCTCAGGAGGTCCTAAAAGCCCAGAAACAACCGAAAAAAAGTGACATTTTGCCAAAAGAAAATTAGTAACTAGTCCAAATGACTTGTAGAGGCCCCATAAGCTCTAAAAATTGCCCGAAAAAGTGAATTTTTTTCCAAAACTCAAATTTTATGGGCCGCTCTACGATTCATTTGTACTCATTAATAATTTTTTGACAAAATCTCTTTTTTTTTGTTGTATTCGGGCTTTTCAGGCCTTCTGAGTCCACCTTTACTCATATCTGATTGTAATCCACAAAAATAGGCAGAAAAACACATTTTTTTCATGAAATTGGTCAAAGGGAGGCATATTTAATCGTTTAGGTCTTGACGCAAACAAATAGATATTTGCAATTCGAAAAATTCAGAATTTCGCTTCCATTTTTGAATAGAAACTGCAATTTTTAATCTAGAAATCTCGAAAAATGCCAAAATTTTCAGAAATTTCTATATATTTTCTGAAAAATAAACAAATTCATCAAATTTTGTTAAAAATTATTACGAATTTCTGTTTCACGATGAGTTTTTCGAGAGAAAACCATCACGAACGTTAATGGAACAGCGTATTCTTGTATTTTGCACATTTTTTAGCCATAATTATCGATTAATTCAATATTAGCAGCATTTTTGTGGAAAATTGAATGTTCTATCCAGTGTTTGCCATTCATTTTTCGAATTACAGCACTTTCTCAAGTTTTCTTCAAAAAACAAATGAATTGCTTTGTTGAAAAACTCAAATTTTATGCATTTTTGACGCACGTTTTCCTTTTTCGAAATTTGTTATCAAAAAACCTTACATTTTTCAATTCCGGATTCATAAACTGAGTTTGGCCATTCCCTGCAGCACCCTTCGGACGGAATTTGCCAGTATGCGGTACTGGCAACGAGGTATGAAACGCGAACACTCCTGGCGTATTCTAAAATCCCTTTCATTTCCAAATTTCAAAAAAAAACAGCTCTTACAACAGGAATACTATTATCATTCGGATGCAATAACTCATGTTCAAAATCATAATGTTCATCAATCGGTTGTTGCGGCTGCGGCTGCTGTTGTTGTTGCTGCGCATCACCACTTGGCACAATCGCATGCTCCCCCAATTGATGCGAATAGAAAAACGTGGTCCCGCCACGATTTTCATGGGGAAAACGGGGTTGATGGGTCAGGTCACCATAGGAACCCGATTGACTTCCAGATTGTGCATGGATTTGCGGCGGTGGGACGATTGGAACTCCTGATTGTGATACTGGTGGGCCGATGACTTGGCGGCCTGATTTTTTGAGGATTTTTCCAATTTTTTTGATAAATTTGATTCAGAGTGCCTGTTTTTAATGTTTCTTAGAATGGGAGTAGATGAAGCGTTCTTGGGTGTTTTTAAATGAGAAACAACTCATTTGAAAGAGAATTTTACGCTGGTAAAGTAACTGCTTTCAAAAACTGCGGAGCATGACGTTTTCGAGCTCAAAATCTGAAAATTAGCCAAAATTCGAATTTTGAAGATCTGTCACTTTGCTCAAGCTCAATATCACTGAGTAAAACTTTCAGGTTATCATAAAGAAGCCAATTTTCTGTTCTTGTGCCAAATTTCAGCGAATTTGGTTCAAAATGTTTGAAAACGCCATTTTTTTGTCCAAAGACCTCACAAAAGTGGCATTTTCAAAAAACCACATTTGTTGAAATTTGACGCAAAAACTGAGAACTGGTTTCTTTATGATAACCTCAAAGTTTTATACAGCGATATTGTGTTTGAGCCAAGTTACAGCTCTTAAAAGTTAGAATTTTGTCTAATTTTCAGATTTTGAACTTGAAAAAATCATGCTCATCAGTTTTTGAAAGCAGTTCCTATACCCGCGTAAAATTTGCCTTCAAATGAGCCATGTCTCATTAAAAGCTGTGAGAAACGCTTCAGGTACTACTTCCCTACTAAAAAATGGGTTTTTCGAGCTCAAAATCTGAAAATTTACAAAAAATGGAAGTTTGAAGAGCTATAACTCAATATTTCTGTTTAAAACTTTCAGGTTATCATATTGTGAACACTCTTAGTCGATTTCTCAAGCAATCAGGACTGTTTCACCGAAAAATCTCAAAAATTCGACTAAAACCAGATTCAATATAATATCCCGGCAATTTTATCCATGTTAGAGCTCTTCAATATCGATTTTTGCAAATTTTCAGCTTGCTCAAACCCTCGCTTATCAAAATTTCAGTCAAAAAATTACCTAAATGCAATTGCGGTACAAATGTTGGCGCTTCATTCACCGACATGGTCGAAAATTGGTGCATCGCCTGTTGCTGTTGTTGTTGATGTTTAGGCACAAAAACCGGCGCCTTAAAATCCAAGTTTTTATAGAAAATATCGCAATTTATAATATAAACTAACATTTATTCTCAAATGAAGATTACTTCCGAACGATGGTCCTGCTAAAAAAGAAGAACAAAATAAATATTTTTAAATATCAGATTTTTAAGGTAAACCTTGTCGATTCGCTCCCATATACTGCGATAGTCTCGATCCGGCCGGCGGTTGTCCATGTGCTCCATTTACTGCAGACCCACTATCAAATGCAAACCCGTCCGCTGGTTGCATTGAGTAGCTGGGAAAGGTAAAAATAAGTTAAAATTTTTTAGATATTTTTAAAAACGTGAACTTTTTTATTTTACAAAAAAAACAACAATTTTTTAAAAATAAAACAATGGTGTAAAAATGAAAATGGCGCCAGGTGGGACTATCCGAGCATCTCGTTCAAATTGGCGGAGGGTGGATGCGTGTGTAAACACGGTGACGACAAATTGCACTGGGTAAAATAAGGAGAGGGTAAGTAAGTGTATGTCTCTTTCTGTGTGTGTATGGGGGGTGTGGGGGAGGGGCACGTGAACAATCCTATTCATGACATGATGCACTTTTCGCTTCTTGATATTTATATTAGGTGCTGACACCGCAATTTGTGATTTTTTGAATATTAAAAATAGAGCCAATTTCGAGAATCTCTCTCTCTCTCTCTCTGCGGAAAATATAATAGGCTACAATTTTGTTCTAGAAGAAAATGCAATTTTTTCTGGAGTGGGGGCAAAAAATATTCTTATTCTCTCGTGACCAATGTTGTTTTTTTTCCATCGTTCTTTTCTTATTTTTGTTGCGACAAGGAACAAATTGTGGAATTTTTCTGGTTTTTTGGACTTTTTTAAGGGATTTTTAAGGGAAACATTTTGATTTACTTTTGGGGTGAAAAAAGGAAACTTAAAATTAGGGAAACGGGCCGAAACACATCTGCAAAAACTCCAAAATGTTATTTTTTCTAATCTCAGGAAAAAAAACATGGAAAATCAGTGAAAAGATATGAAAATTCAAGAAAAATGAAAAAAATAGTTACAGTAAATTTAAAGGCTCATAAACTAATCGTCTGACAGGTTCTCACAACGAACTAGAGAAAATTAGGATTACTGTAGTCATTTTTAAGAAAAATATTTTTGCCCCTCTTAAAATTGAAAAAAGCGGTATTACTGAAAACCTTTCGTAATGAAATAAAAATAGGAAAATATTACATTTTTATTTTGTTTTAAAAAATCGAATGAAAATTAATATAAAATAGGTAATTTTCAAATAAAATAGAAATACGGTATAGAGTTTAAAGGCGCAAAGATTATTAAATGAATAGCGTTTCACAACGAATAACAAATATGCTAGTATATGGTAATTATTTATTTCTGCATCGATTTTTTCCTAATTTGGCCTAAAAAACGATTAAAACAGGAATAAATAAGTTTCGAAAACACAAAAAATCATATAAAATCGGGAATAATTCCTAGAATTTCAAAAATATCATAAAACCATATTCATAAATTTTTTCGTCTCTTCGTAAGCGATGAAAAGACTTCCGGACGCTAAACAAGTCCTCAAATTTGTCGGGATAAGACCTTTGTAAAGACCTCGGATTCCTGAAAAAATGGCTTTTTTGGGAAAGAAAAAAACTGTAAAAAAATGCGAATACCATTCGTTTGAAAAACCTCCTTCAAAATCGGAAAGAAGGATCCACTTCCAGTAACCTGCATCCTAGATTTGACAACATCTGCGGGATAAATAGATGTCCAGAGGGCCATTCCACCAATGGCTCCGGAGATTCCAGTTCTAACAACTCCTAAGTCATCCTTATTTTCACCCTCCTTTGTTAATAAATATCTACAAGTTTCATAGGCTCCGAAGAAGAAAAAGTACCCGGGAACCTGGAAATCGGGGGATTTCTTAAATTTTGGTAAGACTTGGAGCCCTTACTTCTCGAGCCAATGTTGGTGTCATTCCTACGAATAGTCCTCGAACTCCTTGTTCCTTCAAAATGTCACGAGTTACAGAGAATGGAGTGCTGAAAAGACATGATGCGTTCTAAATAGAGGAATTGAAATGCCCCAACCATTTCTTTCCCATTTCTCGAGCCGCTTGTAATCTACACTTCACCAATTCGGTTGGACAAAGGGCAGTTGCCGCGAAAAATGCAGCCAATGATCCAGAGAATGCGTTTTGAACTGGGGACATTGTAGAAACATCCGAATGGCCCGTAATTAAGGCGATGGTCTGAAAAAATTTTTAATGGACGGCTTTATTTAGATAATAAATGTACATTAAATGAAAATAGACGTCATTCTCATTCCAAATCTGTTTTTAAAATATTCTAAAACCACCTAGAAGCCGAGAAAAAACGCTTCAAAACAATGGCCTAGAAAAAGTTGGCCTAGATTTTTCCTATGAGATTTTTTTCGTGTTTTGTTAATAAATAGTTATGCACTAGTTTCCGCCGGTGGACACTTTTTCTAGACCATTGTTTTGAAGCTCATTTTCTCGTCTTCTAGATGGTTTTAGAAAATTTTAAAAACAGATTTGGAATGAGTCAGAAGTCAATGTTCATTACCGATGCATTTATTAGCTCTGTAAAGCCCTCCTTTAAAAGTTATTTTAATAAAAATTGTCATATTTCGTTCTAGTTTGTTTTAAAGATAATTTGTCAATGTATTAAGTCATCTGTCCCAATTCTACAATTTTTAAGAATTGTTTTCATTTTTAAAATGTGATTTAAATTTTTCGATATTGTGTTTTGGATTTCTAGAATGTTGGTTATGTACCTAAATAATTATTAAAAAGTATATTCACCGAATACAATCGTTTTTATAACCACAAAATTTGAGAAACCGGTCAAATTCGATCGATTTGCGTTAGGGCGAGTAGTATAGGAAGGATGTATTATAATACCATTTTCGACATTTCTATCATTTCAACACATTTTCATTCTCTAAAATCAGGGAATCACCTCATTTACAACACTTTTTTAAAAAAAATGTATGAAATGAGTCAATTTTAAGAGCGCTGAAAAGTGCTTATTTTCAATAATTTTTATACATTTTCAATCAATTTTTTGTTGAGATGTCGATTTCATTTTTCATTTCCTATTTTTATGTTCAAATGCTAAAAAAATGTATCATTTTCACACTTTTTAGAAAATTGATGGATGTCGATTTCTTTTAAAAAATGGTATTGTTATACTAAACATAAATAAGTATAATACGTGTAAACCCCGTGAAAACACCGTGTCAACTATCCACGTGGATGTCTACTATAAAATCCGTTGTTTTATTTTATTTCATGTCTTTTACTGCTTATTCAATAAACTGTTATTCTACGAACTTGTCTTCCATCACACTCCCACAACACAACAGGTATCATAAAAATAATGCTAAATAAATGAAATTCAATAATAATTTGAAACCACTAACTAATCTAGATCTCTTAGAATTTGTAGACATATTAAGAATCAAACAAGTCTTTACAAGAAATAACTGATGTACACAGGTAGTCTCAGGCACAGTCCTGTATAGCAGCGGTTCAGTTGGCGTCAGTCAGAGAACGATATTCAGATTACACTTTATTACTTCGGATCAAGGCTTAAAATAACAAAACCCGTAGATAGCAAAGAGCCGGAGACACAAAAAGCGACCCCTTTTCAACACATTCAAAACAGAGAGCGTAAGAGAGAAGGGAAATAACTAGCGAAGTAGATATTAAACGGAGAACGGCTCGTGTTTGAACAATTCAATGTTGTTGAGGATGACTAAAAAAATGAAATTTATATAAGACTCTATATTAATTTTAAACTCACGTTGAACTGAGACCATTTCCACGGTTGGCCAAATTGAACCGAAAACCTCATTGCGGACTTGCAGTGTGTGTGAGTGCGTTGACAACAAATGGCATACACACGCTCACGAAAAAATGCACAGAAAAATAGACGCCGGTGAAAATTTTTTTATTTTCGTTTTTCTTCAAACAATTCTTTATTTTCGCCTAACTAAAATTTGTGGAATAAATTTATTTCCAAAAGAAAATTCAAGCGAAAATTGAATATACCATTTTTTTACATCAATTTCCAACTATTTTACTAATTTTTAACTGAATGAAGGTAGAAAACCTTAAAATCGTTTTCTTTCTGATGAAATATGATTCATTAATCACTTGGAACGCCGAAAAAAATTTTTTTCGGTATTTTTCCAATAAAACGAAAAAAAACTTTTTTTTTTCGTCATTTTTTCCTGGCTGACGAAAAAAATTATTTTTTTTCGGCATTTTTTCACGGGGTGGACACTACGACACTCCGCTGTTCTGTGTGTTGCCCTGCAAATAGCACTATACCATTACAGCGTGTTTTTTTCAGTTTTTTTCAAATTTCTCATTTATTTTCAATAACTTTTTTTTGAAACTCACCCGAAAAATAGATTTGAGTATTGCGCATTTTTTGAGCACCACTCTGTGCTTTAAATTTGCTCACAAATGAAAATATGCCTACTTTAAGAGACCAGAAAAGAAAAAAATGCATAACTTTTTATTTTTCAATAACTTTTTTCTAAAAATTGGAGATATGAATAAAGAGAAAACGCGCTTTCTAATGGCGTATCTGCCGTCGTCAGAATTTGCTCACACGATAAATTATTTCGATTTTTCTACAAATTTTTCCATTAAACAATGCATAACTTTTTATTTTTCAATAACTTTTTTCTAAAATTTGGAGATAAGAATAAAGAGAAAACGAGCTTTTTAATGATATATCTGCCGTTGTTAGAATTTGCTCACACGATAAATTATTTCGATTTTTCTACAATTTTTTGAAAACTTTTATCACTTCGGTTTTGACGTGACAGGGTGAGCTTACATTTTCTTTTCAATTTCATTTGTCTAAATTTTTCAGGTAACATCTGGATGAAATTTTTGCAACATTATAAGTTGGGCATTGAGATGCGAAACCTGAAGCAGAAAAGGAGAAAAAGGTAGTGCAGAATTTGTTGTTTTTTGGATTAATTATATAATAATGTGAATTTTCTGTTTAATAAAGAAATTGGCTATAAATAAATTGGTTTTGTTTCTTCCAATAAAAATCATCAAATATTGAAAAAAAAAACAATACTTATTTCAACAACGTACGAAAAATAAGTTTTATAGACATTTTCAGATGGGTCGTATTATTCAGACCAAAAAACATGCACGACACAAAAATTTAAATAAGGCTCGGCGAGCTAAAATCGAAAAAAAAGAAGTTGAATTGAAATCTTGTTCCACGTTCTCAAACGGGATTGATGAAGAAGAAAAAGATTTAAACCTTACTATTAATTCAACAAACACTTTAGATGAAGAAGCATCGCTTCCGGAATCCCCTATTCGAGAAGAAACGGCATTAGATATTACTTTCAATTTGTCGAATTCTATAGATGAATTAGCAGTGATTCCGGAATCCCCTATTCGAGAAGAAACGGCATTAGATATTACTTTCAATTTGTCGAATTGTATAGATGAAGTAGCAGTGATTCCGGAGGATAATATGATTGTGACTCCGCTTTCAGATTTACTGAAATCTCCTTCAGCAGTGACTTCTAGTGACACGCGAAATGACGTAAAAATTCTTGGCGAAGTTTCAACTATAAAAAGAAAACATCATTCAATTCCGAGTGAGCGTATGTTGAAATCCGATATATTAAACGCTATAGACGAAGTTAGGGTAGAAAATGAGTTACTGCGAAGTCAAAACGCAGAAATCAAAGTTGAGAACATTTGGCTGAATGATGAAATCAAGTCACTGAAAAGACAAATCAGTCGACTAGAAAAATCAACTTTTTTCTTGAAAAATAGTCGAAAAACTTATCGAAAAATGTGCAATTTTTTAAATAAAAAACAAAAGCAAAAAAGTAGTTTGGCAAAAGAAAGGCCGAAAAAGGCGTATAGTATAATCAAAAATCGTCTCATTAAAGCGAATCGTTTAAACTCGTGTTATTTTATGATCAAAAACCTGGCACGGGAAAATGATGTAAGTGCTTTTCTCAAAGATTTTATCACAGATATACAAAAAAAATCGTTTAATTCAGTTTCTTTGAAGCTGAATGCTCTTCAAACATTCATTTTAAAACAAAAATTGCAGATTTCTTTCGGTCAATTAGATAAAATATCCTCAATTCTTCGAAAGTATCTAAACTTTTCAATTTTTCCAAATAGGAAATTAATCATGAAATTGGAACATGCATTTTCAAGAGATGATCTTTATGAAATCAAGAAACACGACGAATTTCGGAAAGATAACTCAGAACCAATTGTTTCAGTAGAATGCAAAAATGTTCGCGTAATGATCGAGGTAAAGTTGACCGAACTGTGCTCCAAAAATATGATTCAATTTAAAAATGAAAGTGATAAAGTTTGGATCGCTGTTACAGCAGATAAGGGAAATAACAAAACAAAGATGAACCTTGTGTTTGGAGACCTAAAACAGAAAGCAAACTCTTGTTACAGACAATTGCCGATTGGTTGGTTCGATGGCGATGATTCAGAAGATAACTTTAGGAAATATCTTCCATCAGCCATTGACCAGCTTAATAGTTTGAAAGAAATTGAATTCGACAACAACGGAAAGAGTGAAAAAAGAGGAGTAGAATTGTTTCTTGTAGGAGACCACATGTTCCTATGTTCAGTGATGGCTCATACTGGTCCGAATTCTTCTTTTAACTGCCCGTTATGTTACGAAGCAAGCCCAGGTGGCAAGAACGTTGTGTCCATTCGAGAATGGAATCATGGTGTCGCTTCCAAACCCCGTAGTATGGAAACATACAAAAAGGATAGTTTGAATGGAGACTACAGTGTCAAGAAAGGGGTGCTTCCACTGTTTCAACTCATTTGCTTGGTGAACATTGTTCCAGCGATTATACATTTGATCATGGGTCTTGCTGAAAAATACGTAATCAAACCATTATGTGATTTAACCGCGACGTTAGACAACACAAGTCAATATGAAATTGGTAAAGTCAGCCGAAAAAGAAGTACTTTGAACATGATCGAAAAAGATATTTCTGTCTATAAGGCAAGGTTGAAGACAGAAATTAAAGATATATCGGTTTTAAAATGTGTCATTCAGGGTATGGAAAGTATTAAAAATAAACGAATTACCATACCTCACGATCCAGAATCCTTTTGCGCCTCTGTTGACTGCCTTTTCAAAGACAGAACTATTTATCACATAAAAGAAAAAAAAATCGAATGGGAATAATGTTCGCTGTGTAAAAAATACTTCCATAACTATTGCTGTGGTTTGTGGGGTCAAGACCAAAAAGAGAAAAGGAACAAAAACAGTGGGTTCTGGGTCTGTTTTTCCTGCGAAGGCATTGATTTAAATCAAAGTTTAAAAAAAGCTGAGGTCATGAGAAACGAGTTGGGGAAAAGTGTTGAAGAAATGAAAATAGTTCTGGTGCAAAAGATTGAAGACAAGGAAAAAGTTGAAAATATTTTGAATGGATTAGTTGGAGATGTTAGAAAAGCGTTGGAGAAAAATTGGGCAAAGATTGGGGCTGATAGAAAAGCTTGGTTCCAATCTTTTTGCGGCAATCACATTCGTAAAATTATATCGAAGGAAGGTATTGCAGCTACTTTTAAGGTTTTTGAAGATTTAGCCATTAAGAATGAAATGATAGAAAATTTAAAAGAGGTAATGTTTTGGTTGGAAAGAATTCAATCATTCGCAACTCCTGAAGAACTTGATGATAGCCAAATTCTTGATCTCAAAAATTGTCTCGAAAATTTTGTTTTCTCATTGAAAAAGACACATCCTAATGAGAGTGTCACACAGAAGTTACATATGGCAATTAAACATATTCCAGATTTCGTCGAAAAGCATAGAACATTAGGGCGCACAACGGAGCAGGGAATTGAAGCATTCCACGCAATGTTCAAC
Organism: Caenorhabditis virilis; assembly: GCA_964036255.1. Lineage (NCBI taxonomy): Eukaryota > Metazoa > Nematoda > Chromadorea > Rhabditida > Rhabditidae > Caenorhabditis > Caenorhabditis virilis. The sequence goes on along the minus strand of OZ038417.1, from coordinate 3,765,641 downwards.
CGACTCGAATCTAGGTTCTGTTCAACAAGGGATAAGGTCCAAAGAAGTCGACAAATCCTACGCGCCATTCTTTGTATCAACAAAATGACAGAGATAGAAGATTGTGATTAAATTTAAATGATGTCATAAGCGTTTGTTTTACCTTCATAGTTTTTCACGTAGTTTTTTAGTCCACATGATTATTTTAAATTCAAAGATATATAGTTAGAATCTCAAATTTCCAAGAAAACTCGTTTCGGTAATTGTTGTTTCGAATCTCATTAGTTTCAGTCTTAATGGATAGAATTTGACCTAGTTAAACACACGGCAGAGGACCGTGATGTGTGGGTCCGAATTTCATTAATGCTGGACTATGAAATATCGACACTTTTACTGAAAGCTGAAAGAAATCAGAATGTCTCATTTATTATAACATCGAGATGATTATCAATATTCTTATTACTTTTTAAAATTTTAAAATATTATATATTCAGCATTAATTCAATAAATATTCATTTTACCCTTGTTACTGCATTTTTTAAAAGGTAGAAACCATGTTTTTATTTTTAATATGAAAATAGCAAAGATCTTCTAACACATGGAATTGAACCATACAATTCCGCTATGCCAGATTATGAGGTTCTGTGCGTTAGCCACAACGCTGCTAGAACACACTCAATATTAGAGGCGCAGACAGCGTGTGCGTCTGCCTGTGAGCGAGAAAAAAGGGGGGAAGGGTACACAACGCCACGCCGTGTTTTACTGGCCGACGAAAAAATTTATTTTTTTTCGGTGAAAAACTTTTTCGGCGGCACCCCTGGCCGGCATCACATTCTTCCATTAATTGTTTTTATTAAATTTATGTTTATTGAACTAAATCCGTGTATTAATTTCCATATTATTATATTCTCTAAGTTATTTGATTAAAAGTTTTTAGATGTTCAAGCGATCTGCGAACCAAGCGTTGATGCAAAAAGTGACGTCATGTTGCTTGTACATCGAGTATGACAACCGTTGGATTTCGGCAGTAGTGCTGACAAAAAATTATGCCGTCACCACTCTCCACTGCATTCCCGATTTGTACCGAGAAATCGGCTCATCGGTGGTTCTGTGCGGTTCGGATGGACAGCATCACGCCGCTCATATCCATGGACTTAACAAGATATCCGACTATATTGTGTTCAAGAAGGCTGATGGATTGTTCGACAATGTTCCGGAAATGACCTATCCAATGCTTCTCGATCAATACATCGTGGTTGTGAGTAAATAAACTTGATTATTTATTTAGATTAAATATAAATATAATTAATAGAGCAAACTTTGTAAAATACTTTTATAAACCACCATTTATATCAATAATGCTTTATTTTCAGGGATTCCCTTCCGGTGAAAAGAAGTCATCAGTTCGTCTCGGTCGCATTTCTTCGTTGTCTGATGGCAGTCAAGGTTTTTTCTACGGCGATTCTGGCGGACTTCCAGCTTTCAACGGAGGTAGTAGTAGTAGTAGTAGTAGTAATAATATTATTTATCACATTTTAGGAGGAGTCTTCTATGCAAGAAATGGAGCACTTTTCGGCATCGCCCGTGGGAGTGATTGGGATGGAAAAGACACGAAACAGTATGGAGACGTGCTGGAAATGGTCTCAGTTCAATGTGAGTATAAATTTAATATATACATTTATTATATAAATTTCATTTTTTTAGTCATCCTCAACAACATTGAATTGTTCAAACACGAGCCGTTCTCCGTTTAGTATCTACTTCGAACTGGTCTCGTGATCGAAAAACATCTAGAAATATGAGGATGTACCGTTTTCTTATTTATCAGCTCTACTGCTACACATCTATGATGTCTGAGAATTCTTCAATTTTATGTGAAAATCGTTATTTTTACTGTACATTTGAGAATAAACTTTTAAAAACTTCTGAATGTTGTGTGGTTGCTAACGGAGTACTAGTAAATTGTCCACTCTGAAAATCTTAAAATCAACAAATTTCTGTAAATGTTTCTCTTACATTGAAATTGATCAGTTGAAGGTGATAGATTAGGACTGGTCATTGTGTAGAAATACATCAAGAATTAAGTTTATTTGTAAAAATAAAAAACATGAAAATACACGTAATTTAAATACTAGGGACAATTAACTTATCATTTTTCATTTCAAAATCTTGAAGAAGCTGATAGTTCAATTCCTCATTTTGGTTCTTTTCTGCTTCTCTTTGAAGTTCTTGCTACATCAATTCGTAGAGATTTTCTTGGTTTGTTGATTGTTGTTCTGGGATTTCCTTCTCAGGTGAGGGTTCTTCAGCTGAAGTTGACTTTTGCATCATAAATAAGCTGTTCTCACTCTTTTCCGGTATTGAACTTAAAATGCCTTCTGGATCTTCAACTTCTTCAGCACTATCATCAATAATCCCATCATTTTCATCATCTTCCTTCCTCTTCCTTGGCGCGAAATCCTCGTCCGTCAACGGCATGTCTACTTTTCATCATTTACACCTTCAAATGACGCCGAGTCACAAGGGTCTCGCAACGATTTATAAGATCCTCGAATTTCGACTTCGGGAACATTAGATGACCCCAATGCGCATATTTTTCATCAAACTGTTCAAATTATCATACAGGTTGGCTTTTGGATTTGGTTTGTAGTCTTTGACCAATTCTCGAAGTGCTGGGATTCCTTTTGGTAAACTGAAAAGGGATTATTTAAATATGAAATATTAGAATAGTGGCTTACTTATAAGGTAATGTTTGATTCGAACCAGCCATAACTTACAGTTTCCCATTTTCGTCCCTTTCCGTGTTCTGAAAAGAAAATTTTTATTTATGGCATCCATAATTCAAAAAAACCTTTTATAATGTCTTCTTATCTCCTATGACGTCCGTTGTTTGTAGCTCGCGTGATTGTTTTGTTTTATTAATTTTAATGAATTCTTTTTTTGTTCAAAAGTGACTAATTTTTCAATTTTTCCTTCAAATTTCAGTTTTCAAAAACAAAATTACCTTTTCTTTTCGAATAAAGCTTTTTTTAACTTACTTTTATTTTATTTAACAACTGGAATGCCGTGGAATATGAAAAAAGCGCAAAAACAAAAAAAAATTGAAAAAAAAACAACTAAATTAATTAAAAAGGCCTTGCAAAGGCATGAAAAGGCCCAGTGTTCGGTGGAGCGCACATGCACACTCAGCAATGCGGAAAACGCGGGAGTTCAAAATTTTAACCCTAGAATTGGAAAATTGTTAACTGACACACTATCTTTAATGTGTCTACAAATTCTAAGAGATCTAGATTAGTTAGTGGTTTCAAATTATTATTGAATTTCATTTATTTAGCATCATTTTTATGATACCATTTTTTAAAAGAAATCGACATCCATCAATTTTCTAAAAAGTGTGAAAATGATACATTTTTTTAGCATTTGAACATAAAAATAGGAAATGAAAAATGAAATCGACATCTCAACAAAAAATTGATTGAAAATGTTTGAAAATAAGCACTTTTCAGCGCTCTTAAAATTGACTCATTTCATACTTTTTTTTTTAAAAAGTGTTGTAAATGAGGTGATTCTCTGATTTTAGAGAATGAAAATGTGTTGAAATGATAAAAATGTCGAAAATGGTATTATAATCCCTCCTTCCTATACTACTAGGGCGCACTTGCAACATCGCTTTCAAGTGTGCCCTAATGCAAATAATGCAAAAACGGGTCAAATTCGATACCTTCCTTACAATTATTTTGTATTTTATGATCACTTATTTGTATCTAGATTGTTTTTGTTAACTTAAAACATTTTTTTTGCAAAATTTCAAAAACTTGAAATTTGACATCCAATATTACCCATTAAGTCCCCTTAGGCTTCTCCGCGGATGGAATAAATGTACCTACAATTCAAGAAAATTTGATTCTCTATCGAATGGCACTAAGAACATAATTTTATGTCAAAAAATGACCGAAAAATACAAAAAACCAAAAAAAACGGGTTCAAAGAAAGTTAGTCCCTCCATTTGGTTTTCTAGGCCACTTGGTTTTCTTATTTTTTAAGCAATAAAAATGAAAAACAAATATTAAGACCCAAAAAAAGGAAAAATCGACATGGCCTAGAAATCCAAGTGCGGGGACTAACTTTCATCGAGCCTCATAACACATTTTTCTATTTTTGTGTGTAATTCGGCCATTTTTGGTCAAAAATTTATGTTTTTTGGACCATTCGATAGAGAATTAAATTTTCTTTATTCCCAGATGCTTTATTTTGTCAATGAACTCCTTCTTTAACCTATAAGATGCAAAAAAAACACTCAAATTTCAATTTAAAGAACAACGTCTTTAAAAACGCACCTTTTGACAACACCCATAAGCTGTAAAAAGCACGGCATTCTCTGAAACACTTGCCGCTAACGCTGGAAGACTTCCAGCGTACAATCCACGAATTCCGTCTAATTTATAAGTGTTCTTCAGACAAACTATCCAATTCGAGTACAAATGTGGGAATGTCTGAACTTTCACTTTAACCGTGTCCAATGGTTGACCGGCGTAAACATTTGCTACTCCACCTGCAAAAAATAAATAAATTTGGTCATGGTTTATACATTTTTGTAAAATAAAACTCATTTTTTATGTCGGCGCGCTTAATTCACGCTTAAAATTCGATTATGCTTCCCAACTCAACAATTAAGTAGAGAAAACGAAGAAAAATGGTTTTCTTTATGGAAATTTTCAAATTTTTGATTTTGAGACTTGCGCGCTTAATTTACGCTTAATTCTAAATTTTGATAAAAAGGAGGTTTTTGGGACTTTTCGGATTTAAGAACCTTTTTTAGAAAAAATATCCAAACTCTAACTTCAAGAGCTCCACGGAGCTCTTATTTAAAGAAGAATCCAATTTTTGCTTCGAATTCTCTGAATTATAGATTTGGAAAGCGTTAACGAGCGTGAATTAAGCGCGCCAACGTAAAGAAAAAACGAGTTTTATGACATTTAAAAAAAATTTTACATTCGGGAGCACCCGACCTAAAAATTATTTGAAAATTAAGCGATCGAGCTTTAAAAAATTACATTTTACTGTAAATTAGGACTACTTTCCGACTTAGCTTTAAAAAACACCTAATTTTCGTTTCGAGACCATAAAAACTAAATAGTTTTCGAAAAATTAGGTTATAAAAAAAGTTTTTGTCGATATAAATTCGAAATTAAATTTCTAAGCGTCAATTGAGCGCACTATTGAAAACATCAACTTTTTGCGAGTTTTTCCTCAATCATAATGTTTTTAACAACTTTTTTCAAAAGCTTAAAGGGGGGCTGAGGGGACGAAATAAATAGTTTAGAAATGATGAAAGTATGATTGTTGATAAATAAATGAAAAAAAATCCAAAGAAAAACTCAAAAATGGCGAAAAAAAAAGTTCCGAAAAAAAACTCATACCCCCCTCTCTTCGCCCTAATGGCCGAAGAAACGCTTCTTGATTTTCTAGGCCGTCTCTTTTTTCTCGGCCGCCTATTTTTTTTATCTTGTTTTTCTCTTTTTTCCAATTTTTTTTTCAGAGAAAATTATCCATAAAAGAGTATTAAAACAAATAAACGTTCAAAAGAAATGTATAAAAGAATTTTAAAAAAATATTTTTCAAAAAATAAAATTAGGCGGCCGAGAAAAAAGAGACGGCCTAGAAAATCAAGAAGCGTTTCTTCGGCCATTAGGGCGAAGAGAGGGGGTATGAGTTTTTTTTTCGGAATTTTTTTTTTCGCCATTTTCGAGGTTTTTTTTGGATTTTTTTTCATTTATTTATCAACAATCATACTTTCATCATTTCTAAACTATTTATTTCGTCCCCTCAGCCCCCCTTTAATTTTTTAAAATCAATAATTTAGACACTAAAAATGAGCTAAAAAACAATTTTTAACAATTCAAGCGTCAATTAAGCGGACTCGCCTAAAAACTAAAAGATATTTGAAACTTACTCTCTCTCGAAATTCATAATAATCGAATTTAAGCGTAAATTAAGCGCGCAACGATAAAATTGAAATAATTTCCATTCCGCATATTCTGGGTTAACCAGCAAAACAATTAATCAACAAATTAGGCGTCAATTAAGCGCGGCAGGCTCAAAAAAATTGAAAATTTCATAGAATTTAATACAATTTTTTTAGTAATCGAATTTAAGCGTGAATTAAGCGCGAGACCTTAAAAAATGAGTTTCAAATTAAAAAACACCAAATTTTCGCTTCAAGACCATAAAAATGAGTAAAAACTTTCGAAAATGTCGGGTTTTCAAATTTTTTCGTAGATTTTGCAGAGATAAATTCAAAATTAAAATTTTAAGCGTTAACTGAGCGCTCTACGCTTAAAATTATAAACAATATTTAGGAGCTCTACTCAAAAAATCGATTTTGAAATTTAAGCGTCAATTAAGCGCGAATTCTACTGGTAAATATATATTCGCTGAAAATTTGTCAACTTTTTCAAAAATATAGTTCAAATAGTTTGAAAATCAATAAATTGCGCAAAACTGAAAATTTAAGCGTCAATTAAGCGTACCTCACAAAAAATTAGGCGTCAATTAAGCGCGACAGGCTAAAAAATTTGAAACTTTCATATTTTTGTCAAATTCCTAAAAATCTATCCTCAAAATAGTAAATTAAGCGTGAATTAAGCGCGTAACTCTCAAAAAAAAGCATTTTAAAACCTCCCTACCCATCGTTCCAGCCACCAAATCAATAACACCATCTTTGAACAAATTCCCACCCGTTTTTTCGGCATGCATTTCTGAAAACTTCGACACACCATTTTTGTCAATCGTACAGTGCTTTCATAAGTAATTCAAATACATTAAAATAAGAGAAAAAAAAAATGTAAAAATAAGAGAAAAGGAACAACAAAAGTGGAGGAGATCATAGGAAAGAACATTTATAAAAGGATTTCAAGAAAAATGGTTACTACTAAAAACACCAGGAACAAAAAAAAATGAAAAATGAAAAAACCAACACCCGATCGATCACAAATGATGGGAAAAAAGGATTTTATGGGAGGAGGGGGGGCGAAAAAAAATAAATTGAAAAAATCATTAAAAACTTTTTGGGGGGAAAAGGCCATGTGATGATAAGATAATAATATAAGGCATTTAATGGTATTTGGCAATTTTTTCGTTTCGTTGATTTTTCAAATAGACGACATCAATTTCTTGCTACAAATCTCAAAAACCATCCTCCGCCGATAATATTGCATATTATCCTGTGAGAATACAATTTCCGCTCTTCTCGATGCAAATTCACCAAATTGGCATGCGAACACACCACAATCACTTCCGTTCTTTTGTCTTGGAATGTCCTGGAAAAACACGCATTGCTTGTAAATCACTTATTATCTACATCTCGATTGATAATATCGAAAATATGGGTACGATGAGAAGATAAAAATGAATTGCAACACCTTTTAAATCAAATCAACAAAAAAGTAGTCAATGAATACCATAAAAAGGCTCAGAAATGTGAAAATTTCATAAAATTAACGAATTTAAGCGTGAATTGAGCTCGAGACCTTAAAAATGAGTTTTATAAAAAATTTAAAAAATCATATGCCAAATTTTCGCGTCAAGACCATAAAAATTTTAAATTAGTTCTCCCGAAATATGTTTTATCGGAAATTAATACATTTTCGAAATTGATACTTATAAAAAATGCACAAAAAAACACCTTCCAAATTTTCCAAGCGTAAATTAAGCGCGCAGGTCTTAAAAATTTTATAAGAAAATTTCAAGAATAAAAATACATCTATTATCATCAAATTCGAGCGTGAATTAAGCGCGAAACTGGAAAAATTCAAGTTTTATAATAATTTTTAATTAAAAAAAAATCACAGTTTAGTTTCGAGACCATAAAAATGAGTTTTCAAATAATGCGAGAAATTGGAATTTTTCGAATTTCAGTCTTTCATGTGATTCGCTTCAAGACCCAAGCGATTTTATTTAAAAATATGTGTCCCTTTAAACAATCTAATTGAAAACAATTTGCGTAAATTAAGCGCGCGATGATAAAATTGAAATACATTTCATTCGGCATATTCTGGACTAACCAGCGAAACAATTAATCAACAAATTAGGCGTCAATTAAGCGAGGAATGCTCAAAAATTTGAAAATTCCATAATAGAACAAAAAATTTATTGTTCATCATCGAATTCAAGCGTGAATTGCGCGAGGCCTTAAAAATGATCTTTATAAAAAGAATTTTTTAAAAACGCCAAATTTTCGCTTCAAGACCATAAAAATCTTAAATTGGTTCTTTTAAAATCTGTTTTATCGGAAATCAATACATTTCCTAAATTATTCCTTTTAAAAAATGAAAAAAAACATTCCGAGAAACTGGAATTTTTTGAATTTCTATGTGTCTATAAAAACATCTGAAAAATTTCCAAGCGTACATTCAGCGCGCAGGTCTCAAAAATTTGATTGAAAATCTCAAATTCAATTTTCATAACCAAATTCAAGAATTAAAGGAGGGCTTTACGGAGATTATGAATGCGTCTGGGAAGAAAATAGGCTTCAGACTCATTCCAAATCTGTATTTAAAATTTTCTAAAACCACCTAGAAGCCGAGAAAACAAGCCTTAAAACAATGGCCTAGAAAAAAGGGCCACTTGGCCGAACTTTTTCCTATGAACTTTTTTCGTGTTTCGTTGATAAATAGTTATGCCGAATGGTTATAATAGTCCTTTTTAATGTTTTTTCATCTTAATTTATGTTTTGTTTTTCATTTTTTGGACTTTTCATGCCTGCGGAGTAGTTTTCGCCGGTGGCCCTTTTTTCTAGGCCATTGTTTTGAAGCGTTTTTTCTCGGCTTCTAGGTGGTTTTAGAAAATTTTAAATAGAGATTTGGAATGAGTCTGAAGCCTATTTTCATCCAAGGCACATTCATAATCTCCGTAAAGCCCTCCTTTAAGCGCGAAACTGGAAAAATTCAAGTTTTATAATAATTTTTAATTAAAAAAAAATCACAGTTTAGTTTCGAGACCATAAAAATGAGTTTTCAAATAATGCGAGAAATTGGAATTTTTCGAATTTCAGTCTTTCATGTGATTCGCTTCAAGACCCAAGCGATTTTATTTTAAAATATGTGTCCCTTTAAACAATCTAATTGAAAACAATTTGTTTTTGTGGAAAACTAGCAGAAATGAGAACATTTGGACCCAGGAAGCACGGCAAGCCCGAAATAGCTCAAAAAAAGCCGATTTAGGCCGGAAAAAATGAAAAATTCTGCCAAAAAGTCAGAAGTGAGCCCACATGAGCCGTTGCCGATGCCGTAGGGTCAAATTTAGGGCCTTCTGCGGCCGAAAAAAGCACATTTTTTGAACATGTTCATTTTTTCGGCCTTTTTTTTGAATTCTCAGACACCCTGGCTCCAGAATTGATAGTCTTCCACAAAAACCAAACAAAAAACAATTCGCACTCATGAAAACTTATTTAAAGGGACATAGGATCTTGAAACGAATCACGTTAAAACTGAAATTCAAAACATTCCGAGAAATTTATCAGAAATTCGTTTTTTTTCTGTCAATTGTACCCATTTTTTCATCGAAATCTTCATTTGTTTTTTGGAAAATCCAAAAACCCCCATTTTTTAATGATTTCTCACCGTTCTTATCGTAAATTCCCATCCATCAAAATCAAACGGTTGCTTCTTCTTATCCTGCGACTCTTCCATCAGGTATTTTCTGGAAAAAAAGGCAATTACATGGCTTTTTTAAAGAAAACTTCAAACTTTTCTAGTTGCGAACACGAGAAATTTAGTTGATTTTCAAAATTACATAACTTTCTTCAAAATTGATGGATTTTGATGATTTTTAGTGAGTTATTTTTAAAAAAAAATTTATAACTAACTTTCTAGGTCAAAAAAGTGGTCAAAAAGTAGTCTAATCGATTTTAAAAAAAAACCACGTTGGGATAAAGTGAACCGAAATTTTCATCACGAACAACGTGTTTGTGTACACCGTTACGACAAATTGCACACACGCAAAAATTCCAATTTTTACAAATGGCATTTTAACACCTACAACGTATGAAAAAATGAAGTTTTTGCGTTAAATACATAAAGTACGGTCATAATCTAATTTTTGTCACTCAGAATTACAAAATCGCTTCCTTGAATAGCTGAATATAAGGCGTTTTGTGAAACCGTGCCGCACGATTGCAAAAATGCCACACCCTAAAAACGCCCGCTTTTCTGCGTTCAATTTTTAATTGTCGTACTGAATTTTCTTAGTTATAGTCGGTTCACATTAGCCCACCGTGAAAACAAAACATACTGCAAATTCGGAATAACATCCTTTTTCATTCCCATCAACGAATCATAATAATCAATATGTTTGTGCCTCAAATCAATCACCGACATACACCAATGCATCTGCAAATGCACCGGCACCAAAATCACATCATACGAGAAAATATCAACTTTTCGCGTCCATCGTTTAACCGTCGCGTACCCCTTTGTCGAGATATTTTGCCAGAAGAACGTATTAAATGCATATGTCTTTAAAATTTCTCAAATTTAGCATGGCAAGCAACAAAAAATAAACCTTTGGATAACCCGCAACCTTTTCACTTCTTTCTACAATCATTTGCATATAAAAATTGATAATCTCATCGTTTAGCCAACTGATTCCGGACAATGTTAATAAATCCTTTCTCGTGATTTTTGCGTTAAATCCTTCTACAAATTCCTCACCGACACTTAGACTTTTGTTCCAGGCGCTTGAAACCAATTCCTTTGCGTTTGATGGTAATTCTGAAAAAAAAATCAATAATTTTTGAAAATTTTTTAATTTAAAAATAAATAAATAATCAAATAATCAAAATTTACTATTCAAAACAATGCTTAAGGACATACCCCCAGTCACAAAAATTTTTAATACAAAAATTCGAATTAGGATTTTGAATAGATTATTTTGAAAATATCAAAAAATCCGATTTTTTGATGGGGAAGGCCAGAAATTTTCACTTTTTAAGCAATTTTTAACGATTCTATCGGTACATTGTAATTTTTTTTTCGAAAACCACACATTTCCCAACTGACACCTTTCCTTTAATCTAATTTATCGGTTCTGTTTTCAATTTCAGATAACTTTTCGAACATTTCAGTTTGGGTCTACATAATCAAAAATTACTGTTCAAAACGATACTTAAAGAGATGCTACCAGTTAGAACCCTTTTTTTGTGAAAAATCCAATTTTTCACTCAAAAAATCGGGTTTTCTGCAAAGGTAAACCTTTTAAATCAATTCGACAAAAACAAAAACCGTTTACAAAATTTTGAATATCAAAAAAGTGGCGAAAATCTGAAAATTTTCAAAATTATAATTTTTTAAAGCTATTTCTGCAGTTTTTGAGGGTTCTATCGGTACATTTAATGTTGAAATCAATATATTTGTCAAAAACAATAAATTCCAAACAATATCCACTGACATCTTCTATTTAATAGCATTTTTGGCTCAAAATTTTCAAATTTGAGCCAAAAATCACCAATTTAAAGCATTTTGAAACAAAATCCAACTGGCACCCCTCCTTTAAGCCCTCAAACTATGTTCTAGATCCCCAATTAAAAAACCCACCCGGAAATTCGTCCTTCTTCTTCTTCTCCTTCAAAAAAATGCCCCTCATCGACAACTTCCTCCGAATCTCCTCCTCTCTCTCCTCAAGCGTTTGCTCTCGAACCAGTCCACGAATCCGAATCTCCTCATTCAGCTCCAGATTTCGCCGTTCGGCATTCCGATGAACTTCCGAATATCGCCGGAATTTCTCCTTCTCTCGAATTTCTACCGATTTGAATTTCGACAACATCTCTTGTAGGCGACTTTCCGCCGTGCTACTGTGTTCTGATGATGACGAAGGGGTCTGGGCGCTGGAAAAAAGGTTTTTTTTGTAAATTATGACATTTTTCAGCATCTATATCTATATTTCTTTTTAATTCAGGAAAATGATATGAAAATCTTTAAATTTCGCGATTTTCAGAAATTCTTAAGAAAACCTGAAATTTTCATATAAAAATTCTGATTTCAAAACCTCCAAAGGATACTTTTTTGAAATATCTGAAATATCCAAGAAAATTGCAATTTTTTTCATTTTTAACTATGAAAACCTAAAAATTAATAAGAAAATGAATATTTTGATTTTATACCGCGTAACTTTCAAATTTTCAAGAAAAAATCTGAATTTTTCAGAAAATTCAGGAAGCATTGAAATTTTCAATGGAAAATCTTAAAATTTCGTTCTTCTTCATAAAAAATCACAATTTTTCAATTTCACTTTCAAAATTTCAGAATTACAGACGAAAATTCTGAAATTTTCAATTTTTTCAAATGAAAACATGAAAATTTCAAAAGTTTTAATAATTTCGTCAGAAAATCTGAAAATCACATTTGTTAATAACATGTTCTACTAAGAAAACCTGAAAATTAATAAGAAACAGCGTAAATTTTAAATTTCCAAGAAAAACCCTGAAATTTTCAGAAAATTCCGTAAAAACTGATATTTTCAGTGGAAAACCTTAAAATTTTGTCCATCTTCACGAAAATTCACAATTTTTTCAGTTTCCCTTTCAAAATTTCAGAATTCCAATATTTTTCAGCACCAGAAAATGACAAAAGTGTCTAGAAATTCTGAAATTTTCAGAAACCAAATGAAAACTCCTTCTATTCTGTTTTCAAATCCCAATTTTTAGAAAATTATCATATAAATTTGAAAATTCGCGGTTTTTGCGATCAAAATCCCGAATTTGGGGTCCTTTTTTAAGGTTTTTCTCAATTTTCCCAAAATATTTGAAAATTTCAAAACCATACCCCGCATTAAACCGTTCCGGTCCAATCGACGACTCTCTCGACAAAATCGACGGCGTTACACTTCTCGACGACCCATATTCCGATATTTTCTGCTTCACCTGTGACATCAAAACCTCCGCTCTCGACTGTCCACTCGTTTCCGTATTTTGTCTGAAAATTATCCGGATTTTTCAAAAATTCAGTTTTTCGCTTTTCTCTACCGATTTTTCTTCGAGAAAACCCCAATCTTCACCAATTCCTGAACATATTTCTCAAGTGACGACTTCTCGTTGTTACCCGCATTGTTGAATGTCTAAAATTCCGTTTTTTGTTCATTTTTCGTCCAAAAAAACAAAAAATTAAAACCTTTCTCTTATTCTTCTTAATCGTTGATGGTGATTGTCTATGCACCAGAAAACTTCCGCCATCCGTACCAAATTGTAGTCTAGAGTTTCCTGAAATTTTAATTCTTTTTTTCCCACTTAAAGACGCACTGCCAGTTATTTTTACGTTTGCTAAAATGGCGCGAAACACAACAATTTGAATTTTTTAAATATCATTTTATTGGAATTCAACTCAAATTTACTAGAAATTAAAAAATCTGTCAAAACTAGACCTTCATTTGAAAAATAAACAAGCTCCGCCCACTTTCTCTGCGAAATGAGTGATGTGCCTTTAAATTATCATGATTTTTCGAAATTTTTGGAATTAAAAGAAAAATTCACATGCAATTTCGAAAAAAAAACCAAAAAAAAACGTCACCTATCATAATTTGAACGAAATTTTATTCTAGGTGAATTATAATACAGTTAAACCAAAATTTTCAAATATTTCTATGATTTTGAAAATGAACAAGCTCCGCCCACTTTTTGGGGGAAAATGAGTGATGTGCCTTTAAATTACCACGATTTTTCGAAATTTTGGAAAAAAAATTAATTTTTTGAATTAAAACAAAAATTCATATAAAACTTTGAAAAAACTGAAAAGCAACCCCATTTTTTATAATTTATGCCTAATAATTGTATTCTAATTGAATTATATAATTTTTTCAGAGAAAATAGTTCTAATGGGTCCTAAAAATCCAAATTTCCGGAAAATGTTGATCTTAATGACAATTTCAATCATTAGGGGACTCAATTTTAAAAGTTAAACTAAAATTTTCAAATATTTCTATATTTTGAACCGATTTCAGGATTTCAGAATGTAGTTTTCATTCATTTGGTTTCTTAAAATCTGCAAAATCGAATTAAAGGAAGCTTTTATGGAGATTATGAATGCGCCTGGGATAAAAATAGGCTTCAGACTCATTCCAAATCTGTTTTTAAAATGTTCTAAAACCACTTAGAAGCCGAGAAAATACGCTTCAAAACAATGGCCTAGAAAAATGGTCCACCGGCGAAAACTAGTCCGCAGGCATGAAAAGTCCAAAAAAATGAAAAACAAAACATAAATTAAGATGAAAAAACATTACAAAGGACTACTATAAGCATTCTGCATAACTATTTATTAACGAAACATGAAAAAAGCTCATAGGAAAAATCTAGGCCAACTTTTTCTAGGCCATTGTTTGGAAGCGTTTTTTCTCGGCTTCTAGGTGGTTTTAGAAAATTTTAAAAACAGATTTGGAATGAGTCTGAAGCCTATTTTCTTCCCAGACGAATTCATAATCTCCGTAAAGCCCTCCTTTAAGTCGTAAACCCTTCGAAAACCCATCCAATTTGCGACTGAGCGCACTTGCAACATCGCATGCCCCTCCATTTAAAAAATCTCAAAATAACCCACTTTTCGGTGTTTTCCTCTTTGCTGAAAGTGAGGAGCTTTTCCAAAAGTCTCTAACAGGTCGTGTCGTTGATAACGGGGCTGCACTTAAAAATGAAGATGGGGTTGCTGTTCGGCTCGCACTATCTTCAGGCTGTGGTGAGGAGGGATCAATCGATAAAATGTCAGAATCTCCGTCTTCTTCTTCTTCTTCCTCCTCTTCTTTTTCGTGTTCATTCAGGAAAATGATCTGAAAATTAAAAATATGAATTTTAAGCAATTATTTTCGACAATCTTTAAAATCTCTAGAAATTTTGATATTTTCAAAAAAAAACTTAGGAATACCTTAAATTTTAAGAAACTTTAAGAAAAACTGAAATTTCCGACATTTTAATCCGGTTTTTTTAAAAATCAAATCCAAAATTAGGCTATTTCAGATTTTTGTTTTGTAATATCTGAAATTTCCAAGAAAATTACAATTTTTTTCATTTTTAACAATGAATACCCAAAAATTAATAAGAAACCTGACTACTTTGGTTTGAAATTGCATAATTTTCAAATTTTCAAGAAAAACCCTGAATTTTGCAGAAAATTCAGGAAAAATTGAAATTTTCAGCTGAAAATCTTAAAATTTCGTTCTTCTTTATAAAAAATCACAATTTTTCAATTTCACTTTCGAAATTTCAGAATTACAGACGAAATTTCTGAAAATTTCAATTTTTTCAAATGAAAACATGAAAATTTCAATAATTTTAATAATTTCATCAGAAAATCTGAAAATCACATTTGTTAATAACATTTTCTATTCAGAAAACCTAAAAATTAATAAAAAACCGCATAATTTTCAGATTTTCAAGAAAATCCCTGCATTTTTCAGAAAATTCAGGAAAAAGGAAAGGTTTCAGCGGAAAAATCTTAAAATGTTGTTCTTTTTCATAAAAAATCACAATTTTTCAATTTCACTTTCAAAATTTCAGAATTTCAATATTTTTCAGCACCAGAAAATGATAAAGTGTCTAGAAATTCTGCAATTGTTCGAAATCTAAGAAAACCCGGAATTTTGGAAATTTTTCATATAAAAATCCTGTTTTCAAATCCAAATTTATAAAAATTTGAAAATTCGCGGAAAATTTTGAAAATCTTCATAATTTCTGCTGAAAATTCCAAATTTTAAGAAATGTTTTAAAAAACCAACGTTTAGAAAGTAGAAACAACTTGAATATAGACATTTTGGGAATATTTTAAAAAATAGAGCAAGAAAATATTCAAATGAACTATTTTCGATGGTTTTTCCACCAATTTTCGAGATTTTCACCTTTTTCTTAAAAATTCACCTCATTCTGCATTCTCTGCGCCTTATTCAACGCACTCTCCCTCTTATTTCGATTCAATTTCGTCTCCAAAACCTCAACATCATTCTCCTTTTCATAAACAACTTCCGGCTCCTCCTCCTCCTCCTCTTCCTGAATCTCAAATGTCGATTGATTCGGTTGCTCCTCCTCAACCACTTGTACCTCCTCTTTAACCGAATTTTCGTCAATTTCCTCCTCTTTTTTCTCCATTCCCGCCACTGCTCTCGTCTCATTATTCAAAAACACAATTTCAGACGATGAATTCGTTTTATTTGACTGGAAAAAATGGAAAATTCTTGTCAAAACCCCCTAAAACCTCACATGACTTCTTCTTTTCACCACAACCGTCTGAATCTCATTCTCCACACCATTTTCTTCTTGATACTCCTCATTCAGGTACACAATTTCAGAAGGGGACTTTTTTGGGCTCTAAAATTCAAAAATTTCTGATTTTAAGGGTTAAAAAAGCGATTTTTCAACCCCTACATTATTCTTCTTTTTCACCGCAATGGTAACAACCTCATTCGATGCAAAATCGTCAGAAGTCTCGAAACTTCTCTCAAATTCCTCCTCCTCATCCTCATCTCTTTTATCCGATCGAAACATTGTTACAAGCGATGCGAAAGGGGTGAATAAAGACCCCCAACTTGATCCGAATCTCGCTTTTTTTGGTGGAGTTTGAAGGCTTGTTGCGCTTTTTGAAGCTTCTAATTGTCGTTTTCGAGCTGAAATTGAGAAAATTTAATTTTTTGTCATGGTGATTTTGAAAAATCTACCAAAAATACCCCAAATATGAAAACCTCAACATTTTATAGATAAATATTGAGTTTGAGTCGAGTTACAGCTCTCCAAGTTGGATTTTCACGAATTTTTGAACTTTGAGCTAAAAAATTCAGAAATTCGCAAAATATCGAACATTGAAAAGCTGCACCTTTTCTCAAATTCAATATTTCTCTATAAAATTTTGAGGTTTTCATATTATGTATTTTTTAATTTTAAATATGAGTTAATTATGCTTTTTTTAAAAATATTTAAATTTGAATTTTTTTATGGTTTTAAATAAAATTTTAAAAAATAAAATTGTTTTCTAAATTCCCTCATTTGGTGTCCTGAATCGTGATTTATGGCTCTAGCACAAAATTTTCAAAATTGCCAATTTTTCTGGGTGATAAATGCAATAGAGCGTAATCGCCATGAGTTTCAGTTCATAGATTTTCAAGAAAATCGAGTTTTACACATAATGTAAAGAAAATTCAGGAAAATTTGAATTTCTGCGGTTTAAAGACAGATTTCCGGGATGAAACTTATAAAGAAATATGCTCGTATATTGATTTCCAGAAAATCGTATAGAATTCCTTTAAGAAGGAATTTGTTTGTTCGAAATTTTCAAATTTTTGAAATTCAGAGGCCAATTCCCCTGATAAGAGCTCTAAAAGATTCCTCGTCATCGATCTCCTTTGTGAAACTTTTAAAGGCTGCTGGGGTATTTATCGGCGTGGTTTCGCGTAAATTGCATTGTACTAATGAGAGAAAACTCTAATTTTTTAAACTGAAATCTGATAGGGTAAAATTCACTGATACACCATCTTTAAGCGAAGTTTCGAAAATTCGACGATGTATTAAAACGAATTCAAAAACAATCACTGTCTTTAAAGAAAAACTAAAAAGATGCATCTGGGATGAAAATATATCTCTTTCACATTCCAAATCTGTTTTTAAAATTTTCTAAAAACACACAGAGGCCGAGAAAATGAGCTTCAAAACAATGGCCTAGAAAAGTCCTACGTTTCCACTTGGCCGATCTTTTTTCCTATGAAACGCTGAAAATATCTCATTTTAACTTATATTTTCCCATTCTTCACCTAATAATGCCCGCGGGCTAGTTTTCCAAGATTTTTCTAGGCCATTATTTTAAGGCTCGTTTTAAAAAATTCTAAAAACTGATTTGGGTTCAGTAGGAGTTCTATTTTTATCCGATTCCGTAATATCCCCTTTAATTTCTAGAATAAAAAATCATCCTCACAATTCTCTTCCTCGTATTCTTCTTCCCCTTCAATCCTCCTACCATTCGACATCTCTTTCTCCAGCTCTCAAAAAAATCAATCAATAAATCCGAATATTCCAGTAATTTTCGAGTTTAATCCGATTTTTTTGGTGTCAAGAGTCCGTTACCTAATACTTCTTTAAATTTCAATTGAATTCCTACAAATTACAGATATAAAAATTGGTCAAAAATGAACCTTATGGAAAATTTTCAAAAATTTTTCAGAATTCACAATTTTTATGATAAAAAACAACGGATAAATATATAGTTAAATAATCAAGAAAAAAAAACGCGGTGGTGATGGAAATGAAGAAAAAAACGGAGACAACAAAAATATGAGAGAAAATAAAGATCATCGAAATAAAATTAAATAATTTTAGGAATTCTAAACAAATTTTAAAAAATCGATAAAAAGTTGTTTCTGCTGGTTTTTTTTTTGGAAAAAATTCACAACAGTAACGGAATATCATTTAACTTAAATTAGTGTGAAGAAATACTTCTCAAAAAATAATTTAGATCGAAAAAACGCGAAGCGATTTATCCATCGAACTTGTCACCAAACTACGAGCATTTTCACCGAAACGGACACCAGTCACCGGGGCGGAATGATCCGACAATGTTGCAACTTCTGACCATGATTTCACGTGTACAACTTGGACCTTTTGTCCTCCAATCGCCAGGAATGTTCCAGTAATGTCGAATGAGAGTTCGTTGATCTGCAAAATTAAGGAAAAAATTAGAAAATCAAGTATTACGGAGGATTTTAAGCATGTTTAAATTTTTTCCAGACCTTTTGCTGAATTGGTACACTGTCTTTAAAGAAGGACCTATCTTCTAGATTAGCGGGAGCTCCCAGAAATATTATTTGAACCACTTTTTTGAGGGTTACATATAAAAGTTTACCCAATGGCTTAATTGATAGATTTTTCATTTGTTTACTCCTTATCGAACAGAATGCCGTTTTTCCGATTGAAAACGTTGAACTCCCGGGTAAAATTCCGTAAATTTTCATTACTTTTTCCAAAGGGGGTTTTTGCATTAATTTTTTTGAAAATTTTCAATTTCTACACTGTCTTTAAAGGAGGACTCTATGTATATTATAATTGTTGTTTAATCGATCAAAAATTCAATTTTATTTACCTAAGTGAAAAAATGTGCAAAAAAATAGAAACTCGAAAAAAAAGGCACCCGGAATCGAACTAAGTTTCAACCAGAGTTTGGCTGCCAAGTTCGATTCAGTGTGACCTTTCTACTTTTTTGCAAATTTTTAAACTTTGGTATAAAAAATTGAATTTTAGATCGATTAAGCAATATTTATAACATACGATATTTCTGGGAGCTCCCGCTAATCTAGAAGATAGGTCCTCCTTTAAAAGACAGTGTAGAAATTGAAAATTTTCAATAACAATTCATGCAAAAACACCCTTTGAAAAAATAATGCAAATTCACAAAATTTTACGCGGGATTTCAACGTTTCCAATCAAAAAAAGAGTATTCTGTTCGCTAAAGAGTAAATAAATGAAAAAAATCTATCAATTAAGACTTTGAGTAAACTTTTATATTGTCAAGATAAAAATTTCTGGCCGCTCGTTTTGCGGAGTGTCGTTGGGAATTTACTCGCAACGCGACCGCTACGCGTAATACCAACTGAGAAATTTGAATTTGAGCGCGTTGCGGTCGCGCTGCGAGTAAATTCCCAACGACACTCCGCAAAGCGAGCGGCCAGAAATTATTATCTTGACAATATGTAATCCTCAAAAAAGCGTTCAATAACAATAAGACAACAGTTTTCGGCACTTTAAAATCAATAAATAAGGAATTTTTCGTACTATTTTGAATTGCAGTTTTCACGTGTTTCGTTTCAAGGCCCAATTGGATTAAGCGTGAATTAAGCGCGTAATTCTCAAAAATTTTAATAACCCAAAAAAGGCCGAGAAAATGAAAAAATAGCAAAATCAAATCCAAAAACTCCACTCACCGGTTGTTTCTCCTCATTACTCAACGTCTTCAAATTCTTCAACTTTCTCAAATCCCACAATTTCACCTCTCCATCATCCGATCCCGTCGCCAAATAGTACCCATTCTCCGAGAACGCAATCGATCGAACCGCCGCCGTGTGACCCGGGAAGTTGGCGGCCGTCGTTTGACTCTTCAAATCCCAAATCTTGACAACTGCGTCAGCGGTTCCGGTTCCAAAGATCAAACCGTCCGGATGGAATTCGATGCAATGAATCGCGATTGGAGTTCCCGCGTCGGCGGCCACTTTGCACAACGTTTTACCGCTATGAATATCACTGAATGCCCAATATGAGTCGTCGGATGATGAAAGGATGTAGTCACCGGTTGCATTGAGGGAAATGTCTGAAAACAATCGATATTTTTGGACAAAACTCAACAAAAGTTAGATTTTCTTGAAATATTAGATTTTTCCAAAAACAAACCATCCCTTGGGGTCAATTCGGAATGAATAAGATGCCGAATAGACATTTTCGTTTTTTAAAACCTAATTTTTCGGCTTTTTCAAATTTATTAAGTGGCCTAGGAACCCAAACAATCGCGGACTAGAAACAAAAACTCTTCATTGCTCGATTTTTCTGTTTTTTTCCTCCGAGAATTAAAAAAAACTAAAACCCGTTTCTAACATAAGTATGTCATTTTTCGGCGATTCAATGTCATTTATATTCTCTGAAATGCCTTCCTCTAATTTGAAAAATGAAAAAATTGGGATTTTAAAAAAATCCGAATTTTCTAGTGCTGCCTTCTGGGTTCTAACATCCATTTTCAATAACTGAACCCATTCTTTCAATTTTCATTCTTTTAAATCTTATATTCACGCCAAAATGCATGAAATCTCAATGATTTCTGTTGTCTCTGTTATGTTCAATGAAAAAACCTAATTTTGAAAATAAAAGTGTCATTTATCCTATCAAAAACCCTACCAGTAACTGGAGCTTGATGAACATCAATAACCGATTTGGCGGCGGATTCATCCGCACTCCATACACGAATTTGCGAATCAGCAGACGCTGTAATAGCGGTCTTTGCATCTGGATGCAAAACAACTGCATTGATCTTCTTGGAATGTCCCTTAAAGGTTTGAACAACTTGCTCCTTCTCATAATTATACAAAACAGCGGTTTTATCGACTCCTCCAGTGAGTGCAAGAGTTCCCTGGAAAATTATGATAAGATAAATCATTTCTTTTAAAAAATGGGGGTGGAGGTTACCTTAATATCAAGAGCTGTAATTCCAGGCGTTCCAGTTGAATGAATAGCAGTATGTGTTGAAACTTGCTTCAATCCTCCAATCTCCTCCTGCTTCGCCAATCCTTCTGGCAGCGATTTTCCCCTTTGTTTTCTCTCAGCAGTCAAAGATTTCGATTTATCCTCAAGTTTCGCGATAATCGCTTCACTCAGTCCTTGTGCATCGTCCGATTCATCCATACTAACTTCGTCATCAACTTTTGATGTTGTGTGTGGTTTCAAAGTCGATAAAGCTTCCCGAGCAGCTGAGAGCTCTTTCGAAAGGCGGGCAATTACGCGACAAGCTGCGTCGTGCTGAAATTGTATTCTTTTTTATGAATTTTTACAAAAAAAATGGTACCTGATAAAGAGAATGAGACAATTCCTGTCGAGCTACTTGCAATTGTTGTCTCAAAGAGAAACTATTAAGCATGACAGTGTCCCATTCATCTTGGAGCAATTTCAAAAGTGACGGGATTGATGTCTCGGACACATTTCTTGGCGCGGTGCCAGTTCCACCAGTCTTCACGGCAACCAGCTTTAAAAATCCATATTTAAAATTAATTTTTGTTTGAAAATCAAAAAATCATACCTGATCATCTGCCAATTCGGTATTTGTAATCGGATCCGTTCCATTTTCGGCGATATATTTGGTAATAAGTCGCTTGTCGAAAATTTGCCCAGAAACTGTTGAAATGACTGGTTCTTCAGCGGTTTCGCCACTAATTGCACAGACGAACGACATCTGAATCAGGATTTTTACTAAAAATGTGAAGAACATGACGAAAATAAGATTAAGACAAAAATAGCACAACAGGACGTGTGGGCAGCATGCTAACACGTAATTTCAATATATTTTTCATCGGTGAAATGAATTTAAAACAATTTTATACATAAAAGACGCCATAGGATGAGAAAATACCCCCAGAAATTCGAAATTGAATGTTGTGCGCTAGAGCGCGTTTGGCGCAAATAAAAGGTTTGCGAAAACTAGTCCATGTCGAAGAGACTTTGAAGGCACGCGGGGTACAATTGTCCAAAAAAAAAAATTTCGTTCTGGATTCTTCTGTGAATATTTTCACGATTTTATTGAAATTCGGCTGTTTTAGCCTAACAATTTTTAAATCCGTTAGTAGTTTTTTTAAAGAAATGTTACCTGAATTCAAATATAATTTATTGAAACCCTAAGTATTTGAAATTAATTACTATGTCTAATTTCTGCTAACTATTATTTTTTTTCTTAATGGACCTATTCAGTTTGAAAAAAAAATACAAAAAATGTCGAGAAATTCAATGCAGAAATTGCAGAGAAATGTCGAGAAATGCAGAGAAATTGCAATTTCTCTGCATTTCTCGGCATGCCATTTTTTTCGACCGAGACAGTCTTTTTCGGTCTAAATCAGATATGTTGGGCGTCTAAGGGCCATTGGGACTCACTACTAATTTTTTGGTAAAATTTCCACAACCATAGGCACAAAAACAACCATTTTTCATAAAATTGTTTAAAGGGACACAGATTAAACCGTTTGGGTCTTGAAGAAAACCAGTTCAAAAAATGCAGAGAAATTGAAATTTCACTGCATTTCTCGACATTTCTCTGCAATTTCTGCATTGAATTTCTCGACATTTTTTGTATTTTTTTTTCAAACTGAATAGGTCCATAAAACGTTACTATTTTCCACGCAAGGAAGTCACAATTGCACATTTTCCTAAACGCTAAACATCTCTTTTAACAATTTTTGTAGCTAGAACTCATGAAAAATAAATAAAATCCGCAAAAATTCTATGGACCTATTCAGTTTGAAAAAAAAATACAAAAAATGTCGAGAAATTCAATGCAGAAATTGCAGAGAAATGTCGAGAAATGCAGAGAAATTGCAATTTCTCTGCATTTCTCGGCATGCCATTTTTTTCGACCGAGACAGTCTTTTTCGGTCTAAATCAGATATGTTGGGCGTCTAAGGGCCATTGGGACTCACTACTAATTTTTTGGTAAAATTTCCACAACCATAGGCACAAAAACAACCATTTTTCATAAAATTGTTTAAAGGGACACAGATTAAACCGTTTGGGTCTTGAAGAAAACCAGTTCAAAAAATGCAGAGAAATTGAAATTTCACTGCATTTCTCGACATTTCTCTGCAATTTCTGCATTGAATTTCTCGACATTTTTTGTATTTTTTTTTCAAACTGAATAGGTCCATAAAACGTTACTATTTTCCACGCAAGGAAGTCACAATTGCACATTTTCCTAAACGCTAAACATCTCTTTTAACAATTTTTGTAGCTAGAACTCATGAAAAATAAATAAAATCCGCAAAAATTCTATGGACCTATTCAGTTTGAAAAAAAAATACAAAAAATGTCGAGAAATTCAATGCAGAAATTGCAGAGAAATGTCGAGAAATGCAGAGAAATTGCAATTTCTCTGCATTTCTCGGCATGCCATTTTTTTCGACCGAGACAGTCTTTTTCGGTCTAAATCAGATATGTTGGGCGTCTAAGGGCCATTGGGACTCACTACTAATTTTTTGGTAAAATTTCCACAACCATAGGCACAAAAACAACCATTTTTCATAAAATTGTTTAAAGGGACACAGATTAAACCGTTTGGGTCTTGAAGAAAACCAGTTCAAAAAATGCAGAGAAATTGAAATTTCACTGCATTTCTCGACATTTCTCTGCAATTTCTGCATTGAATTTCTCGACATTTTTTGTATTTTTTTTTCAAACTGAATAGGTCCACTAGAAAAAGGAAATTAGAATTTCGAATTTTTAAGTACAGTATTTCGAAATTGATTAAAGGAACATTGTTTTATTTTTTACCCTGTGTCTTGAAACGAACACAGTTTACAATAGAGCACGTTTGCTAATCCTTCTGGAAACATTTCAAATTCGCGTTTTTTTATGTTGCTGACGTTTTTTAGCTTTTCCTTTCAAATTTAAGATTTTTTAGGTGATCAATGTGCTAAAAATATAAAATTGAGTCCACTTACAACAATTGTTCACCGAAAAGGGTTAAATCCTGACTTCAAACATTTTATTATTGAAAAATTATATTTTTTCACAATAACACGCTCAAAAATCAATTTCCACGTGTTGTTTTCATGTGGAAAACACGTACTCTCTAACTTTCCACATCTGTTTTTATTTTACATCATTTTTATCCAAGATAAATAGCATCTCTAGGCAATTTCGAGCAGGTGAAACCGGAAAACGTTGTTTCCATGCGGAACCCCCCTTTCATTCATTATTTTTCCGCTCCCCTCCCCTTAGTAGCAACAACAACAATACTTTCCGCCTATTTCTCTTCTCAACGGCGGCGACGACGGCGTCGCCATCCAATTCAGTCCTCCGCCAGCCACACTTTTTGCTCACCCAGTATATACTAGTTATAAAGCCTCACTATTTGCAAGAGATGGAGAAATTTGGTGAAATAGTGTGTAGAATTGAGAGACGTTGGTTAGAAGGTAGAACTCTGTTATGTCATCGCAGTATGCGCTCTTTCTCGCCTTTGCATATAGATACTTGTTCATTTCACTCTGTACTTTTATTTTTGATGATAAATGTATAGTAGGAGCGCATTTTTAGACTGTTACGGTTTTTAAAAAGATTTTTTAAATTCTGACGTGAACTTGACCTTGGTCTTTAGCCAATTTTGCTGGCATTTGATTTATATCTCAGTTTTGATAACCTTTTCGCCAATTTTTTCCAATTAGTCCAGTTTAAAATTGAATATTAATCGAATTCGCTTTCAGGTAAACCATGGGAAGCCTAAAATGGATCCTACTCATCAATTGTCTTCTAATCAACAGCCTTATCCTTGCCGAGGACGCGGTAGAAGCCGACGAATTCGGAACTGAAGAAGTCGAAGAGGATTCAACTTCAAAATTTGTGCCGATCCCATTTGTTGCCCCAAAATTGCCGGACAATTCGCAAGCGCCACACTTTTTCGATTATTTCCCGGTTGGATCGAAAGTTGGACAGATTTGGATTAAGAGCGCGGCGAAGAAGGATGGTGTTGATGCTGATATTGCAAAATATAATGGTAAGGATCGGATTTTTGGGGTTTTTAATATTATTTTCGGTTTTTTTCAGGACAATGGGATATCGGAGCACCGACAAATGTAGCTATTGAGGGAGATCATGGTCTTATTGTGAAAACAAAGGTGATTTAGAAATTTTATATTAAAAAAGGCATTTTTTGAACAAAAAGGTTGCTATAGCAATTCGGCGAAACCCGGGAAACGTAAACATGTAAATTTTAGAGCCACTGTGGACTAGAAACAAAATTGGCTCACACTAGAGTGACATAGTTCATAAATGTCACGAAAGTGTGAGCCGAAATGGAATTAGATCAGCTTCTTCACCCCGTCTGCTTGAAACTTATGAGTAGTTGGGATTTATAGTTGGTACAGTTCAGAAAAAGTTAAAATTTCGAATTTTTAGTTGAAAAATTTGTTTTTCTAACAAAAACCCTGGTTTTTAATAGCATAGATGTTTTTGGCAAGATTTTAAGTACTTAAATCGGAATTTTTGGGGAAAATAAGGTGTTACCCTATCTTTAAGGACAATATTTTGATTAGAACATTTTAGTAGTTTTAAAATTATGATTTTTTATTGGAATTTCAAAACTGTCGAAAAAAATGACGTTGATCAATGTAATTTAGGTGGCACACTATCTTTAAGGAAGTCTTGTAGGGTCTAGAATGAGATTTAAGTTAAAATCTCATTATATTTCTCAATTTTGAAGTATTTTCCCAAAATCGAATATTTTATATTTTTTTAATATTCTGACACCTTGTCTTTAAGCTTATAAGACTGGAACCTTGGCTTTAATCAAAAAATACTCTGAAACCTTATCTTTAAACAGAAACTTCCCTGACACCTTGCCTTTAAGCACAAAATCCTCAATTTTCCAGGCCCGTCACCACGCGATTGCTGCAAAACTCGTCAAACCATTCACATTTGATTCTGAGAAGTTCATCGTTCAATATGACGTGAAATTTGAAGAGGGACAAGAATGCGGAGGTGGTTATTTGAAATTGTTGAGCGAAGGTGTTGAGCAAGATCTCGGAAACTTCCAAGACAAGACACCATACACGATTATGTTTGGACCGGATAAGTGTGGAGCGACTGGAAAAGTTCATCTGATTTTTAGATATAAAAATCCGAAGAATGGATCGATTGATGTATGGAAAATGCTATTATTTTGGAAATTAAAAGAAATTAGCTAATTTTTAGGAATATCATGCTAAGCAGCCATCAAATGTTGGAACAACTTATTGGGATGATCATAATACGCATTTGTATACTTTGATTTTGAAGCCGAGTGGGGATTATGCTGTGAATGTGGATGGAAAGAGCTTGTTTTATGGAAATATGTTGAATGTAAGCCCTATTTTTTTAGAATTTAAAAAATGAACGTTTTCAGGATGTTACCCCGTCTCTCACTCCACCGAGACAAATCTACGACCCGACTGATTTAAAACCAGAAGATTGGGATGATAGAGCAGAGATTGAGGATGAAACCGCATCGAAACCAGATGATTGGGATGAGAATGAGCCGAAAGAAGTAGTTGATGAGAATGCGGCTAAACCTTCGGATTGGAATGAGGAGGAGAATGAGCTGATTGCGGATCCAGAAGCGGTGAAACCGGGAGACTGGGATGATGATATGGATGGGGATTGGGAGCCGCCAATGATTGATAATCCATTGTGTAAGGGGATTAGTGGATGTGGACAATGGAAACCGCCGACTATTCACAATCCCAGATATAGGGTAAGTATTTTTGGTTTTAAAATCCGAAAAACACATTTTTTGGGCATAGTGGTCTGAAAAGGTAGAAGATTAAACATTCATTTTTTGATTTGGATTTTAGGTCTTTATGAACTACGAACTATTTATACCTACCTAAAGTTCGAAAAATTCTGAATATTGAACAAAAAACGCAAAAGACTGCTTGAGATGAAGATTATGACCGGAAATAGGTATTTTCACGAATTTTATTAAAATAGGTATTTTCAGGCCTTTTTATTGCAATAGGTCTTTTCAGAGGTTTTCAGACCTTCCTTTTTATTAAAATATGCTTTTTCAGGCATATTCAGGAATTTTATTAAAGGGATTCTTTACTGTTTTTGGATTTCTATTCCATTTTCATCTTCTTCACAATATTTGAAAACCTATGAAACCTAAATATTTTTGCGAAATTTCCTTTTCTAGTACTCAAACACACCCATTTCAAGAATAAGGCAGCGAAATGGCCGAATAATTGCAAACACTCTCACATTCGCATGCTCTCTCGCGCGCGGCCGAGCGGTTAGGCCATTCGCTGCCTTACCCTGTAAGTGTGCTTTTTTCGTATATTAGAAAAGGAAGCTTCGATAAATTGATTTCCTTCTACAGGTTTTCAAATACTGTGAAGAAGATGAAAATGGAATTGAAACCCAAATTCAGTAAAGAGTCCCTTTAAAATAGGTCTTTTCAGGCCTTTTTATTAAAATAAGTCTTTTCAGGCCTTTTTATTAAAATAGGTCTTTTCAGGCCTTTTTATTAAAATAGGTCTTTTCAGGCCTTTTTATTAAAATAGGTCTTTTCAGGCCTTTTTATTAAAATAGGTCTTTTCATGCCTTTTTATTAAAATAGGTCTTTTCGGGTCTTTTATTAAAATAGGTCTTTTCAGGCCTTTTTATTAAAATAGGTCGTTTCAACCTTTTATTAAAATAGGTCTTTTCGGGCCTTTTTATTAAAATAGGTATTTTCGGGCCTTTTTATTAAAATAGGTCTGTTCAGGCCTTTTTTATTAAAATAGGTCTTTTCGGGTGTTATATTAAAATAGGCGTTTTCCGGCCTATTCATGAATTTTACTCAAATAAGGTTTTTAGGTCTATTCAGGTATTTGGGGCCTTTTTAGGAATTTTATTCAAATAGGCCTATTTGATCCAGTTTTGGAGTTTTAAGACCTCCTTTTAGACTTGAATAAATGAGATTTTGTGAAGTTTTTGATTTTTAAACTAAATGGAAAAATAACAATTTCTGGATTTAAATTCTAAAAAATTGGTGCTAGCTTATCCGAAAAAGCCCCTGAAACATTTTTTTTTAATTTTCGATATTCTGAATTCAATGTTATTTTCAGGGAAAATGGATCCGTCCGAAAATTGCCAATCCAGCTTACAAAGGTGTCTGGTCGGCTCGTCTCATCGAGAACCCGAATTATTTTGAGCCGAAACCATTTGAAGGACTTGCGCCGATTACAGCTGTTGGAATTGAATTGTGGACAATGAGCGAGAATATTCTTTTTGGTATTTTTTATTATTATAAAAAAATGAAAATAAGGATTCCGATTTTCCAGACAATGTTTTGGTAACATCGTCGGAAGAAGATGCCTCTCTTATTGCCAAACAAACGTTCTATATTAAACAAGCGGAGGAATATCGATTGGCGGCGGCTGGCGGAAACGCGGGTGGAATTATTCAATCGATTGTGGATGCTGCAAATGTAAGAGAGATTTGTTCTAGAAGTCCATTTGAATCAAATTTATAGGAAAAGCCATGGTTATGGGCGGTTTATATTCTCTGCGTCTTGTTGCCATTGGTGTTTATTGGTGTGTTCTGTTTTGGACGACAATCGAAACCGGCGCCGATTTCGGGTCTTGGAAAGAAGACTGACGCTTATTCGCAGGATGATGAAGAGGAGGATACAGTGGGTCTTTTTTTAGATTAAAAAAAATACATTTTGAAGGAAAAGTAGGCTTTTTCTTAAAAGAATTTGATGAAAGAAAGCAGTTCGAAATTAAATTTATGGAAAAAAGTTCGTATTTCGTTAAATCTAAAATATTCGATGATTTTACAGTATTATTAAGCTTAGAATTTGAATTTTTAGATTAACAGCAAAAAAAATTGGGAGTCCAAATGTGGTATTTTTTTTAGATTTAAACGATTTATGACCTATCCAGAAACTAAAAATTCTACGAAAAATAGCAAAAAAATGCAGAAATTGCAATTTTTTCAGCAGCTTTACGGGGAAAATACGGAAATCGCTGCGAGACCATCAAAGGTTCTTACTCTTCGCTGCGAGATTCGGAGCACATTGTTATTATTCGAAAAACATGATTTATTTTGTTCTTTAGCGCGAAAAAGGGTGAAAATAAGAAAAGTCAAGGTTTTGACTCCAATTTAGATTTTAAAAATAAAAAATTTGATTGAAATGAAAACGTTGAATTATTTTTGCAGAATTCTAAAACGGTTTAGAAAAAATCCCTAAATTGTAGCTTTATTGAAGTTTTTGCACATGAAATACCCGAAACATGTGAGATTTTCAAAAAAATGTGAATCTAAGAATGTTTAACGCTGAAAATACCGTTTCAAAGTTTTTATTTTAAAATTGATTAAAAAATTGAATTGGTAATCGTCTATTGTTAACTTAAATATTCTTTGTCATTGCGTTTTGAGGGCTGCTTAACGTCACTGACGCTCCGGACGCACGCGACGCGACTGCCGACACTTAACACATTGGAAAATTCGCGGGAAAATTAATTTTCAAATTTTCCAGTGAGTGTCGGCAGCCGCGTGCGTGCGTGCGGAGCGTCTGTGAGGTAGAAGCCTCCAAATCGCAACGATCAAGAATATTTGACTTGACAATCATAATAAAATACGTATTTTATATCAAAATGTTAACCTTCCGGGTGTTTTTAACTTTTTGAAAAAGGTATGTCCCTTTAATGATTACGGTAGTCAAGAATATTTGAATTAACAATAATTTTTTGTACGTATTTTCAAAAATTAGATTTTTTTCAGATGAAAGAATGAAAATCATGTATTTTCTAACGAATATTATTTTACATGTCATTTTTAAAGACACTGTGGCACTTTGTTGCTTTTTAATAGAAAAATAATTTATATATGCTAAAATATACCAATTGCTTTAATTTTTTAATTTAATTTTAAATCTTCATATTAAATTTAATTAATTCAAATAAATTTTAAATAATTAATAAATTTAAATTTATTTCAGGTTCCAAACCTTGCTGGAGACGATGAAGCAGAAGAAGGTGACGAGAACCAGCCAGGACCATCAAACTCTCAACCAGTTGTTGATGATAATGAAGAAGAGGATGATCTTGTAGCAGTTGATCCACAAGGATCATCATCTGCGTCATCAGCTGCCGAGGAAGAGGAGGAGGAGGAAGGGGAAGGAGAACCAGAAATTGTCAAGGAAAATGAGCCGGTCACCCCAACTGAAGAATTGGCGAGAAAGAGCCCGAAATCAACCGGAGGAGGTGTTAAAAGAAGAACCGCCCGTCGCGGAGATTAGAATATCCTGTTTTTTCATAATAATTCAACTCTTTTTTTTTGTTTTTCAAGCCGAATCTCGTTCCTTCAAGATATTTATTTTATTTTTTTGTTGTGAGTCATTTTTGACAGGTTCTTGCTTCATTTAAGCTCTAAATTTCTCGTGTTTTTAAGATTTTCCGCCACCCCCCAAATTATAAAAAATTCTTTATCATTACTTTTTTGAAAAGTCATTCTTTAATTGTTGTTTTCTCAATTTTCTTTAGAACCTCATCCCTTTCACGAGCATCTCTCTTCCGCTGGTCTGCTCCGGGTTTTTTCCATTTGTTTTCGCCGCCACCGTCACCATTATTTCGTTTTCCTGGTGTTTTTTCGGATTTCCGGCGATTTGGAGTTGACGAAGATGGGCGGAAGGCGATTTCCTGGTCAGAGGAGCATTGCATGCTGGAAAAATGGAAAAATTGAGGTGCTGAAATTTTGGATTTTCAGAAAAAAACGCCAAATACCTTAAACAACTATAATCGGCTGGGAATGGATCTTTTGAAACGACGATGAAGATCACTGGAACTTCGATTGTGGCGCGAATGCTGAAAATTGGGAAATTTCGGAAAAATGGAGAGTTCTAACCGAAGCTTACTCTCTTGGGCCCTCGATAAGACATTTCCAGAGGACAACCCGTTTGGCGTAGGCGATTTTTGTCCATTGGTAGATGGGGATCTGGGAAATTTCACAAATTTTTAAAATTTTGGAGTCTTTGCCAAAAAATCAATAATTCTCATCAGAAATAGACTTAACGCATATTAAAAAATCAATAAATAATTAATTTCTGCCATTTTCTAGGTTAATTGGCCTAGAAAAACAAATGGGGACGAGAAATACAAGTTAGGCCACACCAAGAAAATATGAAAAATAAGGTTTTCTAAATTACAAAAGTTTTTTCGAACTAATTTGAACAAAGAGGAATCTTTTATTGATTTTAAATGAAATTTTACGCTTCCAAAAAAGCCCCGCTCTTTAATTTTCGAAAAAAAAATATTTTCAGACAAAAATGAATTGTTCCTTCAAATTTCGACCAGCTAATTTTCAAAATAAAATTTTTCATGAATTCTATGATTTGTTTTGTGAAATTTCTGGATTTTTCGAAATATCTTTAGTTATTTGGCACTGTATTTAAAAAATCACTTTAATATTTATAAAAAATAATTTTAACATCTGAATAAATCAATTTTTCGAATACTAAAACTTAAAAAATATTGATTTAGGTAAACTTCTCGAAATTTCAATAGAAAATAATCCCTTTAAAGACAGTGGGTCGGTTAATTTGACCCTATTTGATTTTTATTTCAAAAATTAGAGCTTTCTCTGATTGCGCGTTATATTCAGCTATTCAGGGACGCAATTTTGTAATCCTGAGTGAAAAAAAACTTAGATTAAGCCGTGCTTTATGTATTTAACGCAAAAACTTCATATTTTCATGCGCTGTAGGCGTTAAAATTCCATTTGTAAAAAATTCCAATTTTTGCATGTGTGCAATTTGTCGTAACGGTGTACACACACAAACACGTTGTTCGTGATGACGATTTCGGTTCACTTTATCCCACCGTGTACACGCTTCATATTGTCAACTCAATTATTCTTAACCTCACAGCCGCTCCGCACGCACGAGACGCGGTGACGTCCCACTCAACACACTGAAATATTGGCGGGAAAATGAAAATTTCAAATTTTCCAGTGTGTTGAGTGTCGGCAGCCGCGTCGCGTGCGTGCGGAGCGGCTGTGAGGTTGAGCAGCAGCCTTCCGAACGCAATAATCAAGAATAATTAAGTTGACAATAGCAGCGGTCCAAAGTTGAAAAAAAATCAATATTTGAATGCGCGCAGGCAAAAAAAGCTTCCTTTAAAATTTCAAAGAGAAAATGCGTTCAAACTGAAATATTCGCCTTCAGGATACATTTTGCAACCGAATTCTAGAAAACTTTCAAAAATAATATAAATCACCTTCGATTGATGCTTAAAAACCTCAACACACGAGATCGCCTTATCTGTTGCACCATCAACTGACTCGTAAACCACCCATCTTGCTGAATCGTCCTGCAAAAAATCGATATTTTTAGAATGCGAGGTTTTTCAATAGTTATTTGCCATCTTAATAATATAATCAAAAATGCCTAAAAGTGACCTAGAATATATTTCTAGGCCATTATTTGAATTCTAATCAATGGCCTAGAAACCCAAACTAGTCCCCACATCCCAAATTTCTTATAATATTCCCAATTTCGCAAATTTTATTGTTTTTTTCAAAAAAAAACCACTCAAACCTTAAAATACTTCTCCACATATCCATTAATATGATTAAACTTCGCATTCTTCCCCACTTTCATTATCTTACAATCTGAAAATGGTGCTGGAAATGGGAATTCCGCTTCCTGGAATGTTTCATCAGCCGGAATGTAGTTATCCATCACCTGGAAAAGGAAAAACATATATTTTAGGTCCCTTTAGGAGCATTCTGTAGAAAAAATGAGGTATTAAGCTTTAAAACTTTTAAACAATCGAATATTGTGAAAAAAAGTGAAATTTCTTTATTATGCCCATAAAATTCTTTAAAAAACTCGTAAAATAATTATTTACACGAAAATTTAAAAAAAAATCAATAATTTCAATACGATCTACAACTCAAATCATCAGAATATGAAGAATGTGTCGATTTTGTAGTTCCATCCGTCAAATCATCACCAATTTCCAGACTACGGTATAAAGTGTACCGTACTCTATCGATTCGGCATTCTGGAATTTAAAAAATTTGTCTTTAGTGTTAGAAATTGTGATTTTTCGTTATTTTATGGTATTTTCGAGTCTTTAAAAAAAAGTGTACATTTTCAAAAAATTTCCAGTTTCAAAAATTAAAACAATTTTTTTAAATTTCAGTTACTTCAATAGAGACCTTCCGTAATTCCATTTATTTTGATTTTTTCAAAAAATGTTTTCCCGTTTCAAAATTTTATAAAAATTGTGATTTTAATTTTTCGATTGCTTTTTGATTTTTAAAAATCGATAAAATACAAATTATTTCAAATTTGGACTTCGAATTTGAAGAATTTCACAAAAAAAATCCCCATTTTTACAATTTTTAGTTAAAGAGCTGAACTTTTCAGATTTTCAGCTTCAAAATCCTATAAAATTCTAGAAAAATCGGAATTTTGTGAAATTATTCAACATTTTAAGCGCTAATTTGAATTTTTTCGATTTTTTTCAAATTTTGTGACTTTAAAGCATTTTGAGACTGATAATCTGAAAATTTAAGATTTTCAGCTTCAAAAAGCTGTAAAAATTAACGAAAAATAGGGATTTTCTGAATTTATTCAAAAATTTCAAAAAATTTACTTTTTATCGATTTTTCTCCCTATTTTCTGAGCTTTTTAGAATTTTGAAATTTTCAGCCGTTTAACTTCAAAATTCTATTCAATTCAAATGTTTTGAAAATCTTGAATTCCTAAAGTTTACCGTACTCTATCGATCCGGCATTCTGGAATTAAAAAATTTGTTTTTTATATGAAAAATTAGAAAAAACGTGTTTTTTTCGTCTTTTTTAAAATTTAAACTTAAGCATTTAAAAAATTCTTTAAAAATTACAGCTTCAAAAAATTAATTAATATACATATTTCCTAAAATTCCAGTTTCTTCAGTTGGTTTTGCTGTATTTCCAGATATTTCGATTTTTTCTTAATTTTTTCAAAAAATCCCGTTTTTCACAATTTTATCAAATTTGTGATTTTAATTTTTCGAATGCTTAATGTCTGTTATTGGCTTAAGGTCGAGGATCAAATTATTGATTTTTTCCAAAAATTTCTGTTTCAAAATTTTCAGTTTTAAAAATTTCGACGTTTCTATAGTAGGACATTCCCATTTCAACACTTTTTTATATTTTTTAATTTTAGAATTTTTCCAGCAGTACGCTGAATTTTCCAGATGTTTTTTCAGACATTTTTGACAATATTCCATAAATAAAACAAATTACAGCTGCTAATTGAGAATTTGACGTCAAAGCATTTTATTTTTTCAGTTCCAATAATCTCAATACTCTACTTTTCAAAATAATTCTAATTTACTCAACTGGTACACTCTCTTTAAGAAATTAGGTGTCTTTAAAACCCAAGTATCCATAATTTTAGTAATAATGCTAATTTACTCAACTGGTACACCTTCTTTAAGAAATTAGGCACTTTAAAACCTAAGTATCTCTACTTTTAATAATAATGCTAATTTACTCACCTGGTACACCTTCTTTAAGAAATTAGGTGTCTTTAAAACCTAAGTATCCATAATTTTAATAATAATGCTAATTTACTCAACTGGGACACCTTCTTTAAGAAATTAGGTGTCTTTAAAACCTAAGTATCCCTAATTTTAATAATAATGCTAATTTACTCAACTGGTACACCTTCTTTAAGAAATTAGGCACTTTAAAACCTAAGTATCTCTACTTTTAATAATAATGCTAATTTACTCACCTGGTACACCTTCTTTAAGAAATTAGGTGTCTTTAAAACCTAAGTATCCCTAATTTTAATAATAATGCTAATTTACTCAACTAGGACACCCTCTTTAAGAACCTAAATACTTTAAACAAACTCACGATCCAGAAAAATGATCAAATTCGTCAAAAACTGCTGATAATGCTTATCAGCCGTCACCGCGTCCCCATTTGTACATGAAATCGAAGCTTGGGATACACAATTGACCATCTGAAATTTGTTCATGAAAATTTTGCTTCGAATTGTTTTAGAAATCAAAAAATTAGAAAAAATTATTTTCTAAGATTTTAGTTTTAAAATGTTTTTTAGAAAATCATGTTTGAAAATCTAAATTTTTGAAAATCTAAAAATTTGGCTTAAATTTCAAAAATTCTCAATTTTAAATAAGAATCTGGAATTTAAGAATTTTTGCGTGAAAATGATTCAAAAACATTTTGAAGCAAAATTTTTAAAAGAAACGAAAATAAAAATACCGCTTCAAAAATTTATAAAATTTGAAATCAGTAAAAAATGTTTTAAATAAGCTCAAATTTCTAAAATTTTATAAAAAATACCTTTTTTTTTAGAAAATCCTATTTCTTAGAATTTTTTTCAAAATTTAAAGATTTCTCAAGATCAAAAACACACGATAAATACAAAAACTAAACAAATTTCAAAAATGAGTGGCACATTGCCTTTAAGGACTGAAAACCAAACCTTAAAGACAGTGTTGCACTCATTTTCAAAAACTGTTTCTTGAACTTAAGTATACTAAAAATAAACAAAAATTCTAACAAGTGGAACCTTGCCTTTAAGGACTAAAAAACCCCCATATCCTTAAAGACAGTGTACCACTCAATTCAAAAATTGTTTGTTTGAAAAAATATCTAACCAATTTAATAATCCTAGCCGTCGATCCTCGATTCAATGGAATCATCAGCGCCGACGCGACCTCTTTCATAAATTGCCGATGTGCTCGATAGCAAATATTCAAGCATTCGTGTGCGCTTCTTTCCTCGCCAATTTTCTCAAAATCCATTTGTTTCTGCAATATTTTGAATAATTTCGAAAAGTATGCATTTCGCGGCTGAAAATTCAAGATTTCAGCTTCTTCTAAGAAGTGTATAGAAAATTGGCAAAAAATCGATGATAAATTGCAAATTATTTGAAATTTTTGAACAATTCCACAAAATCCCTATATTTCTGCAATTTTTACAGCATTTTGAAGCTGAAAGCAAAAATTCAATTTTACAGAAAACGTAACATTAAAATTTCTGCTCCTTAGCTTTAAAAATGTGTAAAAACGATAGAATTTGGAAAAAATCGATAAAAAAACAAATTATTTGAAATTTTGGCTTATAATTTAACGAATTTCCTCATTTTTACACCTTTTTAAAGCTAAAGAGCTGAAATTTTCAGATTTTCAGCTTCAAAATCCTAGAAAAAAGAAGATTTTGTGAAAATATTCAAAATTTCAAGCCCTATTTTGATTTTCATCGCCTTTTTTCACATTTTGTGAATTATAAAGCATTTTGAAGCTGAAAATCTTGAAATTTCAGATTTTCAGCTTCAAAATCCTTCTAAAATATAGAATTTGTAATAATTAATTAATTTTCCATTTTCAAGACCATAATTTAAATTAATTTGAATTTTATCGATTTTTCTTTCAAATTTTATGAATTCTGTAGCATTTTGAAACTTTTCAGCTCATTAACATTTATGAAAAAACTGGGAGCAGCTAAGGAAACCTTTAAAAAGGTGCAAATATCATAAAATGCGAAGAAAAATCGATAAAATTCAAATTATTCAAAAAATGAGCTTCAAACTTTAATAATTTTACAAAATCCCTATTTTTCGACAATTTGATACCATTTTGATTTAAAAAAAGATGTAAAACTCATAAAATTTGGAAAAATATAATCGATGTCTGTTATAACAACTATTTTCTTTCGAAATTCCAAATATTTCTCAATTGAAACGTAATTTATATTGTTTTAAGAAAAAAAACGTTACCATCATCGTTTCATAGGCCGCTTCAATCAATCCTAGCATATTTTTGCGTATTGCAAAAACTGTCGTATTCATGTGAAAAAACGCATAACGAAGACGTGGTTCACGATCCAAAGTCTCGCATTTATGGGTCTGAAAATGAGCAAAATCTGTAATTGGTTTCAGAAAAATGTTAAGTGTTAATTTTCGTAGGATAAATTCACTCTCTTTGAAATATAACACTTTCCGCACTTTTTCGAAACAATTTTTTAAATTTCAAACATGTATTTTGAGCAAAAAAAATCGATAAATGTCAGAAAACTTATAGGAACCCCCCTAATATTTTCTGTCTTTAAAAAAATCTCGATTTTTATATTTTTGGTACCATTTTGATCCCGAAAATCTGAAAATTTCGAATTTTCTCATCAAAATGAGCTAAAGATCGCAAAAATCCTACCATTTTCAAAAAAATTATAGAAATTCCGGATTTTCTCATTTTTCAGAGTTTTTTTTTAAATTAAAATATTATTTTTCAAAAATTATCATTTAATTTTTAACTAACAATGTAAATTCTTTTAAAAAATCCGAAAAGCTTCAACTTTTTGTGAAATTCGAGGATTTTTGTGCTCTTTGGCTCATTTTGAAGAAAAAAATGATAAAAAGTA
Source organism: Caenorhabditis virilis (assembly GCA_964036255.1). Taxonomy (NCBI): domain Eukaryota; kingdom Metazoa; phylum Nematoda; class Chromadorea; order Rhabditida; family Rhabditidae; genus Caenorhabditis; species Caenorhabditis virilis. Next base: position 3,728,011 of record OZ038417.1, on the reverse strand, counting down.
TGATTTTTAAAAAATAAATTTCAATAGAAACCTAGAAAATCAATATTTTTAGACTTTTTTTTTTAATTTTTTAAAGAAAACTTCATTTTTTCTTTGAAAATGTCAAGATGTCGAAAATTCCAACTGAAAATTTTCGAAAAATTCAGAAAATTGGGAGTCGCATTTTCTTCTTAGATCAGATTTGGAAGAATGTGAATTTCTTAGCAAAAAAATGTTGAAACCGAAAATTTTTTTGGGTAATTTTTTCTACAGCTTGTCTCGAGATGGGTACCTATTTTGCACTAGTGGAAAGTCTAAAAAGTAGCTCGAAAAGTGTATTTGGGTACTTAAAAATACCAAATATAGTGGAATACAAAGCTCACTAAATAGTTTTTGAATTGTGTGGCACCCTGCCTTTAAGGCTTGGTTTTCAGTCCTTAAAGGCAAGGTGTCACTATTAATGTAACAATTTTTGGAAACTATTTTTAAACATCTTGCCAAAAAAGAAAAACCTCGGAAATTTCAGAAAAAATGCTAAGAAATTGTATTTTCTAAAAAAAGTGTTTTTATAAAATTCCATAAATCATATTCCAATTTTTTATAGATTTCAAATTTTATAAATTTTTGGAACGGTATTTTTATTTTCAATTTTGCTTCAAAATGTTTTTGAATCATTCTCACGCAAAAATTCTTAAATTCCAGATTCTTATTCAAAATTGAGAATTTTTGAAATTTAAGCCAACTTTTCAGAATTTCAAATGTGATTTTCTAAAAAAAATTGATTTTTAAATAAAATCTTAGAAAATTACGATAATTTTTTGATTTCTAAAAAATTCTAAGCAATACTTTTTATTCACTAAAAATATGCAAATTTCTGTAATTTCAACTAAAACTTTTCATATTTTCAAAAAATCGTGAAAATTTCAAAGAATTTGGGAAAAACTTAGTTCTCTTTCAAAGTTCCCTAATTATTGAAATTTTAAAAATCTAAGAATGCAGAGATTAGGTTAAATAACCCACTTTAATAGGTGAAAATTAGGTACCCAAAATTTTTGTGAATTTCTAGTGAACAAAATCTTTAAAGGAAGGCTTTACGGAGCTAATGAATGCATCTGAGATGAAAATAGACTTCATTCTCATTTCAAATCTTTTTTTAAAATTTTCTAAAACCACCTAGAAGTCGAGAAAAAGAGCTTCAAACCAATGGCCTAGAAAAAGTGGCGAAAACTAGTCCGCAGGAATGAAAAATCCAAGAAAAGCGACTAATATAAGCATTCTGCATACCTATTTATTAACAAAACACGAAAAAAGCTCATAGGAAAAAAGTCCTCCTATAAATCCACATTTAACAACAAAAAACGCCGTAAAAAATCAATAAAATCAATAAAACCAAAACCAAACCTCCAAAACCGCATCCAACGCCGTTTGCAACATATTCATAACCGTATAAACTTGCGAATAAATCGTCGTAATTCCCTCCGTCACAAAAACGTTCAATGGTTCGGGCGGTGTAACCAAAAGCACATGATCCTCGTGCGTACTTCTCGGGCTGTACCCAATCGTTCGCAAGAATTCCCCATCAAATCCTAATTTTGACATCCGTTCTCGATCCAACACTGTTTTTATGCCATTTCTGTAGGAAAATTGGATTTTTTTGAAATGTTCTAAAACTTTTTTCAAAAAATTGTTTTTTTTTTAATTTTTCTAAAAAATTTTCAAAAAACTTTTTTTTCGAAATTTTGAAGCTAAAAATCTGAAATTTCCAGATTTTCAGCTTACGAATAATGTAAAAATTATTTTTTAAATATGGAATTAATAAAATTTCCCAATTTTGAAGCTAAAATTTCAGATAACTTGCTTTTTATCGATTATTATCGGATTTTGAAGCTGAAATTGTGAAAATTGCAGATTTTCAGCTTCAAAATTAATGTAATCCGAAAAAATTAAAATTATTTGAAATTGGGGCGTAAAAATAATTTTTTTATTTTTTTTGAAAATTTTCAAAAAAAAATTTTTTTTTTCAAATTTTCTAAATTTTTTCCCGAAAAAATAGGTTAAACAATCCTTACACTTCCTGCTGATTCACATGAATATAAGCGGTTGTGAAAAACTTCTTCAAAAACCCAAAAAACCGCCTCGAATCGTTGAGCACTCGTTTCGAGTAGTTCTCGACCAGTTTCGTCGTTGGTAGCCTTTCAATCAATAATTCCAAACAAATCGATAATTCATCGCCATCTTCCTCAAAATCCACTAGACAATTGCTCACATCGGACAGAATTTCCTCCACTAGTTTCTCGAATTCCAGCGATTTTGAGAACTGCAAAATTTCGCCATTTTTTCTTGATTTTCACAGAGAAAAGTTTTTTTTATTGAAAAAACCAAAAATGTCATCCATTCATATGTTAATAGGCTGCTTTTGGAAGCAAATATATTGATTTCGCTGTTTTTTGTTGTAAAAAATCGATTTAAAGATTGTTTTTTCACTAAAAATTCACAAAAATGATGGGTACCTAATTTTCACCTATTTCAGTGGGTTATTTAATCTAATCTCTGCATTCTTAAATTTTAAAATTCCAATAATTTGGAGCACTTTGAAAGAGAACTCATTTTTTCCCAATTTTTTTGAAATTTTCACGATTTTTCGAAAATTCGAAAAGTTTCCTTTGAAATTTCAGAAATCTGCATATTTTCAATGAATAAAAAGTTGTTCTTAAAATTTTTTAGAAATCAAAAAATAAACTTAATATTCTAAGATTTTAAGTTTTTATAGAAAATCATATTTGAAAATCGAATTGTTTGGAAATTTTTGAAAATTTGGCTTAAATTTCAAAAATTCTCCATTTTAAATAAGAATCTGGAATTTAAGAATTTTCGCGTGAAAATGATTCAAAAACATTTTGAAGCTAAATTTAAAATAAAAAAGGAAAATAAAAATAAAAATACCGTTCCAAAAATTTATAAAATTTGAAATCAATGAAAAATTGAAAAATATCGTAAATTTCTAGAATTTTATTTAAAAAACGTATTTTTTTTAGAAAACATTATTTCTTAGCATTTTTTCTGAAATTTGGGTATTTCTGTTTTGACAAGATTTTTTAAATAATTTCAAAACATTTTTCTATTAATAGTGGCACCTTGCCTTTAAGGACTGAAAACGAAACCTTAAAGGCAGGATGCCACACATTTCAAAAACTATTTATTGAGCTTTGTGTTCCACTATATTTGATAATTGTAAGGACCCAAATACACTTTTAAAGCTACTTTTTAGACTTTCCACTAGTGCAGAATAGGTATTGTCAACTCAATTATTCTTGATCATTGCGTTCGGAAGGCTGCTCAACCTCATAGCCGCTCCGCACGCACGCGACGCGGCTGCCGACACTCACACACACTGAAATCGGCGGGAAAATAAATTTTTCAAATTTTCCAGTGTGTGTGAGTGTCGGCAGCCGCGTCGCGTGCGTGCGGAGCGGCTGTGAGGTTGAGCAGCCTTCCGAACGCAATGATCAAGAATAATTGAGTTGACAATACCCATCTCGAGACAAGCTGTAGAAAAATTTTCCAAAACAAAAATTTCGGTTTCAACATTTTTTGCTAAGAAATTCACATTCTTCCAAATCTGATAAGAGAACGAGAAGTACGGTGCGTAGATTACGTAATTAAGTACCAATGATTTTTTTTTAAACGGTAAAACAATTTTCTTAATCGAAATTTTTGGAAGTTTTCAGAACTTTTCAAAAATTTTCAGTTGGAATTTCAGAAATCTGGGCCCTGCCTTTAAGGACTAAAAACCAAACCTTAAAGACAGTGTGCCACTCAATTAAAAACCTTTTTATTAAAAAGTAAATTTTCAAAAAATTTTAATAAGTGGCACCTTCCCTTTAAGGACTAAAAACCAAATCTTAAAGTTAGTGTATCAGTTAATGTTACCCTTCCTTTTTTCAATTTTTGCTTTGAATTTGGTTCGTGTTAACTGACAAGCTGCCTTTAAAGACAGTGTGCCACTCAATTCAAAACTATTTCTTGAGCTTTGTATTCCACTATATTTGATGATAACAACCTCCCAGCCCACCCAAAAAACCCAAGAATTCACCTTTTCCCCTTATTTCCAGTCCTAAAACCCCCCTTTCTCAGTACTCCCACTATCCCTAAAAATCCATCTCGAAAATTGTACCTTTAGCAGACAGCACACCTGGCCCTCCCACCCCCGTCCTCTTTCTAAAATTGCTCCAGCCACGTTTGTCTATAATCTATCTAATTAACTGCATAACAACCCCCCCCCCCCCCCACCCTTCCAGTTTCTGCCAGCTTATACCCCCCCAACCTCCATTTTTCGATAATATTCTCATTTCGTGCTTTTGACACATTTGTTTCTAAATTTTTCGCTTCCCCTTCATTTTATAATAATATTCTGATATTTATTTTTATTTTCAAAAGAAATTAATTTAGATTGAAAAAATGAGCATCACGGAGCAATTGGACATAAAAATCGAATCAGAGGAAGATATGGATGAAAATCCTTCGGAGGAGCCCACAAAAACTGAACAGGAGCCAAACGTTGAGATTAAGAAGGAGCTAGATGAAAAGAACGGCGAATTTGAGGAAGAAGATGTTGAAATGAAAGAATCCGAAGAATCCGAAGAAGATGGTGATAAGAAGGAAATAGACGACGAGGCAAGTACGGAATTGAAAATTGGACCTAAATTGGAAAATTCGAAAGAAGAACTATCCAAGGAAGTTAAAGGAGAAAAAGAAGAAGAAAAAGAAGATCCAACTAAATATGTCTATTTTACGTGAGTTATTGTTTATTTTTAAGGCTTAAGTCAAGTTTTGTGGAAAATCGCAAGGTTAACCAAAAATGCAACAGTCAAATTTTGAAACGAACTGTTTTTCGAGGATGAACCGATTTTCAGCTATATAAATGAATTATAAATCATAGAAAACTTTGAAATCCATTAAAATGTATTAATTCTCAATCTTCAAAGTCCAACTTACAATAAATATCGATTTTTTCGACTTACATGAATTTTATAGCATTTTGAAACTGAAAATCTAAAATTTCGAGATTTTCAGCTTCAAAGAGATGTAAAAATTATTAAAAAATATACAGTTTATCCCATTTTTCAGTTTTGAAGACAAAATGACAAATAATTTGCATCTTATCAATTTTCATCGGATTATGAAGCTAAAAATGTGAAAAAATGATAGAAAATAGGGATTTTGTGAAATTATTCAAATTCTTAGGCCAAATTTAAAAAAATATGATTTTTATCGATTTTTCTTCATGCTTTTTGAATTTTATAGAAGCTGAAAATGTCTGAAAATTTTAGATTTCAGCATCAAAATGCGTAAAAATGATAGAAAATAGGGATTTTGTGAAATGGGGCGTAGAAAATTGAAAATTAAAAATTTTTTTACAAACGCCATAATTTCCTATATTTTTGGCATGTTTTTGAAGCTGAAAGTCAGAACATTCGCGATTTCAGCTGAAAAATGGGATAAAAACTATAGTTGAAATGAATTTTGTAAAATTTTTCAATTTTGAATGCAAAATTTGAAATAAAATGACTTTTATCGATTTTTTTCATGTTTCTTGAATTATATCTGAAAATTTAAGATTTCAGCTTCAAAATGCTATAAAATTCATGAAATATGAAAAAAAAATCGATAAAAACCAAATTATTTGAAATTTGGGCTTCAAATTTGAATAATTTTAGAAATTCCATACTTTTCTATGATTTTTACAGCATTTTGAAGTTGAAAATCTAAAAATTCAAGATTTTCAGCTTCAAAAATGCTATGAAATTCAAGAAAAAACGTTAACAAAATGAATAAAAACGAATTTTCAAAAATTCAAGATTCGAAATGTGAAAAATTGCCGAAATTCCAAATAATTTGAGTTTTCTGGATGTTTTTTGCACATTTTTAATAGAATTTTAGAGTTTCAAAATTGATTTTCCAAATTTTCTGATATTTACATTATTTCAAAGCTAAAGAGCTGAAAATTCCAGATTTTCAGCTTAAAACATCTGTATATATCATAGGAAGGTATGGAATTTGTAAAAAACGTTACCAATCCTCAATTTTCAAAGTCCTAATTTCAAATAATTTTAATTTTATCGTTTTTTTTAATATTCCATGAATTTTATAGCATTTTAAAGCTGAAACCTTAAATTTTCAGATATAATATTAGTAACATTAAAAAAACCGATAAAATTCATTTTATTTCAAATTTTGCATTCAAAATTCATTTTTTATATAGTTTTATCCCATTTTTCAGCTGAAATCGCGAATTTTCTGACTTTCAGCTTCAAAAACCTGCCAAAAATATAGGAAATTATGGCGTTTGTAAAAAAATGTTCAATTTTCAATTTTCAACACCCCCAATTTCAAATAGTCTGAATTTTATCAGATTTCATTAATTTTTGATCTGAAAATCTGCAATTTTCAAAGTTTCAGCTTCAAAATTGAAAAATCTCAAAAAATCCCTATTTTCTATCATTTTTACGCATTTTGATGCTGAAATCTAAAATTTTCAGACATTTTCAGCTTCTATAAAATTCAAAAAGCATGAAGAAAAATCGATAAAAATCATATTTTTTAAAATTTGGCCTAAGAATTTGAATAATTTCACGAAATCCCTATTTTCTATCATTTTTCCGGAATTTTTAAGCTTAAAATATCGAAATTTCAGATTTTCAGCTACAAAATGGGGTAAACACCATTTAATTCGAAAAAAATCAATAACGAAACATTTTTTTGCTGAAAATCTGAAATTTTCAGCTCATTTAGCTTTAAAATGTTGTAAATTTCATAAAATTTGGAAAAAATCGATAATTAGGAAAACGTGTCAATTCACAAGCTGCCTAAATTATCATATGGTGCCTAATTTGCCGAATTATCGATTATTACATAAATTACACTCAAAAAACCTTATTTCCATACAAAAACCCGAATTTTCCAGAACAGAAATGGCGAATCAAGCAGTATTGGACATCGAAAAAGACCCCGCCAAACATGACACCCTTTTAAAATGGATGAAAGTCCAATTAGAAAATAAAAAACTCTAGACTCACCAATTCCAACTCCTCCGCGTCCTGAATATCACTCTTCGCAAATGTATCCACATCATATTTATCCATTTTCTGTTTCTTATCGTTCACAAAAAATCGATAACCAATTATAAGGTCAACTAATCGATTCGCCAATTTTGGATCGATACATTTGGATAATTCCATTTTTAGGGGGTTTAGACGTTGCCAGATGCTTGCTGAAATGTATTTTTTTTAATCAATCAATAAATCAATAACTTACGATCTCTTATCATTTTCACATCTCCTGCGTCTGTCAAAAGGTCGAAAATTTCGGCATCTGCTGACGTCATCATTCCAGCCGCTTTTTTGACAATAAATCGAATTAAAATAACATTCAGTCGTCTCCACATCCCAATTGAGTATGACAATGGTGCACATCGACTTCCGACGAACGCTTTTTCGTTTAGGATTATTGGCTGGAAGAAAAAATGAAGAAATTTCAATTAATTGGACCAGAAATTAACAAAAAGTGCTTTTTGGGTATCTAATTTGATACCCTAAATTTAAGCAGAAATTTCGAAAAAATTATATTTTTATGGGCGTTTTTATATTTTTATTCAAAAACCTTAATTTTCAAGTTTTTAGTATCATTTTGATCCACAAATTTTGAAAATTTCGAATTTTCTCATCAAAATGAGCAAAAGATCGCAAAAATCCTACCATGTTCAAAAAAGTTATAGAAATTCGGTATTTTTTCGAAGAAATTAAAGTTTTTATGGATTTTTTAAAATTACAATTTTGAAAAATAACCTTGTAATGGTATTTCATATTATTCTATGATTTATACCTCAATTTGAAGCTGAAAATCTGAAATTTCAAGTTTTTAAGCTTCAAAATTCTGGAAAAATTATAGAAAAAAAGGGATTTTGCGAAATTATTCACATTTTAAGCCCAAATTTCAAATAAAACGAATCTCATTGGAACGGTAATTTTATTTTCTAATTTTCACACATTTTCAGACATTTTGAAGCTGAAATCTCAAATTTTCAGACATTTTCAGGTTTTATAAAATTCAAATAACATGACGAAAAATCGATAAAATTCAAATTATTTGAAATTTGGTCTTCAAATTGAAAAAATTTCACAAAATCTCAATTTTCTATGATTTTTACAGAATTTTGAAGGTGAAAATCCTAAATTTTCAGATTTTCAGCTTCAAATTGAGGTATAAATCATAGAATAATGTGAAATCCATTAAAAGGTTATTTTTCAAAATTGTAATTTTAAAAAATCCAAAAAACCTTCAATTTCTTCGAAAAAATACCGAATTTCTATAACTTTTTTGAACATGGTAGGATTTAGCATTTTGAAGCTGAAAAGCGTCAAAATTATATAAAATTCAAGTAAGTTGAAGAAAAAATGGATAAAATTCAAATTATTTAAAATTTGGCCTAAAAAATTCAAAACAAAATACCTAAAAGGGAGTTTTTTTTTTACTTCGAAAATTGTAATCTTTAAAAATCCAAAAAAAACTTTAATTTCTTCGAAAAAATACCGAATTTCTATAACTTTTTTGAAAATGGTATGATTTTTGCGATCTTTAGCTCATTTTGAGGAGAAAATTTTAAATTTTCAAAATTTGTGGATTAAAATTATGCCGAAAACATAAAAATCGAGATTTTCTAAAGAAAACTCAATTTATTTTTAAAAATACAAAAAATACGGTAAAAACTCCCTTTTAGGTATTTTGTTTTGAATTTTTTAGGCCAAATTTTAAATAATTTGAATTTTATCCATTTTTTCTTCAACTTACTTGAATTTTATATAATTTTGACGCTTTTCAGCTTCAAAATGCTAAAAAATCCACGAAATTTGCAAAAAATCGATAAAATTAAAATTATTCGAAATTTAGACACATGGAAAATGGAAAATTAATTTTTTTACAAATTCCATATTTTCTAGACCCTTTTCAGCATTTGGAAGCTGAAAATCTGAAAATTCAGGATTTTCAGCTTCAAAATTCTGTAAAAATCATAGAAAATTGGGTTTTTGCGACATTTTTTCAATTTGAAGACCAAATTTCAAATAATTTGAATTTTATCGATTTTTCGTCATGTTATTTGAATTTTATAGAAGCTGAAAATGTCTGAAAATTTTAGATTTCAGCATCAAAATGCGTAAAAATGATAGAAAATAGGGATTTTGTGAGATTTTTCAATTTTGAAGCTGAAACTGTGAAAATTGCAGATTTTCAGATTAAAAATTAATAAAATCCAATAAAATTCAAACTATTTGAAATTGGGGGTGTTGACAATTGAAAATTGAACATTTTTTTACAAACGCCAGTTTTTCTATATTTTTGGCAGGTTTTTGAAGCAGAAAGTCAGAAAATTCGCGATTTCAGCTTCAAAATGGGATAAAACTATATAAAAAATGAATTTTGAATGCAAAATTTGAAATAAAATGAATTTTATCGGTTTTTTTAAATGTTACTAATATTATATCTGAAAATTTAAGGTTTCAGCTTTAAAATGCTATAAAATTCATGGAATATTAAAAAAAACGATAAAATTAAAATTATTTGAAATTTGGACTTTAAAAATTGAGGATTGGTAACTTTTTTACAAATTCCATACCTTCCTATGATATATACAGATGTTTTAAGCTGAAAATCTGAAATTTTCGGCTCTGTAGCTTTAAAATAATGTAAATATCAGAAAATTTGGAAAAATCTATTTCAAAACTCTAAAATTCTATTAAAAATGTGCAAAAAACACCGAAAAAACTCAAATTATTTGAAATTTCGGCAATTTTTCACATTTCGGTTCTCGTTTTTTTTTAAATTAGCCTTTAACAATTTTGTTAACATTTTCTCTTCAATTTCAAAGCATTTTTTGAAGCTGAAAATCTTGAATTTTCAGATTTTCATATTAAAAATGCTGTAAAAATCATAGAAAAGTATGGAATTTCTAAAATTATTCAAATTTGAAGCTCAAACTTCAAATAATTTGGTTTTTATCGATTTTTTAAAGAATTTTGTGATATTTACACCAAAATTGAAGATTTGAAGCTTTAAAATACTGCAAAATTCATAGAATATTAAGTTTTGAAGCTGAAAACTGCAATTTTCACACTTTCAGATTTTCAGCAATAAAATGAGGTATAACTCGTAGAATAATATGAAAATCCATTAAAAAATTATTCTTCGAAAATTGTAATCTTTAAAAATCCAAAAAAAACTTTAATTTCTTCGAAAAAATACCGAATTTCTATAACTTTTTTGAAAATGGTAGGATTTTTGCGATCTTTTGCTCATTTTGAGGAGAAAATTTAAAATTTTCAAAATTTGTGGATCAAAATTATGCCGAAAACATAAAAATCGAGATTTTCTAAAGAAAACCCAATTTATTTTTAAAAATACAAAAAATACGGTAAAAACTCCCTTTTAGGCATTTTGTTTTAAATTTTTTAGGCCAAATTTTAAATAATTTGAAGTGTATCCATTTTTTCTTCAACTTACTTGAATTTTATATAATTTTGACGCTTTTCAGCTTCAAAATGCTAAAAAATCCACGAAATGTGCAAAAAATCGATAAAACCCAAATTATTCGAAATTTAGACACATGGAAAATGGAAAATTAATTTTTTTACAAATTCCATATTTTCTATATCCTTTTCAGCATTTGGAAGCTGAAAATCTTGAATTTTCAGATTTTCAGCTTCAAAATGCTGTAAAAATCATAGAAAAGTATGGAGTTTCTAAAATTATTCAAATTTGAAGCCCAAATTTCCAATAATTTGGTTTTTATCGATTTTTTAAAGAATTTTGTGATATTTACACCATTCTGAAGTCGAAAATCTGAAAATTGATGATTTTCAGCTTTAAAATACTGCAAAATTCATAGAATATTAAGTTTTGAAGCTGAAAACTGCAATTTTCACACTTTCAGCTTCAAAATTCGCTAAATCGATAAAAATTTTGGTAAACCTGAAACTTTGCCTTACTTCATACCTTGTTTTTAGAATTTTGTGATATTCACCCTAACTTGAAGCTAAAATCTGGAATTTTAGCTCTTTTTGATGAAAAAATCGAAATTTTCAGATTTTAGGATTCTAAATGACCCAAAAACCTAAAAAATTGAGATTTTTTCAATAAAATGGCCAAAATTGGCCAAAATTTGAAATTTTCGAATAAAAAATAAACTCACACTAAATTCATTCAAATTCTTGACCACATCAATCATCTCACAAATCACATGAAAATACCCGCTAACAATTTCAAACAATTCATCAGAAATTCGATGCCGACTCATTTTCAAATCATAAAAATCCAATTTTGGAAGCGTTTTTAGAATATCCACCTCATTACAATCAATTGTTCCATTTATAAGGAACTCTAGGTAATTTCTGCAAAATTTGGGCTTAAATTTTCAAAAAAACTAAAAATACCCACCCAAAAACAATATATTCCTCTTGAATGAACTTCTGAAGCGTTAATCTCAGAGAATTGTCCGTGTTTGCCACAAAATGAGTTTTCAGCTTTGTTCGGCTTTCAACTAGTCTGAAATTTTGGAAAAAAAGGCATTTAATATAAAAATATCGATTTTCTCACAAATTCCCCAAATGCACATGTTTACTGATTACTGTCTTCGTTGTCGTCAAATTCCAGTTTTCAACTCGGCACGGTTTTGATTGGTAGAAATGGGACATGCTCTGAAATTTTAAGGATTTTCTGAAAATTTAGGTTTTCAGCTTGAAAATTGTGGAAAAATCATTGAAATTTTTGAATTTTGAAAAAAATTTGAAATTTCTCGTGTTCACCGCGAGAAGTGACCTCAGCTCTCGTGAGCAACGCGAGAAATTATCGAAATTTTCAAAACTTTGCCACTTTTTTCGAAATTCATTAATTTCTCTGGTTTTTGTGGCATTTTGTTGCAAATTTTCTATATTTTCTGAAAATTTACGTTTTCAGCTTCAAAACATTGGAAAAACCATTGAAGTTGGTCTATTTTAAGAAAAGTTACAAATTTTTGAAATTTCTCGTGTTCACCGCGAGAACTCACCTCAGGTCTCGTGAGCAACACGAGAAAACTTTCCCAATTTTCAAAAAATCATAACTTCGCTTAAAATGTATCAATTTGCATGGTTTTTATCGCATTTGCTTGCAAATTTCGCAGATTTTCTGAAAATTTAGGTTTTCAGCTTGAAAATCGTGGAAAAATCATTGAAATTGCTCAATTTTGAAAAAAATTGAAATTTCTCGTGTTCACCGCGAGAAATGACCTCAGCTCTCGTGAACAACACGAGAAATTTTTCAAATTTTCAAAACTTTGCAACTTCTTTCGAAATTCATTAATTTCTCTGGTTTTTGTGGCATTTTGTTGCAAATTTTCCAGATTTTTTGAAAATTTACGTTTTCAGCTTCAAAACATTGGAAAAACCATTGAAGTTGGTCTATTTTAAGAAAAGTTACAAATTTTTGAAATTTCTCGTGTTCACCGCGAGAACTCACCTCAGGTCTCGTGAGCAACACCAGAAAACTTTCCCAATTTTCAAAAAATCATAACTTCGCTTAAAATGTATCAATTTGCATGGTTTTTATCGCATTTGCTTGCAAATTTCGCAGATTTTCTGAAAATTTAGGTTTTCAGCTTGAAAATCGTGGAAAAATCATTGAAATTGCTCAATTTTGAAAAAAAAATTGAAATTTCTCGTGTTCACCGCGAGAAATGACCTCAGCTCTCGTGAACAACACGAGAAATTTTTCAAATTTTCAAAACTTTGCAACTTCTTTCGAAATTCATTAATTTCTCTGGTTTTTGTGGCATTTTGTTGCAAATTTTCCAGATTTTTTGAAAATTTACGTTTTCAGCTTCAAAACATTGGAAAAACCATTGAAGTTGGTCTATTTTAAGAAAAGTTACAAATTTTTGAAATTTCTCGTGTTCACCGCGAGAACTCACCTCAGGTCTCGTGAGCAACACGAGAAAACTTTCCCAATTTTCCAAAAATCATAACTTCGCTTAAAATGTATCAATTTGCATGGTTTTTATCGCATTTGCTTGCAAATTTTGCAGAGTTTCTGAAAATTTACGTTTTCAGCTTCAAAATGGAGGAAAAATCATTGAAATTGGTCAATTTTAAGAAAAATTACAAATTTTTGAAATTTCTCGTATTCACCGCGAGAACTCACCTCAGGTCTCGTGAGCAACACGAGAAAACGTTCCCAATTTTCAAAAAATCATAACTTCGCTTAAAATGTATCAATTTGCATGGTTTTTATCTCATTTTATTGCAAATTTTGTAGATTTTCTGATAATTTACGTTTTCAGCTTCAAAACGGTGTCAAAACGGTCGAAATCGCTCAATTTTTAAAGAAGTTATAGATGTCTGATGTTCAACACGCAAAATGTTACTTTTTTTCAAAACTTTGTAACTTCTTTCAAAATTCTTCAATTTCTCTGGTTTTTATCTCATTTTGTTGCAAATTTTTTGAAATTTGGGATTTTCTGTTTCAAAACGGTGGAAAAATTATTTAAATTGGTAAATTTTGATCTTGTAGGTACACCAACTTTTTTCATCTAAAAACCCGATTTTTTTTTTGTTTTTTTGACTCTCGAATTGTCAAAAACCCACATTTTTCTGAAAAAGGTCCGAGCTCGTTCCTTGATACATTTCAACCAAATATCTCCAAAATTCCTCATTTTTCAAATGAAAAAAATCCATTGGCCGTCCTTCTTTAGCACAAAATAACAACTCTTCGCAGGTTAGGATCCGTTGAAACTCCCTTGAAATCAATCCCCATTCATCTACCGGCTCAATATCCGGTTTTTCTTGAACTTCTTAAAGGAAATTGAAATTTTTGAGCTAAAAATTGAAAAAACCCCACTTTTCTCGATATTTTCCATTTTTTCTATTAATTTCTTGTCCAAAACTGGCGAAATATCCCATGCTAATTGTGGAATGTCATTTTTGGTTAATGGCTCAGAATAGAGACGTTTTTGATAGGTTCCATTGATTTTTGTGATCTGAAAATGAATTTTTCGTTGAAAAATCTAAAATTCTAGAAAAAAAACGTACCAATTGTTGATCAACGGCCATCTTTTTCAAGCTTTTCTCAAATTTTACATCTGGTAATCGATAAGTCGAAGCTAGCACGAAATAATAGAGTGCTTCGTCAGATGCTTCCAATTTTTCTAGAAAAAATTATATATTTTTTCAATTTCTTTAAAAATTTTAATTTATACCTAAAATCGTGTCAATAGCATGTTGAAATTCTTGAAGATCTAGCATTTTTATTCGATTTTCCAGATCCAGTCGTAAATTTTCAGTTGAGAGCTAAAAAATTGGTTTTTTTTAAATTTTTACGTGACATTTTAATATTTCGAAAATATTTTCTTCACTTCCTTTTATTTATAAAAAAAATTTACCGGTTCACCATTCTCGTCCCTTACTGGATGCGTCTTATTAATCAAATACAGACAAGCGGTTTCGTTTAGCTTCTTCTTTGGCTTATTTTCGGCATCCCCGTGGATTAAGAAGCTCAATGAGCTGAGCATTCTGAAAAAATGTGTCTATTTTTATTCTTAAATCTTATTTTACATCAATTTCTGCTGAAAAATCGAAAAAAACCGTAAAAATTAAACTCTACAAAATTCGCGTACTAGAATCCGACAGCCTGATTTTTAGGCCATTTTGGAATTCTCGGTCATTTCCGCAAACACGGTGACGAACAATTGCAGACTGGTTTTGGAGGGAATTCTGTACAATTTGAATTTTGTTTGTTTTTGTTTGGCGTCATTTATTTGTTTTATTTATTTGTAAATTTTATTTCCCGTTTTTAAGAAATTTTTTGAGGAAAAAGAAAACAGAGGTCTAGTTTCTTAGTTTCTATAAAAATTTTCATAAAAGGCGCATAGGCAAATTTAACGAGTGGGTTTTTGGCTGGAAAACCGGAGTATTAAAAATTCTTTAAAAAAATCGATTTTTTTTAGAATTTCAAAATTTTCGTCGTAAAAACACGTTTTTAGGATTTTTCTTTTGTAAATCACTATTTTTTCAGAATGGAAATCGCCGACCCGGTCTTCGTCTCCTCGTTTCTACAATTGTCAAATTATTTTGCGGAAAATTCGAATTTTCCCACAATTCAATCATTGACAGAACTTTGGAAGTCTCATGGGAAGCTTATGGTCAAATTGCTGTAAGTGAAAGTCAAAGCGGCATCTTTTGAAAATGCTGTAACATTTTCAGACAAATCGATTCAGATTTCGAGTCGAGTCAAGAGTTCTACAGCCACGTTCTACACAAATTGAAGTTCATAAATGCACAATGTGCTGAAGGACTTGATGCACAACAAGCGGCGAATGGAAATGTCCTCGAGATTTGCAAATTTTTCGCGCTTTATTTGGAATTTTTGCGAAAAGAACAGGGAGAGATTCTGAAAAGGGTTTTGGAGCAGTTGTCGAGCAATACCAGCTTCAATAATGATGTGCTTTTGAATATGGTATGTTTTATTTTTAAAAATTTGGATAAAGAGCCAAAAATCACAAAAATCGGATGATTTTGAGAAAAGTTGTGAATTTTTGAAAATTTCGAATTTTTTAAGGCAAAATTTTCAAAAACTCATAACTTTCCACAAAATTGCCGGATTTTTGGGTAAAATTTTCTGAAAATTCTTCTAGTTTCTGAAAATTGACGAAGTTTGCAGTTTTTTGGTACTAAAATCATGAAAATCGGATAATTTTGAGAAAAGTTCGAATTTTTAAAGCCCTAATTTTCAAAAGATCACAATTTGCCTCAAAATTGCCGGATTTGTATGATTTTTGGCTCAAATTGTTTGAAAATTCGTCTAGTTTCTTAATATTGATGAAGTTTACAGTTTTTTGGTACTAAGATCACAAAAAAAGGATAATTTTGAGAAAAATTGTGAAATTTTGAAAATATCGATTTTTAAGCCAAATTTTTCAAAAAATTTAAAACTTTTTTTGAATAAATATCAATATTTTGAATTGCAGTTCGTATTTTTCGACAAACTCTACGCAGATGATTGTGCCGATGACTGGTGGTCAATTCTACGTCAAGAGCCAATAATCGAGGAGTTTGTTGGCTTTGCAACACCGAAAAGATCACACGACATGCATTTTGCAACACCAATTACTTCGAGATTAAGATCGACCACAAAAAGCTTCCGTCGAAGTCCGATAGTGGATGCTGTCGACTCGCCAACAATGAAGTTCTTGAGATCTGAAAGAGAATTGAAGCAGCTGAAGCATAAGTACAATGAAGTTGAAGGGAAGTTAGATGAAGCTGAGGTCGAGAATTCCGCATTGTTGCAAGAGAATCGACAGCTGAAATTAAAGTAAATAATTCATTTTTCCGGTTTTTATGATTTTTTTCTTCAAAAATTCATAACTTTGTTCAAAATTGCCGGATTTTATGAGTTTCGGCTCAAATTCTTTGAAAATTCTTCCAGTTTCTAAAAATATCTGAAATTTACAGTTTTTTGATTCTAAAATCATGAAAATCGGTTAATATTGAGAAAAGTTGTGAATTTTTGAAAAGGCCGAATTTTTTAAGCTCAAAATTTCATACCTTAACTCAAAATTGCCGGATTTTTATGATTTTTGGCTCAAATTCTTTGAAAATTCTTCCAGTTTCTAAAAATATCTGAAATTTACAGTTTTTTGGTACTAAAATCATGAAAATCTGATAATTTTGAGAAAAGTTGTGAAATTTTGAAAATTTCAAATTTTTAAAGCCCAAAATTTCATAACTTCACTCAAAATTGCCAGATTTTTATGGTATCTGGCTCAAAATTCTTCCAGTTTCTGAAAATTGATGAAATTTTCAGTTTTTTGGTACTAAAATCACAAAAATCGGATAATTTTGAGAAAAGTCGTGAAATTTTGATAAGGCCGAATTTTTTAATGCCAAATTTTCAAAAATTCATAACTTTGTTCAAAATTGCCGGATTTTTATGATTTTTGGATCAAATTCGGGAAAATGCTTCCAGTTTCTGAAAATATATGAAATTTTCAGTTTTTTGGTACTAAAATCATGAAAATAGGATAATTTTGAAAAAAGTTGTGAAATTTTGAAAATTTCGAATTTTTTAAGCCCAAGTTTTCAACAATTCATAAATTTCGTCAAAATTGCCAGGTTTTTATGATATTTGGCTCAATTTTTTTGAAAATTCTTCCAGTTTCTGAAAATTGATGAAATTTACTGTTTTTTAGTACTAAAATCATGAAAATCGGTTAATTTTGAGAAAAGTTGTGAAATTTTTAAAATTGCGATATTTGAGCCCAAATTTTCCAAAAAAATCGATATTTCTCTTCCAGCTTGCAAGAGTTGCGTGAAAATCATTCAGAAGGAAAAATGTCGAAAAGGATCGCGGAAGAAATTGTAGAGAAAAGTCAGAAGGAGATTGAAGAATTGACAAATCGATATAATTCGCTGGTTAGGGAATTGAACGCCGCGAAGGAGAATGTGGGGGATTTTTGAATAATAATTTAAGAAAATCGCATTTTTTTAGAATCGATCTTTCATACGGCAATTGAGTGAAATGGAGGAAGAGAAGGTTTCGTATGTGAAGAAAATCGATACGATTACAAAGGAGAAGGAGGCGATGATGAAGGGGTTGAGAGAGGCGCGAGAATCATATGAAGCTGATTATTCGGTAGGTTTATCAGAGTTTAAAGGGAGGGAGCTTTTATTTTTCTGAAAATGTTCGTTTTCAGCATGTAAACGATGAAAAATCATTTACATTACTCAATTTTGAGAAAAAGTACAAGTACAAGTTTGAAATGTCACATTTTGAATTACGAGGTACCCAGAAAAGTTGTTTTGGAATATTTTCAGCTAAATACTAGAAGTTTAAGCTTTAAAAATGTGTTTTTGAAAGTCGAAGGTCATTTTTCAAGTTTTAAAAGGTTTTTACTGTATCACTGGCGAATTTTGACGGTACTTATGACAAAGGTCTGGAATTGTGTGGAAAATGAGGGAAATTCAGTTCAAAAGGTGGGACAAAGGGTTTTAAGCCGAGTTTTCTATTATTTTGAAGCTAAAAATCTGAAAATTCGCAATTTTAGCATTTGAAAATAGTTTTTTCTGAAATTTGGAAACAAAATAACTGAAAATTCGGAATTTCTGCTTAAAAATTTTATAAAAACAATTAAATTGATAAAATTTCATAAATTAGCGAATAAATAAATTTTTTTATTGATTTTTCAACAATTTCTCGATTAAAAACACCTTTTCAATAATAAATACCTCTGCAAACGGTTAAAAATCATTTTTGCCCCATTTTGAATTGAATTTTCCTTATTTTCCACACAATTCCAGGCCTTTGTCATCAGTAACGTCAAAATTTGCCAGTTATAGAGTAAAAACCTTTTAAAAATGTGAAAAATGACTCTCGGCTTTCAAAAACACATTTTCTGGCTTAAATTTGTAGTATTTAGCTTAAAATATCCTAAAACAACCTTTCTGGATATCTCGTTTTCGGAAAAATGTAATTAAAAATGAGAAATTTCAAAATTTTTCAAAAACTTGTAGTTTTTCTCAAAATTGAGTAATTTTAATGATTTTTCATCGTTTACAAGCTAATAACGACTGAAAATTCAGAATTTTAGCTTAAAAATTGTATTTTAGTTATAAATACACTTGAAACCAACGTAATGATGCAATTTGGACCAAAAATGAATGTTAAGTTTTTCAGAGATGGAAGGAAATGGAAAGAGAATTGACATCACAGAAAGATACGTTGCTTCAAGAGAATGTTAATGTAGGGATTGAACTCGCGAATTCGCATTCTGTTATTGCAACAATGAGTGGAGAAAATGAGCGGCTTAAAACTGGGAACGAAACGCTGAAAGATGAGATCGAATGGCATAATAGTAAGATATTTGGATTGACGGAAGAACGCCAGAAATTGCAAGAGAAGCACGATCAGGAGTTGAAAGTGGAGTTGAAGGAGAAGGAGAATGCGGTGGCGGCGGAAAGAATCAAGCAGAAGATGTTGGAGAACACGGTTGAACGATTGGAAGCGGAGTTGGCGAAGGAGAAGGGGGATAAGGATCGATTGAAGGGTCTTCTGGATTCGATAAATGATAAGATGTTGACGAACGAATATTCGGATAGTGAGCAGAAGGATGCGTTTTTGAAAGCGTCGACTTATCTGGTGGCGGCTAAAGGGAGGATCGAATTGCTGGAAACGGAGATCAAAGTGAAAGAGGATCATATCAGCAGCCTTCGTTCGCAATTGAGTCAGATTGCGTCGATTTTAGAGACGGAGCAGAATATTAGGAAAGATGCGCTCGAGCAGTTTATTGAGGAGAAACGGCAAATGGAAGCAAATGCGGTGAGTTGTGTTGTTTAAATACCCTAAAGTGAAAAATCGATAAACGTAGAAAGGTTGAATTTTTTCTAACAGATACTTCAAAAGCTCGTAGCTTTTTAAAAAATGATTGGATTTTTATAATTTTTGAAGCAAAATTTGAGCCAGAAATCATAAACATTCGGCAATTTTTAGAAAAGTTATGAATTTTTGAAAATTTGGGTTTAAAAAACTCGAAATTTTCAAAATTTTTTAACTTTTCTCAAAATTATCCAATTTTTGTGATTTTAGTACCAAAGACATGCAAATTTCTTCAATTTTCAGAAACTGGAAGAATTTTCAAAGAATTTGAGTCGAAAATCATAAAAATCCGGCAATTTTGAGGAGAGTTATGATTTTTTTGAAAATTTTGGTTTAAAAGTTCCAAATTTTCAAAAATTCACAACTTTTCTCAAAATTATTAGATTTTTGTGATTTTTGGCTCAAAATTCTCTAAAATTCTTCCAGTTTCTGAAAATTGATGAAATTTTCAGTTTTTTGGTGCTAAAATCATGAAAATCGGTTAATTTTGAGGAAAGTTGTGAATTTTTGAAAATTTCGAATTTTTTAAGACCAAATTTTTAAAAATTCATAACCATCCTCAAAAATGCCGGATTTTTATGTTTTTTGGCTCAAATTTTTTGAAAATTCTTCCAGATTCTGAAAATGGACGAAATTTACAGTTTATTGGTACTAAAATCACAAAAATCGGTTAATTTTTGAAATGTTCGATTTTTAAACCAAAATTTTCAAAAAATCATAACTCTCCTCAAAATTGCCGGTTTTTTATGAATTTAGTACCACAAAACTAAAAATTTAATCAATTTTCAGAAACTGGATAAATTTTCAAAAAATTTGCGTTAAAAATCATAAAAATCCGGCAATTTTGAGGAAAGTTATGAATTTTTGAAAATTTGGCCTTAAAAAATCGAAATTTTACTAAAATCATGAAAATGGGTTAATTTTGAGAAAAGTTGAATAAAGAAGACATTAATTTAGGAAAAAGCGCGTGCCAGTTTTGAGGCACAATTGGAAAAGAATGGCGAAGAGCTCAAAGAGCTACGATTCAGAAATGCGGAGTTGGAGGAGCAATTGAACACGGAGAAGACGGAATTGGAGGAGATTGTTAGAAATCAAGCAGCGAGTGTTGCGCGGCTCGAGCAAGATGTAATGGATCTTAGTAATGGATTGAAGAAGGAACAAGATGAGAATGTGTATTTGAACAAGAGATTGACGATGTTGGAGAAAGTGGAGTACAAAACAACGAGCTATGAAAGTTTGAATGATGAGCTTAGAAAGGCGACTGATGGTGAAGAGAAGGAGAATGAGGAAAAGATTGCCAACACGCCAAGACCATCGGTTGCTTTTTCGGTTGATTTTGAGACGGAGAATCGGAGCACAATGCCGCCGGGTTTTAAGCTCGAGGTTGGTTTTTAAAATATGGCTCGAAACTGTAAAGGAGGGCTCCGGAGAGCTCTAAGCTCTAAATGTTGAAAAAAATAACAAAAAAAAATTAAAGGAAGCTCAGAGCTTCATTTTTTTCTTTTATGGGGCTTTCAGGACACATGGTATTTTTTAAAAATTATCGAATAAAGCCAAATTTTTTTAAAAAAAATGGCTTTATTCGATCTTTTTTTCATATTTTATGAATTTAAAATCGTTTCCTGAATTTCTACTAGTTTTTCAAACATCGTAGGATTGTATTTTTTCATATTACATGAATTTTATAACATTTTGAAGCTGAAAAGCTTGAATTTTCAGATTTTACTGACTTTTAGGATCTTTTGAAATATAAATCGAAGAATTTTAAAACATTTTTTGAAACGGTAATTTTATTTTTAATTGCTTTTCTAATTTTCACACATTTTGAGCATTTTGAAGCTGAAATCTCAAAGTTTCAGACATTTTCAGGTTTTAAAAAATTCAAATAAGATGACGAAAAATCGATAAAATTCAAATTATTTGAAATTTGGTCTTCAAATTTAAAAAATGTCACAAAATCCCAATTTTCTATGATTTTTACAGAATTTTGAAGCTGGAAATCCTAAATTTTCAAATTTTTAGCTACAAAATGGTGTAAAAATTACATACAGTTCGAAAAAAATCAATAATGAACTTTTTTTGCTGAAAATCTGAAATTTTCAGCTCAAATGTTTGAAAAAATCGATATTTAAAGAAAATTACCGCTTCACCAGCATAACCAGCCTAATTCTCCCAATTTATCAATTATTACATGAATTACATCCAAAACCCTTTATTTTCCACAAAAAAATGTGGAATTTGTTCTGAAAAAATTAATTTTCTATTTTCCATGTGTTAAAAGTTAAAATAATTTGAATTTTATCGATTTTTTGCACATTTCATGGATTTTAAAGCATTTTGAAGCTAATGAGATGAAAATTTAGGATTTCAGCGTCAAAATTATATAAAATTCAAGTAAGTTGAAGAAAAATGGATAAAATTCAAATTATTTAAAATTTGGCCTACGAATTTGAATATTTTCACAAAATTTCGATTTTCTATGATTTTTACAGCATTTTGAGGCTGAAAATCTTAAAATTTCAGCCTTATAACTTTAAAATGGTGAAAATATCATAAAAATTAGTTATAAATACACTTGAAACCAACGTAATGATGCAATTTGGACCAAAAATGAATGTTACAGGCATTTTCAATATGAACATCTTAAAATTTCAGCTTTTTAGCTTTAAAATGGTGAAAATACCATAAAAAGCGATAATTCGATTTTTCTATAATGAATTTATGCAGAAAATTCAAAAAAAATGCCTAAAAGGGAGTTTTTACCATATTTTTTTGTATTTTTTAAAATAAATTGAGTTTTCTTTAGAAGATCTCGATTTTTATGTTTTTTAAATGTTATCGGTATCATTTTGATCCACAAATTCAGAAAATTTCAATTTTTCTCATCACAATAAGCTAAAAATGACAAAAATCCGAAATTTTTCCAAAAAGTTATGAAAATTCGGAATTCGAAATTCAAAAAACTTTTCAAAAACATTTTTTGAAACGGTAATTTTATTTTTAATTAATTTTCTACTTTTCAGACATTTTCAGGTTTTATAAAATTCAAATAACATGACGAATAATCGATAAAATTCAAATTATTTGAAATGTGGTCTTCAAATTTAAAAATTTTACAAAATCCCAATTTTCTATGATTTTTACAGAATTTTGAAGCTTAAAATATCTAAATTTCAGATTTTCAGCTACAAAATGATGGAAAACTATAGAAAAATGTGGAATTTGTTCTGAAAGAATTAATTTTCCATTTTCCATGTGTTTAAAGTTAAAATACTTTGGGTTTTATCGATTTTTTGCACATATCGTGGATTTTTTAGCATTTTGAAACTGATCTCCTAAATTTTCAGATTTTTTGCTTCAAAATGCGTAAATAATTATAGAAAATATGGAATTTGTAGAAAAAATTGAATTTTCCATTTTTCATGTGTCGAAATTTCGAATAATTTGAATTTTATCGATTTTTGCACATTTCGAGAACTGAAAATCTTAAATTTTCAGCTTTTTAGCTTTAAAATGCAGAAAAATTCGATAATTCAAAAATAAGTTGTGTTTTCTTCAGAAAATCTCGATTTTTATGTTTTTTTAATGTTATCGGTATCATTTTAATCCACAAATTATGAAAATTTGGAATTTTCTCATCAAAATGAGCAAAAATCCTTCGATTTTCGAAAAAGTTGTAGAAATTCCGAATTTTTTCAAAAAACTAAAAAATTTGGTACTTTTTTTCGATTAACCTGAATTGTGTACTTTTTTTCAGAGTGCCCAGAAAGAGACGTCGAGTCGACTATCGATTGCTGCTGAGGAATCATTTGACAGGAGCTCAATCGCAAGATCATCAGTTAGATCGGAAAGCTCATCGATTTTGAAGCAAATCAACTTCAAGGAACCGTTCACCCCTTCTGATCCGGATTCGGCAAGGATCCAGGAATTGAAGAAGAGAAATAGGTATTTAAGAATTTAGAAGCTCTTAAAATTAAAAAAAAATGTTGAAATTTAGAATGGTTGGAGCTGCTCACAGATGCTCATATGCTCTAGAGTTGGGAGGTGTTGAATCACCATCAGGAAATGAGGAAAATGTGAAGCAGGCGACTTTGAAGGTATTTTAATTGGAGTTTTAGGGAAATATGCATTTAGTGGAAAGCTTTCAGAGTACTGCGAAGAAGAGACGGCCATCAATCGGGAATTTCTTTTCGAAAAAATGAATGAGGGAGAAAAAGTGGTGATTTGTATAATAGATAATTTGATTTTTTCGATTTTATTGGTTTTTTGTATTATGAAAGTGTTCGTCGCACGAATTTTGGTTAGTTTTTCTTAAAAAGTGCCCCACACCAACGAATGAACCGATTTTTATTGTATGATTTTTGGTTTTCAATTAAAATTTTATGAATTTTAAAATTCTGAAAATGGATTTTAAAAATTCAAGTCTTTAAATTAACATTATTCTTAAATAACCTGATGAATTTATTTTTTCGATATTTTTTGTGTTGTTACATTGGAAACGTGGATTTCCGAGGTTTTTTTGTATTTTATAGGGATATTAAACAAGGTGCAATGCATTTTGTTCAGTTTTGGAAAGTTATTGTCAACTCAATTATTCTTGATCATTGCGTTTGGAAGGCTGTTCAACCTCACAGCCGCTCCGCACGTACGCGACGCGGCTGCCGACACTCAACACACTGGAGAATTGGAAAAATTCATTTTCCCGCCAATATTTCAGTGTGTTGTGTGGGAGGTTACCGCGTCGCGTGCGTGCGGAGCGGCTGTGAGGTTGAGCAGCCTTCCGAACGCAATGATCAAGAATAATTGATTTGACAATATCGATCGGAAATTTAATTCAAAATACCGAAAAATTGTTGAAAATTGAATAGAAATCGTAGAAAAACGTTTTTTTTTTAATTTTTGAGTCGATAAAAGACGAAAATTTGCTAAAAAATGAGGAAAAACGTTTTCAAAACCATTTTTCTCATGTTTTTTTGAAAAAAAGTTGGTTTAGTGGCAGAGTTTGGATTTCTAGGCCGTGTGAGTTAAAAAGTGGATTAATTTTTGGGACTTTGTGCGAAAATAAGAGAAATAAAAATAAAAAAAAGAATTTTTTTTGAAAAAAAGCGTTCCATGTGAATTTTCCTCGATATTTTTTAAAATAAATTGGAAAATTGTTGAAAATAATTATCTTTTTATTTCCCATTCCTTTTATTTTTGAAAAATGTATTTAAAAACTGAAAAAATAATTAATCTCGCAATTTTTTGAGTTAAATGGCCTAGAAAAACATATGGGGACTAGAAATACAAGTTTGGCCATTAAAGAAGGCATGAGGGGATGAAATTAATGGTTTTTAATTGATAAAAGTGTGATTTTTTATCAGTACATGAAAAAATCAACGAAAATGGCGAAAACAAATTCAAAAAGAACGAAAAAACGATAAAATCTTAGATGTCCTCTAATGGCCGAAGAACCGCATTTGGTTTTCTAGGTCATTTGTTTTTATTTTTGAAAATGACCTTTTTTTGCAATTTTTTTTCACTTTTTCAAATATTTTTTGAAAAAAATAGTTCCACAAAGATGTTAAAATAAAGGACATATTTGTTAAACCCAAAAGTTTCGAGCTTCTTTGGATTTTTGGAACTTTTCGTATTTTTTCACAATTTTTGATTGCGAACGGATTCAAAGGACTCCCGAAAAATTGAAAAATAAATAAAATCACAGAAAAACATGAACAATTATTGAAAAAGAGGTAAAAAGGCAAAAAAGTTGTTTAAAAGAAAAAAAACAACAAATGGCCTAGAAAATCAAGCGCGGGGGTTATCTTTATCTTTATCTTTATTCATGACACAAATTGAAATATACAGAAAAGAAGCAAAAAAAAAATGATGAATAAGATTGATGAAGTTACCCGCAAGAGTAACAGGGACTAATAGTTATAAAGTTATACAGCATGACGGTTAATCTTAGAAATGACTAATAGGTGGACAAAATCTTGATATGATAAAAATGAATTGATATTGTTAGTAAGTGAGTTCCACAGTGGAACATAGCAATCAAAAAATGTATTGCAGTGAGTGCCAATAAGCTTTAACATCATTGGTTTACGCTTGTTAGTGGAAAAAACGACAAATTTATTAAGATCCGGAAATGAAACCATTCCGGTAAGACATTGGTATAGAAATTTTAAACCCGTACGGGATCTTCGAAGTAAGAGAGAGTTTAGTGATAAAGTACAAAGTCTATCGGCATAAGATGAATATGAGATGTTACAACGTTGACAAATTTTCCTTGAAAAATGCCTGAGCGGGGTTTCAAGAGCTGTTGAGAGGGAAGAACTAAGGAAAGGGTCAAAAATTTCAGAGCAATATTCTAGTAAAGGCAATACGTATGATTTGAAAAGAAATACATAAAAACTGAAGTTAGTTGATTTGAAACAAAAAAGCAATTGTTTAGTTTTTAATGCAGCTAGAGAAGATATTTTACGGATATGTGGATCAAATGAGAGATTAGAGTCAACTAAAACTCCAAGGTCTCGTACAACAAAGGATTGAGTAATAGGAACATTGTTGATAACATAAGTAAAAATATTGGAAGAAGATTTTCCTATTCGGATAAAGTTCGTTTTAAGTGGGGCAATAGGAAGACGATTGGCAACGGACCATAAATACAATAAATTTAGAGAAGTTTGTAGAGCTTCACAATCCGAGCTGAAAACTTTAATGTCGTCAGCAAAGCCTGAGATACCGACTTTGCCATTAATACAATCAAATAGGTCATTAATATAAATAAGAAAAAGTAGTGGACCACTGACAGTACCTTGAGGCACTCCAGAAAGGATTGGGAAAGATGTATTGGATACAAAGTCATTGATTTTGATAGAAAATGAACGGTTACTGAGAAAGTCGGTGTACCAGCGCACAAGTTTATAATCGAGACGTTTATAATTAAGGAGTTTGGATACAAGTAAATCATGGGGTACTGAGTCAAAAGCTTTAGAAAAATCAATATAAATAACATCAACAAATGAATCGGTTTTAATAATACGTTTCCAGGTAGATAGAGAGGATAGCAATGCAGTTTTGCAGCTTCTCCTATTGAGAAAACCATGTTGGTTGACATTGAATTTATGAGAAAAGCGAAAACGAACAGAGTGAGCAAGTATTCTCTCCATAACTCTACAAATAGGATCAGTAAGAGAGATTGGGCGGTAGTTTTGGGGACAGGATTTTGGTCCTTTTTTATGGAGTGGTATTATAATTGAATGTTTCCAGGCTTTTGGGACAGTGCCAGATTGAAGAGATTCGTTAAATATAATTGAAAGGGGAAGGGCTATTGATACATAACATTTTCTGAGAACAAAGTAGTTTATGTGATTAGTTGAAAACCCACATTTAAGAGGAAGTTTGGAAAGATATTTAGAGATAATGTCTGGATAAAAATGAAATAAACTTTCAGATGAATCATCACTTGATAAAGAAGGTAAGTTATGTGAAGCGCTAGAAAAATTCGAGGCGAATGTAGTACCGAAAACATGAGCTTTTTCTTCTTCAGAGACATAAGAATTATTCGCAACAGTAAGCGCTGGAATTTCAGAGGGGGGTTTGGTTTTGGAGTTAATGTATCGAAAAATTTTACGAGAGTTTTTACATTTGAAGAAGGAGTTTTCAAACTTCTGAATACAATTGAGGTAATTAAGTTTGGTTCTGGTATACAATTTAGAGAGTTTTTTGGAATTAGAGCCCGTTTTACAACGAATTTTAGAAAGTTTTCTTCTGATACAATCAAGTTTTTTGGAATTCAATGGGTGATATGGTTTAGGCTGTGGAACAAATGAGGGACAAAATTCAACAATTAATTCGGATAGAATGCGAGCAAAATGATCATACTTACTATTTACATTCGAAAAAAAAGAGAGTTGTTTATCCCAGTTATAAGACGCTATGGCACAATTTATTTTGCCATAGTCGCCGTGTTTATAATCAATAACACGTTTTGAAGGAATAGTATTGGAAGTATTATAAATAGGAACAGAGAATGAAAGAGCTAGATGATCAGAACCTAACAATGGAGGTATAGCTTTAAGAGAAGATAAGATTACATTATATGAAAGGACTAAGTCCAAAATGGAGCTGCTGATATTGGTAATGCGAGTAGGAAAATTGACATTTTGTTTGAGATTGTTACATCTCATGAAAGAAATGAGTGGGTGCGAACTTTGAGAGGGTTCGGCCGTCATTAGCGACATCTAAGATTTCATCGTTTTATTCTTTTTAAATTTTTTTTCGCAGTTTTCGAGTTATTTTTGGATTTTTTTTTTCATTTATTGATAAACAATCATACCTTAATCATTTTAAGCCATTTATTTCGTCCGCTCAACCAATATTTTAAGAAAAATTTGGAAAAAAATATTTTTTTCTTAATTTTAAACATTATCCAGATTTTCTTGATTCACAGTTTGCTGCTTGTATCACATTTATCTATTACTTATAACTTTTTTTGAAAAATATTAGAAAAACCGAAAAATTAGTCCAAAAATTAATAATTTTCGAAAAATATTATAATTTTATATCCTATTTCTTTTATTTTCCAAAATAAATAAATTTTCGAAAGAATTTGAAATTGTTGACTTTTATTGATTTTTGAAAGAAGTGCCCTGTTCGAAAGAATTTGTTGTTTTTGACACCAATCTTTTATTTTCTGAATAGAAAATTTAGATTTCAACGAAAATCGCATCCTTTCATGGAAAAAATGAGAAAGATTAACGAAAACGAGACAATTTTCAATACTTCGAATCCAATAGATTTTTTTGTGTGTAAACACCACGTCGCAACACGACACAATTTCGTCATCGTTTCTTTTTCTTCGGTTTTTTTTGAGAGAGAGAGAAATTTCATCAATTTATTCTCACCATTTTTGTGTCTCATGTTCCTTTTGTAGGCATTATTCTTCGTTCAAAAACGAAGAATGAAGATCCATCCTCGAGGAGGAGGATGATGATATAATATCACGTGGTTTTCGATATTGATAGGATCATATGGGGGTTTTAGGAAATGATGTACTTTTGTATAAGTCATGTACGTATGTAGCCATTTTTGGTTTGGCTGGGGGTTTTTTCAATTTTTATAAGAAATTGTGTTTTTGCATTTTTTGTACAAGAAATTGCGCTCTATTGGGGGTTTTTCCGAAGTGTTTTTAAAGGGAGGAGGCATCCGGAAGATTTAAATATGAATAAAATTCTGAAAATCCAATTTTTTAAAATAGTTCCTTGACTTAATGGCCGAACTTGGATTTCTAGTCCCCGTGTGTGATTTTCTAGGCCATGTAGCTCAAAAATTGCGAGATTTATTCTTCGGAAAGGAATAAAAAATGAAATGATGATATTTTTCAATAATTTTCTACATTATTTATTTTTTAAATCAATTAAAAAGCAAAAAAAAAAGAAGAGTGAATGGGAATTTTTGTTCAGAAAAATTATTATTTCATTTTAAACATTTTTTTGTCGGTTTTAAATAATTTTTCGAATAAATTAGACATAAGAGAGAGTGCTGTTATCGATTTAAATTTAAATTTAAATTCAAAAAATCTAGAAAACCAAAAAATTACTAATTTTGGCGTCAATTTTTCGTTTTTCAGACAAAAAAGGAATAGGTCAACATTTTTTCTTTAAAATAAATTTCTAGGTATTTATGATTTTGGATTTTTTTCAATTTTTAAGAGATTAACAGTAAAAGGTTTGAAAAATATTTGGAAATATTCCGAAAACCCTGAAATAATGGCCAAAAATAAAGAGTTTTCAATTTTTTCAGTTAGAAGGTCTAGAAAAACAAACGGAGACTAGAAATCCAAGTTCGGCCATGTACCCACTGTTTTCAAGCTATATCTTGAAAAAATTAGTTTTTGAAAAAGGGGTTTCCATTAAAAATTATGTTTTATTGATTTTTTGAAAAGAACGCTCCTTTAAAAAATTCCCCCAAAAATGTATTTTAAAAATTTCTTTGTTTTTCACATTAATTTCACGCTTTTATTTAAAAATCCATTGGAAATAATATTTTTATATCATTTTCGATTTCCAGAAACTCAAAATGCTCTACAAATTAAAATGCCCGGTGAACAATTATGCATGGGGTGCTTTAGGGGATTCTAGCATGGCTGGAAATCTGGGATCAGCTGGGAAACATATTGAGAAGCTGGAAAAGGAGAAGCCGTATGCGGAGGTGATTGTTTTTTGTTGAAAAAGCAATTTTTATTGGTTTTAACATTATTTTCCCGCTAAATTATGCATTTTTATTAATGGACATGATTTTTATACAATTTTTATGATGAAATTCTGAATTTTCAAATTTTTCTCATCAAAATGTTATGAAAATGATCAAATTTGATCAAAACTTCGTATTTTGGTTAATTTTTTTTAGAAATTTTGATTTTTAAAAAATTGTTCTTCATTTTTATAAACTTCATATCAAATTGAAGCTGTATTTATGCATTTTTAGATTATTTGCATCAAAATCTTATGAAAATCAATAAAATTAGGACAAATTTTTGAATTTCAATTTTTTTTCAAAAAAATTCAAAAAATTTTTGGAGTTTTAAAATTTTATGTGAAAAATCAATTTTCAGTGATTTTAGCATTATTTTATACACTTTTTATGCTGAAATTCTGAAATTTCAGATTTTTATCTTCAAAATAAGACAAAATGCGTCGAAATCGAGCATTTTCTGAATTTTTTTGAAAATTTTCAGAATTTCTGAAATTTTAAAACTAGAAAATCACATTTTTAGTTTTAAAATTTCCGAAATTCTGCAGATTTTTAAAAAATTTAGATAATGCTCGATTTCGACGCCTCTTTGAATATTTTGAAGCTAAAATCTGAAAATTCAGAATATCTGCATAAAAATTGTATAAAGTAAGCTAAAATCACTAAAAATCTGATTTTCAACAGTTTCTGAAAAGATTTCTTTAATTTAAAAAATCTACTTTTCGAATTTTAGCTTTTGGAAGGTATCGTGAATTTTGAAAAATGGGAAAATTCCAAAAAATATCGATTTTTTTCGAATTATCGATTTTTTCGAATTTTTTGATATTTTGAATTTTTCCCAACATTTTGAGGTATTTTAGTAGAGTTAGGATTCATTTTAGATTTAATTAAATGTTGGAAAAATGCCAAAATTCGATTTATTTCCAGTTCTGGGTTGGAACACATCCGAACGGCCCGTCACACGTGATTAATCTTCAAAAATCACTCGAGGACGTTATCTCCGAAAATCGCAATCTTGTTGGAGGCCACGAATCAAGTAATATACTAATCAGAAATCAGAAAAAACAATGTTTCTCATCTTTTTCTATTTTTAGACCAATTGGCGTATCTTTTCAAAGTTTTGTCAGTTGCTGGACCATTATCGATTCAGATTCATCCGACGAAGGCGCAAGGGAAGATTCTTCATGCGAAGGATCCGAAAAATTATCCGGATGATAATCATAAGCCAGAGATTGCGATTGCATTGTCGGAATTTGAACTTCTCTCGGGGTTTAGACAGCACTCGCAGATTTGTGAAAATTTGAAATGTGGGGAAATATTTGGGAACTTTAAAAAAAGTAATTGAATTTCAGTATACTCTGAAATTCAAGAACTGTTGAGTGATGCGGAAAAAGCGGAGATTATTAATTTGGGATCGATTGGAGCGAATTCTGGAGAGTCGCTGAAGAAGATTTTTGCGAAGATTTGGAGAGCTGGGAAAGAGCAGCTTCGGACGGTTGTTGAGAAGTTGGCACATCGGTTGCAGGGGCAAGGTAAATTGGATTTAAAGTTGTTTTTTTTCGAAAAAAATTGGGATTTCTAACGTTTTTTTGAAAAAAGTTGGATTTTTGTCATTTTTGGCTCATTTTGAAGAGAAAAATTGGAATTTTAAGGATTTGTGGATCAAAATGATAGCGAAAACATTTTAAAAAAACATGAAAATCGAGATTTTCTGAAGAAAATATAATTTATTTTTGAAAAATACAAAAAAATACGGTGAAAACTACTTTTTCGACATTTTTTTTTGAATTTTCTTAAAGAAAAATCAAATTATCGATTTTTCTCTAAATTTTATGTTATTTTCACCATTTTAAAACTAAAAAGCTGAAGTTTTTCGATTTTCAGCTTCAAAATTCTGTAAAAATCATAGAAAACAGGAATTTTTGTGAAATTATTCAAATTCGTAGGCCAAATTTTAAGTAATTAAAATTTGATCCATTTTTTCTTCGTCTTACTTGAATTTTATATAATTTCGAACCTGAGATCTTAAATTATTAGCTCATTGGCTTCAAAATGCTATAAAATGAAGGAAATGTGCAAAAAATTGATTAAAAGCAAGCTGTTTTAAATTTGGACACATTGAAAATAATTTTAAAATTTTAAAAAATCTAGAAAACCTTAATTTGTTCGAAAAAATTTGGATTTTTGTCCTTTTTAGCTTATTTTGATGAGAAAAATCGAAATTTTCAGAATTGCGGAGGCGAAATGATACCATAAGTAAGAAAAATAGTTTTTATACAAAAAATCAATAAAACTGAATGCAGAAATTGGTAAAACCTGAATCGATTCCTAAAAAATCGAAAAAAGTGTATTTCTTAGCAATTTCTGCATTCAGTTTTATTTATTTTTTGTATAAAAAGTATTTTTCTTACATATGGTATCATTTCGCCTCCGAAAGTCTGAAAATTTCAATTTTTCTCATCAAAATAAGCTAAAAATGTCAAAAATCAAAAATTTTCAAAAAAGTTATGAAAATTCGGAATTTTTTCGAAGAAATTAAGGTTTTTTAGATTTTTAAAAATTTTCTATGTGTCCAAATTTAAAATAATTTGTTTTTAATCAATGTTTTGCACATTTCGTGAATTTTATAGCATTTTGAAGCTAATGAGCTGAAAATTTAAGATTTCAGTGTCAAAATTAGATAAAATTCGAGTGAGATGAAGAAAAAATGGATAAAATTTGAATTATTTAAAATTTGGCCTACGAATTTGAATAATATCATAAAATTCCTGTTTTTTATGATTTGTGCAGCATTTTGTAGCGGAAAATTTAAAAATTCCAGCTTTTTAGCTTTAAAATGGTGAAAATATCATAAAATTTGAAAAAAATCGATAATTTGATTTTTATATATTGATTTTTATATAATAATGAATTTAGGCAGAAAATTTTTAAAAAATGCCTAAAAGGGAGTTTTTACCGTATTTTTTGAATTTTTCAAAAAATAAATTGAGTTTTCTTTAGAAAATCTTGATTTTTATGTTTTTTATGTTTTCGGTGTTATTTTGATCCACAAATTCTGAAAATTTCAATTTTTCTCATCAAAATAAGCTAAAGATGACAAATATCCGAAGTTTTTCAAAAAAAGTTAGAAATTCCGAATTTTTTCAGGAAATTAAGCTTTTTTGGATTTTTTAAAGGAATTTTTCGAGGAATTGGTCAAAATTCAAGTTTTTTGTTTTCAGAAAACAAATCGGCACTTGATGAAATCATTGTATACCTATTTTCTCTTTATCCTGGGGATGTTGGAGTTTTTGCGCCGATTTTTTTGAATTATTTCAAATTACAACCAGGAGAGGCGACGTTTTTGGAGCCGAATATGCCGCACGCTTATTTGAGAGGAGGTATGTTTGAGAAAATGTTGGGAATACTAAGAATACTGTTTTTCATGTCAGATTGTGTTGAATGCATGGCATGTAGTGATAATACGATCCGAGCGGGTCTTACGCCGAAATATATTGATGTTGAGTCACTGGTGGAGATGTTGAATTATAATGAGACACTTTTGCCGAAATATATTCCGAATGAGCTGTCGGATGGCACGAAATTGTTCACGCCGAAAGGGATTGAGGAGTTTTGGGTGCAGGAGTTGAAGGTGAGCATGTTTTAAATTAATTTAAATTTTAAAAACCACTAAAATTGGATTTTATTCAAAATTTCTTAAATTTTCATAAAAATTCCAGAAAAATGGGAAATTTTTAGAAAAAACAAACAAAATCCGAAATTCTGTAAAAAATAAACAATTTTTTGAAATTTTAATTTGAAAAATATGAAATAAAGCGATTTTTGAACAATTTTGAAGCGAAAAACTTGGTTTTTCAAATGTTGACGATTTTGTTTCGTTGAGAATTTATTTGAAAATGAAAAATTTCACATAAAACCTATTTTTTTTCATGAAACCATAGAAATTTCTCTGAAAATTGCACTTTTACAGCATTTTAAGCCAAAAATCGGACAGGTTGAAGTGAAATTTTAAAATTTTGAAACAGTTTAAGAATTTTTTTCTGAAATTGTGTACTTTTGGCTTTTTGGCTGAAATTTAACATATTTCCAGCATTTTAAGCCAGAAATCCTAAAAATCGAACAAGTTTGAGCGAAATTGTGAAGTTCTTAAAAGTCGACCTGAAATTTCGAATTTTTTAAAAGAAATCGGTTTTGACCGAAATTTTTCTGAGAAGAGGGTAGTTGGGAGAGATTTTACTGTTTTGCTGAAAATTTAGAGAATTGAGAGTATTTTAAGCTAAAAATCATGGAAATCGGCGAAGTTGGCGTGAAATAATGGAGTTTTTGAATTTTATTTCATTTTTTCTGGAAGAAAATGGATATTGACCCATTTTTCTCGGGATAAGAAGTGATTTTAAAGGGGTTTATAATATTTCGCAGAAAATAGAGGAAATTTCCAAGATTTTAAGCTAAAAATCCTAAAAATCGGACGAGTTTGAGCGAAATTATGAAGTTTTGAAAATTTTTTAGAAATTTTCGAATTTTTCAAAAAAGTAATGACATTTTTCTTCAAACTACTCAAAATCCTCTTTTCCAGGGTGCCGCCGGCACAAAATTCCAACTTCCATACGCCGAGTCGTCATCGATCATCACAGTACTTAAAGGCACAGCGACCATAAAAGCACAAGATCGTTGTGAGACCATTTCGCAGGGTGAAGTGTTATTCATCTCAAGTTCTGCCGATCTCCTCCAAGTGCCGAAAGTTGTGGTCATCGGTGATGAAGAGTTTCTAGGATTCCGCGCGTTTACTCCATCGACGAGAGCTCTGCAGGACTTGCAGGATAATAATTTGAGAATTGCTTAAAGACAGGGTGTCAGTTATTTTAACCCCATATGCATTTTATTGTAAAAATTCCTTCTTATTGGATAGAATACAATGCATACCATAAAAAATCCCGACGTCAAACGTTAAATTTAAGGCAGCCGACCAAAGTCGAAAAATTAAAAATTTGAACCCCCGCGCGTTCTGGAGCGTTCTCGCTCTACCGAAACAGCGCGAAGCAGAAATATTCAAATTTTCGTTTAATTTAATTTTTAATTTTTTTTAAACGATTTTTTTCAATTTTGAATGTTTTTCGACGTTTTTTTTATAAAAAAATGAAAAAAGAGTGATTCAGAGATAATGTTGGAAATCGAGCTTACGAAATGAAATCTCGTTTTTCAGGGTGAAACCATGAAAACCTGTCAGATTTGTTGTCTGAAAAAGGACGAATCTTCTATACGTTATTACACTAATTCGCCAACTCTACGTGTAGTTCTCTCTGGATTGATTATTGGAGAACAAATATCACAAGAGAAAGCAGAGTTGTTGAGAAATTCTGTTCGAGTATATTGTTGCGATGATCACACAATGACATCGGTATCGAGTGGGTGAACAGTTACAATTTCACGTTTTTTTTCCAGTTGGCGCATATTGCACATTTTCTTGATCTTTCTGAACAAGAGCACTGGAAACTTGACAGAGTTGACCAAGAAAAATGGCAAAAATTAGAGACCGTTTTGAAGTTACTCGAAGCAAGTGCGCCATCATCTTCTCAGTTGAATGAGAATCAGCAAAGTACTGAACATTATCGAAAAATAGTGAGAAGCGTTATATTGAAAGAAATACCGGTACCTGGAAAAAATATATTCGACTATTAAAGCGTATTTTACAGCCAAGTTCTCTTCTTTCCACGAACTGTTCAAAATTCAATTCAAAATTTGCGATTTCCAATGATCACACTTCTACAATCCCAAACAAGTCTGAACAAATTTTAATTCGTCGCCCCCGGAAAGAAAAACCGATTTCTGACGATTTACATCAACCATTGTCACCAAATGAGATTGAAAAACTTGAAAAAATGAAACAAAAGTTTTTTCCGCTCGATGCTAATGATCGTAAGAGAAAACAAGAAACGTGGAAAATAGTTGGGGTATATTAAACTTTATTATTCAACAAAAAATGAAACAAAATTAAGAAATTTGGTGAAATCGTTTCCAATTTCACTCCGTCAGTACCTGAAAATAAAACAACGGACCTACCTAAGAAAATGAGATCCTCGACTGATGAAAACTTCTCTCCGGATTCTTCTTCTTCTGATGATGACGAT
The DNA here is from genome assembly GCA_964036255.1 of Caenorhabditis virilis. Lineage (NCBI taxonomy): Eukaryota > Metazoa > Nematoda > Chromadorea > Rhabditida > Rhabditidae > Caenorhabditis > Caenorhabditis virilis. The sequence goes on along the minus strand of OZ038417.1, from coordinate 3,692,213 downwards.
GTTGGGCTACAGTCAACGGAAGTTGATTTGTTGAATAAATATTTTTTGGTGAGCGGGCAGAAGTTGCTGGAATTATGTAAATATTGTCCGAATTGTGGTACAAAAATACCTTCTACAAAGTGCCGTCTTGAACAAATTGGCACTGCTCCGGTGATTAAATTCTCCTGTAGCTCTTGCTACAAAATTTCATCGCCATGTGTGAAATGGTGTGGACAACGGAGGTTTTATCCAGGAGGTCGATCTTTTGATGGAAATGCTTCTCTGGCCGCGAGCGCTTTCGTGACTGGTTTACACTTTCCTGTAATTATATAATGTACAATGAGAAAATTCAGTTAATTTTACAGTTACTAGAGCGTTTTGCAACACATAGCAATTTGGCAATCTTTTCAAGACCTACATTCAGAAGATTTGCACGCCTAGCGGCTGATTGTGTTCTTGAGGTGTACTTGAAATGTCAGAAAAAGTGGATTGAACGGATAAGGCAACTTTATGAGGTTTTAAAAAAAAAATTTCGTTTCCAAGTGATAATTTCAGACATTGGGCTTGAAAAAATGGAGCATCGCTTCTGATGCCGCATTTGATTCCAGAGGGTTTTTCGCACTTATAGGGAAAACGGTGGTTTGTGAACAGAGAACCGGAATCGTCGTTCATACCTATACAATGCATCGAACCGAAACTAGTAAATTAAATCAGAATAAAAATTGATTTTTAAAAAATTTAGATAATAATTCGGGAAAAATGGAAACTGAGGGCTTGAAAAAAATGCTTGAATGGCTCGACCAGAAGGGTATCGAAATTCAGTCAATTTGTACAGACAGATCGGCCCCAGTAACGAAACTTTTGGAAGAAAGAAAGATTGAACATCATTATGATGCTTGGCATCTGGCCAAATCCGTTGGTAACAAAATTCGAGCGGTTGGTTTTGAAATTTTCAAAAAAATTTACAAAACTTCAGTCTTTCAAGTTTAGACACTTTACTGTTTCTTCTTTCACTATTTTTAATAAAACAATTTTAGGCTTCTCGACTAAGTGCAAATAAAGATTTGAAAGATTACATGAAAAGCGTAAAGGGCCATCTTTGGCGATCTATTGAATATGGAAACGAGAACGACTCACCTGACGACATTCCACAGTTGTTCAACACAATTCTTCATCATGTTGTTGGAGAGCACAATTGGGCCGCTGAGGTTTTAGCACGGGTTTTTCATATCTAAAAAAAAATTCAGCCTGACACTGGAAAGTTTGATCATTGTCATCACTCACCAATCGCAGATCCGAGAACATTTCTGACCAAAGGCAGTCCGCCTCATATCGCCCTTACAGATATTGTGAAGGACAAGAAGCTTCAAGATGCATTGAAGAAAGGAGATGTTCGAGGCACGTCTAAATGCGAAACGAAAAACGCGCTCGATCGTCTATATTGCCCGAAGGATGTCTATTAGTGAGTCCTGAAAAAAAAATTTTCATGCTTGTTTTCAGTCCTCGTAAATGGCATCACACCCGTTCTATGATGTCCACCATGCACTTGAACGAGTTGACTATTGCTGAGATGGATGGTCGACGACGTGTCGAAAAGGTGGAAAAGGTTCAAAAAAAGTATCAGAACTGGAAAACAAACCTCAAAACAAAAACTCCCATTCGTATGTCATGGAGAGATGACGTAATCGAGGCGATGAGAAAGAAGCTTGCGGAAGGGTTTTCAATGGATACGGAGCCAGAAGACGAGCGAGAGGCAGACCTTGTTGTTGACATCGAACGAATTGGTTTGTCTCTAAACACACAAATAAACAAAAACAATGAAGAGAAAATGTTTACCTCATCAAATGAAGTTACAACTTTTTCGTTACAGATTTTTCAAACATTCGAGACTGCGCAGAATTTTTTCCAGTTTCGAGCATGAAGAATTGCGAGCGAATGGGTCTTGATTTCGAATACGACGACGAAGATCCTATCCATATTTTTGCTTCGGACATTGTCAACGGCGATTGGGATTCCGGCTACGACTACAAAGAAGCTTTCGAAGAAGCGCTTTCAGAAGATTGATTTTCAAGAAATCTTCTCTCCATTCTACGCCTTGAACTCCACTTTCATTGTATCCTCATCTATCTTTTCAATATTTATACTGAAAATATTTGTTTTTATTCAAGGTTATATCTTCTAGAAAATAATACCAGTTTTCACACGGCTTTAAAAGCAACCTAATCATTTTGCATTCAATTGTATGCATGTTGATGAAAGTGAAGTTGATTTTGTGATCCAGTTTATCCTTAAATTAAGAAATGTAAAAATTAGAAATGATAAATGTTTCTTTCGACCTACTTTTTCGAATAATGTTTGATTCGAACCAGCCATCACTTCCCGTTCCCCATTTTTCGTCATTTTCCGTGTTCTGAAAAGAAAATGTTTATTTATGGCATCCATAATTCAAAAAAAACCTTTTGATTATATCTTCATATCTTCTATGACGTCCATTGTTTGTAGAATTTTTTTGTTTTATTAATTTTAAGTCATTTTTTGATCAAAAGTAATTTATTTTTCAATTTTTCCTTCAAATGTCACGTTTTTAAAAAAAAATTAGATTTTTCCTTTCGGATAAAGCTTTTCAAACTTACTTTTATTTTATTACACAACTGGGATACCGTGAAATATGAAAAAAAGCGCAAAAACATAAAAAAATTGAAATAAAAACAACTAAATTAATTAAAAAGGCCTTGAAAAGGCCCTGTGTTCGGTGGAGCGCACATGCACACTCAGCAATGCGGAAAACGCGGGAGTTCAAAATTTTAACCCTAAAATTGGAAAATTGTTAACTGACACACTATCTTTAAGATTTGGGGGAGAAATATTTAATTTTTGGGATGAATTTGTATTTTTTAGATCGTATTATATAACTTGCCATTTTTTAAATTTTATTTAAAAAGAAAAAGGTCACACACTACATATATTAAACAAATACTAGTCGCATAAATATTATATGGAAGAGGAATATTTAGGGAAAAACTAGTCCCCCGGCAGATTTTGGAGAATTTTGCTTTTTTAAAGTAAAAAAGGATGTATTTATAAATTTTTATGGATTGTATATTACATTTATAGAATAAATTCTTGAATTTAACTGGAAAGTTAAGTATTTTGATGTTGAAGATTTTCATTTATCGATTTGAAGTTTATCTTATGCGAAGGATTGCGAAATGTTACGCATTTTATTGAAATTTGAGATGTTTTATATATTTTTTTAAAGGGTTTGCCACTAGGGCCGCGCAATGGACCAATGTGATCAGAATCCGTGGAAGAAGAATGCTTGGGGAAGGAAGGAGGTGAGTTTTTTGTTGGAAAAAGCTGAAATTTTGAGTTTTTGAGCGAAAAAACGCATTTTTAGGCTTTTTTGTTGTTTTTTTCTGAAAATTATAGAAATTGGAATTCGTGATTTTAAAAATAAGTTTCTTAAGAATAATTATTGATTTTTATTTTTGAAAATTGAAATTTTTGTTTTTTTTTCAAAATTCTGGAATTTTTTAAAAACTCGAGCAGATAATTCAAAAATTGGAAGGTTTTTTAATTATTTGCTGGAAAATTGTTATAATTTACACTTTTTAAACATTTTTCTAGAAATTTAAGCAAAAATCATTTTAAAATAGCAATTTGCAGTGTGTTGAAGTGAAATTTTTTGAATTTTTCAGATAAAAATGGATTTTACCAAATTCTGGAAGCAGAATATGCATTTTCTTTACTTTTTTCTAAAAATTGTGAAAATTTCAAGAAGTTTAAGCTAAAAATCATGGAAATCGGTGAAGGTGGAGGGAAATAATGGGATTTTGAAATTTATTTCATTTTTTTCGGAAGAACATTGATTTTGACCCATTTTTCTCGGGATAAGAAGTGATTTTAAAGGGTTTTATAGAATTTTGCAGAAAATAGAGGAAATTTCCAATATTTTAAGCAAAAAATCATAAAAATTGGACAAGTTAGAGCGAAATTATGAAGTTTTGAAAATTTTCGAATTTTTTCGAGTTTTTTTTCATTTTTAAAAAAACTAGAGCAAAATTTGAAAGAATCGACAATTTTTTTATTATTTGCGAAAAATGTGTTATAATTTTTATTTATTTTTTTTTTTTTTGCAAAATTCGAGATTTTCAGGATTTTTTTTTGAATTTTCAATTTTTTGAAACTATGAATTTAGAAATTCGTTTTCTTGGGCTATTTTAGTGGTTTTAGATGTATAAAAAACATTTTTCATAGCAAAACTTCAAAAAAGTCGAAAAATGACTTTTTTTGAATTTTCTGCACTGCGATTTTCAATTAATAAAATTAATTATTGATTTTTTTAAAAATTTCAGATTTTTATAGTTTTTTTTTAATTTCTAACTTTTTTCATGAAATTTTCCATAGAATTGCTTTTTCGATGTTTTTATCCAAATTTGCAAATTTACAAAAAAAGGAAAACCAAGGAATTCATCAAAATACTAAAAATTAAACAAATTAATTGTTTTTTGAAGGAAAAAGAAGTTGAAGAGCCGGTGGTTTGTTTTGCGGATGTGATGAGTGAGGAATATATTGAAAATATGAGTAAAGAGGAGAAGGAGCAAGAGGAGAAGTTGTTGAAGGTATTTATATGGAGAATATAATAAAAAGTTAGATTTTCTCACAGAACTTCGAAACCTCGTTCAACGCTACACCGATGGATGAACTCCTCATGAATACCGAAGGAATGACAGACGAGGAAATCGCAATTCAGCTTCAAAGACAGTTTGACAGAGAAGCGGATGTGTCGAGAGCTGTTGCGACCTCGTCGAAAGTTCATGTGACTCCGGATAGATATCATCCGAAGACGGCACAAGAGACTGATGAGTCGGATGGAGAGGATGATGACGAGTTGAGACAAATTGCCACCGATTTGTTGTATGCCAAAGTATGGATTAAAAGAACTTTTATGTGCTAATGGAGAAACCTTCAATTGCAAATTTTTCGAAACTGGTTTTTTTTTTTTCGAAGAAAATTTGAAAATTTAGAATTTTTTGCCCATTTTTATTAAACAAAAAGTGCAAATCTCTTTTGAAAAAAAAATCTTTTTGTCGAAAAATCTTTTTGTCAGAAAATCTTTTGGTTTTCCAATCAATTGACCTATACTCACTAATTCAGTGAAGAAACTAGCTAAAAATAGAAAAACTACAGTATCTTAAAGGCGCAGCATGGAAATTGTATCGGGTCTCGCAACGAAATTTGAAAAATCGGCCGAGATCTAAAGAGGAGCCGAAAATTTGAGTGCAAACAATTTCTAGGCTAGTCGGAAATTGTTTTCCATCAAATTTTCGTCCTTCGTGGATTTAGGCCGTGTTTTTCGCATTTTGTTGCGAGACCCGATACGATTTCCATGCTGCGCCTTTAAAAATACGGTTTTTTTTAAAGTCTCGGCATTTGTCCATAGAATCTAGATAAAGCGGTACATTTTCAGCTTGACGCTGAAAATTCGGACGCTTCACGCTTGAAGGCGGAGACTGGGGCTTCTGGGTCGGGATCGGTGACGAAACATGATGCAACGATTAATGGGAGAAGAAATGCTGACAAAACTTTGAATGTGAGGAGTTTTTTCTTTCTTAAAAATTAGAAATTTAAGCAGAGCATTATAAAAATTCGACAGTTTTAGTGAAATTGTGATTTTTTTTAATTCCGAAGGAATAATGTGGATTTTAAAATAGGTTCCAGTTATTTGAATCAAATTTCACGAAAATCGAACAATTTGGAGCAAAATTATGAGTTTTTGATAATTTTCGGTGAAATATGCGATTTTTCCACAAAATTGAACATATTTCCAGAAATTTAAGCCAAAAATGATTAAAATCGAACTATCTGGAGCCTAATTATGAGTTTTTACAAAAAAAAATTTAGAAATTTGATTTGCAACTTGAAAAATTGAAATTTTTGGAGAAAAATTGCCAACGGTACGGTTAACAGTGAAATTATGAATTTTCTGACAAATAAATGTTTTCAAGACGTTTTCACGAGCATTTTTTATAAAATATAGGAAATTTCCAACATTTTGACCAAAAATTCATTGAATTTTGTTGATTTGAAACAAAAAAATTGATTTTTCATATATTTTGCTGAAAATCTTGGAAATTTTCAATTTTCTGAAAGAAAACTTTAATTTTTCAGAAAATTCGAAGAAATTTCGAAATTAGCAACAAAAATCTGTTTTAGGATCGTTTGAACCACCTGTCAACCGGCGACATGGTCACCGGAAAAATCAATAATCGAGTCTACAACTCGTTGATGAGTTTTGGAAAGACTGAAACGAAACGACAGATGAGAATGAAGGATAAAGAGGAGAAAGCAACGATGGACACGTCGGTTGACGCGAATACACGATTGACACTTTTGAAATGGATCAATCAGGGGGTGTTCGATTCGGTTGAGGGGATTATTGCCACTGGAAAAGAGTCGGCGGTTTTGCATGCACAACAAAATGGGGATACGCATTTTGCGATTAAGGTTTATAAGACGACACTTTCGGAGTTTAAGAATAGGTTGGTTTGGTGGGGATTTTGGAAGAAAACAGGGGTTCGTGCTTAATTCACGCTTGTTGAGCGCAGTTGACGTTAAACTACAGCGAAAACATTCAAAAATTTTGAAAAAATTGGAAATTTAACTTTACTGAAAAATTGACACTAATGAAACTATTAAAACGAACTATTAAAGGATTTTCAATGCTTTTTTCTGAAATTTTAGAATTTTCAGACAATTTTCAGATTTTTAAAGTTAGCTTAGTTTTTAGAGTGTTATTTCTAGAAATTTAAAAAATTTCCTAAAATTTAAGCTAAAAAACATAAAAAGCAGACTATTTTTAGCGAAATTATTGATTTTTCAAATTTTGTTGATTGAATTTTGGAATTTAAAAAAAATTCTGCATTTTAAGCTAAAAATTGGACTATTTTAATCGAAATTATGGGTTTTTAATGTTTTTTGTTGAAATTGATAAAATTTCCAGTATTTAAAGCTAAAAAACATAAAAATTGGACTATTTTAAGCGAAGTTATGGATTTTTAAAGTTTTTGCTGAAATTATGGGATTTTTTAAATTAGCTTGATTTTAGAAATTGAGAAAATGTTTTTTGAAATTTAGAAAATTTATAACATTCCAAAAAACATAGAAAATATCTAAATGACACCTTGTCTTTAAAGAAACAGAGTCAATTTCTAATAATGTGCTTTTTTTCAGAGCCGAATACGTCAAAGATGATTTTCGTTTCAAAAACCCACGCGGAGTGTTGAAAATCTGGGCAGAGCGAGAATATATGAATTTGGCGCGAATGACAAAATGCAAATTGCCGTGTCCACAACCGGTGAAATTGAAAAAGAACCTTTTGATTATGTCAATGGTTGGAGATGGTGGATTGGCGGCGCCGAGATTGAAAAATGTCGATTGGGGGTTTTATACGGATGAGGATAGAAGAGGGGTTTATGAGCAGGTTGAGAAGGTATTAGGTTTGACGAATTTTTTGGAAAAAGTTGCTTTTACAAATTTTTCCATGAAAGGAATTGAAATTTTTGACTTTTTGCAAAAAATTGAAAATTTCCAGAATTTTAAGCCAAAAATCTTAAAATTCGAGCCAGGTGATGGGAAATTATGAAATGTTTCAAATTTTTGTCAAATTTATGGGTTTCGATCAATATAAGAGGACAAGAAGTCTGGAAGATCGGTTACCTATTTTTTAAAAAAAATTTAGAGAATTTCCAGAATTTTAAGCCAAAAGTTATAAAAATCGGCCAAGTTGGAGTGAAATTATGAAATTTTGAAAATGTATCAAATTTTTTTTCAGAATTATCGGTTTCGGTCAAATTTTTCAGAGGAAACGGTGTCTGGATGACAGTTTACTGTTTTTTCTAAAAAAAATTAAGAGTATTTCCAGAATTTTAAGCCAAAAGTTATAAAAATCGGCCAAGTTGGAGTGAAATTATAGAATTTTGAAAATGTATCAAGTTTTTTTTCAGAATTATCGGTTTCGGTCAAATTTTTCAGAGGAAACGGTGTCTGGATGACAGTTTACTGTTTTTTCTAAAAAAAATTAAGAGTATTTCCAGAATTTTAAGCCAAAAGTTATAAAAATCGGCCAAGTTGGAGTGAAATTATGAAATTTTGAAAATGTATCAAATTTTTTTTCAGAATTATCGGTTTCGGTCAAATTTTTCAGAGGAAACGGTGTCTGGATGACAGTTTACTGTTTTTTCTAAAAAAAATTAAGAGTATTTCCAGAATTTTAAGCCAAAAGTTATAAAAATCGGCCAAGTTGGAGTGAAATTATAGAATTTTGAAAATGTATCAAGTTTTTTTTCAGAATTATCGGTTTCGGTCAAATTTTTCAGAGGAAACGGTGTCTGGATGACAGTTTACTGTTTTTTCTAAAAAAAATTAAGAGTATTTCCAGAATTTTAAGCCAAAAGTTATAAAAATCGGCCAAGTTGGAGTGAAATTATAGAATTTTGAAAATGTATCAAGTTTTTTTTCAGAATTATCGGTTTCGGTCAAATTTTTCAGAGGAAACGGTGTCTGGATGACAGTTTACTGTTTTTTCTAAAAAAAATTAAGAGTATTTCCAGAATTTTAAGCCAAAAGTTATAAAAATCGGCCAAGTTGGAGTGAAATTATGAAATTTTGAAAATGTATCAAATTTTTTTTCAGAATTATCGGTTTCGGTCAAATTTTTCAGAGGAAACGGTGTCTGGATGACAGTTTACTGTTTTTTCTAAAAAAAATTAAGAGTATTTCCAGAATTTTAAGCCAAAAGTTATAAAAATCGGCCAAGTTGGAGTGAAATTATAGAATTTTGAAAATGTATCAAGTTTTTTTTCAGAATTATCGGTTTCGGTCAAATTTTTCAGAGGAAACGGTGTCTGGATGACAGTTTACTGTTTTTTCTAAAAAAAATTAAGAGTATTTCCAGAATTTTAAGCCAAAAGTTATAAAAATCGGCCAAGTTGGAGTGAAATTATGAAATTTTGAAAATGTATCAAATTTTTTTTCAGAATTATCGGTTTCGGTCAAATTTTTCAGAGGAAACGGTGTCTGGATGACAGTTTACTGTTTTTTCTAAAAAAAATTAAGAGTATTTCCAGAATTTTAAGCCAAAAGTTATAAAAATCGGCCAAGTTGGAGTGAAATTATAGAATTTTGAAAATGTATCAAGTTTTTTTTCAGAATTATCGGTTTCGGTCAAATTTTTCAGAGGAAACGGTGTCTGGATGACAGTTTACTGTTTTTTCTAAAAAAAATTAAGAGTATTTCCAGAATTTTAAGCCAAAAGTTATAAAAATCGGCCAAGTTGGAGTGAAATTATAGAATTTTGAAAATGTATCAAGTTTTTTTTCAGAATTACCGGTTTCGATCAAATTTTCTCAGAGAAAGAGAAGTCTGGAAGGCTTTTACTATTTTTTTCAGAAAATTTAGAGAATTTCCAGCATTTTAACACGCATTATCTCAGAGGCTCGAACAACTAGCGGAACCGATGTCACAATAAAAAAATTTTTGCTTCCGATTTGGATAATATTTCATATATAAGTTGTATATGAGCCCAGGATCAATTCCGAAAATTTTTGACATGCTCCGCCCACTTTTGCAAGTGCGGCACAGTGGAAAACTCAAAATTCTAACTTTTTTCTCCGTGGATAAAAATCAAAAATTCAAAAGAAATATGAAAGAAAGTTGGATACTGATCAATTTTTCTTCAGGCATTAAAATTCTAACTCGTAGGCTTCATGGAGAAAATTTTGATTTTTTCATTAAAAAATGTGTTTTTTTGACTTTTGACGATGTCACAATAACTACCTCAAGGCTAGTTTTTGCATTTTTGAAATCTACAAGTCAAAGTACGTCTGATGGGTATAATTTCGTAACCAATTTCAGTGCGCTCTGAAATGTTTTAGACCGCCAAACATGATGAACCCGACCCACACGCAAAACAGACTTCCTCATATCGTGAGTAATCTTTGTAATTTCAGCAGTAGCAACATAAATTATGTTAGATAATCGTTTATATATAAAAATTGATAATAAGTTGTTTCCTCAGTGCTGAATTTTTCAAGAAAAATTGAAAAAGCAGAAATTTTTTGACTATTCAGCAAATATCGTTAGTAATTTGTAAAATCTCGCCCTTAAGCTAGCTGAAACTTTGAAAACAACTTTATTCATAATAGAAACTAAAGGTGTGATGTAAACTACATGTGTTAACTGCCATAAAACATCTCAAAATCGAAACTAGAAAAATGCCAAAGTTTCACACTCTAGAGGGTTTTTTTACTCCATAACTTTTGAACCAGTAGACTATTTTGCTTGTTCTATAGCTTATTTGATAAGAAAAATAGTTTTCTTTATTTGAATCAAAATATAATGTAAAACATGCTACTAAAATGTATATAAAATTGAATGTAGATGTCAAAACACCTTGTTAAAATAATTTTTCAGTTGTGATTATAGGATTTTTAGATAACGCGAGATCGAAAACCTATGAATATGACTAAAATTGTATTGGTACCCCTAAGATATAAAAGAAACAGAGCAAAATATCATGCTAACCGTAAATATCATGCTAGCAATGTGCTCTGCAACAGTTTCACACATAGATGCAACAGTTTTTAGTGCTTAAATAATTGAATTAAAATGCATAATGAAAAGATGCTTTAATAATATTCTTTTCATGATGTTTCAATAGAGTTTCAACAATCTCAAAATCATATCTCTGAATTAGTTTGAAAGACCACGGTTAGCGTGATATTTTGCTCTGTTTCTTTTATATCTTAGGGGTACCAATACAATTTTAGTCATATTCATAGGTTTTCGAGCTCGCGTTATCTAAAAATCTTATAATCACAACTGAAAAATTATTTTAACAAGGTGTTTTGACATCTACATCCAATTTTATATACATTTTAGTAGCATGTTTTCCATTATGTTTTGATTAAAATAAAGAAAAATGTTTTTCTTATCGAATAAGCTATAGAATAAGCAAAATAGTCTACTGGTTCCAAAGTTATGGAGTGTCAAACTTTGACTTTTTTTTCTAGTTAGCGGTTTTGAGATGTCACAGTTCGAGCGGGCATATCTCACTATTGCGGTACTGTTCGGTCGGAAAATTTTTACAGCTTAATAATACAAATACAACTATTAATATAAAATAGGTTCCAACGAATAATCCGTTGAAATTCTGCATAACACTCCTAGTGAAAAAACCTTCTAGAGTGTGAAACTTTGGCATTTTTCTAGTTTCGATTTTGAGATGTTTTATGGCAGTTAACACATGTAGTTTACATCACACCTTTAGTTTCTATTATGAATAAAGTTGTTTTCAAAGTTTCAGCTAGCTTAAGGGCGAGATTTTACAAATTACTAACGATATTTGCTGAATAGTCAAAAAATTTCTGCTTTTTCAATTTTTCTTGAAAAATTCAGCACTGAGGAAACAACTTATTATCAATTTTTATATATAAACGATTATCTAACATAATTTATGTTGCTACTGCTGAAATTACAAAGATTACTCACGATATGAGGAAGTCTGTTTTGCGTGTGGGTCGGGTTCATCATGTTTGGCGGTCTAAAACATTTCAGAGCGCACTGAAATTGGTTACGAAATTATACCCATCAGACGTACTTTGACTTGTAGATTTCAAAAATGCAAAAACTAGCTTTGTGACATCGTCAAAAGTCAAAAAAACACATTTTTTAATGAAAAAATCAAAATGTTCTCCATGAAGCCTACGAGTTAGAACTTTAATGCCTGAAGAAAAACTGATCAGTATCCAACGTTCTTTCATAGTTCTTTTGAATTTTTGATTTTTATCCACGGAGAAAAAAGTTAGAATTTTGAGTTTTCCACTGTGCCGCACTTGCAAAAGTGGGCGGAGCATGTCAAAAATTTTCGGCATTGATCCTGGGCTCATATACAACTTATATATGAAATATTATCCAAATCGGAAGCAAAAATTTTTTTATTGTGACATCGGCTTTTCGAACATTTGAGACAATGCGTGTTAAGCTAAAAATTATAAAAATCGGCCTAGTTGGAGGGAAATTATGAAATTTTTGAAAATGTATCTGAAACTTTCAACTTTTTTTCAGAATTATCGGTTTTGACCTAATTTTTTCAGGGGAAAAGGTGTCTGGAAGATGGTTTATCTCTTTTTTCAGAAAATTTAGAGAATTTCCAGCATTTTAAGCTAAAGATCATAAAAATATAAGCATTTGTAGTGAAATTATAGAATTTTGAAAATGCATCAAATTTTTTTCAGAATTACCGGTTTCCATCAAATTTTCTCAAAGAAAAAGGAGTCTGGAAGGCTTTTACTATTTTTTTCAGAAAATTTAGAGAATTTCCAGCATTTTAAGCTAAAAATTATAAAAATCGGACATTTTAAGCGAAATTATGGATTTTTAATGTTTTTTTGCTGAAATTTTGGAATTTTCTAAATTGCCTTAGTTTGGGAAACGTTATTTCTAGAAATTCAAAAATTTCCCAGCATTTTAAGCTAAAAATCATAAAAATCGGACAATTTGAAGCGAAATTATGGATTTTTAAAAAAATTTCTGAAATTTTCGAAAAAAAAGACAATTTCGAAATTTTCAGCCACAAAAAATACATCTTAAATTTTTTGCAGATCATGTGCCGAATGTACAAAGAATGTCTTCTGGTTCATGGTGATTTGAGTGAATTCAACCTATTGCTAACACCTGAAAATGAAGTGTTCGTGATCGACGTCTCACAAGCGATGGATCTATCACATCCGAGAAATTTGCAGTTTTTGACAAGGGATATCCAAAATGTGCTTTCATTTTTCGCGAAAATTGAAACGCCAGCATTGCCGACAAATGTGCAATTGTTTAATCTGATCACTGATTTGGATATGATTGAAGGGGATGATTTGGTTGTACAAGTCGAGCAGTTTTCCGAGGAGAATCGAGCTGTACACCTTCGGAGAGACAAGGCGCGACCGGCTGATTTGGAATTACAGAAATATAACGTGAGGAATAGAGATTTAGAGAGAGAAAATTTGAAAAATTTTGATTTTAGGAGGATAAAAAAGCGAATCGTGGAATTTCGCCGGCTCGTGAATATAATTGATTATTATTGATTTTTCCTTTATTTATAAGTTTCTAATTGTTTGTTGTTTTTTTTTAAATACTTTTTCTTTCTCTGTGGGTAAAGAATATTGTTAAGATTTCAATGTGGGAGAAAATTTCCAGGATTTTAAGCCAAAAATCATGAAAATCGAAAAAATTGGGAAATTTCGAAAAAATTAAAGATTTTTTCAAGTTCTCGAAGCAGTAAATTGAATTTTCGACAGTTTTCTAAAAATTGTGAAAGTTTACAAAATTTTAAGCCGAAATTCAGAAAAATTGAAAAAGTGGGAGGGAAATGATGAAATTTTGAAAATATAGCAAATTGTTTTTCAGAATTATCGGTTTTGACCAAATTTTTTAAGAGGAGAAGGTGTCTGGAAGATGGTTTACCATTTTTTTCAGAAATTTTAGAGAATTTCCAACATTTTAAGCTAAAAATCATAAAAATCGGCCAAGTTGTAGGGAAATTATGAAATTTTTTAAAATGTATGAATTTTTTTCAGAATTATCGGTTTTGATTAATTTTTTCATAGGAAAATGTGTCTGGAAAACGGTTTACTACCCTTTTCAGAAAATTTAGAGAATTTCCAGCATTTTAAGCCAAAAATCATAAAAATCTGACTATTTTAAGTGAAATAATGAATTTTTAAAGTTTTTTGCTGAAATTTTGGAATTTTCAGAAAATTCTCAGATTTTTAAAAATTAGATCAATGTTTAATTTATATAATGATGCACCTATAAATAGGCTTCTTTTTTGAAAAATGTACAAAATATCCAGCATTCTAAGGTAAAAATCATAAAAATTGAAGCATTTGGCGGGAAATTATGAATTTTTGAAAATCTAACTGTAATTTTCGATATTTTTCAGATTTACTGGTTTTGCCCCCATTTTGTTTAGAAGAAAGGGTGTCTGGGAGATAGTTTACCAATTTTTCAGAAAATATAGAAAATTTCCAGCATTTTAAGCTAAAAATTATAAAAATCGGCCAAGTTGGAGGGAAATTATGAAATTTTGAAAATGTATCAATTTTTTTCAGAATTACTGGTTTCGATTAAATTTTCAATGGAAATGGAGTCTGGAATAAAGTTTACTATTTTTTCCAGAAAATCGAGAGAATTTCCAGCCTTTTAAGCTAAAAATCATAAGAATCGAACAGTTTAAAGCGAACTTATGATTTTTTAATTTTTTTTGCCTGAAATTTGGAATTTTCAGAAAATTTCACATTTTTTCAAAAATTAACTTAGTTTTAAGAATGTTTTATTTAGAAATTTAAAAAAATTTCCAGTATTTTAAGCTAGAAATCATGAAAATTGGATAATGTAAAGCGAAATGATGGGTTTTTCTGAAAATTTTACGATTTTTTAAATAAAAATGCTAAAATGAGCAAATTGCCCCCGGAATTTTCATTGGGAAAAAGATAGTCAACAAAAATCGATAAGTATAAAAATTTATTACTTTTCATAAATGTACGTCGTCATGTATCCTTTCAATTAATATCGGAAGTAGTAACATATCGTGACTGCTCAAATTGGTGAAGGATAGTAATGATGAGCTGTGTTTGTTTATAAACTGTAAAAATTATTGATATTTTTGAAAAAAGTATTTTTCATAAAAATTATTGATTTTTTAAATTGGTTTTAATATTGGCAACTCAATTATTCTTGATCGTTGGCTGTTCGACCTCACAGCCGCTCCGCACGCACGCGACACGGTGACCTCCCATTAAACACTGAAATCTTGGCGGGAACATGAATTTTTCAAATTTTCCAGTGTGTTGAGTGCCGGCAGCCGCGTCGCGTGCGTGCGGAGCGGCTGTGAGGTTGAGCAGCCTTCCGAACGCAATGATCAAGAATGATCGAGTTGAATAGAAAATTATTGATTTTTTTGAAAAAATGTTTTTTTAATAAAAATATATTTTTCGTAAAAATTATTTTTTGAACATGCAATAATTTTTATTAAAAAAATTTTTTTTAATTATTGATTTTTTATAAAAATTATTGATTGTTCAAAAAATATATAAAATCTCTTAAATTTTACTTACAGAAAATCCATCGTTATAATTTTTAGGGTCAATTTTCATCTCATCGATTTCAAAGTGGCGGGAAAGTGCAAAACATCTGAAAAAATGTAGAAAAATTATACAAATACGGAATAATAATAGCCCCCGGAGTCCAATTAAAATACTTGGGCATTTTAGGGCAATTCTAATTTTGTTTGAGTACTTAATCTGTGCACGTGGGTACCTATTCTGCACTGGTCAGGAAACTTGCAGCAAATTTTAAGGAAAATTTTGTAATTTTTTTGCTTTATTTAGAATTTTATAAGACTCAAATTTGAAATTTTCAGAAAATACCAGACCCAGATGCTCAAATACGTACCCAAAAAAAGTGAAAATAAAGGGTGGCAATTTTTACAAAAATGGGTTTCTGAAAAACTGAAATTTCACAATTTCTGATGCACGAATCATTCTGAATTTTTGATATGAGCTTCTTATTGCCCTGTTAAATGTTTCCTCAAAATTTTAAGCTAATCGGATATTTTTTGACTGAAAAATAGTAATTTTAAAAATTGTGAAAATTATGTGAACTAATTTTTCTATTTCTGGTTCTGCACTATTGGGTATTTAAAAATGGCTGTATTTATTAATGGTACTTAATAATTATATTTTAGCTAACTTAGAATGCAAATTAGGCCCCCACCCGCTCGCCACTGTAGTGCAAATTAAGTACCCACACCTGAATAAAGCTGAAACGAAAGTTTTCAAGAGAAATTCATTTCATTGTTTTTTTTAATCGGGTACAAAAAATGTGTTTTCCGGGGTACCTAATCATCCAAAATTCGAAAAAATACCTGCTCTTATTTTTAAAATCTCTAGTGATTAGAAGAGATTTGATTTCCAGACAAGAAATAAGCCATTGTTCAAGATTTGAAATATTTGAAGAGCATTCATCTATTCGTTCATAGAAAATGTCCAAAGCGTTTCGGGACATTATGATGGCTGGACGGTGGAAGGACTGGAAATTTTTTTATTTTATAAATCTAAGATATCATTTTGTACGAGCTAAAGAACTTATTTCTCGATTTCCAGTACTCAAATCCTAATTTTATTTATTTCCTCTTAAAGACAATGCCCCAATTTTTGCAATGACTATCACGAAATGTTCGGATAATCTTGCTGATTACGAATATCTAACTCAATTACCTTAAAAATACCTAGTTCTTGAGTTATGCGCCTTTAAACACGAAAATAGATCTTAAAGGTAGATGACCACTAGATTTTGAAAATATCACATATTATTCAGAATTGGATGCTGATTCCGAATATATTTTTAAAATTTCTCAACAATGTCTTGTCTTCGAGTTATGCGCCTTTAAAAATTTAAACATGAAAAAATGGTTTTAAAGAGATATGACTACTAAATTTTGAAATCTTTAAAAATGATTTGGAATTTTACGCTTATTACGAATATCTATCTCAATTTCCTTGAAAATTCCTAGTTCTTGTTGTTGTTATGCGCCTTTAAACATGAAAAATAGTCTTAAAGGCACATTACCACTAAATTTTGAAATTGTCTTGAATTATTCGGAATTTTATGCTGATTTCGAATATCTAACTCAAATTTTTCAAAAATGTCTCGTTTTCCAGTTATGCGCCTTTAAACACAAAAAATGGTCTTAAAGGTAGATGATCACTAAATTTTGAAAATATCACAAATTGTTTGGAATTTTATGCCGATTTCGAATATCTATTTGAAATTTCTCAACAATTCCTAGTTCTCGAGCTAAAAACGAAAAAAACTAACTTTCGCTTCACCATCCCGAATAATTGAATAAATTCGTTGGTGTGAATCAAGTGTCGATAATTCTTGAATAATCCTTTCGATGAAATAATAACTATCATCAAAAGTGAATAAAATCCAGCGTGATTGGTGAGGAAGATTGACGTAGGTTGTAGAGAGAAGCTTCCTAAAAATGAGGTTGTTCTTAAAGACAAGGTGCAACTTGGATGAGGATGGTGTTAAAAGGTGTTCAAGAAATATTGATTTTATTGATTTGATAAGAAATGGCCCTAGAGACCCAAATTCTCTTACATAAAATGTGCAACAGTCCACTTTTCATTAAAAACCGGTCGTTTCATAAAATTTTTCTTGAAAATAAAATAATCGTCCGCATTTTTCAGCCAACTTGCTTCGCAGGAACGTGTCTGAAATTTTTTAAAAACTATTTCAGAAAAAAATAAATTTTTAAACCTACCAAACCCGAGTTTGTTGATTGTAAAGCTATGAATAACGACGTTTTGTGGGAGGCTTTGAATTTTCTGAAAATGTTTTTTCGTAATTGCACTCTATTGAAAAAAATACCGTATACTTTAAAGGGACATGATAATATAGTCAAAATTATATTTTTTTAAAGGGGGGCTGAGGGGACGAAATAAATGGTTTAAAAATGATGAAAGTATGATTGTTGATAAATAAATGAAAAAAAAATCCAAAAAAAACCTCGAAAATGGCGAAAAAAAAAGTTCCGAAAAAAACTCATACCCCCCTCTCTTCGCCCTAATGGCCGAAGAAACGCTTCTTGATTTTCCTAGGCCGTCTCTTTTTTCTCGGCCGCCTAATTTTATTTTTTGAAAAATATTTTTTAAATACTTTTTTATACATTTCTTTTGAACGTTTATTTGTTTTAATACTCTTTTATGGATAATTTTCTTCGAAAAAAAAATTGGAAAGAAGAGAAAAACAAGATAAAAAAATAGGCGGCCGAGAAAAAAATAAATGGCCTAGAAAACAAAAAGCGTTTCTTCGGCCATTAGGGCGAAGAGAGGGGGGTATGAGTTTTTTTTCGGAACTTTTTTTTTCGCCATTTTCGAGGTTTTTTTTGGATTTTTTTTTCATTTATTTATCAACAATCATACTTTCATCATTTCTAAACTATTTATTTCGTCCCCTCAGCCCCCCTTTAAGCATTGCAAATCTAAAAAACGGTATGTCCCTTTAAAAACTGTAGAATTTTGATATTATGATGGATTTTAATGCTCGAACTTGGATTTCTAGTCCACGTTTGGTTTTCTAAGCCATTTTGGATATTTTTTCAGGAAAAAAGTAATGGGAAATGAATTTCTGTCTTTTTTTTGAAAAATTAAAAAACAAAAAATTTTTAAATCTCATTTCCCATTATTTTTTCTGAAAAATATCCAAATGACCTATAAAACTAAACGGGGACTAGAAATCCAAGTTCGGCCATTAAACCAACTTTTTTCAAGCTAAATTGTAAAAATCTTATTTTTCTCATTTTTAAAAATGTTGCCAGACTTTTATTGAGTTTTAACACAGTTTGACAATTCTAGATACCTAGATAAGGGGGGGGGGGGTTCTCTATTTTAACAAAAAATCAATAAACCTTGGCTCGTGTTGAATATTTTCAGGAATTAGGTCAAAAGGTGAAGGAAGTGAAATGGTGAGAAGTCGTAGTACGAAAACGGTTAAAAGTATCGAAGCATATGGTTTTTGCATATCAAATAGTGGTGGTAGTGTTGATCTTTGAAACGTTCTTCCACGTCATAACCAGTTGAAGTTCGAATTGCAAAGAAAAAATAATAGAGTTCGAATCCAAAGAAGAAGAAGGAGAAGCGGAGAATGAATGGCGAATTGCGCGATTGATTGAAGAGATTTTTATCTGATTTTTGGGAAATGTGTGTCTTGAGATTGGCGGAGATTAGAAATAATTTCAGGGAGTTGAAATTTGGGAAAAAAACATGGGGAAATTGTTATTTTTGAACACCTGGAAATATTGCAAATATTTGCAGCAAACCTTAACAGTTTATAATAAATTGTGATTTTCTGCTTATCTTGCAATTTCCAGTTTTCCATAAATACTCTAAAAATACGGATTTTTCTCACATTTTTAATTTTAAAAAAATCGTTTTAAATATCAGTTACAGAATTTAAAGGATCATATGTATAAATGTTGTTCAGCTTTTAACACGACAATATTTTTAACTTTTACCGTATTATAAATGTGATGTGTTCCTTTGAAAACGCGTTACGGTAAATGTTTTTATTTTCGATTTTTTTCAGAATTTCAATTTTTCTCATTTAAAATTTTTTTAAAGTAACTTAATGTGATTTTCGGCACTTTTGCATGTTACCACATTTCGAAGAAAAATCCAAAATAACCATTTTTTGAATTTTAAAACCTTTTCCTGTGTTTTTAAATTTTGTAAAACTTAGTTTGTTAAAATTCAATCCTTTTTTCAAAAAAATTAATTAATTTTCCGTAGTTTCCCATAGGTTTTTAAATAGTATACCAATATTATTCGTGTTCTCCTAAAAGTGAGGCTGTTCGATAGAGCACGTATACTTACTTCAAAATGCAAAATAGGACGCAGTGTGTTTTCTGGCTACGTACTAGTAGTATTATTATAATTTTTATCCTATTTTGTAGCGTTATAATTTAAATTTTCCATATTTTTAGGTAAAAATGTCATTTTTTCATTTTATCAATTGCATTGCCTTATCATTTGCTCCCTACTTCATTGTTTATAAGTATTCAGGTAAAAGTGACTTTCTAGAAGTCAAAAACCACAAATAAATATTCAGGAATCAATGAATACAGCTCGATATGGAAATGCGCAAACGCAAGTGGTGGTTATTTATTAACCCAATTGGCAAAGTTACTGGTACTTGCCACATTCTTCCCAACATCCGATATTGAGGGATATGCACCGCTTCCGGAGTTCCTGAAGAGTTGCGCGGATATCCTCGACGTTATTGGGCTTCATTTGTTGATGACCAATTTTTTGGCTGGAAAGGGAGAGGTGAATTTTGTCTCCAACGACTTGGATTTTAACGAAAACTCGAGTTTTCTAGACTAAAAAACGGGAAAACTCGAAAATGTGTCCCTTCTTGAAATGTTCAGGTGTTTCTCTTTTCTTCCCCGTTTCCGGAAAGTTCTCTAAAAATAAAAAAAAGGTGTTAGATTTCAAAAAAACCGATTTTGCATGAAAAAAACAAGATTATTAAAGCTTTAAAACTTTACTACTCTCAAAAAATCAATAAGAAATGTGATTTTTTTGAAAAACATACAATTTTCAGAAGTTTATCATTAAAATCCAAAAATAAATTTAAAACATCAAGTTAAAAAACAGAACTATGGCTTAGAATCCAAAATGATAGCAGTAGAAGTACCTGAAGGACTTTTTCAATGATGCTTAGTTAATTTAAAAGACAATTTTTACGCTGACGCCGGACCTTTGTTCAAAAGTTGCTAAGCTGAAGTTAGTATGATTTTTTCGAGCTGTAAATCTGAAAACTGCAAAAAATCGAATTTTGAAAAGCTCTAACGTTACTCAAGCTCAATATTTCAAGCGGATCCTTTATCAGCGTAAAATTCAGCTGTTTTCAATGATACATATATCATTTGAAAGGGAATTTTACGCTGATAAAGGATCCGCTTGAAATATTGAGCTTGAGCCAAGTTAGAGCTTCACAAAATTGGATTTTTTGAAAATTTTCAGATTTTCAGCTCTAAATAATCATACTAAGCAGCTTTTGAAAGCAGTTCTGTTAACAGCGTGAAATTCTCTTTTAAATTAGTTAAGTCTCATTGAAAAATGACTTCAGGTACTTCTCTTGCTATCATTTTGGATTCCAAGACAACAGTTCTGTTTTTTAATTTGATGTTTTCAATTTATTCTTGGATTTTAATGATAAAACTTCTGAAAATCGATTTTTTTTCTATTAAATTGTATGTTTTTCAGCGAAAAAATCACATTCCAGTATTAATTATTGATTTTTTGAGAGTGATAAAGTTTTGTAGCTTTAACAATCTTATTTTTTTGTGACAAATCGGTTTTTGTGAAATCTGAACGTTTTTACTTTCAGAAAACTTTCTGGAAACGTCAAAGTAAGGAAAACACATAGAATTTTCAAGAATTGAGCCCAGGAAGCCCTATTTTTTAGAGTAAACTCGAATTTTCCCATTTTTGTTTGGAAAACGGGAAAAATATTTAGTTTTTAAAAAAATTATTGATTTTTTCTCTTAAATCCATTTCAGGTGCGTTTCGTCGTCGGAGGACTTGGCTGGGGATTCGCTCACTCAGTAGCCCATCGCACAATCCTTCTCTGGGTCGGAGCACGAGGATCCGCGTTCACCTGGCGTTGGATTCAAACATCATTGGACTCTTCATCTGATTTGGTGCTTATTCTCTCAATGGCCGCCCTTACTTGGATGCTTTCCCGCAGTAGTAACAAGTTCACAATTGTCCCAATTCTGGCCATGTGCGTCTTCTCCTCTTTTGTCTATCAGTGAGTCTTAATTTTATCGATTTTTATGAAAATGTGAGTTTTAGAACCGTTTTCCACGTTCTTTCCATCACTGGCTGGTCTCTTCTCATCTTCCGTGCCGTTTACTCCGCTTCAATTGCTGTTTTGACTGTTTTGGTCTATGCGATCAATCGAAAGAAGATTGAATAATTCAGAAATAGTCCATTTTTTGCCCGTTACCTAAGTATTTATATATAATTTATATAAATTAGTCAGCTTCTCTTAATTTTTGAAAATTCGTTTGGTTGAAACCGATATTTACCTTTGAAAATTGCGTTTTTTTAAATTTTAAATTTTAAATCTAATTTTAAATAATCAGATGAATGACGATGATCAATTTGAAGAGTTTTTGCTGCCGGTTGAAGGAGTTGAGAGGATTAAGAAGGATGAGATGATAAGTGGTGGAGTATTGCCGGTTGATTCACCCACAAGGAGATTTACGTAGGCTTTTTTCTTTAAAAAAACGGAAATTTTATATTTTCTCAAGATTTTTATGATGAATATCGAATTTTTAATTTAATGGCATCCTGCCTTTAAGGTTTGGTTTTCAGTCCTTAAAGGCAAGGCGCCACTTGTTAGATTTTTTAGACCTATTTGCTTATTTTTGATTTTCTTAAGTTCAATGAACAATTTTTGAATTGAGTGGCATCCTGCCTTTAAGGTTTGGTTTTTAGTCCTTAAAGGCAAGGTGCCACTATTAATGGAACAAAAAAATTTTTGGAAATTATTTTAAAAATCTTGTCAAAAGAGAAAATCTCGGAAATTTGAGAAAAAATGAGAAGAAATAGGCTTTTTTTTTTTTAGTTGGAATTTTTCAGTTTTTGGGCCGATAAACGTTGAAAAAGAGAAGAAATTACATATTAAGGTGTTTATTAGTTAAAAGTGAGAGGTATTTTTTGATTTTCAACTAGGATTAGTTATTTATAAGCTTTTTGATTTATTTTTTAACATTTGGTGCATTAGAACGTTGTTTTCCCGATTTTCTGACCATGGTGCTCGTTTTTACACACCGTGTCGGGCTTTTAATATTAATTATCGAAGCTCTGAAACCTTATTTTAATTTTTAGTACCTTGTCTTTAAGGGGATTTTTAAAAAATCGGCCTTCAAGTGCGCGCTAAATGCACACAAGGACCCGCTTTTTCGGTTTTTCTAACAATTCGCTTTTTACGCGGGTTTTGGAAGGCTTTAAAATGTTGTGTGTTTTTTTTCTTTTCTGAAATATAAAATTAAATGGTACACTGCCTTTAAGGACTCCTAAATGAAGTGTTAAAATTTTGAAATTTTTTTTGGAAGTTTCAAAAATGTAAAGTTTTTGGAATAATTTCCCATTTCGTTTTTTCCAGAACAATGCTCAGCAATCACAATTCATTGGTAAAAGTTCCCGAATCTCCAGACATGAAAATTGCAAGAAAACGGCTTGGAAACCTCCTAAGCACCATAAAACAACATCCGTATGATATGCAAGGAATCATGAGTGATGAGTACTTGTAAGTTTAAGATTAAATGTAAGCTTTTGTCTGAAAATTTCGATTTTTGAAGTTTCAGAATGACCGAAGAATTGGAGCGAAAAAATACGACGAAAAATCCGCCGGGGCGGCCGAGAAAGGTGATTAAAGACGATGAGCCGATGACGTTGGCGAAGGCGATGGAGGATGGCGATTTTGCGAATAAGAGGATTTTGTTCGAGTTGAGGGGCAAGAGTTTCGAATTGATTGCTGGACAGTAAGATTTTCTTTAGATTTTTCAAAATTCTGAAATTTTCGAGAATTCCGAATAAATTTCCAACATTTTAAGCCAAAAATCATATAATTTGGGAGATTTAGAGTGAAAATATGAGTTTTTTGAGGTTTTTCTAAAATTCCAGCACAATTTTGCTGAAATTTTTCCAATTTTAGGGAAAATGTCATATTTTTGAAATGATAAACAAAAATTTTTTACATTTTTCGGAAAATTGATGCAATTTCCAGCATTTTAAGCCAAAAATAATTAAAAAATGGGGAATTTAGTGTTTAAAAAAAGTTTTCCCCCAAATTTCATTATTTCTCGGAAAATTTCAGCTTTAGACAATTTTTTTCGATTATTTGAAGAAATTTCCAGCATTTTAAGCCAAAAATCATAAAAATTGGGGAATTTAGAGTAAGAATATGGGGTTTTGTAAACGTTTTCTGGAATTTCTGTCGAATTTTCCAATTTTGCGAAAATTTCCATTTCAGACTAAAATTTTCAGCAGTTTAAGCCAATGCCGCGAGTATTTTGAACTAAATTTGAAGTTTTTAAAAGAAATCCTTAAAGACAGGGTGTCAGCGAGAAAATTTTAAATTCTCGCGTTTTATGGATTCTCCACGGGGCAGTAGTCACGTGAATGCGCGGAAAAAAACTAAAATTTGATTTCGCAAGTGTATAAAGCTGATTTTTTCACAATTAATCGATATATTGGGGCAATTAAAGCAATACAATTAAATCGATATATAATTAAGTAAAAATCGATATATAACTAAGTAAAAACCTATATTTAAAAAATTAACGTTTTTAGCGCTGAAACATCATACCCATTGAGTCGCGCATGGGTCACAGGACACGTGAATAGGGATCCCCCATTCCTGAACACACTGAGAACCGAATTTGCTCAAAACTTATCGGTTGACTACCTAGCCGGCCGAGATATTCATAAAATGCCACGTCCGACTGAAGCCGCGGAAGAGCTGCCAATCGCTCCGCTACAAACCGATCAAGTGGATCTGAGTATCGAGCCGGCAAAGGTTGGACTGCTCAAAATAGAATATGTGCGACACTGGAAACATGTGAAGAGAACTTGGGTTAATCATCAGAGGAAGAAGAATGCGAGATTTACGAAGAATATTCAACTTTTGGAGAAGATTTTCAGCCCACCGGATCTTGGCGAAGATTTGTGATATAAGGTTTTTTTCCCCAATTTTTATTTGATCTCTTCTTGATAAATATTTTATTGATTTTTTAATTATTTAATTCGGCAGCCACCTCCCCGTCTGTTTTAATCATGTCCGCGAATTTTTTCATCTCGCGACTCGCGATATTTTTTAGAGCAATTATAGCAGTATAAATCTGAAATTTCAAAGTTTAGAAAAAATTAAATAAAAGTTAAATACCTCAACGCAATTGAACAAGAAAATGAAGATGAGGAACATGTACTCGACTGGAAGTTTTTTGTAGGAAGTGTTGAAGATGAGGAATAAGGTTAGAGGGCTTTGGATCAGGGAGGAGGTGATCAAGAAGCCGGAGAGAGCGGACATCTGGAGGAAAATCAATAATTAATTAACGGCTCGCACTTCAGCGCGTGATCGGCACGTCTCCCAATTCGGCACGCATGCCGATTACACGCCGGAAAGGCTCCGAAATGGCACCGGTGCCGCTAAATCGGCTCGTAAACGGCACGTCGCAGCACGCGTGCCGTTTTACCGCGGCACGCCAGCCGTTTACAAGCTGTAATTAAGCTGAGTTTTTTGGAGAAATTTTTAAAATTTATATTCAAAGAAACAGCTTTTGTTTGTTATAGATATTTTGAAAATATTCTTAGAAATTAGGATCAAACCGGTTTAAGAAAATGCTGAAATTTCAGAAAATCATTTTTTCACCTTAAATTAACCATTTTTTATGATTTTTCGCTTAAGATGCTAGAAGGTTCTTGAAATTTCCAGCATTCTAAGCAAAACAGCATAAAAAACGGCGAATTTAGAGTGAAAATATGAGTTTTCGAAAAGTTTTTCTCAAATTTCAGTATTTCTTGGAAATTTTCATTTTTTAGACCATTTTTTTAAAGATTTTTCGATTACTTAAAGAAATTTTCAGCATTTTAAGACAAAAATCATTAAAAAATGGGGTTTTGTAAAGATTTTTAATTTCAAAAATATGAAAATTTCCCTAAAATTGGAATAATTTTTAAAAACTCATATTTTAGCTTTCTTTCAAGATTTTTGGCTTAAAATGCTGGAAATTTCGTCCAATTTGCGAAAAATGTAAAATTTTTTTGTTTATCATTTCAAAAATTGGAAACTTTTCAGCTTTTGCTGAAATTTCAAAAAAATGTTCAAAAATTCACATTTTCGCTATATATATTAGCCATTTTCAAGGGCTTAAAGCGCTGAAAATTTCTTCTGTTTTTAATTTAACAAATTTCTTTATTTTCGTCAATAGTTGTTTTTAATTTTTAAAAAATTGATAAAAATTTTAAAAAAGTTGATAAAATAGAAAATAAATAATTTTTTTCTTTTTTTTACGTTTATTAAAAAATTTCTATATTTAATAATATTATGTTTTATTTCTTTATATTTTAAATTTAAAAAAAAAATTATGTTTCTTTATTTTAAAAAAAATTTTATATTTAAAAAATTTGCAATTTTCATTTCCGTTTATCTAGATGTTAAAGATAGGGTTCCATCTTATGAAAACTCCCAGGAAAATCTTATTTATCCATTAAAAACAGGCCATCTTTGCAGCTTATTTTCATCGTCTTAAAGGCAGGGTGTCACTAAATTTTTTCTAGCTTTATCAAATAATACAAAATTCAAAAAAAAACAATTATTGACCGAAAATAGTAAATAATAATAAATTGACGTAGAAAAACAATTTTACTCGGATTAGTTAGGTTTCTTAGACTTTTTCTAAAATCTCCTTAGTTCCCAAAATTTTAAACTTACAAAAAATTGTTAAAACATACATTCTCCGTAAGATTACCATAATAACCAAGTGCTAAACGCGTCGCCTCACTTGATAAATGAACAATCAGTGCTGAAAATATAATAACTCGGTATGTGAGGGTTAGCAGATGGATCTGAAAAGAACACTTTTGTTTAAAGACAGAGAGCTACTTGAAAAGTCAAAGAAAAAACCAAATATTTCAATTTTTCAACAAAAAACAAACCTTAAAATACATTGCTATGCAAATAATCATCAAATGAAATGGAAAAACCAATACATTGAAGTATAGGGCGACTTGTAATGGGAAACTTGTCAAAATTGCTGAAATTTTTTATTTTTTATTGAAAAAATATATATTTATGTAACTTACATTCAATTTTCATTGGGCTTCTTCTTCTTTCCGCTGGTTGTATTCCCTCCATTGAAAAATATCCTAAAAACTACCCCGCTCCCCCCTTTTCTTCAGAATGAACGGTTGCTATGGAAACTTGAACGAAAATAGTTTATTAACCAAATACTAGAGTAAAAATAAAGCCACAGGGACTAGAATTAATGGCCTAGAAACCCAAAACCGTTTTTTGGACGAGTTTTAGCATGGATTTCAAAAAATCTGAAATTTTGCAAAAAACATCGAACTTTGAGGAGCTGTAACTTTGCTCAAACTCAACAACGCTGGATAAAACTTTCAGGTTATTATGAAACCACCACTCTTCGTTTATGGTCCAAATTTCAGCACATTTGGTTGAAATTTTTTGAAAATTCTTTTTTTTCAACCTAGTGGCGTTTCAGAACTTACAAATGCAATTATGATGAAAATAGACGTCGTTCTCATTCCAAATCTGTTTTTAAAATTTTCTAAAACCACCTAGAAGCCGAGAAAATGGGCTTCAAAACAATGGCCTAGAAAAGTCTTGAGCTTCAACCTGGCCGAACTTTTTCCTATAATCTTTATTGCCTGTTATACTGATTAATATTGATGGAAAATGCTTAAATTAGTCCGTTTTAAAGTATGTTTTTGCATTTTTCTGAATTCTTGCCGTAATAATGCCCGCGGACTAGTTTTCACCAAATTTTCTAGGCCATTGTTTTGAAGCTCATTTTCTCGGCTTCTAGGTGGTTTTAGAAAATTTTGAAAACAGCTTTGGAATGAGAATGAACTCTATTTTTCTTCCAACAAATTCCAGCAATAAACTCGAAACTTAAAAAAAAACAATTTAAAAAATAAATAACAACAAATAATGAGAAATGTCTCTAAAAATAGGGTTTTATTCGTAAATTTCATCAAATGAAATACAAAATTGAGAGAATTATAATTATATAAACTTTTGCCAACATTGTTGTCATCGTCGCGTTGCCTTCATCGTCACCATTTTCAGCGACAACCTTATCCGTGATCCTTAAAGTAGTAGTTGTTGTCGTTGGAGCCGGAGTTGTTGTCGTAGTTGTAGTTGTAGTAGTAGTGGTAGTCGTTGTTGTAGTAGTAGTAGTTGTTGTCGTGGTTGTTGTCGTAGTCGTTGTTGTCGTTGTTATGCATCCTTTTAATAGCAGCGCCTCTCCCCATATCTTAAAAACATAACCTCTTTAAGCACCGCTTATTAATATCCTTTCTGAAAAACCTTTTTATACGTCGCCGCGCATGCCGGCACCTCCTTGAGGGCACAATAATATAACACCGCTTGCTCATCACAATTGTTCTCATACTCAGTAAAAACACACGATTTCGGTCCTTCCACTTGAAACTTAGCTGTCACTGGAGCGTACCAAGAATCTTTTGGATTACCAGCTTCTTTCTAAAAACAATAAGACATTGACATATTTAAAAAACGAGCTTTGTTGAACTTACATTTGCCTTATAACAGCGGTTATTTGAGTAGTAAGAGAGATATCTCAATGGCCAGTTTTCTATTAAGTTAGGCCTCGTTAAACACTGTAAAATAACTCTTCCAGTATTGATGTCAAACATCCATTTCACCTGTTTAATTTCGGCCTCATTTTTCAAGATCAATCTTACAGTATCTTCATTGAAATTTTCATCAACTTTCAAAAGTTTTCTAACACAGTTCGTCGTGTGGGCGTTGGGCCACTGAGGTCGCATTACCGGTTCTCCACGGAAAAGTGATTTTTTGCTGGTCTAATTGAAGACAAGGGTTGCATTAATTTACTGTAGTAATAAATCAGAGCATCACGCGAACACACTCCTATTTTGAAGTGTTGCGGTGCACGTACGAAAAAAATGTTTTTTCACAATTGATCCAACAAATACAAATAATGAATTCATGGATCAAAAATAATATTTCCAATGTGTACAGTCACTGGAACTTCCCAAAGTTAGTCCCTCGAAAGTTACATTTATCATTTGTTTGATCCATACAAAAATGTGAAAACAAAAACTGAAATAATTTAAAGGAGGACATTAGAGAGTTTCCATAAGTTTCCACCGCGGAAGAGTTTTTGTTCTAGTCCGCGATAGTTTGGGCTTCTAGGCCGCCTATTTAATTTGTGCATTTTTATTATTTTTTTTTGCATTTAAAATTAATAATAGAAATAAAAATTTGTACATTTTAATTGAAAAAAAAAACAAAAAGCAATAAATAAAAATTCACAAATTAAATATATGGCCTAGGAACACAAACTCTCGCGGACTAGAAACTCAATACTCTTCTTTTCTCCCGCTATTGCCCTAAAATCGCTCGCTGATTGCAAATCCATACGGTAAATCAAAACAATTATTAAATTTGTAAATTTTGAATGCAAACCTTGACGTCTTTGATGAAAAAAGCCAGCAGGACGAGACATCTATAAATGAAGGATACATTTTTGAATATTTTTCTACCTTCTGGAGCTTACATGGATCCTAATGAAGGAATTCTCATGCTCATTGATACTTTGATTGTTATGAAACAAATATGTTCAAAATTTATAGGAATGCTCCATTTTTTTTTTAAATGTGGATGACTTTTTAAAATGCTTTTTTAAAATGTGGAAATGCGGATGACGTCTCCCGTGAACTTGGTATGAACTAGCGGTCTTCCTCGTGTGCAGTTCATTACATGTAATTAAAGACAGGGTGCCAGTTATTTTTACCCCACATGGATTTAATTGTGAAAAATTCGTCTTTCTACCGACATTCTAGTATATTCCATGCTGAGAAAAATGAAAAAAATTATTTTTGAATTACCGCCGTACACTTACGTACACTTTTTGGCGGGAAGCACAAAAATTTGAATTTTTCACATTTTTAAAAAACATCATTTTTTCATGTTTTTTTTTAAATGATGAAAGTATAATCTTTATTGCGTGTTATAATATTAATGGAAAATGCTTAAATTCCGTTTCCGTTTTAAAGTATGTTTTTGCATTTTTCTGAATTCTTCACGTAATAATGCCCGCGAACTAGTTTTCACCAAATTTTCTAGGCCATTGTTTTGAAGCTCATTTTCTCGGCTTCTAGGTGGTTTTAGAAAATTTTGAAAACAGATTTGGAATGAGAATGAACTCTATTTTTCTCCCAACAAATTCCAGCATTAAACTCGAAACTTAAAAAAAAATTTTTTTAATTAATAACAAAAAATAATGAGAAATGTCTCTAAAAAATAGGGTTTTATTCATAAATTTCATCAAATGAAATACAAAATTGAGAGAATTATAATTATATAAACTTTTTCCAACATTTTAGTCATCGTCGCGTTGCCTTCATCGTCACCATTTTCAGCAACAACCTTATCCGTGATCCGTAAAGTGGTAGTTGTTGTCGTTGGAGCCGGAGTTGTTGTCGTAGTCGTGGTTGTAGTAGTAGTGGTAGTAGTTGTAGTTGTCGTTGTTGTTGTCGTTGTTGTTGTTGTAGTTGTCGTTGTCGTGGTTGTTATGCATCCTGTCAGTAGCAGAAACTCTCCCACAATCTCAAAAATACAATTTTCTAAATATTTTTTTTTTGTCATTCATCACTATTCTTTTATTGGTCGGATAAAGCTCCTCAAATTGCGCACCATTGGACAGCGGGCTTTGGCACGCGTCCAAAGCTCCTCCCACCGACAAAACTCAAAACAGCGAGAAATAAACGAAATTCGACAATTTCTATTTTGAAAACTATCTAAATTCAATAAGGAAAAGGTAGAAGAAGGTGGCGTAAGGAGTTTGAAAAATCGTTTGGATTTTTGTCGGTAGGAGGAGCTTTGGACGCGTGCCAAAGGCCGCTGTCCAGTGGAGCGCAATTTAATTCGCTTCTTTCCGACCTATAATTAAAACTTATTCTTCCAACCGTTTTATAATCCGGGGCGCATATCGGCACCTCCTTCCGAGCACAATCATACAATTTCACTTGATCTTCACACGTGTCCTTATAGTCGATGAAAACACACGATTTTGTTCCTTCACGTTCCCATTTAGATTTCAACATGGAGAAAAAACCGTTTTCTGGTTTACCAGCTTTCGACTTAAAACATTTCGCGTATCGTTATTTAATTATTCGAAAAAGTTTATTTGTTTTGTGGATCTGTTTTGTCAAGATGAAAATTCTTGGCTGCTCATTGTCCGCTGCAATTTCCTCGCTCCGCGACCGTAACGCGTTGAAAGGAGCTGACAGGGATAATTGTACTTCTCGAGGAGTACTTACATTTTAATTCGCAATTCTTCAAAAATCGTTGTTTTTAATCGTTTTTCTTCGCTTTTTTTGGTGCATGTGATTTTATTTTTACAATCTAAACGATTAACGAAAAAAATAAAACGAAGGCAAAAAATAAACACAAAAAATCTCATCCTTAGCTTCTTCCAACGCGTTGCGGTCGCGGCGCGAGCAAATTCCCTACGATGAGCGGCCAAGATGTACGTTAAATGAAAATAGACTTCATTCTCATTCTAAATCTGTTTTTAAAATTTTCTAAAACCACCTAGAAGTCGAGAAAACGAGCTTCAAAACAATGGCCTAGAAAAGTCTTGAGTTTCAACATGGCCGAACTTTTTCCTATGAGGTTTTTTCGTATTGTCAACTCAATTATTCTTGATCATTGCGTTCGGAAGGCTGCTCCACATCACAGCCGCTCCGCGCGCACGCGAGACGGTGACCTCCCACTCAACACACTGGAAAATTAGAAAAAATTCATTTTCCCGCCAATATTTCAGTGTTGAGTGGGAGGTCACCGCGTTGCGTGCGTGCGGAGCGGCTGTGAGGTTGAGCAGCCTTCCGAACGCAATGACCAAGAATAACCTCGACTAGTTTTCCTAGCTTTTTCTAGGCCATTGTTTTGAAGCTCAATTTCTCGGCTTCTAGGTGGTTTTAGAAAATTTTAAAAACAGATTTGGAATGAGAATGAAGTCTATTTTCATTTAGGTACAGAAATTTGGAAAATGTTTTGCTTGTATAGGTTTTCAAATAACGAAAAGAAGATGAAAATAAAATAT
The DNA here is from genome assembly GCA_964036255.1 of Caenorhabditis virilis. Lineage (NCBI taxonomy): Eukaryota > Metazoa > Nematoda > Chromadorea > Rhabditida > Rhabditidae > Caenorhabditis > Caenorhabditis virilis. Next base: position 3,660,712 of record OZ038417.1, on the reverse strand, counting down.
AAACCCAAATTCAGTATATAATATTCTCTTTTAATTTCAAATCAATATACAAATTTTGAAATTTTGAAGGCGAGTTCTCTGAACTCACCCATTTATCCTCGCAGAGGGAATTTGCGTAAGCAGCGCAAAAAATATATGGCCAATGTTCTGCATATGAAGTTTTAGCGACACACTGCAAAATATCATTTTTCCTGGATTGATGCCGAAAACCGAATTTCACCTTTCTAATTTCTTTCTCGTGTTCCACCATCAATCTTACGCTCTCCTCATTGAAGCTACTATTTCTTTTCACAATTGGTGTAACACACATCTTTACAAGAGCATTAGGATAGTTTGGCATTAATCTATCGTACCATTCCATGAAAAGTGTTCTTCTGCCGGCCTGATTGGAAGACACGGTTTGCATTAGAAAAACCCCCATATTTTTTCTCTAAAGTCCCCATTTTTAATGATTTTTAGCTTAAAATTCTGGAAATTTCATCAACTTTCCGAAAAATGTAAAAAAATGTTCAAAAACTCTTATTTTCACTATAAATTCGCCATTTTTTACGATTCTTGGCTTAAAATGTTGGAAATTTATTTATTTTTTCAATCTAAATAACATTTTCTTTATTTCTTTTCTATTTTACCTTTTTTCTTTATTTATAACATTTTTCTACGTTTTTTTTTTAAATTTGTATTTAGTAATTCTTTATATTTTATTTTATTTTCACGAGCAACGCTTTGTGTGCGGTTCACCGTTACGACAAATTGCACATAGGCAAAAATTCAAATTTTTTACGAATTTACTTTTCACGGTGGGAAAAAAGCTACGCGAAACTGTCCTGGACTAGTTTTCTGCAGCGCACAGAAAAAATTGGAAACCTAGGCCTTGCAATTTATGATTATTTTAATGATTTCTATTGATTGAAATAGCAAAACATCCAAAGAAGGAATGTGATTAACGTATTTTTAAAAAATTATATTAATTTTTTGAATTGTATTGTATTTATATCATTCGTTATATCATATATAGCTATAATTAATGTATAACCGATTCATGTTTAAATTTTTAAGAAAGTTCTTTGATTAAATTATAAAAAAACATTTCAGTGAAGATCGTTTTTTTTCAATGGAAAAATCAGATTTTCGTTTTTTTCAATGAATTCTGGTTGGAACAGGGGTAAAAAGACATGACAAAAAAAGTGTACTGATTGAATATAAGAAAAAACATTTAGTTTTTGCGAAAAATCCGAAAATTACTGCTTTTATTGGTTTTTTGTCGGATAAAAAAGAAATAGCCAAAAAAGTGCGCGGCAAGATTGCGAAAATTTGAATTAAGCCCCTCCCTCCTTTTTTCGCAGTTAGGACGCTATTTCAACTGTTGCGCGTAGCTTTTTTCCCACCGTGCGCTTTTTAACGCCTACAACGCATGAAAAAATGAAGTTTTTGCATTAAATATATAAAGTAAGGCCTAATCTAATTTTTTTCACTCAGGATTACAAAATTGCGTCCCTTAATAGCAATATGATGCGTTTAGGTATTGTAAACTTAACAATTTTTTTTGATCATCCATTTTCTACTAAAAGACCGCAACGCAACCGCTCGCATTAAAAAATAGCACGACTTTTTGAGAGACTTAGCTTTTCTACATGCGCTGTAGGTGTTAAAATGTCATTCGAAAAAAATTTGAAATTCTCGAGTGTGTCCAATTTGTCGTATCGGTGAACCGCACACAAAGCGTTGTTCGTGATGACAATTTCCACGGTGTGTAAAAGTGAACGTACACCATGGTTGCGGACTTTCTTGCGGCAGCCTTTGTGGAGGCGGGGTTTTGACGCAAACAGTGCACAGTCTTGGGTCCGCCCCCTGTATTATTTTTCAGTTTTTATTAATTTATTTTTGTTTTTGATAGAAAAAACATCTTTCGAGCATTTTTTTCGTCTGAATTTGAACAAATACATTTTTTAGAATGTTTAAGTTTTATTTAAAATCGATTTCACGCGAATTATCGTATTTTTATTGCTGTTTTCATCAGTTTTTATTATTTTTTTGAAAAACAATTCATTTCCAGAATACAAATCGAGACGAATCATCAACATCACTGGGATTTTGTTCAGGAAGAAACGTCGACAGTTTTTCGATGATTTCTCCTGCAGTTCTTCATTTTTCGCATCCGCAACAGCTAGATCTTCTTGTATTCTACAAGATTTATAGGTAAAATTTATTAAATCGCGAATATTTCTGTATTCTTGCCAAAATTTTTCAGAAAATCGATTAATAACACAATGACGACGGATTCTAGCTGGTTTCGAATTGAAGAGCAAGTCAATATTTTTATTCGGTGAATTTTTAACAATATTGTTCCATTCCACAAATTATATCGTAGGTTAGTTCTGTTCTTTCAGGATAGCCCATTCCTAGAATTACACGAGAGTAGCGCAGAACCTTCCGAGGACTACAAATAACCAATAAAGTAAGGAACAAGTATATATTTTTGTACATAATTCAATAAATAATTGTTTTTAACTGAATAATACTTTTATTATATTCTCTTACCTGGAATAGAGTATGAGCATTAAAAAAACTTTATATTATTCACAATAATAATATTTAATATGAAACCTTACTTTTCCGATTCGTGTTTTTCTTTTCATCGTGAACGTTGGCGATATAAAAAAAACCAGTTAGTCGATAATTTTCGTTATTGTTCGATGGTAGAGCTATCCTGAAAGAACAGAAATAACCTACGATATAATTTTTGGAATGGAACAATATTGATAAAAATTCACCAAATAACAACATGTGCTTGAAATTTCCACTTTTAAAAGCTAATTATCTTTTAATCGCATCTTCAATTCGAAACCAGCTAGAATCCGTCGTCATTGTGTCATTAATCGATTTTCTGAAAAATTTTGGCAAGAATACAGAAATATTCGCGATTTAATAAATTTTACCTATAAATCTTGTAGAATACAAGAAGAGCTAGCTGTTGCGGATGCGAAAAATGAAGAACTGCAGGAGAAATCATCGAAAAACTGCCGACGTTTCTTCCTGAACCAAATATCTGAAGATAATAATTGAATTCGGCTTTTTATGTTTGTTTACCTTATCAAAAAATATCCGTAACAATTGTGGAAGCATATTATGATAAAATTCCAGTGATGTTGATGATTCGTCTCGATATGTATTCTGGAAATGAATTGTTTTTCTAAAAAATAATAAAAACTGATGAAAACAGCAATAAAAATACGATAATTCGCGTGAAATCGATTTTAAATAAAACTTAAACATTCTAAAAAATGTATTTGTTCAAATTCAGACGAAAAAAATGCTCGAAAAATGTTTTTTCTATCAAAAACAAAAATAAATTAATAAAAACTGAAAAATAATACAGGGGGCGGACCCAAGACTGTGCACTGTTTGCGTCAAAACCCCGCCTCCACAAAGGCTGCCGCAAGAAAGTCCGCAACGACAGATTTCTGTAGAGAGTCGTTCACTTTTACAAACCGTGAATTTCGGTTTACTTTATCCCATCGTGTCTGGTAGCCTTCAAATCGCGGGCAGATTGAAAATCTACGCGCCAAATCAAATTTCTAGACAATATGTGAATTTTTAATGCAAACCGTGTCTTTGATGAAAAAAACCAATAGGACAAAACATCTATAAACAAATGATACGTTTTTGAGAGCTTACGGAGCTTACATTGATTCTAATGAAGGGATGCTAATGTTCATTGATACTTTGATTAATAGATTGAACGTTTTTATAAAACAAAAATGATCAAAACATATTTTTTTGTTTTCGTTGTATATAAATGACCCACGTTGGCCGTAAGGGTCGCATTTATTTTATTAAACCATTAACTAAAGAAACAAAACATGAAAAACCAGATTTATAAAAATTTCCTTGACCTTGTCTTCAAATCTCCTTCATCATCCCTCACATCTTTCAGCCGATGAACATAATGCTGCAACTTGTTCAAAACTTGTCGAAATTCTGAAATATTTCCAGATTTTGCTGAAAGTTGGATAGCGTCCTCGAAATGAAGTGGGATTTTTGGTTGAATCTCTTCCGGAAGATTTTCGTACCAGGAGGTGGTTTTGAGCATGGATTGGAGGGAGTTTATCGCCTGGAAAATGATAAACTTACTTTTCGAGTAACTTAAAGACAATGGGTCACTTTAATAAAATTCATCGTAAAGTACCTAAAACTATCTCAGAAATTGTTTTAACGCTAGAAGACGCCTCAGTATATCCAAAATTCTCGTATTTAAGTTTTTACACCCTGAAAAATGAATAATAAATAAATGGAGCCGTGTCTTTAAATTCTATTGCCAACTCAAATATTCTTGATAATTCAAGTTGGTTTTGATCTACTCAGAAAATCTAAATCTCTCACGCAGTCGTGCTATTTTTACCTGCGAGCGGCTGCGCTGCGGTCTTTTAGTAGAAAATGGATGATCCAAAATTTTTAAGTTGACAATAGTATTCCTAAACTTTTCGAAAAATACTTCAACATCTTCTATTCCTTTTTCCACTACTTTTAAAAATATTTAACAACATACTTCCTTCTCCGATCCATTTAAAAGATCAATTTTATTCAGCACACAAATAACCGGCTTTTTCGCCAATTTTTCATCGTAATTCTCAATCTCCTTGTTCAACAATGCTATGGATTCCAATGGTGTTCTGAAATTTGAACTTTATAGCTCCCGTTCCACACAAATTGACATTTTTCTACCTAAATGGACAATCCAAGTCATTTTTCAGCTGAAATCCATTCACATCAACAACCATAACAATAATATCCGCATATTCCAAATGTTTTAGAAACTGATAACCACGTCCTCGATTCCTTGATGCCCCTTCAATTATTCCCGGCAAATCGGCGACTGAAAGTGTGAATTTTTCAGTAAACTCTGTTGAATCAGCAGATGTTGAAGGGTTGGCAGCGTTCCAGAATGCGACTTGCGGATTAACCTGAATTATTTCGTTTCTTATTTGAAATTTGGTACCAAAAGTTTTGAATTTGGATCAAAATCCAGTATTTTTAAATTTCTCCACCCAACTGCAATTCTCAAAATTTAAATTTAAACATAATTACACAAAACATTATCGGAATCTCAAAATTCAAAAAAATTTTTGACTTCTCCTAAAAATTTCCTATCGGATGGTATTTAATTTAATGATAAATATACCGTGGTGAATGGATAATCGGCAATTTTCACAGATTTCTCTGGAACCAGCGCTTTCAGAAGTGTCGACTTTCCAGCATTTGGGAAGCCAAGAAACCCGATGTTTGGCCGGAGTTTTAGATGGATTTCTACTTCGAAATTTTCACCTTTTGAACCTCTGAAAAATATTATTTGAAATAACCATGATTTTGAGCTTGAAATCTCCTACTAGCATTTTTTTAAAGCAAATTTCACAAAATATTCGAAAATAAATGCTTATTGCGAATATTTACCTCATATTCGCAATAAGCATTTATTTTCGAATATTTTGTGAAACTTTAAAAATCTAGTGATCATGTGCCTTTAAGACCATAACTCATTTTTAAATTCGCATAATTATTGAGTTAGACAATATCTAGAAAAATGAAATATATATTCGTAATAAGCATCAAATCCCGAATTTTTCGTGACATTTTCAAAATTTAGTGGTCATGTGTCTTTAAGACCCTTTTTTCTAATAATACATTTAATTTTTTCGACTTAGAACGTTTAGTTTATTGTTTTGTTCATTTTTTTGATTTCTTAGAGAAAAACTGCCAGTAGCCAACTTTTCCCCAACTCTATTGAATTTTTTGTTAGAAATATATTTTGCCGAAACTAATTTTTTAAATCAATGTTTACTTAGCGTGCCCATTACACATGTTCCATCATGGATCTTAGATGAAAGTCTGAGAAATCATTCAATTTTGTCGCTGCTGATAATGATACATATGCTCATACTATTTTTCTCGATCATTCGGCAAATATCTCCTGAAATCGTGCATTGCGATGGGAATAATTATTGGACCACCTACGGTTGCACCCATGTTGAAAAAAATCCACTGATAATAGATAGAATCAGCGGTATTGATAGAATAAAAACACTTCAAAAAACCGATAATATTTTCAGAAAAGTTTGATCTTTCGCAGCTGAAAAATGTCAAGATCATTCATGCCGGTTTAATTGTCAAAAAAACTGATCTTGAGGAAGTTTTTTTGGAAAATGTCATCGAGATTATAAATAAGGATGGGCCGGCAATTATATTTGAAAAAAATTCCAATTTGAAGAGGATAAAAATGCCAAAATTAATAAAAATAACCGCGAATTCGGAATATTCTCCTATTCTCTTTGAGAGTGATAATTTTGCTAGAGTGGCTTTCAAGAATATCGTTTCGTAAGTATTTAATATTCAAAATCTTCAAAAAAAAACACAATTATTTTAAATATTTCCAGTTACAATGATTTATTGACACTTGAACAGCAAGACACGTATCACCGAACATGCCCAACAGAGATAGGCTTCATTAAGATCACAGAAGTCGAAGATAAATCGTATACAACGTTCTGGATATTGATTGGCGCCTGCGCTGTGGCATTTATTGTAGATCTTATCATTCTCTACTTTTGTTGTTGTAAGGATAAATTCTGTGTAAGTGATTCGATTTTCAATTTACTTGTTTTCCAGCAAAAACATGTTTTTCAGAAGAGACGCCACCGATGAAACTTCTGCTCATCACTTCAATTCCATTCGGAATCTTCTTTTTTTTTCGTTTCGTTTTATTTTTAATGTCGAATTTTCTGAAAAATCTTCAAAATTAGCTATTACAAAATGCAATCAAATTTATACAATTGGTCAAATGTGATGAGAGGCCATCAAGAGCTCTCGCATTATTTTATCTATAGAGAATGTTCTTTTTTTTGTGATTATTCTTTTTATTTACTTGTTTCTATGTATCATTTTTTTTCTTTAACGTGCATTTTCCCCCCGGCTCTTTATTAGTATGATTTTACGTTTTTTTTTGGAAATATTTATAAACTTATTATAAAATCACAAAAGTCTTCCTTTGTTTCTAACCTTTCCTGCGAAGCGCGGCCTAGGACCCGGGAAGGAGACCCGGCCCTGAACCAGTTTTCAAATTTCTAACCTACTTGTAATTATTACTCGAATTTCCGCCTTCACCACCCCTTGCAATCAAATATCGATGAAATGGTTTACTACATCTGGCGATTAGGCTATTCCTCTCGCGATCCACCACCTCAATACCAATGGGAACGTCGAAGAATGTTCTGCTTCCATTGGCTCCAACCAGTGAGATTTTGTTCGCTGATGTTCCAGGAGCGGAAATAATCTGAACATGTGCATTTTGGGCCACAATTTATGTTTAAAAAATAAAAAAATAAAGTATTTTAAAATAATACCTTCATTTTATTCTTCAGCCGTTTCTTAATATCAACAAATGATAAATTCGGCTTTGCGATGAAATATACATCCCCTCCATTTCCTCCAACACCGTTGTATCTCGCTAGTCCGGCTCCACCACTTCCAGCTTTCACATTTATTATATATTTGTCAACTGCTAAAATATTCAGGTCATGTTTGATAAGCTTCTGGACTGATGCAATCGTGTCCCGTAATAAAAGTGATAATCTCATCTCTGAAAAAATTATTTTTTCGAATTAAACAGCTTTTTCAAGATAAATATCGTCTGAATTTAGTTTTTAATTACTTTTCTTGCTAATTTATAATTATTTACACGCTAATTAATTAATTAACTCTAATTTTGAGCAAAAAAACTCAAAAATTAGGCAAAATTCACAAAGCGGACTAGTTTTCGCACATGGCCTAGAAAATACTAACGACACTACGCCACAACACCTTGACTCATTGTTTAGTCTCGCTTTTTTTGAGTTTGAAGACGCAATTTTTAGAGAATCGATTTTTGGCTGAAATTCTATGATTTTTTCTAGTTTTTTGTGCTGAAATTGAGCTAAACTTGTTTCTGCAGCATTTATAGACATGGGTTCATTGTTGTAGTAGGTTTTGTGAAGGAAAATTGATGAAATTAAGATCCTGTTGATTTTTTGAATTTATACTTCATTTTTCCTGGATTTTTTTGAGAAATACGTTGAAATCTGATACTGTTTACCGGCTCTGATAATTCTTTTTTTTCCAAGTTTTGCCAAAATCGAATTTTTTTCAAACATATATAAAATCCAATATTTTTTCTCCGGTTTTCTTGAAATTGTAAATAATAAATTTTTTATTTGAAAATAAAAATAAGATTTAGAACGTGTTCTTTATTTCGCAATCTTGTTTAACTTCCTTATTCATTCGAAGAATTGTAATTTATTTTTATTGAGAAATTCTTGGAGAACTCTGATTTATAAACATCGAAACGTAAGTTATTCAGCGAAAAATATTGTTTTATGTGATTTTTAAGCGAAAAATCCAAAAAAAACTATTTTCAAAAAGTTGTAACTAAAAAAAACATCTAGTTTTTTAATAATGGATTTCACAACGAATTCTCAAAATCATCATGCGCCTTTAAACCGAGATTACTGTAGATAGATATTTTCTTCATTTTTTTAAATTCGATTTATGACTAATTTTCCGCATTTTTCTAACAAAAAATAAACAAATGCAATATTTTAGGGTATGCTCCGATCACTGGTGTCCAGTGTAGCAGCAAGCCAAGCCCAAGAATCCGCCTGCAGGTTGCTAATATCATCATGTAGTCAAATCACGCAACAACGTGGACGACGTCGAACTCTGACGCCAGTTCCGTGGCTCCCGCCGGTTCATGAGCCAACTACAGCGATTGAATTGAACTCTAATACGAAGTAGGAGGTTTTTTCAAAATTTGGAGACAAATACAACTTTTCTAGGAAACTCATAGAGACTGTAATTGAGAAGGAGGTGTCCACGGCTCAACAAAGAGTAGCAAATGCTGAAGCATCGATTACGGATATTCCAGAGTCTTCGAGAAGGGTTGGATTAGTTGTTAGAAAGATTGGAATGCTCCCGCAATGGACTGGAGATGGAACACGAATCTTGTGTACACTTTTAGAAGTCGCCGAGAATAATGTAGTTAGTGTTACATCGCCAGAAGATTGGTATAAAGCAAGTGCGATTGGAAAAAGAAAGGCTTTTAATAGAAATGGACCGATGTGGAAAGTGACCGTCGGATCCGGGAATGATGATCCTACTAAGTATTCAATCGGATATCGGCGGCAATTTATGAGAGCTGGGATTCCGGTAAAAGAGAAGATTGGATGTTTCATGGTTACGGAAGACGCTTTACCAGCGATTGGACAGCCGCTAGATGTTCAACACTTCACTATTGGACAATATGTGACAGCGACAGGGAAGACGATTGATTGGGGATTTCAAGGTGGAATGCATCGATGGGGAATGAGAGGACAACCGACCAGAAGGACAACTAAATCGCATAGACGTATTGGATCGGTTGGATCGGTTGGAGATGCACGCATCTGGCCGGGAAAGAGAATGCCCGGACATATGGGTTATGAATGGGTTACTGTTAGTGGATTGGAGGTGGGTTTTTTGGCATAGAAGTTGAAAAATATTTGAATTCAAAAAATTTGGCTACAAAGCTATGAAATTAGAAAATCAATAAAAAAATAGAAAAGCATACTCGATTGGAAATTGCAATTTTTCAAATCTTCATAACTTTTCGTAATTTTTTTGTTCGAAAGCTGAAATATAGAATTTTCAGATTTTTATCTTCACAATACTTAAATTTTTCATGAATTGTGGTCAATTTTGGAAAAAAAATCTGAAAAACTGAAAATTTTCATAGTTCCATAACATTTCATAAATTATCCGTTTTTCATAATTTTTACACTATTTGGAAGTTGAATTTATGAATTTTCAGCTTTTTTATTCAAAATACGGTAAAATTTGAAAAAAAAGATGAAAAATTGGTTTAAGCGCGAAATTTAGAGTATAAAGTAGCATTTTGTCCTCAAAATCCAGTTCCATGTTATTTTTTCACTTTTGAAATGTTAAAGTTGCTGAAAAGTTGAATTTTGTTTAAAAATCTGAATTTTTCAAACAAATTTCAAAGTTTTAAGCATTTTTCAGGTTCTTCGAATCAATATCGACAAACAAGTGATTTATGTGAAAGGGTCGGTTCCAGGAGATATTGGAGAAACGATTTTGTTGAAGGATTGTGTTCAACAGGAGAAGAAATTGAAGGTAATTGCAAAAAACGGGTCAAAAGCCAGATCTATGAAAGAAATATTGTAGAAAGGGCCGATGCCAACATGGACACCAAGTTTAGCAACAATTGCAGAGGAGGAAGAAGAAGCGGAAAGTGTTGAAGGAAGTGTACCGAAGGAATTGTTGTTTAATGAAGTGTTTTCACCGAAATTGTTTAGGTAAGTTTGGAAAAAGCGGTTTTTTTCAAATTGTGAAATTTTTGAAGGTTCACCTCACCATCTGTTGTGTTCACAGACGCGGATGCTAAAAAATCAGCTGGAAGAGATAAAACTAAGGCTAAAATTGCGAAAGTCAAGAAATGAATTGTTGAAATGCGGTTATTTTATATTATTATATTTAGAAGTAGCTTTTTTATAGGTTTTTGTTACTTTTCTTTGTTTTTTGCTCAAAAAATGGTTTTAAAACTTAAAATTTCCTAAAAACTTGTGAAAAGTCGGTATTTGAAAGCCGTTTTAATATCTGAAGTTCATATTCTGGAAAAGAGTTTAAAAAAATTAAATTTTCAGACAATTTTTGCAGATTTTTGTTGTAGAAATGTGGTAAACAGAAGGTTTAAAGGAGGAATAAATGGCTGACGGAAGTGCGACAGTGTTTCCAGACGAGCAGTGTAATTTGGCGACGACGCCGACGAAGCAGAGTGTTTCGGAGGTATTTTTTGGGTGTTTTTCTGTGAAAAAAATGGCTGAGATTTGGATTTTTAGCTTTTAATCCAAATTTGACCAAAATACGGGGTTCTCACCATTTTTCTAGGCTGAAATCGAATTTTTAGACATCAATTCCAAAATTTTATTGAAAATTTTGATTTTGAGATGTGAAAATCATGGAATTTGGGGAAGATGTGTATAAGTCAAATTATTTTGAAAGTTTTGGCTTTAAAATTGTGAAATTTTCAAATTTTATGATTTCTAATGATGTTTACAGCATTTTGATGCTTTAAATCTTAAAATTTGAAACTTGCTCTTCAAAATGATGTAAAAATCATGGAATTTGGATGAAATTTATGCTTTTCTTTGAATTTTACATCAATTTGATGCCTATAAACTGAAATTTTGTGATTTTAGCTTCAAAATGGTGTAAAAATCATGGAATTGGAAAAAATATATACTTTGCCTTGATTTTTACATCAATTTGAAGCTTAAAACCTAAAAATTTGAGATTTCAGCTTGAAAATGCTAAAAATCAATAAAAAACATAATGACGAATTTTGCAGAAAGTTGAAGAGCTCAAAATCTCCACAACTGAAACCGAATGCGACGGTGAAGGGAATCCGCCGATCGATGAGAGTCCTCTGACGACACTACCGCCAAAAGGACCGCGGAAAAAGTCGCCAAGACGTCCAGAAGTCGCGGCGTCGCGCCTACCACATCATATTTTGATTCAAATATTTCAATACCTCTCGATGAAGGATTTACAGTCGTCTATGCTTACTTGTCATTGTTGGAATAATGTTTTGTCGGTAGAGGTTGGTATTATTAGCATTTTTAAAATTTTATTTCATTTTTGAAAATGTTTCTAGGATAGTGAAGTTTGGCAGTCACTAGTAGCGAAACACTTGCCAGATGCAGCGCTAACTGATCCATTTTTTCTCAATGAATTGAGCTCATCGAAGAAAAAGCTGAGAGCTTGGTGCTATGCGTGGAATACTAATGATATTTCGAGGTATGATGCCTTAAAGTTTAATTTTAAGAAAAAGGGTTTTCAGAAACAATTATATAAGAACAAATGGGTTTACTGTCCATCGACAACCAGTTGCACAATCGACTGATGGGGTTCGCGGAAAACGAGGGATATCTCAAGGAGTACACGCTTTTGATATCACGTGGGATGGGCCGTTGGGTACGGTGGCGGTTATTGGATTTGCGACAAAGTGGGTGGTTTAGATTTATTGGTTAGAAAATTGATATCTTCAATATGAGGGCAGAAATAACTTCAAAAAGTGGTTTTTCGCCAATTTTCTGAAATTTGCCCAATTCGCATTGAAACCCTTTTTAATGGCTACAATCTGAAAGTGATCTCAATGAAATTGATTGCTTTTCAGCGAAGTTATATTCAATTTTCTGAAAATGTTTAAAAATTGTTATTATTGAGCCCACAAATATGAGCAATTATCGAAAATTTGGTGCAAAAAACGTTTATACATTTTTAGCAGTTATAATAACGAAAAATTAGTGAAAATGTACTTAAAACTGATTGGCGCATGTAATAATTCGTTTCAGCAACGGAAAAATCTGGAAATTACAAGATCTAGCCAAATTAAATTTGAAAAATATGAAAAATCCACCTTTTTTCTTCTTCAAAATTTGTATCTTTTTTGTCTGCGTCTCTTACTCGAATGCCTATGTGTGTTTTATGTCAATACGCGGAACCCGTAAGATGTCTGCAGTGGTAGGTTGATAACCATGTACTGAACTTGGTTCAATTTCCCAAGTTTTAGGCATTATCAGTTTTTTCTTGATTTTTTTGCCAAATATCGATTTTTCACCGAGAAATTCGTGCGATTTGGCATTATTTAGAAAATTTTATTGTTTTAAGAAAACAATTCCGAATTTTCAGACATGCCGCTCTCCACTGCGTTGGCTACATTGCCTTGTTGGGAAGTGATGAACAAAGTTGGGGATGGAATTTGGTTGACAACGCTCTGATGCACAATTCGCAACAATTGGGAATTTATCCGAAGATGAATAATCCGCCGAAATATGAGGTTTGTTTGATGTTTTCCTTAAAGACATTGGGAACTTAATTTTTATCTTATTAGAAATGTAATTAAAGAATTGGACAAACAATTTAATTTAACACTTCTTTTGAAACAGTCAATTTTTACGGTTATATCCAAATTTTTTCAAAATTATCGATTTTTTACGAAGAAAGTGTGGAATTCTGGATGTTTTGATACAAAAAACTAAAACGGCGTTCAAATTATAAATTGATCCGCAAAACTATACTTAAAAATCGGATAATTTGGAATTTTTGGTTTTAGACGTTAAGCACCTAATTTTTACATGAAATAAACTCGGTTTTTAAGATATTTTCGAAAATTCTTAGCAGTTATCGATTTTTTATGAAGAAAATGTGTAATTCTCTATTTTTTGTTACAAAAAACTAAAACTACGTTCAAATTTAACTTTCATCCCCAAAACTTGTTTTTTTATCAAAAATTACTCAAAAAACGGGATGATTTGGAATTTTTTGGTTACAGACCTTGGGTACCTAATTTTTACATGAAATAAACTAGATTTTTAAGAAATTTTTGAAAATATTTAGAAATTATCGATTTTTTATGAAAAAATGCAGAAAAATAAAAAAAATAGTTTTTTTCACAGATGGGCGAACGAATCCGGCTTGTAATCGACTGTGACAAGCATGTAGCATATTTCGAAAGAGGTTCCGAGTTTCTAGGCGTCGCTTTTAGCCATTTACCACCGGTTCGTCTATTCCCGGCGGTTTGTGCGGTTTATGGGAATACTGAGGTCTCGATGGTTTATGTTGGAAGTCCGACTATGGGATGAGTATTTTATTTATAATTATAATTATCTATTTATTGATTTAATTTGCTTCACTTCTTCTTTTTTTGTACATATATGATCTGATCTCTAATTTTCCTGTCCTTCATTGCAATCTACTTACATTCCGAAATAGTCTGATATTTGTGTCATCATATATAAATTGCTTGCTTTTTCTTATATATTTATTTTTTAAATTGGTTTTTCTCAGAAAAATCCAGTTTTATACCTGTTTTTAACTTTTTGTGATGCTGATATTATCAAATTTTATTTACAGTTTCAGAAGAAATTTGGGAAAAATGCTTTACGATGAAGCGGATCCGGCAATGGAGGAGGAGTTTGACGATGATGAGATTACGTCGGAACAGTGGCAGGAAGCGTGCTGGGTGGTGATTAGTGCGTATTTTGATGAAAAGGTGGGGTTTTGAGATTTTTTTGAAGGAAAAATTGAGATTTTAAGGATTTTTTCCAGAAAAATGATGTTTTTAATGAAAATATTGATTTACAATGTTTAGATAATCATATTTTCAAGAGGTTGTTGAAAACACGTGGCACATTGTCTTTAAGATTATTTCGAAACCAAAATTGTGGATTTTTCACTTAATTTTTGAGATTTTTCTAAACTATTCAATTTTTTCGCGGAAAACAGAAGTTATTTGGAAAATTACATAATATTTTCATAAACTATGATCTTAAAGGCACATGAGCATTGAATTTCGAATGTACCTCAACATTTTCAGAATTTTATGTTGATTATGAATATCTAACTCAATTTCCTTAAAGATTCCTAGTTATTGAGTTATGCGCCTTTAAGCACGAAAAATTATCTTAAAGGCACGTGACCACTAAATTTTGAAATTGTCTTGAAATATTAGGAATTTTATGCTGATTACGAATATATATTTAAAATTTCTCAAAATTGTATAGTTATCGAGTTATGCGCCTTTAAAAACGAAAATAGGCCTTAAAGACACATGACCACTAAATTTTTAAAATATCTCAAATTTTATCGGAATTTTATGCTGATTACGAATATCTAACTCAAAATTTATATTAATTGACAGGAAAGCTGAAAATATGTAAAATTGTGTTTTTTATTAGAAAATCACACGTATTGAATGACAACTTGAATTTTATTAAAAATTTCACAATAATTCTTTATTATTTTCAGGGTCTCGTTCGCCAACAACTCGATTCATTTGACGAATTCGTGCAAATGAACGTGCAAAGAATCGTCGAAGATTCGCCGCCAGTCGAGCTTCAATCAGAAGTGCAACATCTCGCCGGCGACATTGAAAACCCGACGAAATTCTCGCTAAAATTCAACCAAATCTATCTCTCAAAACCAACACATTGGGAGAAAGACGGTGCACCGATGCCAATGATGCCAAATGAAGCGAGACTTCGAAATCTCACCTACGCTTCACCATTGTACGTGGATATTACGAAACACGTGCAACAGGATGAAAGTATGACGGAAAAGAATTATGATAAAGTGTTTGTTGGAAAAGTGCCAGTGATGTTGAGATCAAGTTATTGTATGCTTTCGAATATGACGGATCGAGACTTGACAGAATTGAACGAGTGTCCTTTGGATCCGGGAGGTTATTTTGTTATCAACGGATCGGAAAAGGTGCTGATCGCTCAAGAGAAAATGGCAACGAATACCGTATACGTTTTCTCGATGAAGGATGGAAAATACGCATTCAAAACTGAATGTAGATCTTGTTTGGAGAATTCCAGTCGACCGACGTCTACAATGTGGGTGAATATGTTGGCAAGAGGTGGTGGCGGAGGAAAGAAGACCGCGATGGGACAGAGGATCATTGGAGTACTTCCTTATATCAAACAGGAGATTCCGATTATGATTGTGTTCCGTGCACTGGGATTCGTGTCGGATCGCGATATTCTCGAACATATTATCTACGATTTTGAAGATCCGGAAATGATGGAGATGGTTAAACCGTCGCTTGACGAGGCGTTTGTCATTCAGGAGCAGAATGTGGCGTTGAATTTTATCGGAGCTCGTGGAGCGAAGCCGGGAGTTACCAAGGAGCAGAGAATTAAGTATGCGAGGGAGATTTTGCAGAAGGAGTTGTTGCCGCATGTTGGTGTGTCGGAGCATTGTGAGACGAAGAAAGCGGTGAGTTTTTTGTTGTTGGTTTTTTTTAAAGACAGGGTGTCAGTTAGTTTTACCCTTTTTTCGTCCGCTCACAAACCTGACTGTTGTTCAGTGGAGAGCACGTGAAAATCCACAAAGCGCGGTGTAATTTGAAACATTGCATATTTTCAACTGACACCCTGTCTTTAAAGGAGGGGGATTTTGAAAATTTTCAACCTGTTTTTACAATTTTAAGAATTTTCACATTTTTTTCTTCAAATTTTTCGGAGCCCGGAGAGCTTTTAAATTAATTTAAAAAAATGTTTTTTAATGAAAAAATCTGAAAATTTGAATTTAAGAAGCTTAAAAGCTCTCTATTTGCGGCATTTTCATTAAAACACCAGAAAATTGAAAATTTCCGATTTTCAAAATGTATTCAACAAATTCTAAGAGTTGAAAAAATGTATTTTAAGAAAAAATTTTGAAAAATCTTAAAATTCCAATTTTTATGATTTTCAAAACCTTTTCAGCGAATTTTCAGAATGTATTTTTGTCAAAAATTCAAATTTTCGATTTATCTCAAATTTTCACATTTTATTTGAAATTTGTCGCATTTTTAAGAAAAGTACTGAAAAAAGTGACAAAATTTCGAAAAATCGGAGAATTTTCGTATTTTTAGCTGAAGAATGAAAAAAGAAGGTTTAGAAGCCAGAAATCTCGTAAAATATTGATTAAATTTTTTGTAGCAGAATTCAATGCTTATTGTCTTGACAAATCAGGTTCTAATTTGAAAAAAATCGAAAAATTCGAAAAAATTAGTCTGAAAATGCTGAAAACCTGAAAAAAGAGAGTCCCTTTATTTTTAACCCTTTTTTTGTAAAAATAGAATTATATCGTGAAAATGTGGAAATTTTAATAAATAGATCAATTTTTTTTGAAAATCTCTATAAAATTAAACTTTTTCATTACAGTTCTTCATCGGATACATGGTGCATCGATTGTTGCTTGCCGCACTCGGACGACGCGAATTGGATGATCGTGATCATATCGGAAATAAGAGATTAGATTTGGCTGGACCACTTCTAGCATTCCTGTTCCGCGCGTTGTTCAGAAATTTGTTGAAAGAGGTATTTAATTAGAAAAGAACTGGAGAAAAAATGGAAATTTTGCAGATGAGATTAACAGCCCAGAAATATATCAACAAAAATGGTGATTTTGCATTGGAGGTTTGTGTCAAAACGTCGACAATCACAAGAGGATTGGCATATTCGTTGGCGACCGGAAATTGGGGAGATCAGAAGAAGGCACATCAATCGAGAGCGGGAGTGTCGCAAGTGTTGAATCGATTGACATATACGGCGACACTTTCACATTTGAGAAGGGCGAATTCACCGATTGGAAGGGAAGGAAAGTTGGCGAAACCGAGACAGTTGCATAATACGCAATGGGGAATGGTAAGGGTTTTTGGAATGTTTTAAAAATGGAGCTGAAAATGTAAAAAACTGAAAATTTTCAAAAATCGAACTTTGGAGAGATGTAAAGTCAGTATTTCTGGACAAAATGTTGATTTTTAAGGTATTCATTAAAGAGGTACCAATTTTTTGTATAATTTTCCGAAAAATGGACCGAATGGAGCTGAAAATCTTTAAAAAACTGAAAATTTTTCAAAAAATCGAACTTTGGAGAGCTCAATTCAATATTTCTGGATAAACTAGTGAGGTTCGAAAATAAAAACTGATTTAATTACCAAGTCTTAGAAAATTCGAATTTTCTGAATAAAATGAATATTTTAGCTATTTAATAACTTGAAAATTTTGAATTTTCTGAAAAAATTCAAAATTTTCGAGATTTTTTCAAGTTTTGAAACAAAAAACTCGAAAATTCAATTTTTTTGTAAATTATTTCTAAATTCTCATAATTATTACCTAAAAATTCAAATTTTCCGAATAAACTGAATATTTTAGGTAATAACTTGAAAAGTTAGAAATAAATTCACAAAAGTTTGAATTTCCGAGTTTTTTTTTCAAAAATAGAACAAAAAAGCGGTTAATTGTTGAAAGAAATGTCGAAAAAATTGGCATTTTCTGAAAAATTCGAGATTTTTTCAAGTTTTGAAACAAAAAACTCGAAAATTCAAATTTTTTGCAAATTAATTTTAAATTCTCATAATTATTACCTAAAATATTCGGTTTATTCGAAAAATTTTAATTTGAAAATCAAAAAATCTGAATTTTCCGAAAAATGTACCGAAATTCAGATTTTTTGAATTTTAAATTCAAATTTTTCGAATAAACTGAATATTTTAGGTCATAATTTGAAAAGTTAGAAATAAATTCACAAAAAGTTTGAATTTCCGAGTTTTTTTTTCAAAAATAGAAAAAAACGGTTAATTGGTGAAAGAAATGTCGAAAAAATTGGCATTTTCTGAAAAATTCGAGATTTTTCCAATTTTTTGTGAATTATTTCTAAATTCTCATAATTATTACCTAATATATTCAGTTTATTAGGAAAATTTTAATTTTTAATTCAAAAAATCTGAATTTCGGAGAATTTCGGAAAATTCGTATTTTTCCGAAAAATGTACCGAAATGCGGATTTTTTGAATTTTAAAAATTAGGAAATTCAAATTTTCCCGAATAACTGAATATTTTAAGCAATAATTTGAAAATTTTGAAATAATTTGCAAAAAGTTTGAATTTTTGAGTTTTTTTTCAAAAATTCAGAAAAAATATCGAAAAATTTGAATTTTTCCGTAAATCCAAAATTTTTGTAAATTATTTATAAATTTTCAAGTTATTAAATAGCTAAAATATTCAGTTTATTCAGAAAATTTGAATTTTCTGAAACCAGGTCAGTAAAGTACTTTTTTATCTTCGAATCTCACAAGTTTATCCAGAAATGTTGAGTTTGAGCCAAGTGACAGCTCTTCAAAGTTAGATTTTTTGCAAATTTTCAGATTTTCAGCTCGAAAAGCAGTTTTTAAAAGATGCCATATTAAAAACCGTAAAATTCGCGTTCTAATTGAAAAAAGACAGAAATACCTCAAGGCCTTAATTTTCAGGTGTGTCCAGCCGAGACTCCAGAAGGTCAAGCTGTGGGTCTGGTCAAGAATCTTGCCCTAATGGCCTATATTTCCGTTGGATCGCTTCCAGAACCGATTCTTGAATTCTTGGAAGAATGGTCAATGGAGAATCTGGAAGAAGTGTCACCGGCCGCCATTTCCGACGCAACAAAGATCTTCGTCAACGGAGCATGGGTTGGAATTCACAGAGATCCTGACCACTTGATGACGACTCTCCGAAAATTGAGAAGACAAATGGATATTATCGTGTCAGAAGTGTCAATGGTTCGAGATATTCGAGACCGGGAGATTCGGATCTACACGGATGCTGGAAGAGTGTGCCGACCGTTGTTGATTGTGGAGAATCAGAAGTTGGAATTGAAAAAGAGGCATATTGATCAATTGAAGGATAACGATCAGACGAATAAGTTCACATGGTCGGATTTGGTTGGTGGAGGGGTTGTTGAATTGATAGATGCGATGGAAGAAGAAACATCGATGATTGCGATGATGCCGGAGGATTTGAAATCGAATGGATATTGTGATACGCATACACATTGTGAAATTCATCCAGCAATGATTTTGGGAGTTTGTGCGTCGATTATTCCATTCCCGGATCATAATCAATCACCGCGTAATACTTATCAGGTAAAATTTTAAATTTTATTATTATTATTTTGAAACTTCTTAAAGACAACGTGCCACTTTATAGAAATAGTAAATTTCTCACTAGTTACATAAATTGTCAAGATGAACATTTCAACATGGCATTTTGTGACAGTAATTAACTTTGTTTATGAGAATAAAGAGATAACATTGAAAAGTGACACACTGTCTTTAAGAATTTGAGAAGAACTATAGAGATTTTTTAAAAATATTTGGAAATTTTAAGTTTTTTACATGTTGTATTGTCGAATATGTAGAGAATTTTAAATTTCCATATATTTAAAAAAAATCTATAGTTCTTCTCAAATTCTTAAAGACAGCGTGTCACTTTTCAATGCTTAATCATTTTTTCTCATATAAAAGTTAATTAATGTCGCAAAATGTCATTTTTTTTGTAAATTTGAGGCAAAAATTACAAAATTTTACTGTTTCAGTTTTTTTTTTTTAAATTTTCTCCTACTTTTTTGATTCGATTCTACAAACCGAGAGAAATCTAAATGCGAAATTTCACCTTAAAGACAGTGTCCCAATCAATTTTCTGTTGAAATATTGCGCGAGCTTCTAGAATCGGACAACAACACGATCGGAATTAAATCATAAAAGTTGGAGAAATAAAAAATTATTGAAACAGGGAACATTTGTTATTTTTTGCTAAAGTTTACAAAATTAATTAAAGATGGCGTGTGAGGACGAAATAAATGGTTTAAATTGATAAAAGTATGATTGTTTATCCATAAATGAAAAAAATTCCAAAAAACTCGAAAATGGCGAAAAACAATTTTTTCAAATAAAAAATCAGACGGCCGAGAAAACCAAAAAAGCGTTTCTTCGGCCATTAGTGACATCTAAGATTTTATCGTTTTTTTGGAAATTTCGAGTTTTTCTGCATTTTTTTTCATTTATTGATAAAGAAATCATACTTTTATCAATTTTAAACCATTTATTTCGCCCCCCCAGGTCCCATTTAATGATTAAAAGAAAAAATTATTAGTTTTTAACAATTCCCACTCAAAATCAATTAATTTTTGCAGAGTGCTATGGGTAAACAAGCTATGGGCGTCTACACAACAAATTTCCACGTTCGAATGGACACGCTGGCTCACGTTTTGTACTATCCGCAGAAACCGCTTGTCACAACCAGATCCATGGAATATTTGCGATTCAACGAGTTGCCGGCAGGAATCAATGCGATTGTCGCAATTTTGTCATATTCTGGATATAATCAAGAAGATTCGGTTATTATGAATAATTCGGCGATTGATCGCGGATTGTTTAGATCGGTGAGCGGCTCTGTTTTTTGGGGGGGGGGGAGGGGATTTTAAAGGAATTTGAGAAAAAATGGAAATTTTTAAATTTTTAGCTCTCCGAGCTTGAAAAATGAGTGGATGCTCCGAATTTTAACAATTTCATGCCAATTTTATTAAAAATCCATAAAAATCACTCATTTTACAGGTTTTCTATCGTTCATACCGTGATAATGAAGCGAATTTGGACAATGCAAACGAGGAATTGATTGAGAAGCCGACAAGAGATAAATGCTCGGGAATGCGTCATTCGTTGTATGACAAACTCGACGAGGACGGAATTATCTCGCCGGGAATGCGTGTGTCAGGAGATGATGTGATTATTGGAAAAACGGTGGCGCTGCCCGAACTCGGTGATGATTTGGACGCGACCGGAAAGAAGTATAGTAAGAGAGATTCGTCGACGTTTTTGAGAAGTTCCGAGACGGGAATTGTTGATCAGGTTGGTTTTTTGTGAATATTTTAAAATTGCTGAAAAATTGTTGAAATTTCTATTTTTTTGAATTAAAAATTACAAAAATCGAATAAAATTGAGCGTTTTTATAGTTTTATATATATTTTATTGAATTTTTAAAAGGTTTTTTGAATTTTTTCTACTTTTCTGTATTTGTTTAGCAAAATTTTAAACAAAAAACTTCATTACAAAATGTTTTTTGAATTTTTCGAGTTTTTCACCTAAAAATTTCGAAAAATCGATATTTTCGTTAAATTACTGAAAATTGTTTTTAAAAAATTGAATCTTTGCTATTTTTTTCATAAAATTGTTGAATTTTATTCATTTTTTCGAATTTTCATAAAAAATTTTGAAAAATCGAATAAAATTGAGCAAAATGGTGATGTTTTGATAGGTTTATATACATTCTACTGAATTTTTAAAGTTTTTTCAAATTTTTTCTACTTTTCTGTATTTGTTTAGCAAAATTTTTAACTGAAATTTGGATTTTTCGAGTTTTTTAACCTAACCATCTGAAAAATTCGGTTTAATTTTGATAATTTAGAAAAATCGATATT
This sequence comes from Caenorhabditis virilis, assembly GCA_964036255.1. Classification (NCBI taxonomy): domain Eukaryota; kingdom Metazoa; phylum Nematoda; class Chromadorea; order Rhabditida; family Rhabditidae; genus Caenorhabditis; species Caenorhabditis virilis. The sequence continues at coordinate 3,638,851 of OZ038417.1, read as the reverse complement.
TTCGTTTTAATTTTTAAAATTTCGTTTAAAATTCGAAAAATTGTTTGAAAAAATTGAATTTTGCCATTTTTTCAGAAAAATCTTGAATTTTATTCATTTTTTCGAATTTCCATATAAAATGGAGTCAGGACGATATTTTTGAGCGTTTTTCAATAAAAACTTGATATTTTTCATGTTTTTAATAATTTTCTTGTTAAAAGTCTCGATTTATGTACCCAAGAATGTAAATTGTCGAAGAAAAGTGCACATTTTATTGTGTTTTTGCACTCTTTGAAAATTATAGCCTTGTCGGGATTTTAAAGGATTTTAAACCTACAACAATGTACAATTCTATAATAGAATTTTGTCTGGAAATATAAATAAGCCAATGGCTGAAGTTGGCCACGCCCCCTTTTTTTCCAAAAATGAATAAAAGCTCAAATTTTCAGGTTATGCTCTCATTGAACAGTGATGGAAACAAATTTGTGAAAATTCGAATGAGGTCTGTAAGATTACCTCAAATTGGTGACAAATTTGCGTCTCGGCACGGACAGAAAGGTAAATTTTGCATTTTTAGCGGAGTAAATACCAAAAACCCGTTTTTTTAGGTACGATGGGTATTATGTACCGTCAGGAGGATATGCCATTCACTGCGGAAGGTCTAACACCGGATATTATTATCAATCCTCACGCCGTTCCATCTCGTATGACAATTGGGCATTTAATCGAGTGTTTGCAAGGGAAGCTGTCGGCGAATAAGGGAGAAATCGGTGACGCGACACCGTTTAACGATACAGTGAATGTGCAGAAGATTAGTAATTTGTTGAATGAGTATGGATATCATTTGAGAGGAAATGAGGTCATGTATAATGGGCATACTGGTGGAAAATTGACGACTCAGGTAGGAGAAGTGGGGTGATTTTGGGAAAAAGATAGTATTTTCTTAAAGACAGTGACCTAGTTATTTTTAATCTTAAAAATGTGGAAATTAGGCTATATTTTACTTTAAAAGATAGTGTTTTCCGCTTTCAAAGCATTTTTTGGGAAAATTTCACCAAAAATTGATATTTTGAAGCACGAAATTAAATATAGGGGGGTTTTGGACAATAACTGAAGAAATTGGTTAAAGACGGTGTCCCAGTTGTTTTAATATTTGAAAAAATGACGCCATTTAAAGAAGTCATTTTAATATTTTCCGCTTTAAAGCATTTTTGGGAAAATTTCACCAAAAATTGATCTTTTGAAGCTCGAAATTGAATAATTTTGATTTTAGACAATAAACAATGAAATTGCTTAAAGACAGTGTCCACGTTATTTTAATATTTGAAGAATGTATTAAATTTCGCTATATTGTATTTTAAAGCGTCATATTTTTTGTTTTCGAAGCATTTTTCCCTAAAACTTTCTTTTAAAGACGAAATTTAATAAAGGGTGACAAAAAATGAAGAAATTTCTTAAAGACATTGTCCAAGTTATTTTAATCTTTGAAAAAATGACGTTATTTTAATATTTTCCATTTTAAAAGCTTTTTTTTAAAAAAATTCACTAAAATTGGATTTTTTGAATTGTATAATGAGTGAGCTTTAATTTTTGGAATAAGTCAGAAAATTTCTCAAAGAATTATTTACCGTTTCAAATAATCGATATTTCATCAAATAGGAATTTCATGAAGTTTTATGATTTAGAAATGTAAAAACCATATTTTCAATAGAATAAATGTCAAAAATCCCCGTTTTTTAAAGATCTTCTTCGGACCAACCTACTACCAACGTTTGAAACATATGGTCGACGACAAGATTCACTCGAGAGCTCGCGGACCGATTCAAATGATGAACAGACAGCCAATGGAGGGAAGAGCAAGAGATGGAGGTCTTCGATTCGGTGAAATGGAACGCGATTGTCAGATTTCGCATGGTGCTACACAGTTTTTGAGGGAGAGATTGTTTGAGGTGAGGGTGTTTTTTTTTGAAGCATTAGTGGCGTTGAATTCATAAGATTTAGACTAAAAATATTGTCACAATGAATTTTTTAATCGATAATGCCAAATTCCCATTTTAAAGGCAACGGTTCACTCAATTTTGCGGTTTTTAAATCGCTTGAAATACGGGGTTTAGAAAACGGGCACAACGGATCATGGAATTAAAAAAGTAATATAGAAAATAAAATTTTGAAACGGTGAAATTTTTTAAATTTTTGAGCTTTTTTCTTTAATTTTGAGCATTTTTTACCGTTTCTAATCGATTTTAAAAGCTGAGTCATCTTTTTTTAAATAAAATTGTATATAAAAAAATTCCCACGATGACTTAATTATCATAACAATTGCAGGAAAACTAATAATTTTTAGGAAAATGGTTATAAATACATTGATTATATTGACAGAAATTTAATTTGTATGCTAATGATTATAAAAACGCCCTTTTTTGCTAATAAATTATATTTTTGATTCGAAAGAGGTATTATTTCGCTCTAAAATATTAGTTTTTTATTTTTTTTTTGAAATTTGATAGTGTATTGTTAAAGACAAGGGGTTAGTTATTCGATTTTCCATGTTTTAATGAAAGCATGTCCTTAAAGATAGGGTGTCACTAAAATTCTCGAAATATTATGAAATGTTGTCTTTAAAGATGAGGTGTCACTAAAATTCTCGAAATTTTATGAAATCATAATTTTAAAGATAGGGTGTCACTAAAATTCTTGAAATTTTATGAAATATTATCCTTAAAGATGGGATGTCACTAAAATTCTTGAAATTTTATGTGTGTCCTAAGATTAAACGTCCAAACCATATTTCCTCCAGGTTTCCGATCCATACCACGTCTACATTTGCAACAATTGCGGCCTAATCGTTGTGGCGAATTTGCGAACGAACAGTTTCGAATGTAAAGCATGCCGAAACAAGACACAAGTGTCAGCGGTCAGAATTCCATACGCTTGTAAGCTGCTGTTCCAAGAATTGATGTCCATGTCGATCGCTCCAAGATTGATGGTGAAAGCCGGTGCACAGAATTGATGGAAGTAATTTATCCTGTTTTCTGAAGAAGGAAGCTCTTTCTCGTCGATTTTTTTTTCTAAACGTCAACCGGTTATTCTTATTTTCTGAATACTTCTTTTTGGTCTCCGTTTTCTTTTTGTTGTTGTTGGCCTTTGTTTTATTTTTATTTTCTTATTTATTGACCCAAAAATTAAAATTTTCGTTATTATTATTTTTTTTTTTAAACTTATTATTTATATAAATTTTCTGTACAATGTTCCCATTTTTTTGTCGTTTCGAATTTTCTACGGTTTTTTCACCGTATTTATATACCTAGTATTTTTTGAAATTTTAAAATTCTGATTGATTATCGATTTTTTGAAGGAAAAAAGGAGAAATATGAACATTGTGGATTCACGTGCCTCTCCAGCAACACAGGCTCAACAAATTGCGCAGCCGTCTTCGACGAATTTGGAGATTAATACGTGAGTTTTAATCTAGAAGGCGGAAAATGCTGAAAATTTTGGAAAAAATCGATTTTTTGTTAATTTTCGATACAAAAATGCTCTTAAAGGGCAAAAATTACAAAAATATGAGAGAAAGTTAAGAAAAAATAGCAATTCTCAATTATTTTTCCAGCGAAGAAATTCTGCAATGGATTCTGGATTTGAAAGACCCGCGTAAGAGGGAGGTGGCGCTTTTGGAGTTGAGTAAAAAGAGGGATAGTGTGCCGGATTTGCCGATTTGGTTGTGGCATTCGTTTGGAACGATGTCGGCTCTTTTGCAAGAGGTTTGGTGCTCTTTTAGAATTGCCACTTGAAAATATTATTTTTAGCTGGATTTTAAGCGTTTTAGATGTAAAAACCACAGGATATTGCGTTTATACCGAGACACGCTTAATCCGCGCTTAATTTCTAGTGGAGCTAATAATTCAAACAATAAATGTGTTCAATTTACTCATTCGCATATTCCGCGCTTAATTTATGGTTTCCCGCAACATATTTACTTATCTAAGGTTTGGTTAGTAATTTGAAGTGGTTTCTATGTTGCGCTTATTCCGCGCTTAAAATAAATGAAAAATTCCCTAATTGAGAACATAACATGGTATTTTTAGCGTTTGTAGCATCATCGAGACCGAAAAAATGTCATATCAAATGGTTTTTCGAATTTTCAAGCTATATTTCATTTAAAAACTGTAATTATGAACCAATTCGAAAGTTTTCCCACCAGCAAGACACTCATCATTTTTCAGGTCGTCGCCATATATCCAGCCATCATGCCAGCCAATCTGACAGCCGTCCAATCAAATCGTGTATGTAATGCGTTGGCGTTGATGCAGTGCGTGGCCAGTCATCGTGATACTCGTGCGCCATTCTTGCAAGGTAGGTTTTTTTTAGAATTTCTGAAAAATTCAATTTTTTGAAGTAAATCCAAGATTTTTTTCAAGTTTTAGGGGGCGTTTTCAGTTCCTTTTAATTTTTTGATAATCGGAATGATATTCCCGACAATCGTTAGTTTTGTTTAAGAATAAATGAATTTATAAGATTACAGTAACCCAAAAATCGTTAAAGCCCTTGCTATGCTCTGAAAACCCCCGAAAATAATTTAAAATGATAATTTCTTATTTTTTCCAGCTCATATCCCATTGTACCTTTACCCATTCTTGCATACTACCAAAGTCTCGAGATCTTTCGAATATCTTCGTCTAACTTCATTGGGTGTCATAGGAGCATTGGTGAAAACTGAGGACAAGGAGGTAGCTTTTTTTGTAACATTCAAACATCTCAAAAATAATCGATAATTCGAATTTCCAGCAACTTCTCACCGTCATCAACTTTCTTTTATCGACGGAAATAATTCCATTATGCTTGAGAATCATGGAGCAAGGAACGGAGCTATCGAAAACGGTTGCCACTTTTATTTTGCAAAAGATATTACTCGACGACACCGGATTGGCTTATATCTGTCAGACGTATGAGAGATTCAGTCATGTCGCGATGATTCTTGGAAAAATGGTGTTGAAATTGGCGAGAGAACCGTCGTCGAGATTGTTGAAGCATGTGATTCGGTGTTATAGCCGTTTGAGTGATAATCCGAGGTTTGTTAAACAACTTTGGTTTATGGCGGATTTTTTAGAATTGGGATCTTCGCAGAGTTACATTTTTTTCATTCTTGAATTGAAATTTGGTGTTTTTCTTCAAAATCATTATAAGAAAATGTTTTAAAACAGGTATCTACTGATATCTCAATTTTACCATTTTTCAACGAGTTTTTAATTTCGAATTTGATTTTTTGAGTTTAAAAATTTAAATTTTAAGTTTGAAGTTCGAAAATTCAGGTGATAATTTGGAAGAATCGATTTAAAGACAGAGTGTCAGTTAATTTGACCCAACCTGATTTCAATGTAAAAAAATTAACGCTCAAATTCAAATTTCTAAGTTAGTCGCGTTGCGAGTAAATTCCCAACGACACTTCGCAAAACGAGCGGCCAGAAATTTTTATCTTGACAGTAGCACAATGCAATTTATACGAAAAAATACCTTTTTTTCAGAAAAACGGTTGATTTTTTTCAATGGTTCTCAAAATTCAATTGTATTTATTTACTTTGCAAAAAAGCAACTTCAAGGGTTCTCAAAACTTTTAATTTTTTCTGAAAAAGTAAATTTTTGAAAGAAAAAATTCCGACAAAAACCTTTTTTTTTTAAATAAATCCAATTTTTTAAAGCGTTTTCACTTTAATTGGACTTTGGAGAGCTTTTCATATGAACGTATATGTTTATCTACCAATTTATAGTAAAAATTATATTTTCAAGCCGAAAAATAATTTAAAACCGATAAAAATTGAAAAAAAATCGAGTATAATCATTACCGAAGAAATTTTTGGGTTTCTAGGACATATAAGGAGAGCACAGAAAGGTCATCTGGAAGCCCAAACTTCATTTTCTTAAGGAAATGTCTATATTTGATTTTTTCATGTTTTTAAATTGATTTTTCTTATTTTTTCGACTTAAAAACGCTCCTTTAAAGTGTCTGTTTACACTATTTTCAATTTTGGTCTTAATCGACTCAGAATTAAATACCTATTATTAATGGAATCAACAACAACAAAAAAATCAGCTTAAAAGCTTCATTTTGCAAAAAAAACGGTCCTCGAAACCCCCAAAAACAGGTGGTGGCACCACTTTTGGGATTAAAATTTTGATTTTTTCAAGTTTGGACGGCTGCTATGAAGCGTGTATTTATCGGTGTTATTGTACTAATGAGAGAAAGCTCTAATTTTTGAAATTGAAGACTGGTAGGGTAAAATTAACACTGTCTTTAAATAATTAATATTATTAATAATAGGCGATTCTGAATAGATTAAAACAAAAATTGAAAGTCGGTAAACAAACACGTTAATAATAATCATTATTTAGAGAAACGGCTCTCAAAACTGAAAAAGTAAAATTTTTGAAAAATAAATTCTGAAAATACCCTTTTTTTCTATTTTTCCCAATTTTCAGAGCCCAACAAGCCTTAAAACAATGCCTTCCCGATCAACTAAAAGACCTGACATTCAAATCATTGTTGAAAGAAGACCAATCAACAATGAACTGGCTGCGTCTGTTGATGAAGAACCTCGAACTCGACGGAATCATTTTGAAAGATGAAGAATTACCAAAAAGTCTTACATGATTTATTTATTTATTGATTGGATTTTTCTTGCTGTCTTCCTCCCAGTATCTATTATTTTTTGTCTCGGTTTTACGGAACGTTTCATTTCATCCCCATTTGTGTCGGATTTCTAGGGTCAATTTATTTTTTTTTGTTGTAAATTTCGCGCAATACCAACTTTTCTTTTCCCCGCCCCTATCGCAGGTATTTGCATCATCATTTTTTTTTGCTTTTTGGACAATTTTCGAATAATTACTATCATCTCAAAAATGGGTAGCAATACATTTTTATATTCCTAAAAAAAATAAGAAGAAGCCGCAGTGTTTGGTTGGTTCGAGAAATTGAGGAAATTTCGCCCCCCCCCTTTTTTAACACAATTTTTTTGAGTCTTTGTCGGGAGCTCCCCCCCCCCCCCCCCAACCCATTCTAGGGATTCAATTTAAGCCTAAAACATAACATGTCCAGTATAATATTTCTTTTTGTGAATACTGTTCATCCCCTCCCTACCAACCTGATATCTCCTTCTATGTCTAGTTTGATATTACATCTAATTATTATCATTATTATTATTTTTTTTTTGATTTTCTTCTTTTGTCTTCATCTTCTTCTTTCTTCTCTATGCTTGTTCTCCGTAGTATTTTCATGCGCCTTATTTTAATTATTTTCTCGGTTAATTTTATGAAGTCTTCTGTCTTTTCAAAAATTCGTCCCAAAAAGCTGGATGAATAAGAAAAGCGAACGGTAGGTAAAACACAAATTACAAAAAAAGTCATCATCAAAATTAAAGTTTTTCGCCAAAAACAAAAAACCGAGTTTTAGAGATCAAGAATAAATAAAAAAAATAATGAGTAGGGATTATAAAAATGGAAAAATGGATTTTTATAAATAAAAATTTCGCAAGATTTTCACTTTGCTTTCGCTTTCTTAGAAGTGGCCGGAGTTTTTGGAGTTTCTTTCGCTGGCGCCGCCTTCTTTTTGTCGTTTGAAGTGGATGGGGCTTTTTGTTCAACAATGTCGCCGATTTCACGCTCAATCAATGTGATCAATGTGTTGCAGCGACGTTGGAGTTCCTGAAAGTTGGAAAAATTCGTTAAATTTATTGAAAACGTAGTTTGGATCAAGAATTATTGATTTTCAGCCAGAAAATATTCAAATGATGCCAATGGGGGGTTTTGTTCCATTTAAAACGCAAAATTTCGAGTTTATTTTGAAAAAAACAAAAAATTTCAACTGACACGTTGCCTTTAAGACCCTTTCCTACTTTTTTCCAGTTCGAATTCTATTTTTATCATGTTAAAGACAGCGTGCCACTTAATATAAACCTTTTTCCGGAAATTAATGAAATTATCAATAAAACTTCTTTTTAGACATTTAATCTGCTCAGAAAAAAGTTTCCAGCCTTTAATTAAAAAAAAACGATTCTTTACCCGAAATTTCTTATTTTCATCTCAAAAATTCGAGTTTTCCGTACTTTTCAGTTCATCGAACTCACTTTTTTTCAATTTTTTAATAATCTTCCAATTTTAATTTTAAAAACGCAAAAATCTGCTAAATTGAAATTTTCCACAAATTTTCTTGCGTTTTCCTTCAAAAAAGTGGTACACTGCCTTTAGTGTTCAAATTGTCAATATTTCACTAATTTCACTTCAAAATTGAAAATTTTCACTTAATCTTCCTAAAATTTAAGCCAAAATCAGCAAAATCATAAATTTCAGGGTTTAGCTGTATTTTTGGAAATTAAAATCCGTTAGTTACACATTTTTATGATAAAATTTCAAAATTCCGTATTTTTCCAGGTAAACTAAAAACTTGAATAATTCCAGTAATTTCATAAAAACCCTCAATCTTCTAAAAACCCACCATTGCCGTTCTACTCTTCAAAAACCAATCAAATCTAAATTGCGGCGCATTTCGAATCGACTGACGAACTTCTTCATAAACATTCTCCTTGTCAAATCCGATGCGATGAGTCTCACAAACCAAATATCTTTAAAAAAACGTCAATTTTCAGGTAACTTCCCAAAAATACGGAACAAACCTATCCTCTTCCTCCGTGTAGGTTTTTCCCTTGTTAGTTCCATACGCAATTCTCAATTGTTGGAATGGCGCCTTATATTTCGCAATTTTCGCGTCCAACGCTCTCTTAATCGCAAATCTTCTCTGAATTCTCGCTTCACCCTTCTCAATTTGCACCAAAATCTTATCGCCGTCTTGCAATTCATCAAATCTCGACCAGAAAATTTCAGCATATGAGCGGATTTCGTCCAATGGACGTTCCATTTCTCGCGCAATGTTTTCCAGGTCCTCTCTTCCGTATTTTTCATTTCCCTGAAACAAAAAAATGCTATTTATTGATTAATTTCAAAAATCTGACAATTTACAGAAAATTCAACAAAAAAATCCACTTTTCTTATACAAACCTGAATATTTCGAGTTTTCTCAAAAATTGAAAGGAAATCCTTTAGAAAACCTAGAAAATTCATAAAAAATTACCCTATTATCTTGAAAAAATCTGAAAATTCGCGAAAATCAAATAAAAACCACATCGAAATGTTCCAAGTCCGTTTCTTACAAAATGTTCGTGTATTTCTCAAATATTTCAAAAAAACATTTATTTTTTCAGATTTTCTTAAAAACCAAATAGGATCTATATCTAAATGTTCTAAATTTTCCGATAATGATTGAAAATCTCTCAAAATTTTCAAAAAATCTTGAAATTTTCACATTTTCTAAAAAAAACTGTCAAAAAACATATTTGTATCAATTTTTTTGCAATATTTTCAGGAACTTCAATTTTTTTTTACTTATTTCCAAAAAAATCCTTGAAATTAGCTTTTTGCTTTACAGATAATTTCATGCTCTTACCCTAACAAAAGCCTGGAAATCCCTCTTCGACCAATCCGTCACTCCCTGCGTCAACAGCTCCGCCTTCTCATCCTGCTCCTTCTGACTCAACGGTCTCGCGTTATCAATCAGCTTCTGCTCTTCAGCCTGTCGTTTATCCGCCTCTTTTGCCGGGCAATCCTTTGGTTTTTCAGCCTGCAAATTATTATAATATATGTATAAAATTTTTATGTTTTTGTTTTTCAGTCTCATATCCAACAGCAACACAAATACGTAAATACTAATCAACGGTTGTCTGTCATCGTTATTATCCTCTTTTCTTCTTCTTCTAAACTCAACAAAATCGCCTTATAAGCTTAGAAGCATACCCAGCTAGGCATTCATCTTCATTTTTCACAAATTTTTTCAAATACTATCTCAACTATGAGTTCTGAGGACACAAATTTCGAGGACACATCTTCTACACCTCCATCAACCGAAGATGAAGTTCCAACTGGTCGTTTGTTCTTACTTGGCTACGTGCCAAAAGCTCGACATAATTCGTAAGTTAAATTTAGGGAAATAATAAGATAAAACCATTTTCTAGACGAATATTACCTAAAAACTGATTTTTTTTTAGTTAATTAGGCGTTCACGCTTAAAAACGCTTGGATTTTATTATTTTTTATTCATTTTAGTTTTATTTTAATTTAAAGCATAGATTGTTCTTAGAAACCAGAGATTTAAAATTTTAAAAAATATTTCACTCAATAAGACGAATAGAATCAACCCCGAAATTCGCCAAAAAAGACGCAAGTCCCTTTAAAAAACTAATGAAACGTATAGTAATCAGCTAATCATATGAAGTGTGAAAATTCTACTCTCTTCAACTTTAGTTTTTCGTTTGAGCACAATTAATTCGGGAGAAAGTTCGAAATCCAAAAAAAATGGAAAACAATTAAAACTGGGTGGAAATTAAGCGTAAATGCTTTAAAATTGATTTTTTTAAAGTCCACCTTATTAAAAATTCAATACACAGGTAATAAGTGTTGCTTAATCGATCTGAAATTCAATTTTATATACTAAAGTGAAAAAATTTGCAAAAACGTAGAAACGGCACCCGGAATCGACCTTTGCTTCAACTTTTTGAGACCAAAGTTCGATTCCGGGTGAACTTTCTAGTTTTTTGCACGTTTTTCACGGTCAGGTATATAAAATTGAGTTTCAAATCGATTCTAGCCCGCGTATAGTCCCCATTAAAGAGTTAAATTTCCAGCTCCCTAAAAGCAATCGCCAGCGACCTTCTCTCTCATTACTACGTCTCGATAAACTCTTCAAAATGGACCGATTCCGACGGTCAACCATCAAGATCTCGAACGTTGCTCACAAATGCCGACGTCATGCTATTCTTCATAAATGAACAAACTCTACGAGATTCCAACTGTTTGCTCAATTTACAATACGCCTGGTATTCCATGTTACCCGTTATCATGTTAAGACCTCCTATGACTCAATTGGTGATTTCTAATCGAGATTCTGGACGGATGAAAGAAACCGTAGTGTGAGTTTTTCTTTCTTTGAAGAATCGGTCAAATTTAGTGCCCAAAAACATCAAACAAATTTCAGAAAAACCAGCAACGGCTCAATCACTCGTTCCAGTTCCGTTGAACCATGGGAACTGTTGCGCGGTCTCGACAAAATCGATTACAGTCTACTTCAAGACATTTTAGACGAGGGCTACAAAATCTCAACAATCTACGACTCCACCGAGCACAGCAAATCAATGTCGCGAGTTCGTCGGCGTCTAGTCTCATTTTTCGAAAATTCTCCAAATTTGAAAAGCGACGCCTCTTCTTGCACTTCACAACCTCATTTCTATTTGTCCCCTTCGAATCATTCCTCGTTTTGCAAGTCGCCAAATGATGAAGTTTTCATTAAAGGTTTTTTCCACACCTTCCACCGTCACCAATCGATAAAAAGACTAAAAAGGCTTAAAGACACCGTTTGAGATTCATTTTTGCATAATTATTAGGAAATTTTGATAATTGAAAATCCAGAAATTGAATGCTTAAAATCAAGTGGCACACTGCCTTTAAAGCAAAATTTCAACTTCACTCAAGAATAACATTTTACAGAAAGATCTTCATCGTCTTCACGTCGTCGAAACCAGAAAACCCGATCAGATAAGGATAATTCGCAAAGCTTATTATCCCTTAGCACTGGGAATCTTAACAAACGAATTCATACACCCTATCCTCAGAAACATTTGAAATTCGATTATGATGACGATTCTGCTGAGGATAGATCTAGAAGTGTCTTGGTATGCCAAAAAAAGAAAACCTGGAAAATTCTATGATTTCAGAAGAGTCCCCCTCCTCCAGAACGTATTCCCAGCTCTGTTGGGTTTAGCGATAATCCGGATATTGACGAAATAATTCCCGATAATCCAACGGTTAGTGCATTTCGGACGCTTTCAACGAAAAATGATAAAAAACTACTTTTCAGACAAATGTCGACAAATCCGATGACGATCAATTCCCATATCCCCCTCCAACCCCCCTCCAACCACACGAAACAAAACCTCGACCTCAATTACACTCGTTAAACTCCACAACAAGTCAAACCTCCTCTCTAGATCGACGAATGAGTCTAAGCTGTCTAGAAGACGTCGCAACCTACCAACGAACCCAATATATCGTCTTTCCAATGAACCATTCGTCGAAAATCCCTTACGTCGTCAAATTCCCGGAGGATCTTCAAGAAGAGGAGGAGAAATGTTGCAAAAGTGTTTGGGGAAGTGAGACGAGCTTAGATTTCGATGTGAACATTGCTGACACTATCAGCGCTGGATTAGTTGTCAAGGATGACGATGAGGATGAAGATGATCATCAATTGCGTTCACCTGCTCCCTATCTTGATTCCCTTACGTAATTCATATTTTTTTGTCCGTTTCATAAATTATTTTGTTTCCGTCTTCAAAACTAAGAAAATCCAATTTCTAAATCCAGTTTCTCAAACTGCAACGTTCTTAAAGACAAGGTCCCACTTATTTCCAAAGCGTCATTGTTTCTACAATTAAACTTCTAGTAGTAATATCATGAACGTCTCCACTACAATTTTGCGTTTCTCAATAGAGCTCATTTAAAATTTCATAGAAAATGTAGAAATTTGCAGAATAAAGTTAAACTTAAGGAAATTTTGAAAAACCCTAGTTTATTAGCAAATTTTTAAAAAAGTAGGAAATATTTCAACTTTGAGCTCAAAAAAATTCAAAAAACTCGGATTTTCAAAATTTTTGGAAATTTTTCGGAATTTCAGTGTTTTTCGAGGCTAAAAATCGGAATATTCAGAATTTGAGCTTTAAAATTAACCAATTTTTAAGAAATTAGCCAAAAATTTCAACTATTTGAAATTTAGGCTTTACCAAATGTGAAAAAAACCCCATCTTCAAATTATCACAAGTTTTTCAAAATTTTTTAGATTTTTATAAATTTTACTGTTTTTTGAAGCTAAAATTCTGAAAATTCAGAATTTCTGCTTTAAACTATACCAAAAATCATAAAAATCTACAACTCTTTGCAAAACTTGTGATAATTTGAAAATCAGGGGTTTTCGACACTTTTTCGACCCAAATTTCAAATATTTCCAATTTTTTTTTAAAAATTTCCAATTTTCTTGCAACTTAGCTCATTTTGAGGCCAAAAATCAGAATTTTTAGATTTTTAGCTTCCGAAAACACTGAAATTCATTAAAATATAAGAATTTTCGAACAACTTGAGAACTTTGAGCCCAGGCTTCAAATTCTTACAGCGTTTTTGAAAATTGAACGCGATTTTTTCAGAAAAAAACTTTAAATAATGACCTTTTTAATGCCAATATCCCAATTTTTCGAATTACAGCCTTTCAAATCTTTTTTTTTGACTTTTAACCAAATTATTAATATTTTTAAACCCCCCCCCTTACCGTATAACCAATCGTCTTCCTGTAGTGATAAATCTCCCGATCCAAAAGCTCATACAACCTCTTCGGATAGAATTGAAAATCATAAACTTGTGGTAATTTCGGTCTCGGCGCCTTTGACTGCTTCTCAACCGGATTTCCAACTCTCATCGCTTCCTTGTAATAAAGATCAACCTGCAAATTTTTAGGAATTATGATATGATCCTATTATCCCCCCCCCCCCCCAAGTTTACCTGATAATTCGCCTTTCTCTCCCTCTTTGGCGGTTCGATCCAAAAGTGTCCCATCGTTTCAGTCGCCTTTCCCTTATAATTCTCCCCCTCAAACTGGTAGCACGTATATTTCGTATCTTCAAACGTCATATTTCTCAGGTTATTCTCCGGCAATTTGCTCATTTTCTCATTCAATTCCGCCGTTTTGACCTCCGCCTTCGCCAAAATCGTATCAATATCATCGTCACTAATCGTCGAATCCTTCGCGGCGAACACTTGTTCCGCTCCATGTCTAATCATATTAATCATATCATTCTTTCCAAGTGTTTTCGACGCTTCTGTCATTCTTCCTTGTTGAATTACAATATTATCCAATTTCAGCTTCATCTCCGCTTTCTCGATAATTCTCTCATCAACTGTATTCTCCGTGATCAATCGAAAAACTCGAACTTGCTTCTTCTGACCAATACGATGTGCACGATCCATTGCTTGAAGATCCGATTGCGGATTCCAATCCGAATCATAAATAATAACAACGTCTGCCGTCGCCAAATTGATTCCCAATCCTCCCGCTCTTGTCGTCAGCATAAAAATGAACTTTTTCGAGTTCTCCGCATTAAACTCATCAATCGATTTTTGTCTCTCCTCGTGAGCCGTCGATCCATCCAATCGGCAATAATTATACTTTCTCCACCAGCAGAAATCTTCCAAAAGGTCCAACATTCTCGAGAATTGCGAAAATATCAACACTCGCGATCCTTGGCTTTCGAGTTTCGCGAGCAGCTTGTCAAGTACCACCATTTTTCCTGAATTGTCCACCAGATGCTGATCGGTTGTGTATGGTGGTCCTGGTTCGGCGCCATCGAAAAGATATGGGTGGTTGGTGCATTTTCGAAGGTGCATGAGGATGTTCATCAATCTGCAAAATATCGATTTTTTTGAACAAATATCGATTTTTTGAGATAAGCTTTCAAAATTTCAATTTATTTTTGCTTTTTTATTAAATTTGAAAAAATTAAAGAATTTCTAATCCAAAAATCGTGAACATCTCTTATCTAAGAGCCATTTTAAGAAATTCTGACCAAACAGTGCTCAAAATGTTCTAAAAATTCCAATTTTCATGAATTTGAAATTTATTTTAAAATTTTAAAAATTCAAAAAAATTTCGGAAACTGACAAACGGTAGTTTTAAGAATTTCGGGTTACGGTAGTTCAAAAATCTTAAACTACCGTAACTCGAAATTCTTAAAATTTCCGAAAATCGGAAAATTTTCAAAAATTTCTTAGCAGAAGTTGTGAAAATGTGAAAATGTTAAAAAATATCGATTTTTCCAATTTTCAAACATTTCTCACTACTTTTGAAAAAAATTCGGTTTTTTGCAAATTTACACCATTTATGGTTACTTTTCCTCTCTGCAAAGCGTTTTTTTAACGTTTTCAAAATCTTTAATTCAAATTTGAAATGAAATTCAATAACTTTTGAGTAAAATTGTTGTTTTTTAGGGTTAGTTAGATCTTACAGATTTTAAAAAACCAGATCTTTTTTTTCCAAAAATAACTTTCGAGCAAAATTATTGAAAAAATTCACAGTTTCACAAAAATCAATAAAGAATCGGGTTTTAAAAATCAATATTATTAGATGTTTTCCACATTTATTTGAAAATTTTAAAAATTCAAAAAAACCTTCGGTAACTGGCAAAAAAACCCATTTTCGCACAAATTAAGTAATTTGAATTTTTTTTTAAATTAACTCGAAATTATTAAAATTTCAGAAAATCTGAAGTTTTTCAAAAATGTTCCCAACAGATGTTAAAATGTGAAAAAAAAATGTTTAATATTTTTCCAAAATTTCTGAAATTTACACAATTTAGGGTTACTTTTTCGTTTTCGACGTTGTAAATTAAAATTTGAAATCAGATTCCATAATTTTTGAGCAAAATTATTGAAAAAATGCTCATTTTCACAAAAATCCTATTTTTAAAATCAATTTTAGGCGCTTTTTACAAAAAAATCCCCATTTTCCCTTTTTTTACCTCGCTTTCTCAACTTTTCCAGCATTGTTAATAATATCAATATCCTTCATAAGAACCTTCGTATACCACTCTCTCTGCATCTTTGACAATCCCACATAAACCTTCACTTCCTTTTTCGGCAACAACGACTTCTCCACATCCGATTTGATACGACGAAGAAGGAACGGTTGAAGAACCTTATGCAATCTCTGAATCAAGTCCGTGTTGCCGCTCATCGCATCATTCGAGAACCACGAGTCAAAATCCTCAGACGACGAGAAGATATCAGGAAGGAGGAAGTTCAAAAGAGCCCAAAGTTCGTGCAAGTTATTTTGAAGCGGTGTTCCAGTGATCAACAATCGACTCTTCGATTTCAGCTCTCTTACAGTTTCCGACAATTTACTCTTCTCGTTCTTGATACGATGCGCTTCGTCAATGATGATATATTTCCAGCTCAATTTTCTCAATTGCGTTTTTATTCTCAGCATCATTTCGTACGTTGTACAGCAGACATCGAATTGTTGTGGAAGGATCACCTCTTTGATAACTTCGTTCTGTAAAAAACGCCGTTTTTTAAATCGAATTTTGACATTTTCAATTTTCTTCTAAGTTCGAGGAAAAGTTGACTACAAATTATATTTTTAAAATTCTCAAAAAAGAGCTCCCTCTGAAAATCCTCTTTTTTTCCCAAAAATGCCACAAGGTCTCATTTTTTGAGCGCAATGTCCGAAAATTTGAATTTCTATCGCCGTTGAGGCTTAAGCATAGATTTTCTAAATCATAAAATTCAAAACTTTAAAAAATCGCCCCCTATCCACTAAAATTTATGAGCAAAACTCTAAAACACAACTTTTTAACTAATTTTTCACCGGGATCCTGTAGATTTTCGAAAAAATTAGAATATAAATGAGTGTTTTTTTTTTATTTCGAAAAAAAATAATCATACGGCCGAGAAAAGACAAATGGCCTAGAAAACCAAAAAGCGTTTCTTCGGCCATTAGGGCGATCTACGGTTTTTTGGAATTTTTTTTCGCCATTTTTGAGTTTTTCTAATTGTAAACTCAAATATTCTTGATCGTTGCGTTTCGAGGGCTGCTTAACCACAGGCGCTCCGCACGCACGCGACGCGGCTGCCGTCACTCAACATACTGGAAAATTCGTGGGAAAATGAATTTTCAAATGTTCCAATGTGTTGAGTGGCGGCAGCCGTGTCGCGTGCGCGCGGAGCGGCAGGGAGGTTGAGCAGCCCTCATAACGCAATGATTAAGATTATTTAAGTTGACACTACTCTTTTGACTACCTAGGTCCTAGGAACCAGAAAAGCGACTTGAAGTACCTCAAAACCGTCTTAAGCCGAATTTTCACATTAATAATTTTTTTTTCAAAAAATTCTCCCACTCTCCGAGATGAGCTGAGCAAAATCCTACAAAATAAGATCTCGGAGCCCAAATTTGATGATTTTTATTAGAAAAAAACACTATTTTTTGAATAACGTCCATGAGCTCTCAATAAAGAGCAATAAGCCGCAAAATTCAAGAATGAACTCAAAATCTTACTCTCGCTTGCTCATCCCCAATAATCGTGGTAATTCTCAACGATGGACACCATTTCGCAAACTCATTCGTCCAATTTTTCAGCGTCGATTTCGGCACAATAACCAAATGTGGCGACGCTTGATTCTTATAATGTTTCATATAACCAAGCAGCGCGATTGTTTGAAGCGTTTTTCCGAGACCCATTTCATCGGCCAAAATTCCGCTGATACCATTGTGATGGAGTGAAGCGAGCCAGTTGAGTCCTCGAACTTGGTAATCTCTAGAAAAAAAATGCGATATTTGTTTTGATTAATTGTAATTTTCCGGCAGCTTACCTCATTTCACCATTCTCAATAAAAAATGGACTTTTATCAAAAATCACCAAATTATCCTCTTTTCCAGCAGCTTCGACCATTTCTTCATCCTCCTCTTGTTCAGTCTTTCTATGTCTGTGATCACCTTCTGGTCCTTCTACTACTGTTTTTGCTGGTCTTCCTCTTTTCTTAACTGTTGATGGATCAGAAGCGACTGAAAGTTTGGATCTTTTTTTAAGGCATGGAAAGTTGATTTAAATGAAAGGAAATACAATTCTCTATCGATTGACACCAAATATGTTGGGTTACCAATATTTTAATCCATAGACCTGGTAAAATCCAAAAAATAGGGATTTTTCTTCAAAATCCCGATAAAAAAACCAGAATTTTCAAAAATCCACAAAATTCACAGAATTTTTTAGTATTTCTAGCATAAATTCATAAAAATCCGACAAATCTGAGGTTCCATCGATTTTTGGTCCATTTTCAGCCATTTTTGGTGCCAATCGATAGTGAATTTTGTGTAAATGTTGGGTTACCAACATTTTGATCCCTGGACCTGGTAAAATCCAAAAAAAACGTAGGGGTTTTTCTCCAGAATACCGATATAAAAATCCAAAATACACAAAATTCCCGGATATTTACCAAGAACGTTGGAAATTTCTTGTATTTTCTTAAAATTCAGGAATTTTCCAGCATTTCTCGCATAAAATCATAAAAATCCGACAACTCTAAGGTTCCTTTGATTTTTTACCCTTTACAGCCATTTTTGGCGCCAATCGATAGAGAATTTAATGTAAAATCCTTTCCAAATTCCAAAAAAACATACGTTTTCTATCACCCGACGATAAGCAATGCGAGAAATTTTCAGTCTTCTTGAGAAGCATCTCAAATCGTTTGAAAGTGTCATTATCGTCTTTCTGAAAACAAATTTCCCAATAATTTGACTTTCTAAGAAAAAAATTCAAAAACTTACGACTTCAGTCTCCATTGGCTCCGTTTTTGGAACCTCGTCAACTTCCATTGGTTCGACCTTGTTGTCTTCAGACGACATTGTTTTCTAAAATCAGAAATATATTTAAAAAAAAAGGATTTTCGCAATAAAAGAGAACAACAATGAAGAGAATGCGCGAGAAGGGGGAGATGAGGGAATTCAAGTGCGCATTTTCGCGGCATGTTTTATTGCAGACACGACGACGCACAATTGCACAGTTTTTTGTGGGGTGGGGGACTATTCTTCCCGGGAAGAATTCAGAGCGATACGAAGAATGTTAGGAATTCCTGGATGAAAAAGAGCATGATTACCTTGATTTTGTGGAAAAATTGGGATGAAATTTGAAAATTGTGAAGAAATTAATAAATCAGACAATAGGTAATGAAAAATCTTGTTTACGTGAACTTTCATAATAATTTTTCTGTGGTGGAACCATACCTCTGCCAGACTTGTCAGAGATTTGAAGGAGTACGAACACCAAAAAAATCGAAAAAGATCGAAGTACATACGTGCACCAAAACTGCGTCATGTGCAAAATTTTATATTTTTGCATTACAAAAAAAAATGTCGGAGTACAAAATCTACACAAATTTGAAAAATGTCGGAGTACATACAGAAAAAATACGCCCTGGCAGAGGTATGGGTGGAATTCTGACTGCAAACAGTGCACAGTGCTCGACCCCGCCCCCTATATTATTTTTTTATTTTTATTTTTTGTTTTTTGATAGAAAAAACACCTTTTAGGCATTTTTTTCGTCGGAATTTGAAGAAATAATATTTTTAGGATGTTCAAGTTTTATTTAAAATCGATTTCACGCGAATTATCGTATTTTTATTGCTGTTTACATCAGTTTTTATTTTTTGTTTGAAAAACAATTTATTTCCAGAATATACATCGAAACGAAGCACCAACATCACTGGAGTTTTATCATAAAATGCTTCCACAATTGTTGCGGAGGTTTTATGATAAGTTAGACAAGCATAAAAAGCCGAATTCAATCATCATTTGGCTAAGGAAGAAACGTCGGTTGTTTTTGATGATTTCTCCTGCTGTTCTTCATTTTTCGCATCCGCAACAGCCAGTTCTTCTTGCATTCTACCAGATTCATAGGTAAAATGTCCTTAATCGCAAATATTTCTGTGTTCTAGCCAAAATTTTTCAGAAAATCGATTAGTACCACAATTATTCCGGATTCTCGCTGGTTTCGAATTGAAGATGCAATGTAAAGTGGGAATTTCACGTCAATGTTCTTATTTGGTGATTTTTTAACAATATTTTTCCATTCCACAAATTATAGTTAAAATTTCTTTGGCTTTTCTCAATTTGTATCTCTTCCTCTGGTTGAGATTCTATCGAAGGTGGTGTTTCAGATACTTCCATTAATTTCTGAAATTTTTATTATTTGAAAAAAATTGAGAAAACGCTGGAAAAAGGATTGAAATGCAAATAAGGAGGTAAATGTGTAATTTGTCGGCAGATTCTTTTTGACTCCTCTCTTTTTGACTTTTTCCCTTTTTGACTACTTTTCTCTTTTTGACTTTTTGCACTTTTTGACTACCATTTCTTTTTGACTACGTTTTCCCTTTTTGACTTTTTGCACTTTTTGACTACCATTTCTTTTTGACTACGTTTTCCCTTTTTGACTTTTTACACTTTTTGACTACTATTTCTTTCTGACTACTTTTTCCCTTTTTGACTTTTTGCACTTTTTGACTACCATTTCTTTTTGACTTTTTTCGCCATTACTTACTATATGCACTTTTTACTTTGTGTTTTTATACTTCCCCGGATTTTTATACAGAATTTAGTAGAAATCGTTCTCATATTATTCAAAGATGATTAGGTTTTAGGCCATATAATTTCAGGCTGTTACTAATGGTCAAACCTTAACAGCTATATACAGATATTTTACTACATACTTAGCTAGTTTTACTGAACAGCTATTTTTACTACACATCTATTTTTTTTACTACTCAGAATGATAATCACTTTACTAGTGATTTTACTAGTGACTTTACTAGTGATTCTCATTCTGAAAACTACTTTTTTCATCTAGGTTTTGAAAAAAAATGACACTGCCATAATAACTCTTTGTGAGCGAAGTTTTTGATGTCGAGCTGACCCTTGTTTTTAAAAAAGCAGCAAAATTCGAATATTCATGAAAAGAAAAAACATGCAATGTTTCAAATGCAATTAGAAAACTTAGAATTCGATAAATAACATTTTAATATTCTTTGCACTCACTCGAATATATCTTTTTTCAAAAAAATTTTTTACTGCGTTAAAAAGTAAGTTGTTCAATCGTACTAGAATAGCGTTCCATGACAAAGATTGATAATGCGAATAGATGTCGGAATAAAAATCATTTAACGAAAAACATCAAATTTTTCAAAATTAGAAAAATCAAATCTTTAAAAATAATAGACGTGTTTACAAATTTTTCCAGGAGTTCTTGTTCCAGGCTATTCGAACGATATTTTTCCAGGTGACGTTTTCCCTATCGACGAAACCATCCTGCAAGATACTGTACCTAAAAGAACTTGCTCGGTCTTTTATATTCATCGGAAAATGCATATTTAGTATTAGTTGTTTACAACTTCTGTTATATAAACGTGAAAAAACCTGTGTCAAAAAATCGACACGCCACGCGTGAGGGCAATGGGAAGGGATGCGTTGCGTTGTCTTATTATCCCTCACCATACACTATTTCGCAAAATAGGGAAGTTCACGTTTATGAAGCCGATTTTGTGAGACAATAATAAAACAGTTGAAAATAATGAAAAAATAACAGAACATGATCAGAAATTGGGAAAAGAGTCCCTAAAAAAGTAAAATATTTTAACAAACAAAGTCGAGATCGATAGCGAAAAAAAAGGTCTGCCTGTAAAATATATTCAGGCAGATCCGATTCTTTCTATATCGATATTACGACTTTTAAAGCAAAAAACAAAGAATTTGCTAAAAACTCACCTTAATTACCATCAATAACCATTAGAATTTGCAGGAAAATAAGTAAAATAGGCCACGAATGATTTTCACAAAAAAAAAACAGTGAAATTTATACAGAGAATGATGGAAACGAACCAATTTAGGCCAAGAAATGAAAATAAAGTTCTGATTTTTTGTGTATATTTACACACGGGTCTCGGTGCACACACGAATACGGTAGCACAAGGTGGCGTGTGCAACGGCTTGTTGTGTGCCTTCCAAGAAAAAATATTTCATTTCTTGGCCTAAATTGGTTTGTTTTCGTTATTCTCTGTACGTGTTTCACTGTTTCTGTTGTGAAAATTATTCCTGGCCAATTTTATTTATTTTCCTGCAAATTCTAACGGTTATTGCTAATAATTAATGTGAGTTTTAAGCAAATTCCTAGTTGTTTTGCTTCAAAAGTCGTAGTATCGATATAAAAAGAATCGGACCTGCCTGAATATAGTTTACAGGCAGGCCTTTTTTTTCGCTATCGGTCCCGATTTTGTTTCTTTAAATATTTTACTTTGTTATGGTCTCTTTCCCCAATTTCTGATCATGTTTTGTTTTTTTTTTTGCATTATTTTTCAATTGTTTTACAAAATTTGCATTTTTCGATTATGAAAGATCGAGCAAGTCCTTTTAGGAACAGTATCTTGCAGGATGGTTTCATCGATAGCTAAAACGTCGCCTGGAAAGAAATAGTTCGTAGCCTAATAAAACACCTGGAAAATTTGTAAACACGTCTATTGTTTGTGAAGATTTGATTTTTCCCGTTTTGAACAAAATTGTGTTGACTGGAGGTTTTATTCCGGCATCTGTTCGCATTATCAATCTTTGTCATGAAACGCTATTCTAGTACGATTGAACAACTTACTTTTTTCCGCAGTCAGCTCGAAATCAAAAACTTCGCTCACAAAGAGTTATTATGGCAGTGTCATTTTTTTCAAAACCTAGATGAAAAAAGTAGTTTTCAGAATGAGAATCACTAGTAAAATAGTTGTAGTAAAAAAAATATATGTGTAGTAAAAATAGCTGTTCAGTAAAACTAGCTAAGTATCAGGGATGGGCGGGAAATTTCCCGGTTTTCCCGGTACCCTGACGGGAAATTTCCCTTCCCGAAAAGTTTCGGGAAATTTTTTTAATAAAAAAAATCGAAAAACATCAAGAAAATCAAAAATTCGAAAAGTTCAAGCTACAAAAATCAACGAAACGTAACTAAAATTGATTAATAGTATGTCTTCCGTAGTCTCAAATAAGAAAACTTAACATTTTTCCTTTTTTAAACTCATTTATGCGATTCTGAAAATGTTTGTTTTATTCAAAATCTTGTTGATTTCCTGTTTTATCCATTAGTTTTTATCGCTGGATGTTGGCAAATCGATAAAATCAGGATAAAACCAGTGTTTGGAGTTAAATTTTCGAATTTTCGAATTTCCCGAATTTCCCGGTCTTTGGAACCGGGAAAAACATTTCCCGAAAAATTTCCCGGAAGGTCTTTCCCGCCCATCCCTGCTAAGTATGTAGTAAAATATCTGTATATAGCTGTTAAGGTTTGACCATATTAGTAACAGCCTGAAATTATATGGCCTAAAACCTAATCATCTTTGAATAATATGAGAACGATTTCTACTAAATTCTGTATAAAAATCCGGGGAAGTATAAAAACACAAAGTAAAAAGTGCATATAGTAAGTAATGGCGAAAAAAGTCAAAAAGAAATGGTAGTCAAAAAGTGCAAAAAGTCAAAAAGGGAAAAAGTAGTCAGAAAGAAATAGTAGTCAAAAAGTGTAAAAAGTCAAAAAGGGAAAACGTAGTCAAAAAGAAATGGTAGTCAAAAAGTGCAAAAAGTCAAAAAGGGAAAACGTAGTCAAAAAGAAATGGTAGTCAAAAAGTGCAAAAAGTCAAAAAGAGAAAAGTAGTCAAAAAGGGAAAAAGTCAAAAAGAGAGGAGTCAAAAAGAATCTGCCTAATTTGTCGTCAGAGAACGCATGTTGGAAATTATTGTTTTGAATGGGAATTGTGGGGAAAACAACTTCAAAATGTATTTTCCAGCGAAAAGAATAAAAAATGCGAGACACACAATAATTCTAACAAAAAGACTAGTTTTTGACAACAAAGAGTTCCAAATCAAATCAAATATCCTCTTTTTTGGCCTGATCTGGGAACTTCCTCAAGAATTTTCCTTTTTTTACGATCAAAGTGTTGAATTACGTCATCGTTGAAAGTTGTTTTTGAAAAACTCACATATTTTTTGGTACGTCTAGAAATTAGACACATTTTTGGAATTTATGTTTATAATTTTTTAAATAAATTTCGAAATTGGAAAATAACTTTTTGTTCACGTTAAAATTTTTCTTAATTTACGTGACCTTAACATTTAAATTTCTTTGTAAAATTTATTTATTTAACAAAAAACCATAA
Organism: Caenorhabditis virilis; assembly: GCA_964036255.1. Taxonomy (NCBI): domain Eukaryota; kingdom Metazoa; phylum Nematoda; class Chromadorea; order Rhabditida; family Rhabditidae; genus Caenorhabditis; species Caenorhabditis virilis. The sequence continues at coordinate 3,615,004 of OZ038417.1, read as the reverse complement.
ACAAAAAAAAACAAGAGTCCCGAATCGAACTTTGGTGGCAAAAGTAACGATTTTTAAAGTTTCAAATGTAGTTTCTCAAGCTTTCTGTTGTGTTGTGGGAGTGTGAGGGAAGACAAGTTCGTAGAATAATAATTTATTGAATAAGCAGTAAAAGACACACACAATAGAATAAAACAGCGGCTTTTATAGTAGCCATCCACGTGGATAGTTGACACGGGGTTTACACGTATTATACTTATTTACGTTTAGTATAACACCTCCCCTAATAGGAAACTATTTATATGATTTCTTCGATGGCATGATCTCGAACGGTCTTGTTGGCTTGCGATGGCGGGATGAACGACGAATCGGCGGTGGTGTGGTAGCATTGTTGAGCACAGCAGTTGGCACTACTGACGAAGGTACGAGCAAGGGTTGGTTGACGGCAGGTTGTTGATCGACGGTACTTGGAAGTGGTGGCAAATTATTTTATTTATTTATTCTGATAAACGCGTTCAACAATGATTGCATAGGAAAAAAAAAACATAAAACAGAATGTAATATGGACTATGACCCTTAAGATGCGAAAATATCGCCGATTTTCCATTTAAAAGGAACAATTTAAAGAAAGAACACGTAAAATTAATTCACAAAAATAAACAAAGGGGGAAATTAACGTGGTAGAAGGAAAATTGAAGGCATCAAGAAGTGGATCGGCTTGACGAAGATGATCTCGGCGCCGAAGTTGATTTGCATGACGAGTCCAAACGAGTCCATTACAATTGATGAGATAGGTCACGGTTTCAGTCCGACGAATTACGATTCCCGGGGTCCAAGTTGGTTTCGCTTGACGATAATCCTTGACGAAGACGGCATCCTTGGCAGCGAATTGACGATCCTTGGTTCCATGATGGGCGTTGAACTGCGATTCCATATCATGACGACGAAGAAACGATGGCGGGTTGACATTAGAAGATCCAAGACAGTTCGAATTTTGTGTCCAATAAAGTTTTCGGCTGGAGACTTGTTTTCCGGGCTGCTTGCAGATGGTGTTGATCGATATGCTAGAAGAAACGTTTGCATTGCTGTAGTAGTATCTTCCTCCCCTTTCAGTTTGACGAGAGCGCGTTTGAAGGTGTCGACGAAACGTTCAGCTTGACCGTTGGATTGCGGATGAAACGGCGGAGAATGTAGATGAGTGATACCACGCGATTTGCAGAAGTTGTTGAATGAAGCCGATGAGAATTGCGTACCATTGTCGCTGACCAATGTTTCCGGATTACCAAATTGAGCGAAGATCTTCATGAGCAGCTTGATTGTAGAGGTGCTTGTGATTGAAGAAGTTGCGACAATTTCGGGCCATTTTGAATATGCATCAACGACGACGAGGTAGTATGTTCCATCGATTGGTCCAGCGTAGTCAATGTGAACACGAGTCCAGGGAGCAATAGCGATTGGACATGATTCGAGATGAGCTTTTGTCGGATTCTTGGCAGCAGCTTGGCAATTCGAACAATTCCTAACCAGTGATTCGATGTCCTTGTCGAGATTTGGCCAGTAGACGAAACTGCGTGCAAGTCGTTTCATTCGGTCCATTCCAGGATGTGCTTTGTGCAGAGTTTGAAGAACTTTCTTTCGAAGACAATCCGGGATGACGATACGGTGAGCAAACATCAGGCATTCGTTGGTGATGCTGAGGTTGTCTTTGTGCGAAAAGAAGATCCAATGCGGTGATGATTGACTGACTTTCTTCCACGAACCACTTTTGACTTGAGTGATGATTTCCTTGAGCACAGGATCCGATGATGTTGCTTTGCGGATGACTTCCGAGGTGATAGGCAAATTCCGGCAGTTGGCGGTGTATTCAGCTGCAATGTCGGCTTCGATTGATGCGATGACACGATCTTCAGATTCCATTTGGTCGGCGTGGCTGGAGATGAGACGAGAAAGTGCATCGGCTTGTCCGAAGTCCTTGGTGTTGATGTATTCGATTGAGAAGTTGTAGTTGAGAAGAGTAGTTGCCCAGCGTTGGAGACGATTTGCACTGTCAGTGTGTCTTTGACGATGGAAAGACTTTCACGGCGGTTGTAGAAGTTCCAAATTGGTGAAGATTTATCTAATTTGGGCCAATTTCCAGATTTGACATGTTTCAGTACGGCTGATGTGGTGGTATCGGCCAGTGTGGAATTTCGAATTGCTGTTGCTGTGATTGGAAGGTTTCCAATAATTCCAGAGTGTGAAGCATCGACTTCAGATTCAATTCTAGCAATAACACGATCTTCGATTTCCAGATTTTTCATATTTGTAGCAATGAGGCGTGACAGCGCATCAGCTTGTCCAAATGATGAAGTATTGACATATTCGATTTTGAAATCGTAATTGAGAAGAATGGTAGCCCAACGTTGGAGACGATTCGCGCTATAGACGGGTATTCCTTTCTTTGAACCAAAAATCGAAACGAGTGGTTTGTGATCAGTTCGAAGAAAGAATTTTCGACCGTGTATGTAGCGATGAAACTTCTCAACAGCGAAAATTAATCCGAGGCCTTCTTTCTCAATTTGACTGTATCCTTTTTGAGCATCGTTGAGGGAGCGACTTGCATGGAAGATCGCTTTTTCAGATCCATCTGGGAATCGGTGTGTGATAACGGCTCCGATACCGTAGTTTGATGCGTCGGCGGCAACAACGATAGGCAGTGATGGATCGAAATGGGTAAGAAGCAAATCAGACTGAAGGATTGATTTGATCTTTTCGAATGCAGTTTGACAAGCTTTGGACCAAACGAATTTTGTATCCTTTTTCGTCAATGCATCCAGAGGTGCTCGGAAATTGTGAAGATCTTTGACGAATGTACCGTAGAATTGTACCATTCCGAGAAAAGAGCGAAGTCTCGAAATATCGGTTGGTGCTGGCATTTGGCTGATGGCAGCGACTTTCATTGGATCGGGACGACGTCTGAGTTCATTGATGATGAATCCAAGAAATTTTATTTCGGTCATAAGAAATGCGCATTTTTCGGGCTTTATGCGAAAACCATAATCATTGATACGTTGAAAAACTTCTTTGAGCCGTTGGTTGTGCTCTTCGATGGTTGATCCATAAACAATGGAATTAAAAAGTGTTTGAAGATTTTCCAAATTTTTGTACAATGTATCAATGTATTCGTTCAGTTGGTCGGTGGGACTAAACCGCAATTGCCGCTTCTTGAAGCCAATTTCGAGGCTTTTAAAGACATCTGTTCAGATAAAAAAATCCGATATGCAGGGGTGCAAATTTGAACTTGCGCGCTTTTCAGTAAACATCTGCGCTCCACGGACAATCAGTCATGTGGGTGTGCGCGGGAAATAACTATTTTTGAATTTTTCACTATTTTTAATAATTTTTTTCCGATTTCCTTGAATTTTCGATGGTTTTACTTGATTTTTTTTGGTTATTTATGGTGAATATTCGTTTTTTAATTTTTTTAAGTTTCAGAAAACAAACAAAAATGGCAGGAAAAGTTAGGTAAAACACGAGTTCCGTGCAAAAATGAAAAACTTCTTCAATCAATGCGTTAAGACTACGTCGATGACAATTTTAACGACTTCAAAAAATGATGATTTTTCAGAAATTAATTATTTTTCTATTTTTTTGGTGAAAATTATAATTTTCTGAAGGGAAACAGTTTATAATAATAATTTTTTGATTAGGAAAAATTTTCAACATGAAATTGACAAAAATAGTTTCTAAATTAAAAACATTTTTGCACCGATTCAGCAAGATCTTGTGAAATGGATATAGCTCTGGCATTATTAAGCAGTAAATTTTATTCAAATTATAAAAAATCACAAATAAAACACATTTCAAACACATTATTTATCATCGAGGCCATTTTATTAGGTAAATAATAATTTTCTTTTAATTATCATCGAAGAAAGTTAATTTATTTGCCTAATTTATTGAAATGTATCATTTGAACGGCACCTAGCAGACGATTTGGTGAAGTTGATGTCGGTGGCGTGATAGATTTGATAATTTGAAACGGGACCGAAATCGACTAACTGAAAACGATAAATTAGGCATTTTTTCATAAAATCCCAACTAACCAAAATCTCTAACATTCATAGCCTCCATTTTTAGGCATCATTTTCGAAATTGAAGTAAAGGCGATGCGAAATTCGAACAATATTGAATTTTCGTATCCTTCGATGATCTTCCAGATTCTTAAAAACATTTTATTTCGATAAATACAACTTAAAATAATCTCTTACCAACAAAACAAGGGTTTACGAGGTAAATAACCTCCAAAATGAGGTAACAAAGGGAAAATTCACAAGAAAAATTGAACGACTAAACAATGGAATTAAAAAGTGTTTGAAGATGTTCCAAATTTTTGTACAATGTATCAATGTATTCGTTCAGTTGGTCGGTGGGACTAAACCGCAATTTCCGCTTCTTGAAGCCAATGTCGAGGCTTTTAAGGAGGACTTTAGTTGGATCGAGTTGTTCACGAGCCAATTCGATCTTGCTTGAGAGATCCCACTTATCAAAGTACACCTTTGCGGTCTTTAACCAGGAGTTGTCGTCATGTTGATTTTTCACAGCAAAATATTCTTTTTTCCATCCTTTATGTAGATAAGTTCTGATCATTTCTCTTTTGATATCTGGATAAATTTGAAAATCGTTTGTCGGGGAAAAGTCAACAATTGCGGCGTGCTTCGTCCCTTTCCACCTTCCTAAAATCAATAATATTTATAGTTTTTCAGACTCTGAAACAAACCGCAGTTTTGTTCATGTAGATCAGAAATGAATAGAAGCACTCTAAGCATAACCAATTGAACAACGACATCCGCGCAAAGGCTATTCTCATCAATAACGTTTTCAAGAAGCTCAAATTTGTCGTCCCATTGAGTAACAATGTACCTAAAAAATGCAAAGATGTATGTCTCTTCCTAAACTCGTTACTAATATGTATACGCAAAAAATCCTTACGCGCTTGTTTTGGTTCCAGTCGACATGCTAGGAGGAATGATATGACATTTGGGGCCGACACCGATTAATTCTAATAATTTATAGCAGTAGAATTCGGTGACGTCCGGCACCTGGTCTGAGCTTGTGCCTTTTGGGCCATAATGGTGACATCTAAACATTACAGAAATGGATCTTGAATGAATGAATAGAAAACATACTTGATGTAGAACTTCGAAACGAAGTCTTCACCATGAATCCGAACAAATGCCAGTGTACTAGTAGATCTGCCTCCTAATTCGAGATCTTTGTCTTCGAAGTTGCAAATAAAATCGGATTCTTGGTTTCCTCTCTTCAGATCATGAAGACGGTGGAAGTATTGTTCTGCCGCATCACGAATCAAATTGATGTCCCCATCGGTCCAAGAGGCGACTTTAGAATGTTTTTGTTTTCGATAGTCGTCGAATTCAAGGTAGGCATCGAAGAATCCACATTTCATCAGAAGTTCGTGATGTCTGACAGCATCTCTTGCATTTGCTTTTTTGTCATCGGTCTTCGTTAGCACCAAATCCAGACATTTTTTGTACGCAGTCCACCGTGAAAGTTCAGAATGTTTCTGAAAATTAACAATTTTACTAATTTTATTCAACTCGAGAGCAATTTTACAGAATCCGCTAGCTATGTATATAAAAATTAAGCACTTTTTGAATCTCAAAAATCGTCAAATTTACCCATGAAAAGATCTACGTATATCCAATAAAAAACCTTTAAAATATATGTTAATAGCTAATAAAAAAGTGCAAAATAAATTTTAAAAAACTCTACTATATCTATATCCAATAAAACATATAATAAAAATTTTAAAACTTACCACAATCACTTTTCCGCCATGCTTAAAATAACTTTTCTGTTGAAAGTGTTAACGAACTTATAAGACACCCTAATAGTTAGACCATTGTGAAAGTAAAGAGTGCTTCTAAAACACAATTTTTAAGCCTATAAGATCTTAACAAACTTAAACGCTAATAAAAAACCTTAAATTCCACACAAATAAACTTATACACCCTAACAATAAACAGTAAATTCTAAATATCAAAATTCAACTTACCACAATAAGTTCTTCAAAATTATTGATTGATTCGAGAGGATGTAGAGAATCGGGTAGCTCTTCACCACGGAATTTGATTTTTTGAAAATCGGGTGGAATTTTCGTCACAGTCTCAATTCGCTTCACCAGGTCATCGACATGAATCTGAAATTAACATAAAATCAATTATTATCAGCCATAAAAGTAAAAACCTGTGGATCCAACTCAATACGCTTGAATAATGTATCATTTTCTCCGCCGACCATACGAATAGTAATTTTGACCATTTCTAAAACCAAAGAATTAATGAAATAAGTAAATTGAATAAATAAAACATGTTTTAATACTAAGTCGTCGATGTGAGGATTTTGGATGAAAATATGTTTATCCAATACCATCTCAATATAAGTACAAAAATAAGCTTCACTTTTCGGAAAACTTGGCTAGCCAAAATGCTTTTGAAAAACTGAGACATTACGACAGACAATAAGATACGGAAAAGTTGTTAACAAACTCAAAGTTAAGGAGAACATAACAATGATAATCACGGATGGGCAATCACGAAATCAACGTGAACTACAGAAGAAAAGGAAGTCTCTTTTCTATTCACAAAAGTTAATGGAAGAATGCGATGTTGGCAGTTTCTCGCCTTCCTCTGTGTCTCTGCTCACAGACGCGTCACTCTCATCACCCTTCCACTCTAGCCCAACGCGTTTGCGTGTCGCGTCGCGTGAGCCTAGTTCAACTGGAGCAAATGTGTGATTGCGCTCGGTCACAGTGAGGAAGAGAAAGAAGGTCTAACAAAGAGAAAGTGGTCACAACTAAACATCGAGAAATTGTCAGGGCGAAGGCGTTTCAAGAGTTGTTGATAAATAAAAGAAAGAAGAGAAGGACGAAGTGGGGCTTCGAAGTTGCTTCAAAGACTTCAAATTTTAAATTTGATTTTTTCAGACAAGTCCTATTCTCATAATGAGTATAGCTTTAACGGTAAAAAATATAACTATACTGGTACCTGTAATAATATATATAATAACTATTACTACTGTAGAAGCAAACCGATTCCAAACGCGCTCTACTGATAAACCTAGATTTTTTGGTGTGTTCCGGTCCACGGACAAAAAAATTATTTTTTCATAATTGGTCCAATAGATACCAAAAATGCATTTATGACTCAAAAAATAATATTTTCAATACGTACGGACACGGAAAAGGCCATACAAAATTGCGAAACCAGTGGTGCGCGTTTGGAATCGAATTGAACGAACAGTAATAATGATTGTTATTTTTTATCTTCATCATTTTTTCATTGTTTTAAATAGAATGTCCGAAGGATTCATAAGATAAAATAAAGACATATTTTGTTTCAAGTGCAAGAAACATACAAACACCATTGTTACATCACAAATAATTTCCAAAAGTAACAAATTGATGATGAAGGGACGAAAAATGGCAATGTTTCACAGTTTTCTACATGTTCTAACAAATAGTTCAATTTTATACATAAAACTTCACAAAACCATTGGGATTTGGTCTAGTTTTATGTGTAAATTCAAGTAGTACACTGTCTTTAAGACGAAGTTTCCTAATATCGATTTTTCCTAGTGAAATAACATATAAAACTACAAAAACCTCGATTAACTATTTTTAACCAACAAAACAAAGGTTTACGAGGTAAATAACCTCCAAAATGAGGTAACAAAGGGAAAATTCACAAGAAAAATTGAACGAAACGAAAAAACGGCACTCCTAAGCCGCTACAATTACTCAGCACCCTCTTCTCGCCACCGCGACACACCAAACACCCGAAACGACGACACCTCTACGTACCCTTACACCAAACCCTACGACATTTCGTTCATTTCATCATTTCGCCTCGCGCGCTCACACTATTTTCATTTGTTTTTCTTGTTTTTTTTTTCATTTCATCTATTCTTCCCGCAGACACTCGCAAACACACACGATTTTTCGATTTCATCCATCTTTCGGCTTTCCTGTCACTTTCTCTATCTATTCCTCGGCATATGTGTTCATTTTTCCACAAATTTTTATTATGTTACCAGAAATTCTAAAAATACCTCCGTTGTGACGATTTTCTATCGAAAAATACGGGAATTTTTTGGAAATTTTGAAAAATTGTCCCATGTCCCTTTAAATGCGCCTTTAAAGGGACATGGATATTTTAAGCCCTTAAAGACAACTTTTATTAAAAATAAAAGTTAAAGGTAAAGGTAAGCCCGTTTGGTTCAAGCGTGCCACACGCTGCGGGCAAGCTGCACGGTTATTAGCCGAGTGGTTATTGCTAGGCTTTTGGCACAAATTTCGACTTCTTCCGGGCCAGGGAAGGGTCTATTACCTTCGTGGAGAACCACTACCCATTCAAAGCTGGGTCGACTTGGAGAGGGATCGAACTCGTGACCTTGCGCACAGCAAGCGGAACCACTAACCGCTGCGCTATGCCCCCACTTCCATGAGAAATCTCTTATCGATTAAAAACAAAAAAACAAAAAAATATTTTTAAATGTAAACATTATGTTATTTTTTTGTTTTTAATCGATAAGAGATTTCTAGACATTATTTTCACACAAACAACGATTCTAGATCTGCAGAAAACCAAATAAATTTACAAAATCAAGAAAATTTGCATTTTTTGATATTCCAAAAATTTTTATTCCAAAAATATTCCAGACTAAAAGCTAAATCTTGAATTTTCTAAATAAAAAATGCTATTTTCTTGTAAAATTAAAAATAACCTACTGTGACCAAAATTTTAAAATTTATTACAGCACTAATACCTACAGTAACCTACCGTAACGCCTACTTACTAATATTTTCAAAATTTCTAGATTTAGCGCTGAAAATCCAAATTTCCCGTCAAACCAAAACTACAGTAACCCCCTCCTAAAAACTAAATCGAAAAAATCTCCCCAATACGAAAAAAAAACCATAAAAATCGAACACCTTCTCAACAGAATATCTTGTGTTGAAAAACAGTAGGTACACCCCCTCCCCCGATTCTCATTCTTGTATCTTTTTTCCAACCGCTCGTTTTAACGATACGCTCGAAAGTTTACGACCTTCTGGCTTATTCCATTAACGAATAAAAAGTTGTTCAATTGTGTTCACACAACAATTTAATTGGTCATTAAAAAAGTCGATTTTTTGTCTTGATATTTTGAAAAAATAGGGGATAAAAATGGGAGACTTACGACTTGACGGCTTTGGATCCATTTCATTCGCCGATTTATGAATGTCCGATTCGTCGACGAGCTCTCGACTTCCAGAATTTGGTGATTTTTGCGAGGATAATCTGAATTATTCATATTTTTCGAGAAATTTGACTTTTAATGCAAAATTTTGAGATTTTTAACGCTAAAAACCTAAAAATTCAGATTTTCCCTCGAAATTCAAGCTAATCCAAAAAAAAACATAACGAGAAATTCACGAAAATTTGAAAAATCCAAATTTTTTAATCTTTCAGTACAAAAAATGACCTTAAAGACAGCTGGTAAGTTAATTTGACCCTACCTGATCTTAGTTTCAAAAATTAGAGCGTACTCTAATTAGTACAATGCAATTTATGCGATATCACATCGATAAATACACGTGTCATGGCAGCCGTCCAAAGTTGAAAAATCAAAATTTGAATTCCCGCGTGTCCGTGCGACGCGGTCGGTGTCCGTGCAACGCGGTCGGAATTTGCGCGAAACACAATTATTTGAATTTGGCTACATATTGGTAATGTTCTTTGGACCACCTGGGCTTCTATTCGAATTTTGATTTTTTTTGCCTAGAATTTGTATCGTGTTAACTGACAAGCTGCCTTTAAAGCATATGAAAATCACAAAATTCAAATTTGCTCAAATCTCTAATAAAATAGTGGATTTTTTCGGATTGAAACATTCTGAAAGTGATTTTCAGTTGAAATTCTCTGAAAGTCAGCAAAAATTCCAAAATTTTTTATCCGATTTTCATACAAATTCAAAAAAAATCAGTTTTTTCCAGATTTTATTGTAACATTTGAAAATTCCCACATTATCACATTTTTCAGATCAAAAAAATGGAGCAAAACCCTTCTGAAAATCACAAAATCACAAAATTTAATAAGAATTTCACAATTTTCAGTTGAAACTCCCTGAAATAAATTCTACAAATTCAAAATTTCACAAAATTACATTTTTAGTTATCTTAAAAATTCTCAATTTAAAATCTTCAAAAAATTCACAATTTTCAATTTTTCCTCCCTTTTCAGATTTTAAGGAAATTTTAATTTTCCAAATTTTTCAAACTGAAACTTTTGAAACATTAAAAATTTAAAAAAAACAAATTTCAGCTTTTCGTCAAAAATCATAAAAATTCAGATTTTGAGAAAATTTCAATTGAAATCCTCTGAAATTCCTCAAAGATTCAAAAATTTCAAAAAAATCCACTTTTTTCAGATTTTTTGGAAATTTTGAATTCCAAAATTACCTAATTTCTTGTTCAGAACCTTTGGAAAATATATTTTTCGCATTTTTAGTGGATTTTCCATGAATCAGATTCTAAATCGCAAAAATTCCAAATATTTCAGAAAAAATATGCAAAATAACTACCCACTCCTTCAAAATCTTCCTCAATCTCTCCTCCTCCGACTCTTCCATCTCGACCGGTTTCTCTCCCGTCTGTGAATCAGTCATCGGCTCGCTCAAAATCGAGGACATCTGATTGATAAATGTCAATATTGCGCTTCTGCAAAAGATTATTGTTTTAATTTCTGAATTTTTGAATTTTAAAACGCAGAAAATCTCTATTTAAAGGCGCATAACGTTGAAAACCTGTATTTAAAGGAACATAACTTCGAAAATATGGATTTAAAGGCGCATAACGTAGAAGATCTGCAATTTAAAGGCACATAACAATAGATTTAAGAATTTTCCAATTTTAAAACCAAATATTTCTAAAATGCTGCGAAAATTCACCTAAAAACCCAATTAATACATTTTTTCGAATTTATATTAAAGGAACTGTCTACATTCGATTTTTCATTTGCCTTTTTGCTTTTTTAAAAATTCGACGATAAAGATTCCATTTCTGAGCTGTCCAGAGCAACATACATACAATGGTGGGAGACCACCCTTGTATGTATGTTAAGATTCAATGTTCGACACTATGCGCCTTTAAATTCACATTTTCTATATTATGTGCCTTTAAGATTCTATTTTCGACACTATGCGCTTTAAAATTCCTTTTTCTATATTATGCGCCTTTAAATTCTCATTTTCTATATTATGTGCCTTTAAATTCCAATTTTCGACACTATGCGCCTTTAAATTCCAATTTTCAACTTCATGCGCCTTTAAATTCACATTTTCTATATTATGTGCCTTTAAATTCCAATTTTCGACACTATGCGCCTTTAAATTCCAATTTTCAACTTCATGCGCCTTTAAATTCACATTTTCTATATTATGTGCCTTTAAGTTCCAATTTTCGACACTATGCGCCTTTAAATTCCAATTTTCAACTTCATGCGCCTTTAAATTCACATTTTCTATATTATGTGCCGTTAAATTAAAAATTCTATATAATTTTTCAATAAATTTCAATTTTTTCGACACTATGCGCCTTTAAATTCCAATTTTCGACACTATGCGCCTTTAAATTCCAATTTTCAACTTCATGCGCCTTTAAATTCACATTTTCTATATTATGTGCCTTTAAATTCCAATTTTCGACACTATGCGCCTTTAAATTCCAATTTTCAACTTCATGCGCCTTTAAATTCACATTTTCTATATTATGTGCCGTTAAATTAAAAATTCTATATAATTTTTCAATAAATTTCAATTTTTTCGACACTATGCGCCTTTAAATTCCAATTTTCGACACTATGCGCCTTTAAATTCCAATTTTCAACTTCATGCACCTTTAAATTCACATTTTCTATATTATGTGCCTTTAAATTCCAATTTTCGACACTATGCGCCTTTAAATTCCAATTTTCAATTTTATGCGCCTTTAAATTCACATTTTCTATATTATGTGCCTTTAAATTCCAATTTTCAACTTCATGCGCCTTCATGCGTAGATTTAAGAATTTTCCAATTTTAAAACCAAATATTTCTAAAATGCTGCGAAAATTCACCTAAAAACCCAATTAATACATTTTTTCGAATTTATATTAAAGGAACTGTCTACATTCGATTTTTCATTTGCCTTTTTGCTTTTTTAAAAATTCGACGATAAAGATTCCATTTCTGAGCTGTCCAGAGCAACATACATACAATGGTGGGAGACCACCCTTGTATGTATGTTAAGATTCAATGTTCGACACTATGCGCCTTTAAATTCACATTTTCTATATTATGTGCCTTTAAGATTCTATTTTCGACACTATGCGCTTTAAAATTCCTTTTTCTATATTATGCGCCTTTAAATTCTCATTTTCTATATTATGTGCCTTTAAATTCCAATTTTCGACACTATGCGCCTTTAAATTCCAATTTTCAACTTCATGCGCCTTTAAATTCACATTTTCTATATTATGTGCCTTTAAATTCCAATTTTCGACACTATGCGCCTTTAAATTCCAATTTTCAACTTCATGCGCCTTTAAATTCACATTTTCTATATTATGTGCCTTTAAGTTCCAATTTTCGACACTATGCGCCTTTAAATTCCAATTTTCAACTTCATGCGCCTTTAAATTCACATTTACTTTCAGGATATATTTAGCAAAACCTAATTGGAAAAGAAAACGGTATGGGTTTCATCTAATTTGTCATTGAAAATTGGAAAAGTATAATTTTTCACTATTAAAACAGAAAAAAAAGAAAGCTTTATAAAGAAAGCTTTATGTTTTCATACTATAGATTTATGTTTCAAGAATATGCTTCAAGTGATTCTCATTCTGAAAACAGCGTTTTTCATCTAGCTGATTACATATGCGAATGTTTTTTAAAAAATGGCACTGTCATAATAACTCTTTGTGAGCAAACTTTTTTGATTTCCAGCTGACCTTTGTTTTTAAAAGAGCAGCAAAGTATTTCTGAAAAGGCTAAACATTCAATGTTTCAAATGCGATTTTAGAATAATTAGTATTAGTAAATAACATTTTACTATTCTGTGGCACTTCACTCACTCGAATATAACTTATTTTTCAAAGCATTTTTGACTGCGGAAAAAAGTAGAACTTGTTCAATCGTACTAGAATAGCGTTTCATGTCAAAGATTGATAATGCGAACATATGCTGGAATAAAACCTTCAGTGTTTATTTAACAAAACACACCAATTTTTTTTTCAAAACTGGAAAAATCAACTCTTCAAAAATAATAGACGCGTTTATAAATTTTTCCAGGTCTTTTTATTAGGCTACGAACTATCTAATTATTTCTTTCAAGGCGACGTTTTCGCTATCGAGGAAACCATCCTGCAATATACTGTACCGAAAAGTAGTTGCTCGATCTTGTATAATCGAAAAATGCAAATTTTGTAAAACAATTGAAAAATAATGCAAAAAAAACAAGACATGATCAGAAACTGGGGAAAGAGACCCTAACAAAGTAAAATATTTAAACAAACTAAGTCGGGATCGATAGCGAAAAAAAAGGCCTGCCTGTAAAATATGATTCAGGCAGGTCCGATTCTTTTTATATCGATATTACGACATTTGAAACAAAAAACCAGGAATTTTCTTTAAACTCACCTTAATCATCAGCAATAGCCGTTAGAATATGCAGGAAAATAAGTAAAATAGGCCACGAATAATTTTCACAACAAAAACTGTGAAATATATGCAGAGAATAACGAAAACCAATCAATTTAGGCCAAGAAATGAAATATTTTTTCTTGGAAGGCACACAACAAGCCATTGCACACGCCACCTTGTGCTACCGTATTCGTGTGTGCGTCGAGACCCGTGTGTAAATATACACACAAAATCAGTATTTTATTTTCATTTCTTGGCCTAAATTGGTTGGTTTTCGTTATTCTCTGTATATATTTCACCGTTTTTGTTGTGAAAATTATTCGTGGCCTATTTTACTTATTTTCCTGCATATTCTAACGGCTATTGCTGATGATTAAGGTGAGTTTAAAGAAAATTCCTGGTTTTTTGCTTCAAATGTCGTAATATCGATATAAAAAGAATCGGACCTGCCTGAATCATATTTTACAGGCAGGCCTTTTTTTTCGCTATCGATCCCGACTTAGTTTGTTTAAATATTTTACTTTGTTAGGGTCTCTTTCCACAGTTTCTGATCATGTCTTGTTTTTTTTTTGCATTATTTTTCAATTGTTTTACAAAATTTGCATTTTTCGATTATACAAGATCGAGCAACTACTTTTCGGTACAGTATATTGCAGGATGGTTTCCTCGATAGCGAAAACGTCGCCTTGAAAGAAATAATTAGATAGTTCGTAGCCTAATAAAAAGACCTGGAAAAATTTATAAACGCGTCTATTATTTTTGAAGAGTTGATTTTTCCAGTTTTGAAAAAAAAATTGGTGTGTTTTGTTAAATAAACACTGAAGGTTTTATTCCAGCATATGTTCGCATTATCAATCTTTGTCATGAAACGCTATTCTAGTACGATTGAACAAGTTCTACTTTTTTCCGCAGTCAAAAATGCTTTGAAAAATAAGTTATATTCGAGTGAGTGAAGTGCCACAGAATAGTAAAATGTTATTTACTAATACTAATTATTCTAAAATCGCATTTGAAACATTGAATGTTTAGCCTTTTCAGAAATACTTTGCTGCTCTTTTAAAAACAAAGGTCAGCTGGAAATCAAAAAAGTTTGCTCACAAAGAGTTATTATGACAGTGCCATTTTTTAAAAAACATTCGCATATGTAATCAGCTAGATGAAAAACGCTGTTTTCAGAATGAGAATCACTTGAAGCATATTCTTGAAACATAAATCTATAGTATGAAAACGTGAAAAGTAGCTGTCTAGAATTGACCAAAAAATCATATGTCCTATAAAGCTTTCTTTTTTTTCTGTTTTAATAGTGAAAAATTATACTTTTCCAATTTTCAATGACAAATTAGATGAAACCCATACCGTTTTCTTTTCCAATTAGGTTTTGCTAAATATATCCTGAAAGTACTATAGGCAAAATATAGCCTGAAAGAAAAGACCAAATTTCTGATAATTTCCAGAAAAATTGAAAAAAAAACTAGTATGGAAGTAAAAAACTAGCATGGAAGTAAAAAAAACTAGCATGGAAGTAAAAAAGTAGCATGGAAGTCAACTAGTATGGAAGTATACTAGTATGGAAGTACAGTAGTATGAAAATAGTATGGAAGTCACTAGTATGGTAGAAATGACCCAAAAAATAACAAAAATGTGCTCTAGTATTCAACATTTATATAGAACTTGAGAATTTAGATTCCAGTCATGTACTGCATATCATATCCAAATTTCATCAAAAAATTACAACTATGCGTGGAGTTATGACAGAAAAATCAAAGGGGTGTTACTTTTTGACCGCTATTGTATTAAGATCGTCGTTTTTACCTTTTTATTTGAAACCGGAAAGATCGAAACTTTCTTTCGTGAATATCGGTTTCATTATTTACTTTTCGCATACTATAAGAAAGTAATGAATAACAAAAAACAACTGATGAAAATCGAACATTTCTTAATTGTCTTGATGAAGCATGTTTTAATCTATCAGTTCCCAAAATTTGAGCCGTTTCGGATTCCTAAAACAATAGTTATGATTATAAAAGGCAGTATTTGTAAGAGTGGAACTGTGACACAAAGGGCCCTGCCTTAGGGCGAATATGAACGATATCAGTTTCATATTTCATTCACATATACCAGATGGTTATCAAACCATTTTACGTTGATATTGAGCCAAATGGGTATGTTTCTGTTGTGTGACAGAGCACGGAACTTAGAAAATCGAAATTTTAAAAAATGAAGATAGAATGTCAAACTTAGCTTCAAATGATTCCAAATAGAATTTCAATACTTTTTCCAGTTAACAATTTTTCTCTAACCCTAAGCACTCAAAAGTTATACCCCGAAATATGTGAAAAATCGTCATTTTTTGGGAAAATCAAGAAAAAAAGTCAATTTTTGGAAGGAGGGTCATGGGGTTTTTTCACACTTTAAACTACAACTCATCAGCTTTTTAAAACAAAAAAGAGTTTTGAAATAAATCCCGGAATAAAAGTAGGGAGTCTCTCCGAATACACAACTTTTTTCCAAAAATTAAGTTTTTCGTCCGTGTACCTTAGAAAAGTGCAGGTATTTTCAAAATAAATTTGTTTCCACAAGTTTAATTACACTTCTAGTATTTCATTAATGATTTTTATTAATATTTGCACGTGATTTTCCAACAAAAAACACCGATTTCACGTATCGTAGAGCATGCAAAATACGAAAAATGGGAAATTATAAAAAATGAAAATAAAAAGGCAAGATTAGTATCATTCGATAGCTAATTCAATTTTGAACATTTTTGTAATTGAACACCTTTTTCGATAATTGCTTATTTTCAAGTTACGCCCCAAAACGTGAAAACAACTAGTCGTCAGTTTCGGACATTCAAAAAAAATAGTGTTTTCTGGAATGAATATCCCAGGATTTTTTCACAATTTAAACTTCAATAAATATTATATTTAGAACAACAAAGATTATTGAAATAAAACTGGGAGAAAAAGTAGGGTGACTATCCAAAGTCACAACTTGTGGTCAAAAGTTATGTGTTGCGTTCGTATACTCTAGAAACATGTCATTTTCAATACATAAACGTGTGATCAATTGTAGCTCAATTTTTAAAAGTGTAAATCTCAATTAAATTGATTCTCTTTATATTACATGAAGAAGTTTTCGAAAATCCTGTGTTACGTTATTAAAAGCTGAAAGCAAGATACTAAAAAGCTCGTGCAAAAGGCAAACGTTTTTAAAAAGTATTTTTGCGTTAATAGTGTTTCTGGCAACTAAAAAGAAACAGTTACTTCAAACATGATATCAGTTTCTTGGCATAAAATCAGGATGGTTGTTAGGCCTACCGTTCAACCGACTTGTAATATAAAGAGAACCAATTTAATTGAGATTTACACTTTTAAAAATTGAGCCACAAGCGGATTACACGTTTATGTATAAATGACATGTTTCTAGAGTATACGAACGCAACACATAACTTTTGACCACAAGTTGTGACTTTGGATAGTCACCCTACTTTTTCTCCCAGTTTTATGTCAAAAATCTTTGTTGTTCTAAATAGAATATTTATTGAAGTTTAAACGGTGAAAAAATCCTAGGATATTCATTCCAGAAAACACTATTTTTTTTGAATGTCCGAAACTGACGACTAGTTGATTTCACGTTTTGGCACGTAACTTGAAAATAAGCAATTATCGAAAAAGGTGTTCAATTACAAAAATGTTCAAAATTGAATTAGCTATCGAATGATACTAATCTTGCCTTTTTATTTTCATTTTTTATAATTTCCCATTTTTCGTATTTTGCAGGCTCTACTACACGTGAAATCGGTGTGTTTTGTTGGAAACTCACGTACAAATATTAATAAAAATCAGTAATTAACTACTAGAAATATAATTAAACTTGTGGAAACAAATCAATTTTAAAAATACCTGCACGTTTCTAGCGAAAAACTTAATTTTTGGAAAAAAGTTGTGTATTCGGAGAGACTCCCTACTTTTATTCCGGGATTTATTTCAAAACTCTTTTTTGTTTTAAAAAGCAGATGAGTTGTAGTTCAAATTGTGAAAAAATCCGATGACCCTCCTTCCAAAAATTGACTTTTTTTTCTTGATTTTCCCAAAAAATGACGATTTTTCACATATTTTGGGTTATAACTTTTGAGTGTTTATGGTTAGAGAAAAATTGTCAACTGGAAAAAGTATTGAAATTCTATTTGGAATCGTTTGAAACTAAGTGTGACATTCTATTTTCATTTTTTTTAATTTCGATTTTCTAAGTTCCGTGCTCTGTCACGCAACAGTACCCCGCTTTTTCCACAAAATTTCGTATGTCATGGATTACTGGAATGTTATACTTTACGAATATATAAAAATCTTTCCCTAAGGCACGCAAAGTTTCACTCTTAGAGAGACGGCCTTATATATGTTCTCCTATATCTACTCTTGAGGAACTCTGGCGCTAGCAATTTTCATAAATATTTTCTATTCTCTTTACAATTTTCATAAATATTTTCATCTTTGATGTCCTGTTCGCAATAAAAACTTTAAAAAATATGGTTTTGATATAATAGCTTTTGTAAAAAGGGGGTTTCCACCTAAATTGAATGAAAACCATATTGTCAAAAGTTTCCTGATGTGTTCACGTTTACAATACTGAAGTAGTAAATTGTTTCAAAAAACCACAGGATATCCCAAACCATTATCTTGAACAAGAAAATCGTATTTCTCGGATATTAAAGTTCACCAAACTGTGTAATAAGGGAAAAACACAAAAGAATTTATATATGAGTATTGTCAAGTTAAACATTTTAGATCATCCATTTTCTGCTAAAAGACCGCAGCGCAGCCGCTCGCAGGTAAAAATAGCACGACTGCGTGAGAGACTTAGATTTTATGGGTAGGTCAAAACTAACTTGCATGATCAAGAATATTTGAGTTGACAATATCAAGGATTTTAGGTAGAGCTAGAGAATTTTGGTAAGAAAGTCAGTAGGGCCCCAGCTTATAGTTTTCGTCGGGTTTATGACAATCGTTCAAGATTTTGTATAGCTCTGAACGTGCTCTGATGGAAAACTCTAAGACCGAGTTCGCACCCTTCCTAGGCCTTGACGTGATCTGTAACTTTGTAGTTATAGAAATCCAGAGAACAAATATTAATAATGAAAACTTGAAGAAAAGAAAATGAATTTCGGTTTTTCAAAATTTTCTGGTCGAAAACCACATAAACCCGAGAAATTTTACTTCACTTTCTAAAGAGGATGAAATTCTTTACCGCAATCAAAAATAAAATTATACGTCACATTTCGAAGCAATAAATGTATGAAAAAAGTTTTTCAGAGAAAGTGAAACTTTTTTTCTCGATTTTCACAAAAAAAACTTTTGGAAAATGTTAATTCTACATAATTGAGACGTATAACTTATTAGGCACGTAAACTGTACTCTTAAAAGGGTCTAAAGTTCGGCAAAATATCCTCCTAATTTTTTTAAAAGTTTATTTTTGATTCCGGTACAGAATTTCATCCTCTTTAGAGAGTGAAGTAAATTTTTTAGGTTGATATGGTTTTCCACCAGAAAATTTTGAAAAACTGAAACCCATTTTCTTCTCTTCAAATTTTCGTTTTTAAGTTTTGAATTTTTATATCAACTATGTCGTTATAGAGCGCGTTGAGAGTTACCCAAAAAGATAAAAATTACAATATAGTTCTCTTTTTGAGCTGAGTTATGGTGTGCCAATGTTTTCAGCAAAAAACTTATCTTTAAAGTTGCAGGACTTTTACTCTGATATTCGGTCTAGGACACCGCTGTGGAGTCAAAGATTTTTGACCTCACAAGGGAAGTGTAAGAATTTCATTTTGGATACTTTTTTGTCTCGTCATCCATATTCAAGTGCTCAAAAAACAAAATTATTTGGTCGCAAATGTTTACCAGACCTGTCACAGAAAAAATGCCGACCTGCAGACTCAACTCTCTCTCTTCCGGGTCTCTAAATGTAAATGTTATTTTTAAACTATAAAAAAAATCCAACTATGCGCCGAGTTACGACAGAAATACTGAAGGTGCATTTCTTTTTGACCGCTACTATAGAAGCTTAAGTAAACACTCGTACTTTACTTGAGACAAGTTACAGCTCTTCAAAGTTAAAATTGTTTTTTTTTGGTATTTTTCCCATTTCGAAAACTTATTCTCGAAGTTCTCAGCAGTTTTTGAAATCCTTCAGCAGCGTAAAATTACACAGTATTTTAAAGCAGAGCTAGCAATTAAGAAAAAACGAAATAATATATGCACACTGGACGATCATTGCCCCCTCCCTCCTCACTCTCTCTCTCGTACTGATTTCTTCTCGTTCACAGTGCCCGCACCAACAATGGAGTTCGCCAAAATAGTGGTAGCAAAAAACAATGCGTTGTAATGTGTGCCGTTTGGTATAACGGCTAAGTAATCTACTCGCCGTGCAAAGGTATCGTGTTCGAATCTTCTCCACGTCTTTTGAAAATTTATTTTTACCGTTCTTCTCTCCCTTAAATTTTACTATGACAGAGGCTTCGGAAACACAAAAAATTGCGCACAGATTTGTGTTAACAGACACCTTCCCGGCGTTTTCAAATATATAATAGGATACTATGACAGAGGCTTCGGAAACACAAAAAATTGCGCACAGATTTGTGTTAACAGACACCTTCCCGGCGTTTTCAAATATATAATAGGATCGTTTTTTAACAGTTTTTGTTTATTTTTGAGTTTTTTTAAATTTTTTTGAGTTTTTCGTATTTTTCGGGTATTTGAATAAAATTTGTTGTTGTTTGAATCTGGTCGCACCATACTTTACTTATATTATTCTACTGAAAAGAAACATTTTCCACTAAAAAAATAAAAAAATAACAGTTTTGAAAAAAATTTAAAAAATTCAAATTTTTGTGCTTCCCGCCAAAAAGTGTACGAAAGTGTACGGCGGGAATGTGAAAATAATTTTTTTCATCTTCCGGACGTGACTACACAATGGTTATTTTTCATCGGGATTTCGCATGGAATATACTAGAATGTCGATAGAAAGACGAATTTTTCACAATTAAAACCATATGGGGTAAAATAACTGGCACCCTGTCTTTAAACAATTTAGAGCCCCTGAAAATCCATTTTATCTGAAAAACGACAAAAACTCGAAATTTTTAAAATTTCCCGAAAATCCAAAATTTGCAACACATCTGACGCGCAAAGTCCGCAAACACCATCATTAGCGCGAATATCGAGCGTTCAAATTTTGGAACAAATTTTTGTTTTGAAAATAGTTTTTTTTTGCAAAATTTACATAAATTTATGACAAAAACTTGTTTTTCCGTTAATTAAGTGTGAAAAATACAATTTTCTAGATCTTATCCCCCAATTTCTTCATTTTAAAGTCAGAAAATATTGATATTATGTTTTTTTCAGCATGTTCGGAGGGGATCGTCGCAAAACGTTTGGAATAAACGTTGCATCAACGGCGAGAACACCAACAAAAAATTCAAGATTCACGGATTTCGGAGCAGGTTCATCGGTAAAAAGGTGAACAGAAATTACTTATTCTGTTAATTTTAAAAAATCAATTTTTTAGAGTCGACGGTCGAAATCGCTTAAGCTTGAGTCAATCGTCCGGACAACCACGTTTGTCACTATTCCAACGAAACGCGGGAATCGCACCAAGGGTGAATAATTTCAAAAAAAAATAAAAAGTGAGCATTTTCTAATTTTTCAGGATGTAAAAGGTCTGGCAAACTCAAACGCCGCCAAAGTCCACAGATTCTTGGTAGAACATGAAGGCGATGAAGCGCCGCCCGAAAAAACGATTCGATTGCCAAAAGGACGCCAGGATTTTGTGAATTTCTTCGAATTGATTTATCAGCATTTGAGCAAAACGTTCGAAATTCCGCAATCTTCAAGACTTGAGGATGTGGTAAGTGCAGAACTATGATATTAATAAAGACTATGAAATTTTAAGATTCCCAACATTTTCAAAGGCCTCGGTTACCCAACAGCCCTCAAATCAAGCTATTTTCAACCAATGGGCTCATCACATGGCTATCCGCATTTATTGGATGCATTGGCTTGGCTCACAGATTTCGTAACGGTGATTTTATAAAATAAAGTTGAAAATGAAGTAATTAATTCGAATAAACAGATGTCGAATGAAATCGCTGGCCAAACCGCTCAAATTCTCACCGGTGACTTTGTGTCCCAAGAGATGGGCGGTGAAAAGACCCGACAATACAGCTGGATTCAAATAGTTTATGGTGAATACACGTTCGATCGTCACATGATTCAAAGACCGGAATTTAAGACGGAAAAATTGGGATATCTTCGACGTTTTTACGAGAAAGACAGTAATGTTGGTGATAGGATCAATGCGATTCAGTCCTCGTTGGAACAGGCTCTTTTTGAGTGTGAGGAGCTGGAAAGTGATGTAATTTTATTGGTTTTTTTGAAGGCGGGAGGGATAATTAAATGCTTTACTTAATTTTGGAAAAAAAAAATGAAAAATGGCCCAGTTTGCCGACCGAAAGGTATGTACTGCTCGAGGAGGAAGGAATTTAATTGTTTTTTTGAAAAATATGCATTTTATTCGTTTTTTTTTCAGAAAATTATATAAATGAGGGAAATTAAATTTTTAAATCTTATTTTTTGCTGTGGTTATGTTTTTGGCAACGATCCAAACATTTTTAGGCCAATTTTGAGTAAAAAGCTTTTTTTTCTATTTTTTCTGAAATTTCTCAGTTTTATGGAGAAAAATTATAAGAAAACAAAAGAAATAACGATTTTTATTGAAAATTGGTCGAAAAACCTGCATTTTACGGAAAAAAACTAATCAAATCGCTGAAATCCAAAAAAAATTAAATTCTCCTCCTCCTCGAGAAGTACACAGGTGTTGGGAACTTCGGACACCACATAAAACTCGTCGAGGGTAGGCCTTGTGTTTGGAGGCTCACGTGTTTGGAGGCACATGTGTTTGGAGGCACAAGTGTTCGTTTTTGTAGCGTTTCAAGACCCGAGCGATATTTCAGGCGCATGCGCCTTGAAATGTCTGCGTGTCTCAACGTCACATGATAAGGGCAGATGGTTGCCGGCCCTGATCGTTGTCTGCATGTCCAAAAATGTATATTCAGCGTGCAAGTGGGCGCGGCCGGTTTAATTACCCAAGTTTTAAGTCTACCTCAGGTTAACCTCAAACTTGGGAAACTGAACCGGCGGCGCCCACCTGGGCGCGGAATATACATTTTTGTACATGCAGACAACGATCAGGGCCGGCAACCAACTGCCCTTATCATGTGACTTTGAGAGACGCAGACATTTCAAGGCGCATGCGCCTGAAATATCGTTCGGGTCTTGAAACGCTACAAAAACGAACACTTGTGCCTCCAAACACATGTGCCTCCAAACACTTGAGCATCCAAACACAAGGCCTACCCTCGAATTTTTCAAACTTTTGTACAATTTTCAGCTTTGATATGTTTTAAAATATGCTTAACAAAATTTAAAAATGAAAAAATCAAGAAAAATTCATATATTTTTTAGAAGGGAAACGAGCAAAAGTATAAGGATGACATCGCAAGATATAAGGATGATATTAGGAAGGCTCAGGATTATGCACAGTCTTGTGAAGCTTTGTTGAATAATATTGAGCATAATAAACAAAAACGGATTGAAGAAAAGGAGGAAAAAGAGGAAGAATGGGCGAAAATAAAGGAACAAGTTGATGAAATCAATAATCGAATTGTGCAACAGAAAGTGAAGCATGGACTGTCGGGAGAAGAGGTTCGAAAGATGAATGAGGAGATAATGCAGGATAAGGAATTGTTGAGAACGAAACAGAATCAGATGGAAGAGTTGTCGAACCAGATTTGGATAATGTCTAAAAAGAATAAGGAGGCTATTAATCAGCAGCAAGTGAAGTTTGGACAGATTTTGACGATGATTACGAAATTGAGCAGTGGGATGGGGATTGAGACGGATTGTTATCAGATTCCCAAGAATGAGCAGTTGGTTTTTGTTTTTAATTTGAAAATTTAGTAGTTTGAAAAGGCTTTTGGAGAGTAATTGAAAATTACTTTTCAAAATATTCGAATTATCTCATATTATTGAACATTTCTTAGATTTTTAAGGATTTCATGTTTTAAAAGCTTAAAAATTTTGAAAATTCAGAATTTTGGCTTCAAAATGAGCCAAGTTGCAAGAAAATTGGAAAATTTTCAAAAAAGTTGGAAGAATTTGAAATTTAAGGTCAAAAAAATTTGGATTTTCAAATTATCACAAGTTTTTTAAAAATTCATGGATTTTTATGAATTTAAGGTTTTTAAATGCTGAAAATTTTGAAAATACAGAATTTTGGCTTCAAAATGAGCCAAGTTGCAAGAAAATTGGAAAATTTTCAAAAAGTTGGAAGAATTTAAAATTTGGGGTCAAAAAATGTCAGAATCCGCTATTTTCAAATTATCACAAGTTTTTCAAAAATTTATAGATTTTCATGAATTTTGGTACGTTTTAAAGCAGAAATTCTGAATTTTCAGAATTTTAGCTTCAAAAAGCACTAAAACTTATAAAAATCGAAAAATTTTTGAAAAACTTGTGATAATTTGAAAATACGGATTTTTAAAAAAAATTTTGAGCTCAAATTTTGAATGTCTCCAACTTTTTTGAAAATTTGCCAATTTTCTGAAAACCTGGCTCATTTTAAAGCAGAAATTTAGAATTTTCAGAATTTTACCTTCAAAAAACACTGAAATTCATTAAAATTGAATTTTTTTCCGAAAAATGACGCTTTTTGCAGAGATCTTGAAACTCAAATCGAACAATTGATCAAAAACTGGCTTCCGAACATTGCGGAGACGTTGAACTCGAAAAAACTGGAGCTCGAAATGCAGAAGACAAGAATTGGACAAAATATGGAAAATGTTCGAGGAAGAGTGCAAATTGAGCATGAGAAATTGGAAGAATTGAAGAAGAAGGAAGCGAGAGAGGAAAGAATGCGAAGGAAGGAAAGAGAGGAATGGAAGGAGGAAAGGATGGAAGCGGATAGGAGGATTACGCAGTTGGAGAATGAGAAGGAGGTTTTGGAGGGGAAGATTCATAAGGCCGGACATTTGGATAAGATTATTGCGGTGGAGAAGGAGAATTTTGAGAAGCTTAGGGAGAAGCTCAATGAGGATCGAACACGGCTGGAAGGGGTTATTGTGGAGAAAGTTAATGTTATGGTTGCGAATGTTACTGAAATTGAGGTAAAGGGCTCAAAAAATTGGATTTTCAGATGTTTTTTAAAAATTCTTAGATTTTTAGGAATTTTAGGTTTTTAAAAGCTGAAAATACTGAAAAATCAGAATGTCTGCTTTAAAATGAGCCAAATTTCCATGGAAAACGGGAAATTTTCTGACAATTGGGCCAAAAAATTTGGATTTTCAAATTATCACAAATTTTTGAAAAATTGTTAGATTTTTATACATTTTAGGTTTTTAAAAGATGAGAAATCTGAAAATTCGGAATTTTAGCTTCAAAATGAGATAGGTTTTCAGAAAATTGGGAAATTTTCAAAAAAGTTGGAAGTATTTGAAAATTGGACTCAAAAAATTTGGATTTTCAAATGATCACAAATTGTTGAAAAATTATTAGGTTTTTATGAAGTTTAGGTTTTTAAAGATGAAAAATCTGAAAATTCAGAATTTTAGCTTTAAAATGAGCCAGGTTTTGAAAAAATTGGGAAATATTGAAAAAAGTTGGAAGCGTTTGAAATTTGTGGTCGGAAAAATTTGGTTTTTCAAATGATCACAAATTTTTGAAAGATTCATAGTTTTTTAATTTTTTCCATATTTTAAGGATATTTCAGTGGAAAACGACGTGTACTATAGAATTTCGATACTTATTAAATAATTTTGAAAACTTGCATTTTTTTCAGAATCAACGAATGGCCGTTCGAAAACAGTGCGACGAAATTGAGGAACGTGTTGCTAAATTGAAAAATTAGCGAAATTTTTCGTGTATCATATTTTTAACAAAAAAATAATTGGAATCGCAAAGCGTTATTTAATCATTTTTATTTTTTGTTTATTGATGTGGAATAAACAAGTTTACTTGGAAATTTTTTGGTTTTTTAAAAATGTTCTTTTTTATGGATGTTGTGTTTCACGAGAGGTACTTGCTTGCTTTATAAAAATATGTGTTCTGGAATTTTTAAAAGAAAATATTTTCAGATGATGTCAGGACGGGAAAAGGTGGAAAGGTGGGACAGTCAGGTAGATTTTTTTGCACCAATTCGCGATGGGGCGAGGTTGCATAGTTGAAAGTCTTTAAAAAGTTATTTTAACGCACGCGGGTTCTTTTACTACTGAGATTTGGACCCTGTTCAACGGAGCGCGCTTGCTTCACTTATGGTTGTCGAGGCTCAAAACGCTAGGTCATTAAAATCAGGCCATAAAGTTTTTGAACTGAAATGATAGTTTTGACCATTTTTGGCCCTTTTCCGGTTTTATTTTGAAAATTATAAGGATAATTGTGTGAGGCATAAGCATGTTTTAAACGGTGGGCGAGCACGTTTCATTCACCATTAGGGAATTTTTAGCGTTTTGAAAATTTACCGTTGAAAAAATAGGATTTTTACAGTTTTTCTCGATTTAAATATCGAAAAAGGGGAAAAATCGAATAACTAAAATCGTGACGTTGTACAATGCTTTGTGAACGTTTTTATAGCCATTTGTCATCAATTTAGGAACTCCTGAATAAACCTCAGCCAATTTGGAGAAGCAAGATATTTTTTCGTGAAAAATAGCTCATTTGATAGAGAAAATGTTCAGCTTTCATTTGGTAGGAATATTGTAGGGAACCGAAAAGGTTTTCGAGCTTTAATACTATCAAATGAAAGCTGAAAATTTTCCCTATCCAATAAGCAATTTTTCATGGAAATTGGAGGTCTTGTTGAAAGGTTATTCATCGAAAAATTTTAGGGAATTCAATTTTCAGTGACATTTTTCGGAAATCTATATTTTTTGCTGAATTATTCAGTGATTGTTTACGGTAATTTTATTGACACAAAGTATCCTAAATTGATAATAGTCTTATCTCCGAAGTTATCAACTTGTCTAGGAGGTCTCTGTTATCATTTTCATTATTTATATGCTTTTATTGTCACCGAAACCTTTTATCCCTACACAAAATTGATAAGAATTCGATTAATTCTCGCATGTATCAATTACACATCCTGTTTTCAATAATATCCAGGTTTTTTCCATTGTCGGACGGGTTTTTTAGAGAATTACGCGAAGCATGTCATTTTTGTATTTGTATATTCCTAAATAAATAATGCTGGCTAAATTCAAGAAAATATTCGCGAAAAAATATGGGAAAGGTGGACAAGTTTTGATTAAAGGTTACTTTTTGTTTAATTTATATTTTGTGCAAGCCACGCCCACTTTGCAAGTTGCTCACACTTATGCAGCGAATTTTGGCGTATTTTGTTTAACGGATACGACCGCGTCTTGATGCGAATAGCAGAGTTTAGGTAGTATTCGTTTTGTTTCATTTTACTCCTTTTTTATCGTGCGTCCGTGGTTTTTCAGGTAAAATTTACTGGGATTTATAAATAAATAAAAAAACATTTAAAATTAATATAAAACTCAAATTTATTTGAAAAATTTTTAATTGAGAAAAAATTTAATTAAAAAAAAACATTTTTTGCTTTAAAAAAGTAGGGCTTTCAGAAAATGATGAGAAATACTTATTTATTTCTGAAAATATTCCAAAAACCCGGAAAACTAAGTCAAAAATTTTTAATACGGGAATTTTCCAGCTGATATGGCCTAGAAATCCATGTTTGGTCATTGAACGAGGCTCCGGAGAGCTCAGAAACTGGTTTCAGATGAATAAGAGCTGATTATCTACAACTTTATTGAAAAAAAAATTTTGGAGCCGAAAAATAAGAAAAACTGATAAAAAATGGAAAAAATACAGAAATTTTCAAAAAAAAATTCAGTTTTTCTTATTTTTTCGACTTCAACATTTTTTTCGGTAGATAAAAGTTTTCTTATGCACCTGATGCACATTTCTGAGCTCTCCGGAACATCCTCCAATGGCCGAACTTGGATTTCTAGGCCATTTCAGCTAGAAAATTCCAATATTAATTATTTTTGTCTTAGTTTTCGGTTTATTTGGAATATTTTTCCAAAAATAAAAGGAATAAATATTTTTCATCATTTTTCTTTGCCCAAAAGGTTTTTTTTTGAAATTTTATTAGCATTTCTTTGAATTGTTCATTTTTCTTGAAAATTCCACGAAAATCTCAAAATTTTCTAGAAAATTGAGAATTTTCACTGATTTTTCCACCGTTTTCAAGATGGGAACCAGGGGTGCCGCCGAAAAAGTTTTTTGCCGAAAAAAAATAATTTTTTTCGTCGGACAGTAAAAAATGCCGAAAAAAAATAAATTTTTTCGTCAGCCAGGAAAAAATGACGAAAAAAAATAAATTTTTTTTCGTTTTATTGGAAAAATACCGAAAAAAATTTTTTTCGGCGTTCCAAGTGATTAATGAATCATATTTCATCAGAAAAAAAACGATTTAAGGTTTTCTACCTTCATTCAGTTAAAAATTATTAAAATAGTTGGAAATTGATGTAAAAAAATGGTATATTCAAATTTAAAAACCTGTTTTTCGTAAAACGGAAACACCGAAAAAAATTGAGGATAGAAAACCGAAAAAAATAAAATAAAAATTTACGCGCTTCGCGCTACCCGAAATAAATAAAACTTTTTCGGCGTAAAACACCCGAAAATCACGAAAACCGAAAAAAAATCGAAAAAAAACGGCAACCCTGATGGGAACGTAGATTTTCAGGAAATATGTAGAATTTTCTACAAATTTCGGTTGAAACCACACAGATTGATGAATTTTGAAAGAATTTACAACTTTTCAACGTTTCGCATCAAGATGTTCCACGATTAGTATGTATAGTGGAGTGCGTAATCCTGATGTAGCAGCGTTTCGATTATTCAGAAAGGGTATATCCAAAAGGACGCGGCGCGCGGCCACTCTCACTGGAAAAATCATCACCAGATGCAAAAAAACGTGACTCTCGGCCTGCATGACAGCCGAGCTTCCTCCACTTTTCGCTTCGTTTTCTTCCTTCTCCGGTCTTTTTCTCTTGGAGTACTCGACAAAAATTTGCAATCTTTTTCGACGACCCTTCGCAAGGCCTTTCTCTCTCTCTATCATATGTCCCCACATCGGGCCCGTTCTCTGCGTCTATCGACTTTTGGTGAAGATGAGGTGGAAACGCACCGTTTGTTGGGTTCGGTCTCTCTGTGTCTGGTCTTCAATGCGGGCCTGCGGGTCGGTGCGTCTTTCTCTTTTCCATCTCGCTGGTTTTGTTGAGTCTATCGGTCGACACATCCATTCTTTCGATTTCGCGGTCTCTCTGCAACATGCGCTAGTTTGGGGCGTTTTTGAGAAATGTGTTGTGTCTAGCTGAAGTCGGCGAAAAACACAGTTTTGATTCGTCTTTTGTACGATTCTTCAGCTGTTTTTTGAGATTTTTCGCTCGCTCTCTGTCATTTTTCGATTGTTGGACTGCTTTCTGGTTTGATTTCGATTTTCATAGTTTTTAGCTTCTTTTTAAGTAATTTCAGTGGCTAAATCCAGAAAATGCATAAATTTAACTTCGTTTAACCTTTTTTGTATAGATTTTAATTTTTTGATGTTTTTTTGACGATTCTATAATTCGGTTAGGTTGGAAAATTCGAAAATTAAGAGTGATACGACCAGAAATCGATTTTTTGAAGCACTATTCCCGAAAATTGTTTATGTCGATAGAATTTCAGCATTATTGATTATTCCCATAAACAATGTTTGTGTTTTTCAACGAAAATCAATTAAACGGGCCTAAGAAGACGTAAAATGTTATGGAAATGCAAATAGTAAGACGAAATGCGTCAAAAAATCGATTCTGGGCCTCGGTTTCGACTTTTTTCGATATAATCAGCACCTTTCGCTTCGTTTCATCATGTTTATCGTGATTAAGACTTTATTTAGTGGATTTCTGTTGTTTTCTTGAGTCTGACCGGCTAACAAGGTTCGAATAGGCCCAAATTTGGTCTAGAACCTAGATATGTCGGTAAACATTCAGTTTTTCTTTCGAAAGTTGAATATTGCTCGAGTCTAAACCTGGAAAGTACAATTTCCTGTGTGGAAATCAAGTTTTTGCTTTACACTTTTAAAATTTTAAGAAGTATGAGTAGTTTTTAAAAGATTTTCCTATAAATTGACCTTTTGTCAAAAATCAATGGTTCTCTACCTCTCTTTATTTGACACGAGCTGTAAATCACTACAAAATTGATGAAAAATAAAAAAGAAGGCGGAGCTATGTTTGCAGTCGTCGCATATCGTTTTTGCAACTCTTTTAAGAATTTGCAGTTTTTGGGGTTTCAAAAAAATGTGTCTATCGAATGCTAAAACTGATATTTAACATAGGATTTCGAAAAAAAGTGTCATTTTGGACTTATTTTTGATATTTTCATTACTTTCTTGAACTTCCTCTCCCCGATCGTTTAAAATGTTATTTTTCTTCGAATTAAGATTTTTAAAAATTGAAAAAAATATTTTGAAACTAAACTTTCACGTTTAAAAATGAAAATGGGTTCAGAAACTTGAACTGGTTCCTCTCATTTTATTTTGAATTCAAAAGAAAAGGAAAACGTCTTTTTTTTTTGTCAATTTTTCTCGGAATCGATCTTGTGATGAACAGAACGATATGATTAGAAGAAGCAGACAGCGAGAGTAAGCTGCCACTTTATGAAACAGTTTTTTGTAGTGATTTACCACGCCCCGTGTTTGAATAAAAATTTTGTACAATGTGCAAACGATGTCTCTCTCTCTGCTGCCGCTTTTTCTCGAATGACCTTTTGCGCCTAGGGCGCGGATGGTCACTAGTTTGCACGAGGTGGTGGTTGTTGTTGTGTCACCAGGGCCATCTATTCAACAGCTGGCCCCCGCGTCGGTTGATCGTCGTCCCGGCAGAGATGGATTTGTATGGAAATTTAGTTGTCCCTATCGTCACTTTAGCGTTATTATTGTTTTTCCTTTTTTTCCCCTTCTCCCGCAAAATGTGTATTTTGGGGGGAAAAAGAGGAGAACCTTAAAGGTTACGTAGTCATGGATGAATTGCCCTTGTAAATAACCTACTATCGGAATTAATGTCCTTGGATGTGTCTAGATGGGTATTTGTCCCTGATTTTTGGGGAATTTCGAATTTTGGTTGCCCGTTTATAAACTGATCTCTCCCTCCCTCTCTCTTCTTTTATCTTTTGCGGAACACTTCAATGGGCGAAAATAGATAGAAAAACCTTGCACTTAAAAAAAAACACGAATAAATTTCCAGACTTCTCTACGAACACTGAAAACTACGACGAGAGGGAACTCGCGCCGCCGGAAATAATGAGCGATTTCGACGGAGTTGTCGGCGGTGATGACCTGGTGACGAGTGGAAGTTTACACTCGATTCCGCGAGCCGTTTCACCGTGTTCGAGTGTCAGTCATCATCAGGATCCGTTTTTGCCGGTGGCCGAGAATTGGTGTCATACGCAGGTGGGTGGAAAGATTTGAGAAAAAAACGAAATTTCAGTTTTTATCAATATTTTCTATTTTTTTTATTACAATTTTTAAAAAATAGGAATTTTCAGTATTTTAAGCAAAAAAGCGTGAAATACCGATGTAAAGTAGGGATATTTAAATTTAGAAATATCTTGAAATTTTCAGTTCTGACAAAAACTGTCAAAAAAGTGGCAAAAAAGCGCTATTTCTACAATTTTATCACAAAAATCGTGAATCATCCTTGACGTGTTTTTTTTCTTGCTTTTCTGCCAAATTTCATAATTTTCCGGCTTCAAAAAACCAAAAAAATGTAGCGAAATAGCGAAAAAAACGTGCTATAATCTGGAAGTTCGCTCTAGTGAAAATACGGTATTTATTAAAGGGACAAGGTTTTTTTCAGAATTTAAAAAATAGCGGAATGTTATTTTGAATGCAGTTTTTAATTTTGAACAGTAAACAAATGTTTTGAAATTGAAGATTGTAAATAATTTTGAAAGAAAAATGCTCTCAACCTTTTTTTTTAGTTTTGTGATTATATTTAGAAAGCGCTATGTCCCTTTAAAGGGGGGGAGCTCCGTAGAGCTCAGAAATTGATCTTAGAAGAATAAGAATATGATTATCTACCAATTGATATCGAAAAATAATTTTTTAATCCGAAAAAATAAGAAGAACCGATAAAAATTTTAAAGATCTAATATGGACAATGGCAGAAGAAATGCAATTTTAGTTTCTAGGCCATCTGTCTGTTTTTCCGGCCTGGACTAGAAACCCAAATTGCATTGCGATTAGAAACCCAAATTGCATTGCGAGTTTTTCTTATTTTTTCGACTTAAAACATTGTTTTTGCTATAAATTGGTAGATAAACGTATTCTCATTCTTCTAAAACCAATTTCTGAGCTCTTGGGAGCCACCCCCCTCATTTAAAGGCACATAGATCTTTGTAAACATAATCACAAAACTAAAAAAAAAGGTTGAGAGCATTTTTATTTAAATTATTTACAATTTTCAATTAAAAAACATTTTTCTACCATTTTGAAATTAAAAACTGTATTCCGAGTAATATTCCGGTATTTTTTAAATTCTGAAAAAATTTTGTTTTTGGGACATTTTTTCGGGCTCTAACTTAAAAAGTCCCTAACTTTGTTGAATATTCCTTTTCTCTTGAAATTTGGATCATTTGATAGAAAATTTTTTCACCTTTATTTTGAAATCAAATTTTGTTGTAAAAAGTGGAAAATATTGAAAAATTTTATGAAATTCTGAAAATTACAAAAAAATTACAAAATACCTTAAAAATAATGAGAAATCGAAAAAAAAACACATTTTTAGGTAAAAGTGGTGAAATTCAACTACATGTGGACAATAAACAACTTCTCATTTTGTCGAGAAGAAATGGGTGAAGTGCTAAAATCGTCGACATTCTCCGCGGGAAACAATGACAAACTCAAATGGTGTTTGAGAATCAATCCGAAAGGTCTCGATGAAGAATCGAGAGATTATCTCTCGTTGTACCTTTTGTTGGTACAATGTAATAAAAGCGAAGTGAGAGCGAAATTCAAATTTTCGATTTTGAACGCGAAACGGGAGGAGACTAAGGCGATGGGTAAGAATTGGTTGGAAGGGGAGAAAGTATCTTGTTTTTTGATTGCAGAATCTCAAAGGGCTTATCGATTTGTGCAGGGAAAAGATTGGGGATTTAAGAAGTTTATAAGGAGGGATTTTTTGCTGGATGAAGGCAATGGACTCCTTCCGGAGGATCGTCTAAGCATTTTCTGTGAAGTGTCAGTGGTCGCGGAGACGGTAAACGTGACGGGACAGACGAACGTCTCGCAATTGTTTAAAATTCCGCCGTGTCGATTGTCGGATGATATGGCGAATCTTTTTGATAAGAAATTGTTCTCGGATTGTACGCTGACGGTGGCGGGGAGTCATGGACAACCGCCGCAGACTTTTTATGTGAGTTTTATTGCTATTTTTTTAAAAATACGGTTCTAATTAAAGGGACATACAGTTTTTTCTTGTGACATTTGAAAAAAACCTGAATTTTCATGAGTTTTTAAATTTTTTTCGGCAGAAAACGTTAAGTGTCATATTAAGATGGTTATTAGTCCATTTATTGCTAAAAATGAGATGT
Source organism: Caenorhabditis virilis (assembly GCA_964036255.1). Classification (NCBI taxonomy): domain Eukaryota; kingdom Metazoa; phylum Nematoda; class Chromadorea; order Rhabditida; family Rhabditidae; genus Caenorhabditis; species Caenorhabditis virilis. Next base: position 3,581,603 of record OZ038417.1, on the reverse strand, counting down.
ATTAGGATAAAATTAGCTATCCTATTCATTTTTCACAATTTGGTGCATTTTCGCGTAAAACTGTGCGCATTAGAACGGTGTTTGCAGAATTTTTGGCAAGGTGCTCGTTTTTTACTTAAATAGACATTGTGTACAAATACTATACTAATTAAACGGGGATACCGTTTTTAAAATTGTGAAAAAAAAATCAATAATTGAAAATTTCCGGGAAAAACCTTTTTCTCTAAATTTAAAAAAATGGCGTGTCCCCTTAATGAATACCGTAATTTGCAATAATCCGGTATTATCAGAAAAATAGTAGAAATGGTGTCTAAAACTGTCATTTTTCTAATTTTTACGAGATTGTGTACACTTTGACACGAAATTGCACAGTTTTAAAAAAACACTTTTTGAAGTTGAAAAATAGCTATTTATTTTTGAAAATTTTTGAATTCTATTCCAAAAAAGTCGGTTTTTCAATTTTCTTTTAAAAGCGGTACTTTTAACCGCCTTAAAGGCAGGGTTCCAATAAATTGAATGTTTTGGATAAAATTTTGGCCTTTTAAAATTTTTCAAAATAAATAAATGGTTAAAAATTAGTTTTAAAAGTGAACTTTTTAATTAAGAATTTTGTAAAAATTTAAGCTTTTTGGATTTCTAGAAAATGGCTAGAAATTGAGAAGATCACTCACTAAAAATTGGAAATGTTAGAAATGGACGAAATTTCTTCAAAAAACACTGAAAAAAATTTTGCAGGTACATAAAGCGATTCTCGCCACACGATCAGCTGTTTTCCAAGCAATGTTCGAGCATAAAATGAAGGAATCGGAGCAAGGTGTAGTGACTGTTGACGACGTGGAGCCGGAAGTGATGAGAGAATTGCTGAAGTTTATGTATACTGGATCATCGAGGCATTTGGATCAAATGGCGCAGAGTTTGATAGCGGCGGCGGATAAGTATAATTTGGATCGACTTAAGGTAATCATTTTGAGAAAGAAAGCTCTAAAAAGTTCATTTTTTAAAGGTAATGTGTGAACAATCGCTTTGCCAAGCGTTGACAGTGGACAATGCATGTGTGACACTGGTTCTTGCTGATATGTACAATGCTGCTCAACTCCGATCACATGCTATAAATTTTATTAATGTTAATGCGACAGATGTGAGTATTTTATTCATTTTATTGACCTACTGGACGTAGTCAGGGCAAGGATATGTTCAAAATACAAAAATCGATAATTTTCGCTAAAATCAAAAATTTTCAAAAAATCATATAAATTCGTAGAAAATTTGCTGAACATGTTACAATGTATCATTCGATAGCTAACAACCTGTAGAATCTATATCAGCTGAGAAAATTTTTAAAACCCTATTTTCGTACCAAAAAGGTCAAAAAACTTAAGGTTTTTTGAGTTTGAAAAAAATTCTGCTGAAATTTAGGGGTTTTTGACATTTGTATTACGAAGAAAATTTGCTGGACATGTTACGATGTATCATGCGATGGCTAATAAATTTTAATCGTACCTAAAAATGTCAAAAAGCCCAGAATTTCAGCGGAATTTTTTTCAAACTCAAGAAACATTGTTTTTTGACCTTTTTGGTACGATAATATTGTTTTTAAGATTTTTTCTTATCTTAATATAGATTCTACAGGTCAGTAGCTATCGAATGATACATTGTAACATGTTGAGCGAATTTTCTACGAATTTATATGATTTTTTGAAAAATTTTGATTTTATCGAAATTTATGAATTTTTCCCTTTTTTGCGGATTTTCACTTTTTCGGCCTCAGTTGGCCAGATTTAGGGCTTTTTGGCATCAACGTGTCATTTTCAGAAAATTATGGGTCACGTAAACTTATTTTTTGGCTGAAAATATCCATTAAAGTATGTGTAAATTGATTTTGAACAAAAAAGTGAATATTTTCAGATTTTTAATTTGAAAAAATTGAATTTTGAGAATTTTCTAATTTCTTCAAAAATGATCGGAAAAGGTTCAAAATATAAAATATTTGGATTTTTTTTTGAATTTCAGTATTCACATGATTCGCTTCAAGACCCAAACGATTAAATATGTGTCCCTTTAAACAATTTTCATGGGAAGAGTTCGTTTTCGTAGATATTTTTGTGGAAAATGATCAGGGAAGCGTCTTGGTGGGCCCAGGAGGTCAAAGAAGCCCTAACTGTTTCAAAAAATGGGCCAAAATGTAGAAAATTTGTATTTTTTCTGGCCAAAATCAGAAATTGAATTTTTCCCCCAAAATTCTCGAATTTTTAGCTCAAAATAAGTGTGTAAAAGTATATATTTTAAATTTTCAAAGATTTCTAACTTATTCTCCAATTTTTGCAGGTAATGAACACAGAAGCATGGCACGATCTCGTCAAACGACACCCGAACCTTCTGGAAGAGGTTTTTCGCGCACTCGCCACACAACAAACCCCACCTGTTGTGTTGATTCAACCACCTAAGAAAAGGCCGAAACATTGTCCGTATTAAATTTTTCGAATTTTCCCCCATTTTCTTTTGTGTGTGTCACCGACTAATATCATCAAAAAAATACAAAAATCTGTTGTCTATTTGAACGGGTTCCATTTCTGAATTTGTTGATGGAAAAAACGACCCAATTTGTTTTTGTGAATTTTTTGAAAAGAAATTTCTCACGTTTTTTTAAAAATTTTCTTTCATTTGTATTTTTTTTTTTGGAATTTTTTGAATATATCGCTTCCTCATTTAATCAAGAGTATTTTTTTGGAATTTTTTGTAGTTTTTGTTTTTTGGAATTTTTACGCTGAAACTAGTTTGCACAATAAATGCATATATTTTTTGGGGTGGTTTTGTTTCCGAAAATGATGTTTTAGGGATTATTGATTTTTTATCTGATGCCGGTTGAGATCAGTAAGATATTTGGTTTTTTTTTGTTTGATGGGGAAAAAAAATGGAAAATTGATTTTTTCTTGTCCGCCTGAAATTTGGGTTTCTAGGCCATGAGTCAAGTAGGTGTACTTAGAGCTTTGAAATAATTGAAACACGGTGGGAAAAAAGCTACGCAAAACTGTCCTGGACTAGTTTTCTGCAGCGCACAGAAAAGTGGAAACCTAGGCCACACGTTAGCGCGGAAATTTAAATTTCTAGTCCACCACTCAAGTTCGATAGACGCTAGCTCAGCGAAATCAATAAATTGCAATTTTTGATTATTTGAATGATTTCTATTGATTGAAATAGCAAAACAGCCAAAGAAGGAATGTGATTAATGTATTTTAAAAAATTATATTAATTTTTTGAAAAAAAAAAACTTCATTGTATATTCATTATATTGTATTTATATCATTCGTTATATCATATATAGTTATAATTAATGTATAACCTATTCATGTTTAAATTTTTAAGAAAGTTCTTTGATTAAATTATAAAAAAAAATTTCAGTGAAGATCGTTTTTTTCAATGGAAAAATCAGATTTTCGTTTTTTTCAATGAATTCTGGTTGGAAAAGGGTAAGAAGACATGGCAAAAAAAGTGTATTGATTGAAAATAAGAAAAAAAATTTAGTTTTTGCGAAAAATCCGAAAATTATTGTTTTTATTGGTTTTTTGTCGGATAAAAAAGAAATAGCTAAAAAAGTGCGCGGCAAGATTGCGAAAATTTGAATTAAGCCCCGCCCTCTTTTTTTCGCAATTAGGACGCTATTTCAACTGTTGCGCGTAGCTTTTTTCCCACCGTGTGAAAATTGTGAGAAATTGCAACAAAAGGTTGAAAAACCAAGAAAAATAATATTTTTACAATTTCTAGGCCGCGAAATTTTATATTTGGGCTTCTAGGACCCTTAAACCCACCTTTTTTCAATTAAAAATCGATTTTGCGATAAATTTCAAACAATTTCTTAAATTTATGACTTGTCTTCAAATTACAACCATTTTAAGAATAAAAACAAGCTTAGATGCGGTGAATTGAAAATCTAGACTGCGACGTATTGGAAAACTAATCATTTTTGAAATTAAATTTGAATTTACTCCGCTAGAGGATTCTTCTCCTATTTTGCGGCCACTTAGAACCTTCACTGATGTTCGCAGAGTATTTCAGAAGCCGTTAACTGCTTGTCCATTCGAAAATAATGGTCAAAAAGAAAAAATAAACGCTAAAAGTGAAAAATTGACAATTTTCCATTTATTTTCAAAAAATGAGACAGTTTCCTATCATTATTGAGTTCAGAACAATGTTTTAAAATGCTACAATGAGATAAAACGCGCTCTTTAGAGATAATTTCGATTTTTTTCACGAGAATAATCAGTTTTCCTTGACAAAATACGTCGCATTCCTTTTTTTTTTATTAAAAATAGATTTTGCGAAAAATTTCAAAGCAATTTCTTAAATTTATGACTTTTCTTCAAATTACAACCATTTTAAGACTGAAAACAAGCTCAGATGCTGTGAATTGAAAATCTAGGCCACGGTTTTAAAAATTTAGATTTATAGGTCACTTATTTTGAAATAAAGTGAAGGGAATCACATTTTTAAAAATTTTATGCGAAATAAAACATTAAAAATGCAAATGCGTCGTTGAAGACTTGAAGTTAATTGTGAGTGTTTTTTTTTAATTTTAATTTTCTGGCAAAAGTAAGGTTCCAAAATTTTTTTGGTAATTAAATTATTCTATCCATTTGACTATTTATGGAAAATCATCATTTTTATCAGAAAATTTTGAGAAATTCGTTGAATTTGAGCGATTTGCGTTAGGGCGCACTTGCAACATCGGAATTGCAACAGTTTATTCGCGAAACCTTTCCTTTCAAACCGCAATTCGTGTCTTTAAATGTTTCTCAACTTCATGGAACTTAGGTTTCGAGAAAAAGACGACATAAACTAGTTTTTCTCAAAAATTTGTAATAAAAAAGAATGACAATTTTTGGTTTTTTTCAAATTTTATATAAATATTAGCACACTCTGTTTTTCTTAAAATGATTATTTCCTATAATTTTCATAAAAATGTACCCCAAAATTTCCGAGAACTTATTTTTTCTCCAAGTTTCAAAACAAATTTCGAAAAATGTAGTTTTTTTGCAGAATGGATGATGATGAGCAAAAAGGGTATACCTGGGAGGCTGGTTACGCGGAAGGTATTATTGATTTGATGATTTTTTCGCAAAAACCAGAAAGAAGAATTAAAATTCAGGCCTGAACATTGGAGAAGTTCTCGTGGAGGACGAAACAGGATCGATTGAAAAATCAATAGCAAAATATGTGTCGGATTCGAAGAAAAGGGCAAGACTTAGGACGAGACCGGAGAAAATTCGACTGGGAATTGTAAAGAAATAAGATTCTTGTAAATATATGCTAAAATTGTTATAAATTGATAGATCCGTCATGTAATGATAGTGTTGGACTGTTCGAGATTTATGACGGATAAATCAATGCCGCCGTCGAGATTTGTGGTGGTTATGAAAGCGTTGAACTTGTTTTTAGAGCGGTTTTTTGAGCAGAATCCGATTGCGCAGGTTGGATTTATTACTTGTAAGGATAGGAAGGCGGAGAGATTGACTCCGATGACAGGTTTGGTTTCATTTAAAGGGGGGAGGGGGTGAGATGACGAAAAAGTAGTTTAAATGAGGTACAGAGAATCTAAATGACGTTAAATCGCCGAAAAATCACATACCTATGTTATAAATGGGTTTTTTAACATTTTTTATTAATTCACGGAAGAAAATAACGGAAAAGAACATGCTACCTTCAAAAAAGTTTCCACCGCGGAAGAGTTGGTTTCTAGTCCGCGATAGTTGGGTTCCTAGGCCACCTATTAAATTTTTCCATTTTTATTCATTTTTTGGTGTTTTGCATTTAAAATGTAAAACCGACAAACACTTTTACAATTTACATTTTAAATGCAAAAATAAATAAAAATGGAAAAAATCTAATAAGTGGCCTAGGAACCCAAAAAACCGCGGACTAGAAACCAAAACTCTTCCGCGGTGGGAAATTTTTTGCAGATAGCTCGTTTTTTCCGTTTTTTCTACCAAGAATTTTCAAAAAAAGTTTTAAAACTCATTTATAACATAAGTATGCCATTTTTCGGCGATTTGACGTCATTTATATTCTTTGTAATGCATAAAAAATGGGAAAATTGGAGGCGGTTCGATTTTTTTTAATCGGAAACATTTTTTTCTTGTTTTTTCAGCCCCCCCCCCCCCTCTTCAATTTTCTTAATTAAAAATAATACAATTTTAGGAAATGTGAGAGTGCTGAAAGACGCTCTAAACTCGCTAACTGAAGCGTTTTGTGGTGGCGATTTTTCGTTACAAAATGCGCTGCAATTGGCATGTACGAACTTGAAGTAAGCTATTTGTTAATTTTTTTGCTCATTTCAGTTTAAGGGTCGAAAGAAGGCCCAATAAAACGTTAAGGGGCATAAAAATACTTTTTTAAACGTTTAAAGGCAGTTTGTCAGTTAAAACTATCCAACTTCAGTTTTCACGTGATTCGCTTCAAGACCTAAACGAATAAATATGTGTTCCTTTAAATAATTTCATGGACAACTTTTTTTTTTGTGGAAAATTATCAGGGGTACACCAAAGAGGATCCAGGAGGCACGAAAATCCAAAAAAAAGGTAATTTTTGCAAAATGCCAATTTTAGGGCCCAGACTGCTTTTATTAGGGGCTATATTGGACTCTAAGGACCCCAACTTGTCATTTAGACTCACTAATGAGTATAAATGACAAATAGAGGCCCATAAAGTCTTTTGGCAAAAAGTCAGCCCATTTTTCGGCCTATATCGGCCTTTCTTGAGATTTTGCGGATTTTTCGTACATCCTGGGTCTCCGTGGAAGTACCCCTGATCATTTTTCACAAGAAAAAAACAAATTTTCCATGAAATTTTTTAAAGGGACACATTTTTTAATCGTTTGGGTCTTGAAGAGAACGACGTGAATATTGAGATTCAAAAAAAAATCCGAAAAATTGTATTTTCTATTTTTTGAAGCAAATTTAGTAATTTCATATTTTGAACATTTTCCGACGATTTTTGAAAATTCTAAGTTTTCAAAAATAAATTGAATTTTTTAAATTTTTTCTGGAAAAAATGACTTTTAAAAAAGCTACAGAAATATGAAAATGTTCATGTTTTGAATTTTAATGATATTTTAAGTCAAAAATTCCAGAAAAACGGCTTTTTATGAGTCGCTTTCTGTTAATTTCAAAACTGAGATTTCCAGAGGAATGCCAGGACATGTATCTCGAGAAGTGATCGTTGTCATGGGCTCACTTTCAACAATCGATCCGGGAAACATCTTCAGTTGTATCGAAATTCTGAAGAAGAACAATATTCGATGCTCGGTGATCGGTCTGTCAGCGGAAATGTTCATTTGTAAAGAGTTGACGAAAACCACAAAGGGCGACTATTCGATCGCTTTGGATGGTGATCATCTGCAAATGTTGTTCGCGAAATATACCGCTCCGCCATCGTCGGCGAGAAATGTGGAATGTAATGCGATTCGAGTCGGCTTCCCGAAGCATGAAGTGATTTCGACGAGGTCGTTGTGTGTTTGGTAAGGATTTGAGCACGGGATTTTAAAAAAAGAATAAAACTGTGCAATTTTGCGTCAAAATGTACACAATTTAGTGAAAACAAGAAAATTGCCAATTTTATACACTTTTTCTACAATTTTTTGATACTACCGCATTATTGCTAATTACGGTATTCATTAAAGGGACACGCCACTTTAAATTTAGAGAAAAACGATTTTTCTCGGAAATTGTCAATTATTGATTTTTTCTAATTAAAAAAACGGTATTCCCCTTTAATTAGTACAGTATTTATACACAATGTCTATTTAAGTAAAAAACGAACATTTTGCCAAAAAGTCTGCAAACACCGTTCTAATGCGCTCAGTTTTACGCGCAAATGCACCAAATTGTAAAATATGAATCGAAAAGCATATATAACTAATTTTTTCCGAATACATCTCATTTTTAGCAATAAATTGACTAATAAACAACGTTTTCTGCCCGGAATTTGAAAAAATCATGAAAATTAAAAAAAATCATAGTAAATGGGTGGAATTCGCATGTAATCACTTGTTTTAAAAAGAACCGTTCGAATTGAATTTTTTGAAAAATTTTGAGAAAATGGGTTAAAAATTTGATTTTCCGCCGAAAAAGTGCCTTTTAACACAATGAGTGGAAAAATCCTCAATTTTCAGCCATTCCGAATCGAAACCAATATCAAATCGTGGATTCATCTGCGTTCAATGTGGTGCGCGACATTGCTCAATTCCTGCGGAATGTCCAGTTTGTAAATTGACACTGGTTGCGGCGCCACAATTGGCACGAGCATTTCGGCATTTATTACCGCTGGCAGCTTTTACTCAGATTGAAGTTAAAGAGGGGTAATTAAAAAAAAATTTCTATGCAAATATTTTTTCCAATTTCAGAAGCTGCGAATCATGTGAAACCCCATTATCTTTGGATGGATACCGTTGCGAGAAGTGCTCATCGATTTTCTGCCTTGATTGTGACACTTTATTGCACGAAAGTTTACATGTTTGTCCATGTTGTCAGTAAATTATGTTTTTTTTTGGAAACTGGATTTTATCATTTTTCGGGTTATTTTATTGTTTTTGTTCCTTGTTTTATGATTTTTTACGAATAAATTTTATTTTTCATGTTGATTTCTGTATAAAAATAATGGAATCTAGTCTAAAAAAAGTCCAATTTATGTTTTTTTTTTGAAAACTAAAATAATGGTTTTAGAAATAGGTTACGGTTTAAAGGAACACAACGATAAAAATTCTTGGGCTCTCACTTCGGCTACAGTACTTTTTAAAGGCGCATACGAATAATAATTTTGAAGGTTTCACACCGCCTACCGTAACTAGAAATTTAATTATATTTTTTCATGGAATTCCACGTTTTTTTTTCAATTTTTAGATAATTTCTTCATTTTTCCGCAAGGGTAAAGAGAAACGTTTATAAAATTACTAAATAAAGTCATGTTTTCCAATATTTTTGATTTTCAGGTTGAACCATGAGTTTATTCAACTGGAAAAAATACCGCAACGAAAAAATAACAACTTACGATGTTATAAGCAAAGTTTCGGATGGAACTAATCAGGAGGAATTGATAACGTCGTTGGTAGATAAACAAATTTTTCGGATAAAATATTGTAATTAATTTTTTTCAGTTTTATATCAAGGCTTCGCCAATACCGATTTGCGACTTAATATTCACAAGTTATACAAAACGAGGTGCAGAGTATCAAAAAATAAACAAAAATTTAGCAAGCAACAAAGATTTACTTGAAAAAATTCAAATTTTGATTGGAAAGTGTGTAAAAGGAGAATTGGCTCGTGTTACAAGGTGAGTTGGAATATTTGAAATGTCTGATTTTGAATTATTTTCAAGTGATGTCGGTCTACTTTACCTTCCGATTTTCTCACATGCCATAGATATGTCGAAAATTGGAATCAAGTCGATTTCAAGGGTTTATCACAATCGCGACGATTTTTTGAGGCTGGGAACAATAACCAAGAAAGAACTATGGCCGTTTGTACGATTTGTGATGGAAGAGTGTCTTTCATCGATCGTCTCATCAGAAGAGGTTTGTTTTTCAAATTGTTGAGATAAAAAACAAATAGTTATCATGTTTACAGATAAAGAAATTTCTAGAAAAAAAAGGGAATTTTATTGAAAAATTACTTCCCAAGTGTTTGGCGGGTGTTACGCTTTTTGATGAAAACACGATGGGATTTGAAGTGTTTCGTAAGTTTTTTTTTCTCGAAAATTAATGTTTTCCAATTATTTTTATGAGCTAAATTTAAAGTGAATAGTTCCGGAGGGCTCCGAAATGGGTTTCTGACGAATAAGAAGGTTTACGTCTTCAAAACAGATGGATAACAAAATTTCTTCGTTTCGCACACTATTTTCTCATTTTTTGTGTGTAGGACACTCTGCGCGGATCCGCTGTTACAGTTTTACCTAATGAATTTGAAACGTGTAACAGCGGAGTGTCATGAACGAAAAAAAAGAGAAAATAGTGTGCGAAACTAAGAAATTTTGTTATCCCTCTATTTTGAAGACGTAAATCTTATTTTTCATCTAAAACCCATTTCGGAGCTCTCCGGACGCCCCGCCCTTCAAAGGAGGACCTTACATAGTTATTGAATGTAACTGGGATAAAAATCGACCTCATACTCATTTCAAATCTATTTTTTTAAAATTTTTTTCGAAATCCACGTAGAAGTCGAGAAAACAAGCTTCAAAACAATGTCCTAGAATTGTTTTGATGCTTGTTTTCTCGGCTTCTACGTGGTTTTTAAAAAATTTAAAATCTGATTTGGAATTAGGAAGAGGTCTATTTTTATCCCAGTTTTCAACAAATATGTAAAGCCCTCCATCAAAACAATAAAATCCTTCTTCAGAGATTACCGAGCTGGTTCGAAGTATTAACAAAGAAGGAGGTGAAAGGAACCATTCGCATACCAGATTCCATACGATGGTCAACAAATCAGTGACCAAATTTTTGACCATGTTCGCCGTGCATGTGATTAGATTTCATTGCAAAGTGACTTTTAATAAAAAGGAAAACATCGTGGTCTTTTATAGCCGGGAAATGTATCAGAAAGCGACTGAGGAACAGTTGGAGGCGTGGAATTGGCATTCTTTCAATCCGGATACTACAATGGAGGTTTCTCCACTGAAAGAGGTCAAGAGACAGCTGGAAGAGAATGAGGTATTTTTATTAACATTATCCATTTTTCCCAAATTGTTCCTTTTTAATAATAATAAATATAAAACTTTTTGAATTTGGTTAAGTAGTTCAAAAATTAGAAACCGAATAAATTACCAGCTAAATACCGTAATTTAAAGGGACGTGGGTATTTATGAGATGTTTATAAGTTTTTCAGATTGAACAACCAAAAGCCGTCAAGAGACCGCTGGAAGAGAATGACGATGACGACGATATTGAGATTATCGAAGTTTTTTTTTCGAAAAAAATCAATAAAATGAAGATATTTCCATTTTTTCAGCCACCTCCGAAAAAATACGAAGTGATTACATTGGATGACGATGGTGAAGATCGAACAGAAGAAACAGTTGTAGCCGGGTGTTCTGAAAGTGTCATTCTACTAACAGATCAGCCCGATGTTGAGAATAATGAGAAAGGTGCTGAAAATCCGGAACTTTCTGAGAATAGTGTCGAAAATGAAGAAAAAGGTTGTCAAATGAAGATGCTCTTCAAAAATGACGAGGAAAAGGAACAGATTTTGAGAATTGGTAAGTATTTAAATACTTTTTTATTTCTACAGTAGGAATATTGATTTTTCAGTGCTAAAATCGAGCAAAAAACCGTTCCCGGAAGATGAAATGATCAGAAGTTTGGAAGAAGTAATAAATATCCCAATGAAATTGAAGTTATTGATAAGGTACTGTAAATACTGAAAATTCTAAATTTCCAACGAAAAATATACATTTCAGAGAATCGATTGTGCAAAGCTACACAAATCGACTTCAACAGCAGAATATTGTGGAATTTATTAAAGTTTTAATAAAAGAAAATGGAATTTAATTTTAGATATATAGGTTTACAAATTTAATGTCATGTCAAATTTATATTTTATTGCATGTGCTATGTGATTATTAGTTTTAAATACTTTCTTTATTTTTATTCAACATGAACAAATAAATTTTTGCATTTTTAACTATTTCGAAGGTTTTTTTCCGACCAAATTCTATTTCTTTTCAGTAGCAGCGTACTGTAGAAGGTTTAAAGGTACACACTGCGTTTGGAAATTCGTTGTGAGACACGAATATATAAACAATTGGTGTTCCTTTAAAGCGTAAACCGTATCCTTTTTAACAACAATTCTTTAATTAAATTATATTTTTTAAAACCATTTATTCAAAAATTGATCGGATTTTAGGTAAAACATGCCAAAAATTTATAATCCTCATTTCACAGTGGGTGAAATAATTGATAAAAATGACACGTCGTCAATATTGGAGGAGGTATTTAAAATTATTCCAAAAAACCATATTTTGCATAATCATCAAAATAATTCCAGATCAGAAAATTATCAGAAGTTTCGCTCTGCGATTTGATTTTCTCGAATTACGTGAAAAAGAATGACAAAGAGGAAAAGCTGCTTCTTCGGAGTTATGAGATTAGTGAAGGACTGTTGCGAAAGATTCGAATTTTGCAGAAAATCAATAATTCTTATTTGGATTTTTTGTGCATGTAAATGACTGCTAACTGTTTGATTAATTGTTAAGACCTTGGTTTCAGGAAACTGGTCAATCAGCATTTTCCCACATACAAAGCTACATCTCAAATTAGCGAGCCAAAAACGAGCTATCGCGTTTTTAGTAATCCGAAGCTTTTTCTAAGGTATGTTGAAAGAAATGTGGACGTGATATGTGCTTAAACAATTAGAAAAAGCTTTTATGTTTGTAAAAATGTCAAAAAAAATGTAAACATTTTTAAAAGCATCCAAAATGGGTTTCTCGGTCATTTTTCAATTATTTCTAAGGAATTTCTTGAATTAAAAAAATATATAAATAGCAAAACAAGCTAATCTGTCCTAAAAACCGCAGTTGTGCCATTTTAAACGCTTGTTTTTGTGATTCCCCTAATTTTTTCAACATTTTCCATCAGTTGATATCATTTTCCTACAAGCTGCTGTCTTTTCCTGACCCTCATCTTCTAGTATACCGAAAAAATGCCATATCTCCTTAATTTTTTCAGCCAGGGAAATATCACGCGATTCGAGCTCTTCCGCTTCCTCAGCGCTGTTCTGACCGTTAGTCTTTCATCGCTTTTTGAAGAAATTGAGGTAAAAAAAAATGAAATTTAGCTTCTTTAGCTTTTCTTTTTAAGATAAATGGATTTCTCAATCGAGATCTGAGTTTTCTCAAAATATTGTTTAATGCCAAAAATGTGGATGACGTAATTATTAAGAAAAGTGACATGCCGAGAAGTGGATTTTATGGTTACTTTTTTATTGATTTTTCATCTTTATCGATTTTTTTGTAGTCGTTGGTCGTGAATTGCGAAAATCAATGGTTACTAATTTGGATTTTAAGCAAATCGATGAGTCTATGACGACATTTTTGGCTTATTATACAGTGGGGGTGATAAAGTGAGCATTTTAGTCGGAAATGTCAAAAAATGTACCATTTTTTCAGAAAATATTGTCATTCTGAGTTTCAAGATGGTGTTTTGAGAATTTATGGGAAGAAAACGTTTGACGAAGCGAAAATCGACGAAGTTTTGTTGCTGGAAAAGGAAAAACTGCTTCGAAAAAGGAAAACGTCGCCAGAATGCGTGGTATTGGAATTTTAGATATGAAATAAAACGATTTTTCTTGCTTAAAAGGTTGATGTCAAAAAATCGAAAGAAGACGTGGTTTTGGGATGTGCTGAGGAAGGAAAGGACGAAAAACGAAGTGAAAAACAGCCGGAAGTATTTGCTTCTGTGTCAGTTGAAGGGTTCGATAGTAGTTATAAGGTTGGTGTGAAACCTAGCAGGGTTATAGCGTCTCAAAGTCTGAAAATTGTTATACATTCGAACTTTGAAGAGTTGTAACTTTGCTCCAACTCACTAGGAAAGGAAATTTGTTGGAAATAAACGAAATATTTTTGAAGGTACCCAATAAAATGGCAGAAGAAGAACCAGGACCGCTGGATTGTGCTGAGGAAGAAGATGATGAAATACAGATTATAGAACCACCAACAGAGCAGTTGCCATCGAAAGATGTTGTTCAAAATCTCGTGGTATTTATGAAGAACTGACGATTTCAACTCAATTTAAAATATTCTCAATTCAGGAAACATTTGTTGCTGACGCAATTATTGATGATTTGACGAATGCGAAACAAGTGGTGGAAATTGAAACCAACGGGATTGAAGGACAATTAACGGCTGAGGATTTAACGACTGAAGTAGTAGCTACGCCAGGAGAATCAATACCAGCATCTTCAGAGGGTGATGAGGAATTGTCAACGACTGTCAGCCGGCTTTTCGGTGAGTATAACGCGTGACGTGATAATAGCTCATTGGAAAGAGAATTGTACGTCGACACAGATGATGCTTTCAAAAATTGCTTTTAACACTATGTTTTCGAGCTCAAAATCTGAAAATTTGCAAAAAATCTAACTTTGGAAAGCTGTAACTTGGCTCAAACTATAAGGCGCTAGATAAAACTTTCAGGTTAACATAAAAAACCATTCTTAGCGGGCAGGCCAATTTTCAGCGGATTTGGCTGAAATTTTTTAGAGAACGCCACTTTTGTAGGGGTTAAAAATGATATTTTCAAAATTTTAAACCAAAATTGCTCAAGTTTGGCCTGCCGACTAAGAATGGTTTCAATATGATAACCTGAAAGTTTTCCCTAGCGATATTGAGCTTATGCCAAGTTAGAGCTCCTTAAAATTCGGTCTTTTGTAAATTTTCAGATTTTGAGCTCGAAAAAACCATGTTTAAATCCTTCCTCAGCAATTTTTGAATCCGTTCCAGTGTACAACTGTCTTTTGAATGAGGTATATCTTAAAAAACATCCCAAAAACGCTCCTTGTAGATCATATAATGTTTATAATCCAAAATTTGAATTTTTCAGATATTCTTCTCTCGACGAGCCCTCTCAAAGAAGCGACAATGATTAAAATCGTCGAGAATTCGAATGCATTTCCGCAGAAGTTGAAAGAACTTTGGATGTTGGTTGAAAACCAATTTTTTCAAAGAAATTTTATGAATTTTGTGCATTTCAGACCACTTCTTGTCCACAATCAGGAAATGCACCAAGATACAATGACTTTGAAGGAATTTTTGAGATCGAAATTGGATGGAAATAATAATGAAGAAATTTAGTTTTATAGTTTTTATTGGTCAGAGTTTTATCGGGGTTTTTTTTGTTAATTTATTGATTTCTTATGATAGTTTGTTTTTTAGGCCGTTTTCCGAAGGTTTGGTATTCTAGGTCACATTGTTTTCATAAAAAAAGGTGATAAAACATGTGGGTTTTTATTATTATTTTGAAAACATGTTGTTTTTGAAAATCACATAAAAGTCTCATCTTAATTCAATAAACCAAATCTCTTCGATTTTCCTTTGCGCAATTGTCGCTTGATCGCACAGATTCTTTGCATTTTGGTCCTTTCTAAATTCGTCCATTGTTGCATTCGATAGTTTGTTTTCCTTGAATGACGCAAAAGCTGCCATAGCGAAGATAATATCATTATTGTCCATTTCTTCAACAAACTTTGTGAACGCTTTTGAATAATGTGCTAAGCTAGTCAAAAAATAAATGTTGCGGCTTGGATGATAGAATTCTTTGTGGGAACTGAATATTAACGACTTATGATAGCGGAAACAAAAAACCTTAACACTTACTTCTGCACAATGTGCCATAGATTACTAATACTTCCCTTTTCATAACTACATGTTTTTAGAAGCTCCACGAAGATAGACATACTTCGGTGACTAAGCAATAATATGTTAGAACTGTAAGCTTTTGCAATCAATGCAGTCACTGCACATCCCCAGTACAACTCCGATGCTTCCACAAGATTAGCCGGTATGGCATTTATAAGAGTGTTAGCCTTGTTCAAAAGATCAACAGATCCAACTTTCTGAAAAAAAATAACGTCAAACTATCGCTTAACATTGCCTAAATTTACTAAAATAGGAAACATCGCTATCACATTATTGAAAAACCACTTGTTCTTCTCAGCGACAGTGTTCAAAAATGACAAGAAATTCTTTAGGAACACAACCAGCATATCATTCCTTTCCGCTATTATTTGGAGAAATGTTGTCGGATTATTTGGGTCTTCCTTAACACCAGAAATCCTTCTCTCGATTCTTTTTTGTGAAGATAATTTATCGATGAATTCATCGCAGAGAAATGTGCATATCCTTTGGTGAAGGACTAGTGGCAACCTAATGTTAATGAAAATATTATATTAAAATCAATATATGATTAAGAAATCAACTTACATATTCAGGCTAAACGTATCTAAAATATCGAATATAGCTGTAACACTGTTGCAACAGGTTCCACTGATAATAACCAACGATTTATCGTTGAATTCTTCAAACAGTTGTACAAATCCGACTCTTGGTTCTACAATTATTTGGAAGTTTGCCGTTCTTGCAATCACATTTAAAACATCTTGTTATATATCTTCGGTTTTCATTGAGATAAACACTTCTACCTGGAACCCATAGTTCTGAAAAAAAAAACATATTGATCAATTGTTACAAATACTTCAACGATTGTTTAATTTTTTGAATATTTCCAAGACCAGCAGTATTTTTGAAATATTTAACACCAGGAGTCCCCTGCCGCTACGCGGCAAAACTCCTGGTCTACTGCTCGCCTTCGGCTTCGCGTTTGCTGAAATTTGACAAATAAAGAAAAAATGGTGTCTTTATGATAACATGAAAATTTTATACAGAAATATAGAGCTTGAGCCAAGTTATAGCTTTTCAAAGTTCGATTTTTGATTAAAATCGTCGAGAATTCGAATGCATTTCCGCAGAAGTTGAAAGAACTTTGGATGTTTGTTGAAAACCAATTTTTTCAAAGAAATGAGTCATTTCTTTCAGGCTACATTCTTTCAGGCTATATTTGGCCTATATTACTTTCAGGCTATGTGTCTTTCAGGCTACATGTCTTTCAGGCTATTTTTTCTTTCAGGCTACATGCTCAGGCTATTTTTTTCTTTCAGGCTAGTTTTGTCTTTCAGGCTAGTTTTGTCTTTCAGGCTACTTTTGTCTTTCAGGCTACTTTTGTTTTTCAGAATACGATTTACTGGATATTTTCAAACGAAGAAACGTTTTTTTTGGCTTATTAATCATAACCCAAATCAGCGAGATTAGAAACTGTCGCTTTATAGCCTGAAAGACATATAGCCTGAAAGTAATACAGGCCAAATATAGCCTGAAAGAATGTAGTCTGAAAGAAATGACCAAGAAAGAAATGACCAAGATTGTTATTAATTTTGTGCATTTCAGACCACTTCTTGTACACAATCAGGAAATGCACCAAGATACCATTACTATGAAGGAATTTTTGCGATCGAAATTGGATGGAAATAAGAATGAAGAAATTTAAATTTCGGTTTTATAGATTTTATTGATTAGAGTTTTATCGGGGGTTTTTTTGTTAATTTATTGATTTTTTATGATCATTTGTTTTTTAGGCCGTCTTCCGAAGGTTTGGAATTTTAGGCCACATTGTTTTCAAAAAAAAGGTGATAAAACATGCGGTTTTTCGTTCGCGTGGTTTTTATTATTATTTTGATATCGATACTAAAACTTAACGATTAATTCGATGCTATTAAAGACCAGACGCCGTAGAATCGCGAGAAACAACTTTTCATAGAAAAAGAAAAAGAAACCGTTATAATATTCCTAGATTAAGTTTTGTATTAGTTTAAAAATCAATAATGAACTTCCTGGTCACTTTGTTCACAGTATTTCTTGAATATTATCATTGTTGTATTAAAATGATACCCAGAAATGCGTCGACAACGGTAAGACTAAGAGGAGGGAGGATTTTCAATGAGCTTTATCAAATTTTAGGTACTTAATATCATGAAATTTTAAAAATCTGAAAATCCGAAATTTTCAAAAACTAAACATTTCAAAATTTGAATATCTACTTAATCAATCCAATGGACATATTCAGTTTGAAAAAAATACCGAGAAGTTCAGAAAATCCGGTATTTTTTGAACTGTAGTTTTCTCCAAGACCCAAAAAATTAATTATGTGTTCCTTTAAACAATTTTATAAAAAAAATTAGTCTTTGTGTTTATCTCTGCGGAAAACGATCAGATATGAGCTCAAGTGAGTCCCCGGAGGCCTGAAAAGCCCGAAATAACCCGAAAATCCCGAATTAGGGTGAAAAAATAACAAAGTGTTATGGGTCATTGGAATTCACTACTGCTTTTTTTGTAAAATTTCCACTACACAAAAACAAATGTTTTCCATAAAATTATTTAAAGGGACACATATTTAATTGTTTGGGTCTTGAAGAAAACTACAATTCAAAAAAAACCCGAAAAATTGGAATTTCACCGTATTTTTTTTCAAACTAAATAGGTCCATAAAAACGGCAAACGGTTGCCTAAAAAGACATTTCCGATTGGTTTTTTGCATACTTATGACAGTTTTTTCCTGTAAGAAATTAACGTCTCATTTGTTACTTGCAGGTCACTTCCACAACAACAACAACAACAACATCGATAAACAATTTCAACTAAAAATTTAACATCTAGAATGCATATTGTAATAAAATCTCGAAATCGAAATTAAATTACTCTTTTCTTAGGCTTTTCATTCTTTAATTCCCTTAAATTATTCTAAAAATGACCGAAATCGATTCAACATCACAATCGGAATCAAACTACACATTTTTGGCGGCAGATTTCGTGGTTTTTCGAAGTGTACACCACGACGTCAGATTGCGGACTTTAGTTGAATGTTGCTCCAACGCTTTCATTTTTTGGAGGATTTTTGTAAACGTTGTATGAAAATGGACGCAAAACATTTTGTTTTTCTTGTCTAGATTTTTCAGAAAAGCATTTCATTTTTTTATTCGAAACTATTTTATTGACAATTTTTGGTTTTCGGGGAAATAAATGGTATTCTTCACCTTTAAAAATGGTCTTTAATTTTTCACATTCATAGGGATTGCTGAAATTTTTATTTCTGAAAAACCGGACGAAAAATAAAATAAATAGTTTTCATGATTACTGTCTAAAGGAGCAGGAAGTCGACTGCTTGCAGGGATCTCGTAACGAATACAGTAACCTACCATTTTATTCGATTTCAGTTTTTTTTTCAATTTTTAGCATTTTCACGGATAAAAAACATTAAAAACCAATGGAATATATCGAAATAATAGTAAAAACGTGCATGTAATGTTTTTTTGTCAATAATGCTGCCGAAAGGATATAAATTGGACGAAAAAATAGTTTTTCAATATTTTTCAAGAAAAGTTCAAAATTTCTATTTTTTTGAAGCAAAATATTAGTACCTTCGCTTTCGATTTAAAAGTATATTAATTGAAGAAAAAGTCTCATCATAAAAATTTATCGAAAATGATCTTTTTCGGAAAAGAAGGTATTTTACCTGATTTTTGTTGGAGTTCTTCGATTTTTTCTTTTATCTCACTTCTTAATTTTTTATAGCATTAATAGTCGTGAATTCATCTTTTTCTTCTTCTTTTTAAAGGGAGATTTGCCAAATATATTAATTTCAAAAACTTTCAGAATCCTCTCAAAATGAACACACCGACCACTAGCGACTCCACAAAAATGAGCATATCTCCAGCTCCAAGAACGCCTCGAAAATCTGGCAGTAATAAGATGACATTAGCAAGGAAGCGAAAAGCACAGAGTAAGGATAAATATTTTTTTCTTTAAAATTTACGTATTTCAGCCAGTTCAAAGGTATACATTCCATCGATTTTAAAGCTGAAAAGAGATTTTGGTAACCCTCTTTCCTTAATTTTCAGTTTTAAAATAACAATTTTCAGATAATGAGTTCAAAAGATTTCTGACAACGCTAAAAGTGGAAATAGATGCGATTGAAGACAACAAGCAACGTTTTCTATTGCCGCTGGAAAAACAGCTGCGGAAAAGTGGTGCAAAGTCGCGAAAATTACAACTACATTTTCAATCGATGATTTATTGGAAGAATTTCTTCACAGAATTCATAAACAAGTTTGTTTTCGTCGGAATTAAAATTACAATCATTTAAAAAATATTCAGATGTGATGATATAATCGAATTGTTTCGATTGGACGACATTCGCGACATAGATGAGGCTGTGAAAGAAGCGAACATCTCCGAAATTTTGATTCCGTTTGTGAAAGATAATCTGATGTGTTGGAGGAAAACGTTCGAGTCGAAGACATGGTGAAAATCTCGATTTTTTAATAAATAAATAAAAAAATTTACAGGATGGTGGAATTCAAAAGAAACACCGAAGAAATGGCACGTTTGGATCGGGAAATGAACGAGGAGGAGAGCAGAAATAATGCTCTGAACAATATTTTGGCGAATTTTGAGAAGTATGGAATTGATATGGACTCAATGCCTGATTTTGAAAGCGCCGAAGAGATGGAGAATTGGATGACGGAGAAGTATGAGCATGTGAGAAAGGCGACGAATGCTCAGAAAGTGGCGAATGAGATTGCGGAACAGCTGAAGAATTTGCCGTCAGTGTCGAAGAGTTTGAAGACGAGGGAATGGTGTACGAAGCATCATGGTTGGGTTTCAAAAATTATTTTATTAAATTTGATTATCTTTTTTTCAGATAACAGCTTCGAGCTAGGTACACAGTCTGATGAATTGTCAAGTTCCGGTGGAAAGTCGTCTCTTATTGGAGAAGATGGCGATTTAAGCTCAGATCTCAGTTGTTCTGATGATGGAGAACAATCTGAAAGCAACGCACCACCTCAACAGGAAGATGGACTGAACAGCTTCTTTTCACAGTTTGGATTATGATTTTTTTGAATTTATGTGCTATTCTTCGTATTTTAATTAAAATATTTTAATATCGATATGTGGTTTTTAAAAATTCTTGTCAAATAAAGTGTCATTTTTATTTATTTACAGCTGTTATTCGAATGATTGTAAATATTCAACCCCGCCGCATGTTTGGGGGTAAATTCAACGCATTGAACAAAAAAAACCGAAACCCGCGAAAAACGACAGAAAACCGAAAAAAGTAGTGTTAAATAAAAATCGATTTTCAAGTCTGTCTACCTTACAATTCTTGTTAAAAACCGTCCTGTCCCTTTAAGATATACAGTAATATTGTGCAAATCGTTTCAAAACCCTGGCATCGAAATCGATGTGTGTCTTTAAAAAATAGTAATAATCGGACAAAATTTAAAATGTTTCTTAAATTTTTTAAATGAAAAATATTAAAGTCACGGAGATTTGATGCTCCACCGCTACGCGTTGTCTTAAATATTGGGCTCAAGCTTCATTAGAGAATCCTTGGCGTTTTAAAATTCATCGCGAAAAAATCGATTTTAGAAAGTTTTCTCGGGAAATATGGAAAAATATATAGCATGAAGATTTTTTTCATTAAAAAGTTCACGAGTGTGAACATTAATAATAAATGTTTCTAGAGTATAACAAAACTCAAAAAAAGATTTTAAAAATCAATAAAACTCGCATTTTCTGATAGATTTTCTCGCTTATTTCCTTTTTTTCACTTTCATTCGTCTGAGCTCAATTATAATCTTACAGGAATCAAAGGTTCCGGACATGAACACATTCAACTTACGGCAATATCGAGCACAACCATTAAAAGCTTCTGAAATATGTGCCGATAGAGAGAAAAGCGAGTTGATCGTGGAAATGGTTAATAATTTTTCAAAATTCATATTTTTAGGATTTTTACAGCATTTTGAAGCTAAAAATATAGAAAATCAAGATTTTCAGCTTCAAAATTATGTAAAATTCATGAATTTTGGAAAAAACTCAATTTATTTTAAATTTGGATTTTTTCGAAATTGTTTTTCAAAATTCGTGATTTTTACAGTATTTTGAAGCTAAAAATCTGGAAATTTAAGATTTTCAGCTTCAAAATGATGTAAAATTCATGAATTTTGGAAAAAACTCAATTTATTTTAAATTTGGATTTATTTTCTTGATTATTTTTCAAAATGCGTGATTTTTACAGCATTTTGAAGATGAAAATCTTGAAAATCAAGATTTTCAGCTCCAAAATGATGTAAAAATCATAAATTTTGGAAAAAATCGATAAAAATCAATTTATTTTAAATTTGGATTTTTTAAAAACTTATTTTTCAAAAAGCGTGATTTTTACAGCATTTTTAAGCTAAAAATCTAGAAAATCAAAATTTTCAGCTTCAAAATAATATAAAAATCGTTGATTTTGGCAAAAAGTCGATAAAAATCAAATTATTTTGAAATTTTCCAGCTATCAAAAGACGATGCAACAGTTTGCGACCTCATCTTCACAAGTTATTCGGACCGTGGAGGCGATCATATCGACATTGTGCAACATCTTTCGAAAAACCGGGTAATTATTGAAAAAATCCAATATCTGAGGAGAATGTGCAAAGAAGACGAATTTTCTACGATCAGAATGTGAGATTTTTCAATGAAATTTAAGCAAAAATCCAACTTTTGAAGGAAACACGGCTTGTGCTATTTGCCAATTTACTCAAAATCAGTTAACATGTCAAAAATGTCGCATAAGTCAATTGCGAGAGTTTTCCATGACGCGAAAGAGTATCTGGTGTAAGTTTTTGCATTTTTTTTGTGAATTTTGAAATTTAAATGACTTTTTCAACAGAAATGGTGCAATGACCGAGTCGGAGCTCTCGTGGTATTTAAGATTTGTGATGGATGAATGTCTTTCATCGTTTTTTCATCCGGACGAAGTATGCTTTTAAAGGAAGGGGGCTATCAATTGAAAATCTTGTTTTTTTAACTTAAAATGAAGAAAATTGAAAAAATAGTGATTTTTTCTGAAATTCAGCTTGAAAAAAGTTGGCCTAATGGCTGAACTTGAATTTCTCATCCTCGTTTGTTGTTCTAGGCCGTTTAACTTATAAAATTGCGAAATTCATTATTTTCGGCAGCTTTTATGAAAGTTTTCAATTAAAAAAGGGAAGAAATCGAACAAAAAAATAATTTTCGATATTTATTGCCCATTTTTTCCACAAAATATGCCAAAAACAACGAATTTCACAGTTGTAAAACCCAAATGGCCTAGAAAAACAAACGGGGGACTAGAAATCCAAGTTTGGACTACCAGACCAAGCTGAATTTTAAAAATTATAGTTTTTTTTCGCAATTTTTTAAAGATCGTTATCATTTTCAGATCAAGGCATTTTTGAAGAAAGAGGGGAATTTGGTTGCGAAGCTATTTTCGAAAACTTTTCCGGATGCGAATGTTTTCGAAGAAAACGCGTACGTTTCGGAAAATTTCCGTGAGTTATTGATTTTTTAGAGATTTGAAGCAAAATCTCGTTTCTTCTTGAATCGTGCTAAGAATAGGCGAGGCATTAGAGGGTACGCTCAAGAGATAGGCCTCAATCCAAATATATTTATAGAATTTTTCAAAAATTCAGAAAGACTTGAAAACGGGGTCAAAGACAAGAAATAAATAACGGTTTCATTTCCAGAAATCACAAAAATCGTGCGAAACATGATAATCGATCGATTCGGACGAAACATGTCAACCCGACGCTTCGAAGAGATGGTCGACACGTCGGTGGCGAAATTTCTGACCTGTTTCGCGCTGCACTTGGTCACCGCTCATTGTACAGTGTTTTTTGATTGGAAGTCTAGAGAATTGGACATATTTGATCGGGAAATGTATCAGAGAGCGATTGAGGAGGACGAAAAGGTTTTTTTTAAAAAAACACCAACAATTTCCCAAAAATGTTCAGAATGTCCGCCTAAAACCAGTGAAAAGGCTTCTCGTCGACGATGACTATTTAGATAATGGTGAATGTGAAATTGTTGAGGTATTTTTCAAAATCCCTTCTAATATAGCTTTTTTCAAACTGATCCGATTTCAAAAAAATGCTTTGAAAACGATTTCTTAAATTCTGACAGTTTGGAGAATTGCAATCTCAATATTTCTTGATAAAAGATTTTAAGATTGTCATATCCTGTGCATAGTCGATTTTTTGGCTGTTTTTAATGAAACATGTCTCATTTGAAAGAGAATTTGAAAGAGAAAGAGAACAGCTTTCAAAAAGTGCTGATGGAGGGGTTGAATATGGTTTTTTCGAGCAGAAAATCTGAAAATTCGCAAAAACACGAATTTTTGAGAGCAATAACTTGACTCAAGCTCAATATTTCTGGATGAAATTTTGAGGTTCTCATATTGAGAACATTCTTAGTCAACGTTCCAAATTTGAGCAACATCCATAAAAAACTGGGGTTTCCGAAAATTTTTTTTTATGGATTTTACTCAAATTTCGGCGCACAGATTAAGAATACTCTCAATATGAAAACCATTAAATTTTATCCAGAAATATTGAGGTTGAGGCAAGTTACATCTCTCGAAAAATCGATTTTTTGAAGATTTACAGATTTTCAGCTCGAAAAAACCATATTCAACCCCTCCATCAGCACTTATTGAAAGCAGTTCTTTTTCTTTTTCAAATTCTCTTTCAAATGAGACATATTTCATTAAAAACAGCCAAAAACTCTTCAAGTACTATTTTTCTACCTAAAAAAGTATTTTCGGATGCAAAATGGAAAATTTTTTAAAGTTAGAGCTCTTAAAGAACGATTAATTGTAATTTTCAGAAAAAAAAAACTAGAAAAGGACTTTTTATTCAGACACCACGCCAAGAACCAATCTACGTTACACTGGACGAGAATGGAGATGAAATTGTCGAAGAACCCTCAAAATTACCGGAAGAAAACGTTCAAAGTGATGAAACGAGTAAAGGAGCTGGAGATACATCGTCTGCGTCGGAAAATGTGGTTGAGGGGGGCGAAAAGGAGAAGGAAATTAGTCAAATTTTGCAAATAGGTACAATTTTTTCTTTAAATCAAGAAAAAGCTTAAAATTCATTCCAGTTTGCGAGACAAACGACAAACCGTTATTGGAGGATGAGATGCTCAGACTTTTGGATTCGGATCCAAATATTTCGATGGAAATTAAGGTTGCGATGAGGTAAAATTCGAAAAAGAGTGGAATATGGCCTAGAATGGGGATTCTAGGCCGTTACTTGAGTTTATTTGAAATAATGGATTTCTGATTCTTTCTAGCAAGAATCTGCATCAATGACCTAGAAACTATAATCAATGAAAACTAGGCGCTGATTTTGAAAATAAACAAACTCCGCCCACTTTTTGTGGAAAATGAGTTATGTGCCTTTAAATGATCTTCGATAAACATGGTTTTTCGAATTTTTTTGAAAATTCATATCAAACTTTGAAAAAACCAAAAAAAATCAATAAAGATATTAGGTACCCGCCAAAAACTTAAAATGAAATGTATTTACAAAAAATACCTGGCAATCGATTCCTCTCCTTTTCCTGGGACATGTCCTGTCCGGACACCATTCCATTGCGAAATTCAGAATAACGGCGCCTTCTGGAATATTGATCGATTTTTTAATATATTGATTGGTTTTCAAATTTTTAACCCATTGGAGCACAATTCTGCAAATTCAAAAAAATTCAAAATTTTGGATAATTTTTCAATTTAAAGACACGGTGTCAATTATTTTATGTGTCGTTTTCAGTTAGAAAATCGTTAAACTCTTTAAAGACAGGGTAGCACTCAAAAATTTGATTTTCAAGGAAATTAATCTATAAGTTCTCTTAAAAGTGTCCAAGATAGTAAAAACAAATTTTTTCGAATAAAAAATCGATATTTTCAGATCAACAATTGCACAAAATCGCATGTATCGAAGTGAGCAGCAGAATTTCCGCGACATAATCAAATACCTAATGGATAAAGAGAATAAATTATAAATTGTGCATTTTAATGACCCACCCCTGTTATTTTATATTTTAAATCTCATGTATCATGTAGTTATATTTATTTTGTACCGCCTTATTTGTTTGTTAATTAATGCTAGAAGAATTTGTTTAAAATATTTCCTAATTTTTATAATTAGTAATTATATACTAATTATATCTCTTTATTGATTTTAATTTTCTAAATTTTTGGAAATTTTTATAGGGGGAAACGAAATGTCGTCGAATATTTATCGTCCACAAGTATTGATTGCTGAAATTTTGGAAGATGGGGAAAAGTCGCCGTCGATTTTGGAAGAGGTATTTATTTAAAAGAAATTGTTGTATTTTTATTGATTTTTAGAAATATCGATTTTTTTAGAATTATCGATTTTTTACAGATCGAAAAACTGGATCTACCGTCACTTTGTGATTTGATTTTTTCGAATTATGAGAAAAGAAGTGAAGAGGAGAAGAATATGATCCTAGAAGGTTATGCGAAGAATCCGGAGATGTTGAACAGTGTGAAAATGTTGCAAGATGTGAATAACTTGGGAACTGGGATGGATCGGGAATGCAGGTGGAGCATAAATGAAAAAAATGACGTACCGAATTGTGCATGGAGCATTTAATAGTGAAATTCAGATTTTTTTGGTTCTAAAATTGGCATTTTTGGCGGGGGGTGACAAAAAATTGTTGAAAAAAAACACTCACCGGTTACTTGGATTGTTCTAAAGTAAAATAAATTTAAAAAATTATGTCACGTTTTTTTTTGAATAATTTTGTTGGCCTATAACCTCGTTTTTTCATTTAACGCTTTTATTTAGTAGGTAACATTTAATTTTTAAAAATAAAAAAAAAATTTCAGTTGAAAATAGAAAAAAGTTAATTTTTCATTATTTTCAGCTGTTATTTCGAACTAAACAATAAGTGGAGGTGCAATAAACCACCCTGAGTTAATAAATTTAGGTTAAAAACTATTGAAAAGGTCGAAAAAAAAACCGAAAAATCTACTTTTCATTGAATTTTCAGTGAAATTAGTAAAAAATCGATTTTTCGGGTGTTTTTTAAAAATTATCCCGCAGTTTTCGCTCAATTTGAGGGTTAAAAGTGGTCAGAAAAGTCCGTTGAACTTTTTAAAAAATATCAGTGCATTTTTTTTGAAATTTTAGCTCAAAAAACAATAAAGTGTCTGTTTTGCATCCGAAAAATTACTTGGTGAGTAGAAAAACAGTAGCTGAAGGGTTTACGGCTGTTTTTTTAATGAAACATACCTCATTTGAAAGGGACTTTGAAAGAGAAAGAGAACTGCTTTCTAAAGTGCTGATGGAGGGTTTGAATATGGTTTTTTCGAGATGAAAATCTGAAAATTTTCAAAAAAATCGATTTTTTGTGAGATGTAACTTGTCTCAAGCTCGATATTTCTGGTTAAAATTTTGAGGTTGTCATATTGAGAGTATTCTTGGAAAATATGTCAAATTTGAGAAAAATCCATTAAAAACTGGGGTTTCTAAACATTTTTATGGATTTTGCTGAAATTTGGCACACCGACCAAAAATTCTCTGTATATGACAACCTCAAAATTTTAAATATTGAGCTTGAGGCAAGTTAAAGCTCTCAAAAAGTCGATTTTTTGAAAATTTTAAGATTTTCAGCTCGAAAAAACCATATTCAAACCATCTATCAGCACTTTTTGAAAACATTTATCTTTCTCTTTCAAATTCCCTTTCAAATGAGATATGTTCCATTTTAAAGAAGCCAAAAACGCTTCAGGTATTGTTTTTCAACTAAAAAAAGTAATTTTTCGGATGCAAAATAGAAAATTTTATCGTTTTTTGAGCTAAAATTTCAAAAAAAGTACATGGATGTTTTTAAAAAGTTTATCGGACTTTTCTGAGCATTTTTAACGCTTAAATTCAGCGGAAACTGGGATAATTAAGAAAAAACACCCGGAAAATCGATTTTTTAAGCTAATTTCAGTGAAAAGTAGTTTTTCGACGTTTTTGCACTTTTTCATTAGTTGTTCATCGAAATTTATGAACTCAGGGTGGTTTATTCAATTTTTAAGACACCGCTTACTTTTTTTTTCGAAATAACAGCTGAAAATAATGAAAAAACTAATTTTTTTCTATTTTCCCCGGGAAAAAATATGTTTTGAGTATTTTTAGAATAATGAGAATAAGTAACGAATCAATTTTCAAACCCTTTTCAAAATAATTTTTAAAAAAAAGCTTCTTTAAAAATCAATACCAACTTTAAGGAGGATCTCAACTCGATGGTTTCCACCTTATACTCCCAATCGCCGAAAACGGCGACCAGTGTTTTTTAATGAGTTTAATGGTTTTTATAATGCGCATGCTTTCTTGCGGTATGTTTTTGCTTATTTGTTTGTTTTTTAATAAAAGAAAACAATTTTTAAAGTCATGGGAATTTAAACCCCTACATGCTTCACGGGTTTCTTAACACCGTTCTAACTCATGGACTTTCATCGATTATTATGGAAACTGAGGTAGTTTTTGAACAAAAATTGGAAAAGGGCTATTAGAATATAATTATTGTTTAAAGATATATGGTTTTCTTTCGCGGGAGTTGAATTTTGTACACATGATGATGACAACAACAAAGGCTGATGATATCGTTTTTTCGGAGGAATTTATGGCTGGGAAAGGATATTTTAGTGAGTTAAATGGAATCAATTTTTCGGTTTTCAGCTTTAGAATCTTTCAAAAATCGATAAATTTTAAGAAAGCCGCTGAAAATTCAAAAATCTTCCACTTTTTAGTGAATTAGGTACCATTTTAGAGCTGAAATTGTGAATTTTCAGATTTTCAGCTTTAGAACCCTTCAAAAACTAGGAAAATCGATAAATTTTGAGAGAAGTTAGAAGCTTATGCAATTTTAGCCTTCAAAATTTAAAAATTTAAAAATATCTCAAAAATTGTGTTGTTTTTCATGAATTTGGTACCATTTTAAAGCTGAAATTCTGAATTTTCAGATTTTTAGCCTCAGAATCCTCCAAAAATTTGAAAAATCAATAAAAGTTGAGATTTGGGATTTTAGCATCTGAAAATTTAAAAACTTAAAAATTTTTTCATTTTTTAAGAAGTCAGCAGAGAACTTGCCCGGTGGTTGCCAAAAGAAGCTGCGGAATTGGTCTCGCAACGAATTGATGAGTCGATTACAAAGTTTTTGGTTTATTATACGCTGGATGTGATTAGGTATATGAGTTTATTCAGATTTTTATTAAAGTAAACGTGAAGGTTTATTTTCTCGCGTTAAAGACGGAGAGTTAGCGGGAAAATCGGGTTAAATTCGACATTTCAAGCTCGCTCCACTGAAAATCGATAGTTTTCGACCAGTTTTTCGAATTTTTCGGGTTTTCAAAAATTTTTCTTTTAAGGAACAACCTTTAAGTGCCAAAACATTCTAGAAGGCTTCAAAATTGATTTTTAGAATAGAAATTCTGATCTTTGTAGCTAAAATATGTTTTTTTTTTTAATTTACAGTGAAAATTTGAATTTTTCTACTAAAAATTACCTTTAGCACAAATTTCAGCTTGCCACCCAGCTTTCAAACGTTTTCAAGAGTTTATTAGCGTTCAATCCTAACAGAATAGCAGTGGGAGCTTGTCTTTAACAATAAATTGAAAATTGTGCTAAAAAATTTTGGAATCAATATTTTTTTTAAAAATCAATCAATATTCCAGAAGATACTGCTACTCGGAATTTCGCTATGGAATGTTATACATGTTTGGAAAGGAGTCGTTTGAGAAAGCGGTTGAGCATGTGACTGGTGGTGTCAGAAGTACTGCAGGTTTGGGAATCGAGGTACTTTGAATTTTTTTCAATTAATTGCTGTTTTTTGGAAAAATTGTTCTTCAAGGGTCCAATGAACGTAAAGAGTGAAGTACTAGCTTCTGGAACACAATCAGATCGGTTGGAGAAATTGGTGGAATTGAATGAGAATCCAGTCACAGAGCAGGTTGGTTTAAAGGCACAAAAAACGTTTCAAACAGCTTCGGCTGCTGCAAATGCGCTCTATCGCAAATCTGTCTTTTCGCAAGGGTTTTACGCAGTTTTTGGAATAGTAAAATAACGCTGGAATTTGGATTTTTCGGGTTTTCAGCTTTAGAATCTTTCAAAAATAGAAAAATCGATAAATTTTAAGAAAGCCGCTGAAAATTCAAAATTTTTCCATTTTTTAATGAATTAGGTACCATTTTAAAGCTGAAATTTGGAATTTTCAGATTTTCAGATTTAGAATCCTTCAAAATTTAGAAAATCGATAAATTTTAAGTAATTTAGAAGCTTCCGAAAATTTGAGCCTTCACAATTTGAAAAATATCATAATTTCCCCAAGTTTTTGTGCCATGGGACGCACGGCGGGGAATACCAATTTTTAAAATTAACAAAATATGGGGTTAAAATAACTGACCGTGTTTTTAAAGGGATTTTTTCAGACTGGAGTTGGAAGCTCCGAAATTGATGGTAATAACAACGAGATGGATATTGTTGATTCTGATGTTGATTCTGAAAGATCGGAGAAAGCGATCGAAGAAGAAAAAGAAGAAGACGTTTTGGAAAATACGGAAAATGATGTTGAAAAAGAACAAATTCAAGAAGAGCTACTGTCAATTCCATTACCATCGGAAGAGAAAGAATCATCAGAACGTGCTGAGAAGGGTAAGGAGGAAGAGGAGGCTCAAATCACGGAAATCGGTCAGGAAAAAAGTGAGATTTTTGTGCGTGTCGAGACCCAGTGGAAGAATCGGAAAATCACGATTAAGATCTCGGGTAGAGATGCGGAACAGCCGGAAATTGTTGAAACTCCAGAGGAGAATCGGAGCACGGTGGGAGAAAGAGTTGATGATCGGGAAATGAACCCGATTTCTGGTGGAAATGCATCTGAGGGTTTGAAACGAATTTCGGGAAAAGAAGGGATTCAGAATCAAACGGTGGTGGAAAGCATGGGGCAGAAAATGGGAGATGATTTGAAGAGCAGTGAATTAGGTAGGACCCTCACTTTAACGACAGAGTACTAGTTTCAAATAGAAAAGGGGGACGGAATGGTCAGAAATGGGGTTCAGACTATAGCAAAAAAAAAATTTAAGTCGAAAAATAAGGAATCCCGATAAAAGTATGCACTTCAAATGCAATTTGGGTTTCTAGGCCATATAAGGAAAAAACAGGAAGATGATCTAGAAACCCAACAATTTTTTATCAGTTTTTCTTATTTCTCCGAATTTTTTGAACTTTTTTGTTCACGCTTAATTCCCGCTTAATCGAGGCTTCTTCATTAACTGGCTTAAAAAATTATAATCTGTAATTTCCTGAAAAAATGAATTTTTCGGCAAAAAGTTTAAATGATATTTTTAAATAATTTTTTCTGCATTTTGGTCCATTTTGAAGCTGAAAATCTGGAAATTCAGAATTTTACCTTCAAAATGCACTAAATCTCATTAAAATTGACAAATTTTCAAAAAAAGTTGTGAATATTTTAAATTTGAAAAAATTCTAGACCAGTTTTTCAAACAATCATAACTTATTTGAAAATTTGTCAAATTTAATGGGATTTAGTGCATTTTGAAGCTGACATTTTGAATTTCCAGATTTTTAGCTTCGAAACGTACTATAATTTACAGCAATTGACAAATTTTCAAAAAAGTTGTGAATATTTGAAATTTAGGCTCAAAAAATTTTGAAAACCAATTTTTTAGGTGTTCATAACTTTTTTTTTGACGTTTTGTCGATTTTTGTGAATTTTGGCCTTTTTCGAAGCTTAAATTCTGAATTTTCAAGTTTAAATCTTCAAAATGGACTGTAAATCACAGAAATTAACAAATTTTCAAAAAAGTTGAGAGTATTTGAAATTTAGGCTCAAAAAATTTAGAAAGTCAATTTTTTAAATGTTCATTAATTACTTTTTTGAAAATTTGAAAATTTTTGTGAATTTTGGCCAGTTTTGAAGCTAAGATTCTGAATTTTCAGGTTTTAAGCTTTAAAATGGACCAAAATTTTTAATTTTTTATGTTTCCCCAAATTTTTGAGATTTTCTAGTAGAAGGCATACATGCAGTGACTTTAACGAATTTTTATTTCCTGGAAGCCTGTCTTTAACAACTCTATTTTTTAAATATAATTTTTTTAAAAGATTTGCGGCTCTCTGAAATCCCCTGCAAAGAAAGTGAGCTTATTCGAATTGCCAAGGAGTCGATGTTCATTTCAAGAGAGGTCAAAAATGTTTGGATGTTAGTAACCGTTTTTTCTTTGAAATTTTATCAAAGTTATATATTTCAGACCAATTTTGGAGCAAAATCAGCAAATGTATCGAGAAAATACCATTCTCAAGGAGTTTATTAAATCAAAATTTGAAATGTTGTAGAATTTTTGAACATAAAATATAGTTGAATTGTATGATCATCGACCAGGGGGGTGAAGAAGGGGAACAAAACAAAAACTGTGTGAGCTGTGGCAGGAAATAGCAATGACTGGCGTCTCCGAAATTTTTGTAAAGTTTTGCCAGAGGGGCTGAGCAAATAGAGGATGAGATTCAGAGTCGGAGCTCACCTGATGCACAGTTTCTCTACTTTTTTCCGCCCGATGTTTCAAATGTGTATTTTTACTTGTTTTGTTTTTTTTTCGAATTGAAATTGTGGAAATTTCTTGACATTTTGGAAATTTTCTGGGAATTTGAGAGTTTTTGAAAACGTCGGAAAGAAAAACGAAGTTTTTAAAAAGTTGTGACATGAAATTTTTTTGTTACTTTCAAATATCCATAACTTTTTAAAAAATCTATCTATTTTCATAAGATTTCATTTTGAAGCTAAAATTCTGAATTTACAGATTTTCTGCTTTAAAACGGGCCAAAATTCAGAAAAATTGACAAATTTTTAAAAAAGTTATGATTATTTGAAAAATTGGGTTCTCCTAACTCCT
Source organism: Caenorhabditis virilis (assembly GCA_964036255.1). Taxonomy (NCBI): domain Eukaryota; kingdom Metazoa; phylum Nematoda; class Chromadorea; order Rhabditida; family Rhabditidae; genus Caenorhabditis; species Caenorhabditis virilis. The sequence continues at coordinate 3,549,229 of OZ038417.1, read as the reverse complement.
AAATTTATAGTATTCGTATCTTTTTTGCAAATTTGTTAATGTTTGTAGGTTTTAGTCCGTTTTGAAGCTGAAAATCTGGAAATTCAGAATTTTAGCTTCCTAATGCACTAAATCTCATGAAATTGGACAAATTTTCAAAAAAGTTATGATTATTTGAAAAATAGGTCTAGAAATTTTCGTAAATTTCAAATAACCATATCTTTTTTGAAAATTTGTCAATTTTTATGAGATTTGGTGAATTTTGAAGCTAAAATTCTGAATATCCAGAATTTCAGCTTCCAAACGGACTAGAATTTATGAAAATTAACAAATTTTGAAAAAAGTTAGGAAAACTTGAAATTTAGACACCAAAAATTTCAAAAGTCATTTTTTCAAATAATTATAACTTTTTTGAAAATTTGTCAAATTGATAAAGTTTAGTGCATTTTGAAGCCAAGATTCTGAATTTTCAGGTTTTCAGCTTTAAAATGCATCAAAACTTATAACAATTAATACATTTTGAAAAAAGTTAAGAATATTTTAAATGTTGCCCTCAAAATTTAAAAACTCAATTTTTCAAATATTCATAACTTTTTTGAAAATTTGTCAATTTTCATTAGATCTAGTTCATTTTGAAGCTGAAATTCTGAATTTTCCGATTTTCAGCTTTAAAATGCATCAAAAATTATAAAAATTGATAAATTTGCAAAAAAAACGTTAAGAATATTTGAAATTTATGATCAAAAAATTTCAAAACCCATTTTTTCAAATATTCATAACTTTTTAAAACATTTCTCAATTTTCATGAAATTTAGTGCATTTTGAAGCTGAGATTCAGAATTATCAGGTTTTCAGCTTCAAAATGCATAAAAATTTATAAAAATTGATAAATTTTGAAAAAAGTTAAGAATATTTGAAATTTAGGCTTTAAATATTTCAAAACCCATTTTTTCAAATATTCATAACTTTTCAAAACATTTCTCAATTTTTATGAGATCTAGTTCATTTTGAAGCTGAGATTCTGAATTTTCTGGTTTTCAGCTTCAAAACGGACTGCATTTCACTAAAATTGATAAATTTTGAAAAAAGTTAAAAATACTTGGAAATTTATGGTCAAAAAATTTAAAAACTCAATTTTTCAAATATTCATAACTTTTTTGAAAGTTTGTCAATTTTCATGAGATCTAGTTAATTTTGAAGCTAAGATTCTGAATTTTCAGGTTTTTAGCTTCAAAACGGACTAAAAATTCACAAAAATTGAAAAATGTGTCACAGTTGAATTAATTACCTCTAGAATTTTATACTTCAACGTTTTTTTACTAAATTTCGTCAAAGTTACCTTATTTTTCTTTAGTGGGGGACCAAAGAAAAATAAGGTCACATAACCCGGACCGCGAAAAATGTGCCCACATTAGTCAGTCCAACAAACGGAGCCCGAAAAACGAAGATCATCTCCAGGGTGAACCTCCAAAGGATTCTATGGTAACATGCATCGCTCGCTCCTGCTTTGTTGTTCTTTCTTTTTATTTCTCTTCCCCCTTTTTTTGGAAAAAAGAGAAACAAAAAAAGTTTTGAAAACTGAAATCGCGCTTTTTTTTTGTTGTATATTTATAAGTATTTATGATAAAAATGAAGTTTGTTGTTATTTGAGTGGTGACAGCTTTCTTATCATTTTTGGCTGCTCGCTGACACTCTGGGTTATTGATCATGACCAAAAAAAGGGCAGGAGGACCTGGTTTTGGTATCAGTTGTTGCCTCCTCCTTTTTTTTTATTTGGGAGAGGAAACTAAATATTGATTTTTTGTATTTTAAATTTTTCGATTTTTAAAATTCGGCTAAATTTTTGAATATTTTCAAATGTTCTTAACTTCTTCGAAATTTGTCAATTTTCATGAGATTTATTGCATTTTGAAGCTGAAATTCTGAATTTCCAGATTTTCAGCTTTAAAATGGACCATAATTTAGAAAAAATGATCAAATAACCGAAAAGTTAAGAATAATTGAAATTTATGATCAAAAAATTTCAAAACTCAATTTTTCAAATATTCATAACTTTTTTAAAAATTTGTCAAATTTCATGATAGTTAGTGCATTTTGAAGCTGAAATTCTGAATTTCCAGATTTTCAGCTTCAAAATGGTCCGGATTTCATTAAAATTGATAAATTTTGAAAAAAGTTATAAAGTTTTTGAAAAAGTGTGGGTTTTAAATTTTTAAAGCCTGAATTTCAAGTATTTGTAGCTTTTTTGAAATACTTGTGAATTTCGGCTCGTTTTGAAGCTGAAAATCTGAAAATTTAGATACTTAGCTTCAAAATGATCTAAATATCATAAACATCGATAGATTTTCAGAAAAGATGAACATTTTAAATTTTAAAACAGTGTCAAACCATCAGTTTTCAAATAGTCATAACTTTTGGAAAACTTTGTCGCTTTTGGTGTCCTGTGGCTCGTTTTGAAGATAAAAATCTGAAAATTTAAAATTTCAGCTTCAAACTGCACTATAAATTCATTTAAATTGAGCAAAAAAAACGTAATGAATACCTCGAATTTAGGCTCAAAATTTGTAAGACGCTTTTTTTCGAATGGAAAATTAATATTTTTTCTGAATTTTTGTCAATTTTATAGATGAACATCTGAAAATTTAGAATTTCAGCTTTAAAATGCTCTAACTCTCACTAAAATACATAAATTTTCAAAAAAGTTATGATTATTTGAAAAATTGAGATCTGGAAATTTTTTTTACATATTCAATGTTCATAACTTTTTTGAAAATTTTTCAATTTTAATGACAGCTAGCCCATTTTGAAGCTAAAATTCTGAATTTTCAGATTTTCAGCTTCAAAATGAACTAAAATTTAGAAAAAATGATAAATTTTCCAAAAAGTTATGAACATTTCAAAACTGAGGTCTCGAAAATTTTTTAAACCCTATTTTTCAAAAATTCATAACTTTTTTGAAAATTTCTCAATTTTTAATAGATTTAGCGCATTTGAAAGCCAATCTTCCACATTTTCAGATTTTTAGCTTAAAAATGCACGAAAAATCATAAATTTCAGAATTTGTCAAAATAACATACGTTTTTTAAAGATGTGTCGATTTTTTAGATGTTTATTGCATTTTATAGAGAAAATTCAGTATTATTTCTTGTTTGACCCACTGTCTTTAAGGAATGTGGTGTATTTCATATTCTTCATCATGGTTTTGTAAATATAACAAAATTCAAATTCAAATTTAACAAAGCGCCCTCCCCCCCCTCCTCCAATAAAGGTCGCCGCCATGCCCTTTAACATCGCCGCCATGCTCCCGGTTTGAGTGATTTGAAAATTTTCGCATAGAGACGATTCGATGACTAATCAACTATCCTCCTTTTCTTGTCATTTTCCCAGCTTCTATTTTTTCTATTATTGTTCCCCCCTCCTGCGTCTCATCACTGCTCGACCTCAACTTATTTTGTGAATTGTTACTGATATCAAATTGTTGTCATTTGAATATTATTGACCGCCGTCGTCTTTGTTTAAGTTTATTTTGTTGAAATTTAGAGTTTCCTCGTTATTTTCAGCTTTTAAGAATGTCTGAAAGTCCACCACAAACGAAGAAAATGCGAATTGATATGTGAGTTTTTGTTTAGAAATTGTATCTCGTCTTAAAGACAGTATCTCACTAGCATTAAATTTCAAAAACCTCTTTTTTATCAGAATTTTTTCTTAAAGACAGTGTCTCACTTCTAAAAAACTTATTTTCAGAGCGCTGATGCTGGCGGAAAAGAAAGTCGAAGATGACAAACGGCAATTCGAGGAAGCGAATATGAATGAGATTCTGAAAATTGCTCTTGGAAATCAGTGGGTTTTTGGTTAAAGACAATGGGTCAAACAACAAAAAATCAGTAATGTGGTGGTCCCTGGTGGTGTTCAGGTTCCACGAAAGAAGAGTGGTGGAGAAACCAGTTTAAACAACAAAAATAACGCGAGATTATTTTACAAAGATTTATTAGATTTTAAACAAGAAATAAAAGATAAACAACGGGTAAATATGATTCAAAACAAGTGAATATTATACTAGCACCTGCTAGTCACTTTCTAGCAACAACTAGACACTTAAAAACCAACAAAACGGTTTAACACGAGTTAACAACTAAACTCCAAACGAATTCCAACCGAACTACAAAATGGTGGCCTAGGTTTCACACTCGACGAGAAACTAGTCCCCGCTCGTATTTCTCTTCCATATAACATCCCCCTCCTTTAGAAAAACAGGCTCCTGACTGTTTGAGGTTTCTCGGCAGTACATAATCATAATAACAAAAATACGGGGCGATAGGGTTTTGGGTAGAACATTTATTAAATTGAACTGTCTCTTCGCTGTTCTTGACTTTCAGCTTGTTCTTGACCCACTTTTGACCTGCTCCCTTCATTCCATCATTTGTACCCTGCATCCAACATGGCTTGACTTCCCTCATTTGAGCTTTTCCACCAATAGTCTTGACTTTTCCCTGGGGATCATTCCTTGAACTTGGCGTTCTTTCCCTCTTTGAACATCTTCCAACTTGATCATATGAACTCCATTGTGACTGGTTGACCATAGGTTTAACCTGAAAAACATTTGGTTCCGGACTTTCCGAACATATGCCTCTACTGGACATCATCTTCAAGTTCAACGAACACTTTTTCCACTTCTCATCTCTTGAACCACTGCTCTCTACAATCACAGCATTCACATTCACCGATTCCTTCTTCAAACTCTTCCATCCAATGTATATTCCAAAACATTTGAATGCATTCATTCCCAACACTGCTAATTCATGTTCATTCTCAACAACTTGGAATTTCACAACTTCTTTCATGCCTTTCATCTTCACTGGAACTTCAACCTGACGAATGATCTTCATTTTATCCTTCGAAACATTCCTCATATCCATACAACCTGGATTCTTTTCCACAAAATGCTCTTTCTTCAAATTTCCATTCTTGATTCTATTCCATGTCTTGGACGATAACACACTTGTCATTGCTCCACTATCAATAATCAGCTTCAACTTTGTGCCAAGAATTTCAGACTTTTCCATAGTTTGCCTTCCAACTGTAGCATGATTTTTATCTCCTCGCTCAGTTTTCCAATTAAAAGCATCAATCTTCACACCATTTGCTTCAGCAACATTATTATTCCAGCATCTTTTTGCAAAATGTCCATTTCTTCCACATTTGAAACATCTTTTAACACTATTTTCCACGTTTGAACTTCCTTCAGCACTTTTTCGAACTTGTGGTTTATGCACTTCATCATCAATATGCAAGCCTCTAGCTTTTTCCACTCTAAAACTTGATCCTGACACCGGACAACTGCTCTCGGAAACAACCGACTCACACCTAGCATCCTTTTGTGTCATCATAAATTCCGTCAATTTTGCAATACTCGCTTCCATTGCGGCAATTCTTTCATTCAGACCATCTGAACACATTTGTCCAACATTTTCAACACAAATCTCTCCATTATGCTTTTCAACAATTTGCTCATTTGAACTCTTCAACACATGTGCAATAAACATCTTATTCGCTTTTACTGATAACGCTGGCGAAACATTATGTCTTCCTGAATTCTCATCCTCTTTAACATGTTCTTCTTCATTCGACAAAATTTTCTTCGGAGCCAAAAGGACTTCCTTTTCCAACTTTTTCAGCTTTTCCTTCAAACTTTGAATTTCGACATCCTTTTGCTGAATATTTTCCTTCAATTTTTTCATTTCATCAACATTTTGACAAAATTTCTCCTTCAAATCATCCTTCACCTCGATTTCCTCTTTCAATTGTTGTTCCATTTGCAGAATTTTCTCACTTTGTGACTTTAGATCAGCTCTTACTTTGAGTCCTTTATCAGCTACATTCTCAAATAATGCTACGCAACTTGCTGCACTATTCACACCAATCTTTTTCAAAACTTTCCAGATTTTTCGACATTCTTCCAAATACTCTTTATTTTCAGCCTGATTTTCCGTCAACTGCGAAATTAGCACATCTTTTTGACGGATAGATTCTCTCAACTCCTCCTGCATATCACTATTAATCTTTTCTTCTTTTTCGAGCCTTCTAACCCTATCCATCCAATGTATATTTTCCTTCAGAAATTTAGAATTATCAGCTGCAATACTTCCCATAGCTTTACACATTTGATCAGCATTTTCTATGCCCAGCCGTTTCAAAATTTTCCAAACTTTATCACATTCTTTCAAATATCCGACATTTTCAGGATTATTTTCAGCAAAATCCTTCGCTTCAACATTTTCCTTCACTTCATCAAAACTTTTCAACAATTTTCCATATCCTTCTTTCAATGTATCAAAAATAGTACACATCTGCTTCTTTGACATTCTAGTGTTCATTTCTGCATACTTCTCAGCATCTTCAATATTTTTCGAAAAAATTTTCAAAGCTTCTTTCACATACATGAACTTCCTGACATCAAACTTTCTTCCATAACCATTCAATAAATCACCAGCAACCTCTTGCAACTTCCTAGCTGACTGACAAACGCTTTGCTTCTTGGCGATTTCTTCACTTGACCAATTTGCATCATCATCACACGAAATTACCCATTCGCAGACTTCCTGCAAAAATTGGTTCACTTTCTGCACATATTTCTCCAAATTGTCATCATTTTTCTCATCTGCTTTCTTCACTTGCACATTTCCACCATTTGAATTGCTTCCCGATCCTGATGCAACAGACAAATTCGATGCGCGCGACCTGAGGGAAGGCGACTTGGACGATGTTGACACTGGCATCCTTGACATTTTCAATTTTATTCTTTACCCCACTCTCCTGATATATATCCCAAAGGATTATACTCGATCAAATGGAAGAACAAAAAGAAACGGCGGCAAAATCAATATTTTAACGAAAATCTCGGTCTCTGAGTTTGTAAAAAACTACAAAACACCAGAATTTGAAAAATTCGAAAAAAACGGCGACGAAGATTTCAAATAATTTGCCCAGACGGTCTGTTTAATGTCAACCACTAGGGGAAGACCAAACAAAATCCGAACGTACAAAAATTCGAAATTAAACGGCAAAAAAAAAAGAAGAAAAAGCGAAAAAATTCAAGAAAAATCAATAAACCCTCAAAAATCACGAAAATTTTGCTGCTCAAGCGGTTTTCCAACTCTAAACCGGTTCGGCCCCCAAGTAATGTGGTGGTCCCTGGTGGTGTTCAGGTTCCACGAAAGAAGAGTGGTGGAGAAACCAGTTTAAACAACAAAAATAACGCGAGATTATTTTACAAAGATTTATTAGATTTTAAACAAGAAATAAAAGATAAACAACGGGTAAATATGATTCAAAACAAGTGAATATTATACTAGCACCTGCTAGTCACTTTCTAGCAACAACTAGACACTTAAAAACCAACAAAACGGTTTAACACGAGTTAACAACTAAACTCCAAACGAATTCCAACCGAACTACAAAATGGTGGCCTAGGTTTCACACTCGACGAGAAACTAGTCCCCGCTCGTATTTCTCTTCCATATAACAAATCTGCAATTTCAAAAATTGCTGGATTTTCTCTATAAAATGCAACAAAAATTTTGAAAATCGACAAATTTTAAGAAAACTTATGTTATTTTGAAAAAGTTTGAAATTTCTTGGAAATTTATCATTTTTTCTAAATTTTGGCGACTTTTAAGCTGAAAACCTGAAAATTTGGAATATTAGCTTCCAAATACACTAACAGACATGAAAATTGAAAAATTTTCAAAAAAGTTATGAAATTTTGAAAAATAGGTTTTAAAAAATTTCTTGACCTCAATTTCAAAAGTTCATAACGTTTTGAAAGATTTATCAGTTTTTCTAAATTTTGGTCCACTTTAATGCACAAAACCTGCAAATTCAGAATTTTTGCTTCAAAATGCACCAAACCTCGTCAAATTTGAGAAGTTTTCAAAAATGTTATGTACGTTTGAAAAATAGGTGTTAAAAAATTTTATAGACAACAATTTCAAAAATTCATAACTTTTTTGAAAATTTGTCAATTTTTATGAGAGTTAGTTCATTTTGAAGCTAAGAATCTAAATTTCCAGATTTTCAGCTTCAAATTGAGCCATAGTTCGATAAAATTGAGAAATTTTCAAAAAAGGCCTAAATTTGGGCCTAAATTTCAAATATTCATAACTTTTTTGAAAATTTACCAACTTTTATAAATTCTAGCGCGTTTTAAAGCTGAAAACCTGAAAATTCAGAATATTTGCTTCACAATGCACAAAATTCTACGTAAATTGGTAAATTTTCAAAAAAAGTCATGGACCTATTTCAAAAAAAAGGGTTTTTACTTTTTTTTAAAGCCTAAAACTTCTATCAGTGTGAAAAAAACGAGATTTTCAAATATTTCTTGATTTTCTCTACAAAATGCAATAAAAATCTCGAAAATCGACGCATTTTAAGCAATCTTACAAGCTTTTGAAATTTTCTGAAATTTCTCGTGTTCACCACGAGAAATTCGAATCTCGTCTCTCGTGGTGAACACGAGAAATTCCGAAATTTTTGAATTTCTGTAACTTTACTCGAAATCGATCAATTTTTTAATTTCTCGCACCATTGTGAAGCTCGGAATCTGCTCTTTTCGAAAATCGACATTTTAGGCCAATTTTTTAAAAAATCTAATAAATTTCCAGCATGTCAGAAAACCATATCAATCCTTCTGAAGAACGAGACTTACGAAAATCCCGAGGAGAGCGTCTACTTCAATACTTTCGTGAACAACCACTACTATCAGTAAGCCTTTTTTTAAAACCCCAACATATTTCAAAGTGACACCCTGTCTTTAAGACCACCGCATCAGCTAGACAGACGGAGAAGAATCGAGAACGTGCGATGATTTGGGAGAACATTACGAAACTAATAAACGAGGAATTTGGCGAAGGTTTGGATATTTTGACAGTTGATAAGGTGAAGAAATTGCTCACTTATTATAAGAAAAAGGAGGATGGGAAATTTGATAATATGTACGTTTTAAAATGACGTTAAATTTTTTAGAAAAAACTAACTTTTTCAGAAAACCTAATGACTCTGGAAAAGAATTGGATGATTTGTCAGGAACCTTGGGTTTACTAGGGTATGCATAAAAGGGGAGGGAGTATTCGGAAGCATCAAATTCAAAAAAAAAAATTGAAAGTTTGAAACAAATTGGTTTAGAGGGCCGAACTTAGATTCCTAGTCCCCGTTTGTTTTTCTAGGCCATTTTTTTCTTATAAAATTGTGCAAATATTTATTTTTGCTCAATTTTTTTGGAATATTTTGCAAAAAAAATAATATAGACATTGAGGTAGTTGATGAGGTGAAAAAGAGGGTGAGTAAATTGAGAGAGTGTGGTGAAGGAGGGAGACGGAGGGTTACGCAATTTATTTTTAAAAATGTCTGTAATAACATTTCAAAATTGAAAAAATTGATGATTTTCAGGCGATGTGTTTAGAATTGAATCAGCTTTCTAATGAAATCCTGACATCTTGATTTTTTGGAAATTTAATTTTTTCGGTTCCAGAAAAGACACATTTTCGGGCTTTTTGGATTTAAAAAATCTGAAAATTGCTTTGGAACATTGTAGAGCTGATTGCGAGGTTTCTAAAAATATACAATTTCTTTCAAAAATCAATGAAATTCAGCCGCAAAAACGATTTTTATCTGCAACATAATTTCAGTGGTTTCGTAGATGAGCGAGTCGCGCCGGCTATTGAATTGTCCAATTGTCGTGAAATATGAAACATGATTTTTTCAGCCAAATTTCACACATTTTAAAAAAGAATATATGTTTTTCGAAAGAGGGGAACAAGCGCTATAAGATTCAAAACAATTTCTTAGATTTCGAAAAGCCTAAAGTCCTGAAAATTGGCCTTTTCTCAGGCCGGAAAAAATAAATCTTTGAAAATCCGAAATTTTAAATTTTCGTTTGAAATTTGAGTGAATTTAAGTTCCAATACATTAAACATTTCCATTTTTTGTTCATTTTGAAATGTAATTACTTCACTTTAAAAAAAAAGCAGACATTGAGGTAATTGAAGAGGTGAAGAAGAGGGTGAGTAAATTGAGAGAGTGTGGTGAAGGAGGGAGACGGAGGGTTACGCAATTTATTTTAAAAAAGTCTGTAATAACATTTCAAAATTGATAAAAATCTGTAATTTTCAGGCGATGTGTTCAGAATAGAATCAGCTTTCGAATGAAAGCCTGATATTTCGATTTTTCGGAAATTTATTTTTTTCGGTCTAAGAAAAGGCCCGTTTTCGGATCTTTCTGATTTAAAAAATCTGAAAAGTTCTTTGGAACATTGTAGAGCTGATTGCGAGGTTTCTAAAATTATACAATTTCTTTTAAAAATAAGTTAAATTCAGCCGTAAAAACGATTTTCATGTGCAACATAATTTCAGTGGCTTCGTAGATGAGCGAGTCGCGCCGGCTATTGAATTGTCCAATTGTCGTGAAATCTGAAACATGATTTTTTCAGCCAAATGTCATACCTTTTAAAAAAGAATATATGTTTTTCGAAAAAGGGGAACAAGCGCTATAAGATTCAAAACGAATTTTTAGATTTCGAAATGCTGAAAGTCCTGAAAATTGGCCTTTTCTCAGGCCGAAAAAAATAAATCATTGAAAATCAGAAATTTTAAATTTTTGTTTGAAAGTTGAGTGAATTTAAGTCCCAATGAACTAAAAAATTTCAGTTTTTGGTCATTTTGAAAAGTAATTACTGCAATTTTAAAAAATGCAGACATTGAGGTAATTGAAGAGGTGAAAAAGAGAGGGAGTAAATTGAGAGAGTGTGGTAAACGCGGAGGTGGAGGATTACGCAATTTAATTAATATAAATGTCTGTGATCACATTTCAAAATTGATAAAAATCTATAATTTTCAGGCGATGTGTTCAGAATAGAATCAGCCTTCGAATGAAAGCCTGACATTTCGATTTTTCGGAAATTTATTTTTTTCGGTCTAAGAAAAGGTCCGTTTTCGGACCTTTCTGGTTTAAAAAATCTGAAAATTTCTTTGGAACATTGTAGAGCTGATTGTGAGGTTTCTAAAAATATACAATTTCTTTTAAAAATAAGTTAAATTCAGCCGTAAAAACGATTTTCATGTGCAACATAATTTCAGTGGCTTCGTAGATGAGCGAGTTTCATCGGCTATTGAATTGTCCAATTGTCGTGATATCTGAAACATGATTTTTTCAGCCAAATTTCCTACCTTCTGAAAAAGAATATATGTTTTTCGAAAGAGGGGAACAAGCGCTATAAGATTCAAAACAATTTTTTAGATTTCGAAAAGCCTAAAGTCCTGAAAATTGGCCTTTTCTCAGGCCGGAAAAAATAAATCTTTGAAAATCCGAAATTTTAAATTTTCGTTTGAAAGTTGAGTGAATTTAAGTCCCAATACATTAAACATTTCCATTTTTTGTTCATTTTGAAATGTAATTACTTCACTTTAAAAAAAATACAGACATTGAGGTAATTGAAGAGGTGAAAAAGAGAGTGAGTAAATTGAGAGAGTGTGGTAAACGCGGAGGTGGAGGAAAATTTTTAAAATTTTTAAAATTAATGAATTAATTGTTAATATTTGTTTAATATGAATAATTAACAATAATTATCTTTAATTAAATATTTTAATTTAATTTTTTAAATTAATATTTATTAAATGCTGAAATTAAAATAATTCTTCTAATTATTCAGTAACAAATCGTCCGATGAAACTTATGACACAAAAATGATGTCAGGATTCCTACCCCTCGTCATCCCACCATCTGCATCATCAACAACTTCCCTCTCCTCGCCGCCAAATAAACAATACTCAAATAATAGTGAAAAAATCAATGAATTGAAGAAAAAACGACATGATTTGGTTGTCTCATTAGCCGAATTCTATCTCCAAAGGATGTGCTTTGATAATGCATCCCGGTAGCTCATTTGAAAGCGAAATTTAAAAAAAAAAGATCATTTTTCAGATCCGCGGCTGTAAACGCTGAAAGACACAACATGTGGCTTAAAATAACCAACCAAGTTAACGAACAATTTGCCGCTGACATTGGGGGACTTGGCGTCGAACAAGCGAAGAAGCTTTTTAGCAATACGAAGAGGAGGAATAGGATGAAAAATGAGTTCGTTTTTTTAATCCATTTTTTTCTTATTTCAAATTTATGTCCATTTTAAAGCTGAAAACCTGAAAATTCAGATTCTTAGCTTCAAAATGAACCTAAATTTATAAAAATTGACAAATTTTCAAAAAAGTTATGAATTATTGAAATTTGGCCTCATAAAATTTCTAGACATCAATTTTTTTTCAAATGTTCATAACTTTTTTGAAACTTTGTCATTTTTTCTAAATTTAGGCCCATTTTAAAGCTGAAAACTAGAAAATTCAGAAAATTAGCTTCAAAATGCACTAACTCTTATGAAAATTGACAAATTTTTAAATTTTCACAACTTTTTTGAAAATTTATCAAATTTCAAGATTTTTACAATATTAGAAAGCTAAAAATCGGAAAATTTTGAATTTTTTAAACATCAAAATGCTGCAAATATTATGAAAATTATCGATTTTTTGAGTTAAACATTTTTTTTTCAAATTGATTCAATATGTCATTTTTCAAAATTATATAACTTTTTTGAAAATTTGTCAATTTTCATGAGATTTACTGCATTTTGAAGCTGAAATTCTGAATTTCCAGATTATCAGCTTTAAAATATACCGAAACGTAGAAAAAATTATAAACTTAAAAGTTTGGTGAAGCAAAAAAAAATTGTTAGGCAAAAATTCTAGGACAACTTTGATGAACTATAATTTTTGAATGGCTTGATCTAATTGATTGATCTAAAAATATTTAGATAGCTTAAAATCTGTGCTTTAAGATAATTAACATCACTTTCATATTGAAGTCCTAAAATTTTTAAAAAATTCAAAAACGAAAACCTTTTTTCACGTGAGTAGTAACACACTGTCTTTAAGATCATCATTTGTTTCCAGAAGAGAAGCCTCCACAAGTTCTCCAGATTCTGACAATTGGGTGTCTAGGATGGATTCAGTCGAGCCAGAGGATGTCAGAAAAGAGCAACTCGTACAAATCGATCCGAGTAAGTTATTTTGATAAAACTTTGAAATTTCGAGAGAAAACTTTTTAAAGACAAGGTATCCTTGAAATTTATGGTTCTTTCTTTTTCGACTGTGGTGAAATTTAGTAAGGAATTTATCATCTATTAGAAACATCAATGCTTTTGCTCATGTTTAACAGTTCATAATATAATTTTATAATTTTCCGGAAATATTTTTTTAAAGGAGGGCTTTACGGAGATAATAAATGTACCTTAAATAAAAATAGACTTCATTCTCATTCCAAATCTGTTTTTAAAATTTTCTAAAACCACCTATGAGCCGAGAAAATGAGCTTCAAAACAATGGCCTAAAAAAGTGTTCCACCTGGCCGAACTTTGTCCTATCAGCTTTTTTCGTGTTTCGTTAATAAATAGTTATTCAAAATGCTTATATTAGTCCTTCTTTTGGATTTTTCATGCCTGCGGACTAGTTTTCGACACTTTTTCTAGGTCATTGTTTTAAAGCTCATTTTCTCGGCTTCTAGGTGGTTTTAGAAAATTATAAAAACTGATTTGGAATGAGAATGAAGTCTATTTTCATTTAAGGTACATTTATTCTCCGTGAAACCCTCCTTTAAAATCTACGATATTTCAATAGAGCACTTTTTCAACAAAACAAATGAATTTCCAGCTTCTACCTCCTCAATTCTCGTCTCAATCGAACAAGTCGTCCAAATCGAAAATCTTCGTAAAACCATCACCGAAAGGGACCTGGAAATTGACCGCCTGAAAAATCTGCTAAAAGAGGTACGGTACCTCCTCCAACCTCCCTTTAAATCATACTTCTTTCAGCAAGAAGTTCGCCACAAAAACCGTATTTTCGAACTCCTCGATGAAATCAAAACTCGGGTCTTGAATGGAATCTAAACTTACTGGGGGCACCTCACATCGAAAAACAAAAAACATTCCTTTATTTAAATATAATTCATTGACTAAGTATTATTTTCACTTTTCACACATACAAAACCTTATTTGTTTCCAATTCAGCAATAAAACCTTATTATCCAATTGCAGAACCCGTTTAAAGAGGGTAGACTTTTCATTTTTTTTGACTCGAACTATTGAATCTTATCGGCATTATCGCCGCATTATTGAATCTTATCGTCATTTGCTTAAAATTCCTCAAATTTCCAATATCCCTAAACATTGCCGCAACTAGGGGAGTACTTCCATACGGTTCATTATTGACTACTTCTCTGCAAAAACAAAACAATCAATTCCTTTCATTTTTTCTGCTTTTTTTCCCTACCTTGTCTCCGTTGTAAACTGCTTGAAATAGAAAAACAACACTTCTGCCAACGCTTCAACTGTTTGACGCATTAATTCACATTGAACTCGCGCGAAAATCGCACGAATTAGGTCCGCTCCATATTTTGCCAAAATGTTCTTTATTTCTGCGTCATCGTTTGAGGTTGTATGCGATGCGATACAGGCCAAAATTTGGGACGCTGTTCTTACCACATATGGCTCCGAAGATTGGACAATTGTCTGGAAAAATATTATTAAAGAGAGGTTGTCAGTTGATTTTAGAAAATGTATTCTTAAAGATAGGGTAACAACTGATGTTAGGAAAAATATTGTTAAAGGAAGGGTGTCCGTTGATAAAAATATTCTTAAAGATAGGGTGTCAGCTGGTTTTTAAAGGAAAATATATTCTTAAAGTCAGGGTGTCACACAATTTTTATTTAGATTTCCAATTATATTTTTTCGAATTTTTAAAAATATCCAAAAATTGGTAGAAATTGACAAATAAATATTCAAAAATTTTCCAAAAAAAAAAAAAAATATTCTTAAAGAGAGGGTGTCAGCTGATAAAAATATTCTAAAAGCGATGGTGTCAGTTAATTTTAGAATATCTATTCTTAAAGATAAGGTGTCAGTTGATTTTAATAAAACAATTCTTAAAGTTAGGGTGTCAGCTAAATTTTAAAAATTTAGTCTTAAAGATAAGGTGTCAGTTGATTTTAGAAAATGTATCCTTAAAGATAAGGTATATCAAACTTCTCAGTTTCAAAAAAATGGCCTAGAAACCCAAAATCAACACAAAAACTCGGTCCTCACATTCGAGCACAAATTGATAACACTTCTGATCCCAATCGCCGACTGCTCCTTAAACTCTCTCATCGTTTTCCAATCCTTTTTCACTATCTAAAAATTTCAGAAAAAATCAATAATTTCAGCCAAAATTCTAATTTCTTCTCATTATTACTTGATATATTAAAGCGAGCCACTCATCCAACTGCTGATCATCCGACCTTTGCTCAAACATTTGAAACCATCTACAGTACCCTTCAACCAGCTCCAATCCAACCAGTCCGTTACACTGCAAAACCGTCGATTTCGCCAAAGCACATGCGGATTTTGCATTCGTCAAAAGTGCCGAATTCAACAACGACGCGACGAACGGGAAAAACAGCGGAACATATTTGTCAGGCAATGAAGTGAGCCCACATCGAACCGCATCGCAGACATCATTCACCAGTCGGCCGCCATTCATCTGACTGCAAATTCGTTCGAAAAGCGGCACGGCTTCCCTCAAGACGAGTACTATTGCCGGTTCCTCTTCATTCGACGACGCCTCCACTTTTCCACGTTTTCTCAATGTCAAACTCTCGAAAAGCGCCGAGAAAATATTGATTTGGAATGAGTATCTATCGATTTTTTCATCGTCTGTTTGGCCGGCCGTTGAGTCCCAGTCGCCGACATGTTGGTTTAGTATTCGACAAATGATTTCCTGGAAAATAATGCATTTTTCCAGATTTAAAAAAACGATTGTAGCACGTTGATCATGAGAATATGAGGATGTAGTAAAGCGAGAATTAAGCGTAAATGAAGATTTTACGCCGATTCCAATTTCCATTTTTCAAAAATCATATTCCTGATTATCAGAGAAAAACTGAATTTTCAAAAATTGATCGATAACCTATGCAGCTTTTTCAGAAACACCTTATTTATCGAAATATTTTGAAAAGACTGTAATTTTCTGATAATTCGGAGCAAAATCTTTGAAAAATACAAGTTACAATATTCATCAAGACTCCAATCCCGTTTAATTCGCGCTTAAAGGCAGCTTGTCAGTTAACACGATCCAAATTCAAGGCGGAAAATCAAAATTCGAATGGGAGCCCAGAAGGTCGAAAAACAATACCCACTTCAAATAATTGTGTTTCGCGCCAATTCCGACCGCGTTGCACGGACACCGACCGCGTCGCACGGACAGGCGCGCATTCAAATATTGATTTATTTAAATTTTGGACCTGCTATGAAGCGTGTATTTATAGGTGTCATTTCGCATAAATTGCATTGTGCTAATGAGAAAAAGATCTAATTTTTGAAACTAAGAACAGGTAGGGTCAAATTAAGATCAGGTCAAATTAACTGAACAGCTGTCTTTAACAAGTACATAAGTTTGCGCTTAATTCTCGCTTAATTCAAATTATCATCTTTTCGTGTTCAACCGTTTAGCGCATAAAAATCGTGCTACGCTTAATTACCGCCTATTATTCATTTTTATCAAAAGTACGCTTAATTTACACATATTATTCCAAGCCGTTAATTAAAAGTGACGCTTAATCCGCGCTTAACAGAATCTTTGAAATTTTTCCATGAATTCAGTTTTAAATCATAAAAAACATAAAAATGAGTATTTCAATGATGCTCACCATCGTATCCTTCGGCTGCTTAGTCGACAAAACATATCCAATACACTTCAACGCCGTCAATCTCAACTCTTTCGAATGACTCGAATCATTAAAAAACTGATAACAAGTCTGCGAGATATTCTCTCCAAGATCTTCAAGCACTTCCGACCTCTCTCCGACATATTTCTCCAAAGAATTCAGCGCTTTTTTCGGGTCGCTTATCGTTGGAATATATGACAAAATCACTGAAATAACCGCCGCTTCCAGTTCCTTCGCTTGATCGTGAGCTTGAACCAGATGGGAAAGGGCATAAAAGAGTCGCATTAGCGTGTTTCCTCTTCTCGACAGATCGATGCTCATTTGAGTGTCCCTCGCAACGATTAAGTGGGTTGTGATCGTTTGTAAGCATTGCACAATGTTTGGAAAGTCCTTATCCGAGAGATAGTCGCCGACACATTCCCATAGGAATAATATTGCTTCACTTCTGCAAAAAATCTGGATTTTAAGGATGCTTTTAAGCTTTCTGAAAAATTATACATTTTTTGAATTTTAAAAATATAATTTTTCAAATTATTATAACTTTTTTGAAAATTGATCAAATTTTAAGATTTTTCCAGCATTAGAAAGCTAAAAACCTATAAATTCAGAATTTTATAATAAAAATGGTGCAAAAATTCTGAAAATATAGATTTTTTGAGTTTAAAAAATTAAAAACATATTTTTTGAATTTCAAAATATCGATTTTTCAAATTATCATAACTTTTTAAAAAATGTATAAAACTTTAAGATTTTTCCAACATTAGAAAGCTAAAAAGCTGAAATTTTAAGATTTAAGGATCATAAGTGCTAGCATTTAAAAAAAAAAGATAATTTGTCGAATTTCAAAAATTCAAAAAATGTTCACAACTTTTTTGAAAATTTATAAATTTCAACATTTTTACATTATTAAAAAGCTAAAAATCTTTATATTCAGAATTTAATGATTAATTATAATCTACTGTTTGTTTTAGTCATGTTCCTGTTAATAATTCCGCTAAATGCACGCTTTTATCCCCCATTCGTTAAAAATTCCGCTTAACTCGTGCTTTTTTCCCGCTTAATTTCGAATTGCGTCTAAAGCTCATGATTAATTAAAAGTTGCCCCCAAATTTAGAATCGTACGATCAAAATACTGCAAAAATTATTAAAATTATCGATTTTTTGAATTTCAAAATGTTTTGAATTCCATTTTTCAAATGATCATAACTTTTTCGAAAATTTCGAAAATTTTAAGATTCTTGCAGTATTAGAGAGCTAAAAATCTGAAAATTTCGAATTTGAGGATAAAACTGCTGCGAAAATTCTAAAAATTATCGATTTTTTGAGTTAAAAAAATTTTTTGATTTTCATAAAATTTCAAAAATTCTATTTTTCAAATTATCACATCTTTTTCAAAAATTTATCAAATTTCAAGATTTTCCCATCATTAGAAAGCTAAAAATCTGAAAATTTCGAATTTTTAAGGAAAAACCAACCTATTAACATCCCCAGCTCTCAACGCCTCATCCAACTGCAAATTCAAAAACGTCAACGTTTCCGATCCCGACAAATTATACGAATCCACCGACACCTCGCTTCTCAACAATCGATAATCATTAAACAAATCCTGATCCTCGTGCGTCATCTGCTCAAAATTCTCCTGCGTCGGGTACGAAATCTTATAAATCGCCGCTTGCAAAATTTGTGCATAAGATTGAGCAACAGTGTTTACAATCTTTTAAAAAATCGATATTTTCGGGTGGAGCAAAAAATCGATAAAAATTTTAATTCAAAATTACCTCCGGATCGCACTTCTTTTCCGAATTCATAACCATACAAATCTCCTCCCTTAAACTTGTTAAAAAGTACGAGGGAAGGTCCGAAACTTTCTCATCGACTGGATATTGACCAGGCATGTTTGCTAATGCTTGCATTACTTGCACAATTTGGCTTAAAACGCAAAAATCAATTTTAAAAAATTTTTAAATTAGGTACCTCAAAATCTCGACATTTTTCGCCTGTGTTGCCACGTCAACCAACGTTGGAACCGCTTTTCTCGTCAGGTTACAAATCGCTGATACTAGGGATGTCGCTTCTTCACTACAGCCGTCTTCTTTCAATTCTTCCGCTATTATCTGAAAAATAAACAGTTTTAAAAATAACAATTTCTAAAAATGCATTTTTTCTGAAAATTCAAAAAAATCTTGAAAATTTCAGAAAAAATTCAAAAATTCCAAAAAATTCTAGAAAAAAACAAAAAATTCCAAATTTCTGAAAAAAACCTTAAAAAATCGAATTTTAAAACCTTAAAAAATCGATTTAGTGCGTTTTGAAGCAAAAATGCTGAATTTCACAATTAACAAAGACTGACTTAATTTGAAAAATTTTCAGAAAAGTTATGAACATTTAAAAAATGGGAGGAGGGTCTTTTAAATTTATTTTTTGAGCCTAAATTTCACATATTCATAACTTTTTTGAAAATCTGTCAATTTTTATGAGATTTGGTTAATTTTGAAGCTAAAAATCTGAATTTTCAGAATTTTAGCTTCAAAATGTCAAAATGCACTAAATAGCATGAAAATTGACAAATTTTCAAAAATGTTATGAGCATTTGAAAATTACAACAATTTCTAGACCTATTTTTCAAATGTTAATAACTTTCTTTAAAAATTGCCAATTTTGATGAGATTTAGCGCATATTGAAGCTAAAAATCTAAATTTTCAGAATTTCAGCTTCAAAATACACTAAGATTGATGCATTTTCGAAAAAGTTACATATATTTGAAATTTAGCCTCCAAAATTTCAAAACCAAATTTTTCAAATATTCATAACTTTTTTGAAAATTTGTCAGCTACTGTAATTTTTAGTGAATTTTGAAGCTGAAAACCTGAAAATTCAGAATCTCAGCCTCAAAATGCACCAAATCTCATCAAAATTGACACATTTTCAAAAATTTTGTGAACATTTGAAAAATGGTTTTGAAATTTTATTGAGCCTAAATTTCAAGTATTCATAACTTTTTTAAAAATTGGTTAATTTCTAAAATTCAAAGTGCATTTTGAAGCTGAAAACTTCAAAATTCAGAATAATCTAGATTTCTTAAATTACTTTCTTATTTACCTGTGACACATGCACCACAACATAATTACAAATATCCAGCAGCAATTGGTGCATTTGCGACAATTCGTCATTCTCCGACAAAATATTCAAAATATTCGTCAATGCTGCACAATCCTGAACAACCGCCTCCAACACAATCGAAAGGACTTGTGCCCAGTTATCCAAAACAACTCCTGGCAACCGAATCCACTGTTCGACACAATCCACGGCCGCTTGTTTCGTCGACGGCGTCGTTTCGCCACACGACAGGACCGTCCAGATGATTTTTCGAATATCCTGCAATGAAAATTTAGGATTTTAAGATCAAAAAGTGCAAAAATTCTAGATTCTTAAAAATTAAAAAAAGAGCTTTTTTCAAATTATCATAACTTTTTTGAAAATTTATAAAATTTCAAAGTTTTTAAAGCATTGGAAAGCTCAAAATCTGAAAATTTCGAATTTGGTGAAAAAATTCTAAAAAATGAAAATTTTGAATTTTAAAAATATCATTTTTCAAATTATCACAGCTTTTTTGAAAATTTATCAAATTTCAAGATTTTTAAAGCATTGGAAAGCTAAAAATCCGAAATTTTCGAATTTTAGGATCAAAATGGTGTAAAACTTCCAAAAAACGCTCAAAATTACCCTAAAAAATGGTTTAAAAATACTGAAAATTATCGATTTTTTGAGTTTAAAAAATTTTCAAAAATGAAATTCTTAAAATTATCATAACTTTTTTGAAAATTTATCAAATTTAAAGATTTTTGTAGTATTAGAAAGCTAAAATCCTGAAAATTTCGAATTTCAGAATTAAAAAGTGAAAAAATTCAAAAAAAAAAGATAAATTTTTTGAATTTCAAAAAATTTTCAAAAATATCATTTTGCAAATTTTCACGTGTAAAACTTCCAAAAAACGCTCAAAATTCCCCTTTAAAAAATGGTTTAAAAATAGTGAAAATTATTGATTTTTTGAATTTTTTCAAAAATACCATTTTTCAAATTATCACAACTTTTTTGAAACTTTATCAAATTTTAAGAAATTTACAGTATTAGAAAGCTAAAAATCTGAAAAATTCGAATTTTGTGAAAAAAATGGTATCAAACTTCAAAAAAACATTCAAAATTCCCCTTTAAAAAAATGGTTTAAAAACTGAAAATTATTGATTTTTTGAATTTTTTCAAAAATACCATTTTTCAAATTATCACATCTTTTTTGAAAATTTATCAAATTTTAAGATTTTTGCAGTATTTGAAAGCTAAAAACCTAAAAATTCAGAATTTTAGGATCAAAATGGTGTAAAACTTTAAAAAAAACCCTAAAAATGCCCCCTTACATCCGACAACCGATGCAGCTCCGTTTTCAGTTTACTCCTCTGATTCAGCGGCATATTAACATGTGAAAACTCAGCTGCCATGTCCGACAACACCTTCAACAACAATTCCGGTGTGGCGGCCCACAAAGCCGTCAAATCGGCCACCGGTTCACTCCAAAGATCCGGTATACAATAAAGTGCCAAAAGTGCTAAACTCGACGACATTTTATTCATAACCGATTGCGTTTGAGCATACGTTCCAGCTGTTAATTTCTCAATTAAGAATGTTTTTATACTCATTTGCTGAAAAAGGTGATTTTGGCTCTAAAAAAAAGAGGAAAATGAGCTTTACAATGGTAATATTGGGTACCCATTCTTCACTTCTTAATCTTATCACATCGTACAAACAAACTGTTCCAAAGTACCGAACATTTGCCGAACTCTCTTGTGAGCTTATCATTCTCATACATGTTGCCACGGTTTGCAGACAGTCGAATCCTAAAAAACAAAAATTGGAAAAGCATGAAAAACAGGTCAAAAATAAATATTCAAAAAATAATATTTTTGAAAATTTTTGAAATTCAAAAAATCAATAATTTTCAGCATTTTAAACCATTTTTTTTATGAAATTCAAAATTTTGAGATTTTTAGCTTTCTAATACTGCAAAAATCTTGGAATTTGATGGATTTTCAAAAAAGTTGTGATAATTTAAAAAATTATATTTTTGAAAATTTTTGAAATTCAAAAAATCAATAATTTTCAGTATTTTCAAACCATTCTGACTTCAAATTCTAAATTTTCAGATATTTATCTTTCTAATGCTGTAAATTTCTTGAAATTCGAAAAATTTTCAAAAAAGTTGTGATAATTTGAAAAATGGAATTTTTAAAAGTTTTAAAATTCAATTTTTTAAAAAAATTTTCTTATTTTCAAAATTTTGTTGGAAGTGAGGAGAAAGAAGGAGGTAAATCGATTGTGTTATAGTGGTTTTTGAGCATTCGTATAGAATTTTTAGGAAATTTCACAAAAATTTCAAATTTCTATCGAAAAATTTGAAGTATCCACCGTTATTATCGTTTTTGATGAGTTTAATTGCATTTTTGCACCATTTTGATGATAAAATCTTAAATTTTGAGATTTTCAGCTTTCTAATACTGCAAAAATCTTGAAATTTGATGAATTTTCAAAAAAGTTGTGATAATTTGAAAAATGATATTTTTGAAATTCAAAAAATCAATAATTTTCAGCATTTTAGACCATTTTTCTTATGAAATTCTAAATTTTCAGATTTTTAGCTTTCTAATACAGCAAAAATCTTGAAATTTGATAAATTTTCAAAAAAGTTATGAAAATTGGAATTTTTTGAAATTCAATTTTTTTTCAATTCTCAAAAAAGCTATAATTTTCATAATTTTTGCACCATTATGATCTTAAAATTCTAAATTTTCAGATTTTTAGTATTATAATGTTGTAAATATTTTAAAATTTGATCAAATTTTGAAAAAGTTGTGATAATTTGAGATTTTTCAAAAATTATATTTTTAGGGATTTTTGCATCATTTTGATTATAAAATTCCAATTTTCAGATTTTTAGCTTTCTAATGTTGCAAAAATCTTGAAATTTGATTCATTCTCAAAAAAGTTATGAAAATTTGGAAAATGGAATTTTTTTAATTTTTGAAATTCAAAAAATCTATAATTTTCATAATTTTTGCACCATTTTGATCCTAAAATTCTTAATTTCCAGATTTCTGCTGTAAATATCTTAAATTTTATAAATTTTAAAGAAAAGTAGTGATAATTAATTTGAAAAATGTCACTCTTAAGTCAGACAAGCGTAATTTTTAAATAATCAGGATAAATGCGCGTATTTATTGTCAAGTTAAAAATTTTGGATCATCCATTTTCTAGTAAAAGACCGCAGCGCAACCGCTCGCATTCAAAAATAGCACGACCGTGTGAGAGACTAGATTTTCTGGGTAGGTCAAAACCAACTTGCATGATCAAGAATATTTGAGTTGACAATAGGAAATTCTTAACGAAGCTTGATATTAGCTGCTCACAAATTCGGCTTTATAAACGAGCAAGCGCGCTCTAAAAAACCGACACGCTCGCAGGCGAAACATAAAGAGGGGGAGACTATACGCAGACAACTACCTCTCGCCAAACAACACTCTCTCGCAGCAGAGGGAAGCCCTTCGTTATGCAACCGATTTTGTGAGAGGACTATAAAAGCGTGAATTAGGCGTAGATTAAGCTCAATTTTAAAATCAGAAAAAAAAGCTAAAAATCTGAAATTTTAGGATTTTAGGATCAAAATGGTTTAAAAACACTGAAAATTATAGATTTTTTGAATTTCCAAAATTCAAAATAACATTTTTTTGAAACTTTCAAATTTTAGGAATTTCCCAGCGTTCGAAAGCTAAAAATCTGAAAATTCAGAATTTCATCATCAAAATGATGCAAAAATTCTGAAAATTATAGATTTTTTGAGTTTAAGAAATTTCAAAAATGACATTTTTCAAATTTTCACAACTTTTTTAAAAATTTATCAAATTTCATAATTTTTAAAGCATTATAAAGCTAAAAACCTGAAATTTCTAATTATCGGATCAAATTGTTGCAAAAACCCTGAAAATCGCGGTTTGATCATAAATTTGGCGTATTAAACGCAAATCATAACAAAAAAAAAGCTCACCACTCTTAAACTTGCACAAAACTTGATTCAGCTCATTCCTCCGCTGCTCATTCGTCGTTGTGTAGAATTCATTAACCGCCAAAATCACTTCTTCGCTTTCGAAAGTTGGCTGTTGTTGTACAGCCATCTTTTCTACAACTTTTTTGTTAAAATTTATAACTTTCGAGAGCAAAATTTCTAGGTAAAAAACTACGGTTCAATTTACCGTAAATAAAATCGTTTAAAATCTTGATAACAACAAAATTTATAAAACAAAAACAAACAATTCAAATCTTAATGGTTCTACAATATCTCGAATTCTCATCCTCGAATATCTCATCCATTGCCGCTTTCAGCTCTTCAATACAAAGCTGCGCGTGTAGTCTAACAACATCGTCTTTGTCATATTTCCAAAGGAACACCATTTTTCGACGAACGTCTCGAATACGTTCACCAATGATCTGGAAATATATTTATAACATTAGAATGCTAAAAATCTGAAATTTCGAAATTGTGAAAAAAAAGTGAAAAAAGGTAAATTTTTTGAATTTCAAAAATATCATTTTTCAAATTATCACAACTTTTTCAAAAATGTATCAAATTTCAAGGTTTTTAACGCATTAGAAAGCTAAAAATCTGAAAATTTTAAATTTCATAAGAAAATGGTTTGAAAATACTGAAAATTATTGATTTTTTGAATTTCAAACATTTAAAAACTCCATTTTTCAAATTGTCATACCTTTTTTGAAAATTTTTCAAAGTTCAGTATTTTTGCAGCATTAGAAAGCTAAAAATCTGAAAATTCTGAATTTTGCGCTAAAAATGGTGCAAAATTTTTGAAAAATCTGATTTTTTTGAATTTCAAAAATTTTTAAAATTCCATTTTTTAAATTTTCATAACTTTTTTGAAAATTGATCAAATTTCAAGATTTTTGCAATATTAGAAAGCTAAAAATCTGAAAATTTCGAAATTGTGAAAAAAACGTGAAAAATTCTGAAAAATTATTGATTTTTTGAATTTTTCAAATTAAAAATTCCATTTTTCTAATTATCACAACTTTTTTGAAATTTTTTCAAATTTCAAGATTTTTCCAGCGTTAGAAAGCTAAAAATCTGAAAATTTCAAATTTCATAAGAAAAATGGTTTAAAAAATACTGAAAATTATTGATTTTTTGAATTTCAAAAAATTTTAAAAATACAATTTTTCAAATTTTCACAACTTTTTTGAAAAATTTTCAAATTTCAAGATTTTTCCATCATTAGAAAGCTAAAAATATGAAAATATCGAATTGTAGGATCAAAATGGTTTAAAAATACTGAAAATTATTGATTTTTTGAATTTTACAAATTAAGAATTCAATTTTTCTAATTATCAGAACTTTTTCAAAAATTGATCAAATTTCAGTATTTTTGCAGCATGGGAAAGCTAAAAATCCGAAAATTTCGAAATAGTTTTAAAATACTGAAAATTATCGATTTTTTGAATTTCAAAAATTTTCAAAATTGCCATTTTCAAATTATCATAACTTTTTGAAAAATGTATCAAATTTCAAGGTTTTTAACGCATTAGAAAGCTAAAAATCTGAAAATGTTAAATTTTTATGAGAAGAAAATGAAACAATTTGAAAAATTCCAGATTTTTTTGAATTTCAAAAATTTTTTAAATTCCATTTTTCAAATTATCATAACTTTTTTGAAAATTCATCAAATTTCAAAATTTCTGCATTAGTAAAAAGCTAAAAATCTGAAATTTTCGAATTTCAAGATCAAAATGGTGTAAAACTTCAAAAAACGGTCACAATTCCCCTTTAAAAAAATAGTTTAAAAATACTGAAAATTATTGATTTTTTGAATTTAAAAAATTTAAAAATATCATTTTTCAAATTATCAGAACTTTTTCAAAAAATTGATCAAATTTCAGTATTTTTGCAGCTTGGGAAAGCTAAAAATCTGAAAAATTCGAATTTTAGGATCAAAATAATGCAAAAATAATGAAAATTATATATTTTTTGAGTGTAAAAAATATAATTTTTCAAATTATCACAACTTTTTAAAAACATTTGTCAAATTTCAAGATTTTTGCAGTATTAGAAAGCTAAAAATTGGAAATTCACGATAAAAATGATTAATGAGAACCTACTATTTCTTTTTGTCAAGTTCTTGTTAAAAATGCCTCTTAATTCACGCTTTTATCCCCCATTCCTAAAGAATTCCGCTTAGTTCACGCATTTTTTCAGCTTAATTTCAAATTCCGCCTTCACGCTTGTGGCAAATTAAGTACCCAGAAGTGCTACTGGTACCAACATTTAGATTTTAAAAAAATAAGCACCTAACATTCACAAACCTGAAGAACATCCTTCGCACAAGACCTCACACACTGTCGAACCAAATCAACCGCCGCTCGTCTAACCAAACAACTCTTATCAACCAGAATCACCGAATCCAAAAGATAAAACACCTGATCCATCCATTTCTCAATACCCCTTCCCCGTGTCGCCATCAAAACATCCCCCAGTGCCGAGCAGCAACTCGCCCGCAAGATCTCCTCTTCCTCTTGTATGACGTCCACAAACACCCTCACCACTTCATCCAAATAAACAATCGAAATTTCACCAAGTGTTCGGAAAATCCGGCCCAACGCTTCACCAATCCTCCCCCTTCGAATAATCGACACTTCGTTGTCATTTTCCTTTTTCATTGTCGCATAGATATCGATCAACTTCTTCAGGTATTCCCTATCATAACACGCCATCTCACCAAGGCAATTGATTGCTGATAAGTAGACATATGAATCCGAATTTGAGAGAAGTTCTGGAAAAATTTCCCCTTTTTCGGAAATTTCAAATAAAATCTGTCATTTTATGGTATTTTCCATTTTTTCGCGAGGTTTTTTGGAAAACATACAATTCCATTAACTAATTTTTAAAAAACGTTTAGCTTCGCTTAAAAATCCTAATTTTCAGATGTAAATTCAAATTTTGTGAAGAATTACAATTAAATCGATGAAATCCTACTTTTCTAAACCATTAATCAAAAATTGAAATTAAGTGGAACCCTGTCTTTTAAATTTTTTTTGCTAAATGAGTTGAAAGAACTGAAAATATAAATCTCTTAGAAAAAACTTAGTAATTTATGGATTTTTTCTTTTAAAATTCGTTTCAAACTATTTTTTTTTCAAAAAATTTCATTCTCCCTTTAAACACGGAAAATTTGGAAATTAACATAAAATATTTAGAATTTTATGGTGATTACGAATATCTATCTCAAATTTCTCAAAGACGCCTAGTTCTTGAGTTATGCACTTTTAAAGACGAAAAACGATCTTAAAGGCACATGACCACAAAATTTTGTAACTCTCTCAAAACATTCGGAATTTAAAGGCAGCTTGTCAGTTAACACGATCCAAATTCTAGGCAAAAAATCAAAATTCGAATGGGATCCCAGGTGGTCCAAAGAACAATACCAATATGTAGCCACATTCAAATAATTGTGTTTCGCGCCAATTCCGACCGCGTTGCACGGACACCGACCGCGTCGCACGGACACGCGCGCATTCAAATTTTTATTTTTTCAACTTTGGACCGCTGCTATGAAGCGTGTATTTATCGGTGTGATTTCGCATAAATTGCATTCTACTAATGAGAGAACGCTCTAATTTTTGAAACTAAGATCAGGTAGGGTCAAATTAACTGAACAGCTGTCTTTAATGCTGATTAGGAATATCTAACTCAATTTCCTTTAAAATTTCTAGTTATCGAGTTATGCACCTTTAAAGACGAAACATGATCTTAAAGGCACATGACCACTTAATTTTGAAATTATCACAAAATATTCAGAATTTTATGTTGAATTTGAATTTCTATCTTAATTTCCTTAACAATTCCTGGTTCTAGAGTTATGCGCCTTTAAACACGTAAAATGATCTAAACGGCACATGAACAATCAGAATAGGCCTTAAAGGCACATGCCCACTAAGTTTTTTCAAAATAAAAATTTTATATCTCACCTTCAACCAACTCAAAAACCCCCTTAGCAATCAATTTCTCCGCCAATTCCCTATTAGAACTCCGAAAAACTCTCGAAACTCGAATAAGAGCCGCTCCTCGTATCGCCGGCTCCTGATCTTCATCTCTCAGCTCAAAAATCAATTCCTCACAAACATCACATCTTTTCGCCACTTCTCTCGACGTCGACGGCCGGCATTCATCCGTTTCCAGCTTCATCTCCACACTACTACCACAATTCATCATTCCTAGAAGCGCTCGCGCCTCCTCGAGCACTTTTTCCAGCGACGGCACCAGATTTTTGACATTTTCCCCAATTTTCACAAATTTTCCAATCTCCTTCAATGTTTCTTCCAACATTTCCATTATATTTGGATGAAACGTCGCTGCAATTAGCACCCCACTTGTCAATCCAATCGTCATTTTCAACGTTTCAATCATTGTCTCAAAACTCGTCAATTCTTCATCCTTCAATCGGAAAATATCAATCCCTTCCGCTCGATTCTTCAACTTTTCCATTTTTTGGCTACTCTTCGTGATGATATTCTGAAATTCTAACATAGAACTAAAAGTACACTTGAAAAATGAACAAAAAACCTGATTTTTCCGAAAAACTTATCAAAATTCGGATTTTTTTGAATTTTCAGTGTTTAGTGATTTTAATAATCAAAAATTAGGTTATTTTTTAAAAACCGGAAAAAATTTTGAAAAATCAATTTTTTATTCATATTTTTTTGAAAATTTGTGTTTTTTTCAATTTTTCTGAATAAACTGAATATTTTAGCTAATAATGAAAATTTCAACATAATTTACAAAAATTTAGCATTTTCTGAAAATTTCAATTTTTTTCAAAAAATTTCAAACAGAGCGAATAATTCTGGGATGAAAATAGACATCTTCCTCATTCCAAATCTGTTTTCACAATTTTCTAAAACCGTCTAGAAGCCGCTAGAAACTCGCTTTAAAAAAATGGCCTAGAAAAATTTTTACGTGGCCGAACTTTTTCCAATTCGCTTTTTTGGGTGTGCTATTCCTGAATATTAATGCATAATGCTTAAATATATTCATTTTAACTTCTATTTTGCCATTTTTCTCCATTCTTCACGTAAAACTGCCCGCGGACTAGTTTTCGCAAACTTTTTCTAGGCCATTGTCTTGAAAGCTCGTTTTCTCGGCTTCTAGGCGGTTTTAGAAAATTTTAAAAACAGCTTTGGAATGAGGAAAAAGTCTATTTTCATCACAGTTGTATTTCCTAAATTAAAAATCTAAAAAAATTGAATTCTTCGCTAAAAATCGATTTTTTGTCCATTTTCCAAAAAAAATTGCATCAAATCCTTTGTAAATAATCAAAATTTAAAAAATAACACAAAAATAAAGAATTGAATGAATTACCTTCACAATTTTCAGCAACAAAATAAAGATCTCTTCGCTATTTTCAGAAAACCCATCTTCCGAAATCAATGTACCGATTTGTTCAAAACAACAACCAACAACCAGATGAGCATGGAGCGAATTTTTCGAATTTTCTGAAAATTTCGATATTTTTCTCGTTTTCCCATATTTTTTTGCATTTTTTAGCAATTTTCCAGCTTTTAAAATTTTTTCGACTTTTCGTCAAATCTCTGTATTCATTTTTCGGAAAATGTTCACTTCTTTTAAAATTTTTCAAAAAATCAAGGAAAAATTCGAATTTTCTAAGAATTTTTACATTTTTATTTGAAAACTCTAATTTTTTAAAAAACTTCTTTAAATTCTCTTTAAAAAGCTACTTTATGTTCTCAAAATTTCAGAAAAAAATGTTTATTTCGAATTTTTCAAAAAAAAAAAAATTTTTTTTCCAAAATTGTTCACAACACTCTTATTTTTTAAAACTCTATTCACCTTTCTCAATTCTCACAAATCTCGCCACTTCTTCCTCGAATTCTCCCGCATTTTCAGCATTCATCCAATCAGCCACGCCCATTTCCAAAAGTTCCAAGAAGACCAGCGTCGCCTTTTCGCCAAAACAATTGTTTATAATTTCACATGTTTGTTCTAGCCGCCTCGCAACCCCGACATCCATTTCTTCCCACTCATCAATGTACATTTCCAGTGAAAATTCTGAAAAATTATTGATTTTTTGAATTTCAAAAATTTTCACATTTTTCGAATTATCATAACTTTTTTGAAAATTTATAAAATTTCAAGATTTTTACAGTTTTAGAAAGCTAAAAATCTGAAATTTTTAAATTTCATAAGAAAAATGAGCAAAAAATTTTAAAAATTATTGATTTTTTGAATTTCAAAAATCTTCAAAAGTTCCATTTTTCAAATCATCACAACTTTTTTGAATAATTGTAAAATTTCAAGATTATCACAGGTTTAGAAAGCTAAAAATCTGAAAATTTCAAATTTCATAAGAAAAATGGTCCAAAAATGCTGAAAATTATTGATTTTTTTAATTTTAAAGATTTTCAAAAATATCATTTTTCAAATTATCACAACTTTTTGAAAAATTTTCAAATTTCAAGATTCTTAAAGCATTAGAAAGCTAAAAATCTGAAAATTTCAATTTTAATAAGAAAATTGGTTGAAAACAAGATTTTTCCAGCATTATAAAGCTAAAAATCTGGAAATTTAAGATTTTAACATCAAAATGGTGCAAAAATTCATTCAAACTCATCAAAAACGATAATAACTGTATAAACTTCTAGGTTTTGCAAAATTTCTTGATTTTACAAACATTTTCCTACAAAACGCAATAAAAATGCTCAAAAAGCACCAGAAGACAATATATTTACCTCCTTCTTTCTCCTCACTTCCAACTTCAACAACCATCGATTTCTCCTTTCTTCTCTCACAAATTCTCAAATGTCTTGTTGGTTTCATCACATAATTATACAAAAATTCGCCAGGATTTGCAATCCATTTCAAAATTCCTAAAGACAAAATCGATCGAGAAGTTTCATTGTCTTCGCAAATATCCATAAAAACGTTCGCAATCTGAAAATCAACAAAGTTTGAATTTTCCACTATTCAACACACTTCCACTATTTTCAGCGTCTATTCTATTTTTTAAATTAAATATATTTTTGAGCAAATTGGGACTGATATGTAATATTTGAAATCAGCTTCGAGTTTTAAATAATCGGAATAAAAATCCGAATATTTTAAGATAATATAAAAATTTAGTGGACATGTACCTTTAAGAGTGATTTTTCTTGTTTAAAGGCGCATAACTCGAGAACTGGGAAGCTCTATGAAAAATGGCATAGATATTTGAAATAAGTATAAAATTCCGCATTTTCTCTTAAACTTTTTAAAAATTTAATGACGTGTGCCTTTCAGGCCTAGTTTCTCTTTTTAAAAGCGCATAACTTGAAAACGAGGCGTCTTTAAGAAATTTGAGTTAGATATTCGTAATTAGCATAAAATTCTGCATATTTTATGGTAATTTAAAAATTTAGCGGTCGTGTGCCTTTAAGGCCTAATTTCGTTTTTTTAAAGGCGCATAACTTGAAAACTAGGCATCTTTGAGAAATGTGAGTTATATATTCGTAATCATAATAAAAATCTGGTTATTTAATGGTAATTTCAAAACTTAGCGGTCATGTTCCTTTAAGACTGATTTTTATTGTTTAAAGGGACTCTTTACTGAATTTGGGTTTCAATTCCATTTTCATCTTCTTCACAGTATTTGAAAACCTGTCGAAGGAAATCAATTTATCGAAGCTTAATTTTCTAGTATACGAAAAAAGCACATTTACAGGGTAAGGCAGCGAATGGCCTAACCGCTCGGCCGCGCGCGAGAGAGCATGCGAATGTGAGAGTGTTTGCAATTATTCGGCCATTTCGCTGCCTTATTCTTGAAATGGGTGTGTTTGAGTACTAGAAAAGGAAAATTCGCAAAAATATGTTGCTTCTATAGGTTTTCAAATATTGTGAAGAAGATGAAAATGGAATAGAAATCCAAAAACAGTAAAGAATCCCTTTAAAGACGCATAACTCGACAACTAGACAATTCTAAGAAAATTGAGTTAGATATTCGTAATCAGCATAAAATTCTGAATATTTTAAGATAATTTCAAAATTTAGTGGTCATGTGTCTTTAAGGCCTAATTTCGTTTTTAAAGACCAAGAACAATACATTTTTGAGCAAATTGATATTTTCTAAAAATCCCACCTTCAAAACCCTCTCATCTCCCCGAAATCCTCCAACCCTTATCATCTTCTCCAAAAACTTCAAACCATCCATCGTTCCCTCATCAAATTCCTCAACCTTCTCCGACATTCCTTTCCTGACCGCAACTTTCTCGTTAACAACTTCCCAAAACCTTAGCAAATGATCAAAAACCACCAAATTCGCGTTGAGCGGCTGTTTTTTCAGCAACACGTCCAAAAATTCCACAAATATCGTTAGGGTCACCTTTTGAAGGGCTGGTGAGCCATTTTTCTGGAATTTTTTTCAATTCTGTAAAAAATGATGAAAACGTTACCGTTAGCTCTAAAAACTGCTTAAAAATATTCGAGTGATAAGCAATTGATGATTTTTTGAAAATTTTCGGCACATTCGCTAGATGTTGAGCTACATATCGCCGGATGGGTACATTTTCAATCCAATTTTCGCCACCTGGAATAGAAAATGCAATTTTTAAATTTTTTCCAGAAATTTTGAAGGTTTTTTTAAAGACAGGGTGTCACTTAATCTCATTATTACGAGTTTTAGTTTGGAAATCCCCCAAATTTTAATTTTTCGCAGAATTTGAATTATTTTCTAAAAATTGTATGTAAAAACTATTTTATTTATTTTTTTTAAAGATTCTTGATATTTTGTACATGTAATTTGTCGCATTTAAAGACGCATAACTCGAGAATCAAATACTTTTATGCAAATTGAGTTAGATATTCATAATCAGCACAAAATTTTGAATATTTTGGGAATATTTCAAAATTTAGTGGACATGTGCCTTTAAGACCTAGCTTCTATTTTTAAAGGCGCATAACTCGAGAACTAGACGTATTTGAGCAAATTAAGATAGATATTCCTAATCAGCAAAAAAATCCTAATATCTTATGATAATTTCAAAATTTGGTGCCTTTAAGCTTCGTGTTTAAAGGCGCATGAGAGTGAAATTTTTTGGAATTTTTAAAAAAATTAATTTGGAACAATTTTTGCAAGAAAAAATGGCGCTTCTCTAAAAAAATCGAATTAAATATCAATTTCACAGTTTTTTTTAGTAAATTAAAATCATTTTGAAATTTTCTTAAAGACAGGGTGCCACTTAATCTCACTTATCGATTTCTAGTTAATAAAAGTCGTTTTATAAATTTTTTTTTCTGAAATAGATATTCAAAACATCTACAAAATTAGGAATACTTGAATATCTTATGATACTTTCAAAATTTAGTGATCATCTGCCTTTAAAGCCTATTTTTCGTGTTTAAAGGCACATAACTCTAGAACTAGACATTTTTGAGAAATTTTAAATAGATATTCGGAATCAGCATGAAATTTCAAATAATTTGTGATATTTTCAAAATTTAGCACAAACTTTTGAATATCTTATGATACTTTCAAAATTCAGTGGTCATATGCCTTTAAAACCATTTTTTCGTGTTTTTTTTTAAATTAAAACACTTTTCCATCCTTTTTCCAATCCAAAATCTAAAATTTTCAAATTTTCGCATGCCACACTCACCAACATCCGCATAATACGTCAAAAAATGCAACAACCCATCATCATCCGATGTCAAAATCCTCGACAATTCTTGTCCACAACAATTCTGAATCCATTCCGGCGCCAATTTCCTATTCGCTTTCGGTTTACAAAGCCCCATAAGTGCGGAAATTGTCAAATCTCTCGGAGTTTCCTCGAAAAGTCTCGAAAACTCTGAATCGAATTGATTTATGCCAATTTTTTGAAGCTGAAATTGAAAATCAATACATTTTCCACAAATTTCTAAATTTTTTACCTGAAATCTGACCGCTAGCACATCATCCACAAATTTTTTCAACAATTGAGATTTCAACGCTTCATTTGAATTAAACAACTTCAGGATCACATTTGCAGCCAGGGAAAGGTATTCATTTTGTTTTTCAAAATCTCCATTGTATAATTTCCAAGTTTTGACGAATGACGACCGAGCTGACGCGCCGAGGCCAACACCTGGAAATTTTAAGATTTTTAGGGGGAAAAATCAATTTTTATAAACTTTGGTCCATTTTAATGCTAAAATCCTGAATTTTCAGGTTTTCGGCTTTAAAATGCACAAAAATTCATAAAAAATGGCAAATTTTCAAAAAAGTTATGAACAATTAAAGTTGGAGAGTTTTTTGAAATTTTTGAGCCTAAATTTAAATTGCTCATAATTTTTTTTAAATTTTTCCAATTTTTATAAACTTTGGACCATTTTAATGCTGAAATTCTGAATGTTTAGAATGCCAGTGTCAAAATGGACCAAAATTGGTGAAAATTGACTAATTTTTTAAAAAGTTATGAACATTTGAAATTTGGGCCCAAAAATTTGAATCCAACTTTAATTGTTCATAACATTTTTGAAAATTTGTCAATTTTTATAAAATTTAGTATATTTTGATGCTGAAATTCTGAAAATTCAGAATCCCCGCTTCAAAATGCACATAAATTCATAAAAAATGGCAAATTTTCAAAAAAGTTATGAAAATTTGAAAAATTGAGATTTTGACATTTTTGATCCCAAATTTCAAATATTCATAACGTTTTTGAAAATTCGTAAATTTCTATGACTTTTGGTTCATTTTGAAGCTGAAACTCTGAATTTGCAGATCTTTAGCTTTAAAATGAACCAAAAACTTTAAAATGTGACAAATTTTCAAAAGCATTGAAATTCCGACTTGATCCTCAATTGTTCATAACGTTTTTCAAAATTTCTCAATTTGGATGAATTTTAGCTTGTTTTGAAGCTGAAAACCTGAAAATTCAGAATCCCCGCTTCAAAATGCACAAAAATTTACAAACATTGAAAAAAGTTCAAAAAGTTATAAAAAATTGAAAAATTAGGTTTTTCTAATTTTGTGAAAATTTAAATTTGCCTATTTTAATGAATTATAGTTTAATTTAAAGCTAAGGTTCTGAATTTTCAAGTTTTTAATTTCGAAATACACTACAATTCATAAAAATTAAAAAATAATCTAAAATATTAGCATGATTTGAAATTTTTGAAAATTTTCAGACCTCAATTTTAATTAACCATATAATTTTTCAGAATTTCTCAATTTTATTAAATTTGGCCCATTTTGAAGCTGGAAAACTGAATTTTCAGGTTTTCAGCTTCAAAATGAGCTAAAATTAACAAAAATTGATAAATGTTCAAAAAAGTTATGGACATTTGAAAAATTGAGGTTTTGAAATTTTTGAGCATAAATTTCAAATATTCACAACTTTTTTAAAAATTCGTAAATTTCTTTTAATTTTGGTTCGTTTTAAAGCTGAGATTCTCAATTTTCAGTATTTCAGCTTCAAAATACACTATAATTCACAAAAATTGGCGAATTTTCAAAAAAGTTGTGAACATTTGAAACTTTCGGTATATGCAGCTACAAGATACTCACCTTCTTCTAAAAACGGCAAAACCGCAGTCAACACAAAAAACTGAAAAGAATGCGAGATGGTAGCCAACTCTTGAAGTGATAAAATCTGATACTCATCCTCACAATCGATTTTCTGACTTTCGAGCCAATTTGAGAGCTGAAAATCAAAATAAAACGCACATTTTCTCGCAAAACATTAAACAATTCACCTTCAAATAAACAAAACCCAATGCTCTCGCATATCTAATGCGTGCATCATAGTTTAAACTCTTCTCAAAGTCCGGTGGTCGAGTTGAAGTGGACGCGATCTCTTCATCGATTGGTATCTCATTATTCTCCACCTTTTTCTTCTCCAACTCATTTTTTAATGAGAGCAGTAGGTAGCCAAACGGATCGTTTTTATAATTATTGGCTGAAACAATTTGCTTTATTTAAAAAAAAAAGACTTTTTAATTATTTTTATTTAAAAAAAGAACGTAATTTTTACTTACAAGTCTCGGGCGGTCTGATTGCTGCACTGATTATCTCCAAGCATGATTTTTTGTCAAGCATATTTCACTGAAATTTATTTTCTTTAATAAAAAATACAAATTTTCTGTAAAAATAAATAAAAACGAGAGAAAAGCGAAGAAATAAGACGGCGGACTAACAATGGAGAAAACTAGTCCCCGGTTGGTTTTCTAGGCCATTGTTGGATAAGGGGTTGGAAAATCACGGCATGTTTTTTACTACCTCCTCAATAGAAAAAAAATATACGAGTTGAAAGTTCGAGATCAAAAAATTTTGAAGTCTAAAAATTGAAATTTATAACTGGAAAAATTTCAAAAATTTTTAATTAGCTTCTGAGGGCTTTTTTCAAAATTCTGCCGAATACAAACTTTACTCTTGCTGATTGTGCACCTCACAAAAAAATTTTAACGTCCTAACTTTATTGGTGTTCTCGTGATCTTTGAATGAAATTTAGTACTGAAAAAACTCGATTTTGAGACTTTTTTGTAAATAACTTTCCTAAAAGTCAAAAAATCGAAAAAGTGCCGAATACAATTTGAAGAGAAGACAATTTAGATTGTTTTGACACAAAAATTAGCTGGGAACACGCAGGCTGTGATGCGTGATCTTCAAAGAAATATTTTTTTTTGTTCAATCTATGCTTTAGACCATTGGAAATACCTGCTTTTACTTTTAAATTTGCACGAGATAGGTGTGAGACACTATTCAAGATATTTATTTCAAGAATTACCCTAGGGTAACCCAGAAAACTGGAAATCCACAAGTGCGTCAGTCAAAAATTGTGTTGGCGTGATTAGATCGCAGCGGCGGGAAAAAATTAACTCGTATATCCCGCGCGTAGTGAAAAACATGCCGTGAAAATCTCGAAAAATCGGCCGATATTGGTTAAAAGTTGGATTTTTTGTAAAATTTTCTGGCTAGGTGGGTTGAAAAATATTTTTGCAATGATTTGTAGCCAGAAAGTTATAAAAATATTTCAAATTTTGAAACTTTTTTTTATAATTTCATAACTTTTTTGAAAATTTGTCAATTTCTGTGAATTTTAGTGCATTTTAAGCCGGGATTCTTAATTGTTTGATTTTCCGCTTCAAAATGAACCAAAATTTATAAATAATGACGAATTTTCAAAAAAGTTATGAACAATTGAAATTGAAGGGGTTTTGAAATTTTTGAGCCCAAGTTTCAAATGTTCATAGCTTTTAAAAAATTTTGTCAATTTTTATAAATTTTAGTGCATTTTGAAGCCGGGATTCTGAATTTTTAGATTTTCCGCTTCAAAATGAACCAAAATTTATAAATAATGACAAATTTCGAAGAAAGTTATGAACAATTGAAATTGCAGAGGTTTTTGAAATTTTTTACCCCAAATTTCAAATGTTCACAGCTTTTTTTAAAATTTGTCACTTTTTATAAATTGTAGTGCATTTTAAAGCCGGGATTGTGAATTTTCAGATTTTCCGCTTCAAATTCGACCAAAATGTATAAATAATAACAAATTTCCAAGAAAGTTATGAACAATTGAAATTTGGGATAAAAAATTTCAAAAACCCTCCAATTTCAATTGTTCATAACTTTTTTGAAAATTCGTCATTATTTATAAATTTTGGTTCATTTTGAAGCCAGGATTCTGAATTTTCAGACTTGTAGCTTAAAAATGGACCACAATTCACTAAAATGTGACTTTTCGCGGTAAGACCATCAGACTTTTTTTTTACTTCGGAAAAGGAGCTAGAAAGTTCTACATTTTAGAATCTGAAAAATTGTAATTACTTAAAAATTACCCACGGTATTCTGCTCCTGTTTTTTTTTCATATTGGCATAATTTAAATTCCCACCAATTTTGTGTTCGCATTAGAGCGAACTTGCTTGTTGTTCAAGTAATGTGACTCTTTATTGATTTTTTTTCTTTGAAAACCGTCTCAAAATAGCAAGAAATGCAAAAACAATAACAAAATAAAAATGATTTTCAAAAAAAATATATAAAATTATGTACAAAACACGGGTGCTTTTGACGTGTCCTTAGGTGTCCATGGTTTTTTTGGTCTCATTGATTGATCGAGTTCATTTTCATTTTGGGAAGTATTAACAGCCTCGAAGACTCTGAAAATCATTTCATTTTTTTCCTCAAAAAACCCTCCCAACTTTTTTGAGCTATTTATCGATCCGGATCGCAGGAATTTCGGCTTAACTTCTTCAATTTTCGGCTCCGGAGGGACGAATGCTGCTGGAGCGGAATCCCGACGAATTGCGACACAATTTGCAGGATCACCAGATGCTTTTAGAGATTCGCGAATGTCGGCGATTGACATGAGCATTGTTACGAGTTTCTCGTCGTCTTGTCGTTGGTAGAGCATTTCACCTTCGAAGTGCACTAGGTTGTATTTTCTGGCTCGGATGAGCATGCCGACGAGCTGAAAATGAGAGTTTGTTTGAGTCGTCTTCATTAGTAAGAGCTCTGCCTGCAAGCTAAGAAAACAGGCATAACTTTTTAAAAAATTTGTTAATTTTTCATAAGTTTAGGTTCATTTTGAAGCCGAGATTCTGAATTTTTAGATTTTCCGCTTCAAATTCGACCAGTATTTACAAATAATGAAAATTGTTTTAAAAAATTTATGAACAATTGAACTTGGAGGGTTTTAAAAAATATTGAGCCCAAATTGCAAATGTTCATAACTTTTTTGAAAAATTATCCATTTCTTCGAATTTTAGTGCATTTGAAGCTGAAAATCTGAAAATTTAGAATCTTGGCTTCAAAATGCGCAAAAATTCATGAAAAAAATTTTTTTCACAAACATTACGAAGGTTTGAAATCCAAGCTGAAAAAATTCCAAAATTTCATAACTTTTTTGAAAATTTGTCCTTTTCTTCGAATCGTAGTGCATTTTGAAGCCGGTATTCTGAATTTTTAGATTTTCAGCTTCAAATCCGACCGAAATTTATAAAAAATGGCAAATTTCCAAAAAAAAGTTAGGAACAATTGAAATTGGAGTGGTTTTGGAAATTTTTGAGATGTTCAAAATTAAGTTTCAAATGTTCATAACTTTTTTAAAAATTTGTCAATTTTTATAAATTTTGGTTCATTTTGAAGGTGGTATTCTGAATTTTCAGCGTTTTTTTCAAAATAGACTAAAATTCGCTAAAATGGGGCAGTTTTCGTCTTAAAGAGAGTTACTCACAAATGCCCTTCTTTTTGGGTTTAAAGACAGGGTGCCAGTCTGGGTTTCACGACAACATTTTAAATTACCGCGCTTCATGGATTTTCATGTGTTCTCCACTGATCACGAATTTTTCACAATTAAATCTATATATAGTTTTAAAAAATAACTTGCACTTTGTCTTTAATGCGCTTGTCTGAAAAAATACCCGGTATTTCCTGAAATTAAAGTTTCAAATTATTAATTTTGGAACTATCTCGGACTAGGTGGAACACTACCTTTAAAATCCCAAATTGGATCAAAGAATTATTTTAAGATCCATTGAAGTTAGTAAATTCAAGAGCATGCTCCTTTAAATTAATTATTGGTTTATATTCT
This sequence comes from Caenorhabditis virilis, assembly GCA_964036255.1. Classification (NCBI taxonomy): domain Eukaryota; kingdom Metazoa; phylum Nematoda; class Chromadorea; order Rhabditida; family Rhabditidae; genus Caenorhabditis; species Caenorhabditis virilis. The sequence goes on along the minus strand of OZ038417.1, from coordinate 3,509,786 downwards.
TTAAAATTTGAAATTCTGAGCTTTTTTTTCAATATTATGGGATATGCGCCTTTAAATATTGATTGTAAGCCCATGCGCCTTTAAAAATAACATTTTTAGCATAAGAACATCTTAATCTTTGATAATTTCAAATTGCGTGCCTTTAAACTGTCTAAACTACCAAAATTCTGATAAAATTCGAAAAAAAGTCAAACCTTGTCAGAATAAAACGAATAAATATAAAACAATTTCCCAAATTTAATCCATTTGTTCGGCTCTTCACCCTCAGCATTCTCGTTTATAATCTCACAAAGGTAGAGAATCTCGCGACAAACATGCACTCCGGCCTGAAAATATATGAAAATAACAAACGTTACATGTTTATCGATCAAAAATCTACCTTTTTCCCTCTGGCCTCGGTTTTACTACCCGGCGGTGGCCGCCCGTAGTTCTGTGTGTCGAAATGTTGGATTTTGTAAGTGTCGGAGTATGGATTTCTGGGAAAAATATTGATTTTTGACAAAAAAATACTTTTTTTTATCAGAAACCCTTTTATTTCTATTAAAATTTATATTTTTTTGAAATATCTTTAATTTTCTTCCAATTCTTTAAAAATTGGCTCTTTCAATCAATTTTTTGAGAAAATACCTCCAATTTTTGAAGAGATAGGAATGTGCGCTCTATTGCACACACTCGAATTGCGCGCGAAATTTAAATATTCAAGCTTTTTCGACAATGTTATTTTTCCCTCAACGGTATTCATACTTCAAAATTGATGAATTGGTCTGAATTTTCTTGAAGAAAATAAATAAAATATAGGCTTTTAAATAAAAATCTAACATTTTGAAAATTTTAATTTTTTTGGCATTTTTTTTTTGAAAATATATTTTATTTATTTATAAAAAATTTGATCTAAAAATCAATAACTTTTGTAATTTTCGCCGTTTTCTACGTTTTCTAGTAAAATTTTGCGTCAAACTATAGCGTAACCCCCCAAATTTTAACAAAAAATTTTTTGGCCTAAAATCTCACTTTTCTCGGTGAATTCTCAACCAATTTCAATGATTTTTGTCCCAAAAATTAGAGAAAAAATTATTGTTTAATAATTCAACAAAAAATTTCAGAAAACCCACTGTTTCAAAAGTGATTCATTCCTCTGAGCAACTTCGTTGAATTTCCGTATCGTATCACTGGCGGACATTTTTCAAAATCGAGAAATGGTTTTATTTGCAGAAAATGTCAATTTTTAGAGAAAAAATGGGCAAAAATTGAGATGTCAGATGACGGGGTGAGAGTCCCACTTTACACAAAAAGGATAATAGACTCGAAAAAATGGGAAGGGAGGGAGAAAGCATGCGATTTTTTTGTTTTTTTCGTTAAAAAAGAGGAGAACTGGACGGATATTTTAAGAAATGTTTTTTCCAGAGGTTAGGTTATTTTGGTACCATTCTTGAGACTTTGGAATTGCAAATTGTGCACAGAAAAGTTCAAACGCAAAAAATTTCCACGAAACGCAACTTTAAACCACCATAACTCAGCTCAAACACCATTTTTTCTAACAAATCAAAGAGCAGAAGATTCACAAAATATTTGTCTACAGTTTTATTTCTTTGGAAAAAAGTTTGCCAAAAGAATCGGTGAAACAATTGAAAAATAATGAAGTAAACACGACAATATGTGCGAATTAAAAAAAAATGGGGCCTTAACAAAATGGGGCCTATACGTTAATATTATTAAATGTTGGTCCATTTTGAAGCAGAAAACCTGAGAATTCAGGATCATAGCTTCAAAATGCACAAAAATTCATTAAAAAAGACACATTTTCAAAAAAGTTATGAACATTTGAAATCCAAGCTGAAAAAATTTAAAAATCCTTAAATTTCAAATGTTCATAACTTTTTTAAAAATTCGTTAATTTCTATAAACTGTAGGGCATTTTAAAGCCGAAAACTCTGCAAATTCAGAATCATAGCTTCAAAATGCACAAAAATTCATTTAAAAAACAAATTTTCAAAAAAGTTTGAAATCCAATCTGAAAATTTTTAAAAATTTCAAATGTTCATAACTTTTTTGAAAATTCGTTAATTTCGATAAATTTTGGTGCATTTTAAAGCTGAAATTCTGAATTTTCAGATTTTCAGATTCAAATCGAACTAAAATTTAGAAAAATAGATAAATTTTCAAAAAAGCTGAGAAAAATTGGAAAAAATTTCAAAAACATTTTTTTTTTAAATTTCAACACTTAATATTACCTAATCTGAACCTAATCTGAACTATAACCTAATCTGAACAATAACTTTTTAAAAATTTAGTTTACTTTTAAATACTAGTCAAAATAAGTTAACATCTGTCTTTAGGAAGGTTTTTCAAGGAGAATAATGTGAAAAAATGTGAAAATTGAAAAAAATAATAATTTTTGTTACAAGAATAGATTTCATCGGATAACTAACTGATAAAACTTTCCAAAAAAAAACTGTGAGCTCCTCAAATTTTGTTTCAAATTCTCCACCGTCTGCGTCTCTTCAAACTTCCCCCATCTCTCACCTTTCGTCTACTGTTAAATAGCGATGTGCAAATATTTGAACTATTTTTAGTTCTGCTGATATTTTTCAAATATCCTCCCTTTTTTTCAGACAAAATTTCAGACTTTGTACACCGAAAATCAACCTATACCCACTTGCGACATAAAAAATGCCGTCTTGCAATGATAAACGTGAAATTTTCATAGAAAAACAGAAAAGAAGAAGGTTATATCAGAAGAAACATTATTATTTTTATGACCATTGATATGTCACTCAATTTCAAAAAATAACACGATAAAAACAAAAACTTTCTTTCATTCTTTTTTCCTTCTCCCAAATATGTGCGGTATTTTTGGAATAGTCTCTGCTGAAAATGCTCCAACTCAGCATTTGCCACTGTTGGCGGTTAATGGATTAACAGCGTTGCAACATAGGTATGATATTTTTGTTTATTTGGATTTTCAACAAAAAAAAAAAACAAAAATTGTACGACCCCTAAACGTATTCAACACCTTTTGGAACTTTGAACGTCGTTGGAGGGAAGACTCTTTATTGCGTCAAGATAGATTCGCTGAACCTCCAGTTTTATAACAAACTGGAAATTGGATGAAAGACGCGTTGAGGGGAATTGAACCCCCGACTTTTTGAACGTGTGTGCGCGAATGCTAACCACTACACCAGCTGTGCGAATGTGGAGAAAGGGGAAAGTGGGCTGATATATGAGCGAGGTGTTGAGAAGGGCGGCGAGTATTTAAAAATTGATTTTTCAGTGTTTAAATTTTTGGAAATTGAGAATTTTTTGCAAAAAATTTTAAAATGACATTTTAGATAATGCTTCTGATTTAAAACTAATTTTTCAATAATTTTAAATTTCCGAAAAATCGACTGAAATACTTAATAATGTTTTTTTTTTAAACTGAAAACGTTTAAAATTTTAAAAATAATAAAAATTCTGAAAAGTCGATAATTACACTGATTTTACTAGAAATGAGGATTTTTTGAATTTTTAAAAAATTTAAAAAATCTCGAAATTCAGTAAAAATTCTAGAAATTCTAAAAAATCGATAATTGTGCTGTTTTCACTAGAAACGAGGATTTTTTGAATTATTTCAAAATTTTAGAAATATCAAAATTCAATAGAAATTCTGAAAAATCGATAATTGTGCTGTTTTCACTAGAAACGAGGATTTTTTGAATTATTTCAAAATTTTAGAAATGTCAAAATTCTATAGAAATTCTAAAAAATCGATAATTGTGCTGATTTCACTAGAATCAAGGGATTTTTTGAATTTTTAAACATTTCAGAAATCTCAAAAATCAGTAAAAATTCTAAAAAATCGATAATTGCGCTGATTTCACTAGAAAGGAGGATTTTTTGAATTATTTCAAAATTTTAGAAATATCAAAATTCAATAGAAATTCTGGAAATTCTGAAAAATCGATAATTGTGCTGATTTCGTTAAAAACGAGGATTTTTTGGGTAAATGTTTTTAATACACTTCACAGTTATAAAATTTGACAAAAATTCTGAAAAGTCGATAATTTTGAAAAAAAAAAGCGCCAAATTTGATTTTAGCGTCAATCGATTCGGTGTTCGATGTGGACTCTGAAAAAATTTAAAATTTTGAAATTTCAACATTTTAAAAATTTTGAGGCAAATTAAAAAATGTTTTTGTTATTACACTATGCCAATTTTCGGCATTATTTTCGCCGAAAATTTCCAAAAATCGATATTCTTCAGAGGAACCGAATCATCGGGACTCGTCGGAGCGGATGGTGTCAGCAGCGAGCATGTAGAAATTGTGAAAGGTCACGGATTAGTCCGTGACGTATTCAATGACGAAAACGTGAAAAAATTCGAAGAAAATTGTGTTCTCATCGGACATAATCGATACTCGACGGCCGGGAAAAAGAAGTCAGGTATCAATTGTGTACAACCGTTTGTGGTTTACACGGCGATTGGAACAATTAGTATTGCGCATAATGGTGAATTGACTGACGCGAAGAAGAAAAGAAGAGAAGTGCTTCATGAAGGTGTTGGATTGTCGACTGATACGGATTCTGAATTGATTGCTCAGATGATTGCGAAGGCTATTGCGTTGAATGCGGATAGTCATACGACTGATGATATGGGCGATATTACAAGGGTATGGACATTTTTTACAATTTTTAAAACAACATGGTACATTTTAATTATTTGTACATGAAAAAAGGGTCCTAGATACCTAATGTCCCAAATTATTGATTTTTTTGCGGCACCAATGGTACCTAAAAATTTCGAATTCCCAAGGTCTATTTGGGTACCTTCGAAAAATTCTAAGGTTCTTGACACATTCTAAAAATACTCCCATTTTGATAATGTTATAACACGAAAAATCGACAGATTGAAAATTGAAGTTAAGTGTCAGCTTGTCTTTAAGAAAACGGTAGTACTGAACTTTTGAAAATATCGCTGACACCTTGTCTTTAAACTCCAAACGCCCCTTTTCGGCTTTTGAGCAAAGGTTCGGCTTTCTTTTTTTTTCTAGGGTTAGTATTCATTTGGGTGCTTAATATGGTGAATTTCAGTAGGAACTGACACTCTGTCTTTAAAGCAATATGTATAAAAAGAGGCTGAATAATTACCAGGGATGGACGGGAAATTTCCCAGGACCGGGAAATTTTCTTAATAAAAATATAGAAAAACATCAAGAAAATCAAAAATTCGAAAAGATCAAGCTACAAAAATCAACGAAACTAAACTAAAATTGATTTATATGTCTTCCGTAGTCTCAAATAAGAAAACTTAACATTTTTCTTTTTTTAAACTCATTTATGCGATTCTGAAAATGTTTGTTTTATTCAAAATCTTGTTGATTTCCTGTTTTATCCATTAGTTTTTATCGTTGGATGTTTATTAACTTTGAAAACCTAGGAAAATCGATAAAATCAGGATAAAACCAGTATTTGGAGTTAAATTTTCGAATTTTCGAATTTCCCGAAATTTCCCGGAAGGTCTTTCCCGCCCATCCCTGTTACCCACCATTTTTCAATATCTTAAGGACAGAGTACCAGTTAATGTTTAAATTCACAAGAAGTGCCCAAATTTAACAAAAAAGTAAGTTAGTTACTCAGAAAAATAACCATAAAAATCAAAATAAACCCCCCCCCCTATGCGCTCAAAAAACTGAAGAGAGGCTTGCTGGAGCTTAAAGACATGGTGTCAGCTAATTTTTTCAGTCGTGAGAAGTTCAGTACCGCCATTTTTGTTTCATTAGATATTGCCTTGGTAGTTTCAATAAAAAATTATAATTTCTTCTTTGTTGATTATTCGGAGGATTCAATTAATTGGAATTACTTACTTTACGGGTCCAATTAAGAATTGTTAATTAGTAAAGATAATTAGTAGATAATTGTTTTTAAATTTATATGGAATTTTTCTAAATTTTTCAAAGTTTCGAAAAATATCGAATTTTCCAGGAGCTCTCCATCACCATGTCCGCCCTCAAAATGTCCTACTCTCTCCTCGTCATGACCTACGACCGAATTTACGCCATCCGTGACCCATTTGGCAACCGGCCGCTTTGTGTCGGAACCGTTTACGAAACGTGCGAAGATCTCGCCTCCCAATCATCTCCGATGGCCTATTGCACCGCTTCCGAATCGTGCGCGTTTCCGTTAACCGCTAAATTTGAATTCGAAGTGAAACCCGGTGAAATTGTGGAGCTTTCGAAGAGTGGGATTCGAAGTGTTTGGCAGATGAAGCCTCAAAATCCACTGGCCATGTGTGTATTTGAATATGTGTATTTTGCAAGAAATGACTCGGAAATTAAGGGACAACAAGTTCAATCTATCAGGTATTTAAGGCTCAAAAAAATCAATAGTTCTGACACAAAGAAATCAATAATATTAAGAGAGCAATGCGGAAGAACGATGGCTTTGGAGGATTCGATTGATGCGGATATTGTTGGAAATGTTCCGGATTCTTCGCTTAGTGCTGCTATTGGTTATTCGTCACAGGTAAATATTGTAGAGAAAGAATATCGGAGAAAAGAAGTGCGCTCTAGTGGACTTTTAAAAAATAGCTAAATTTCATATTAGTTGTTCACAAAATCTGTTATATAAACGTCAAAAAATCTGTGTCAAAAAATCGACACGCTACGCGTGAGGGCAACTGGAAGGGATGCGTTGCGTTGTCTTATTACCCCTCACCATACACTATTTCGCAACATAGGGAATTTCACGTTTATGCAACCGATTTTGTGACAATAATATTTGTATTGTCAACTCAAATATTCTTGATCATGCAAGTTGGTTTTGACCTACCCAGAAAATCTAAGTCTCTCACAATATCATGCTATTTTAACCTGCGAGTGGTTGCGCTGCGGTTTTTTAGTAGAAAATGGATGATCCAAACATTTTAACTTGACAATAGGATCATAACTTGACAAAAGTAGCTGTTAGAAAATTAAGGATTTTGTATGTATTTCACTTAAAACCAATGTGCAAGTTTTACGGAATTTTCGTATTTTTAGGAAATATTTGAAAAAATACAAACATGTTGCAAGTGCGCTCTATTGCGAGTCTATTTTCTGAAGGTTTTATGACATTGTCTGATTGTAGGTACCTATGGGTTGAAAGATTTAAAAACTATAAGATTTTTGAAAAAAGACGCGATTTTCTAACGAAAATAATTTCTGACAAAAATAATTTTTAGAAAAATATTACAGTGTACGACAGAGCGCGTTTGCAATATTTCTTTGTTTTGTTGCTATTGTCAACTTAAAAATTTGGTCATTCATTTTCTACTAAAAGACCGCTGCGCAACCGCTCGCATTTAAAAATAGCACGACCGTGTGAGAGACTTAGATTTTCTGGGTAGGTCAAAACCATCTTGAATGATCAAGAATATTTGAGTTGACAATAAAAACGGTTTTCCAAAGTTACAAATTTGGTTGAGCTCTGAAATTAAATATTTATTAATCCTCTGAAAAATTACAATAAAACAAAATAAATAACGGTTAAATTTCGAAAACCGTTCAGCAAAAAATTACTGATGACCAAGGTGCGCTCTACCGTCCTAATCATTTTGCTTAATCTTTTTTCCAAAATTTTTTTTAGAAAATTATTTTGTCAGTAAATTATTTTTTCAAAAATCGTATGGTTTTAAAATCCTTCATCCGATACTCAAAAATTTGGAAACGATGTAAACGCGTTGCAAGTGCGCTCCATTGAGAATTTGTCTTTTAGAAAGATTTTGTGGCCCAAAAAACTTCTTTTTTTCGCTGAAAATCAAATTTAGCATATTTTGAAGTACCAAATGAATAAAAAGAACCTTCTGGAACCTATATACAGGTCAAAAAATAAAATACAATTCTTAATTTTAATTTTTTCCTGAAAAATTCTTATTTAAAATCCACTGAATGCTCTAAATGAACAATTCTTCAATTAAAAATCCATACTAAAATTAAGTTTTAAAGACGAAAAATGCCAAAATTTTTAGAAAACTCAAATTTTTGTATTCAGCGCCATTTTTGTCAAAAATACAAACTCACAGGAAAAAGATAAAAAACTAGAAAATTAATTAGAATTTTATTAATTTTCTCTAAAACTCGCTTTTTAATTCTATCACAATTTTGGGCTCGCAGCGAAAAGTTAAAATAATTGTGTATTTTCTCTCAAAAAAGTTAAATTGAAATTTTTTGAAAAAATTAAAATGCAATTACGCTCTACCGAAAAGAGCACACATCTAAAAGCTAGAATTTTTAAAAAAGCGTTCGGTCCGATTAAATAGAAAATCGGTTTTGAAAAATACAAAAATTTGGTATGTTATTGTCAACTCAATAATTCTTGATCATTGCGTTCGGAAGGCTGCTCAACCTCACAGCCGCTCCGCACGCACGCGACGCGGATGTCGACACTCAACACACTGGAAAAGTTGAAAAATTCATTTTTCCGCCAATATTTCAGTGTTCTGAGGTGGAGGTCACCGCGTCGCGTGCGTGCGGATCGGCTGTGAGGTTGAGCAGCCTTCCGAACGCAATTATCAAGAATAATTGAGTTGACAATAGCGTTTTTAATTAATATTTCCAGTCCGGGATTCAATACGAGCCAGTCATTCACAGAAACAGTTACGTCGGTCGATCATTCATCCAACCGAACAATGAAATGCGTCAAAATGCGATTAAATCGAAATTTGGTAACTATTTGGGATATTAAACGCGCTCTAATGAGAAACAATGGTTTTCTCATTAGAGCGCGTTTCGCTTCAAGTTTGAAATGTGAAAAAATAAAAATTTCCAGGAGTTTTAAGAAAAAAAGTGTTTGGCCAAAGAATTATCCTAGTCGATGACTCGATCGTCAGAGGTAATACAATGAGAGCATTGGTCAAAATGCTAAAGGAAGCTGGTGCCAAAGAGGTACATCCCATCCCTGTCCCCAAAAATCCTCCTTTTTTTTCAGGTCCATCTCCGAATCGCATCCCCTCCGGTCAAATTCCCGTGCTTCATGGGAATCAACATTCCAACAAGTGCCGAGCTCATCGCTGCTCAAAAATCGATCGAAGAAACTCGTGAATACGTTGGCGCTGATTCTCTGCGCTATTTATCCGTTGATGGGCTTCTAATGGTATTTATAGAATTTTGAAAAATTCAAAATTTTCCCTTTCTTTCAGTCCGTCGAAAAAGGAATCGACGAGTCGTCAAAAGGACACTGCTTGGCATGCCTGACTGGAAATTATCCGACTGAAATTGAACTTTAATTATTTCTCAAAATGAAAACCATATTTGTTTAAAAAACAAGTTTTTCCGAGAAGATCAACAAAAAACAACGAACAAAAAATAAAATAAAGTAACAAAATAGAAATTGTATCTATCACAAGCTCTTCTTCTTTCCACGCTTTCCTTCGACTTTCTGCAAAGCGGCTGGGCGAGCACTAGCGGCCGCGTTTTTGAGAATTGCCTAGAAAAAATTGAAATTCTGAATTTTTTGTCTCAAAAAACAAAATTCCTACTTTTGAAAGAACTGAGCTATTCTTAGCCGGAGTTGCAGCAGCCTTTTGTGCTCTAGTTTTTGGCGAGAATGCTGGCGTCTTTTGAACCGCTTCGATTTTCTTAACAGCTGGCGATTTGGCGGCTGGTGTTTTTGGGGTCTGAAAACGTGAGGGTCTTATTTTGAAAAAAGCCCGAGTTGTTTTAGAATACCGCAATGGTCACAGATTTTTTGGCGACTTTTGGTGTTTCGATGACTTGAATTTCGCCGTTTTCCTTGTTATTCTCAACAATCGGGGTTTTCGGCTTTGGAGTTGTTGATAAATCGTACTCAATTCCGAGATTTTTCAGTTTTTCATTTGATTTCTTCAAGCTAGAAACTCTCTTTGCTGCTCGTTTTTCAGCACTTTTTCCAACGGTTGTATTACGTCGGAGGGCGTCCTGAAGAAAAAAAAACTATATAATTATAATAGAATTTATCAAAAATTACCCTTCTCGCGGCTCCTTTCATAGATGGTCTCGGCAGCAGAGCCGGGCCGGATAACATGGATTTTGGAATTGTTGTTGGCTTCATCACTCTCACGATAAGTCTATGATTGAACATCAAATACCCGTTCATTGTTTCAGCGGCCACTTCGGCGACTTCTTTATTGTCGAAACCAACAAATGCCCATCCTTTGTGATTTCCGGTCTGGAATAACGTTGACCTTTTTTTTTAATTTCTAAAAAAAAATAGAAAAAACAAACCTTAGTGCTTCTCGCCACTCGAACTCTGATAACAGTTCCAAACTGTCTGAAATAGCCGAGAAGCTCATGTTCGAAAAATCCGAACGGCAGGCATTGAATTTTGATCACCCAGAGATAGGACTTCTTTTTCGGCTTCACGGTTTTCTGCACTCTGTTTCCACCGCTGATTTTTGTTGGCTGTGCGGTTTTTGCTTTTTTAATGTCAGTTGATGAAGCGACCATCTGAAAATTCGAAAAATTGAGATTTTTTCAGGTATTTGACGGTTATAAAAAAGAAAACAATAAAGTTTGTAGTCATTTTACAAAAACAAATATTCTGGTATATTTTTTAAATGTGAATTGAAAATTAAAATTAATTTTCAAGCAACATTTAAAAAAAACATTTATAGCTAATTTTTCGCATTTTCACACGTTACGAAAAGGCCTAACTATTTCTAAAAAAATATTTTTTAATTTTCAAACAAGGTTCAGCTTGAAAAACAGAAAAAAAGTTTAAAAAAAACGAAAATAAAGAAAAATAAAAATAAAATAAGAAAAATTCAACACTGACGCATTTCTCGTTGTGCGCATTTGTGGTGCTGACGCATTTCTTTCTCAAAAATTTTAAAAAATTGTTTGTTGTTTTTTTCAAAGTCTAAAGTATAAAAAGTCACGTTGCAAACATGTATCTCTTCGAAATGAAACATCAAATTGTGTTACACTTTGATTTGTTGTTATTTGCTTCATTTTCTACTTTTTCATAGGGCAAAAAGTGAACTTTTTCAAAAAAATTCGTTATGTTATTGATTATTTCAGCAATGTCGAGCGATTCCGACGATGACGGGTATTCGAAGAACTACGCTTTGAAAAGGAAAACTAAAATCGCCGATGAAAATAGAAAGAGATTGAATATCAAGAAGACTAGTCGAAATAAAAAGGAACCCGAAGGAAAGAATGTGGATTCAGATGGTATTTGTTTGAAAATTAATAAAAAAATTAATTTAAATTTCAGATAGCGATGAAATCGAGATTACCAAGACCTTTAAAAGGAAGAATCGAAGTCTTGAAGTTGTCGAAGGTGAAAGTGATGATGACGAATTTTCAGGGGTTTGTTTTTCAAAAATATTTTTTAAAATTTGACTAAATATATGAACTAGAAGTTAAAAAAGGACTTGTTTGGGTTATTTGTAACAAAAACAATAGAAATATATGAAAAATGCTATGAAAAAAGCGAACATTTGAAAGAAATGGCCTAGGTTTACACGTTTGGGTCTGTAGGCCATCGAACTAGGATTCCATATGCATAAATTAGCTCATTCTAACTTAGGTTGCTGAATTTTTCTGAATTCTACAAGTAAAAATGCCCCCTAAACTTGAAATTTCAGTCAAAAAAACCGAAACAATCACACGATGAGTACCTGAAGCGTCGAATGGAAAAAGAGGAGAAAAAATACATGGAACAACTAGAAGAAGATATGGAGATATCCACCAACCTTCGTCAAAACAATTTTCGTCACCTGAAAGCGAATGATCAGCTGGATTCGGCATATAGAATGATTAAGTAGGTTTTTTGGCACCTTCTGGACATTTAAACTTTAAAATGTTGAAAAACTAGACCAATAGTACATTTTGAACAAATTCGAAGTTTGTCTAGGTCTCGAAGCGAAAATTATGTCTTTCAGAGCTGTTTTGGATTATACTAACTGACACTCTGCCTTTAAACCTCTTAAGAGCTCTTTTTCAAAATTCTTCCTAGATTTTCGCTTCGAAACCAATAAAAATCATGAGTAATCCGATTTCTTGACTAAAAATAAAGCCAAAAGACTCAAAACACCTAAAATTGTATAAAAAGCGCCACTTTCAGCTATTTCTAGATCAGAAATGCTGAAATTATCGAAAAAGTCGTTTACTACTTTGTTTTTCGCTTCGAGACCCAAGAAAATGACTAAGAAGTCGGTCAGTTCTAGTTCTATAGACAATAATTAAATTTTGTGTAATAAAATCAATCAATAATTTATTTTTCAGTGAAATGACAGCCGACACATCAGGCCGCTTTAACGATGATGATGACATAAAAGAAGTCGATCCAACAACATCCGACACGTCATATTGTTTCCCGGTGACAATAGAAGTAATCGATATTCAGACGCTGACGTCAGGAAACAAGTTTGAAGTGGAGCTTATGTCGAATTTTGAAGGTGTTCGTGAGAATTTTGCCAACTCTTGGAAGTGCTCAACATCTGAAGTAATTCTACAGTATAATGGGAGGATTATGACGGATTTCGATACGCCGAAAATAATGGGATTCACGCCGTTTCAAATTCCACCGCCGAAGCTTGAAGCGTTGAAGAAGCAGGCGGTTACGTTGAAACAGAGGCAAAATAGTAATACTAGTGTGGTTTCGGCGGTCAAGGAGAATAATAGCGATGAAATTGAGATAAAACTTCAAATTGCGGATATTAGAAAGCCGGTTTTGATAAGGATTTCGAAGATGGCGTCTTTTGGGAGTCTTCGTCAGATGTTTTGCGATGCGATTCGCGAAGCGGATGGGAATGTTGTGATTGAGAAAGAGAAGCTTCGAATAACATGTGATTCTGACACGCTGGGAGATGGTGAAAATTGCTACGAAGTTGGAATTGAAGACGGCGATTGTATTGATTTATATCATTAGTTCTTTTTTTTTTGTCCTAATTATTTTCACCTATATTTGTTTACTTGCTATTATTTTAGTGCTTTATTTTTAGATCTGAATATTTGGGAATTTTCTAAACCTTTAGGTTTTCGTGTCAAGACCTTTGAAATTTCGGAGACTTATTTAATTTTTAAAAATTTCGAGAAAGAAACTGAAGTGTCAAAATCTCTTCATTTCGCACACTATGTTCTCTTATTTTTGTCAGTACGACACTACGCAATTACACGTTTGCTAAATAACAGGAAAGGTGTAACTGCGGAGTGTCGTACATCGTAAAATTAGAGAAAATAGTGGGCGAAATGAAGAGTTTTTGCGCATTTCTGTTTTGAAGGCGTTATTTTTTTGAATTTCAGTTTTCATGTGATTCGCTTCAAGACCCAAAATATTAAATATACGTCCCTTTAAATTATTTCATGGGAAAAATTGTTCTTGTATCTATTTTTGTGGTAAACTATTAGGAATGAGCCAAAGTGGACCCATGAGGCCTGAAAAGTCCAAAAAATGACATTTTACAACATTTTCGGGCTTTTCAAGCCTCATAGGTCCACTTAGGCTCATTTCTGATCGTTGCCCACAAATATAGATACAAAAACAATTTTTTCAACGAAATTGATTAAAGGAACACATATTTAATCGTTGGGGTCCTGAAGCGAATCACATGAAAACTGGAATTTCAAGAAATTTAAATTTATTTTGGGTCTTGACGCGAAAACCCTTTTTAGAGAAATTTAAACCTATTTTTGATTTTTCGCCATTTCTTGAAAATTAGGTATCATTGAACTTATTGCGATTGATTGCTTTTTTCTGTATTATTGTGGTTTTGATGGAATATTTTGTGGAAAATATACGGTTCTCAATTTTTTTCATTTTTTTTGGAGTTTTGTTGAAGGTTTCAAACTCCTGCTTACAAATTTCCTTTTAAATGGAAATTTCCGAAAAAATTAAAAAAAAAGCATCTAAAATACAGATGACAAACAGCCCGCCTGAAATTGAGGAACTCTTCAGAATCGATCCATATTTGAAAGATTTTCGCTCGGAGATTGAGAGAAGATATGGGGTTTTTCGGGATTATCAACGGCGGATTGAGGAGTGTGGAGGGATGGAGCATTTTACGGAATCCTATCGTGTTTTTGGTCTGAATGTTCAGAAGGATAATTCGGTGAAAGGGTTGGAATGGGCACCGGCGGCGGAGAAATTGGCACTTGTTGGAGATTTTAGTTAGTGGTTTTGGGGTTTTTTTGAAAATTTGTAATTTTAATGACTATTGGTCGAAAAAAGCTATTAAACTTGATCTCCACTGGATAGGCATCTTTGGCAAGAGTCCAAAATAATGCCCACCGAAAAAAATCGAAACGATTGAGGTTATTCTGTTTTTTCGAGTTAAAATTGAACAAAAGTCAATTTTGTTGAAAAAAGTTGGTTTTTGTTGAATTTTCCTCGAAAAAACGAAAAAGCAACAACATTACCTCAACCTTTTCGATTTTATTCAGGGGGCGAGGTTTTGGACTCGTGCCAAAGCCGGCTGTCCAGTGGAGCGCAGTTTGAATCGCTTTTTTCGAGCAATATACTTTGGTCCGCGGTAATTTGGGTTTTTAGGCCATATACGCTATTTTTGGAGGTGTTTGTCGAAAATAGACAAATTTCGTTCCAAATTTTATTTTGTTGATTTTCCCAACATTCAAAAATTACCTGAAAAATTCGTATCTGGGAGTTTGTTGCAAGTGCGCTCTACTGAAACGAACACACTCGTCCTGCTCTGCTATTGTTAATTCAAATATTCTTGATCAATGCGTTTTGAGAGCTGCTCAACCTCACTGACGCTCCGCACGCACGAACGCACGCGGCTGCCGATACTCCACACACTGGAAAATTCGCGGGAAATTGAATTTTTCAAATTTTCCAGTGTGTTGAGTGTCGGCAGCCGCGTGCGTGCGTACGTGGGGAGCGTCAGTGAGGTTGAGTAGCTCTCAAGCAAAATTATCAAGAATATTTTAGTTGGCAATATGGCCTAGAAACCCAAAGTTCCGCGGTCTAACTTTCTTCGGAAATGTTAAATTTTTCGACATAAAAAGTGTTTTTTTGCTTTAAAAAGACTTTCAAAAGATCTATTGTGAATTTGCGGTCAACAAACAATTTCCAAAGTTTTCCACCGAAACCCCGATTTTTTGTAGACAACTGGGATCAAAACGCGAATGTTTACAAAAGAGAAGAACATGGGAAATGGAGTATAACAGTCCCGGCAAACCCGGACGGATCTTGTGCCATTCCACATTTGTCGGTTATCAAAATTGCGTTGACTTATCAAGGACAGACCAAGTTCAAATTGAGCCCATGGGCGCATTATGTCACGTGTCCGAATCCGAAGGAGACTGTGATTTATCATCAGGTATTTATTTATTTGAACAAATTTAAAAAAAAGGGAATATTTCTTCAGAATTTTTACAATCCACCAAACCCATATGTTCTCAAATCGCAGCGTCCGAAGAAGCCGGAATCGTTGAGAATCTACGAAGCACACGTTGGAATCAGCAGCGCGGAGGGGAAAATCAACAGTTATCGTGAATTTGCGGACGATGTTCTTCCGCGTATCAAACGACAGGGATACAATGCCATTCAGTTGATGGCAATTATGGAACACGTCTATTATGCATCGTTTGGCTATCAAGTCACCAGCTTTTTCGCGGTCTCGAGTCGTTGTGGAACACCGGACGACTTGAAATATCTGGTTGATAAAGCACACTCGCTTGGGATTTACATGTTGTTGGATGTTGTTCATTCGCATGCGTCGAAGAATGTGGAAGATGGATTGAATGAGTGGGATGGATCGAATAGTGGATATTTTCATGGGAATGCGAGAGGATTCCATACTTTGTGGGATTCGAGACTGTTTGATTATACACAGTAAGTTTAGACATTTCAAATAAAATGTTGCTGTTTTTGTATTTTGAGTACTTAAAGGCACACTGCCAGCTATTCTCTATATAGATATCATAATTAAAATAACGTTTTTTTTCTCAATAGTTGGATTTATGCTTAATCGATTTTTAAAAAGTTGGCCTAGTGGCCGAACTTGAACTTCTAGGCCATTGAATTGTTAACAATGAATTCTTTGTCCAGGATCGAAACCCTTCGTCTTCTATTGTCGAATTTGCGTTGGTGGATCGAGGAGTACGGATTTGATGGATTCAGATTTGATGGTGTGACCTCGATGATTTATCACTCGCATGGAATGAGTAAGTGTTTCTGAAAGAAAATAGTGAATTATAAGATTTTAAAAAAAAATCAAATTTCGACAATTCGGGTCATAGAAATTATGTAAAATTCTTCGGAAAATCGAAATTTTCAACATAATTCAAAATTTTTTGAAATTTTTCAGAATTTAAATTCTGGAAACCTCGTTATGATTCAAATGCCCGAAAAAATCTCAAAATTATTCCAAATAACAAGTATTCTAGAATTTTCAATGAGGAATCATAAATTTGACAAACAAAAGTAAAAAACATTTTTTTTTCAATTTTTTGCAATTAAAACCAATAAATTTTAAGATTTTTTATCGAAATTTCAGAATTTTTGTAATCTTTTAAATTTTATAAATTTTGACAATAAACCTCATAATTGTTCAAATTCCCAATCAATCCGCAATTATTTTTATGATTTTCGAATTTGGTGGATTTTCGGACAATTTATTTGAATTAAGAAAAATTTGAGGTTCAAACACGAGTTCGTCAAATTTTTCAAAAAACATGTCATAAATTTCAGACGACGACTTCTCCGGCGGTTATGCAATGTATTTTGGTCTGAACGCGGATACCGATTCATTGGTTTATTTGATGCTTGCCAACGACTACTTGCACAAGAAATTCCCGGAAGTTATCACCATTGCGGAGGTATTTTTCGGCTAAAATTAAAAAAAAGATGACTTTAAAAACATTTGAAAATCCCCACAAAACCAAACATTTCATGCTAAATTCAATTTTTCTATTGTAAATGGTCCAAAAATTCAAATACAGGTCTATAAGAACATTCTAGACATATCATTTGTTCATTTGCAGCAGAGATTTTGAATTTAAACAAATTTCTGGTTTTTTAGACTTTTTATCGATTTTTTGAATTTGTTACGAAAAACAGGTATCCTCTAAAAAATTGCCAAAATCCTGAAATTTAGGAAGTCTCCGGAATGCCAGCCATTTGTCGACCGGTCGCCGAAGGTGGTCAAGGATTCGATTATCGCCTCGCAATGGCCCTTCCAGACATGTGGATCAAAATTCTGAAACATACGCAAGATGAGGAGTGGAAGGTTGGAGAGATCGTGTTCAATTTGGAGAACCGACGATATGCTGAAAAACACGTGGCATACGCTGAATCACACGATCAGGCGTTGGTCGGCGACAAAACCATTGCATTCTGGTTGATGGATAAGGAAATGTATGATTTCATGTCGGTCGACTCGCCAATGACACCGATTATCGATCGAGGATTGTCGATTCATAAGCTGATTCGATTGTTAACGATGGGATTGGGCGGTGAAGCGTGGCTCAATTTTATTGGGAATGAGTTTGGACATCCGGAATGGTTGGATTTTCCGAGAATTGGGAATGGTGAATCGTTTCATTATGCGAGAAGGCAGTTTAATTTGAGTGATGCGGAGTATTTGAGGTATTTTTTTTTAGAAATTATTAAAAAAATTCGTTTTTTTTTTTGGTTTATGTTCCTTTTTCACCATTTTCCTATTTTCAGATACAAGTTCCTTAACAATTGGGATCGTGAGATGAACAATTTGGAAGAGAAAAGTGGATTCCTGCACAAGGGATACGCATACACTTCTTGGAAACACGATGGAGATAAAGTTGTGGTTTTTGAGAGAGGCGGTTTGTTGTTTGTGTTCAATTTCCATCCGACTCAGAGTTTTGCGGATTATTCGGTTGGTGTTGATCAACCTGGGAGGTGAGGACATTTTTTTTTTTTGGAAATTGGTGTGGAGTTGAAATTAGTGGGATAGGGCCTTTAAGTGAGAGATGGCCTAGAATCCCAAAATTGCTCTACGAAGCGCATTTAAAGTCGAAATTTCAATTTTTTTTAAACTGAGCATCTAAAATAAATTTATCGACTGGGACGGTGTCTTTAAGCTTTGAAACCCAGAGTTTCTATCACTTAATGAGATTTTTTTCAAAAAATTCAAATTTAAAAGTAGAAAAAAAAATGTTTAAATTGAATGTTGTTGCGAAAATGTAGATATGAGCCAAAAAATGCTAAATTTTCCTTAGTTTTAAATTTTAAAAAGTTATTTTTGCTAAAATTAAATATCTTCAGCTTCATAAACGATGATATTAAAGAAATACAGGATTTCTATGAAAATTTATTATTTTTTTCATTGATAAGTCCCCAAAATATGGATAAAAATGTGTTATTCTGTTTTTCTGAGATATGGAATTTTAGAAATTCGACTACTCGAATGAAAGAGCACAAAAAAATTAGTAATTTCTGAAAATCCCTATATTTTCAGTTATTTTTAATTAAAATTAAAGATTTTTCAGCTTTCCAAAAGCTGAAATTGCAAAAATTTTGGATTTCTGTAAAAATTGCAATTTTTATTGAAAATTCCGAAAAATTTGGAAAATATATCAATTTTATAAAAAGGGTTATAAGGATTTTAAATGAATGACATCGTGTCTTTAAGATGGAAACATCATAAATAATTTACAGATACCGCTTGGCGCTGAATTCCGACGATCCACAATTCGGAGGACACAACCGCATCGATCCGTCGACAAAATTCCACACATATGATGATGGATACGCTGGAAGACGTCATCGTCTTCAGGTCTACATCCCGTGCCGTACTGCAATCGTTCTTGAGAAAGAGGATTGAATTCTTAAAATATTTATACACTGATTAGGGGATTATCGATTGATTTCGAGAAAAAAAATCCCATTAGGATAGAGTTTATTGTATATTAATATGTTTTTTTCTTCCCGGGGGTTTATAGAATACTTGCCATATTCAAACCGAGTCTAGTTTTTCTTTTGTTAAGCATTATAATTTGTATTTCACTATATTTTCTCATCCGGTGCCCATTTATTGCATACCTCAAGAGATTTTTATATATTGCATGATATTATATATATTATAAACTTGAATATTTTGAGAAAATCCGGAATATGCACTGATTTACATTGGTTTCGAACCATTTTGAATTTTTGAACCCCCTTCCTTTCTGATTTCTGCAAAAAAGTGAGAAATGTCACAGAATGCTTCGAATATTTCGATGTCATCATCAGGCTAGAGGATTATTTTTAACGACGCCTTGTTGTAGTTCGGGACAGCAGCAGCAGCAGGATCATTATGCGGTTTTAGGGGTGAAGAGTGGAGCGACTCGCCAGGTTATTGGATTTTTCGGAATTGGAGAAAATAAGCGGGAGAATTGGGAGGAACGAATTGTGGGAGCTCCCGCAATAGAAGGAAAAATCAAGGATTAAAAATGGAAATGAACAACCCCGAAAATTCGGAAAAAAAATGAGATTTTTGCATTTTTAAAAAATTCACATTTGAAAATTTCGGTTTTTTTTTTCAAAATCTCATAATTTTACTCAAAATTGACAGAATTGATTTTTGGATTTAAATGCTGGAAATGTACTTTATTTTCTGCAAATCTTACCAAAAACCTGATTTGTTCAGCAAATTTCGTGAAAAAGCTGAAATTTTGAAGCAATTCGAAATTCTAACGCTTTTCTTTTCAAAATCTCATAATTTTACTCAAAATTAATGGTTTTTAAACGATTTTGGTCTTAATTTGTTGGAAATGGACTTGATTTTATGCAAATCATAATTGAAGCTCGTTTTGTTTTGAAAAATTTTCGAATAATTTGAAATTTTCAGAAAAATCGAGAATTTTAAAAAAAATATCATAATTTTACTCGAAAATGGCGGGTTTTCGCGATTTTCGGCTTGAAATGCCGGATAAATTAAATAAATCGATGACATTTCATGATTTTTTGGGTTAAGACGTTGGAAATTCAACGAATTTTCTGGAAATCGTAACCAAATCTAGTTGTATTTTGAAAATTTTGTCGAAAATCCGAAATTTTCTGAAAAATTTCAAGATCTAACGTTTTTTTTCAAAATTCACAATTTTACTCAAATTTTATGATTCTAAGCTTTAAATGATAGCTTTTATTGAGCTTTCTGTAAACTCTAATTTTTAGAACTTTTATTTTGAAAATTTCGGCAAAAATCTGAAAATTTCAAAAAATTCAAGCTTTTTCTCTCAAAATCTCATAATTTTACTCTAAATTAACGGGTTTTCAATTATTGCTGGTTTTAAATGTTGAAAATGTACTTTAGTTACTGAAAATGTTATCCAAGTCCCGATTTGTCTTGCAAATTTCGGTAAAAATCCGAAAATTTGAGACACTTCGAAATTTTAACGCTTTTTTTTCAAAATTCTGAGTTTTACTCAAAATAGATGGGTTTTTAACGATTTTTGACTTCGAATATTAGAAATGGACTTGATTTTATGTAAATCGTAATAAAATCTCTTTTTTTTTTGAAAAGTTTCGAAAAAGTTGAAATTTTCAGAAAAATCAAGAATTTTTTTTCAAAATATCACAAATTGACTATAAATCGACGAAATTTCATGATTTTTCGGGTTAAAACGTTGGAATTTCAACGAATTTTCTGATAATTGTAACCAAATCTTTTGTTTTGTAAATTTTGGTAAAAAATCTGAAATTTTCCGAAAAATTAAAAATTCAAACATTTTTTTTTTCAAAATTCAATTTTTTACTCAAAATTAACGGGTTTTTAACGATTTTTGGCTTCAAATGTTTAAAATTTATTGAGATTTCTGTAAATTCTAGCTTTTAGAACTTGTTTTTGAAAATTTCGACAAAATTTTTGAAAATGTCAAAAAATTCAAATATTTTCTCTCAAAGTCTCATAATTTTACTCTAAATTAACGGGTTTTCAATTATTGTTGGCTTTAAATGTTGAAAATGTTACCCATGTCCTGATTTGTTTTGAAAATTCAAAGAAAATCTGAAAGTTTCAGAAAAATTCAAAATTCTAAAGCTTTTTTTTCAAAATATTATAATTTTTACTTGAAAATGACTGGTTTTCACAATTTTCGTCTTGAAATGCTGGTTTTCAGCAAATCAAAATAAAGGCTCGTTTTATTTTTAACATTTCGATAAAAATCTGGAATTTTTCAAAAATTCTCAATTTTACTCGGTGGTTCATGATTTTTGACTTAGAATACTGGAAATTTACTTGATTTTTTGCAAATCGTGCCCAAATCTGGTTTTACTTTGAAAATTTCGTTGAAAATCTGAAATTTTCAGAAATAGGCACCTTATTCCAAACTTAAATCCAAAAATAAAGTAAAATTAAAAATTCTGTCCAATTCCAGGAAATAAAAGCCGCCTACTACAAGCTGACAAAGAAACATCACCCAGATGCGAATATCGGCAATCAAGAGGAAGCAGCGAAAAAATTCCATCAAGTCGCAACCGCCTACGAGACCCTCGGATCAGAAGAAAAACGAAAACTCTATGATATGACAAGAATACGGACTTCTCCAATGCCTGGAAGTGGAGAGCATATTAGCAATCGATTTAGGAGGAGACCAGCAGCACCGACTAGACAATATACTGATATTGATATTGATTATAAGGATTTTGAGCATTTTCAAAGGAGTACTAGGTTGGTATTAAAGTTTTTCAAATGAAATTTCATTGTTTCTAGACGTCGACCTCAATACCATTCGCATTTCGATATGCCAAACGAATTCTACTCAGAATTTGGAGGTTTCAAGAAACGAGTCTTCAAAAGTGAATACGAAAAAGCACAAGAGCAACAATCAATGTATAAAGACAGTCGAGCAGCTCAGAGGGAGATGGAAGAGCTGCGGAGACAAGTTGCCAAAGAGCAAGCTGAACAACAGGCTCGATATCCGATTCCGACATTTGAGCAAATGATGAGAGAAAAGCGGGCACAAGAGGCAAAAGAGCAGCAGCAATATTTGGCTGGAATGTTTTTCGCCGCTGCGATTGCTGGCATTTTGACAGTTCTTTTGACGAGATGAAAACAATGTTTAGAATACAAGATCTTAGAATTAATTAGAATTATTTTTAATAAAAGAATTTTTGAATCAATCTTTCTCAACCGTTGTATCTGTGGTCTCGTTTGGTGATCCTCGAATTGATGGCAAATATTCGAATCTGGCTGCTTCTTTTAGATCATTTTTGCTCTTTTCTGGAAAATTTGGTCCATTTTGAGTGGCTTTAATGGAGGGGGTGAATTTTTATGAGAAGATCACACAATCTTTCATATATGATTTTACTGATTATTCTTCTCGATTGTTCTCAATTATCTGATTTTTGCTAAAAACTATTTTTTTAATTCTTTGTCAAAAATCAGATCTTTTACAATATTTTTTGGACAAAATATCTTTCCCAAATTATAAAAAAAAATTTTAATTCACATACTAGAAACAAAATTGATTGCAATCTCAAAAAAACTGCAGAAAAATCCATTTTTCAGAATTTTTTTTTATGGACCTATTCAGTTTGAAAAAAAAATACAAAAAATGTCGAGAAATTCAATGCAGAAATTGCAGAGAAATGTCGAGAAATGCAGAGAAATTGCAATTTCTCTGCATTTCTCGGCATGCCATTTTTTTCGACCGAGACAGTCTTTTTCGGTCTAAATCAGATATGTTGGGCGTCTAAGGGCCATTGGGACTCACTACTAATTTTTTGGTAAAATTTCCACAACCATAGGCACAAAAACAACCATTTTTCATAAAATTGTTTAAAGGGACACAGATTAAACCGTTTGGGTCTTGAAGAAAACCAGTTCAAAAAATGCAGAGAAATTGAAATTTCACTGCATTTCTCGACATTTCTCTGCAATTTCTGCATTGAATTTCTCGACATTTTTTGTATTTTTTTTTCAAACTGAATAGGTCCATTAGAGAACTACAGTTAACCAAACTAATTTAAAGGGACACACGAATAAGAATCAGCTGGCACCCGCCACGAATTTATGATTTTCTATGCGTCCCTTTAAATTTATTACTGTATATTTTTGTTTTTTGCGGGAAAATTTGTTTTTTTTTCGTTTAAAAAGCTGTTTTGTATGTTTTTCATTCATTTTTTGTTAAATTTTTTTCCCGTCGGTTTTTTCAATCTCAATTACGTATGTTTTTCTCCGAAAATAAGCATTTCCTCATCCCAGACGCGCAATTTTATATTATTGATCGTTTGAAGAGTTGATAAACCAAAGAAAGGGGGAATGAGGAAAGACACGCTTGTTTTTTTGTAGTTTGATCGCGAGTTGACCTAGTTTTTGTTTTTTTGTGTGTGAACTGTTCTCCTCCTCCTTGTTTTTGGTGACGTGCGCGTGGCGGTCGTAATGCGGTTTTTGTTGAAGAGACGCTGTCATTTTTTGTCATCATTTTTGTCATGTTTTTTCTCTTTTTTGGGTTGTTGCTGGGGAGCCGTTTCTTTTTTTGATTTTTTGTTTCTTTTCATATTTACAGCTAGTCGTATTCTGAATCCCCCTCTCGTCGTCGTAACCTTCACATTTTGCTTTTTTTCTGCATTTTTCTTTTTCTGCTGATTGAAAATTTTAAACATTTGATTGAACATTTTGTAGTATGATACAGACGTATGAATCTACAACACTAATTCTCTCTTGCGTCGACGGCATCTTTACGTTCTTTTGGCGTTTTGTGCACTATGCACTTTTCAGCGATATGACCATTGTTGCGGCAAAAATGGCAAACAGACTTGTTCGGTCGGTTTTGATTGATTTGCATTTAAATCTTCGGCGTTTATGGCAGAGCATCTATTTTCTGCGAACCCTTTTGATCAAGAATCCACATCCTGCTTCAACACATCTATCATACAACTTTTTTCGATAATCCAAATTCGAACTTCTGCTTCTTTCCTTCATTAGTTTGTGTGTCAACTGTTATCCTTCGAATTGTTTAGTTTTTGTGAAGAAGTTCAACGACCTTTTTGTAGTTGTCTCTTCAACTCATATTGTGAATTAAGATAAAAATAATAACAAACAACAAACATTTGTTGTTTCTTATTATTTTTATTTCTTTGCCTTCGGTTTTTTAAAATCTCAATTACGTATATTTTTCTCCGAAAATAAGCATTTCCTCATCCCAGACGCGCAATTTGATATTATTGATCGTTTGAAGAGTTGATAAACCAAAGAAAGGGGGAATGAGGAAAGACACGCTTGTTTTTTTGTAGTTTGATCGCGAGTTGACCTAGTTTTTGTTTTTTTGTGTGTGAACTGTTCTCCTCCTCCTTGTTTTTGGTGACGTGCGCGTGGCGGTCGTAATGCGGTTTTTGTTGAAGAGACGCTGTCATTTTTTTTCTCTTTTTTGGGTTGTTGTTGCGGAGCCGTTTCTTTTTTGATTTTAAGTTTCTTTTCATATTTACAGCTTGTATTAATCTGAATCCCCCGCTCGTAGTCGTAACCTTTACATTTTCTTTTTCTGCTGATTGAAAATTTTAAACATTTGATTGAACATTTTGATGAAACATTTATCAGCGGATGACCTTTCGCTCTCTCCGAATCTCGTGGTCCAACCTTCGCATTTTGTTGAGATAGCATCACTGATTTTTTCAAGCAGAGAGAAGCGTATGATGTTCACCGTTACAATGATCATAGTGAATTTCCGAACTGCATTCCTTAGTGGTATGATACAGACGTATGAATCTACAACACTGATTCTCTCTTGCGTCGACGGCATCTTTCCGTTCTTTCGGCGTTTTGTGCACTGTGCACTTTTCAGCGAAATGACCATTATTGCGGCAAAAATGGCAAACAGACTTGTTCTGTCGGTTTTGATTGATTTCCATTTGAATCTTCGGCGTTTTCGGTAGAGAATTTATTTTCGGCGATCCCGTTGATCAAATTTTTGCAAACATTCTGAGATCTGCATATCAGAATACAGAACTTCATCAATATCTCTTATCAGAACTTCCATTGTCCATTCTTCCATGCTTGCCAGCGTTGCTTGACGTTTCAAGATCTCTCCTTGAATCCATGCTTCAAATTTTGAGAGAACTTGTTCCTTCACCATTTGAGAATCCACACCCTCCTTGTATCTTCTCGGCTGGTCCACTATCACAACACATCTATCATACAACTTTTTTCTATTATCCAAATTCGAACTTCTGCTTCTTTCCTTCCGAAGTTTGTTTGTCAACTCGACGATGATATCCTTTGAATTGTTGTACTTTTTGTGAAGAAATTCGATGGCCTTTTCGTAATTGTCGCCATTCAGCTCATATTACGAATTAAGATTTAAAAAATAATAAGAAACAACAAAGAAATCAAACAGGAAAGAATGGTTCAAATAAATCTACTGTGGCATTTTATATTGTGTGAGCAAAGCAATACAATTAAATATTGAACAATCGTAACAAAAACATTAAAAACTTTGCATTGTAATGATGAACGCTTTTTTTTAAATGAGTACTTTCTTTATTCAATAAACAAGCAAAAAAATGATACATGACACATGATAAGATTCAATGAAACCGGTAACGAATAAGAATACATGTACTTTTGATGCTGCAAAACGTCAGTTTAAGTGTATTTGCATACTTACAGCTTGTAGGATTCTGAATCCTAGCGTTGTAAGCTCTAATTATGCAAAAGCAAACAGTCTTCTTTAAAGGAAAGCACTACGATATTAAGATTCTCTGGATATTCCTTTTTAGTTTCGGGGGTTAAAAAGGCAACAAATGAGAAGAATGACATGAGCAAGAAGTTATCGGAAAATATCAGCTGGAACAATTATATTGTTCAACTGGAATGAGATGGAAAAAAGGAATTGGACGTCGGTTTTACTCGGTATCGAGGATTTGAGTATTAGGATTCTAGTGCGCAATACAGACAAAGACGGATATTAGGAAAATACCCTCTTTTTTGCGCTTTGGGAATTTTCCCCGATTCCTGTTAATGATCTTTGTTTGACCACTTCAGAAATTGCAGTCTTGTTTCCAAAGGATTCAGAGCAAGAAAGTGTGTAAACGTGTAAAATTGGTTGATAAACTAGGCGCGAAACTCTGGTGTTTGAAGCTAAGATTATGGGATTTTCTTTATTTTTCGATTGGAACGCCAGGGATAGAAATTATGAAAGAATTTTAGTATCTTAGTAGTTTTAGTACCGTTCTTTCTTTATTCTCGTATCTTGTCTTCAACGAATTCACAATTTTTATTTTTTCAGTACTTGGAAGAAAATGTAGTAAAAATTCGGGGCTGGTCCGAAATTTAAATAATTTTTTGCATAAAATATAAGTATTTAGTTTTTTCTTCACTTTTAGCCCGCGCTCGCATAGTTTCCTGAGTAACCTTAGCAGTCTTGGCAGTCAGTTCTGTACTGTTGCTGAGCATCGTCACACCACGTGAGCTAGGTGACGCGCATCGAAAGATGCGGGGTTGGGAGACCCTTTGGACTGACGAGGTTGGGAGGCATCAGTGTATGTGGCACAGAGGCTGTCAAGATTGTTGAGAAGTGCTCAGGGCGTTACACTAATTGCGTTTTTCTCTTAATTTTTGTAATTTTTCAAACCATTAATATTAAGCTAGATTAGTTAGGATAACATTTTGAAGAAATTCTTTGGTCCTAGGACTACAACCATTTTTTCCATTTGACCAGCCCTGTTTATTTGTTACGCCACCCAGCATTGCATCAGCTTCAAAATAGCAATCGCTTACGACCACGGGAATGGCATTCTGAGCAGTACAAGTCAAACGTTGCTCATATGGGCTCAATTATGAACACTTGAGGTTTGTTTTAAAATAATAAAAATTGAAAAGTTTTAAATCAATAGTTTTCAGAACACCGGATTCCAAGTTGTTCAGAAGGCGATACATTGGACGTTTTCGCTGGAAATGGATCAATGTTTGTCACGGTGAGTATTATAATTTCAAAGATTTGACCTTTGCAACCGAAAACAGGATTTTAATCCACCTCTGAAACTTTGGAAAATTTTCATAATTGCAGAATTTGGTCCAAAGGTCACAAACCACCAACTCCGTTCAAAGGACACTTGGAACAACGATCAACCAGTCGACAAGATTGTGCCACGAGGATCATAGGCTTTGAATCTATATTTTTGCATTTCGGACGTTACAAATTTGGTTTTACAGCGTTCAACAATCAACAGCAACGACAACAGTGGACTTTGGACAACAAAACGATTAGAAATCAACGAAGCAGCTATCGATTTTCGAATTGCAGGAGACAAAAGTGTTGGAAGTTTGAAATTTTAAAAATTATTCATAAAAGCATAAAATCCATATTTTCAGGTTGTCGCTTAAAATTGCCGCTTGCGATACACTAACAGACCACACAATGGAAAATCTTCAATGTATTGAGGTTCAACATCAGCAAGGGAATTGCAACTCGATTCACGATCAAACACGATTCTGAATCTGGACAAAGAATGGCTACAAAAGAAAGGAAAAGCGTAGGTACATATTAACAAAGTTATTTCCTCGAAAATTAATCAGTTACAGATCGTCAAACATCACGTATGAAGATTAGAACGAGGATTTTGTTGATGAGATCAATACATCTCATGCGGATGACAGGAAATTGGCAATTGATGCTATTTATAGGAAGAAGGTGGGTTTTTTTTTAAAATTATTGTTGTTGTATTCGAAATTCGAAAAAACAAGAATTTCAGAAATTCGACATGCCTGAAGAATTGTTGAGTGTTGAGGCTGAAGCATCAGATAGTAGTGAAGACGAAGATGGTCCGGATTTTGATAACGATGATAGTGATGTTAGGTAAGCTTCTTTTGGGCTGAATTTATCGAAACAGAAATCTGAAAATTCATTTTACAGATATCACTGACAACAAGTGGGGTAACAAACGCAAGGATTTCTATGATACAGGATTCGTTGATGAGGATTTTGGTGGAATGAGAGAGGAAGAACATCAGGTAAGCTTTTTCGTCATTTCGGAAAAGAAATTGTCGATTTTAGGACGCGGTACATGAAGAAGAAGATGCTCTAACCGATAATGGCAATTGGACAAGTCTACAGCTGCAAAATATTGAAACTTGACTAAAAAATGGCAATCAAGAGCTGCCGAGCAAGGAAAAGTAACAAGAGAGGCGAAATGTTGGCTGTTGATATAAGTAAGCCTTTAAATTCTAATATTTATTCATCAATACGTAAAAAATCATGATTTTCCGGTGTCTCCGTTATCTTGTCATGTTCATTTCCCGCATCTTTGATTGCAAGCGATACAACAAACGAGTAAGGCCACATCTTGGATTGAAGAACAGCGGAAGCAGCAACACATGACGATCGATTGCCACGAAATGAGCAACTCCTGAAGCTGCATTTGAACCGTAGAACTTTATTTTCCTAGTTGTCTTGATATTAAAGATAAATTTCAGATTTCGACACACAAAAATAACATGGCCGCAGAACGAATGGAACTTGCGACAACAATGGGCGTTGAGTCATTTTGGTCCATCTCGAGCAGTTTATGAGTATGCCCAATACATAGTGATGTGAAACGAAGAGCTAGGATCAGAGGGATGTTGTTGGGAAGAATAGTTGTATCTATCGCGAATAGGTAGATTTCAATGGAATTAATTGATGTGAGTCTCATTTTTCTCCTTTTGTCATGCTATCGTGATAAGATTTCTTGGCCGTTCATTTATCGGTTGCTTCAGTGATAAGATCAACGTTGCAGCAATTGAAAAACTTACATTTGAATATTGTCTTCAACTTCTGACTGGAGCAAGAGAGAAAAAAGAAAATAGAGATTTCCACCTTTTTTCAGACTGCTTCACAATCTTACAATTTTCTCTTGAACAATGCTGAATCGTTAACGTGGCGTTTGGCACACCAAGATGATGAGGCTCGAAAATGCAACAATGGTTGGAAATGTTGCAACAAGGAGCTGTTATTTCAAGAAAATGGTGTTTTTCATCAAAAAGAAAATTAGATATTAAATCTTGAATTTTTAGATACGTGGATATGTTTGACTATGTTTGAAATTGGAAGATGTGAAGGAACACGCTGGAAATGGAGACTAGAAAGCGTAAATTTCGATAAATGTCATCCAAAACAGAAAAAAAACGTCTTTCAGCAGAAATTTTGAATTCGCGACGTTTGAGTCCATCATGAGCAGATTATGAGCATGTCCAATCGAAAATGCAACAGTGCTAAGGAAAAGCAAGGATTTGTGAAATGTCGCGAGAGAGATGTTACGAACGTAACAGGAACAACGAGAAGTAACAGCGGCGAAATGTTGGTCTTTACGATAAGTAAGGCTTTAAATTCTAATATTCATAAATATACAAAAAATCATGATTTTCAGCACGGAATGATCGATTGCCACGTCGTCAACAACTTCTGAAGCGGGTTCAAGGAACGACGAAGAACAGATCAATAAATATTTCAACAAATTATTGATGGCTTGGAAGAGGAATGGACGGCGATCGATTTTGGAAGCCGGATTTGAAACGTAAAACTTTATTTTCTACGGTTTCTTGATTTAAAGGTTATGTTTCAGATTTCGACACTGGACATTGACAATTAATGCTGGATTTAGATCAATTTGAGACAAAGATGACAAAATGGGAAAAGGACACTGACTTTCAAGTCTACACACAATCGACGAATCGTTTGATATTGGAAAATTTGAAAGAACACGCTGGAAATGGAGGAGATTCAAGATTAGAAAGCGTAAGTTTCGATAAATGCCATTCAAATCAGAAAAATTCCTTTTTCAGCAATCTGTGCGTGGATATTTTGAATTCACTTCGGCGACGCGACGTTTGAGTCCATCATCAGCAGATTATGATTATGTACAATCGAAAAGATACAGTGCTGCGAGCTATTGTTTCAATAATCAAGGTGGAGCCTTTTTCATTAAAAGGCTATTGAAAGTTTTGAATTTTCAGACACATTACATTGCCGATAAATAGGTGTTTCGAAACAGACAAATTGATGAATTTAACAATTGAAAACAACAAGCTAGGACGTATTTGAGATTTGACGACTACCTACTTAGGATTTCAAAAGCTTTAAACCGTAAGTTAAGAATTTTTTAAAAATTAGTATTGTTAAAATGAAAGGTCCATGGAAAACGTCCACATGGATCACATTTTTACAGCTAAATTTTTGTAATAGGTGGCCGAAGGCTATCGCCAATTTTTAATTTTGTTTAAATTATGTGATTTTTTTGAAAATTCCAATTTTTCACTTAAAAATCAAAAAAATCTGCTAAATTTTGATATTTTCAGACCACCACAACAAGCAGGCCGACAACACGGATGGAACCGCAATCAATTGACATCCAGGTATAAAATTATTCTGAAAAATTGGAAGTTTTGGATTTTTTCCAAAAGAAATCACATTTTTACAGCTTAATTTTTATAATAGACGGCCGAAGGCTATCGCCAATTTTTAATTTTGTTTAAATAATGTGATTTTTTTGAAAATTCCAATTTTTCACTTAAAAATCAAAGAAATCCGCTAAATTTTGATATTTTCAGACCATCACATCCAGCAAATCGACATATCGGATGGATCCGCATCCAATTGACATCCAGGTATAAAATTATTTTGAAAAATTGGAAGTTTTGGATTTTTTCCAAAAGAAATCACATTTTTACAGCTTAATTTTTGTAATAGGCGGCCGAAGGCTATCGCCAATTTTTAATTTTGTTTAAATTATGTGATTTTTTTTGAAAATTCCAATTTTTCACTTAAAAATCAAAGAAATCAGTTAAATTTTACTCATTTTTGATATTTTCAGAACATCACAACAAGCAGGTCGACAACACGGATGGATCCGCATCCAATTGACATCCAGGTATAAAATTATTTTGAAAAATTGGAAGTTTTGGATTTTTTCCAAAAGAAATCACATTTTTACAGCTAACTTTTTTTAATAGGCGGCCGAAGGCTATCGCCAATTTTTAATTTTGTTTAAATTATGTGATTTTTTTTGAAAATTCCAATTTTTCACTTAAAAATCAAAGAAATCAGTTAAATTTTACTCATTTTTGATATTTTCAGAACATCACAACAAGCAGGTCGACAACACGGATGGATCCGCATCCAATTGACATCCAGGTATAAAATTATTTTGAAAAATTGGAAGTTTTGGATTTTTTCCAAAAGAAATCACATTTTTACAGCTAACTTTTTTTAATAGGCGGCCGAAGGCTATCGCCAATTTTTAATTTTGTTTAAATTATGTAATTTTTTGAAAATTCCAATTTTTCACTTAAAAATCAAAAAAATCTGCTAAATTTTGATATTTTCAGACCACCACAACAAGCAGGTCGACAACACGGATGGAACCGCAACCAATTGACATCCAGGTATAAAATTATTTTGAAAAATTGGAAGTTTTGGATTTTTTCCAAAAGAAATCACATTTTTACAGCTTAATTTTTGTAATAGGCGGCCGAAGGCTATCGCCAATTTTTAATTTTGTTTAAAAAATGTGATTTTTTTTGAAAATTCAAATTTTTCACTTAAAAATCTGCTAAATTTTGATATTTTCAGACCACCACAACAAGCAGGTCGACAACACGGATGGATCCGCATCCAATTGACATCCAGGTATAAAATTATTTTGAAAAATTGGAAGTTTTGGATTTTTTCCAAAAGAAATCACATTTTTACAGTTTAATTTTTGTAATAGGCGGCCGAAGGCTATCGCCAATTTTTAATTTTGTTTAAAAAATGTGATTTTTTTTGAAAATTCAAATTTTTCACTTAAAAATCTGCTAAATTTTGATATTTTCAGAACATCACAACAAGCAGGTCGACAACACGGATGGATCCGCATCCAATTGACATCCAGGTATAAAATTATTTTGAAAAATTGGAAGTTTTGGATTTTTTCCAAAAGAAATCACATTTTTACAGTTTAATTTTTGTAATAGGCGGCCGAAGGCTATCGCCAATTTTTAATTTTGTTTAAATTATGTGATTTTTTTGAAAATTCCAATTTTTCACTTAAAAATCAAAGAATTCCGCTAAATTTTGATATTTTCAGACCATCAGATCCAGCAATTCGACATTTCGGATGGAACCGCATCCAATTGACATCCAGGTATAAAATTATTTTGAAAAATTGGAAGTTTTGGATTTTTTCCAAAAGAAATCACATTTTTACAGCTTAATTTTTGTAATAGGCGGCCGAAGGCTATCGCCAATTTTTAATTTTGTTTAAATTATGTGATTTTTTTGAAAATTCCAATTTTTCACTTAAAAATCAAAGAATTCCGCTAAATTTTGATATTTTCAGACCATCAGATCCAGCAATTCGACATTTCGGATGGAACCGCATCCAATTGACATCCAGGTATAAAATTATTTTGAAAAATTGGAAGTTTTGGATTTTTTCCAAAAGAAATCACATTTTTACAGCTTAATTTTTGTAATAGGCGGCCGAAGGCTATCGCCAATTTTTAATTTTGTTTAAATTATGTGATTTTTTTGAAAATTCCAATTTTTCACTTAAAAATCAAAGAATTCCGCTAAATTTTGATATTTTCAGACCATCAGATCCAGCAATTCGACATTTCGGATGGAACCGCATCCAATTGACATCCAGGTATAAAATTATTTTGAAAAATTGGAAGTTTTGGATTTTTTCCAAAAGAAATCACATTTTTACAGCTTAATTTTTGTAATAGGCGGCCGAAGGCTATCGCCAATTTTTAATTTTGTTTAAAAAATGTGATTTTTTTGAAAATTCAAATTTTTCACTTAAAAATCAAAGAAATCAGTTAAATTTTACTCATTTTTGATATTTTCAGAACATCACAACAAGCAGGCCGACAACACGGATGGAACCGCAACCAATTGACATCCAGGTATAAAAATATTTTGAAAAATTGGAAGTTTTGGATTTTTTCCAAAAGAAATCACATTTTTACAGCTTAATTTTTGTAATAGGCGGCCGAAGGCTATCGCCAATTTTTAATTTTGTTTAAATTATGTGATTTTTTTGAAAATTCCAATTTTTCACTTAAAAATCAAAGAATTCCGCTAAATTTTGATATTTTCAGACCATCAGATCCAGCAATTCGACATTTCGGATGGAACCGCATCCAATTGACATCCAGGTATAAAATTATTTTGAAAAATTGGAAGTTTTGGATTTTTTCCAAAAGAAATCACATTTTTACAGCTTAATTTTTGTAATAGGCGGCCGAAGGCTATCGCCAATTTTTAATTTTGTTTAAATTATGTGATTTTTTTGAAAATTCCAATTTTTCACTTAAAAATCAAAGAATTCCGCTAAATTTTGATATTTTCAGACCATCAGATCCAGCAATTCGACATTTCGGATGGAACCGCATCCAATTGACATCCAGGTATAAAATTATTTTGAAAAATTGGAAGTTTTGGATTTTTTCCAAAAGAAATCACATTTTTACAGCTTAATTTTTGTAATAGGCGGCCGAAGGCTATCGCCAATTTTTAATTTTGTTTAAATTATGTGATTTTTTTGAAAATTCCAATTTTTCATTTAAAAATCAGTTAAATTTTACTCATTTTTGATATTTTCAGACCATCAGATCCAGCAATTCGACATTTCGGATGGAACCGCATCCAATTGACATCCAGGTATAAAATTATTTTGAAAAATTGGAAGTTTTGGATTTTTTCCAAAAGAAATCACATTTTTACAGCTTAATTTTTGTAATAGGCGGCCGAAGGCTATCGCCAATTTTTAATTTTGTTTAAATTATGTGATTTTTTTTGAAAATTCCAATTTTTCATTTAAAAATCAGTTAAATTTTACTCATTTTTGATATTTTCAGACCATCAGATCCAGCAATTCGACATTTCGGATGGAACCGCATCCAATTGACATCCAGGTATAAAATTATTTTGAAAAATTGGAAGTTTTGGATTTTTTCCAAAAGAAATCACATTTTTACAGCTTAATTTTTGTAATAGGCGGCCGAAGGCTATCGCCAATTTTTAATTTTGTTTAAATTATGTGATTTTTTTTTGAAAATTCCAATTTTTCATTTAAAAATCAGTTAAATTTTACTCATTTTTGATATTTTCAGACCATCAGATCCAGCAATTCGACATTTCGGATGGAACCGCATCCAATTGACATCCAGGTATAAAATTATTTTGAAAAATTGGAAGTTTTGGATTTTTTCCAAAAGAAATCACATTTTTACAGCTTAATTTTTGTAATAGGCGGCAGAAGGCTATCGCCAATTTTTAATTTTGTTTAAATTATGTGATTTTTTTGAAAATTCCAATTTTTCATTTAAAAATCAGTTAAATTTTACTCATTTTTGATATTTTCAGACCATCAGATCCAGCAATTCGACATTTCGGATGGAACCGCATCCAATTGACATCCAGGTATAAAATTATTTTGAAAAATTGGAAGTTTTGGATTTTTTCCAAAAGAAATCACATTTTTACAGCTTAATTTTTGTAATAGGCGGCCGAAGGCTATCGCCAATTTTTAATTTTGTTTAAATTATGTGATTTTTTTGAAAATTCCAATTTTTCACTTAAAAATCAAAGAATTCCGCTAAATTTTGATATTTTCAGACCATCAGATCCAGCAATTCGACATTTCGGATGGAACCGCATCCAATTGACATCCAGGTATAAAATTATTTTGAAAAATTGGAAGTTTTGGATTTTTTCCAAAAGAAATCACATTTTTACAGCTTAATTTTTGTAATAGGCGGCCGAAGGCTATCGCCAATTTTTAATTTTGTTTAAATTATGTGATTTTTTTGAAAATTCCAATTTTTCACTTAAAAATCAAAGAATTCCGCTAAATTTTGATATTTTCAGACCATCAGATCCAGCAATTCGACATTTCGGATGGAACCGCATCCAATTGACATCCAGGTATAAAATTATTTTGAAAAATTGGAAGTTTTGGATTTTTTCCAAAAGAAATCACATTTTTACAGCTTAATTTTTGTAATAGGCGGCCGAAGGCTATCGCCAATTTTTAATTTTGTTTAAATTATGTGATTTTTTTGAAAATTCCAATTTTTCACTTAAAAATCAAAGAATTCCGCTAAATTTTGATATTTTCAGACCATCAGATCCAGCAATTCGACATTTCGGATGGAACCGCATCCAATTGACATCCAGGTATAAAATTATTTTGAAAAATTGTGATTTCTTTTGGAAAAAATCCAAAACTTCCATTTTTACAGCTTAATTTTTGTAATAGGCGGCCGAAGGCTATCGCCAATTTTTAATTTTGTTTAAAAAATGTGATTTTTTTGAAAATTCAAATTTTTCACTTAAAAATCAGTTAAATTTTACTCATTTTTGATATTTTCAGACCGTCACATCCAGCAAATCGACATTTCGGATGGAACCGCATCCAATTGACATCCAGGTATAAAATTATTTTGAAAAATTGGAAGTTTTGGATTTTTTCCAAAAGAAATCACATTTTTACAGCTTAATTTTTGTAATAGGCGGCCGAAGGCTATCGCCAATTTTTAATTTTGTTTAAAAAATGTGATTTTTTTGAAAATTCAAATTTTTCACTTAAAAATCAGTTAAATTTTACTCATTTTTGATATTTTCAGACCATCAGATCCAGCAATTCGACATTTCGGATGGAACCGCATCCAATTGACATCCAGGTATAAAATTATTTTGAAAAATTGGAAGTTTTGGATTTTTTCCAAAAGAAATCACATTTTTACAGCTTAATTTTTGTAATAGGCGGCCGAAGGCTATCGCCAATTTTTAATTTTGTTTAAAAAATGTGATTTTTTTGAAAATTCCAATTTTTCCCTTAAAAATCAAAAAAATCTGTTAAATTTTACTCATTTTTGATATTTTCAGACTCATCCAACAAATCGACGGTGGGCTGGCGGATTCGGATTACGTTCAGTTAAGTATTTATTTTTCAACGCGGGAACGTAGTGCAGTTTTTTAAAGTTTTCCAGGACCGCCGATCCGCATTCCCGTTTGAATTTCCGATAATGGAGGATTAGGAAAATATGGACTATGATGATTTGGCAATGTGATGAAGGTGTTGGACGATTAAAAATTAAATTCACGTTTTTCTTTTTTAGGGTTGAGATGCTCCCGACAGTATTTATTCTAGATGATTGGGTATTAGAACTGTATTCCATTTTCATTTTCTGAATAATTCCAACTGAGAATTCATACTAGAATCTCTGCTAAAACCATAATAAAGTTGAGAAAGGGAGCTTCTTAACCCATAAAACCATTCCAGTCTGTCAGAAAGTTGGTAAGGTCTGGAACTAACCAATCCCAGGCGTATCTGGAAAGAAAAAGCGGTCTCAGAAAGGCTTCCAGTGCAACTTGTTTTAATTTTATTGGGTCAGTGAAACTGCTTTCTGGGTTTTGGATTTTGTAATTGGGACTTTTCAGAAGCCAGTTGGCCGTGATTACGGTCAATCATCGGAAAGCCCTGGGCCGGGTTAGGGCCGGCCCAAACTCTCTTCACGACAAGTCTGCTTCAGCCTATTAAAACTTGTTGCCACCGACGGATTTTAGGAGATAATTATCTTGATGTCGCAGACAAAAGGACGATTGCTACCCGCGTTCTCCCCGCTTTCCCCTGCGAATTGCTCGACTTAGGCGAAAGAAAATGATTCGAAAAAATACAAATAAAAGGAATGATATTTGCATCTCCAATTGAAGATGATGCTCCGTGTTGCTCTTTTTGATGAAATTTGTCGTTCTGAAATTCCAATTTTTCAAAATAATTTTATACCTGGATGTCAATTGGATGCGGATCCATCCGTGTTGTCGATTTGCTGGATGTGATGGTCTGAAAATATCAAAATTTAGCGGATTTCTTTGATTTTTAAGTGAAAAATTGGAATTTTCAAAAAAATCACATAATTTAAACAAAATTAAAAATTGGCGATAGCCTTCGGCCGCCTATTACAAAAATTAAGCTGTAAAAATGTGATTTCTTTTGGAAAAAATCCAAAACTTCCAATTTTTCAAAATAATTTTATACCTGGATGTCAATTGGATGCGGTTCCATCCGAAATGTCGAATTGCTGGATCTGATGGTCTGAAAATATCAAAATTTAGCGGAATTCTTTGATTTTTAAGTGAAAAATTGGAATTTTCAAAAAAATCACATTATTTAAACAAAATTAAAAATTGGCGATAGCCTTCGGCGGCCTATTACAGAAGGTTAGCTGTAAAAATGTGATTTCTTTTGGAAAAAATCCAAAACTTCCAATTTTTCAAAATAATTTTATACCTGGATGTCAATTGATTGCGGATCCATCCGTGTTGTCGACCTGCTTGTTGTGGTGGTCTGAAAATATCAAAATTTAGCAGATTTCTTTGATTTTTAAGTGAAAAATTGGAATTTTCAAAAAAAATCACATAATTTAAACAAAATTAAAAATTGGCGATAGCCTTCGGCCACCTATTACAAAAAGTTAGCTGTAAAAATGTGATTTCTTTTGGAAAAAATCCAAAACTTCCAATTTTTCAAAATAATTTTATACCTGGATGTCAATTGGTTGCGGATCCATCCGTGTTGTCGACCTGCTTGTTGTGGTGGTCTGAAAATATCAAAAATGATTAAAATTTAACAGATTTCTTTGATTTTTAAGTGAAAAATTGGAATTTTCAAAAAAAATCACATAATTTAAACAAAATTAAAAATTGGCGATAGCCTTCGGCCACCTATTACAAAAAGTTAGCTGTAAAAATGTGATTTCTTTTGGAAAAAATCCAAAACTTCCAATTTTTCAAAATAATTTTATACCTGGATGTCAATTGGATGCGGTTCCATCCGAAATGTCGAATTGCTGGATCTGATGGTCTGAAAATATCAAAATTTAGCGGAATTCTTTGATTTTTAAGTGAAAAATTGGAATTTTCAAAAAAATCACATTATTTAAACAAAATTAAAAATTGGCGATAGCCTTCGGCGGCCTATTACAGAAGGTTAGCTGTAAAAATGTGATTTCTTTTGGAAAAAATCCAAAACTTCCAATTTTTCAAAATAATTTTATACCTGGATGTCAATTGATTGCGGATCCATCCGTGTTGTCGACCTGCTTGTTGTGGTGGTCTGAAAATATCAAAATTTAGCAGATTTCTTTGATTTTTAAGTGAAAAATTGGAATTTTCAAAAAAAATCACATAATTTAAACAAAATTAAAAATTGGCGATAGCCTTCGGCCACCTATTACAAAAAGTTAGCTGTAAAAATGTGATTTCTTTTGGAAAAAATCCAAAACTTCCAATTTTTCAAAATAATTTTATACCTGGATGTCAATTGGTTGCGGATCCATCCGTGTTGTCGACCTGCTTGTTGTGGTGGTCTGAAAATATCAAAAATGATTAAAATTTAACAGATTTCTTTGATTTTTAAGTGAAAAATTGGAATTTTCAAAAAAAATCACATAATTTAAACAAAATTAAAAATTGGCGATAGCCTTCGGCCACCTATTACAAAAAGTTAGCTGTAAAAATGTGATTTCTTTTGGAAAAAATCCAAAACTTCCAATTTTTCAAAATAATTTTATACCTGGATGTCAATTGGATGCGGTTCCATCCGAAATGTCGAATTGCT
Source organism: Caenorhabditis virilis (assembly GCA_964036255.1). Taxonomy (NCBI): domain Eukaryota; kingdom Metazoa; phylum Nematoda; class Chromadorea; order Rhabditida; family Rhabditidae; genus Caenorhabditis; species Caenorhabditis virilis. The sequence goes on along the minus strand of OZ038417.1, from coordinate 3,471,285 downwards.
GGATCTGATGGTCTGAAAATATCAAAATTTAGCGGAATTCTTTGATTTTTAAGTGAAAAATTGGAATTTTCAAAAAAATCACATTATTTAAACAAAATTAAAAATTGGCGATAGCCTTCGGCGGCCTATTACAGAAGGTTAGCTGTAAAAATGTGATTTCTTTTGGAAAAAATCCAAAACTTCCAATTTTTCAAAATAATTTTATACCTGGATGTCAATTGATTGCGGATCCATCCGTGTTGTCGACCTGCTTGTTGTGGTGGTCTGAAAATATCAAAATTTAGCAGATTTCTTTGATTTTTAAGTGAAAAATTGGAATTTTCAAAAAAAATCACATAATTTAAACAAAATTAAAAATTGGCGATAGCCTTCGGCCACCTATTACAAAAAGTTAGCTGTAAAAATGTGATTTCTTTTGGAAAAAATCCAAAACTTCCAATTTTTCAAAATAATTTTATACCTGGATGTCAATTGGTTGCGGATCCATCCGTGTTGTCGACCTGCTTGTTGTGGTGGTCTGAAAATATCAAAAATGATTAAAATTTAACAGATTTCTTTGATTTTTAAGTGAAAAATTGGAATTTTCAAAAAAAATCACATAATTTAAACAAAATTAAAAATTGGCGATAGCCTTCGGCCACCTATTACAAAAAGTTAGCTGTAAAAATGTGATTTCTTTTGGAAAAAATCCAAAACTTCCAATTTTTCAAAATAATTTTATACCTGGATGTCAATTGGTTGCGGATCCATCCGTGTTGTCGACCTGCTTGTTGTGGTGGTCTGAAAATATCAAAAATGATTAAAATTTAACAGATTTCTTTGATTTTTAAGTGAAAAATTGGAATTTTCAAAAAAAATCACATAATTTAAACAAAATTAAAAATTGGCGATAGCCTTCGGCCACCTATTACAAAAAGTTAGCTGTAAAAATGTGATTTCTTTTGGAAAAAATCCAAAACTTCCAATTTTTCAAAATAATTTTATACCTGGATGTCAATTGGTTGCGGATCCATCCGTGTTGTCGACCTGCTTGTTGTGGTGGTCTGAAAATATCAAAAATGAGTAAAATTTAACTGATTTCTTTGATTTTTAAGTGAAAAATTGGAATTTTCAAAAAAAATCACATAATTTAAACAAAATTAAAAATTGGCGATAGCCTTCGGCCGCCTATTACAAAAAGTTAGCTGTAAAAATGTGATTTCTTTTGGAAAAAAATCCAAAACTTCCAATTTTTCAAAATAATTTTATACCTGGATGTCAATTGGTTGCGGATCCATCCGTGTTGTCGACCTGCTTGTTGTGGTGGTCTGAAAATATCAAAATTTAGCAGATTTCTTTGATTTTTAAGTGAAAAATTGGAATTTTCAAAAAAAATCACATAATTTAAACAAAATTAAAAATTGGCGATAGCCTTCGGCCACCTATTACAAAAAGTTAGCTGTAAAAATGTGATTTCTTTTGGAAAAAATCCAAAACTTCCAATTTTTCAAAATAATTTTATACCTGGATGTCAATTGGATGCGGATCCATCCGAAATGTCGACCTGCTTGTTGTGGTGGTCTGAAAATATCAAAAATGATTAAAATTTAACAGATTTTTTTGATTTTTAAGTGAAAAATTGGAATTTTCAAAAAAATCACATTATTTAAACAAAATTAAAAATTGGCGATAGCCTTCGGACACCTATTACAAAAAGTTAGCTGTAAAAATGTGATTTCTTTTGGAAAAAATCCAAAACTTCCAATTTTTCAAAATATTTTTATACCTGGATGCCAATTGGTTGCGGTTCCATCCGAAATGTCGACCTGCTTGTTGTGGTGGTCTGAAAATATCAAAAATGATTAAAATTTAACAGATTTTTTTGATTTTTAAGTGAAAAATTGGAATTTTCAAAAAAAATCACATAATTTAAACAAAATTAAAAATTGGCGATAGCCTTCGGCGGCCTATTACAAAAAGTTAGCTGTAAAAGTGTGATTTCTTTTGGAAAAAATCCAAAACTTCCAATTTTTCAAAATAATTTTATACCTGGATGTCAATTGGTTGCGGTTCCATCCGTGTTGTCGGCCTGCTTGTTGTGGTGGTCTGAAAATATCAAAATTTAGCAGATTTTTTTGATTTTTAAGTGAAAAATTGGAATTTTCAAAAAAATCACATAATTTAAACAAAATTAAAAATTGGCGATAGCCTTCGGCCGCCTATTACAAAAATGAAGCTGTAAAAATGTGATTTCTTTTGGAAAAAATCCAAAACTTCCAATTTTTCAAAATATTTTTATACCTGGATGTCAATTGGTTGCGGTTCCATCCGTGTTGTCGGCCTGCTTGTTGTGGTGGTCTGAAAATATCAAAATTTAACTGATTTCTTTGATTTTTAAGTGAAAAATTGGAATTTTCAAAAAAATCACATAATTAAACAAAATTAAAAATTGGCGATAGCCTTCGGCGGCCTATTACAAAAAGTTAGCTGTAAAAATGTGATTTCTTTTGGAAAAAATCCAAAACTTCCAATTTTTCAAAATAATTTTATACCTGGATGTCAATTTGTTGCGGTTCCATCCGTGTTGTCGGCCTGCTTGTTGTGATGTTCTGAAAATATCAAAAATGAGTAAAATTTAACTGATTTCTTTGATTTTTAAGTGAAAAATTGGAATTTTCAAAAAAAATCACATAATTTAAACAAAATTAAAAATTGGCGATAGCCTTCGGCGGCCTATTACAAAAATTAAGCTGTAAAAGTGTGATTTCTTTTGGAAAAAATCCAAAACTTCCAATTTTTCAAAATAATTTTATACCTGGATGTCAATTTGTTGCGGTTCCATCCGTGTTGTCGGCCTGCTTGTTGTGATGTTCTGAAAATATCAAAAATGAGTAAAATTTAACTGATTTCTTTGATTTTTAAGTGAAAAATTGGAATTTTCAAAAAAATCACATAATTAAACAAAATTAAAAATTGGCGATAGCCTTCGGCGGCCTATTACAAAAAGTTAGCTGTAAAAATGTGATTTCTTTTGGAAAAAATCCAAAACTTCCAATTTTTCAAAATAATTTTATACCTGGATGTCAATTTGTTGCGGTTCCATCCGTGTTGTCGGCCTGCTTGTTGTGATGTTCTGAAAATATCAAAAATGAGTAAAATTTAACTGATTTCTTTGATTTTTAAGTGAAAAATTGGAATTTTCAAAAAAAAATCACATAATTTAAACAAAATTAAAAATTGGCGATAGCCTTCGGCGGCCTATTACAAAAATTAAGCTGTAAAAATGTGATTTCTTTTGGAAAAAATCCAAAACTTCCAATTTTTCAAAATATTTTTATACCTGGATGTCAATTGGTTGCGGTTCCATCCGTGTTGTCGGCCTGCTTGTTGTGATGTTCTGAAAATATCAAAAATGAGTAAAATTTAACTGATTTCTTTGATTTTTAAGTGAAAAATTGGAATTTTCAAAAAAATCACATAATTAAACAAAATTAAAAATTGGCGATAGCCTTCGGCGGCCTATTACAAAAAGTTAGCTGTAAAAATGTGATTTCTTTTGGAAAAAATCCAAAACTTCCAATTTTTCAAAATAATTTTATACCTGGATGTCAATTTGTTGCGGTTCCATCCGTGTTGTCGGCCTGCTTGTTGTGATGTTCTGAAAATATCAAAAATGAGTAAAATTTAACTGATTTCTTTGATTTTTAAGTGAAAAATTGGAATTTTCAAAAAAAATCACATAATTTAAACAAAATTAAAAATTGGCGATAGCCTTCGGCGGCCTATTACAAAAATTAAGCTGTAAAAGTGTGATTTCTTTTGGAAAAAATCCAAAACTTCCAATTTTTCAAAATAATTTTATACCTGGATGTCAATTTGTTGCGGTTCCATCCGTGTTGTCGGCCTGCTTGTTGTGATGTTCTGAAAATATCAAAAATGAGTAAAATTTAACTGATTTCTTTGATTTTTAAGTGAAAAATTGGAATTTTCAAAAAAATCACATAATTAAACAAAATTAAAAATTGGCGATAGCCTTCGGCGGCCTATTACAAAAAGTTAGCTGTAAAAATGTGATTTCTTTTGGAAAAAATCCAAAACTTCCAATTTTTCAAAATAATTTTATACCTGGATGTCAATTTGTTGCGGTTCCATCCGTGTTGTCGGCCTGCTTGTTGTGATGTTCTGAAAATATCAAAAATGAGTAAAATTTAACTGATTTCTTTGATTTTTAAGTGAAAAATTGGAATTTTCAAAAAAAAATCACATAATTTAAACAAAATTAAAAATTGGCGATAGCCTTCGGCGGCCTATTACAAAAATTAAGCTGTAAAAATGTGATTTCTTTTGGAAAAAATCCAAAACTTCCAATTTTTCAAAATATTTTTATACCTGGATGCCAATTGATTGCGGTTCCATCCGAAATGTCGACCTGCTTGTTGTGGTGGTCTGAAAATATCAAAAATGATTAAAATTTAACAGATTTTTTTGATTTTAAGTGAAAAATTGGAATTTTCAAAAAAATCACATAATTTAAACAAAATTAAAAATTGGCGATAGCCTTCGGCCGCCTATTACAAAAAGTTAGCTGTAAAAATGTGATTTCTTTTGGAAAAAATCCAAAACTTCCAATTTTTCAAAATAATTTTATACCTGGATGTCAATTGGTTGCGTTCCATCCGTGTTGTCGGCCTGCTTGTTGTGATGTTCTGAAAATATCAAAAATGAGTAAAATTTAACTGATTTCTTTGATTTTTAAGTGAAAAATTGGAATTTTCAAAAAAAATCACATAATTTAAACAAAATTAAAAATTGGCGATAGCCTTCGGCGGCCTATTACAAAAATTTAGCTGTAAAAATGTGATTTCTTTTGGAAAAAATCCAAAACTTCCAATTTTTCAAAATATTTTTATACCTGGATGTCAATTTGTTGCGGTTCCATCCGTGTTGTCGGCCTGCTTGTTGTGGTGGTCTGAAAATATCAAAATTTAGCAGATTTTTTTGATTTTTAAGTGAAAAATTGGAATTTTCAAAAAAAATCACATAATTTAAACAAAATTAAAAATTGGCGATAGCCTTCGGCCGCCTATTACAAAAATGAAGCTGTAAAAATGTGATTTCTTTTGGAAAAAATCCAAAACTTCCAATTTTTCAAAATATTTTTATACCTGGATGTCAATTTGTTGCGGTTCCATCCGTGTTGTCGGCCTGCTTGTTGTGGTGGTCTGAAAATATCAAAATTTAGCAGATTTTTTTGATTTTTAAGTGAAAAATTGGAATTTTCAAAAAAAATCACATAATTTAAACAAAATTAAAAATTGGCGATAGCCTTCGGCCGCCTATTACAAAAATTAAGCTGTAAAAATGTGATTTCTTTTGGAAAAAATCCAAAACTTCCAATTTTTCAAAATAATTTTATACCTGGATGTCAATTGGTTGCGTTCCATCCGTGTTGTCGGCCTGCTTGTTGTGATGTTCTGAAAATATCAAAAATGAGTAAAATTTAACTGATTTCTTTGATTTTTAAGTGAAAAATTGGAATTTTCAAAAAAAATCACATAATTTAAACAAAATTAAAAATTGGCGATAGCCTTCGGCGGCCTATTACAAAAATTTAGCTGTAAAAGTGTGATTTCTTTTGGAAAAAATCCAAAACTTCCAATTTTTCAAAATATTTTTATACCTGGATGTCAATTTGTTGCGGTTCCATCCGTGTTGTCGGCCTGCTTGTTGTGGTGGTCTGAAAATATCAAAATTTAGCAGATTTTTTTGATTTTTAAGTGAAAAATTGGAATTTTCAAAAAAAATCACATAATTTAAACAAAATTAAAAATTGGCGATAGCCTTCGGCCGCCTATTACAAAAATTAAGCTGTAAAAATGTGATTTCTTTTGGAAAAAATCCAAAACTTCCAATTTTTCAAAATATTTTTATACCTGGATGCCAATTGATTGCGGTTCCATCCGAAATGTCGACCTGCTTGTTGTGGTGGTCTGAAAATATCAAAAATGATTAAAATTTAACAGATTTTTTTGATTTTAAGTGAAAAATTGGAATTTTCAAAAAAATCACATAATTTAAACAAAATTAAAAATTGGCGATAGCCTTCGGCCGCCTATTACAAAAAGTTAGCTGTAAAAATGTGATTTCTTTTGGAAAAAATCCAAAACTTCCAATTTTTCAAAATAATTTTATACCTGGATGTCAATTGGTTGCGTTCCATCCGTGTTGTCGGCCTGCTTGTTGTGATGTTCTGAAAATATCAAAAATGAGTAAAATTTAACTGATTTCTTTGATTTTTAAGTGAAAAATTGGAATTTTCAAAAAAAATCACATAATTTAAACAAAATTAAAAATTGGCGATAGCCTTCGGCGGCCTATTACAAAAATTTAGCTGTAAAAGTGTGATTTCTTTTGGAAAAAATCCAAAACTTCCAATTTTTCAAAATATTTTTATACCTGGATGTCAATTTGTTGCGGTTCCATCCGTGTTGTCGGCCTGCTTGTTGTGGTGGTCTGAAAATATCAAAATTTAGCAGATTTTTTTGATTTTTAAGTGAAAAATTGGAATTTTCAAAAAAAATCACATAATTTAAACAAAATTAAAAATTGGCGATAGCCTTCGGCCGCCTATTACAAAAATTAAGCTGTAAAAATGTGATTTCTTTTGGAAAAAATCCAAAACTTCCAATTTTTCAAAATATTTTTATACCTGGATGCCAATTGATTGCGGTTCCATCCGAAATGTCGACCTGCTTGTTGTGGTGGTCTGAAAATATCAAAAATGATTAAAATTTAACAGATTTTTTTGATTTTAAGTGAAAAATTGGAATTTTCAAAAAAATCACATAATTTAAACAAAATTAAAAATTGGCGATAGCCTTCGGCCGCCTATTACAAAAAGTTAGCTGTAAAAATGTGATTTCTTTTGGAAAAAATCCAAAACTTCCAATTTTTCAAAATAATTTTATACCTGGATGTCAATTGGTTGCGTTCCATCCGTGTTGTCGGCCTGCTTGTTGTGATGTTCTGAAAATATCAAAAATGAGTAAAATTTAACTGATTTCTTTGATTTTTAAGTGAAAAATTGGAATTTTCAAAAAAAATCACATAATTTAAACAAAATTAAAAATTGGCGATAGCCTTCGGCGGCCTATTACAAAAATTTAGCTGTAAAAGTGTGATTTCTTTTGGAAAAAATCCAAAACTTCCAATTTTTCAAAATAATTTTATACCTGGATGCCAATTGGTTGCGGTTCCATCCGAAATGTCGACCTGCTTGTTGTGATGTTCTGAAAATATCAAAAATGAGTAAAATTTAACTGATTTCTTTGATTTTTAAGTGAAAAATTGGAATTTTCAAAAAAAATCACATAATTTAAACAAAATTAAAAATTGGCGATAGCCTTCGGCGGCCTATTACAAAAATTTAGCTGTAAAAGTGTGATTTCTTTTGGAAAAAATCCAAAACTTCCAATTTTTCAAAATATTTTTATACCTGGATGTCAATTTGTTGCGGTTCCATCCGTGTTGTCGGCCTGCTTGTTGTGGTGGTCTGAAAATATCAAAATTTAGCAGATTTTTTTGATTTTTAAGTGAAAAATTGGAATTTTCAAAAAAATCACATAATTTAAACAAAATTAAAAATTGGCGATAGCCTTCGGCGGCCTATTACAAAAATTTAGCTGTAAAAGTGTGATTTCTTTTGGAAAAAATCCAAAACTTCCAATTTTTCAAAATAATTTTATACCTGGATGCCAATTGGTTGCGGTTCCATCCGAAATGTCGACCTGCTTGTTGTGGTGGTCTGAAAATATCAAAAATGATTAAAATTTAACAGATTTTTTTGATTTTAAGTGAAAAATTGGAATTTTCAAAAAAATCACATAATTTAAACAAAATTAAAAATTGGCGATAGCCTTCGGCCGCCTATTACAAAAAGTTAGCTGTAAAAATGTGATTTCTTTTGGAAAAAATCCAAAACTTCCAATTTTTCAAAATAATTTTATACCTGGATGTCAATTGGTTGCGGTTCCATCCGTGTTGTCGGCCTGCTTGTTGTGATGTTCTGAAAATATCAAAAATGAGTAAAATTTAACTGATTTCTTTGATTTTTAAGTGAAAAATTGGAATTTTCAAAAAAAATCACATAATTTAAACAAAATTAAAAATTGGCGATAGCCTTCGGCGGCCTATTACAAAAATTTAGCTGTAAAAGTGTGATTTCTTTTGGAAAAAATCCAAAACTTCCAATTTTTCAAAATAATTTTATACCTGGATGCCAATTGGTTGCGGTTCCATCCGAAATGTCGACCTGCTTGTTGTGGTGGTCTGAAAATATCAAAAATGATTAAAATTTAACAGATTTTTTTGATTTTTAAGTGAAAAATTGGAATTTTCAAAAAATCACATAATTTAAACAAAATTAAAAATTGGCGATAGCCTTCGGCCACCTATTACAAAAATTTAGCTGTAAAAATGTGATCCATGTGGACGTTTTCCATGGACCTTTCATTTTAACAATACTAATTTTTAAAAAATTCTTAACTTACGGTTTAAAGCTTTTGAAATCCTAAGTAGGTAGTCGTCAAATCTCAAATACGTCCTAGCTTGTTGTTTTCAATTGTTAAATTCATCAATTTGTCTGTTTCGAAACACCTATTTATCGGCAATGTAATGTGTCTGAAAATTCAAAACTTTCAATAGCCTTTTAATGAAAAAGGCTCCACCTTGATTATTGAAACAATAGCTCGCAGCACTGTATCTTTTCGATTGTACATAATCATAATCTGCTGATGATGGACTCAAACGTCGCGTCGCCGAAGTGAATTCAAAATATCCACGCACAGATTGCTGAAAAAGGAATTTTTCTGATTTGAATGGCATTTATCGAAACTTACGCTTTCTAATCTTGAATCTCCTCCATTTCCAGCGTGTTCTTTCAAATTTTCCAATATCAAACGATTCGTCGATTGTGTGTAGACTTGAAAGTCAGTGTCCTTTTCCCATTTTGTCATCTTTGTCTCAAATTGATCTAAATCCAGCATTAATTGTCAATGTCCAGTGTCGAAATCTGAAACATAACCTTTAAATCAAGAAACCGTAGAAAATAAAGTTTTACGTTTCAAATCCGGCTTCCAAAATCGATCGCCGTCCATTCCTCTTCCAAGCCATCAATAATTTGTTGAAATATTTATTGATCTGTTCTTCGTCGTTCCTTGAACCCGCTTCAGAAGTTGTTGACGACGTGGCAATCGATCATTCCGTGCTGAAAATCATGATTTTTTGTATATTTATGAATATTAGAATTTAAAGCCTTACTTATCGTAAAGACCAACATTTCGCCGCTGTTACTTCTCGTTGTTCCTGTTACGTTCGTAACATCTCTCTCGCGACATTTCACAAATCCTTGCTTTTCCTTAGCACTGTTGCATTTTCGATTGGACATGCTCATAATCTGCTCATGATGGACTCAAACGTCGCGAATTCAAAATTTCTGCTGAAAGACGTTTTTTTTCTGTTTTGGATGACATTTATCGAAATTTACGCTTTCTAGTCTCCATTTCCAGCGTGTTCCTTCACATCTTCCAATTTCAAACATAGTCAAACATATCCACGTATCTAAAAATTCAAGATTTAATATCTAATTTTCTTTTTGATGAAAAACACCATTTTCTTGAAATAACAGCTCCTTGTTGCAACATTTCCAACCATTGTTGCATTTTCGAGCCTCATCATCTTGGTGTGCCAAACGCCACGTTAACGATTCAGCATTGTTCAAGAGAAAATTGTAAGATTGTGAAGCAGTCTGAAAAAAGGTGGAAATCTCTATTTTCTTTTTTCTCTCTTGCTCCAGTCAGAAGTTGAAGACAATATTCAAATGTAAGTTTTTCAATTGCTGCAACGTTGATCTTATCACTGAAGCAACCGATAAATGAACGGCCAAGAAATCTTATCACGATAGCATGACAAAAGGAGAAAAATGAGACTCACATCAATTAATTCCATTGAAATCTACCTATTCGCGATAGATACAACTATTCTTCCCAACAACATCCCTCTGATCCTAGCTCTTCGTTTCACATCACTATGTATTGGGCATACTCATAAACTGCTCGAGATGGACCAAAATGACTCAACGCCCATTGTTGTCGCAAGTTCCATTCGTTCTGCGGCCATGTTATTTTTGTGTGTCGAAATCTGAAATTTATCTTTAATATCAAGACAACTAGGAAAATAAAGTTCTACGGTTCAAATGCAGCTTCAGGAGTTGCTCATTTCGTGGCAATCGATCGTCATGTGTTGCTGCTTCCGCTGTTCTTCAATCCAAGATGTGGCCTTACTCGTTTGTTGTATCGCTTGCAATCAAAGATGCGGGAAATGAACATGACAAGATAACGGAGACACCGGAAAATCATGATTTTTTACGTATTGATGAATAAATATTAGAATTTAAAGGCTTACTTATATCAACAGCCAACATTTCGCCTCTCTTGTTACTTTTCCTTGCTCGGCAGCTCTTGATTGCCATTTTTTAGTCAAGTTTCAATATTTTGCAGCTGTAGACTTGTCCAATTGCCATTATCGGTTAGAGCATCTTCTTCTTCATGTACCGCGTCCTAAAATCGACAATTTCTTTTCCGAAATGACGAAAAAGCTTACCTGATGTTCTTCCTCTCTCATTCCACCAAAATCCTCATCAACGAATCCTGTATCATAGAAATCCTTGCGTTTGTTACCCCACTTGTTGTCAGTGATATCTGTAAAATGAATTTTCAGATTTCTGTTTCGATAAATTCAGCCCAAAAGAAGCTTACCTAACATCACTATCATCGTTATCAAAATCCGGACCATCTTCGTCTTCACTACTATCTGATGCTTCAGCCTCAACACTCAACAATTCTTCAGGCATGTCGAATTTCTGAAATTCTTGTTTTTTCGAATTTCGAATACAACAACAATAATTTTAAAAAAAACCCACCTTCTTCCTATAAATAGCATCAATTGCCAATTTCCTGTCATCCGCATGAGATGTATTGATCTCATCAACAAAATCCTCGTTCTAATCTTCATACGTGATGTTTGACGATCTGTAACTGATTAATTTTCGAGGAAATAACTTTGTTAATATGTACCTACGCTTTTCCTTTGTTTTGTAGCCATTCTTTGTCCAGATTCAGAATCGTGTTTGATCGTGAATCGAGTTGCAATTCCCTTGCTGATGTTGAACCTCAATACATTGAAGATTTTCCATTGTGTGGTCTGTTAGTGTATCGCAAGCGGCAATTTTAAGCGACAACCTGAAAATATGGATTTTATGCTTTTATGAATAATTTTTAAAATTTCAAACTTCCAACACTTTTGTCTCCTGCAATTCGAAAATCGATAGCTGCTTCGTTGATTTCTAATCGTTTTGTTGTCCAAAGTCCACTGTTGTCGTTGCTGTTGATTGTTGAACGCTGTAAAACCAAATTTGTAACGTCCGAAATGCAAAAATATAGATTCAAAGCCTATGATCCTCGTGGCACAATCTTGTCGACTGGTTGATCGTTGTTCCAAGTGTCCTTTGAACGGAGTTGGTGGTTTGTGACCTTTGGACCAAATTCTGCAATTATGAAATTTTCCAAAGTTTCAGAGGTGGGGGGATTAAAATCCTGTTTTCGGTTGCAAAACAAAAATGGTCAAATCTTCGAAATTATCATACTCACCGTGACAAAAAAAGATCCTATCCCAGCGAAAACATCCAATGTATCGCTTCCTGAACAACTTGGAATCCGGTGATCTGAAAAATTATAGATTTTAAAACTTTTAAAGTATTATTATTTTAAAACAAACCTCAAGTGTTCATAATTGAGCCCATATGAGCAATGTTTGACTTGTGCTGCTCAGAATGCCATTCCCGTGGTCGTTAGCAGTTGCAATTTCGAAGCTGATGCAATGCTGGGTGGCGTAACAAATAAACAGGGCTGGTCAAATGGAAAAAAATGGTTGTAGTCCTAGGACCAAAGAATTTCTTCAAAATGTTATCCTAACTAATCTAGCTTAATATTAATGGTTCGAAAAATTACAAAAATTAAGAGAAAAACGCAATTAGTGTAACGCCCTGAGCACTTCTCAACAATCTTGACAGCCTCTGTGCCACATACACTGATGCCTCCCAACCTCGTCAGTCCAAAGGGTCTCCCAACCCCGCATCTTTCGATGCGCGTCACCTAGCTCACGTGGTGTGACGATGCTCAGCAACAGTACAGAACTGACTGCCAAGACTGCTAAGGTTACTCAGGAAACTATGCGAGCGCGGGCTAAAAGTGAAGAAAAAACTAAATACTTATATTTTATGCAAAAAATTATTTAAATTTCGGACCAGCCCCGAATTTTCACTACATTTTCTTCCAAGTACTGAAAAAATAAAAATTGTGAATTCGTTGAAGACAAGATACGAGAATAAAGAAAGAACGGTACAAAACTACTAAGATACTAAAATTCGTTCATAATTTCTATCCCTGACGTTCCAATCGAAAAATAATGAAAATCGCTTAATCTTAGCTTCAAACACCAGAGTATCGCGCCTAGTTTATAAACCAGTGTTACACGTTTACACACTTTCTTGATCTGAATCTTTTGGAAACAAGACTGCAATTTCTGAAGTGGTCAAACAAAGATCATTGACAGGAATCGGGGAAAATGCCCAATGCGCAAAAAAGAGGGTAATTTCCTAATATCCGTCTTTGTCAGTATTGCGCACTAGAATCCTAATACTCAAATCGTCGATACCGAGTAAAACCGACGTCAAATTCCTTTTTTCCATCTCATTCCAGTTGAACAATCTAATTATTCCAGCTGATATGTTCCGATAACTTCTTGCTCATGTCCTTCTTCTCATTTGTTGCTTTTTTAACCTCCGAAACAAAAAAGGCATATCCAGAGAATCTTAATCTCGTAGCGCTTTCCTTTAACAAAGACTGTTTGCAGTTCCATAATTAGAGCTTACAACGCTAGGATTCAGAATCCTACGAGCTGTAAGTATGCAAATACACTTAAACTGACGTTTTGCAGCATCAAAAGTACATGTATTCTTATTCGTTACCGGTTTCATTGAATCTTATCATGTATCATGTATCATTTTTTTGCTTGTTTATTGAATAAAGAAAGTACTAATTTAAAAAAAGCGTTCATCATTACAATGCAAAGTTTTTAATGTTTTTGTTACGATTGTTCAATATTTAATTGTATTGCTTTGCTCACACAATATAAAATGCCACAGTAGATTTATTTGAACCATTTTTTCCTGTTTGATTTCTTTGTTGTTTCATATTATTTTTATCTTAATTCACAATATGCGCTGAATGGACACAACACGAAAAGAAAATCGAATTTCTTCACAAAAAGTACAACAATTCAAAGGATATCATCACCGAGTTGACAAACAAACTTCGGAAGGAAAGAAGCAGAAGTTCGAATTTGGATAATAGACAAAAGTTGTATGATAGATGTGTTGTGATAGTGGATCAGCAGAGAAGATACAAGCAGGGTGTGGATTCTCAAATGGTCAGGAACAAGTTCTCTCGAAATTTGAAGCATGGATTCAAGGAGAGATCTTGAAACGTCAAGCAACGCTGGCAAGCATGGAAGAATGGACAATGGAAGTTCTGATAAGAGATATTGATGAAGTTGTGTATTCTGATATGCACATCTCAGAAGGTTTGCAAAAATTTGATCAAAAAGGATCGCAGAAAATAGATACTCTGCCGAAAGAAGATTCGAATGCAACCAAAACCGACAGAACAAGTCTGTTTGCCATTTTTGCCGCAATAATGGTCATTTCGCTGAAAAGTGCACAGTGCACAAAACGCCGAAAGAACGGAAAGATGCCGTCGACGCAAGAGAGAATCAGTGGTGTAGATTCATACGTCTGTATCATACCACTAAGGAATGCAGTTCGGAAATCCACTATGATCATTGTAACGGTGAACATCATACGCTTCTCTCTGCTTGAAAAAATCAGTGATGCTATCTAAACAAAATGCGAAGGTTGGACCACGAGAGAATCGGTGAGAGCGAAAGGTCATCCGCAGAAAAATGATTCTTAAAACTGTTCAATCAAAGGTTCAAAATGTTCAATCAGCAGAAAAAGAAAAATGCAGAAAAAAAGAAAAATGTAACGGTTACGACGACGAGCGGGGGATTCAGAATACTACAAGCTGTAAATATGAAAAGAAACTTAAAATCAAAAAAAGAAACGGCTCCCCAACAATAACCCAAAAAGAGAAAAAAATGATGACAAAAAATGACAGCGTCTCTTCAACAAAAACCGCATTACGACCGCCACGCGCACGTCACCAAAAACAAGGAGGAGGAGAACAGTTCACACACAAAAAAACAAAAACTAGGTCAACTCGCGATCAAACTACAAAAAAACAAGCGTGTCTTTCCTCATTCCCCCTTTCTTTGGTTTATCAACTCTTCAAACGATCAATAATATAAAATTGCGCGTCTGGGATGAGGAAATGGTTATTTTCGGAGAAAAACATACGTAATTGAGATTTTAAAAAACCGAAGGCAAAGAAATAAAAATAATAAGAAACAACAAATGTTTGTTGTTTGTTATTATTTTTATCTTAATTCACAATATGAGTTGAATAGACAACTACAAAAAGGTCGTTGAACTTCTTCACAAAAACTAAACAATTCGAAGGATATCATCATCGAGTTGACACACAAACTAATGAAGGAAAGAAGCAGAAGTTCGAATTTGGATTATCGAAAAAAGTTGTATGATAGATGTGTTGAACCAGGATGTGGATTCTTGACCAAACGGATCGCAGAAAATAGATGCTCTGCCATAAACGCCGAAGATTTAAATGCAAATCAATCAAAACCGACCGAACAAGTCTGTTTGCCATTTTTGCCGCAACAATGGTCATATCGCTGAAAAGTGCATAGTGCACAAAACGCCAAAAGAACGTAAAGATGCCGTCGACGCAAGAGAGAATTAGTGTTGTAGATTCATACGTCTGTATCATACCACTAAGGAATGCAGTTCGGAAATTCACTATGATCATTGCAACGGTGAAGATCATACGCTTCTCTCTGCTTGAAAAAATCAATGATGCCATCTCAACAAAATGCGAAGGTTGGGCCACGAGATTCGGAGAGAGCGAAAGACCATCCGCTGATAAATGTTTCATCAAAATGTTCAATCAAATGTTTAAAATTTTCAATCAGCAGAAAAAGAAAATGTGAAGGTTATGACGACGAGAAGGGGATTCAGAATACTACTGGCTGTAAATATGAAAAGAAACAAAAAATTAAAAAAGAAACGGCTCCCCAACAACAACCAAAAAAAGAGAAAAGACATGACAAAAATGATGACAAAAAATGACAGCGTCACTTCAACAAAAACCGCATTACGACCGCCACGCGCACGTCACCAAAAACAAGGAGGAGGAGAACAGTTCACACACAAAAAAACAAAAACTAGGTCAACTCGCGATCAAACTACAAAAAAACAAGCGTGTCTTTCCTCATTCCCCCTTTCTTTGGTTTATCAACTCTTCAAACGATCAATAATATCAAATTGCGAGTCTAGGAAGAGAAAATGGTTATTTTCGGAGAAAAACATACATAATTGAGATTGAAAAAGCCGATGGCGAAGAAATAAAAATAATTTAACAAAAAAATGAACGAAAAACATGGAAAAAGGTTTTTGAAATGAAAAAAAAACATTTTTTCCCGCAAAAAAAAAATATACATTAAAAACTTTAAAGGGACACAAAGACAATCATAAATTCGTGGCGAAAATCATCTAATTATTATTCGTGTGTCCCTTTAAATTAGTTGGGTTTACTGTAGTTTTATTTTTAAAAAATTCTGAAAAAAGGATTTTTCTGCAATTTTTTTGAGATTTCAATCAATTTTGTATCTGTTATGTGAATTAAAACATTCTTTTTTATATTTTGGGAAAGATAATTTGTACTAAAAATGTTTTAAAAGATGATTTTTAGCAAAGAATAAAAAACTGTTTTAGCAAAAATCAGGTAATTGCGAACGATTGCAGAAAACGGAAATAACATTGAATCGCTATGAAATTCGAAATATAATTTTTTTTAAATACAATAGATGCTCAGAAAACACCAATTTAGCTTTTTCAAGGAAATCAGGACGAGAAATGGGTTTATAATAAATTATCACAAATGTTTAAAAAAAACGTGAAAAAGTCCAAGAAAATATATTCGAATCGAAAAAAATGCGCATAATGAGAATGCGAATGAGAGAATGAGAAGAGAATGAAAACGCGGATAAAGAAAATTTATTTCTGAAAAAAACAACAATCAATTTTTCTCATCCGATTGCGTTTTATCCGTCGTCTCGTTTGGTGATCCTCGAATTGATGGCAAATATTCGAATCTCGCTGCTTCTTTAAGATCATTTTTGCTCTTTTCTGGAAAATTTGGTTCGTTTTGAGTGCTTTTTTAGAAACGCTAAGCTCAAAAAATTAAAATTTCAGATTTTCATTGAAAAAAAGTTGGATTGATGGACGAATTTGGATTTCTAGTCTCCGTTTGTCTTTTCTAGGCCATTTAATTTAAAAATTTCCCAAGATATTAGTTTTGTAATATTTTCAACAAAAAATAGGTAAAATTCTGGAAATGTTCATATTTTCTGAAAAATATCACAAAATAAATTGATCTGCTAATTGTGACCTAGAAAAACAAGACGGGGACTAGAAATCCAAGTTCGACCGTTGGACAAACGTTTTTTTTCAAAAACAAAATCAGAAATTTTGTATTTTAACGCTTTTCTAACTTTAAAAACGTTTTTTTAAAATAAATTTAAAATGCGAGTTCTGGAGAGTAACCCTTTAATGAGTGTACTTGGAATTCTAGTCCCCGTTCGTTGTTTCTAGGCCATTTAACTTCCAAAATAAATAATTTTCGGGTTTTTTGGAATTTTGTTTTATAAAAAAATTTCATACAAATGACCTTGAAAAACAAAAACGGACTAGAAATCCAAATTCGCTTATTTATTCCCTTTTTACTTTATTGTCAACTCAATTATTCTTGATCATTGCGTTCGGAAGGCTGCTCAACCTCACAGCCGCTCCGCACCCATGCGACGCGGCTGCCGACACTCACACACACTGAAATCGGCGGGAAAATGAATTTTTCAAATTTTCCAGTGTGTGTGAGTGTCGGCAGCCGCATCGCGTGCGTGCGGAGCGGCTGTGAGGTTGAGCAGCCTTCCGAACGCAATGATCAAGAATGATTGAGTTGGCAACAGGCTTGGTCGGAAAAAACTTTTCGGAAAATCGGAAACGAAAATTTTTTTCCGAAATTTTTTTTCGGAAAAACTGTTTTCCGATTTTTTTTCCGAAATTTTTTTTCGGAAAATCGGTTTTCCGATTTTTTTTCCGAAATTTTTTTTCGGAAAATCGGTTTTCCGATTTTTTTTCCGAATATTTTTCTCGGAAAATTCGGAAAAATTCGGAAAATTTGTGAATATCATGAAAATTTTTGTTTGTAATGCATATTTACTGATCGCGTTTTTAAATATAAAAATGAATTAGTAGTACAGTTAAACTGTCTCTTGAAAACAGAAAATTTAAAATTGATGGCGAAACAAAGTAGAGAAAGGCCGACAAAATACAAAAATTACAAATTAACTTCTTGAGGCTCGAAGCCCATCACTCGGATATTCTGCTGAAAAAAACATTCCGTTCTATGTTTAGATCGAAAGTGATATTTATTTGAATTTGTATTTGAATCCTTTTGGCGACTCCTTCATCAGCATCAGTTAAAATTTTTGAGTTTTTTCTCATTTTTTTGTGGTAATTTACGGAATAGTAAACAACACAACTTTTGACTGACGCACTTGTGGAGAAAGTTTTATGGACCAATTCAGTTTGAAAAAAAAATACAAAAAATGTCGATAAATTCATTGCAGAAATTGCAGAGAAATGCCGATAAATGCAGAGAAATTGCAATTTCTCGGCATGTCTTTTTTTTCCACCCAGACTGTCTTTTTGGGTCTAAATCAGATATTTTGGACCTCAAAGGGCCATTGGGACTCAATACTGATTTTTGGTAGAATTTCCACAATGATAGACACAAAAACAAACATTTTCCATAAAAGTGTTTAAAGGGACACAGATTAAATCGTTTGGGTCTTGAAGAATGGATTTTTGAAAAAGTTCAAAAATGCAAAGAAATTGCATTTTCTCTGATATTTCCAGTTTTCTGGGTTACCCTAGGGTAATTCTTGAAATAAATGTTTTGAATGGGGTTTTCCGATTTTTCCGACTTTTTTCGGATAATTTTCCGACGGAAAAATTTTCCGAAATAAAAAATCGGAAAATTTTCCGATAGAAAAATTTTCCGAAATAGAAAGTCGGAAAATTTTCCGACAGAAAAATTTTCCGAAATAAAAAATCGGAAAATTTTCCGACGGAAAAATTTTCCGAAAAAAGTCGGAAAAATCGGAAAATCGGAATTTCCGTTTTCCGAATCCGACCAAGCCTGGTTGGCAATAAAAAAATTTTCGTGAAAAAACAGTGAATTGAAGCAAAATTTTGTCGTTTCGACTGAATTTCATGCTTTTTTTAAATTTTATTCACATCTATATAGTTTTTGAACGAAAAATAGCGAACGCACTATTTTCACCAAATTTATTCAAAAAAAAAAAACTCACTCAAAGATTCCTCAAAATCGTCGGCCAAATTTCGAAGAGTTGATGCAGATTCTTCAATCATCGACGCGTTACTTCTTTCATAGTTGACACAAGATCGAATGAAGACTTTTCCTTGGAACTGGAAAACAAATTTTTGGACTAAAAATGATAGGGGACGAAGAAAGTTAGTCCCTCGGTGTTTTAGGTCATTTAAAGGGTTTCTACCTCCGGATAGTCCTATACCTCCGGATACCTCCGGATAGTCCTATCCGGAGGTCAGAAACAAGCTGAAAATGATAAAATGTCTATTTAGTACGGAAAAAAACGAGAAAAGAAGAAAATCTTATTCAAATCACTTGCACACAGGGAAGAACTTTTGGGTTTCTAGTCCGCTGAGTTTGAGTTTCTAGACCAAATTATTTTTTTATTTATTGAAAATAAATTAAATTAATTCCGTTTTCCGTATTTTTTAACTTTTTCCGTATAGAAGAAAAATAATAATGAAACTGATATTAATTTTGTAAAATACAGTTAATTAGATGTTAATTCTAAAATTCATGACTGGGCTTAATTTTCGCTTTTATAAATGTTCAATATGAAGAAAAAAACCAAAAAAAGAGAATTATTTGAAAAAAATAATTATTTTAATTTATTTTCAATTTGAAAAAATTAATTTGGCCTATGAACTCAATTTCCGCGGACCTAGAGACCCAAATACGGAAATTTCTTCCCTGAGCTTGAATAAAAACTTTATTTTCTCGTTTTTTCCGTATTGAAGCGTTTTAAAAAATTTTTTCAACCATTTACGACATGAGATAGACCCCTTTTATCGTTTTATGATTTTTTTCTGACCTCCGGACATTCTTATGATTTCCTATCAAAGTTAAGAAAACCTTTAAAATCGAACGAAAAGAAACGAATAAATGCTCACCCTAACAATTGAAAATTTCATCTGAGATGTTAGATTAAGAAA
This sequence comes from Caenorhabditis virilis, assembly GCA_964036255.1. Taxonomy (NCBI): domain Eukaryota; kingdom Metazoa; phylum Nematoda; class Chromadorea; order Rhabditida; family Rhabditidae; genus Caenorhabditis; species Caenorhabditis virilis. The sequence goes on along the minus strand of OZ038417.1, from coordinate 3,451,670 downwards.
ATTATAAAACATTGACGTCATCTTGTTATCATTAACAATTGAGCGGTTTTGACTGTTTTTCTGTAAAAAAAATCTTTGTATTTTAAAAATTGTTGTTTTTTTGTTCTACAGCCCTCACGATGCGTAAATGTGTACAACTTTGTGTAGAAATCTATAGGGGGCGGAGTCTTGCGTGCAGTTGGTGCGCACTTCTGCACCATTTGAGCATTTTAGTACGATTTTTGTCGAAAAACGACTATTTCGGAAGTTTCTGGTTAGGATCTCGTGAAAATAAATGTTTAGTTTGAATTTATAACTTAATCCCAGTTGCAAATCGATTTTTTCAGCAGTTAGGTTATTTCTTCCGATTTGAGATGGGTTCAGCTTTTTTTTCTTCAAATTTTGATAGTATTCCCATAGTTTTTGCTTTAATTTAGGTGTTGATTAGAAAAAAAACTTTAAAATCATTTTTCTATCGAAAATCTGAAGAAATTCGGCTTTTGTGATGAAAATCAAGAAAATAATGCAAAACTGTGCGCTAATTGCACTCAGACTCCGCCCACAAACACCCAGTTTGTACGATTTTGCACACCGCGCGCGCGAGACCAAACTAACATATTGAAAGAGTGTAATCCCATGATCATTTGGATGAAAAACATGAAAATACTCAGTATGTTGAGCTATCCGATCACTCATCATATTTCCCAACATGATCTTTCGTTTGATAGCCTCACGTATCGATCTCATTCCATAAAGTCTCAAAAGAATCCATAAACGAAGCGAATTCTCTCCGTAGCTCTGAGGTCGAGAGAGTGCGTAGTCTGGAAGCAATTTCTCACCGGCGTATGCGATGCAAATCTTTCCGGCAAATGGGAGCATTGTTGAGAAGTTGATATGAAACGAGTTCACATCGTTTAGCGTTGTGCTGAAATTTTTTTTGAATGCAACAGGGATGAAAATAGACTTCTTCCTCATTCCAAATCTGTTTTTAAAATTTTCTAAAACAAGCTAAAAGCCGAGAAAATGAGCTTCAAAACAATGGCCTAGAAAAAGCTTGTAAAACTAGTCCGTGGGCATTATTACGTGAAAAATCCCGTAAAAAAACTTTAGAACGGACTAATTTAAGAATTCCCGATAAATATGTATTAATATAACATGCGAAAAACATGTGGAAAGTTCGGCCAGGTGGAATCCTAGGCCATTGTTTTGAAGCTCATTTTCTCGGCTTCTAGGTGGTTTTGGAAAATTTTAAAAACAGAGTTGGAATGAGAATGAAGTCTATTTTCATCCCAGTTGTATTCGAATAATATTCATTAGCTTCGTAAGGCTCCTTCAAACGGAAAGCATTAGTTTATTTGATGTAAATTATGATGTTTAAAATTTTTAAAAAAAATACAAATTTCAACAAAAATGTTAAGAATTCGATAAAAAACAATTACTTTGTGATAAAAATGACCAATTCCACAATTCTTTCACAATTCTTTCACATTTTTAAACTATTAAAATGAATTTCATATTTTTTGGAATTTCTAGAAAGTTCTCAATGTTTATTTGGTTTTTAAATATGTTTCAAAAATTCAATTTATCGAAAAAAATTACAATTATACCAAAACAATTTGAGGAACTGGTCAAATTAAATCGATTTGCATTGGGGCGCACTTGCAACAGAGCAACTTCAATATTTTTTTGCTGTGGTTAACTAATTATGGTTAATTTTCCGTTTTTTAAAATGTTTTTTTGACAAAAAGATACAGAAAAAGTACGAAAAAATACAGAAAATGGCGCATATTTTTGGCAAAGTGTGCTTTTTGGCGGGAATTTCAAGTTTTACCCAATTTTTCTCAAAAATTTCCAAATAAATCGGGGATTGGTCGTTTATTTAGTAGAAAGCGTTGATTTCCAGATTTATTAACATCATTTTTCTTTAATTCTTATACACTATCGATTAGATTACCCCTTTAAACCCCACAAAAATCACTCACTGAACATTCACCCGTTTATCCGGATCAATCCACCGACATCCCGCATAATTCGCATCCAAATGAATCCAAATATCGGAAATTCGTGCAAATTCCGCCAATTCTTTGATATGATCGTCAGCGGCGATGCTGAGTGATCCAAACGTTGCAAATATCGCAAGTGGGGTGAGCTTTTTCTCAACGTCCTGGAAATTTATAGTTTCTTTGGCAAATTTTGAGGGATCGATCCGTGGGTGGGATAAAACATATATCTCAGGTGCAAGAAAATATAATTCTCTATCGAACGGCACCAAGAATGACAATTTTTGACCAAAAATGGCCGAGTTACATGGAAAAATAGTTGACCAAACGAAAGTTAGTCTCCGCATTTGAGTTTCTAGGCCATATAGGTTTTAATTCAACAAAAAATAAAGCAAAATATGTAACCACTGATAAAAAGAAAGAAAATTGGTTTCTTTCCCACGTGGCCTAGAAAACCAAATGCGGGGACTAACTTTCTTCGGGCAAAAAACGTGTTTTCATATTTTTGGCCTAACTCGCCCGTTTTTGGACACAAAACGGTATTCTTGGTACCATTCGATAGAGAATCAAATTTTCTTTTATATGATATACATTTCTATGAAAAAATTAAAATAAACATACCTTTCTAATCTGTTTTTCCAAGCATTGACGACTCATCCCGTAACCCTCTGATTTCTTCGTCACCACTTTTCGGACTTTAATTCTCAAAAGTTCACACGCGTCCTCGAGAAAATAATGAGCGTCGTCGCTGCAGTAGACAACATAGGTTGAGGTTTTCAATACTTTTTTGTCCGATTTTGACATGTCATCCTGAAAATTAGAGAAAAAAAAACTTATTCTTCAAAAAAACTTGAAAAAATTTGTAAAACTCAATGAAAATACATGAAAATATGTTCCTAATCGGTTATTCTTGCCAAAATAAGGTATATTTTCAAATCTTAAAGACAGTGTGACACTTAATTTTGAATTTGTGTGAGAAAGCAAAAATTCGGGGAGCTTCCCGCTCTTTCCCGCAACTCACATTCAATCGATTAATACAATGCTGAACAACACATAAGTACACATCAAGCATGCTATAAAAAACCGTTCCAATCGGCTCCTTCAACACAACTTTCCCAATTTGACTCGCCGATTTTACTCTCATTTTCGGAAGACCCAAAGCAGCACACATCCAAGAGCTCAAAACCCTTTCAATTACTTCTATAACCGGTGACGATGATACATCGAAACCCATTGCCGTTGAAATCGTACTGCTCAAAATGTCAGCAAGACTTCGTCCTATAAATCTCGCATGGTATCGTGGGTGTTGGGTGTGACACATCTGGAAATTTGCCAATTTTCAGTTGAAGGTTTATTTTGGAGAGATTATAAATGCAGCGGGAATAAAAATAGACTTCATTCCCATTCCAAATTTGTTTTTAAGATGTTCTAAAACCGCCTAGAAACCGAGAAAACTCTCCTCAAAACAATGGCCTAGAAAAAGTTTGCGAAAACTAGTCCTTACATGAAGAATTAAGAAAAAATCAAGGATTCCACCTAGCCAAACTTTCTTTCAAGCTCTTTGTATGTTTTATGAATACATATTTGTCGGTAATGCTCAAATTAGTATGTTTTAACTTCTATTTTTGCATTTTCGTGGATTCTTCACGTAATGAGGGTAGGCCAAGTGTTTGGAGGCACAAGTGTTCGTGCGTTGGAAAAGTTAGGCCACGCACCCTGTAGAAGCGTTTAGCCTGAAGCAACACGAAAAATAAAATTAAATCATTAAATGGGAAATCGAATTCTACTTCGACTATTTTTTTCAACCATGGAAAATGCTTTATAAAAAAACGAACACATGTGCCTCCAAACACTTGGCCTACCCTCCACGTAATAATACTGCGCGGACTAGTTTTCCAACCTTTTTCTAGGCCATTGTTTTGAATCTCTATTTTCTCAGCTTCTAAGTAGTTTTAGAAAATTTTAAAAACAGATTTGGAATGAGAATGACGTCTATTTTCATCCCAGTTGTATTTGTAAGCTCCGTAAAGTCCTAAAATTACAGTTGAAAAATTTTAATTTTGAAAATTTTCATGATTTCTCAAAAAAAAGCTGCTACTAAAACAAATTTCAAAAAATTACGCAAATTTCTAGCATTTTGTGTCAAAAATCATAAAATTTGGTCAATATTGATTAAAATTACGATATTTAGAAAAAATTTTGAGAATTTCAAAATTTTTTAAATTTTCAGTTTTCATAGAAATTTTTAAAATAAAACTATGTATTGGAAAGATTTACAGAAAATTGAAATAATTTCCAGCATTTTAAGCCAAAAAGCATAAAATTTGGTAAATTTTGAATAAAATTATGAGATTTAAAAAAATGAATTTTTAGAATTTTCAGTTTTCAGTCGGAATTTTTCAAAACAAAACTAGATTTGGTTACGATTTTCAAGATATTGGGTACATTTCCAGCATTTTAAGCTAAAAAACTTAAAATCCGGCCAATTTTGAGTAAAATTATGAGATTTTGAAAAAAAAATTGAAAATTTTTGAAATTTTCAGTTTTTATAGAAATTTTCAAAATAAAACTACCTGTAGCAAAGATTTTCAGAAAATTGAAAGAATTTCCCGCATTTTAAGCGAAAAAACTTGAAATATGGCCAATTTTGAGTAAAATTATGAGATTTTGAATAAAATTATGATATTTCGAAAAAAAAGTTAAAATTTTGAATTTTTCCGATTTTGGCCAAAAAAGCAAAAGTTACAATTTTTTGAAAATTTTCTAAATTTCCAGCATTTTAAGCCAAAAATCATAAAATTTGATTAATTTGGAGCCAATTTATAAATTTTTGAAAAATCAATAGTTATTTTTTGAATTTTCACATTTTATCGATTTTTTTGTTGCATTTCAAGCAAAATAATTCTCTTACCCCCTTGACAACAACATTCCTCAAATCGGTAATAATTTCCTGACATTGTTCCGGTTTTTCCGAGAATAATTTCCTTACGCGTCCCGAGCTCGTGTCATTTTCCGGCACCACTGAATGCTTATGCGATTCGTCAAAATACTCATTAATAAATTCCACAATTTGCATCATAAACTTTGAAAATTCCACTCTTCCAACCGGCTCCATCAGCTTCTGCCTATCACTCCTTTGCATTTTCTCTGGAACATGTCCTGGTGGATGCTGCTCCACTTCTGATCTTAGAATTTCTTCCCGACTTTTGAGTTTCGGTTCTGCTGGTGATGGTGGGGCTAACTTTGGTGGTGGTTTCTTTGTCTCTTCGATTGATGATGCCGTTTTCTCATCTTTTATTGGTGTTACAGCAGTAGCTGGCATAATCATCAATTGCTGTTCTGCATCGTTCTTTATTGCGTTGAAGTTTGAGCTATTTTGTCTGAAAATCGGGCTATTTGGAAATTTTCAAATTTCTAACTTTCAGGCGATGTTTTTGCTTTAACAGCTAAAATTTTTCGCAGAATTATTGATTTTCCGAAACAATTTTTGTGTTAATTGTGCTGTTATTTTCGCATTTACTTAAAAATGTTTTTAATAAATTCAACAGAAATATTGCACGTTTCAGCGATGGTGAGCAGTAAAATGCACAAGTGCGCTCTACTAGACACTATGCCAATTTCGCGTCGAGACCCGAGTTTACAGTATTTTCTAAAAAGAAGTTTTAAAATTTTTTAAAGAAAATAACAGCATAATTCACAAATTTTCAGGAAATTTATTTATTATGAAAATTTTCCGGGTATTTCGAAAAAAATCCAATTTACTTCTATTTTTCAAAATTCAAGATTTGTTTTGTTTTCTCAATTTTGACATAAATTTAAATTTCGGTTAAAAAACTTGTTATAATTCTTTTATTTGTCACTTTTTATCGATTTAAACCCTACGTGGCCTAGAAAACCAGCTGCGCGGACTAACTTTCTTCCACCTTCAATTTTTCGGTGTTTCTCGACCATTTTTGGTCAAAAATTGAAATTTTTGGTACCATTCGATAGAGAATTAAATTTTTTCTCATCTTAAATATATCAATTAGGTCTGCGAAGCCCACCAAATTTAAAATCTATTTTTTTAATTAAAAATGTGTAATTTTTTTTTAAATTGTTTAATCAAAGGAATGTTTTTGTAATTTGCTGAAATTTCCTTAAAACCCACTTATTCTTCCTCCAAATCCACCATGCCAAAACAGCATTGACTAAGAGCGAAATAGTGAGCGCACCAACGATAATTGCATTTATTTCTGACATTTCCAAAAAATAAGGTTTCTTTTTTTACTTTATTCTAAGCACAATGAAAAACGACACAATTTATTTCAATCCGTTTTCTGTCATTTACATGTAAAATAATCGCCAAACAAATTTGGGACTGAGATAATGGGGGGTCACGGAATACGAATTGCAAAAAATATATAAAATTAGAACATGAAAATTGTTTCATTTTTTGAAAATGAAATTCCCGTACGGAAGAAAAATGAGATGATGAGATTCTTGAACAAAACATCGGTTAGAACACAAAAATAATCGGGGAAAAAAGTGAAGTTAATGAGAAGGTGAAAGCTGCTTCTTGATGGAATTGAAATAAGCGTCCGGAGTGACGTTTTCCTTGTCAGTTGGCTCGAATTCAATATTTTTGATTTGGTTAACGTTTTTCTTCAGCGGTTGCGCATTTTCATCGTTGAATTCCTCTTCTTTTTCTTCGATTTTGAGCACTGGGTGAGCTGCTAGGTATTTCTGGAAAAAATCGATAATTTTGAATTCTTACTGATTTTGGAATAAGCTGGAAGTGCTGAAAATTGCCATTTCGGTCAATTTTGACCATTTCTGGTCGATCTATTTGGCAATGGTGTTCATCTTTAGAATAAATACTTACTGTTAGATACATTTTGTTCTAAAAAGGCCAAAAATGGTCAGAATTGGTCACTTTGATAATTTTCAGCACTTCCAGCTCATTTCGATATCTTTTTGCGACAAATACGTATTTTTGAAATTGCTTAAGAGATTTAATCATTTGAAACTTTCTTTATTTTTGAAAAATTATTACAAAATTTAGCTTTTTTTTAATTTACCTCAACAAATTGATTTTTCGGCAAAAAGTGCTTCTTTTCAACTGTCACCTGTACCGGCAATGTCTCATAATCACTGATATTCGTCGCATGAAGATAAAATCCACGTTCTGAAAACAAAAAATGAGCAAAAAACCGCTGGAAAATTGCCAACCAATGACTGAAAACCGCTCATTCAGCGAAATTCTCTTTCCGTTGAATTTGTCCGCTTTCGTCGGCAATTTCGCGTTAAATTTTTGCGCTTCTTCTCTTCCGGACACCGCAAGAATTTCGAATTCGGTCATTCTGCAAGAATTTTGTGAAAAATCGCGAAAAAACTAATACTTTTGAGGAAAATAAAAGAAAAAATAAAATTCCGTTTTTGAAAATTCCCGTTCGCGCTTCTTTCAAATACAGTTCGATAGAGCGCACTTTCTCCACCTTTTCACAATTGCTGAATCATTTTCGGATTAGCGTCCATTTTCAAGGTTTTCTTATGATTTTCTTGCGTTTTCTATGAATAATTATGTTTTAAAACGTTATGCGAAATTTTAGAGACTTATTTTGATGGTTTGCACCGCTTTGTTTCTCAAGAAAATTCGATTTATTAATTTTTCCATTTTTCAGGCATGAGTGCCACTCTTCAACCATATTTGGAAGCTGTACGTCATACGTTGCAAGCAGCGTTATGTTTAGAACAATTTAGTTCGCAAGTTGTCGAAAGGCATAACAAACCAGAGGTATTTTTTTGAAAAAAATCTGAAAATCAAAAAAGTCGTATATTTTAGGTCGAAGTTCAAACATCTAAGGAACTTTTGATGACACCAGTTGTAGTTGCAAGAAATAAGCACGAAAGGGTGCTTATAGAGCCATCGGTGAACTCTGTGAGGTAAAAATTATTTGTTTTGTCTTAAATTTTAGTTGTATCGTGTATTTGAAGTCATTATACCAATTTATTAAGAAAATAATATAGGAAGCTTAAAAAATGCTGCGAAAAATAGCAAAAAATAATTTTTATGCCGAAAAAAATAAGAAAAAATCGATAAAAAACATATATGCTCAATTTCAGAATCTCAATCGCCATCAAACAATCGGACGAAATCGAAAAAATCCTCTGCCACAAATTCACCCGCTTCATGTGCCAGAGAGCCGACAATTTCTTCGTTCTCCGCCGAAAACCGCTTCCAGGCTACGACATCTCCTTCCTAATCACCGCCTCGCATACAGAAGCCATGTATAAACACAAGCTCGTCGATTTTTTGCTCCATTTTATGCAAGAAATCGATAAAGAGATCAGCGAGATGAAATTGTCATTGAATGCTCGTGCTCGTGTGTCGGCTGAAGAGTTTCTTAAACGCTTTAACTAAAAAATTAAGAAAATATCAATTTTATTTATCTCAAACAATTTGCAAGTGTAAATAACCCAACATTTCACTTTTCCTCCTCCTTTTCTAGGTTTTTGCCTTACTTTTTCATTGTTTCATGAATAAATTATTTACTCAGAACTTTTATTGATTTTTTTTCCGTTCATAACGGTTAAATATTTGATTTTTAAAAAATTATTACATTATTTTTCAATTTTCAGCCATGAAAAGTTTATCGATTCTAATTTTATCGATTGTGGCACATTTGGCAGTTGGAAACGAAGGGGTAACAACAACAACCGCAGAACAAACAAGATTCTCTGTCGAGGGGGAGGTAGTCATGATTTATAAGCATTTTATTGACAAAAAAGATTTTTTAAACACATTTTCAAGATTGTGCTCCCAGCTTCACGTCAATGTCGAAAATGGGCGGTAAACGCGAGAGTTTCGTTGAATCATGGGAAACTTTTGGGATTTGTGAGAGAGGATTGCACGTTTAAGGTGGATAATGTTCCCAGTGGAAGTTATATTGTTCAGGTTTGTGATTTTTATTGGAAATTTATAAGAAATTCGAAAAAATTGCAGATCGAAAACACGGATTTTGTTTTTGAACCAATTCGCGTTGATATCACATCGAAGGGGAAGATGAGAGCAAGGAAATTGGCGATTCTTCAGGTAATTTTCAAGATTTATTGATTGATTCTTTAAAAATAATAAAAAAGGCCAAAGTAGGCCATTAAAACAATCAAAAAATGTTTTTAATGACTGAACAAGAAAAAACGACGACGGCCGCTTTTTATGCGAAATCTAGGCCTTTAGTTCAAGTCTTTCGCTGAAAATATTCAAGTTTTTGATAAATTTGGTTAATAACAATGAAAAAACAATATTTATGGACTTTAAATGTAATTATGGCAATATTTCTAGCCTTATTTTGATTTTTTGGTTAGGTTAAGCCTTTTTAGTACTTTTTACGCACTTGTCGTTGGTAAAAACATATTTTTCATCCGAAAATCATTTCTGAGCTCTGCGGAGCCGGGAATATATTTAATTGCCATCGAATTGGGTCAATTTTGTACTTTTTTCTGAAAATTTCAGTTTTTCAGGAATCTAATGGTTATCGATTTTTTAAAAATAAAAATTTTAATAATATTTAGTTCTCGAAGTCCTTTGTGAAATCTTAAAGACATTATGCCAGTTGATAGTTATTTCTTTAAAACAATTCTTTGAAAATTCAAATTTCGATTGGATCAAAACAAATCTCAAAATGTATCCTTCCAGCCAAACAACGTCAACACTCTTCCATATCCATTGAAACTGAGCGCCAGAGGTCCTGCAAGATATTTCAGAAAACGTGAGGAATGGAGAGTAACTGATATGCTTTTTAGTCCAATGGTCCTTATGCTTGCCGTCCCGTTGGTTGTTATGCTGATTATTCCAAAGTATGTCCCCAAATTCTCTTCCCCGAATTTCAGCAAAAACTCCCCGTTTTCAGAATGACCGCCAACGATCCAGAACTGAAAAAAGAGATGGAACAATTGCAAATGCCAAAAATGGACATGCCAGATGTTGGGGAGATGATGGCAAATTTGTTCGGTGGACCGAGTGGCGGACAGCCGAAGAAGAAGGCGGTTACGGGATCGGCTCAAAGAAGGAAATAATGATTATCATTATTGAGGAATTATTATGCTTTATTTAAATATTCTTAAAATTCTAGTGAATTCCATTGAAAACTCGGGTGGTTTTCTATTAAAAGGGGGAGTGTTTGGAAGGTGGTGACTAGTTTGATGAAAAATGCCATAAAGTTATTGTCAACTCAATTATTCTTGATCATTGCGTTCGGAAGGCTGCTCAACCTCACCGCCGCTCCGCACGCACGCGACGCGGTGACCTCCAACTCAACACACTGCAAAATTGTCGGGAAAATGAATTTTTCAAATTTCCAGTGTGTTAAGTGGGAGGTCACCGCGTCGCGTGCGTGCGGAGCGGCTGTGAGGTTGAGCAGCCTTCCGAAACTCAATGGTCAAGAATATTTGAGTTGACAATAAGCGCGCACGCTCAAATTCAAGATTTTATCATTTACATTATTTTAACTTAAAGATGGAAATTCTAAATTGTTAGGCTCAATTTAATTCAAACGCTTAATCCGCGCTTTATTAGAAATACCCGATATTCGGCTCTTAAATGGAATTTTCATTCGAAATTTCTATTATCGCCTAGTTTCCGCTTAATTCGCGCTTAAATTCAAACCTCTTGGAAAATTCCTATATTATAAATAGGTTTTCAATAAAAGTAACTAGAATTTCTAATTGGTAGGGGGATGATTAACGAGTTGGCTTGATTTGAGCGTTCGCGCTTATTCCACGCTCAATTTTAAGCGTATTATCATAATTTTAATAATTTCAACTTGTGCAAGGCTATATTTCAAGCGCGCACGCTTATTTAACTTTTTTTGGTTAATTTCAACTTTTATTCACGTCTAGAGCAAATTCATCAACTTTCCTGCAATCTCCCCCATTTTTCATTATATATTTGTTATTTCTGACATTTTTTTTGCTTCATCTCAATTTTTGTGTAAAATATCAATAAAAATAGCAAGCGGTAAACACGCCAGTGTTCTGTCTTGTTAGGTTGTCATGACAACGAGAGGATTTCGATTTTTTGGGTCGGGAATTTAGTTTTTCGAGGATTTTTTGTTGTAAATCGCCCCTCCCTTTCTTTTTTAATTCAATTATTTGTTAAATGTAATATTTCTATCGGAATTTGCTCAAAAGAGAAATGACCGGAACAATAGGGATTTTATGTGTTTTCCTCGTTTATTCTAAATAGAAAAGGGCCGAGCCGAGAATTTATGACCGTTACGGGTATTTTCTTTTCACACAGACACGGTAATTCTTAATCGTTTGATTGCGCCACTTTCTATTGAATTCCGGGGTTCTTTTGAAGTTTTTCCGATTTTTTATTCTGTTTGCTGAAATTTTGGCGAAAAATTGGCTGAAAATATTGGATTTCGCAAATCAGCCAACGAAAATAGTGAAAATATTGGATTTCGGCAAAAAATTTACAAAGAAAAGAGAAAACGATCCATTAGGAAATTGTATTCTCTGTTTTTGATTGACAGATGACCCCTTTTTTACTAATCTGGGAGCCTTTTTGGTGGAATTTGAGAAAAATGAGCCGTAACCTTTAAAAAAAGAAAAAGTAAACAGTTTCTTGAGTAAAATTGCTTTTAAAAAATCAATAAAAACCCCCTCACATGTGTAACTTTCTCCAGAAAAAAAAAAATTAAAAATAGACTTATAGGATTTTGGATTTTTTTTTTAAAACTATAACATTTTTTTCGAAAAGAATTCGATTTACAGGACTAAATTGCTTTTTATCGATGTTTTTTCCAAAATTTCATGATATTTACACCATTTGGACGGCTTTACGGAGAATGCATGAATGCGTCTGGGATGAAAATATACTTCATTCTTATTCCAAATCTGTTTTTAAAATTTTCTAACACCACCTAGAAGCCGAGAAAACGAGCTTCAAAACAATGACCTAGAAAAAGTGTCCACCGGTGAAAACTAGTCCGCATGCATGAAAAATCCAAAGAAACGTTTAAAAAAGGACTAATACAAGTATTCTGCATAAGTATTTAATAACGAAACACGAAAAAAAGCTCATAGGAAAAAATTCGGCCAGGTGGAACACTTTTTTTAGGCCATTGTTTTGAGGCGTGTTTTCTCGGCTTCTAGGTGGTTTTAGAAAATTTTAAAAACAGATTTGGAATGATAATGAAGTCTATTTTCACTTAAGATACATTTATTATTTCCGTAAAGTCCTCCTTTAAAAAAGTTTGCTTAACTTGAATTTCTAGGCCGTTTAACTTACAAAATGACCAAATTAAATTATTTTTTTTGGTTTTTAAGAAATATTTAAAAAAAGGAAATGGAATAAAATTAAAATATTTTTTTTAAATGTCTGTTTTTTTTTCAAAAAAATTTCGTTTTAATATTTTTTTTTTGATTTTCGAGTGATTTTTCAACGGTAAAATTAAATAAAAAAGGAATATTTTATTTTCTATTCATTTTTTTTGCTTGAAAATATTTCAAAAAAAAATCGAAAAATTATTCATCTACGTCATTTTCTAATTTAAATGACCTAGAAAACCAAATGGGGGGACTGTAAATCTAAGTCCTACTATTTTTGATATAAATTTACAGTTCTTTATGAAAAAAATTCAATTCAGAAACTGTCGAACTCTTTTTATCGATTTTCGGTATTCAGCTCAAAAAAAATTATATTTTAAAAATACCATTTGAAAAATACAATTTGGTTGACTTAGAAAAAAGTTAGAACATTTTATCCTATAAACCGTGCCCCAGTTGCAAATGTGGGCGGAGCCTAGTTAAAATTAACATCCACAAGGTATTATCCAATAAATTCCGGATTTGAAGAATTTTTTTTACTCGTTTCCAATTTCAGGTATCTCATATTAGAAAATTCACAAAAATGTGTCAAAATAAGTTAAAGACCGAGTGCCACTTAATTCAAAAATCGATTTTTATGTTTTAAACTGTGAATTTATGCTCTTTTTCTTCAAAAACGACGAAAATTTTGAAAAATAAAAATTTCTTCAGAATTTTCCAAAAAAATGGGATTCTTCTCATCCTTGTCACAAATTTTCGGGCTTGGAAAAAAGAAAGTGAACATTATAGTGGTAGGATTGGATAATTCGGGAAAGGTACTCTTTTTTTTTCTCATTCTCAGGTCCAAAAAATAATTTGCAGACAACAATTCTCAATCACATGAAGACCCCCGAAACGAGATCGTCTCAAATCGTGCCGACCGTCGGATTCACCGTCTCGTCGTTCACAACCGGGAATTTAAGCTTCAATGCGTTTGACATGGCCGGACAGGGGAAGTATCGATCGATGTGGGAGAGTTATTATTCGTCGTGTCAGGCGATTATTTTTGTGCTTGATAGTGCGGATAAGTTGAGAATGCCGTTGGCTAGGGATGAACTTTGGATGATTATGGATCATAAGGATGTTGCGCATAAACCGGTAAGGTGTACATATATTTAGAGAGAAAATTGGGTACTCATTTCGTAAGCAGCATTAAAAATATTATAGAAAATATGGAATTTGAAAATTTTTTCAAAATTTCAAGCCCTAATTTGCATTTTATCGATTTTTTTCAATTTTTTAGCATTTTGAAGCTGAAGATCTGAAATTTCAAGATTTTCAACTTCAAAATACTGTAGAAAAATTCGAAGCATTTTTTTTAGGCCATTTTAAGCCAAAAATCATACAATTCTGTCAATTTTGAGTGAAATTATGAGATTTCGAAAAAAATATTTTGAATTTTGAAATTTTCATTTTCAGTCGAAATTTTCTAAACAAAACGAGATTTGGTTACGATTTTCATGAAATTAGGAACATTTCCAGCATTGTAAGCCAAAAAAACTTGAAATTCGGCAAATTTTGAATAAAATTATGATGTTTCGAAAATATTTTTTAAAAATTTTGAAATTTTCAGTTTTCATAGAAATTTTCAAATTAAAACTATCTGTAGGAAAGATTTACAGAAAATTGAAATAATTTCCCGCATATTGAGCTAAAAATCATAAAATTTGGTAAATTTTGTATAAAATTATGAGATTTTGAAAAAATTTTTTTAGAATTTTGAAATTTTCATTTTCAGTCGAAATTGTTTAAATCAAACGAGATTTGGTTGCCATTTTCAAGAAATTGGGAACATTTTAAGCATTTTAAGCCAAAAAACTTGAAATTCGGCCAATTTTGAGTAAAATTATGAGATTAAAAAAAAATTATCAAAAATTAGGTAAATTCTCAGCATTTTAAGACAAAAAACTTGAAATTCGGCCAATTTTGAGTAAAATTATGAGATTTTAAAAAAATTATCAAAAATTAGGTAAATTTTCAGCATTTTAAGACAAAAATCATAAAAATTGATTGATTTGGAGCAAACCTATAAATTTTTGAAAAATTTATCGTTTTTTTTTGAAATTTTCACATCAATCGATTTTTGTCGAAAGAAAATGTTGCTTTCATTAGCTCCTTAAAGTGTCTGTTTACTGATTTTCAATTTTTGTTTTAATCGACGTAGAATCACCTATTATTAACGGAATAAACAAAAAATGCAGTTCAAAAGCTTAATTTTGAGTAAAACTGTCACGCAAAAAGCCAAAAACCACCCGTTTTGCACTGCCACCGTCTGTTTTCCGCACTTTTGAGAGTTTTGGACCCATGGGCGCACGAAGAAAATTTTTTTGACACATTCATTAAAAATAGGTGTTTCTAAATAGATTAAAACAAAAATTGAAAATCAGTAAGCAAACACACGCCCACCTTTAAAGATCGCATTATTCTTCAGATACCAATCCTCGTGCTCGCTAACAAAATGGACGAAATGGACGCAATGACATCAGGTGAAATCTCAATCTCGCTAGGACTCGACGTAATCCGCGGACACCACTGGACAATTCAATCGACATGTGCATTGACAGGTGTGGGTCTCGACAAGGCAATGAACTGGCTGTCAACAGAAATCGAATTGTATTTAGAGTCGAGGCGTTGAATTTTTTCAAGCTCAAAATCTGGAAATTTGCCAAAAAAACAAACTTTGAAGAGTTGTAATTTGGCTCAAACTCAATATTTCTGGATTAAACCTTCAGGTTTTCATAAAGGATCCATTCTTAGTTTATGTACCAAATTTCAGCAAATTTCGTTAAACTTTGACATTTTTTGAAAATGCCATTTTTCACCTTGTTTCACAAAAACGGCGTTTTCAAAAAATATCAACTAAATTTGCTGAAATTTGGTACATCAACCAAGAACGGCTCCTTTATAAAAATCTGAAAATTTTATCCAGAAATATTGAGTTTGAGCCAAGTTACAGCTCTTCAAAGTTCGATTTTTTGCACATTTTCAGACTTTGAGCTCGAAAAAATCATAAAATCAATTTTTTTTGCTATTTTCCCCATAATTTCCCCCAAACCAACCACTTGTTTTTGTTTCGGTCTTTTGTGTAATAAAGTATACCCATCAATTGTTTATAATACATATAAATATATTTTTACCACCATGTGCGATGATCCATCGCCTTTTTTTTGATTTCCGATGAAATTTGAGTAGATGACACCGCTCAACATGAGTTCTGGTATCAAAGCAATTCGGTCCCGGTTTTTTATCTTTTGATTGTAAAACATAAACAAATTTTCCGTTTTTCTTAGAGCTCAAAACAGAGGACCGTCGGTACGATGCTTTGAACCAAAGAAATAAACACAGTTGTGCATAAAAACACTAAATTATACGATATTTTGTTTTTGCCGCATTGTTGCGGTGCGCTTCTCAGTTTTTTTGGATTAATCCGATGGTGTTAAGTGGCGCAATCTTGGAATTCTATGCATTTCTCAAGAGTTGCGCCATGTTAAGAAGGGAAGGCTACTGTTGATGGGAAATGTAAACAAAAAGTTGAGTTTAGCGTCTCAAAATCTGGTTAATATCGATCGAAAAATCTAAAAATAACAGAAAAAGGTAAAAATCGGATTAACAACTGATTATGTGGTTTAAAACTAAAGAAATTGTATCCTAAATCAAATAAAAATCTCAAATTTCAAATTTGCTGAAAAAATACGAAAATACGTGAATTTAACCCAAAAAAACCCATTAAAAACCGAAAATTCACTTTTTTCTTCACTATTTAGGAAAAAAGTGCTTCAAATTGCAGCCAGAAATAATAAAAATCCTAAAAAAAATTTCAGGTCGAAAAATAAAATAAAAATTGCTACAGTAACCCAATATTTTAAAATTAAAAACACCATGTTCCTTTAAACCAACAAATCTTACTGTAGCTTTTGAAAATTTCTTCAAAAATCGAAATTTTCATCATTTTTTTCATAATTTTTGTATTTTTATTGTTCATCGCCAAAAAAATAGTATAAGAAAAATGTCCAAAACACCATGCCCCTTTTAACCAACAAATCTTTCGGTAGCTTATGAAAATTTCTTAGTAATTCGAAAATTCCAGCATTTTATTCAGAATTTTTGTATTTTTTTTTCCATCGCCAAAAATAGTTAAAAATTCTGAAAAAAAAATGTGCGCCTTTAAACGAAAATAGTACGGTATTTGACGAAAATTAATTGTTCTTCAATAATACTTATTTTTGTGGAATTATTTGAATCCTGCAGTCTTTTTTTCAAAAACGTCATCCGTAACTATTTAGAAATTAATGTATAGTAAGCGATAACACGAAAAATAAATTTTCCCAGACCATATAACACACTTTTTACAATTTTGACAAATAATCATATCGGGTTCCAGTGTAACAGGGCGATAACTGGCCCATGGGTCAGTTTCCTTTGTGGTCGGTCAATGGAATTTGGTAACTTTTCACGATTAAAAATTCCAATAACTCAAGATTTTTCAGATTTTTTCAGAAACTTATATTTTTACATAAATACTTATATACTCACTCGTAATTTATTTAATTCCTATGCAGTTGGTGAATAAATATCAAAAATGCTAAATTTACCTGATATTTCAATTTTTTTCACGCTTGGAAGGTTTGTTTATTCATTTTTTTCGAAAAATAAATTTAATGGACCTATTCAGTTTGAAAAAAAAATACAAAAAATGTCGAGAAATTCAATGCAGAAATTGCAGAGAAATGTCGAGAAATGCAGAGAAACTTCAATTTCTCCGCATTGTTTGAACTGGTTTTCTTCGAGACCCAAACGATTTAATCTGTGTCCCTTTAAACAATTTTATGGAAAATGTTTGTTTTCGTGTCTATGATTGTGGAAATTATACAAAAAATTCAGTAGTGAGTCCCAATGGCCCTTAGATGCCCAAAATATCTGATTTATACCCAAAAAGACCGTCTGGGTCGAAAAAAAGACATGTCGAGAAATGCAGAGAAATTGCTATTTCTCTGCATTTCTCGGCATTTCTCTGCAATTTCTGCATTGAATTTCTCGACATTTTTTGTATTTTTTTTTCAAACTGAATAGGTCCATAAGGGAGGCCTAAGGGGTCGAAATAAATGGTTTAAAATTTATAAAAGTATGATTGTTTATCAATAAATGAAAAAAGTGGACGAAAAATCGAAAATGGCGAAAAACATTTTTTTGTTTAAAATTAATTACAAATTATGTTCATTTTCCATTTTCCAGAAAATTAGAAATTCCGAAAGATTCTTTAATTTCCTGTCGTGTCATTTAGCAATGTTCCTTTACACTACAGTAATCTTTGAAATTCCTTTCATTAACGAAAAAACACGTTTTTATTGACGTGAAAATTTACAAGACTTAAAAAATCCCAATTGAATTTATTTTCACAAAAAAACGTATTTGAAAATCACCCATTTTCAATTTATTGACGAGAACTATGAAAATACGGTAGTCGGTGTGAGACCCACGCTAGGTGGCGCGCGATGCTCCTTTAAACAACGGTAATTATTTATTTTCTTTTTTTTTTGAAAGAAAAATGTTTTTTTCTTTTATTTTTTGTTAAAAGGGTTAAAAAATCAAATTAAAAGTCTAGCATAAAGAATCGATAGTCGGCACGCCTTTTAAAATACAGTAACCCTGATGCTGGAAGATAAATAACTAATTTTATCACCAATTTACAAAATTGAAAGTGTCGCTCATTTCTTCTGTATTTTTACTATTAAAATTAACGAAATGTCTGATAATGAGCGTCTTTTTGATGAAAAGCCGACGAGAAATACTAATTTTCCATCGATCGCTAGTTTTTGTGGGTAGGAGTTTATTTTTAGAAATTATTATTTATTTTGATTCTAATTTCATAAAAGCAAATAATTTTTCAATTAATAAATCCACTTCCGGTATTTAGAGATGATAGATCCACATATTAGGGATAAAATGTAGTTGTCAAATTGACAATGTCAATCAAAAAACATGTAATACTCACATTCCTTTTGGGAATGTTCCATCTCCAACCAAAAATGACAGTTTTACAGCCAGACTGTAAAAATAAATCAAGCGGCAGATTGTCTGAAAAGACTGTTTTACAACCCTCACCAAAAAAAAAACATACATGTTGCTAAGATCCTCATTTCCCGCCCACCTAAAACAAAAATAGCATGACTACCAACTTTTTTTTTAGGATTTAGTAGATTCTATTTGCTCTAGTTTTTAAAAGATGCTAATTTTATTCCGAACATCTGCTTTTTATTGTTATTTATATAGTTTTATGAGTTTTTGGGAATAGGGAGGACCTGTTGGCTCAACAGACAGCCTCCTGTCATTTGTGAGATTTTTCACGTTAATTCCTTATTTAAACTTTTTAGAATCTTGTTTTGAAGTTTAAAAATATTGGGTTACTGTAGAAAATTTTATTTTATTTTTCAACTTTTTAGAATTTTTATTATTTCTGACTGTACTTTTAGGTGCTTTTTTCCTAACTAGTGAAGAAAAAAACGAATTTTCGGTATTAATGGGTTTTTGGATTAAATTCGCGAATGTTAGTCTTTTTTCAGCAAATTAGAAATTTGACAGTTTATTTTTTGATTTAGGACACAAATTCTCGGGTTTTAAACTACAAATTCAGTTGTTAAATCGAGATATATGATTTTTGGATCACTATTCATGAATTTTAGCATTTTTTTTAAATAAAATTTGGAATTTTCAAGAAATTTTCAAAAACTACAGTAAGATTTGTTAGTTTAAAGGGACATGGTGTTTTGAATTTAAAAGAATTGGGTTACTGTAGCATTTTTTATATATTTTTTCAATTTGTTAATTTTTTTTAGAATTTTTATTATTTCTCGCTGTAATTTAAGGCGCTTTTTCCTAAATAGTGAAGAAAAAATGAACTTTTCGGTTTTTAATAGGTTTTTAGATTAAATTCGCGAATTTTAGAATTTTTTCAGCATATTACATTTTATTTTTTGATTTAGGACACAAGTTGTTGAGTTTTAAAGCACATAACCAGTTGTTAATGCGATATATACTTTTTTTTGTCATTCTTAGATTTTTCGATCGATATTAGTCTTTGTGGATCAATTTTCACGAATTTTAGCTTTTTTCTACACTTTACATTTTATTTTTTGATTTTAGTGCTTTTGAACACTAAATATCTTGAATTCAAGCCTGCAAAAAGAAGCATTTTACACTATTTTATCGAAAATGCGCATTTTTCCAGACTAAAAATGACAATGAGCTCCTCCCTCGAACCAAAATCCGACTATTCGGAAAACGAGTCGACACCATCGCAACTACCACTAGTTCCAGGACACAACCACCACTTCGAGCCAACACCGACAATGATGTCGTTCTGGAATACGCAGCCGTTGAGGTTTGTGTGTATTTCTCGTATATATTTGACGATTTTCTTTTTTCCCGCCAAAACAAATATTTATTTCAATTTTACTACCATCATCGCCAATATTTGATATATTTGGCGCAAAAGGTCACCACCCTCAGGAGAAAAATGTAAATCAGTTGTCTCTCCGCTCTTTTGTAGTCTGATCACTGACCACGCCCACCCTGTGGGTCGATTGGTTAGGAGTGGCCCCGCCCCTTTTTTGTTTTGGGGGTTGCGGGTTTCCTGGTGATCTTTTTGGGATAATAATTTCCTGCGATTTGCTTTATGGTTCATTCAAAGATGAATTTAGATTGATTTTTTACGATCTTCTGAAAATTTCCCAAAAATTGGTTTTTTGGCAACAATTTATTATGTTCACTGATAAGGAGACATTTATTATTTAACAACTAATCAATTTCCACCTCTAATGTCTCATTTATTGTTTTTTGCTTTGTTTCAGAGATAAAATGATCCAATCATCGTTCGATCCACAGCAGTTATATGGAAGATGGCAGCAACAAATGGGTGGCGGTGGCGTGGATTCGACGGGCGGTTTTTATGATCCGAAATGGCACGCCGAGTCGATTTATTTCCCGTTTCACGCGGCTCAACAGGGACAGCAGCAGCAGATTGGGATGGTCGGGATTGAGGTGGGGTTTTTGGGATATATATTGAAATATTGAATTTAATTTGCTAAATGGGGCCAAAATTTTGAAATTTGTCAATTTTTAAAAATTTGGTGCCATATTACTTATTTTCCGAATATTTATAATCTAAAATTCACATTTTTGGTTGATTTTAAAAAATCTCTGAAATTCAAGAGAAAATTCAAATTTCGATGTTGTAAGTGCGCCCTATTGAAAAATTGAAAATTAATGTTTTCTGGAGACATTTTTGACATTTGGTACAACTTTTTCAAGTGGAAAATGAAATCTGGCACGTTTAGGGCCAAGAAATGGGAAAATAGGAACATTTTAACCTTTTTCTCGAAATTTGGTTCCAAATGACTCATTTTTTGAAAATTTAGGAACCATTTTTTGCAATTTCACGAAAAATGCTCTGAAATTCATAAATTGGCGTTTCTGAAAATATAAAAAATCGTGCCCTATTGCAAATCAATGTTTTTCGAAGGTTATTGGCCATTTTTTATTAGTAAGACAACCTTTTTTGGAATAAAATGAAATTTCTACCTTTTTCTTGAAATTGGGTTACAAATTAATTATTTTCTGAAAATTTGGGATTTCTAGGAGTTTTTGAAAAAAAATTCTGAAAAAATTGGTTTATTATTAAAAACTTTAAAAAACACCCTTAAAAATTAAGTAAATTTCAGATTTTTATTTAGAAAATCAGTGTCACTCTGTCTTTAAGGACTCTAGAGTCAATACTAGACATTTTCACCAAAACTAGGCTTTAAAAACGGTTTTCTGACTCATTTTTTTGAAATGAGTGGTTTTTCCTTGGAATTTTCAAAATAAGGACCAAAAATAGAACATTTCAGACGAAACCATTGTTGAATGAAAGCGGCAGTGAATCGTCGTCTAGAAACTCGGCGATGACCTATCCATCATCGGAGAATCTCGCCGCATTCCCGTCCACGTCGACGGCCGCTTCTACTGCTGCTGCCGATTATCAGAGAATGAATGTGGCGGCGGCTGCCGCTTGTTACCCGCCGAATTTTTTCAATGCTTATATGGATTATCAGCCGGTGAGTGGAAGGGGGGACAATTTGGGGAGAAGTCTCGAAAAATTGAGGTTTTTGCGAGCCGTGGAGCTTAAAAATTGGAATATTATGGAAAATTTTGAAATTTATGGTAAAAATCTTAATTTTCGAAATAAAAAATTTAATAAATTGCTGGAAACCGGCTTTTTAAGTGAATTTTTGAATTAATTTGTTTTTTTCCTTATAATTTTGACAAAAACGAGCTTTTTCGTAATGAAAAGTTGAATTTTGTTAGAATTTAACTTGAAACCATTTTTTTCTGCACAAAAATGCATTCCTCTAGCCTTATTTAACAAAAAATGGGAAGAAAAAACTCAAAGTCAAATTTTTCGTCTTTTTTTGAAACTTGAATACATTTTTGGTGAAAATTGGCGTTTTTTCACTTTTTTTCGAAAAAAAAAATGTGCATTTTTTGTTTTGTGAATAATTTTTAGGTGTAAAAATTTGAAATTTCGATGAAAATTCGCGTTTTTGGCGGTTTTTCTATCCACAAAAACAATTTTTACTAGAAAAATGCGAAATTTTGAATTTTTAGTGAAAATATGGATTTTTCTCTATATTTGTTTAAACAATATGTGGATTGTTCGAAAATCTGGAATGTTTCGCGGTTTTTCGTTCTAGACATACAATTTCTGGTAAAAAATGTAAAAATTTGAATTTTACAAAAAAATTTCTAATTTTATGTTGAAAATTCGAATTTTTGGCGGGTTTTCATTCCGCAAATCCAATTTTTTAACAAAAAAATGTTGTTCAGAATTTTTAGCTTTTTTTCTGTGAAAAATCGCTTTTTGACACTTTTACCTCCCAAAAATGCTGTTTTTGACGAAATTTGCAGTTTTTGTAACTTGAAATTATCTGAAAATTGTTTTTTCTTTGGATTTTTCGAATTTTTCAGGATTTTTTTCAGATTTTTAGAACTTTATTCTCAAAATTTCAAAAAATGATATTTTTCAGTCCCTCTCCTGGAAAATCTCCTCGCACAAACTGGACAAATCACCAAGTGGCGGAAAACTCATCCCAACCGGACCAGGAACCAATAGTAAGTGGTATTTTTGAGGAAAGTTGATGTCATTGTACCCCTTTCTCATTTC
Organism: Caenorhabditis virilis; assembly: GCA_964036255.1. NCBI lineage: Eukaryota > Metazoa > Nematoda > Chromadorea > Rhabditida > Rhabditidae > Caenorhabditis > Caenorhabditis virilis. The sequence goes on along the minus strand of OZ038417.1, from coordinate 3,429,143 downwards.
ATTTAGAAGGATTTAATTAAATATCCCCAGAAAATCCTAGGTTAACTAAAGTTTATCCAAATAAATGAGCTAAAAGTACACCCGAAAATGTTGCCATTGGTATTTATTGATATTAACAAAAAAAGGCTAATTTTTTTATCATAAATCAAATAAAATAATATATAGAGTAGTGTTAATGATCAAAAAAGGTTTGCCGCCGCTTTTTGGAGGGTTTTTTTTTGATTAGGAACAGGAGCCAACACTGATAAAACAAGTGGAAGGAGAGAAGAGTCGGCTGGTTTGATAGCATGTGATAATTCGGGGGGTTTTATTACTATAATCGTATTAATATTTATTTATTGATGTTGGGGGGGGGTAATTAAGGGGGAATTATGACACCTTTTGATGGTGGAAGGGGGGGGGCTTTAGTGGCAGATTTTAGTGAATTTAGAGGGAAATTGGATGTTTTTTCAGAATTTTTGGGCTCTCAAAGTGTAAAAATCTGAGTTTTTTATACCCTCACCACTATTTCGCAAAATATGGAAGTTCATTTGAAAAAAAGTAGAAAATCCTGAAACTCTGGAATTTTTAAAATGAAAATTCGAATTTCTGACGTCCAGAAATTCAATTTTTTCAAAAAATGACAATTTTTAGCTTTAAAATTTAGAATTTCTAGTGAAAAATCGCACTTTTACTTGGCAAAAAAGCTAGCAATGCTCTTTTTGTTGATATTTCCATTTTTTTTTGAGGTCATTATTGAAAACGGGGTTTTTATAGACATTTTTATGGATTTGTAGGAATTTGTATTTTTTCAAAACAAAAAGGAACGTTTTAGGTCCATTTTAAGAGATTCTGATGTTCTTCAGGTTCTTTAAAGGAACACACCGTTTTTGTGATATTTAATTTCACGGGGGGCCGAAGTACTATAAATGGGTTTGAGATGAAATTGAAATTCTAAAAAAAAATTCCTAGAAAGTCGAACGCTCAGAATGTTCAGATGAGAACTGCGACCTATTGAAACTAATACCGTATTCATTAAAGGGACACAATAATTTTTAAATTATTTGAAAATGTCTTAAAAGTGGGTTTCTAAGAGCTTTTGGGATGAATAAAACTCCTGTTGATAGCAAAAAAATTTAAATAAAGTTTTAAAAAATAGAATGTAAGAAGAAATTTAGTCCTCGGAAATTATTTGGGTTCCTAGGCCATTTTTAGAAGCTTAACCAAATATGGCATAGAAATCCTAATTTCAGGGATCTAACTTTCATTTCAGGAAATGTCGATGTTACTGCCTTTAAGTTAAAACTAGAACGCTGTCTTTAAGCACTTGTTACTGACAAAGAAATCACAAAATTGGAGTTAATTAAAGCCGAAATATTGAATTTCAAGAAAGTTTTGAAATTTGTTCAAATTGTCTTCTATCGAAAAGTAAACAAAAAATGAGAATTTCAATGAAATTCAGCATATTTCGCTGCCATTCTTAAAGGATGGCTCTAGGAAGGTTATAAATGTTGCTCAATCGATCTGAAATTTAATTTTTATATCCCTTAGTGAAAAACAAAACAAAAATAGAAAGGGGCAGCAAAAATGAAAACAATAAATAGAAAAGGGCACCCGCAATCGAACTTTGGTCTCAAAAGCGGAAAAGTTTGCCAAATTCGATTCCGGGTGCCCTTATTTTCACATTTCTAGTTTTTTGCAAATTTTTTGTGCTTAGGAATATAAAATTGAATTTCATATCGATTTTGCAACATTTATAACCGGCGTATAGTCCTACTTTAAGTACCCAAACTGTAGTTTTTGAAAACTTATTCAAAAACTTTAAAAAATCAAAATTTAGCTTATTTTTTTCCAGATGTTCGTGTACGCACAGCCGACAAATATCGAATGGTCTACTCGGACTATCAACGTCTGGAGCTGGAAAAGGAATTCCACACGAGTTGTTTCATCAATTCCGAACGCAAGACCCAATTGTCAACGATGCTGAGTTTGACTGAAAGGCAGATTAAAATCTGGTTTCAGAATAGGTACATTTTTTTGTTTTTTTAAAGGCGCATGACTTTAAAATAAGTTTTTTTTTGTTTTTTTTTAATGGAGCATAACTTTAAATAATGTTTTCTTGTTGAAAAACACCCATTTAAAGGCGCATGACTAAGTTTTGATAAATATCCGAAGAAAAGAAAAAAGTTTTATGGATTTTTTATCGTTTTTGAACAATCAGCTAAGGATGAAAGGTGCCGCGTGCTAGAAAGTGAATTATTAGGGTGGGCTGACGCAATAGGCATAGCGACACATATTGCACCAATAGTAGTGACCTTTAATGGGATTAGGATGATACTTGGAAAGGGGGGAGGATCGGTAACAGTTTCATGGATTAGGAATGTTTTTGGGGGTTAAAGGAGTGATGACACAGGTGGTAATAATAAGAATAATAATGAGATTCAACAGCTCTTTTGGGAGAGGGGGGGGAGGGACAGGAAATTAAGAGAGTTTTTAGGGGGAAACGGATTAAAGTCGTAAAGTTGGGTAATTTGACCTGGTGAAGAAGTTTTTGGAAATGAGGGGAAGATAGGGGGGGGGGGGATTTGGTTGGTAATTGGGGTTAGGTTGAACTGATCAGACCAATTAGAGAAAATTGGGGGGATTTGGGGGAGTATCCAACGATCTGGGGGAAGGATTTTTCGGATAGACCATTATCGATTTTTAAAAGCCGGAAAAGATTCGAATTTTCAGAAAAAGGCGAAGTTTTTTGTATTTTTAGAAAATGAGCCCTCAATGGGAGGTTCTGTGAAAATTAGAAAACTATTTCCAGGGACACTGCCTTTAATTTTGCGAAAATCTGGCATTTCCGATTTTTCTAAAAAAAAAAAGGTTTTGGGCAGATTTCTAGAAATTTTTGAGAAAAATATGAGATTTTCTAAAATTTCTGAAAAAAACAAGTTGATATTGAAATTAAGTGGAACACTGTCTTTAAGATTTTTGAATGAAACTGATATTTTTTAATTTTTTCTAAGTCGATTGATTTTCATGTCGAGAATGAATTTGTTTCTGAATTAAGATCTTTTGGATTGGTTTTCTGGATTTTCCGGTTTTTTTTCGTGAAAATTGGTTTTAATTAGAGAAAATTTATAAATTTTAACTTAGTTTTCGAAAATTTATGGAAATTGATTTTAACAATGTATAATACTGGATTTTTAAGCTTATTTTTTCGTGATAATTGGATTTTCAAGCCTAGAAAAGTTGCGAATTTTAAAGGCAGTGTTCCACTTGATTTCAATTTTTTAATTCAATACCAAGAACCTGGTTTTCGGAAAATATTTAGGAATTTTCAGATTTTTGTAAAATTTCAATATTAAAGGCAGTGTTCCACTTAATTTCAATGCTTAGAAAAATGCGATTTTTGGAAAATAACCAGATTTCTTAAAATTTAGAAATACTTAGATTTTTCATAATTTTCCTGTTCTCTGAAAATTAGCTGAAAATTTCGATTTTATTTAAAGAGTTCAAGTTTGATCAGATTTTTTTCAAAATTTCGACTAATTTGTGAGTTTTGAACAGGAAAATTTATAATAAATAGTAAAATTATGATTTTCTTAAAATCATGAGCTCATCCTTCTCCCCTCCGTTAGAGCAGTTTCTTTCATAATTCAAAAACCGCGAGAAATCAAAGAAAACCGCCGCAGTCGCCGACAATACAAAAAATTCAATCAATCTCCTAAAAACCATTCACTGTAACCAGCCCTCATTCTCTTTGGATATTTTTGTATTTATTCTTCGAGGTTTTGAATAGAACACACCTTCTGTTCAAAGCGTCTGTTGTCTTCTTCTTCTGGCCCTACAGTTCCTGGACGAGATAGAATTTAGAGCAACGAGACGCAGAGACGTTTCTCTTGATTTTACAGCTCTTTGGGAACCCGGCGAGTCGTAAATTTCTTGGAGATTTTTCTTCTGGTGATATGTTTTGTTTTGACAAACTGTTTGTTATTTATATTGGGGGTAGGGAGAGAGTTACGTCATGTTACACCTTTGGGCCAATTTTCTAGTATCCTTATTTATAAATGGATAAGGAGGCGGGGCTTATTTTTTTGTGTAACCTTTTTTCTGTGAACATTTTTCTGTGAACTTTTTTTTTGTTGTAAAATTAAGAGGTAGGAGGAACGGAATTGAACTCGCATCGGTTCACGTAAAGAAATAATTACTTAACCGGTAGACCATAGAAGACACCGAAAGAGAATGAACTTTTTGAAACCTAATGATTGCGGATTTTCATTTCCTCATTTTTTTCTAATTTTTGTCAAAATTTCACAAAAGAAACAGGTTTAAAAAAATAGGTTAAGAAACTAGGTCAACTTTGAAAAATTATTTGTTGTCATTTCTGAGTTGAGATTCATTCCTTAAGAAATTATTAAAAGAAAATGGTTGTTCTATTGTGATGGCTAGGTGAGGTGAGCTAGAGTAAAAAAAGAAGATTGAATATTGAATTTGATTCGAGAAATAATTAAATGTGACAATTATGGTCGGTTTTTTGAGAATGTTCCAGTGAAATTGTTAAACTTGAAATTATGATCATTTCGCCGCGCGTTGGAACACCGATCAAAAGTATTGGAATGCGTGCCGAAGGCACGGAAGAAGCGAGCCGCAGGCGAGCTTCTTCTGTGCCTTCGGCTCGCATTCCAATACTTTTCGATCAAGATATTTCGGTCCCGACAACTTATTTCAGAAGGCGTGAAATCGCCAATGTAGTAATGCAGTGAAGTAGCACGCCGACGTGTAAAAGGCGAACCCGGAGGCGAGCCTTAGAAAACGTTATTAGGATGAGTTTAGTTTGAAAAAGGCAAAATCCAAATAAATGATAAACTAAAAAGAAACGTCGATCAAGAAATTTAGGGGAGGGGGAGCGAAGCCGGAGGCGAGCCGCAGAAAAAAAATATTATTATGAAATTAGGATGAGTTTAGGTTAAAGAGAGCGAAATCCAAAGAAATGTTAAATTAACATACTCTTACGATTTCAAAGAGTCGATGCGCTTTTCCTAACTGTTATGCAAGTGTAGATAATTATTTCTCTTTTTTCTGAAAAACCGAGGAAATTTTAAAGGAATTTATATTTTATCACCATGTTTCGACGATTTATATTTTATCACCTTCTACACAAAAAGGAACCTTTTTGAGAATAATTTAACAAAAGCGACACGCCGCAGGCCTTGTTGGAAAGCGAAGCCGAAGGCGAGCACTAGACCAGGAGTTTTGCCGCGTAGCGGCAGGGGACTCCTGGTATACTAAATATTTAGCTTTCAAAGACAAGAGAGAAAGGTACAGTAATCTAGAAGATTGACCAATTAGAGGGTTGTAAAATGGGGACAATTAAGTACCCCTAGAGAAATGAAACTGTAACGAAACAGAATTCAACATGAAGATTTAGTTGAGGCGGTGAGAATCAATTACATGTTTTTTATGACTTGGGGGGGGGGATTAGGAAGATTGTAGAGAGGGAGGGATACTGTAGAAGGGTTCTGAGAAATTTGAGAAATTTTGAAATTATGGAACTGGGGCCTAAACTGTACTTCGGCTAGAAGAGGGGTCTAATTATATAAAATTACGGTTTCATCAAAATTATTTTTTAAAAATTCAAGATTCATTTTTTGAGAATAACTGTCTGAAATTAAATCAAAAATCAAAAAAGATACATTTCTTGGGAAAAAATGTAAAAGAGCAGAAAAAAATACGGTTTCCTCATAATTTTAACATATTTCGGTCTAAATTCCGAAATTGTTTCAGATCCTAAAGTAAATTCGATTCAGCACCTATATTGTCTGAAAATCTAAGAATTCGTGAAAATAACCAGAAAAATGGGGTTTTTATGAGAAATTTTGCGCGGGGGGAATTTAAATTTGGAAACTTCGAAAAGGGGGAGGGTATTTTTCAGTCTGAAAATTTTAAGTTGTGGGGTAAATAAATTGAGATTGATAAATTGAGTTCCTCTAGAGGTTTAAGAGGTTTTTTTAATCCTAAAAATATTTTTTTGTTGGTTCAAAGAATCCAAGCGCTTCAATTCAAGAGGCACAGAAATGCTTTGTTAAAGACAATGTGCCAGTTATTTTTATAAAAGATTTTTAGGGAATTCCCATATCTTTAAGGGGAAGAAAAAGAGTATAGGATAAAATATTTAAAAACCATAAGATTTTTGAAAAAAACACGATTAAGAGAAGGAGTTTTTGAAAAAAATATTTTTTGTGAAAAATCAAATGTTTGGAAAATATATTATAGGGTACGGTAGAGCGCGTTTGCAGCTTTTCGTATTTTCTTTACTAAAAACGACTTTTCAAAGAAGTTACAAATTTGGATGAGCTCTGAAATTAGATATTTATAAATCCTCGAAAGAAATTAGAAATTACAATAAAAATTAAGAAAAGAACCGAAAAATGGAAACCATTCAGCGAAAAAGCTAATAATGAAGCAAGTGAGCTCTAGAGTCCTAATAAGTTTTGTTTAATAATTAAAAATAATATTGTTTTCCAAAAATCTAAGGGTTTTGAAATTTTTTAAAAGAATTTCTCATAAAGTTATTCAAAATCTTTAAAAAATACAAATTTGCAGACGCGCCAAGGATCGTCGTGACAAGCAAAAAGTGAGGATGATGTAAACGAATCATTTGGTTTTTTAAAAATATTGACAAATTAAACACACTCTAACTCGATTTTCTTTGTCCGATACGGTTATTAATTGATCAATTCTACTTATTTACTTAATATATCTCGATTTTCATTTTCGTCTGGGAGTTTTGAAGGACCACTGTGGTGATTTGAAAAGTAATTATATCCAGTTTTGAATATTATTCCCCATTTTATTGTTTGTTGAAGAAAAAATACTTATATTGTTTGATTTTGTCACGCGAAGAAATATAGAATTTTAATATTTAGAGATTTATTGTGATTGTTTCTTTTGTGTACTTGACTTTTATGTCAAACATTTCTTTCACTTGTCACTGAAAAATTGCCTTTTAAATTATTCACTTATTGCCTATTTTTCCAGATTTTTTTTCGTTTTGGTTTTTGAAAATGACTTTTTTTTCCTGTGTAGAAATTTTAATAAACATTTTTATCAATATATTACGCGATTAATCAGGTTTTTAGGACAGAAATTCGTTTTTTTTGCAAACAAAAAAAAATTAAAAATTGAGTTTAAAGGAACATCTACAGTAAAATGTTAAGAAATTAGTGTTGGTCTCGCAACGAAAGCACGGTCGTGTTGGATTACGGTAGTGTGCTTTATTTTTGAAAAAAATCAATTTTTAATAGTTTTTCAAAGTTTTCTATAATTTTGGCTGTTTTTCGTAATTGCTTAAGTTTAAAAAAATTCGTATTTGGTTAATAATTGCATTTTCGTAGTTTTTATAGATTTTTTATCGATTTTTCGTTGATTTTAGCTCTGATTATCGAAAATTTATGTTTTTTGGGATTTTCGTAATTTTTGAAACTTATTATTGATTTTTTCAATTGAGTATTCGTTGATTGAAATATGTTTTGGGGTATTTATTGAAAATATTGTGAAAAATTGAAATATTTGAGTTTCTGTTATTTTATTTTTCGAATTTTTCGATTATTCTACTTTCGTGAAAATATTATTAATTTATAAATAACAATTGATTTTAGTTGTGTGCAATTTTTGTTTTATTGATTTATTTGTCAAATTTAGAAAATTTGTGATTTTCGTGAATGTTTTTGCAATTCTCTACACAGACAGGTTTTTCGAATATTTTAAATAAGTTTTTGTAACGGATCTTGTTTTTTATTGGGATTTTGTGAAACAAAAATATATTTTAATGTTTTTTTAGGAATTTAAACGTATATTATAAAAATGTTTGCTAATAAAGATGATAAATTTAAAATAGTTTTTTACCTTTATAATACTTTGGTTTCAATAAAAATATATTTACCTAATTGTAAAATTTAATCAAGATATGATTTTCAATGTATAAAAAATGCCAATTTCTCAACATATTTCTTATTTTCTTCAATATATCGTTTCAGACTTGTTTCATCATTCCAAACAACATCGAATACTGAAAAATGGACGCTGACAATCAATTGCAGGTTAAATAATAATTTTCTGTATTTATTTCGCTTTTTTCTTATTGATTTTGATGCCGCCGAAATTGTGTTACTTAAAAATTTTGCTGAGAATTCATAAAATTTTTAAATTGACAATTTTCAGAACAATGAGCTCAATCAAACTGGGATGAAACGTCCACTCTTGGCTTCAAATGGAGACGGTATTTAAATTTATTTTTTTTTGCAAAAAAAGAGTCAATTTTCAGCTGGAATGGATTACATACCACCGAAAAAGCCGGTTGATCAAGCATTCGTTGAAAACTTCGAAGCCTACCCGATTCCTGAGAACGCCGTTGGATTGGTCATCGGAAAAGGAGGAACGGAGATCAAATCGATTCAAACCGTCTCCGGATGTCGGGTACAAATGAGCCCGGACTATACATCAACCAATGGTGTCAGAATTTGTCAATTGGCGGGAACTGAAGAGGCGAAGGCGATTGCCAAAGAGTTGATCTCTGCAATTGTCGCAAAGACGGAGAATATTAATGTGATTTCGCCTGGAACTCAGCAAATTGAAATGATGATCTCTCCGGATAGATGTGGCTTGATAATTGGGAAGAATGGGGAGACAATTAAGCTTTTGCAGGTTAGGTTTTGAAGGAGCTTTGGAAATTTAGGTTTTTGGAAAAATCCAGACTTGAATCCACTCGAAAAACAAAACAATATATCCGTATAACTTTGATTTCAGAAAATATCCTAATTTGAGCAGAATTATTGATTAATATTAATAATTAATGCTGAATTTTAAAATAATATTCGTTGAAGACAACCGAATATCATAAAATGTTTAAAAGTGCTGAAAAGATCCCTAATATTTTGTATCCTCAGAAAAATTGGAGTTTTCAAAAAAAATAGTTATTTTCCCGCAGACCCGTTTCACAATTAGATTTTCAAATTTTCGATAAACATGAAACTTCACTGTCACTTCCTATGATCTCAGAAAATAGAATTTTCTACAAAAAAATCTGTTGAAATTTCAATAAATCACATTTCAGGAACAATCGGGATGTCGAATGAACGTGATCCAAGACAGCAATGCAATTACTGGAAATCCGAAACCTTTGAGAATGATTGGAACCCCTGAACAGGTATCCAAAATCGAGTTCGACGGTCTTTAACCAAAGTTGAAATTTTTAGCTCGAAGTAGCGAAACAGTTGGTGATGAACGTGCTTGATAAACCGGGATTTGAGGTGAAAACCACACAACACAACCCTTCTGGACATCATGGTTATGCTGGTGGGATGGAAAGTCAAATGGCGAAAGGAGAGGTAATTGTTCCACGTACGGCAGCTGGAATGATCATTGGACGTGGTGGTGAGACGATTAGACGATTGGCTTTGGAAACAGGAACTAAGATCCAATTTAAGCCTGATGGTTTGTAAAAAGGATTACAAAATGAACGAATATCATATTTTTTCCAGAAAACCCGCATTCTGATGAGCGTTGTGCGGTTATTATGGGAACTCGCGATCAGATTTATATGGCGACTGAGAAAATCACCGAAATCGTTAATAAAGCTGTTAGAAATAGTCAAGTGGAGGAAGTGTTCTTTATGCATGTACCAGCTCAGAAATGTGGATTAGTAATTGGAAAAGGTGGAGAGACGATTCGTCAAATTGAGAAGGAAACCGGGGCTTCGTGTGCGTTGGCAAAGGATGTCCCGCATGCGAATGATGAGAAGGTTTTTGAGATTAGGGGAGCGCCGTCGCAGATTAATCATGCATCGCATATTGTTAGAATTAAGGTATTGATTGAGATTTATTTTGAAAAATAGGGTATATCTATCTTCAGGTCGGAGATATTCCACCAAATACACCGATTCCATCGATGTCGAATGAGCAACAAAATGTTCGAGCACAGCATGGATACACGAATTCTCCGCAACAAGTTCAACCAGCTGTTAATACTGGATATACGGTTGTTGCGCAAACTCAGCAGCCACAACAATATGTTCCACAAGGTAGATTTTAGAAATTTTGAAAAGCGTATATTAATGGGTATGTATGTAGAAAAATAATTGAAATTCCTTGAAAATGTCAGAAATTACAAGAAATACAGTGAAAAACTGTCGAAAAATGGTATTTTTCCCATATTGAGATTAAAATAGAAAGCTGGCTAAAAAATCTGAACAATTTTCTAGAAGTTGTTCTAAAAATTCAGAATTCTGATTTCGGGAGTTGAAAAATGATTTCAAACGGCTTCAATTAGGGATGGCTGAAGTTAATAGATCATTTTCTTCATGAGAAAATCCTTCCTAGGATTTATTTTTAATTAAAAAATGGATTCAACAATTATTTACAGTTTCATACGTTTTTCAGAAATATGGCTACCTTTTTCTGAAAAAAATGTACCAAATCCGGATAATTCGTAGGCTCCTTTTAATATTGAATGTCAGCAATTTGATGTTTTATGCGAAAAACGACTGAAATAACAGTATTAAAAATTATTTTGTCAAAAACTACGTATTTTCAGCCCTTCATTAGTCAAAATGTAAGCGAAACTTTAAAAATACTATATTTTGAATTAACCATTCGGAAAAGCCACTGGACTATATTAATTTTTGAACTTTCTTTTCTGAAAATGTTGAATCCCTCAAATTTTTCCTATTTTCAGGACAATGGGCTGTTGCACAACCACAACAACAAGTTCCAGTTGTCCAAGCCTATCAACAACCAATCGCCAACCCTATGGAAACCTATGCTTACCAACAACAACCAAAACCAGTACAAGCGGTTCCAATAATTGCGCAACAAATCAAAGCCGAACCAACTGCTCCAACTCTCAATCCAGCAACTGGTCTTCCAGATTATTCGGCACAATGGGCGGCCTATTATAGGTGAATTTCGCACTAAACTTTCTGAAATCCAATTTTCCGGCTTTCAGATCAATCGGCCTTCCAGAACAAGCTGCAATGGTCGAGGGACAAATGAAACTGCGGGCCGCTGAGACTGCAACGGTTCCAGTCCAACAACAACAACAATCAACCCAATACACATATGCAACACCAAAAATTTAACAATTTTCCAGTAGTATTTATCCTGTTTTACCATTTTGTTCTATCTGTTCACTTTATTGTTGCTGTCACAGTTTATTTTGTAATAAGTTATAGGTTAGAAATCATGCAAAATATTTACAGGCTAGGTTAAAAAATCAAAAAATTATGCAATATTTACAAGCTAGGAAAATAAATCATTGGGATTTAGGATGACGGAAGAATTTCGTCTTCTGTGAATTCTGGCACAAATCCAACTCCTGAACCTCCTGCCGTTCCATATCCTTCCTCAGAATTTACAGTTTCAAGTGTTCCTCGGTCTGAAAATATATAATTCAAGGGGGAAATAACTTCCAGGCCTTCATAAAATCTAGGTAAAGCTAAATATAGGCAGACTTGATTCAGGCCTAAACCTGGTTTTAGGTAGGCATCCAGTTTACCTGATTTAGCTTCATCTCCTGATCCCGATCCTGACCCATCGTTAGAAATCTTTGATCCAGATCCTTGATCCTCTAAAATTCATAATTTTCAAATTTTTATTGTTTTGTAAAATATTAACCTGATTCGTATTGATTAGTACTTCTAACTTCATTTCGCCTTTCTTCAGCCCTTGACCCTGATCCTTCAATTCCTTCTCCAGATCCTAAAATCTCTTTTTTTAATTCTGAATGATTATGGATGCTTTTTTTTACCATCTTGCTCATTTCCACCCGCATCTCCTGATCCAGAACCTATAATCTCAGTTTATATGATTTATTATATTAATTTAAAATTTACCATTCTCATCTCCCGATTTGAACAATTCTACAGAACTTTTAGAATTGTCTGAACTTCTTGCTTCAAGAGCACTTTTCGTATTATTTTGTACTCCTTCGATGGATCTTTCCCTTATATCCTCTAAAATTCCCGAGCCGGATCCTTCATTCGAAATAGAATCGACCTCTTCCCCATTTTTCTCACTTCCTGATCCAGATCCTTCCATCTCTGAAATCCCATCCTAATTTCATTAAACTTTCTCAAACTTTACCAATTCCCGATCCTGATCCTTCATTTTCACTGATCCCAGCCCTATAATCCGTTGAGTTTTCAATGTTCAATTTCTTGTTGATATACTTGCTATCATTTCGGGAATAGAGCTCAAGAACTGAAAAAAAGTTTGAATTATGTTCTTCTAAATCCCAAATTATATTACTCATTTCATCCAAAGTCCTAACACTGGCATCAAGTGGTGATCGGTTCGACTGACCAGCTAACTGAGGAATTGGAACACCATTTCGGTCCAATGGCACGCTTTCAGCAATCTGCAATTATAAAATGTTCAATTTTCCAAGAAAAAATTCAAATTTAAACGCTGTTTTCATATTATCTGGAGCCTAATTCATAAAATAAGCAATTTTTCCATTTTAGGTAGTGTTCCCGACCCCCAAAAGTTTACATTATTGCTTGTACATTGCTAAGTATTTAAAAATGTGCCAGATTTTATTCTAAATTGAAAAAACCCAAATCAAAAAATGAAATGAACTCCACTAAATTTAGTATATAAATATTTAGCTAAATGTTAAAAAATGGCCTAGAAACCCAATCCGTAGCCTAAGGCCTAAATCCGAATTTCAAATAGTTTAAAATTTATCTAATTGTTGCTTACACCTTAAAATTCAAGATTTTCCGCCTTCGAAACCCTGAAAAACTCATTTGACTCGATCAAAAAATCGATAAAAGTAAAATTATTCCATATTTTAGCTGTAAAAATCGATTTTCTCGTAAAATCAATATTTTTACAGAATTTCGATGCTAAACTCTCAGATTTTCCGATTTTAGAGATCACAATGGGATAAAAATTATGAAATTCGTAAAAAAATCACAAAAATCTGGGAAAAAAGAGAGATTTTATAAAACCCTCCAATTTTTATGTTTTCGATTGCTGAATTTTTGAAGTTTCACGAATTCGGTATTAAAAACAACAAAAATCCTGAAAATAGACAATTTTTTGGTAAAATATGCAACTTTTGCCGAAATTATCGATTTTTTACCCCCTCTCCCCTACCTTCGCATCCTGCAACGCTCTTTCACTTATCTCCTTCTCCAACTTCTCAGTATACATCCTTTTCAATTCCGAGTCCATTGTCGAATCAATCCGATGTTTCTTAAGATCCGAATTGCTATAAACATACGAGCACTGCTCTGGCATGAACATTCCAAGAACCGGACGCAACATTGTCAATTTATTCTGACTCGCTGCAATCGGTCTGACGAAAACTTCGGAGAGAAGCGTTCCCGCGCTTCCTTCGCATCTTGTGTTGAATTTCGAGCGAATACAATCCAGCATACAATCTCCGACCCTAAATAGGTAGAATTTTAAAATTTAAATGAATATATGGACCCATTCAGATTAAAAAAGAGCCGAATTCAACGAAATAGGAATTTTTCCAACTTTTTGCGGGAACCGCTTCAAGAATACGACCCACACGATTAAATACGTGTCCCTTTAAACCATTTTTCTTGGAAAACGATCAGGATGAGCCTAATTGAAAACAAGAGGCCCGAAGTAGTCGACATGGGCCAAAAAACTCAAATTTTGTGGTGAAAAGTGCGAAATATCACCCTTAACCACATAAAATTTTGCGAATTTTGTCAAAATTCGATTTTTTCGGCCAAGTAGGGTTTTTCGGACCTCTTGTTTTCAATTAGGTTCATCCTGATCGTTTTCCAAAACTTTCGATCTGAAAAACAAACAGTTTTCTTGGTATTTGTTTAAAGGAACACATATTTGTTGGTTGAAAATCAATTGCAGAAACGTTTCCCTAAAAAGCCAAAGGAAAATCCAAAAATTCAAATTTTTGTGACATTTTTGCACTTTCCAAAACAAACAGGCCCATAATTCCTTCATCAAACCTGCACAAATCATTGGTAAACTGGCGAAACTCATTAAACGACTGTTGCGGGTTGACACTACTTTCGGCCGGCGGATTCATGTTCAGAAATTCAGCCCAATTAGCCTGTGGTTCGGCTTTGAAAAGTCCTGCCAACGGTAATGGATTGCTACCGGTTGCCGCGCCAACGATACCGTTCACCCCCTGTTGAATGGTGTCCTTCATTGTCGAGCGCATAAGCCAATTCATGAAGAGCAGTTTGGTTTGGCATTGGTTTTCGCATTCTGAAAATATTGGTGGATATTTGGGATTTCACAAATTTCTATTAAAAAATCTAAAAATTCGAAAAATCCCCCATTTTTACCAAATATTTTCAGATTTTTACTTTTGTAGGTTAATTAATGTTTTATTTTTATTTTTTAGAAGGTTCTGAATGCTTATTTGGTATTTAAATATGTTAAAAGTTCGTTGCTAATTGAAAACAATATTTTTTCAACAAAATTATCCGAAGAAGCGGTCCAAATCGATTGATTTGCAATGGAGCGTACTTGCAACATGAAACGTTCATTATGTTTTTCGTTCTTGGCCTTCAATCAATAAAACTTAATCGAACCTGATTGAACAAGTCCAGACTCCGCATCAATGCACTGAATGGTGGCGTTAAAAGCTGAAAATTATAATTTTTTTCAAAAAATCCAATTTTTCGCAAAATACCCAATTTCTGCTCAACACACATGTAATGAAAGCCACTTGTTATCATTTCAAACATCCCATTATTCTGCTCATCGCAAGTTTTGTCATTTTTGATGCATTGGCGAGCGTCTTCGTACTTTCTGAATTTTAAAAAATTAACTTTTGAAATTTGTCTAATAAATCCAACTGGCAAAGTCGATTATATCTCTCAATATGACTCATTTCTTGGAGCACAATTGACAAAGCGCCTTGTAAGTCGCTTGAGCAATCTCTTGAGCAATCATCTAGTTTGTGGAAATTTGTCAAAAAATCGGAGTCGCTGGCGTCGGATCTTTCAAAATTTTTCCAGTCATCTAACGGAGAAGATGGCATTTTTGTCAAATAAGGCGGTGCGTCGATTTCAGTTTCATTTTTCGCCAAATTTGTAGAATTTCCAATCGTTTCCAGCAATTCTCCAATCACATCTTTGCTCTTTGTATCGTTTTCTGGCGCCTGAAACACAGCTTTAAATCATGAATCAATCGAAATTTCAGCAAAACTCACCGATCTCACTTCAGAATCTTCAGGAATCGTAAGCCATGGAAGCCAGGAGCGTAGAAATTGTTTCGTTTGGTCGAGATTGGTGTCGGAGTTCGTTAGTATAACAGGAATAAGTGAAAATGTTAGAAAAAGGGTTAAAAATCGCATTTTTGACGTGAAATTGTGAAAATGTTCACTGGAAACTTTTTATATTTTAAATTTCGCGCGGTAATAACTGCACGGTCTCGCCTGGAAAACGACAGTTGTTTAAAGGCGCATGACTGAGTTTCTGTGCATGGTTTGGAGACGATTACAGTAACCTTTATTTAAATAGTTTTATTTTATTTTTTCAGTTTTAAAATTAATTTTTCAAGCTTAAAACGAAAATTATTACTAATTTGAGATGTTGAAAATCACCCCAGCTCGGTTGTGCATTGCTGCATTAATTGCCACACCATTTGTCGCAAGATATTTTCTGTAAAAATGCTTATTTTTTAAATGTTGTAAAAAATTTATATTTTTCAGTCGGAGATGGAAAATTCGCATAACTTTGAAAACAATGAAAAGGGAACGAGGTATAATTTTTAAAACTTACTAAATATTATTATTTAAAAAATTGCTTTTTTATTTTTCAGCACCGGATAAGGAGTATTTTCTAAGAATCCCCTCGTACGGCATTTCGTCGGTGATTGGGAAGCGCGGATTCATGTTGCGGAGAATAATGGACGAGACTGGGACCGATTGTAAGACTGTGAATTTGGCACGAAGTGCAAAAAAGGTGTAAGTCTAGAAATTCACATTTTTTGGAAAAATTTTTCAAAAATTCAGAGAAGATGACTGGAATGAAGGTGTTCAGCCAACATATTCGTTCAACGACGAAGGAGATGACGAAAAGAATCAAAATAACACTTCTAGTATTGATTATTTGGTAGTCAAAACGAATGACCCTAAAAAGGTGCCGATATTGAAGAAATTAATCAAAAAATCAATATTATACATTCAGTTTAATCTCGTCAAACTTCGAGTAAAAGAAATTTTGGAAAATGTGAAAATATCATGGAAAAGAACAGATTTCCTGGTCGAAAGTGACAGTGTTGGATACATTATTGGACGCGGTGGGAAGCATATAAAGAATTTGTCAGCGAATTTTAACGTGAAAATTCAGGTACTTGGGTTAAAATTTGAAATAAACTATATTAAATTCCCCTCTCTCCAGATCTCTGATCCACTGACATCCGATTCCTCAAAAGCGATGGTCACAGTCTACGGAAAGGATTATAAATCGATCGAAGCGATTGAGACGATTATCAAGCAGACGACAGTGCCGACATCGAGAATGACGCCACCAAAGTATGATGAGGAATTGTCGCCGAAACGCGGAATTTTCCAGAATATAGAGGATGTGGGTGCAATTTGGTATTTTAAGAATAAAGTTATTGATTTTTTAGGAATTGGCACAACTTCAAAAGGTTCGCGTCCAATTGTTGGAGGATTTTCGTTGAATACATATAAAACTCTGTATAACTATGTTTTTGTTATTTTTTTTTTTCCAAAATCAAAAAATGATGTTTTTTCCTTTGAAAAAACGATAGATACTGTATAATAAAGACCTTAAAAATTGGAATTGATGGTTTTTAAAGCTACCCCATTTGAAAACTCAAGTTCCAGAAGCCTAATAGAAAACTTATGAAGATTTGAAATTTTTAAAGTTTTTTTTCGAAAAATTGAAATTTTAAAAAATTTTTAATTTACAGAAATTTTCATTTCATGACTTGTCTAAGAATTTCATTTCAAAAGAATTTTATGAAAAACAATTTTCTAACTTTTTAATTATCTTAAATTTTAAATTTTCTAAAAAAATTTCCAAAATTTTATGACTTTTCTATTGCCAACTCAATTATTCTTGATCATTGCGTTCGGAAGGCTGCTCAATCTCGCAGCCGCTCCACACGCACGCGACGCGGCTTCCGACACTCAACACACTGAAATATTGGCGGGAAAATTAATTTTTCAAATTTCCCAGTGTATTGAGTGTCGGCAGCCGCGTCGCGTGCGTGTGGAGCGGCTGCGAGATTGAGCGAGACCGAACGCAATGATCAAGAATAATTGAGTTGACAATAGAAAAGTCATGAAAAAGTCATAAAATTTCGGAATTTTTTTTAGAAAATTTAAAAAAATTTTCATAAAATTCTTTTGAAATGAAATTCTTAGACAAGTCATGAAATGAAAATTTCTGTAAATTTAAAATTTTTAAAAATTTCACAGATTTTTTCGAAAATTTCAGAAAATTTTAAATTTTAGAAAAATTCAGTAAATGTTTGATTTTAACAAAAATTTAGAAACTTTTCAGTTTTTAAATAAATCATGTAATTTTTATTAAATTCGTGTAATTTTCATTGAATTGTTAAAAAATTCATAAAAATCTTGAATTTTTTATAAAATTCCTTGTAAAATTCTAAGCGCTTTAAAATGTATTTTTATATTTAAAAAATCACTAAATTTTAAGAAATTCTTGTAAAATTAATGTGATTCTTTAAAAAATTCAAAAAATTCTTATATAAATTTATTTTTCTCAAAATTCTCGGAAAGTTCAAATTCATGTTCATCAAAAATACACGGCTTGTAAAAAAAAACCAAGGAAAGAGGAAAAATTTTCGCCCGAAAATTCAGGATTTTTGCACAGAAAAGGGCGTGGCAAGGAAAACGCAACTGTGGCACGCAATATTTTACAGTAAATAGCGTGCAGTTTGAAGAGGTTCTTCTCTGATCTGCGCTTGCGGACAATGCGCAACCAGCCTGTTCATGCGCGAATGACACAGGTTTATTTTTACAAGCCGTGAAAATTCGTCAAAAAAGTGTTGTAAAATTTTAAAAATTCCTAGAAAATTTTTTTTCGTAAAATTCCTCGTAAAATTCATAAAATTCTTGTAATTTTTTTAAAATTCTTTATTTTTAAATTTAAAAAAATCATGAAATTTTAAGAAATTCTTTAATATCTTGTAAAATTAATAAAACTTATAGAAATTAGATGTTTTTATTTTTTATTTTTATAAAATTAATATGATTCTTTGAAAAATTCAAAAAAATTATTACACAACTTTATTTTTAAAAATTTTCCTCAAAATTCAAATGTAAAGTTCTCTTTTTTGAACCTATTTTTTGCTCCAAATACTGGTTTCACCCTGGACAAATGTACCCCCCCCCCCCCCCCCCCCAAACATTTGTTAACTTCTAAGCTTTCACAATCAATATTTAACACTTTGAACTCTTTAAACAAACCGACCAAAATGACAAAAAAAAATCAATTTTTAACTTCCAAGAGCGCACACTCATACAACACACAAATAGTTCTATTTGTTCAACAATAAAGCATATACCAAGTTCACCCAGGTTCCATAAGGTTTTGTTGTTTAATGTCATCATAGTTCCCCCTCCCCTCGTCCTTTTCCGCCGATTTCTGACGCTGAAAACGGGTTTAGAGGACGAAAAATTGGCGAAAATAAATTGATAAAAATGGAATTATTACTCAATTCCATTCTTATCATTAATACTTTTTCTTTTTCATTAAACATTTTTTATTCGCAACATTTTTTCTGTTGTGCAACAAAAAATTTATTAGTTTTTGAGGTTTGGTGAAAGATTTTAAAAAATAATTTCCGGTTTATAGTTGTTTTTTTCTGAGTCATGTTTGTTATTATTGAATTTTTAGAATAATTGTTTAAAATTTCGAAATAATATTGAAAAAAAATTAAATTTTTAATTTATGAATTTTTAAAACTTTAAAATTTCAGATCACAATCGGAGATATTTAAAATTTTTTAAAAATAAAAGTTTTCTGAAATTTGTTGAAACCTAAAAATGTATGAAATATTTAAAAATCAAATAATTTTAAATTTTCTGAATTTTTTATAATTTTAAAAAATTAGGAAAATTAAAAAAAAGGAAAATTTAAAAGTTTTAAACGTTTAAACATTTCCGAATATTAAAAAAAATTAAAAAATTTCTGATTTATTCAAAACTGAAAATTTTCTATCATTTGTTAAAATCTAAAAATTTTTAAAATTTAAAACTTTCTGAACTTTTTAAATTTAACATTTTTAAAATTTCTGTCATTTGTTAAAATCTAAAAAAATTTAAATGTTTTTAAAATTAAGACATTTTCTGATATTTGTTAAAATCTAAAAATTTATGAAATTATTAAAATTGAAAATTTTCAGAATTTGAAGTAAAATTCCCAACGACACTCCGCAAAAACGAGCGGCCAGTAATTTTTATCTTGACAATAACAGAATATTTTCTAAAATTTGTTAAAATCTAAAAATGTATGAAACTTTTAAAATTTCTGAAATTCGTTAAAATCTAAACATGTTACAAAATTCTCGGAATATTTTAAAATTTGTTAACAATTAAATTTATAAAATCAGAAAATTTTGAGATTTATGAAATTCCAGAAATTTTTCAACTTTAAACAAGTTCAGAAATTTTTTAGACATTTTTCTGATATTTTCTAAAAACTAAAAATTTTCTAAACTTTGTTAAATTCTAAAAACTTGTGAAATTTAAAAAAAAAATGAAAATTTAACGTTTTTTGAAATTTTTAAGTTTTCAAAATTTGTGAAATTAAAAAAAATTTAATTTTCAGTATTTGTTAAAATTTAAAATTCTAGGAAAATTTTTAAAATTCAAGAATTTCTAAATTTTTAAAAATTAAAGGTTTCTGAAATTTTAAAATTTTAAATTTCACGATTTAAAAAAAATTTAAACATTTAAGTATCTACCCAAACAATCCATTTTAACACGTGGGTACCTGATCTCCACACTTTTTCAACCCTTCAATTTGATAAGAAATTATTTACGACTTTTGACGTTTTTCTCCAGTTTTTTTCTTGGAAAAAATTTATAAAAACGTTGTTGAAAATATTTTGCAGAAATATTTTTAAAGTTCTCAATAAGGTTACCTTAAAGAGAGGGTCTCACTTAATTTTAAAGTTGAGTTAAACTAGGATTTTTCAGATATTTTTCAACTAAAACTGAAAAAGGCAATTTTTCTAAAAAATTTTGACCAGAAAAAATATCGGGTTCAGAAATTTTAAATTTTCTTTAAAGTCAATGTACCACTTATATTTTTAAAAAACTGAAATTTGTGGATAAAAATGTTTTAACAAATGTCTTAAAAAATCAGACCTTAAAGAGAATATCTAACTTAATTTTGAAGTTTTATAAAACTAGGATTTTTCAGAATTTTTTTTTAAACTGAAAAATTATTTTTTATTGAAATTTTTTAATAATCGAAATGTGTCGATTTTATATGAAAAATTGAAATTTCTTGGCTTTAAAGACAGAGTACCACCTAAAAAAAGATAATTTAAAATCCAAAAATTTAAAGTTAAATTATAGATTTTTATTAAAAAAGAAAAATTTAATTTTCTAAAAATTTAGGTCAGACAAAAATCGAGTTAAAGAAATTTTAAATTTTCTTTACGTACCACTTATTCAAAAAAAAAACTGAACTTTGTGGATGAAAATGTTTTAAACAAATTTTTAAAAAAACCAGGTCTTAAAGTGGATGTCTAACTTAATTTTTAAGTCTTGTTAAACTATGATTTTTCAGATATTTTAAAATATTATTTTCCAGAATTTTTTTAAAGCTGAAAAATTATTTTTTATTGAAATTTTTTAATAATCAAAATGTCTCGATTTTTATATAAAAAATTGAAATATCTTGGCTTTAAAGACAGTGTGCCACCTAAAAAAGGATAATTTAAAATCCAAAAATTTAACTTTCAATTATAGATTTTTATGAAAAAAGAAAATTGAATTTTCTTTAAAAAATTGTCGGGTTCAGAAAATTGAAAATTTCTTTAAAGACAGTGTACCACTTATTTAAAAAAAACCTTAAAAATATAGTTTTTATTAAAATTTGTAGAATTTAAAAAAATAAAAATATATCCAATTGTTTTTTTTGAAATTTTGCATTATCCAAAAATCACTTGTTTGTTTTCAAATTTTGTTGTTCAAAACCGTTTCGAAAAAGACAAAAATATCCTGTTTGACCCCCTCCCCTATCCTCTTTAATCCGCATCGAAATTTTTCGAAAAATTGTAATTTTACACTCTTTTCAAAAAATTACCATCTCTTATCTATAACACTGTTATTTTGCTTTTTTGATATTATTTTTTTAATGATTGAATTGTGAGTTTTTCCACCAGAAAAATCGATATTTTTCGCCCGATACAAAAAAATCAATAAATATCGATTTTCCCCCCAGATTGCACTTCGCATATCAGCTCCTCTTCGGCCATGTTAAAATGAGCCTTCAAGATGTTCCGTGGATGTTTCGGAACTGCTCAAATATTTTCATTCATAATAAAGATGAAAAATATTCGAATTGCACAATTGAAAATGGCGCCGATCCGTGTTATCTGTTGAGAGAATTGCACAAAGCGAAAGAGTTTCGGACGTATTTTTTGGCCATTCTTCCCGTCATTTTATCGATTATTGCTGTTATTTTGAATTGTTTTTATTTGACCGCACAGATTAAGTGCTATCGACAGGAGAAATCGAGGTGAGGGGGGGGGGGAGGTTTATTTCAAAAAGTTTAAATTTTTGAATATCTATTGATGTCAAACTTATCTTAAAATTTATCGATTTTTATCATTTCCAAATAATTTAGAACCATAGAATCTGAAAATGTAGAATTTTAGCTTTAAAATTATACAGATTTCATGAAAAATGGTACAAATTTGAAGAAGCTATGAAACTTTAAAATTTTGAAAGTTCAGTTTTAGGAAGCTTCTAACTGTTCTTAAAGTTTACCAATTTTATAGTTTTTGAAGAATTTTGAAGCATAAAATCTGAAAATGTAGAATTTCAGCTTTAGAATGGTACTTACAATTAATTCATAAAAAATGGCAAGTTTTTAGGATAGTTATGATACTTTGAAATTTTTAAAAGGTCAATTTTTAGAAGCTTCTAACTTTTCTTAAAATTTATTGATTTTTACATTTTTTGAAGAATTGTAAAGCTAAGAATCTGAAAATTCAGAATGTTAACTTTTAAATAAGCTAAATTTTAAGAAAATTGGCACAGTTTCAAAAAAGTTAGATACATTTGAAATGTGGGTTCAAAAAATGTGAAATCCCGTATTTTGGAATTTTCATACCTTTTATGAAACATTCTTAGATTTTCTGGATTTGTAGTGCATTTAAAGCCAAAAATCTGAAATTGCCGAATTTTGGCTTTAAAATGGTACTGAATTCGGAAAAATGGCAAAGTGTTAAAGAAGTTTTGAAATGTTGAAAGTCCAATTTTAGGAAGCTTCTAACTTTTCTTAAAATTTATCGATTTTTGCATTCTTTATAGGATTCGAAAGCTAAGAATCTGAAAATTCAAAATGTTAACTTTAAAATGGTACCTATTTCATGAAAAATGGTACAGTTTTCGAGAAGTTATGAAGCTTTTAAATGAAGTGACACCCTGCCTTTAAAGTGTGGGGTCTTAACATTTTCTTAAAAAAAATACTTAGACTTCAAGTAAAACCAACCATAGCTTTATATTTAGGCTGCCCTAGAATCCGACAACATTTTTCTAAGCCATGAAAAAACATAGACTTTTTTCAGCTTCAAAAAGCGGCAAGTTTTCCTGATCAGTCGATCTCTTTCAATTATCCTTGCCAATGTGCTCTTCTACGTGGTTTTGATTGTATGGAAATGTAACGGGTTTGTCTATACATCTGCCATGATTTTTATACTAGTTGGGAGCTTGAACTTCCTATCGGTCACAGGTACTGAATATTGATTGATTTGGTTGTTATCGATTGATTTTGGCAGGAACTTATATTGGGCTAACTGTTCTTTTATACACGGCAATTGCTCATCAAATGTGGTATCGGATAAAGTTCACATTGAAACATTGCTATTTGATTATTGGGTTGATTTGGGTGTTTTCAGCCGCCGCTTCAGTGAGAATTTAAAGAAATTTTTGAAAAAAAAAAAATTCAAAAATTTAAACTAATTTTTAAAAATCGATAACTTTCGTCTAGATGAACGGATTTCAATGAATTTTAGCTTAAAATGCTGGAAATTTCTTAAATTTTAGTAAACGGCAAGAATTTCGGTTCAAGTCCATAAATTTTTAAAAAATTTAAAAAAATTTAAAATTTTCAAAAAATCGATAAATTTCAAAAATCGATAACTTTCTGCTAGATGAACGGATTTCAATGAATTTTGGCTTTAAATGTTGATAATTTCTTAAATTTTAATAAATGGCAAAAATTTCGTTTCAATTCCATACATTTTTAAATTTTTTTTAAATTTCAAAACTCTATAACTTTGTTCTAGATAAACGGATTTCAATGACTTTTGGCTTAAAACTTTGAAAATTTTTTATATTTTTTAAAAGTGCAATAATTCCTTTTCAACTTCACACATTTTTGATAAAGTTCAAAATTTTAATTTTTTTTTCAAATTTTCAAAAAATCAAAAATTTCAAAAATCGATAACTTTCTTCTAGATAAACAGATTTCGATGAATATTGGCTTAAAATGTTGGAAATTTCTTAAATTTTCAGAAAACTAATAATTTCCAACAATTTAGGCGAAAAATACTCGAAATCCAGTGCTTGGTACATTTTCAAAAATTAAGCTTTTTAAAGACAAGACACCACATATTTTCCATTTTTCAAATTAGGCAAACTGTATTACAGACATTCATATTAAATGTTAACTAATTGTTTTGCCATTTTTGGGTACCTATTTTGCACTAATACTGTCTAAAATTCAAAAATTTTTTGAAATTTCTGAATAATATTTTTTTATCAGTACCTAATTTGACCCTCCTTCTCTATTTACCCACATTTTCAGATTTGCGTCGGATTATGGGGAGCGACACTTTTTTATCCTGAAACTGCACCAATTTCATGCTCATTTGGAAGCTGCCAACAACCATTAGCTATTATTATTGGTAGGGTAGTCGATTTAATAGAAATTTACAAAAAAAGGTAATTTTTCCAGTTGTTGGATTATCGATTTGTTATGGATCAGTACTTGGGTTGTACATTGCAATAGTTATGAAGTAGGTTGTGTCCCTTTGACTTTAAAAAATTCGAAAAAATCTGCAGACTTCATCGATTGATGCGAAAATCATCGTTGGTACGAGCAAGGTCGAAATCTAACAGTATGACCGCTTTGAAACGTCTTTGGCTGAATATGTTAACATTTGCGGTTGGAAGTGTGCCAATTTTGATAGTGTGCATTGTTGCGTTAGTAAACCTTCGAGAACTTTCATCACTTGGCGAAGGAGACAAAACGCCTTGCAAGAGCTTTCTTTATAGCTCACTTTTTGTGGAAGTTGAGATTTTGGCTAGTGTTGCCGCCATTGTTTGGTAAGGAGGTTTTTTTGAATTGTTGGGCTGGAAAATATACCTCTTCCTCATTCTAAATCTATTTTTAAAATTCTCTAAAACCACCTAGAAGCCGAGAAAACGCGCCTCAAAACAATGGCCTAGGAAATGCTTGTTTTTCTAGGCCATTGTTTTGAAGCCCATTTTCTCGGCTTCTAGGTGGTTTTAGAAAATTTTAAAAACGGATTTGGATTCAGTACGAATTCTATTTTTATCCTTGAAAATCTAGAAACGTTTAAAAAAAATCACTTTTCTGAAATTTTCAGCAAATTCAAGATTTTTAAAAATTATTTTCAAACTTTCAAATTTTTGAATTATTACTTTAAAAATATAATATTTATTTAGAAAATAATATTTTAAAAGTTATTTTCAATTTTTTTTTGCTTAAAAATTGAAATTTGAAAATTTAAACTGAAAAATTTAAAATTTCAGCCTCACCGTAATTTCTCTAAAAATGTGCATGGATTCGGTACCATTTTAAAGCTGAAATTCTGAATTTTCAGATTTTTGGCTTTAAAATTCTTCAAAAATTGTAAAAATCGGTGAATTTTAAGAAAAGTTAGAAGCTTCCGAAAATTGAACTTTCAAAAATTTCAAAGCTTCATGACTATCCTAAAAACTTGCCATTTTTTATGAATTCGGTACCATTTTAATGCTGAAATTCTGAATTTTCAGATTTTTGGCTTCAAAATCCTTCAAAAATTATAAAAATCGGTAAATTATAAGAAAAATTAGAAGCTTCCGAAAATTGAACTTTCAAAATTTCAAAATTTTCAAAACTTCTTCAAAATTTTACCGTTTTTCATAATCCGGTACCATTTTAAAGTCAAAATTCTGCATTTTCAGATTTTGAGCTTTAAAATGTACTGAAAATCCAGAAAATCTAAGAATGTTTCAAAAAGCTATGAAAATTCCAAAATCCAGGATTTCATCTTTTTTGAACCCAAATTTCAATTATTCTAACTTTTTTGAAAATGTGTCAATTTTCTTAAAATTTCGCTCATTTTAAAGCTAAAATTCTGAATTTTTAGATTCTATGCTTCAGAATCCTTAAAATCGATAAATTGTAAGAAATTATGAAGCTTCCGAAAATTGAGCTTTCAAAAATTTCAGAGCTTCATAACTATCCTAAAAACTTGCCAGTTTTTATGAATTTGGTACCATTTTAAAGCTGAAATTCCAAATTTTCAAATTTCAGCTTCAAAATACTTCAAAAATTATAAAAATCGATAAATTTTAAGAAAAGTTAGAAGCTTCCGAAAATTGAACGTCCGAAATTTTTCAAAGCATCATAACTATCCTAAAAACTTGCCATTTTTAATGAATTTGCTACCATTTTAAAGCTGAAACTCTAAATTTTCAGATTCTAAACAAAAAACCAATTTTTCAGGCTAGTTGCAATGATCGTCGACCCGGTAATTAACATAATCGCTGATCGGAAACTTCGAACCCTTCTATTGGATCAAGTGGGAAAGGTTTCGTCAAGTTTGCGATTGTTTCGACGACACTCTTCCAAATCTACACTTTCAACTGATGATCAGTGAAAAATCAATAAAATTTTTCATTTTTCTTAGAGAGAGAAATAAACACGGGTATTTAAATAATAATAATAAACAATTTAGATTCTAAACATTTTTATTACTGTTTTGTTGTGAATAAAAAATCAATTTCGGCTGCACTGGGATCGTTTGTAGAAGATGATTCAAAGCGGCAAATCTTTGGT
The DNA here is from genome assembly GCA_964036255.1 of Caenorhabditis virilis. Classification (NCBI taxonomy): domain Eukaryota; kingdom Metazoa; phylum Nematoda; class Chromadorea; order Rhabditida; family Rhabditidae; genus Caenorhabditis; species Caenorhabditis virilis. The sequence continues at coordinate 3,402,859 of OZ038417.1, read as the reverse complement.
TTCGTCCTAAAAATGTATTTTTTATTTTTCCAAAATTTTTAAAAAAAAATTACCTCGAACTTTATAAGTAGCATAGGAGAAACATTCAGAAATCAAAAGAAATACTAAAAATAATGTGAAAAGCCTAATAAACATCATTAATCAATAAATATTCTTCAAAATCTTCACCATCAAAATAATAAATAAATTTTCAAGTGCTTAATAGAAGAATAAGGGCAAACCCAAAACGCCCAAAAAAGAAAGAAAAGTTGTTTGTTTAGAGCATCGGCGGAGAAAGGTTCTCTGACAGAACAATAGGATTGACGGTAGTTTATTTTGCACTTTTTTGTGGGTGATTTGACACTTTTTGAGTCTGACAGACTACACTTTATGATTGTTTTTTGTAAAATTTACTGAATCTCGTGGAAAACTTTAATTTTAACAAAAGATATGGTCGATTTCGAAATCAGCGATGTTTAAAACCCTCATGATTTCATTTTCAGTATTCCACTCGAATTTTAAATATTTTTACCAGCTAACCACGAAAAATGCGTCAATTAACGTTTTAATGGCGCATCTCTCGTTACATTGAAAAGTACGGTAAATAGAGCAAAACTTTTCTGAAACGTATGCGAACGTCCCAGCTCGTTTGCGTTATACAGAATGTGTCAACGAATATTTCGTTTTGCTCATTTCCGGTGTCATCGAAAAATGAGTCAGTGACACGTTCGCTGACGCATTTCTCGTGCAAGCTATTTTTAAAATTCGAGCTGATTTCCACAAAAATGTGCTTGATGGCAAATTTCTAAACAAATAAGTAACAAAAAATTAAAATCCTCTTTTCCAAAAACCGGTAAAACATTTTCATTAAAACTATCAAAGCGTGAGATCATAAATCTTTCAATAAATAAAGCATAATTAAAAAAATAAAACTATTCCAAGTATCCAGCACTATAATAACATATAATACATCAAAAACGAGGAAAAATGCGAATTTTCTACAAACTATTTTCAAATGTACACAAAAACGACGCCTATTGTTGCGGTTCCGCTTCAGACTCCTCATTTAAAAACTTCTCCTGAATTTCCATAAAATTTCTCTCCATTACCGCTTGCATATTATCCATAAACGCGTGCATCAATCCACTATCAGCCATTCCTTGATCAAATATAGTTTTCATCAAGAGCATGAGGACATGCTTGCGATCATCCGCCTGACAAACAATCCTTCTGTTAGCTAGTATCGTATTGTCAACGGTTTCATCACGAATTGTTGGCCGCGCCACGTGGGAAAGCCGGAAATCGACCATTGGATGATAAAATTCCATGTCACTGGAAAAAAACGGATGAATTTGGAAAATATGCAGTTTCTGGTTCAATTTTGCGGTTTAGAAATCGGTATTTAAAAAAAACTAATTTTTAATGAAATTTCAACATGCGTGGCCTAGAATTTCGAATCAGTGAAAGCTAGGCCACATAACAATATCCACTTAAAGACAGGGTCCCACTTAATTTTGAACTATCAGAATTAAACGCATTTTTAATAAAATTTATAAAATTTTATTTTTTTAAACATCAGTGGCCTAGAAGTCCAAAAAGCAGTGAAAACTAGGCAACATAACAAACTCCACTTAAAGATATGGTTCCACTTAATATAAAACTGATTTTTTATGGAATTTTGGCCATTTTTCAAGAAGAATTTTCTCAAGATTTCCTCTAAAAACACCTTTACCTCGAAAACAACCATTTCTCCAACGTTCCCGAATGGACAGCATAAACATAATAATCCTTCTTATTCTTCCAAATCTGTTTCCTCCGAACCATCGGATATTCCGCATCATATCCAAGCTCATCGTCAACCAACATCCAAGCCCGTCGAACGAGTTTCGACTTCTGGTGACATGCCAACCTTTGATCCCAGATGACTACAAAACAAAAATCAATAAAACCCCACTTATGAACTTCAAAAACAACAAACTTGGTCTCTTTCGAACCGCCTGAATAACCGCTCGAACTTTCTCCGGTTCCGCGTGATCCTCCTTGGTCCGCTGACGAACGCGAACATATTTAAACAAGTCGTCCTTCTGATTTCGTACCGAAAGCTTCCCTTCGTCCGGATCAATCATATCCGCTTTAATCGCTGGAACGTAGAGCGAATTGCTGACCGCTCGATAGAGAACAGTGTCCGGAATCTCGCCACGCTTTATTTTCTCTTTTATCTCTTCGTCGGTGGCCGGAAGAACGTATTTTGATGATTTACGAATGGGTTTCTTAAATTTTCGATTAACTGCTCTTCTTGCAACTTCTTCGATGTCTGGTGATGATGGTCTAACTGCTGGCTTCCGTCCTTGGCTACTTGTTGGCTGATATTCATCCTGAAAATTAAGAATTTTTGAATTTTATTCGTTTTTTCGTTTTTACTCCCTAGACCGACGCAAAAACGCAAAAATTCCAGCGAAATTCATTTTTTGGATAATGTTGGCATTTTTTACACGTTTTTGCGAGAAATCCAATTTCCTAACTATTGATTCAAATTTGCTAGAATCCTAATGTCTTTAACCATGCGTATAATTTTGAAAAATTCCCAAAAAACAGATTTTTTGAAAAAAAAATCTGAAAACGGTATTGTTTTTACTGTTCAGAGCGAGGGGGATGAAGGAAGGTAAGAAAATGTTCACAAAAATTTCTAAATAGGCATCGGATCATGCATTTTTGAGTTCAAAATCTGAAAATTATCAAAATTCAAACTTTGAAGAGTTATAACCTGGCTCAAACCTGAAAGAAATGAATAAAAATCTTAGAAAATCAAAATGGGGTCATTTTTAGTCAATTTGCTGAATTTAATTGGCTTCAAATCTCAAATTTCGCACAAGAATGTTCCCATTTTGATGTTCACGAGTTTTAACTCATTTCTATCAAGTTTTAACCAATTTATAGCACTTCAAAGGTCGAATTTTGATGTTTTTCAGCTTTTGAGCTCAAAAATGCATGCTCAGATGCCTATTTAGCAGCTTTTGAAGACAGTTTCCTACTCTCCTTCATCTTCTCGCTCGTGGCAGTAAAAGCAACACCGTTTTCAGATTGTTGGGTACTTTTCAAGGTTTCTAATCGTTTTCCGAAATTATACGTATGGTTACGGACATTAGGATTCCAACAAGTGTGGATCAATAATTAGGAAATTGGAAAAAAAAAACAGGAATTTCCTAAAAATCATGGGAGCTTTCAACATTTTTCTCTCTTTTTGACTTTTTGGTTGGATTTATCAATAAACAACAAATCCGTGAACCAAAGAGAAAACATATTTAATTCAATTATTTCACTTCAGTACCTCTGAATCCTCATCACTCGACGATGAGCTCAACTCCTCCACACTTTCATACTCCGATCCATCCACCTTATCTTCTGGCAAATTTTGAGACACTTCCTTTTCCATTCCATCAACATTTCCCTCTCCCTGCAAAATAAACCCTTTGCCAAACCTTTCTAAACAAACAAATCACACATTTTCTCCCACTTTTTCACCGACTGTCGACGGAGCGGAAGTCTCGCCAATTTTGCCCTTTTTGATTTTCGGCTCTTCCGTCGTATCTGTATTTTCTTGCAATCTATTCGACCGCCTTCTTCCGCTGCTAGTAGACGCTGAAAATTTTCAGATTTTTGTCTCTAATCTGAATTTTTCGAAAAAAAAACCTCCACTATCTGAGCAGGAAACAGCCGCTGACGCTTGTCTCGACCGCGTCTCGCATTTTTTCGCCACCTCTTCTGTCGACTCTAAATCATGTTTTGCATAATCTCGTTGTTCGAAACCGAGAAGTGACAGAAACCCGGCCATTCTGGAAATTTTTCGATTTTTTATAGAACAATGAGAAAAAATGCGTTATTTTTAAAAATAATCAAAAACATTTTTGTAACTCAAACATTTGGAAGCTATCATAAAAAATAAATTTCTATTTTAAACAAATAAAAAATTGACAATTAGTGCGACGTATTTTGACAATTCCGAAAATTTCCTCATTTTCAAAAAATTTTGATTTTCCATAATTTTTGTGGCCGAAACCTTCGAAAAACTATACCAAAAGGGAGCTAACATTTTTAGGAACACATAGAAAAACACGAGAAACTAAGTTTTTTCGAAAATTTCAACTTTTTCATGTAAAACTGAAACTTTCAAAAAAAAAATTCAAATTCAAAATTTCGCGCCAATCAAAACTGGGCGTGGCCCATTTTCGCACCCTCGAGGCGCGCGGTTTCGCAACCACCGCACATTTTTCATCACATTTCGCGGTTATTTTCAAAAATAGACTGCCATTCTTGGAACCTTCGCGAAGTCGCCCGCCCCAAATGCTCAAATTTCAGCGGCTTTTTAGCACATCTAGGTACATTTTGTACTTCACTTCAATATAAAAGTGTTACCTTTCTATTTTTTCTCTCGAATTTCATCTTAAAAAAACGTTTTTTGGTGTTATCATCAAAAAACTAGAACCAGGTTTTATTTGTCACCATTTTCTCTTTTTCTATTAATACCGCATGCAATATGTCATCATTCTTACGTCAGAGTGTTATTTTACGTTGTATTTACATTTAATAGCAGTTATTTTAAGAGTTTTCCCTCAAAAAATATTATTTAAACTTCATTTCATAAAAATTTCAGCCTAAGAATGTCAGTTCAAGAATTCGATTACCTAGTAATTGGCGGTGGATCCGGCGGAATCTCCTCAGCAAGAAGAGCCCGAGAATTCGGCGTTTCTGTTGGTCTTATCGAGTCCGGACGTCTTGGAGGAACATGCGTCAACGTTGGGTGTGTGCCAAAAAAGGTTATGTACAATTGCTCGCTTCACGCGGAATTTATTCGCGATCATGCTGATTATGGATTCGATGTCACTGTTAACAAATTTGATTGGTCGTAAGTTTCACTTCTTTGCGATCTTGTGTATTATCGATTTTTAAAATTCAGAATTATCAAAAAATCACGAGACGAGTACATTAAACGATTGAACGGGTTATATGGTCAGGGTTTGAGTGGTTCAAAGGTCGAGCTTATTCGTGGACGAGCTTCTTTTGCCGAAGATGGAACTGTTCAGGTTGATGGAAAGAAGTATCGAGGAAAACATACGTTGATTGCTGTAGGAGGTAAGGAAAATTGGAGTTTTTTAAAGTTTCTTTCTTAATAAGGGGCACCCGGAGACATAATCTGAAAATTTAGAATATTCTCCGTGTTTAACACGAGGATTGCGATCAGGTCTCGTAAAATCCTGCAATTTGAACGATTTCGATATCATTTAAAAGCTGAAAACACGAATTTTCAATTTTTTAATAAAGGAAAGCCCCGGAGGACTCAGGAAAATGAGTTTCAGATGTAGAAGAAGACGATGAACTGCCAATTGATATTTTTTTTAAAACTTAAGTCCAAAAAATAAGAAAAATCGATAAAAAATTTGAGGTTTTTAAAAATATCGATTTTTCTTATTTTTTCGACTTGAAAATTTAAAAATATCAACTGGTAGTTAATCGTCTTCTTTTTCATCGGAAACCTATTTTTCTGAGCCCTCCGGAGCCTCCATTTATTAAAAAATTGAAATTTCACATTTTCAGCTTCTAAAAGGTATGGAAACCGTTGAAATAGCAGGATTTTGTGAGACCTGATCCCAATTTTCGCGTTGAACACGGAGAATATTCTAAATTTTTTAATTATAGAGGGAAATATCGATTTTTTATGGAAACTTGTCGAAAATATAAAAAAAATACAATTTTTCTAGCTCTATTAGGCACAGAGCTTCAGAATTTGAAAATTCACATGGAAAGAATACAGAAAAAGCAAAAAATAAGTCTGAATTCAAAAATTTCCAGGAAAACCAACAATTCCAAAAATCGAAGGAGCTGAACTCGGAATCGATAGTGACGGATTCTTCGAGCTCGAGAAGCTTCCATCAAAAACCGTCGTTGTCGGCGCCGGCTACATTGCTGTTGAAATTGCGGGAGTTCTCGCAAACCTCGGATCAGATACTCATTTATTGATTAGATATGATAAAGTCCTCAGATCGTTTGATCAAATGCTCAGCGATGAGCTGACCGCAGATATCGACGAACCAACGAATCCCCTCAATTTGCACAAACGAACGCAAATCACGAAAGTGACGAAGAAAGCGAACGGATTGCTTACCATCGAAACAACCACTGGAACAATCGATGATGTTGAAACTTTGATCTGGGCGATTGGAAGAGAACCACTGACCGAGGAATTGCATTTGGACAGAGTTGGAGTGAAAACTGACAAAGATGGGCATATTATTGTGGATCAGTATCAAAATACCAGTGCTCCGGGGATTTATAGTGTAGGCGACGATACCGGAAAATTCCTTTTGACACCTGTTGCCATCGCTGCCGGTCGCCGATTGTCTCATCGGTTGTTCAATGGAGAGACGGAGAATCATCTGATTTATGAGAATATTGCTACGATTGTTTTCAGTCATCCATTGGTTGGAACTGTCGGTCTTACTGAAGGTGGGTGAAAATTCTCAGGTTATAAAGTTTTTAGTTATTGTCAACTAAAATATTCTTGATCATTGCGCTTTAAGGGCTGCTCAACCTCACTGACCCTTCGCACGCACGCAACACTCAAAACACTGGAAAATGTGAAAATTAATTTTCCCGCCAATTTTCCAGTGTGTTGAGTGTCGGCAGCCGCGTGCGTGCGTGCGGAGCGTCAGTGAGGTTGAGCAGCCCTCAAAAGGCAATGACCAAGCATATTTGAGTTGACAATAATTAAGGTTATAAAGAGATTTTTCCAAATATAAGGTTAAGTGGTGAAAATGAGCCCTAACCCTCCTTGGTAGAGCGGAAGACTATTGAGCAGATCTCTACAAAAGCTCACGTTGATTTTTTTTGCTTAGAAAATACGTTATGCACCTTTAAACGTGTCCAATGGAGCGAGCTTGCATATTCGAGCCTTACGCTTCACTGAGAGACGTACAAATAGATTTTGAATCTTGGCTTAAAGATAGGGTGTCAGTTAATATGAACAGAAGTTGTGGTAAAAATTGAACGTCCAATATTAGGCCTATAGGGCGAGTAACAATCAAATAATTGTGTTTCGCGGCCGAACGCGAATTTAATTTCAATTTTCGGTGGTTTTCCAAGCTTTTTCTTGAAAATCATTTTGGTACACTACCTACACTACCTTTTGGTACACTAATGTTAATTTCAAGAATTCAGAAATTAAAGAATTTGGGCCGAAAATTGGAAAATGGAATGCTAATAATGTTCAAACAGGGAAAACGCGCTCTAATCCGATTTTCCAAACGTTTTCCTCATTTTACAAAAATTTCATTGAATATATTTTGTCATGATAATAATTTCTGGTCGCTCGTTTTGCGGAGTGTCGTTAGGAATTTACTCGCAACGCGCTAAAATTCAAATTTCTAAGTTAGTCGCGTTGCGAGTAAATTCCCAACGACACTCCGCAAAACGAGCGGCCAGAAATTTTTATCTTGACAATAATAAAAATACACGTATAAACGTTAAAATAAATGGTACACTGCCTTTAACAATATAATTTAAAGGATATGATGAACTTACCTTGCCTTAATCGCGGCACTTAGATTTATTCAGCTCAATTGAGCTAAAGTGCTAAAATAGCTGCCCATGTCTCAAAAAATATTTCCTTTTTCCAGCCGAAGCCATCGAAAAACACGGAAAAGAAAACGTCACCCTCTACAAATCCCGCTTCAATCCAATGATGTTTGCCGTCACGAAGCATAAGGAAAAATCCGCCATGAAGTTGGTTTGCGTCGGTCCAGAAGAACGCGTCGTCGGTGTGCACATTTTCGGCGTCGGCTCCGATGAAATGCTCCAAGGGTTCGCTGTCGCCGTCGCGATGGGCGCCACAAAGAAACAATTCGATTTGACGGTGGCTATTCATCCAACATCCGCCGAGGAGTTGGTCACCATGAGAGGTGCCGTAAAACCCCAATAACTTTTTCAAATTTTAATTTATATCAGTTTGTAAATTAACATACATTTCATTAAATATTTTGAAATTAGAAAAGAAAAACAATTATTAGTAAGAAAAAAACGAGAAAAAATGTACAAATAACTAGATGGCTATTATAGCGAAAGCACCCGAAAAGTCATGTCTCTTAAATCTTTGAGCTTTTTGGCAAATTTCAGAAAATGAAAAATTATTCAAGAATTTCATACGTGTCGTCCGGATGCCCCTGCTCTCGACGTTTTCGTCGCCGCACTTTTTCGGCCCTCTGTAAAAAGTTTTATTTAAATTTTGATTTTAAAGAAATCAAGCGTTTCCGCTTGGCTACCGCTTGAAATACGTTAAAGAATTTCTATTTTCCGAAAATTGTACATTTTAAAGCTTTTGAATTCAAAAAAATATCACTTTTAGCGCCAATTTTGCGAAATATCAAGCGTACGCGCTTAATTAACGCCGTTAAAAAAATGGAAAATTTGTTTTATGTCCAATTTTTCGAAGCGTAAGCGCTTAACTGACGCTTAATTACCAAAACCTATTGAAATTTAACATTTCTTCGTATAAATTAAGCGCACGCGCTTGATCAACGCTTTAAAATTTAAATTTTCTGAAGAACTTTAAGTAAAACACATTTTTTTGAAAATAATTATATTTCAGACAGAAAATACGAGTGCGCGCTTGGTTGACGCTCAAAAATTCCGAAAATTTGATCATTTTGATCAGAAAATGCAAATTTTTGAGCAAAATTAAGCGCACGCGCTCAAAACTTCTATTTAAAAAAAAATTTACCCTCGGCGCGTCCAAATCAAACTCATCATCACTCGACTCTGAACCATTAACCGCCGAAAACTGCAAGCCCTTCTCAAATTCGAATTCTTCTTCTGGTAGGGGCGAAGAAGATGGGGCGTCCGAGTGTCCCTCACTCTCATCCTCTTCGAAATTCTCGTCAAAGTCTGTATCAGCCTTCACTTCCGGCATAAATCCATCCAATTCCACGTCACTGTCGTCTGAAATGTTCAATCTCCTAGAAAAAACGCTCCAAAATCAAAAAACCAACCACAAAACGGATTCTTCTCCGGAATATGCTCAATAACCGTCTCACAGACCGGACCCAGGACGTAGATCAAAACACTGGTTTCGATGATTTTGTACCGCCCGTACAAATAGGAGACGATCGGCTCGAGAAGAATATTGTAGACCACCAGCGACGCTTGTTTCCCAACTTCCACGACCAGCAGGCAAATCGGCCAAACGATTGAGTCACGGATGGCGATGGCGAGTTGATGGAGTTTGGCACGAAGCCAACAGCGGAATCGATCGAATTGACGGATGAGGAAGCTGGAAATTTCGAAAATTCATGAGAATCGTTTTAAAAAGGCGCTTTTTTCAGATATTTTTGAAAAATATTGAAATCTAACATTTTCAAAAAATAGGACAACTTTAGAACGATTTTGTGGAATTTTCTGAAGTAGTTGAAATAAGGTGTACCTCTCTCTTTAAGGCCCCAAAAAGTTAGTCCCCGAAATGTTGGGTTTCTAGGCCATATAACGAAAAACAAACTAATATATGGAATAGAAGCCCAAAATTGAAGTAGACGAAGTTTTTAGAGAACTAAAATTTTAAGAAATTAAAAAAAAAATACTTGTTTGAAATAAGCTGTAACTCTCAAGTCGAAAAAATCCAATAAATTAATTTCCTAAAACCTTAGTCCTCGAAAATTTGGGTTTCTAGGCCAAATGTGGTATTTTTCCATATACGGCCTAGAATCCCAACATTTTCGCGGACTAACTTTCATCAGATGTTTATAATCCATTTTTTCGACTAAAAGCTGTTTTTTTCTATAAAAATTTTTTTTAAGTCTTTATTTCGTCCTTAAAGACAGGGTTACACCTTATTTCAAACTAGTTTTTCAAAAATTTTACAAGAAACCGTCAATTTACAAAATTTTTAAAAAATTCCGGACCCCCTATTTAATGTCCCAATTTTTGAAAATTTACAAATTTCAATAAATTTGTGAATTTTAGGAATTTCTGAAGTTATGAGCTTTTTGCTAATTAATGTGAAAATCCTTTAAAAATTTCAATTTCAATTGAACATTCAAAAATGTTAAAAAACCAATTTCTTAAACTTATTTCCAGCAAAACGATGAGTGCGCACGACCTTCGGAGAACCCTTAAAAACCAAGTTTCACCCTGTCTTTAAGCATTTAAAATAAAAATGAAAAACCCAAAAATTTCAATATCTAACAAAAACTGGAACTTTCCAACATTTTCTATCTATCTGATAACCCCCAAAAATAACAAATAAAGTGTCACCCTGCCTTTAAGCCCAAAAAAGCCAATAAAAACCCACATTTTCACCGGTTCCAACACATTCCTTCGCAAAAGTCCAAAAGCAACCTTCAATTGTCGAATGGTGAATCTCCAAAGTGGCGGGAACCAATGTGCACAGAAAATATACACTAGAACATAGACAATCGTGTCAATTGAATGTCGAAGGGGCACGCCAACCTGTTCAAATATTAGATTTTTTGTATTCAATTGCAAAAAACTACTTTTTGTCCAAAAAAACGTTTTAAAAATGTGAAAATTATGAAAAAATCGCCTTTTTTTCTTAAAATTACCATTAAAAACCCAAAATTTCACATTTTCTTCCAAAAACCGGTTTCCCAAAAAACCCCAAAACAAAACCAACATTAATTTTCAGCCATTCCTTCAACGACGGCCACCATTCGGCATAGAACCAATATTTGAAGAATATTCTCATTCGATTAGCGATTCTCTGCGACCGTTCGATGATTTGAACGCGTAACCTGTTAAATTAATTAATTAGTAGAAATTGGAAAATTAATTTGAAAATGGCGGGTTTTTCGAATTTTTAAAGCGAAAATTGCATTTTTGACAATGAGAATCTAAGAAAAAGCTGAAAAACACTCAAAAGTGCACAAAGCTCGTTGCCAAAGTAACAGGCGCATATTTTTTTTTGGAATTTCAGATATATCCAACTGAAACAAAAATCAAAAGCTTCAATGAATTTGGTACCATTTTAAAGCTGAAATTCTGAATTTTCAGATTTTCAGCATTCAGCATCAAATTCTTTCAAAATTTACAAAAATTGATAAATTTTAAGAAAAACTAGAAGCTTAAGCTTCAGAAATTTCAAATTTTCATAACTTCTCTAGCATTTTGCCAGTTTTCACGAATTTGATACCATTTTAAAGATGAAATTCTGAATTTTCAGATTTTTAGCATCATAGTCCTTCAAACAATTTCAAAATTGATAGATTTTACGAAAAACTAGAAGCTTCTGGAAGTTAAGCTTCAGAAATTTCAAAATTTCATAACTTCTCTAGAACTTAGTCATTTTTCATGAATTTTGTACCATTTTAAAGCTGAAATTCTGAATTTTCAGATTTTGAGCTTCAGAATCCTTCAGAAATTACAAAAATGGATAAATTTTAAGTAAAGGTAAAAGCTTCTGGACTCTGAATTTTCAAAATTTCATAACTTCTCCAGAATTTTGTCATTTTTCATATAATAGGTACCGTTGTAAAGCTAATATTCTGAATTTTCAGATTTTCAGCATCAAAATCCTTTAAAAATTATAAAAATCGATAGATTTTAAGAAAAGCTAGAAGCTTCTGGAATCTGAATTAAAACTTTTCAAAATTCCAAAATTTCTCCAAAAATTTGCCATTTTTCACAAATTTGATACCATTTTAATGCTGAAATTCAGAATTTTCCAATTTTCAGCTTTAAAATGGTACCTAATTCGTGAAAACTGGCAAAAATTTAGAAAAGTTACGGAATTTTGAAATTTCGAAATCTCAAAATCCAGAAGCTTCAAATTTTTCTATACATTTATCGATTTTTGTAATTTTTAAAGGATTTTAAAGCTAGAGTCTGAAAATTCAGAATCTCAGCTTTAAAATAGTACAAATTCATGGAAAATGTAAAATTGTGAGAAAATTTATAAAGCTTTGAAACTGTGAAAGCTCAAATTCCAGAAGCTTCTAATTTTTCTATACGTTTATCGATTTTTGTAGTTTTTTTGGATTTTAAAGTCTGAAAATTCAGAATTTCAGAATTAAAATTGGACTCAATTAATGAATAACGGCAAAATATCGATGAAATTATGATGCTTTAAAATTTTCGAAAGTTCCCATTCGAGAAGCTCCCAACATTTCGTGAAAATTATCGATTTTTGTAATTTTTCAAAGATTCTGAAGCTGAAAATCTGAAAATTCAGAATTTCAGCTTTAAAACGGTGTCAAAATGTCAAAATCTCGCGGAATAATTGTTAATAGCGTAAAAAATTCGATATTTTCAGGTTAATAACCAAAAAATATGAAAAATTCCCGTTTCAAAAGTCCGAAAATACTAGAATTCTTGATTTTTAAAACAATATTCTGCATACACTTCTTAAAATATGTAAAAACTTACGAAAATCCGGGAAATGTTCTGAAATCTTCGTAAAAAAAGGGATAACTTCATAAAATCAGTGATTAGACAAAAATAAGACTTTAAAACTGTTAAGCAGGCCCAATAATGTATCAAAACCCATTTTTAAATTTAAATTTTCTTAGAAATTTCAAAAAATCCTAAAAATCTACAAAAAAATCAATATTTCTCACCAATTCTTCACCCCCTGTGCCAGCTCTCTACAAGACTCTCTAAAGTTGAAAACAAAATGTTTGACATATGCAAAAAGTGCTGAAAACCATAATTATCGATTTTTTCCTCATTTAAACAAAAAAAAACTCACGCGGAACCCACTGAAACAACACAATATACTTCGCGTATTCATAAACCGTTCTGATCGGCCGAATGAACAAGTACTAAAAAAAAGTTCAAATTTCACAAAAAAAACCTCTATTTTAGTTGAAAAATCCAAATAAACCCACATTAATCCATTCTCCAATCGCTTTTACCGTTCGATTCCCAGCCGCCGCAATTTTTTGATTCACCTGGTTGTGTTCCCAGACCGGATTGATTAGAAGACACGCTACTGTAAGGAATTTTTGCTTTTTTGGCGGGAAAAGAGAACATTTTGAATTTTTAATGGCTATTATTGTTTCTAAATTTGGTTTTATTAAATTTCTAGAAGATTTTTGTAAATTCTTCTTCAAAATTCAAAAAATCCACAAAATTCCTAGCACCCTGCCTTTAAGGACACAAATTACTAGCATCCTGCCTTTAAGGACACAAATAACTAGCCCCCTGCCTTTAACAGCTCAAATTCCTTGCACCCTGCCTTTAAGGGCACAGATTACTAGCCCCCGCCTTTAAGAGCTCAAATTACTAGCCCCCTGCCTTTAAGAAGAAAAATTACTAGCTCCCTGCCTTTAAGGACACAAATTACTAGCACACTGCCTGTAAGGACACAAATTCTTAGCACCCTGCCTTTAAGGACTTAAATTACTAGCCCCCTGACTTTAAGGTGTCAGTTTTTGCATTAATTTTCCGATTTTTTGGCGGGAAAAAGAGAAAAAATTGAATTTTTGTGGAAATTGTCGTTTTTTAAGCAAATTTTAAAAACATTATTAATTTTGCATTTTTTTTGAAAAATGTGCATCAATTACAATTTTCAAGTCAGAAATTCCCATTTCCTGTTAATTTCGAATATTTTTCTTCAAATTTGAAATTTCCGAAATTACTAGCACCATGCCTTTAAAGAGAGCGGGCCATTTTTGGATTTTTAAAAAATCTTTTTTGAAATTACACTTTCTACGGTTTATTTTTCAATTATTGGTGACCCCCTTTCTTTAAAGTCAATTTCATAACTTAATTTTAAAACAATCAGAAATTATCGTTTTTTTAAACAAATTTTCAGAATGTCAGAAAATCAAAAATTGCTAAATTTTAAAATGTTCCCATTTTCTGACTCAAAAATTCAAAAAATTACTAGCGCCCCGCCTTTAAGACACCAATTCCACTTACACGTTCCATACGCTGCATAACATGCCGTTTTCATTTCCTGCGTGCGGACCAGTTGAAAACTGTACAATGAACCGCCAACGGATAGTGTCTGAAAACTGATATTATCGATTTTTTTCAGAATTAAAAAACGCACCCGAAATATCGATTGAAACGGCCACATAAGCATATGTGTGATTATTGATCGATCTTGGGATGAGGACAACAAAATGTCCCATGCGAAAATACAAGCTGATGACGTGGCAAGAAGTGCTTCTTGAATTTTTGGATCACAGTAGATGACGCCAAGCCTACAAAATATTCACAAATGTAACTTGATTTTATTCAAAATTTAAATTTATTTATCCAGCTTTTTTCCTTACCATCAAAAAATGCATACTTTCCATTGATATTAACCCCATTTAAAGTGTTCTTTTGCAAGTTGAAACAGTTATTTTTCAAAAAATGAGAAATCCGGAAAAATATAGTTTTTTTTTTCATAAAAAGGCCATCACGTTTTTTAGAACCTTTTAATGACAAAATCGCATTTTGGGACGACAAAACATTTTGAAAAAAAAACACGCGTGCTTTTTACAAAGTGGGACAATGTCTTTAAGCTGAAATACTCAAAAACGCCTTTAAAATATTTATTTTAAAAAAATATTTGAAAAAAAAGCGGGACAGCGTCTTTAAACCCCAAAAATGCATTTTGTGAAGATTTTTAGCCTCAAAATTGCCTTGGAAATCACAAAAGTCCGTCAACTTTAAGAAAAAACGATGATTTTTTGAAAATTTCGTAGAAATATCGATTTTTCTCGAAATTTTCAAATAATTATAAGTTTTTTCGAAATTGACGACTTTTTGTAATTTTTTGTGCATTTTGAAACTGAAAATCTGGAAACATAAAATTACAGCTTTTAAACAAGCTGAAAATCATGGAAATATATGAATTTTAGCAAAAGTTATGACGATTTCAAAATTTCTAAGAAATATCGATTTTTTCTACGAAATTTTCAAATTTTTATAACTTTTTCCAAAATTTGGGGTTTTTCATAATTTTTAGTTTATTTTGAAGCTGAAAATCTGACATTTACGATTTTCAGCTTCAAAATGGACGAAAAATTACGACAACCCGCCAAATTTAAAAAAATAATAATGATTTTTTGAAATTTCAAAATAATTTTCAGATTTTCAGCTAAAAAATGCGTCAAAAGTGCGGAAATCTTTATTAAAAAACGTGAAAAGTGTGTGTGTGTAAGCCCCAAAAACCCACCAAAACACCGAATTCACCACCATCAGGTACAAACCGGTCAGCGGTGACCTCCATTCAACAGTCCGTCGATATTCTCGATGTACCGCCCGGAATGTGCTCCTTAGTCGTTCCATTATTTCATAACGTTTTGGCGAAAATAATAAAAAAATAAGAATAGGGTCCCTGAAAATTGTTTCACAATAAAAGAGCAGTTGTCCCTTTTCTCAAAAAATAGTACACCAGGCGACGAGACGCAGAGAAGACATAGAAACTTCTTGAGATCGGAAAACCTTTAATATTTGACAAAAAAACCAAAAAATCATAAAAATAGGTATTTTTTAAATAAAAAATATCATTAAATAAATAAAAAAAGCAATTTTTAACCCCATCGGCTCTTTTTCCCGCCACTTCCGCCGTCTTGTTGTTGTTGTTGATTTTTTGCAATTTTCGCGTTCAATTCATCGATTTTCTTTTTCCATTCTGGTCGCGGATCTGATGCTACCTGGAAAATGTGCAAAAATATCATTTATTTTGAGTTAAATTTAGAAAAAATCGATTTTTTCGAAAAAATTTCAAAATTTCAAAAATCATCATATTTTGTCGGAATTGACGGATTTCTGAGATTTTCGAAGTATTCTGAAGCTGAAATTCTGAAATTTCAGATTTTCAGCTTCAAAATCCACGAAAAATGACGAAAATCCGTCAATTTCGAAAAAAAGTTATAATCTTTTGAAAATTTCGAAAAAAATCGATTTTTTTCAAAATTTCAAAAATCATCATAACTTTTCTCGAAATTAACGGATTTTTGTGATTTTTAAATAATTTTGAAGCTAAAATTCCATAATTTCAGATTTTCAGCTTCAAAATGCACAAAAAATTACAAAAATCCGCCAAATTTGAGAATAGTTATGATCTTTTGAAAATTTCCAAAAAATCGATTTTTTTCAAAATTTCCAAAAATCATCATAACTTTTCTCAAAATTTACGAATTTCTGTGATTTTGAAAGTATTTTGAAGCTGAAATTCTGAAATTTCAGAAATTCAGCTTCAAAATGATCGAAAAATTACAAAAACCCGCCAAATTTGAAAATTCGATAATTTTTAATTTTTATAGCTTAAAAATCGAAAAATCTTTAAAAAATCGATTTAAAAAACAGATTTTAAGAAAACCTTCAATTTCAGCCCTTATTTTGGCTGAAAATCTTTTAAAATTTGTTTCTGAACTTAAAACATAGTCGACGGAAGCTGATTTTAATAAGAATTCCAATTTTGACAAAATTCAGAAACAGGGGATCTTTGAAATTCCCAAAATGTCTGAAAATTGCTCTAAAATAGCAAATTTTTAAAAAGAAATATTTTCAGCTCCAAATGCTGCCGAAAACCAATCGAAAACCATTTTTTGAAAAAATTTCAAAAAAAAAAAATCTGAAACCGCGATTTTTTTTGACATTTTTTTTGCTATTCAAAAATTTGCAATTAAAATTTCAAAAATACTGGAATTGCTGAAATCCTTGAATTTTCTGAAAATTTTAAAATATTAATTTGTACAGAAAATTTTCTAAGCTTAATAAAAATTCAAATTTTCCACAAGAAAATTTCACAAAATTTTGAAACATTAAATTTTTCACAAAAATCTTCCGAAATGCCTGGAAACTGCTCCAAAGTTGAAAATTTAAAAAAAAACAAATATTTTCAGCTCCAAATTTTGCTGACAAACCCATCTAAAACCCACTTTTCCAAAAATTTCAAAATTTCAAAAAAAAATCTGAAACCGCGATTTTTTCAAAATTTAAACTTAAAGTTTCGAATCTTTTGGGGGGTTTTAAAAAAAAATTAATTTCCATCTTAAAACCCTCCTGAAAATCCTGCCAAAATTTCGGTTTCATAATTTTTTAAAAATTAAAAAAAATTTTTTTTTTTCAAAAATCCAATTTTCAGTTTTAAAAAATCGGCTGGAAATGCTGAAATCCTCAAATTTTCTAAAAATTTTAAAATATCCTTATTTTTTTTTGAAAAGCGCTTACTTTTTTCAGATTTATCTCTAAAACTCACAATAGGACCGGAAATCAAATAAAATTTTGAAGATTTGAAAAATTCAAAAAAAAATCTGAAACCGAGATTTTTTCCCTAAAATTTCAAAAATATTTGTTTTCTAAAAATAAATTATTAGTTTTTTTTCCGAGATTTTTAAAAAATTATTTTGTCAAAAATTTGAAATTAACATTCCAAAAATACTGAAATTGCTGAAATCCTTAAATTGTCTGAAAATTTTAAAAGGCTATTTTTTAAAATGAATTTCAGCCTAAAAACCTGAAAAAATCGTGCTTTTCCCTTCAAAAAATCAATTTTCAGCTAGAATATTCAGCTTTTTCCCAACCTGTTTCGGCAAACTCGACGACTCGTCTTTCGGCTTCTGAAACGTCGATTGAAACGACTTCTGGAACGCGTTTTTGAGCATTTGTGCTCTATTCGAGCCTGAAGCTGGACCTCCACCACCAGTAGATGAAGAAGCTGATGAAGATGTTGCAGCGCTGAAAAATCCACATTTTCCCAAAATTATTTTAAAATTTTAAAATTCTGAGTAAATTCCAGAAAATTGCAGAATTTCAGAAAAAAATCAGATAAAACAGAAAAGGCTATAAAAATTTCTAAACAATGGCCTAGAAAATGCTTGGACTAGTTTTCGCAAATAACGTTTACTAGGCCATTGTTTTGAAGCTTTTTTCAGCTAGAATTTTCTCGGCTTCTAGGTGGTTTTAGAAAATTTTAAAAACAGATTTGGAACGAGAATGAAGTCTATTTTCATTTAAGGTACATTTATTATCTCCTTAAAGCCCTCTTTTAACATTTTTCAAGGCCTATTTAAAATTTTATCGAAAATAACCACCTTTGAGCCTTTCTAACCATCCCCTCAACACTCTGATTCACCGCCGAACTCCTATGTTGCTGCTCTTTCAACGGATCATACTGCTTCCCCATCCCCGCGGGAGCACTCCTCTGCTTCGGCTGATATCCCAACCCGGTCCTTCCGCGCGTCTGCACTGGCCCCGCCGAATTCTGCCGCTGTGCTTGGAACCACGAGCTCCTCATCGCCAACTCCATCAGATTCTGAGGTACTTCTTGTCCGACGCTCTCCAGATTCTTCACCAAATGTCCGACCATTTCAACATCGTTGTCAGTCACTAGTGTGAATGCTTGTCCTTTATGTCCGGCTCTTCCGGTCCGGCCAATTCGATGAACATGCGTGTCGATATCTCGCGCCATGTCAAAATTGATAACTGTTCGAACTTCCGCGATATCCAATCCACGAGCTGGAAGAAATAGAAAATGCCGGTTTTTTTTAAATTAAAAAATTTCGGATAATCCAATTTTCCTGATTTTTAATCTGAAATACAAAAAAATTTCAGAAATTTCGAAAATTAAAAAAAAAATCTAAAAAATGCCAGAAAATGCGAAAATTAATAAAAATCTTTTTTAAAAATGTAATAAAATACAAAATTTTAAAAAAGTCTAAAAAAATGCCAGAAAATTCGCAAATTCAAAAAACTGAATTTTACTGAAATTTTTAAAGTCTTAAAAAATGTCGGAAAATTCGAAAATTTTTTTAAAAACGTCTAAAAAATGCCAGAAAATTCAAAAAAATTTTAAAAACTGAATTTTACTCAAATTTTAAAATTTCTAAAAAAAACTGAAATTTCTGAAATTCATCAAAATCTAGAAATTTCAGAAAATTCGAGAAATTTAAAAAGAACCGTATTTTATTGAAATTTTTACAATTAAAAAAAAAATTTATTTTTATTCGTCAAATCTAGAAATTATTGAAAATACGAAAATTTAAAAAAATCTAAAAAATGTCAGAAAATTCAAAAAATTTTAAAAACTGAATTTTACTGAAATTTAATTATAAAAGTTTTAAAAACTTCTAAAAATCTGAAAATCTAGAATTTTCTGAAAATTCAAAAAATTAAATAAATCTAAAAAATGCCATAGAAAATTCGAAAATATTTTATTTCGCTCTTTTTCTTTATTTTCTCTTTTTCTAAAAAACTGCGGCTAACTAAGGTTATTTCGTAAATTTCAAAAAAAATTCAAAATCTTTAAAATGAAACTTTTCTCCAAAAAACTGAATTTATGACGTTTTTTCTAAATTTCTGAGCAGATTTCGAATTTTTTTCAATATTAGAAAAACGTGGACTTTCTTGGACTGTCTGAGGTTATTTTGTAAATTTCTAAAAAATAAAATTCTGAAAGAAAATTTCAAAAAAAAAATTTCTGAAATTCATAAAAAATCTGGAAATTTCAGAAAATTCATAAAAATCTGGAAATTTCAGAAAATTCATAAAAATCTGGAAATTTCTAAAATTCATAAAAATCTGGAAATTTCTAAAATTCATCAAAATCTGGAAATTTCTGAAATTCACCAAAACCTGGAAATTTCAGAAATTCACCAAAATCTAAAAATTTCTGAAATTCACCAAAATCTGGAAATTTCTAAAATTCATAAAAAATCAGGAAATTTCTGAAATTCATAAAAAATCTGGAAATTTCTGAAATTCATAAAAAATCTGGAAATTTCTGAAATTCATAAAAAATCTGGAAATTTCAGAAAATTCATAAAAAATCTGGAAATTTCTGAAATTCATAAAAAATCTGGAAATTTCTGAAATTCATAAAAATCTAAAAAATTCCAGAAAATCTGAAAAAAGCCTTAAAAATGTCTAAAAATCTGAAAATTTCAGCTTTCTGAGATTATTTTGTAAATTTCTAATAAACTACATTTATGACGTTTTTTCTAAATTTCTGAAAATAATTTCTAAATGTAAAAAATTGTATTTCACCGAAATTTACCAAAAACCAGAAAATTTCGAAGTTTTTTTCAAAATTTAAAAAAAATGTAAAAATTTCAAAAATAAGCGATTTTAATGCTGAAATTTCCAAAAATCTGGAATTTTCAGCAAATTTCCAAAAAAAACCTAATTTTCACTCCAAAAACTTCTAAAACTGATTACCCGCAACATCCGTAGCCACCAAAATCTGCTTCCTCTTCTTAAACTCCAACAAATTCTCATTCCTCTCCGCTTGCAACATATCACCATGCAATAGAACAATATCAAAATCCCTAAGCTTCAATTTTCTCGCCACCTCTTCAGAATCCAATTTTTTCGTCACAAACACAATCACTTTTCCCAACGATGCGAAATTCACAAGATTATGCGTCAACCAGTGCCATTTCGCTTCGGGATTCGCGAGAAGTAGCACTTTTTGCTCAATATCCTTGTTCGCCTCACCAATTTCACCTTGAACAATTCGAACCGGGTCGACGAGTGCGTCTCGCGCCAATTTTTCAACCTGAAAATGGGTAATTTTTGAAATTTCTCCCAAAAATTCTAATTTTCCCAATTTACATCTTAAAAATGTTAAAAATTCACTTTTTCGCCATCTTTTCCGAATTTTCACGCTATTTTATACATTTTCCATGTTATTTCATCCAAAAACCTTTAAAAATTAGAAATTTTTCAAATAAAACGGTAAAAACAAGTGTTTCCCTGTCTTTAAGACGTTAAAATTTGAAAAATCTGAAAATTGTCAAAAATTCAGTGAAAACGTCGAATTTAAAATTTTTTTGTTAAATCCTAGACAAATTTATTCGAAATTCAGCCAAAAATTGAATTTTTGCACAAAAATCCGGAATTTCCTTTTTTTCGCACGAAAATTCTCCAAAATCTCGAGTTTAAAGCAAATTTTAAGAAAAAAACTGATTTATCTGCTGATTTTCAAAATTTTAGGAAAAAATTTGAAAATTTCTAAAAAAAAAATATTCAAAACTTTAAAAATCACTTTTTTTTTGAAAAAAATTGGTAAATTTCGGTAAAATATAATTCTTTAAAGAAATTTTCAGATTTTTTCTTAAAATTTTGAAAATAAGCAAAAAAATCAGTTGATTTTCTTAAAACTTGCTGTAAACTCCAGATTTTGGAGAATTTCAGTTCGAAAAAGAGCAAATTCCTGATTTTCTTGCAAAAATTCAATTTTTGGGTGATTTTCAATTTAACAACACCAAAAATAGCCAAAAATGAATTTTTTCAACAAAAATTACCTAAACTTCACTTTTTTCAGCGAAAAAACCCCAAATTTTCAAAAATCCATTAAAAAATGCTCACCTTCTGTTTAAAAGTCGCACTAAACATCAAACATTGTCGATCCGGCCGAACATGATCCGATATCGATTTGACTTGTGCCTCAAAACCCATATCAAACATCCGATCAGCTTCATCAAAAACCAGAAAAGTGGTTCTCAAAAAATTGGTCGCTTCAATTTTCACCAAATCAATAATTCGTCCCTAAACCTTTTAAAATCCATGTAAACCTAAAAATCCAAAACTGACCGGTGTGCAAACCACCAATTCCGCTCCCTCATTCTTCAGCTCATTCGATTGCTCCCACTTACTTCCCCCACCATACGCACAAATCACATTAATATTATAAACCTTACAAAACTTCGTCGCCTCCTGATAAACCTGAATCGCCAGCTCCCTTGTCGGCACCACCACCACGCCAATCGGTCCTTCGCCCGCTTTCAAATCCCGCTGATCCATAATATGAACAATTGCCGGCCACAGATAAGCGGCCGTCTTTCCACTTCCAGTTTTCGCAATTCCTAGCACATCCCTCCCAGACAAAGCCGCTGGAATCGCCATCGCTTGAATTGGCGTCGGTTGCTCGTATCCATGTTTCCTAATCGATTCCATCAATAGCTTATCAAATGAGAAATGAGCAAATGAGCACACTGGTTTCGGCGGACGCATTCCCCCAACTTTTAGGTTCATTTTGTTCAGCAATTTGATTAAATCCATATATTGAAGACGTCTGGAAAATCGATATTGAATTTCAGCGTTCATATGATTGTCAATAAAAGCCTTATGTAAAAAATATCCAAAATCCCTTTTTTTTCTGAATTTCAAATGGAAAATGCAGAGAAATTGGAATATTTCGAATTTCAGTTTTCCATGTAATTCGCTTCAAGACCCATAAACAATTTCTTGTCCTAATTTTCTGCAATAATAAGGGTTTTTTCTCAAAATTTCAAATAACATAACGTTTTTTCTAAAAATGCCTGAAATTTGGCTTAAATTCGTGGAAAATATTGGGATTTCTTGAGATTTTAAATTTTTTAAAAACAAGCCAGTGCGAATGAATATAATAAAAATTCGAAAAATTTCGAAATTTTGAAAAATTGTGAAACGGTGATTTTTAAGAATATAAATTAAATTTGAACGTCTTAAAGGAACTGGTTTTTTACCGTTTTATTTGAAAAATTTCTAATTTTTAAAGGTTTTTGGATGAAATACCATGGAAAATGCATAAAATAGCATAAAAATTCAAAAATTCAATTTTAGAATTTCGAAAAAGTGAATTTTTGGAATTTCTAACATTTTTGAGGTGTGCTATTTTTTCGCATTTTTCGCTGAGAATCACTTATCGATTGATTTTAAACCAAATAATCTCGAAAAGTAG
Organism: Caenorhabditis virilis; assembly: GCA_964036255.1. Lineage (NCBI taxonomy): Eukaryota > Metazoa > Nematoda > Chromadorea > Rhabditida > Rhabditidae > Caenorhabditis > Caenorhabditis virilis. The sequence continues at coordinate 3,380,217 of OZ038417.1, read as the reverse complement.
AATTTTAGGCCGTTTAAGGCACCTTTTGGACCCCCCTCCCCCCGTTTACAGTATTTATGGACTGAAATTCTCAAAATTCTATTTTTTGGCTTGAGAATCTCACAGGTTCGAAAATTTAATGTGATATTTTCATATTAGGCCCTCACACTTTTTTTTCAATCAAAATTTCCGATTTGAAGCTAATGAATAATCCATTTTAACTCCTGAAATTCGAGAAATTCCAAATTCTCCGCCATTTCTATTTTAAATTCTGAAAAAAACTGGCATTTTCCACAAAAAACCAGGATTTTTTGAAATTTCGAAAATTATTCATTATTAAAATCAATATAAATAAAAACTCACTTAATATCCTCATGCTCCTCATAAAAAACCTTATTAAATTTCGAATACTCAATCGCCGAATGATCAATCGATTCCAACGGATCGATAACCTTCTTCCACGTCCAAATAATATTCCCATCCTCATCATACTCATACTGTTCCTCTTCCTCGTGCTTCTCCTTATACTCCTCCATAAATTTAAAAAGCGATTCTTGCATATCTTCCCCATCAATATCCGCTCTTCCGAGACCCTTTTTACTCAAATCCTCCACATCCTTCCCGCTCTGTCGATCCTTCTCCTTCTGCTCCGATACCGTTTTATCCTTACTCGCTTGCTCATTGATTCCGGCCATGAATGCGTCAAGTTCGTCTTCTTCTTCTTCATCGTCTGGTTGTTTTTTTGAAGAGCTCGCCGGTTTTTCAGATTCGTCGTCAGAACCTTCTAAATATCTAAAACTTTCAAAAATTTTTGGAAATTCTTGGGAAAATTTGGGAATTTTCTTATAAAAAACTATATTTTTCAAAAAAAACATATTTTCTAGTCTTTTTCTCAGAAAAACACCAATATTAAGCTTTTTTGATCAAAATAAACTTTTTAAATTGTAAAAAAACCCAAAATTTCGAATTTTTAGATTTAAAAAATCGGAAATTCCTTTAAAATTTAGTAATACCGGCTACCAAACGGATTTTACTAAATTTTACCTAAAATTTCGAAAAATAATCCTAAAAAATACATTTTTTGTGCTTTTTTGAATATTTTTTCTCAAAACTGACTAATGGGCGGTATATTTCACAAAAATTAATGAAATTATGATCAGAAATTTAAAACAAAGCTTTTTTTCTTTTTTTTCTAGAAATTTCGATTATTTTTGGTATTTTTCAGTAAAATTTTAATTTTTTTGAAATCTAAGATTTTATGTATACAATTTAGTTTTAGAAAATTCAAAAAATCCCATTTTTTGACAGATAATTTTGGTTTTTTAATAAAAAATTGAAAATATGTTAAATTTATCAAAAAATCGATTTTCAAAAAGGGGGTTTTTGTTCAAAAAAACGTAATATAATAGAAAAATTATTAAAATTCAAGAAAAATCGTGAAAATGGATAATTTTTTGCAATTTCTAAAAAATTTTTAGTGAAACGCGCCAAATATTTATTTAATTTTGGGGAAAAATACACAAAAACTATACTTATAACGATTTTTTCGAAATTTTAGTTAAAAGTTTGTAAAATCCATTTGTTAGCCGGTATTACTAAATTGTTAAAGAATTTCCGACTTTTAAAACAAAAAATTTGAAAATTCGGGTTTTTTACAAGATTAAAAAGATATTTCGATCAAAACATTATAATAACGCAGAATATTATAGAAAAATTTGTGTTTTTCTGAGAAAAAAAAACTTGAAACTGTTTTTTTTTTGAAAAATGTAATTTTTATTGGAAAATTCGGAATTTTTGCACAAATTCCAAAAAAATAATCGAAAATAAATTTAGAAAAATGAAAAAACATAATTTTTATAAGAAAATTTTGAAATTTCCTATAAAAAATTATATTTTCCAAAAAAAAAATACAGTTTCAAGTTTTTTTTCTCAGAAAAACACAAATGTTGCTTTATTTGAACAAAATATATTTTTAATATTGTAAAAAACCCCGAAATTTCGAATTTTTAGTTCAAAAAATCGGAAATTCTTTAAAAAATTTAGTAATACCGGATTTAGTAAAATAACAAATCGATTTCACTAAATTTTAACTAAAATTTCGAAAAAACAAGTTTAAAATATTGATTTTGTGTATTTTCCCCAAAAGTACATAAATATTCGGCGCATTTCACTAACAATTAAAAACTTTTCTAGTTTTTCTTAAATTATAATAATTTTTCTATTTTATTACGTTTTTTTCAGCAAAACTCCCCCTTTTTAAAATCGATTTTTGATAAATTGAGCATATTTTCAATTTCCCATTAAAAACCCAAAATTATCTGCCAAAAAAATTCGATTTTTTGTATTTTCAAAAACTAAATTGTATTCAAAAAAGCTTATGGACCTATGCAGAAACTAAAATTGCTGCAAAAAATTGCAAACAAATGCAAAAAATTCAATGCAGAAACTTGCAAGAAATGTCAAGAAATGCAATTTTTTGCAGCCGATTTACGGGAAAAATACGGTAATCGTTGCGAAACCATCAAAGGTTCTTACTCTTCGCTGCGAGACCCTCACAAATTTCACAGGTGTGCGTCCAAAAATACGGTCAAGAGCCGTTTTCATTGATGGTCTCGCAACGATTACCGTATTTTTCCCGTAAATCGGCTGCAAAAAATTGCAATTTCTTGACATTTCTTGCAATTTTTTGCAAGTTTCTGCATTGAATTTTTTGCATTTGTTTGCAATTTTTTGCAGCATTTTTAGTTTCTGCATAGGTCCATTAGATTTCAAAAAAATTAAAATTTTTCTGAAAAATACTCAAAAATAATGGAAATTTCTAGGAAAAATAAAGAAAAAAGCTTTGTTTTAAATTTCCGATTATAATTTCATTAATTTTAGTGAAATATACCGTCCATTGGTCAATTTTGAGAAAAAATTCGAAAAAACACAAAATGTGTATTTTTAAAGATTATTTTTTCAAAACTTTAGTTAAAATTTAGTAAAATCTGTTTGTTAGCCGGTATTACTAAATTTTTAAAGATTTTACGATTTTTTAAAACTAATAATTAGAACATTTAGGTTTTTTAGATCATTTTATCAAAGTTTCATCAAAAAATTTAAAAAAAACGGTTTTCCACTTACTCATCCTCATACATCCTTTTCCTTTGATTCGTCTTCTTCTGCTCTTTTGTACTTCCATGTGACATTAAATTCGCGTACTGAAAATTTTTGAAATATTAAAAAATTTCATAAATTTTTCTAACAAAAAGTGTATTTTTTTACCTCCTGCTCTTTCTCAAACTCCTTCTCTTTCCGACTCGACATAAAAACATTCCTATTCGCCGGCGGCTGAGATCCATAGCTTCCTACAGTTAGTGATGGTGGCGGTGGGACGTTGTTCATACTTTGACCATCTGTAAAAATTTTTTAAAGGATTCTGATGCTGAAAATATGAAAATTCAGAATTTCAGCTCTGAAATGCTATGCTACCAAATTCATGAAAAATGGCAAAAATTTAGAGAAATTATGAAATTTGAAAATTCAAATTCCAGAATTCTTAAATTTTATTGATTTTCTTAAATGTGAAAATTCAGAATTTCAGCTTTAAAATGGTACCAAATTCATGAAAAATAGCAAAAATTTAAAGAAATTATGGAATTTTCAAACTTTCGAAAAATCAAATTCCAAAATTTTCTTACTTTCCTTTAAATTTTATCGATTTCTGTATTTTTTAAAGGATTCTGATGCCGTAAATCTGAAAATTCAGAATTTTAGCTTCAAAATGGTACCAAATTCATGGAAAATGTAAATTTTTTAGAGAAATTATGAAATTTGAAAATTCAAATTCCAGAATTCTTAAATTTTATTGATTTTCTTAATTTTTAAAGGATTCTAATGCTGAAAATGTGAAAATTCAGAATTTCAGCTCTGAAATGCTATGCTACCAAATTCATGAAAAATGGCAGCAAATGTAGACAAATTTTGGAATTTTAAAATTTAGAAAATTCTAACTCCAGAATTCTTTAAATTTATCGATCCCTGTATTTTTTAAAAGGATTCTGATGCTTAGAATCTGAAAATTTAGAATTTCAGCTTCAAAATGGTACCAAATTTATGGAAAATGTAAATTTTTTAGAGAACTTATGGAGCTTTAAAATTTCGAAAATTCAATTCCAAAATTTTCTAACTTTTCTTAAAATTTATCGATTTTTGCATTTTTTAAAGGATTCTGAAGCTTAGAATCTAAAAAATCAGAAATTTCAGCATTAACCAAAAATCTTACCATTCAAACTCGACGTGCCAGACGTTTTCGAGCTAACAAATCGATTTGCGTATCCTCCGGTGTACCGTCCTCTCCACATTGTTATTCGATCTGAAAATAACTAACATTTTTTAAATCTGATATTTGATTTCTAAAAAAAAGAAAAGAAAATAAACACAATAGGGGGAACAAATAACAAAAATAAAACACCAAAAGTGGGCGTGGCTTGGGGGGAGTAATGCAATAATAGGGCGCACAATTTGGCAAGTAGGGTGCGGGTAGTTGGGGAATGGGAGAGGAGCTTTGGATCCTTTTAAATAAAATTAGGAAATTAGGATAAAGCTGACAAATTTACAGAATTAAATTTAGATTATTAGTGAAATCGAGAAATTTTTAAAAAAGTTGGATTTATCCCAAAAAATTGAAAATAATTTTTTTTAATCTCCAAAAAATTCACAATTTCAATGTTTTTGAAAACATTCTACCAAATTTTTAAAATTCTCAATGATTTTTTTAAAAACTAATTTTTAAAAATAAATACTGTTCGTTCAACTCGATTCCAAACGCGCACCACTGTTTTCGCAAGTTTGTGTGGCCTTTTCTGTGTCCGTACGTATTGAAAATATTATTTTTGAGTCATAAATGCATTTTTGGTATCTATTGGACCAATTATGAAAAAAAAATTTTTTGGTCCGTCCACCGGAACACCCTAAAAAATCGAGGTTTGTCAGTAGAGCGCGTTTGGAATCGGTTTGTTGCTACAGTAGTTTTTTTGAAAATACCGTAATCCTTAAAGGGACACGTCAATTCTTAAATTGGTGAAACATCCAGGAAAACTGGAAAATATGGAAGAAAATTAATTGTTTGACACTGTTGATGTTTTATTTGGAACGTTGAAAAATACCTGGCGAAGTGAAAGACCTTATTTTGCCCAAAAAATTAGTTTTTTATCAAAATTTACAACATCGATTTTTCTAATTTTTGTATATTTGTCATTTCATTGCACTCTGCTTTTTCTTAACCAAAAATTGTATTTCGTGAAGAGTTCTTCTACTTTTTCCGCCATGAAGGCAACAAATAAAGTTTTTCCTGGAATTTTCGCTATTTTATGGTATATATGGTAGTGAAAATGCCGAATTTCCTCTTTAAAAAATTTAGTTTTGACAATTTCCTAGAAAAACCCCTTTTCTATGTATCAGATTACGAAGCATTTTGACCTATCTTTCCTAAATTTGTAAAAAAATTAATTTCAATGTTGTTTTTACACTGTTTCAGCATATTCTATACGCTTTAGTGGTGAAAAACGAGCATTTTTCAAACCGTCCTAAAATTTTCATGAATTTCCAACATCTCCCTTCTTTTTTTTTCTAGAAAAATCCGTATTTTTAGAAAAAAAAAAATAAAATTCAGGGTTACTGTAAAAAAAAAACATTATTCGTCTTGAATAACATTCAACAATTATCCCCTCTGTTCCTTTAAAAAATACAGTAATCTCAAAAATAAATTTTAGGGTTACTGTTTAAAAAAAACATTGTTCGTCTTGAAACACACGCAACAACTGTACCATTGTGCCTTTAAATAAATACAGTAACCCTAATTTTTTTGCATTTGCTAAATTTACATTCTAAAGTGCATTTTTCATCTTAAAAAACAGCTTTCAGTTTCGAACTTCATCGAAAATTCCTTCAAAATCCCCAAATATTCGATAACTGCCATAAACGAAGTTGACCTCTCCTCTGCCAATCAAAATTTCTTCTACCGCGTTATTTTATCTCCAAAGAAGAAAAAAAACACCCCCTAACGCGTTATACAATACAATCCATTAAAAGTACAAGGCGTGTCAATCACCACCAACAATAATAATAATTTTGGCCATGTTTTTCTCCCTCAAGATATTCATGTCATGCCATCTCAAGAGGAAAAGAGATCCCATCAAAAAAACAACAATAACAAGGAAATGTGATCTATCCTCATAATCTCGAGAGAGAGGGAGAGAGAGAGAGAGAGAAACCCAATTAACCTCCTAGTACCTTTTATGGTATTTGCCTCCTCCTTCTCACAAAAAACGGTCTGTTCTGTTTCCTATTCCGTTTTTTTGGCCGAAGAAACGGAGCGCGACAGTCGTAAATATTAGTTTCGGACAGTTAACTATCGGAAGTTTTTTTTCTCCCTCTCTTCGAGAAAAAGGGCACACTAACCTAGTAAAGTAAGACATATTTTTCACAGTCTTTTTCTTCTTCTTCCGCTTGATGAGGTCGGGAATTGGATTTTGCCATTTATATGGGAATTGAGGACACAAGCAGCAAAGAAAAACGGTTTTTCTCATGGGTAACTTGTAGAACTATCACTTTTAAGGTTCCCACGAGAATTAGGTATCTGATTTTTTTCCCCATGCAAAGTTAATTATAAAACTTGTAGGAGTACTGAACTCACAATGTAAATTTGCATAGCTTTTATAGCAAAAAATACACCATTTCCAAAATAAATCCGGGGTTTGTCCTAATTTGGATTCTTAGGCCACGGAATCGGATTTTGGACCATTTCAAGATCTTAAGAATAAATATTTCAAAAAAAACTAATTGAAATCGTCACGAATTATCAGAAAAATGAGGATTTTACATACGATTTCCAGAAATCTGCAGATTCCATCACCGCCACTTTAAATAGAAGGAGTTTCAGACCTAATAAATGAAACTGAGTTGAAAATAGGCCACATGCTGAATCCAAATATATATTTAACATTTTCTAAAAGTACGTAGAAGCCGAGAAAACGGCGATTCAAAAAAAATGGCCTAGAAAATGCTTCTCTGGCCTAACTTTTTGTTTTTGAGCTTTTGAAAATGGATTTAGATGAATAATGCACAATTTAAATCATCTGAATTTCTATTTTCTCAATTTTTCACGGAGTAAACGCCCGTGGACTAGTTTTCAACATGCGTTTGCTAGGCCATCGTTTTCAAGCGTTTTTCTCGGCATCTACGTGTTTTACCGAACTTAAAAACATATTTTTCTTCTTAAATTCGAAATTTCTCTTTATTTCCCATTTTTCAAAGCAGTACGAAAAATTCCAACGAAATCCCTGGCACCAAAATATCCAAAGGATTCCAAACATCTGAACACCAAAACCATTTTACTATCTATTTATTGGCTAAACGAACCTAATAAAAAGTATCTCCGAGAGTATTAAATTGTATTTATATGTGTGTGTGTGTTCTCAAGACTCAAAAATCTTTTTTACAACTTCAAAAACACAAATTTTTGAAATTTCGAAACAAACAAGTGTTAAAACTGTTCATTTTACAATCCGCGGCAATTAACGGAGTATTTTAAAAATTTTGAATATACGTTTTTATTTCGAATTTCATTGAAAAATTGAATTTTTCGTGATTTGAAAACAGTTGTGTCCCTTTAACGAAACTAGAGTAATCATCAATAACTACGGTAGCTTCATTAAAGGGACATAGCAATTCGTGAAAATCCAAAATTTTATGAATTTTTAAACTTTTAAATTTCAATTCAATTTTCCCACTTGCTGATAATCAAAAGAAACCAAAAACAACCTAAATTCCACAGAAACCGTTCCAATTACCCCCATGTTCTTATTAGGTCAATGAAGGTAACTAGCTTGTTTTTTCCACTTTTTTTTCGGTTGCGTCGATTCGATTCGACACGCAATTTTTCCCATCCGATTTGGTCAATTTGAAACGAAACGTTAGTCATCTAATTCCATCCCAATCCATTTTCCGGCAGAGCTGATTTCTGTTGTTTTTTTTTCCTGCATCTTCTCAAATGCCTTCTTCTAGCCCCACCGCCACTCACTCCCAAAAACAACTAGTGTTGTCACCGATTAGCGGGTCAAGGCCCATCTTCTACGAAACATTTGAGAAAACATGATGATTTCAACATTTATCTTTTTCGTTGTAGGGCACCGAAACTAGTACAAAATGATAAGGCAATTTAGAAAACAGGTTAAATAAAATCAAGAAGAAGAAGACGAATAAGTTTTCTGATCATTATCCGATGACACTTTCGATTTCTCTCCTCTTTTTTTTTCTTCGGAAGACCCTCTAATCCAGACCACAGAAGAGATGATACAGCTAGAATGGGTTTCACTTGTTGCGCAATCGGGAAGAAGGAGGAAGGATTAGCCGGCGGTGGATGAATGGCAAATGATCTGCGGAAGAGATATCAGAAGATCTCTTTGATTTGATCCTTGGATTTCGAAACTTCTCGGAAGAGGTTTTCTGGAAATAAGAACCCGAATTCAAAAATTAGAACTTCAAAAGAACGGCTGGTAATATAAAAATAGCATCCCCTTTACATGCGGACTGAGAGCATGGATTCTGAAGTTAGTGAAAGACTTCATGTTTGTTTTAAAAAATTATAATTTATGCTCAAAAAAGTAACGAAAATGTTATGAAGTCTTTTTTTTTTAATTAGTCTCGTGGACTAGAAAAAAAACAGAATTTGAGTAAATGGCCTAGAAATCCAAAACTTGGCCACATATCAGAATTTTGATCTCAACGCAAGGATGAATTTTAAATACCTCTTCACGTTAATCTAAAATTTTTAATAATGAGAGCTGAGGCCACATTTGTGACGATAATTTGTATTTATTTCAAAAGCTTCAATCAAACGATTATCATTTTCGAAATTTCTAAAAACCCCATTTCAATCTTGTTATTTCAGATCTTCTACAGAAAATACCCCCCCCCCCATTTCTCGATCCAACACTGATATCCTAAAGTATCCTAATTTTCCCCCAAAGAAACAATTCCCATAAAGCACCGCATCAATTCTTCCAAAATTCCAGGTCAACCTAACAAAAAAATAAATAACCAAAACCCAATAAAAACACCTTCCAATTATATTTTTCTCTTTAATTGTTCAAAACCATTAAATGAAAAGTGAAGAACAGTTTAGAAGTAAAAAAAAACCTCCCCTCGCCAACAACAACAACAATCAGCGGTCGGAAGTAAATCTCTGAAGTTCCGACAGGTAATTAGATGACGAGCGATTTAAGTGAAAACAACTCTCGGGGGCCACTTTCTCCGGCCGGGATAGAGTAATTGATGTCTGGGACGGGGAAGAAAAAGAGCAGACATTTCAAAACAAAACGAAAATATTTAAACAAATCTTACTGATTTCCGGTGACTTCTGAAAGCTAAAAATACTATTCTCTAACTATTTACGCTTCTTTAATCTTAATTTAAGACTTTTTGAAAAAAAAACTGGAAAATTTGAAAGGTTCTAGGTAATATAAGCATTATTTGTTTTTAATCCTAGTCGATTCAAGCGGGAGTTAAGCGAAAGACGTTGAGCGTTAACAATCAAAACTAATCCCGTTGAAATACGAATGCCCTGGAAGGTCCAACTACTCTAATCCGATGTGCTAAGTGTACATCAGCAGAGCACGTGTCATTGCGTGAATAAGCAAGTTCTGGCTCTTAGCCCGATACAGTCATGTTCAAGCTTTTGATACCAGATTCTGGCCAAGCCGCGCGAGCCAAAAACTTCAGGTATCTAACACATCTGGAAAAAATGAGAGTCAAAACAGTAGTGCCTTCTACAGTAATCTCAAAGGCTTTGTTACCCGTAGAGAGGATTTTTTCCCCGATCTTAAGTTTCCGTTGGACATACTACTAATCCCCTTCAATCTTCCCAAGTCTCGAGGCTCCTATGTTCCATTCAAAAATATTCGAACCTATCTCCAGCTACATCTTCCCAAAATGCCAACCTTGACCAAATTCTCCCCTAAAATTCAAATTCCGTTTTTTTCCCTCAAAAAACCAATATGACACGAATTAATGTCTCGCCAAGATTTGAAAAAAAAAACCAATGTTGCGATCTTAACTCTCCAAAACAAATCCAAATGAAAAATCGCCCAAATTTGCCTCGCGGCCGCAGCAAAAATCTCATCTCTTGTCAATCATTTGCTAATTCTTCAAAAATCGGCTATCTCGCCTCGTCGGACAGAAGAGCGGACACTCTCGATCTCCTCATCCATCCCAAGAAAAGACGAACCTGTAAGATACAGGTAAACGGCCTTGACCAGCTAAGTATTGCGCATGTTCGCCTCCTCCTCCCAGCCATCCCATTCCCAAATCCTCCCACTTTTCGCTAACCGAAATCTTCGCCGTTGTCGTGTCCCGAAGTTGCCGGTGATGACGGTGGTGATCGCTTTGATATAACCGGCTTTTTGCATTTTTTCCCTTTTTTTAAATGTTGGTTGAGGATTTTTGGTGCAATTCTAATCAAGATAAGATCTTCGATAACTGTGCCACCAGCTTTTGATGCACTAGGTGTCAAAATTTGAACTTTACTTGGCTCAAACTTCTATCACATACTTGGAAATTTTGAACAAATTTCATTTATATTGAGAACATCTTTTTCAGCCCTTTATAGACTGCTCAGAAAGCTGTTTTTGGCAAAACATCAATGAAATTTGGTCAATATTTTGAACTCCAAAATACTGAAGCAAAAATAGAAAACCGAACCTTAAATACTAAATACTCTTTCCAAAACATCTCAACCACTTCCCTAGACACACGACGTTCCGATAAACCCTTTGCCATTGACTAATATTTTATTGCAACACCTAAACTTCGCCCTTTCCACATAAACTGTCACAAAGACTTACTTCTCTCCATTTCACCGTCGACCAAATCTTCTTACTCCTCTCATTCTCACCTTGAAGAGCTTTCAAATTTCACTTTTCACTTTTTTCCGCGTTCGTTTTCAAGATTCCTCCAATATTTGCACATTTCCCGGAAAAGACGAACATCTTCACCTCATTAGCATTGTAGTCCGTGTTTTTCTCCCTATTTTTCGACAAATAAATAGAGGAAAAACACTTATTCACTGTGTATTGAACTTTGAATTTACGGTTCAAAATTTTTAAATCCTTGCTTTCTTTCAGGATGAGCTCTACGAGCCGCGGCGGGGGCTCTTGGGCTAACATAGCAACTAGAACTATTATTTTAATCAGCTTTTTATTACCAGGTATGTTTTTTTTTGTTTTTGCGGGGAAAATTGTAAAAAAAAAGAGTTTTTTATAAAACATAAAAATTTAAAAAGAATTATTTCTGTGCAATCTTATGCTTCGGTGTTTGCACACTTTTCTCTACCACCCTCCACGTTTTGCACACTGCCTCTCCCTATATTTTCTAAAAATTATTTTAAAAAATTCAAATCAATTCCAAAAAATCCCAAAAAATCCACAAAACTCCCCCCATTCCAAATAAAAGATGATTGTGTAACAACGGGACCGTTTTTGTATCTGTCTATGTGTTCCAATCATGCCGCCAAGGCCATCACTGACCCATTTATGATGTTATGTTTTTTTGCTGGTTTTTCTTTATATTTCCATCAATCTTTGGCATTGGCGTTCAAGAAAAAGAAAAGAAAAGAATTCAACCTTTACTCGTACCGGCAAGAAAAAAAAGAGTTTAATACAAAAAAAACGATATCTTCATCTCTTAACCATGTGAACTCGCGTTTTTATAGACAATTTCACATTCCCACGCCAATTTTAATTTACTGCAAAATTCTGACTTCTTTTTTCGGTGAACGCGAACGGAAATCGAGAAAGTTGGACATACCTAATAGGGTTCACAAAATACAACGAATTTTGCCTACGAAGGAAGCTTCAGGAATGAAAAAAAACCCAATATGAAAATAAAAAATCACACGTTTTCGAAAATTTAGTGAAAATATTGCAAAAACACTCATTTTCTAAATTTTATGGGATATTGTCCACGAGAAGTACAACAATTTAAGAAACTTTAAAAAAACTAATACTAATACCCCAAAGTGACACCTTGCCTTTAAGACAAAAACTCCCAAAACTTTTTCCAGGAACTCATCAACTAGCAAAAAACTTTGTCAATTCCTCAACACCACACCTTCGACCAACGTTCGTCGTAAACTTCGATACATCTACAGTAATATGCCAGCATAGGTGAGTGTCATAATGTGCCGCCTGGAACCTTTTCCCTCCACCACCTCCGCTCGAAAAAAAAAGTCATAAACCTTGGGACCGTTTTCATGGTTGATCGACCAACACAAATGTTTCTTTTTCTCTGTATTGAGAACAACTTGAGAAGTGCGGGGAGAAGGGAATTGACCTTGGAACGGTCAAGATTCAATGAGCCTTTTAACATTTTGAGGAGAATTTTTGAAAATATACAGTAATCAATGGTCTCACCGCGAAAAACAAAGCATTTCATGAATATCTTGTCCACAAAAATTAATAATTGGAAAAACTTGAATTTTTTAAAATAATAGAATTTTCGATTTTTTGAGGAATTTTTAAAAATTCAAAATCAGGAAAATGTTGTCCACGAGAAGTACAAAAATCAAAAATATTTGAAAAATTGAATTTTTTTGTGACAACCCACCATTTTTGGATTTTTTTAAATCTTAGGATTTACAATATTTTGAGGAATTTTTTAAAAATAAAAAAAGAGAATATTGTCCACGAGAAGTACAAAAATCAATAATATCGAAAATATTATATTTTGAGGAATTAAAAAAAAATTAAAATCAATAAAATGTTGACCACAAGAAGTACAAAAATCAATAATAGCGAAAATACGTCATTTTTGGAATTTTCTAAAAATTTAAAACTTTAGAAACGTTGTCCACGAGAAGTACAAAAATCAAAAATACGAAAAACTTGAATTTTTTGGGACAGCCCAACATTTTTGGATTTTTTTTAAATCTTAGGATTTACGATATTTTGAAGAATTTAAAAAAGAAAATATTGTCCACGAGAAGTACAAAAATGAAAAATATCGAAAACTTGAAAATTTTACCCTTTTTCAGTGACGACCCAACCGATTTACACCTGCACAACATGAGCTCACTTTGCGATGGAAAACAGGATTGTTTTGCCAGTCCAGCGATGCATGATGAAGTTTTTCCGTATTGTGGTGAGCACTGTTTTTTTGGATTCGAAAAATTAAACAGAACCCCGTTTTCAGAGAAAAAATGCGAATGCAGCGGAAACGGTGCATGCCTCTACGACGGATCAAAACCCCAATGTTATTGTGATTCCGGATTTTCAGGAAAATCGTGTGAACTTCAAGGTAACCACGCCCCCCTTTTTTCTGGTAAAAATAGAAAACACCGCTGATTTCCAGACAAAAACGAATGCCTTGAACACCCATGTCACATGATGGCACAATGTCAGAACACTCTAGGATCCTACGAGTGTCGATGCCTGCCAGGATATACCGGGAATGGTCAGCAGTGTGTGGATATTGATGAATGTGCCGAAAGGCCGACGGCATGTCCGGAAAACTCGAAATGCATAAATTTGCCGGGAACTTATTATTGTAATTGTACGCAGGGATTCAAGCCAAAGGTAGGGGGATAGTCCACGAGAAGTACAAAATCTAAAAATTTAAAAATTTTTAATTCAGTGGAAAATTTTAAATTTGAAAGTTCTTTGTCGCTTTTTTTCAATTTTTTTTTGAAAAATGTACTCCACGAGAAGTGCAAAAGTTTTAAAAATTTGAAAATTCCGAAATGTGTTGAAAAATCGTCCACGAGAAGTACAAAACCGACAAATTCAAAAAATCCCATTTTTTCCAGGGTAACCAAGGATCAGGACTCGATAAATGTGCAGACATCAACGAATGTGAAACCGGAGCACATAATTGTGAAAAAAATGAGATTTGTGAAAATACGGTAAGCATTTTCTAGAACAATATAGACACCGTAAGCTCGTAGCATCGTACGGATTAGCACTATAGCGAGTTTAAACCAAAATCAAATCTACAGATTGGCTCATTCAAATGCGTGACAAAATGCTCACCAGGATATAAACTCATTAATGAGAAATGTGAAGATGTAGATGAGTGTTCGTCAGAAGAGCTTCACAAATGTGACACCCGCGCCGAATGCATCAACACAATCGGTGGATACACTTGTGATTGTGACGAGGGATTCGTTGGCGATGGAAAGAATTGTCAACGTAATTTTAGAATTAGATTTTCTTTAAAAAATCAATAATTTTCAGCAAAAGCGTCATGCAGTAGGAACCCGTCAGTTTGTGATCGACATGCTTATTGCCTCCCGAAGATGGATCTATGTGTGTGTGGGACGGGATACGCTGGAGATGGGATCACTTGTCATGGTATGTGTTTATGGGGTGAAGCCGCAACGCGACGCATCGAAATGAATTGGACCGTTTTTTCCAACATTTCAGTTAAACTAGTCCACGAGAAGTACAAAATCCTATTTTCTTGAATTTCCGTGAAATTGTTCACGAGAAGTACAAAATCCTATGATCGGATTCATTTGAGTGGAACATCTCGATCACTATCTTTAAGCCTCAAATTTCCAAAACCCTCCTAATTTTTCAGATGTCAACGAATGTGAAGCCCTGGAAACCCCATGTCAAAACGAAAAGCGTTGTCTTAATCTCAACGGTGGGTACGTCTGCTGTGAAAACGGTCAAAACGACGGTGAATGCATCAAAGAGCAAGGCGCCTTCTGTAGCGGTGGATGTGGAGTCAACGCGATCTGCGCCAATCAAACATGCAGCTGTGTCGATGGCTTTAAGGGTGACGCGAACAAGAAATGCGTCGATATCAACGAATGCGAAGATGATGAGCATAAATGTGGAGGTGTTGGCGATCGATGCGTCAATTTGTTCGGAGGATATGTTTGTTGTCAGCAAGGGTCGACACTGGCAGAATGCCAAGATAGCTCGTTCTCGTCGGATAGTTCGACTATTTCGAGTCATGGTGCCGATTTTACAACAACTGGTGAACAAATAATTGAGGGATCCGGATCGATTCAAACGTCGTCGGGTGGAACGTTCAAAGTCACTCGGGGACATATTCCCAAAGATTTTGAGACTACTACTGGAAGTGAGTTTGGTTTTGATTTTAATATAAGCTTATCTTATCATGGCCTAGAAACCCAAAGTTTTCAGTCCATGGCCTAGAAAACCAAATGATACTTCAATAGCTTAGAAAACCATATTTACCTCCATGGCCTAGAAACCCAAATCTAAAATGAAACATTCCAGGACTCTCGTGCACTTCCTACTGCCCAAGCAACTCGGACTGCAAAAACGGATTCTGTGAATGCTCGTCAGGTTACGGTGGAAACCCGCTAGTCGGTTGCGAAGACCTCGATGAATGTATCACCGATCCGTGCGATTCGAGCAACGACGAATGGTGCGTCAACACGATTGGAAGCTTCGTCTGCTGTGATCCGAAGAATATGACACAAGAGGATTGCATCGGATTGGAGATCTCTAGTAAACGCGGAATGCAGATTATTGGCGGTATCGAGGAGGATAACATCACGGCTGCCGATTCTCACAGGTCTAGCGATGAACAACTGGTAACACAGGTCTTCCAACAGTCGAAGAATTTCTCGTCCGGGCAGATTATTTTGACGAGAGGACGCGTGAGGAATGGAGAGGAGATTGTGCAGACGACACCGATTTCGGAGGAGTTTGGACTTGAGATCAGTGGGAAAGACGTTTCCGGAAAACCGACTTCGGAGGGAAGTGGATCAGGGAATGGATCAGGAAGTGGATCAGGGAATGGATCAGGAAGTGTATCAGGAAATGGATCAGGATCTGGAAGCACTTCTGGTATCTGGACCGAAGATGAAGATGAAGATGACGATGAAGACCTCATGGATAACACAGTAGCCAATGCGACCACCAGCCCAAGATCCGAAGGAACCATCAGAGTAAGGATCACAACATTTGGGGAAGGTGATAGTATTGAAACGACAACGAATTCCGGAATCATCTCATCGGCAGGAGTTGTGACTGATGTTGAGGGAAGTGGCGGATCTTTGACTGGAATTGCCAGTGGAAGTACCACTGGAAGTGGAACCGGAGAATGGATCGAGACTGGAAGTAAGGGACATGTTGAGACTGGAAATACGGTTATTGTTGGAAAGGTTGACGGCGTCGAGGGAAGCGGAGAGATTGGATCGGATTCTGGATCGGGATCAGGAGCTGGAAATGGAACTGGATCTGGAACAGCATCTAAATCTACACCAGTATCGGGAACAGGATCAGCACCAGGATCCGGAAATGGAAATGGAACTGGATCAGGATCTGGAACAGCATCTAAATCGACACCAGGACCTGGAACAGGATCAGCACCAGGATCTGGAAATGGAAATGGAACTGGATCTGGAACAGCCTCTAAATCAACACCAGGACCGGGAACAGGATCGGAACCAGGATCCGGAAATGGAACTGGATCAGAATCCGGAAATAGATCTGGATCAGGATCTGGAACAGCATCTAAACTGACACCAGGATCGGCACCAGGATCGGGAACAGGATCGGCACCAGAATCCGGAAATGGAACTGGATCAGGATCTGGAACATCAGCTAAATCTACACCAGGATCAGGATCAGTTTCATCTGGATCAACATCGCCAACAGGACCTAATACACCATCCGGAGCAGGACCCACTTCAGGACAAACTCCAGGACAAACTCCTGTTCCTGGAGCAACTCCAGGAACAGGATCAGGAACTTCATCAGGATCAGGAACAGCTTCAAGAAGTAGACCATCATCAGAGGAACCCACCCCACCATCAGGATCATCAGCATCGTCTTCTTCATTAGGATCAGCTTCAGGACCCAGCGCCCCATCAGGATCAGGATCAACCCCAGAAGACGTCGAAGGATCAGGATTCTTCGAAACCTCATCATTCGGAAAGAACTCAACATTCGAATCCGGAACGAACCTCGTCAAAGTTCCAGGAGAAAACAAACCTTCGAACACTAACGTCGGTCTAGAAATCTCTGGAACACCGGGAACGAAACCTGAAGAGACTTCAAGTGAAGTTGGACTAGAAATACGTTGGATTGGAACAAATGAATCGACGACTGCTCAGCCAACAGTCGGAATTGATTCAGATAAGCATGGCATCGAAATCTCGGGAACTGGAATCACTAGAACACCTGAAGGATCGAGCGGTGGAGACGAGGAAGTGACCGCCACCACGAGAGATGTTGTCAAGTCGACTAGAAAACCGAAATTCGAAATCGATGGTGGTGATGGAGTCGAGAGTGAGAAGCTGAATGGAAGTTCTGGAAAGGGAACAACTATTGAACCGGAAGGTTCGGGAGATACCGCAGTTTCTTCAGTTACTCAGAGCACAACTACCGGGGCAACCGAGGAAGTCGGATTAGAGATCACCGGAACGGGTAGAGGTGTCGAAGGATCGGGAGTTGAGAGCACGACTTTGGCGACAAAAGTTAGTGTAGAAGGATCCGGAGAATCTACACCTGCTGGAAGCACACCGGAAGGATCTGGAGAAATTGGATCTTCGACATTGTCAGGAGGAGTTGAAACTACAACAGCTTCTGGAACAACTTCTGGATCAAGTGGAACAACGCCAGCTGCTGGAACAGCATCAACAGGATCAGGAAGTTCGACAGTTGTCTCAACGACATCATCCACTGGATCACCATCTTCAACTGGAACAACTACCGAAGGATCAGGAAAGTCGAATGTTGTCGAATCGACAACGGTTGCTGGAACGACCTCATTGGCACCAACAGCTGGATCAACTACAACTTCTGCTGGTCCAACAGGATCGGATGCTACTGAATCAACCACGATTGCTGGAACAACTACGGAAGGATCGGGAAGCTCTGGATCAACACCTTCTGCTGGAACTACGGTCTCAACTGGATCATCAAGTTCTCCTGTAACAACCCCAGAAGGATCGCAGAGCTCTACATCTATCGCATCAACCGGATCATCTACTGGAACAACCCCAGAAGGATCAGGAAGCTCTACTTCTGCACCATCTACTGGAACTTCTGCTCCAGCTGGATCATCAAGTTCTGCTGGAACAACTCCGGAGGGATCAGGAAGCGCTACATCTACCGAACCGACACCATCTACCGGAACTACCGAATCAGGTGGATCATCTAGTGGAACAACTCCGGAAGGAACAGGAAGCTCTACTTCTAAACCATCTAGTGGAACTACCGCATCAACTGGATCATCTGCTCCAACTGGATCATCAAGTTCTGCTGGAACAACCCCGGAGGGATCAGGAAGCTCTACATCTACCGCATCAACTGGAACTACTTCATCAACTGGATCATCTACTGGAACAACCCCAGAAGGATCAGGAAGCTCTACTTCTGCACCATCTACTGGAACTACTGCTCCAACTGGATCATCAAGCCCTTCTGGAACCACTCCTGAAGGAACTGCCACTTCTGCTGGAACATCCAGATCTCCTTCATCTACTCCAGGTGGATCTGATGCTACCGAGTCAACAACAGCGTCTGGAACCACATTGTCTTCTGGAACACCATCCAGATCCACACCATTGGCTGGAACATCGCAAGGAGCGTCAGCAACCACACCATCTGAAGCAACAACAACACCAGCCGCCGAAAGTGCAACCATCAATCCTATTCATCAAAACCGTTCCGAAGTTGGATCAACAACAACAACCAAGGATACCTTCATCCTACCAACGACCACTTCCGCGCCAACAACCAATGAAATCCCCAGCGAGACCACAAAATGCGTTAGCAGCGATGAATGCGGCAACGATTCCCTATGCGAACGTCGCACCGGTGCATGCCGATGCGAGCCCGGATTCGAAGGTGCTCCACCAAAGAAACCGTGCGTCGATGTGGACGAATGCGCGACCGGCAACCATAATTGTCACGAGTCTGCCAGATGCCAGAACTATGTTGGAGGATACGCGTGCTTCTGTCCAACAGGCTTCCGAAAATTGGACGACGGATCCTGTGAGGATATCGATGAGTGTAAGGAGCACAACTCGACGTGTTGTGGTGTCGATGCACAGTGTGTCAATCAGCCGGGAACTTATTCTTGCGAGTGTTTGAATGGATTTTTGGGCGACGGGTACAAATGTGTGCCGGATGATAAGAAGCCGTGTGAATTGGAGCAATTCGAGAAGGCTAATTGTGCACTGAATAGGTGGGTATTGCATTTTGAATACTTTAAAGATAGGGTGTTACTTGAAGAGGAGCTTGAAAAAAAACTGAAAAAAAACTCCTTAAAAATGCAAAATGGCCTAATTTTTACTTATTTGGGTTTCCATTTTATTTTTTAAGGAATTTTAAATACTCAAAAATGACCAAAATATTCTGAAACCGCGGCCTAGTTTTATTTCTAGGCCACAGAACTTGGAATTCTAGGTTATGAGTATTCTCACAATGGCCTAGAAACCCAAAATGTCGGATTCTAGGCCACAAATTCGAGTTTCGCGAGATTTTTGCCATTTTATGTCTAAATTTAGTAATTTTCTTGGTTCGCAAGTTGTTTTAAATTATGCACGATAATTCTAGGATGAAAATGGTGGCCTAGAAACCCAAACCGTCGGATTCTAGTCCATGCTCTTTAATTTTTGGAGTCCTGAGCCTTTTCAAACGTTTTAAAAGCATTTTCTGCTTGTTACAAAGATAATGTCATGTGACCCTCTCTTTAATCGAAAATTTTTTGAAAAAGTGCTTAAAGGCAAGGTGTCAGATGTTAATTTAAAAAAAAAGGAGGAAACAGCACAATGAAACCTATTTCAGAGCCTGCTTGGTGGATTCAAACGGACTAGTGGATTGCAACGAATGTCGCTCAGGATTCGAAAAGGTATCCAACGAATGTGTAGACATTGACGAGTGTACAACGGGCGCCGCAATGTGCTCAACAAACGCCGAATGCCAGAATCTGAACGGAACATTCGCATGCGCCTGTAAATCAGGATATCGAGGCGATGGATTCATGTGCCAGGATATAGATGAGTGCGAGGAGAAGCATCCATGTCATCCGCACGCCGATTGTAAAAATCAGCAAGGTTCATTTGATTGTAAATGCCATAGCGGATTTGAAGGGGATGGTGTCAAATGTATGAATACGAATGAAAGGTCGTGTGAGAATGTTGAGAAGTTCTGTAGAAGAACCGAACATGTTTCATGTCTAAGTGTCAGGATTTTCAATGGAAGTTTGAGCTCGATTTGTGAATGTGAACCAGGATTTAGGCTTAATAAGAAGACCAACAATTGTGAGGATATCGATGAATGTGAGGAGAATAGGCATAATTGTGATCCAGCGTCGGCGGTATGTGTCAACACCCAAGGATCCTTTAAATGCGACTGCGCTGAAGGATACGAAGGTGAAGGTGGTGTTTGTACCGATGTCGATGAATGCGATCGTGGAATGGCTGGATGTGACTCAATGGCCATGTGCATCAATAGAATGGGATCATGTGGATGTAAATGTATGGCTGGGTACACCGGAGATGGAGCTCATTGCAGTAGTAAGTGTTAAAAACTTTAATTTAGATCTAAGGCCCGTTTTTTTTAGAAATCGAATCAGAAGACAACACAAGATGTACCGAAGAATGGGAAAGACTTTGTGAATTGGATAATAAGCAATGTACAGTTGATGAGGAAGAGGTCCCACAGTGTGGCGCTTGTCTTCCGGGACATCAACCAAGAAATGGAACTTGCCAGTGTGAGTTTTTTAAAAGTATAGAGTATTTGGATTACTAGGTTGTATACTGCCTTTAAGAAGTCAAAGAGCCACCAAAAAACTGTTTAGAAATTTATTTTAAGAAATTTGAATCTACCTTCTTTAAAGACGGTGTACTAGCTTTAAAAAAATGTAATAGATTTGAAAGTGGGAAAATATTGCGCACTTGCTTCATTAAAAATTTCTGAATGGTTTTCGTAATTTTTAAGTTGAGTGGCACACTGTCTTTAAGTCAAAATTTCGCAAATTCACTTTTTTCACATTTTTGCACTTTAAAGACAATGTGACATTTGAAAAAAACGAAATTTTGAAGAGAATTTTCGAAATTTCAAAGTTTAATATATGGAGAATAAGTGGAACACTGTCTTTAAGCTGACTTTCACAAATTCGCCTCATGTTCACATTTTTTCACTTTAAAGACACTTTAAAGAGTGTGACATTTGATACAAACCAAATTTTCTGGAAAATTTTGGAGAACAAATGACACACTGTCTTTAAGCTGAATTTCATTAATTTTTCGATTTCGCTGTTTGTAAAGACAGTGTGACACTTGATACAATCTCAAGAATTTGTTGTCTCGAATAACATTTACAAAAATTTCTTAAAACTTCTAAAATATCTGGAAAAAGTCGAAAATTCCTGAAAATTCCTGAAAATGACATTTTCCAGCTTTTTCCAGCTTCAGACGGCCTTTATAAAGCCCCAATAGGTCCATTAGATATTTTTTGAAATAATTTGAAAACTGACACAGTGTCTTTAATAAGTCCCTTCATTCTTTCCAGCCGTTCACGAAACCGGTCTCTGCAATCAAAACAACGACTGCTCCGCACACGCCGACTGCATTGACGTCAAGCCGAATTCCCATCTCTGCGTATGTACGCCAGGATTCATTGGTGATGGAAAAATGTGTGATGGTGAGTTTAGTGAGACCTTGTCTTTAAGTGCCTTCTTCATTTTTCAGACATTGACGAATGCTCACTTCACGGAATGTGCGATGATGAAAATTCGCAATGCGTCAACACATTGGGCGCATTCAAATGCGACTGTAAAGCTGGGTTCAAGAAGGATGGTGCCAATTGTGTTGGTGAAAGTACCACCACGAGTACCACCACCACGAGTACCACCACCACCACCACTGGAACAACCGTTGTAATCGATGGTGAAGATGGAAATGAAAACGCGAAGAAGGATGGTAAGATTGATGCCACCACCATCACCACCACCATCACATTGTCGTCAAGTGTTGTACCATTGTCAAGTACTTTGTCCTCCACCATTTCTTCTACCTCTTCACCACCACCACAAAATCTTAATGTTTCACCAAAAAATGTTGTTAAAAGTGATCGTACATCTGTTGTTTTTTCACCTAGTCCGGGTCAAAGCACAAGCACCACTCTTGGCTTGGAAATTTCAAGTTCTGAGCCAAAGAGCACATCCGAGCCGAGAGTTGAAGAACGAGCACCGATTTCTGGAAAAGGTCAGGAACGAGTGCACCTTGAGTCGGATGAGGAAAGGTCGTCGTCGGTTGGGAAAGCGGATACGAAGCTTACGAGAATGGGTCCTTCAGATACTTCTGAAGGGACTTCGACGAGCCCTGGATCAAGCAGTGAACCGCCGGCAAGCACTTCGGTGGGATCTACGACAGATTCATCAACTTCTGGTACCACATCTGTTCCCGAGTCGAAGACTTCACCGCCAGGCACTACTTCACAAGGATCCGAAGGATCTACACCTTCTATTTCAACAAGGGTCACTACAACAACTGTCATTTTGAACAAGTCGTCGAATGGAACAACTGCAGTACCTTCTTCTGGAACCACCACTATTCCACGAATAACTACAGTACCTTCTGAAACGAGTACTGCTTCGTCTAAAGGATCAAGATCTGAAGAATCAGGATCTTCTTCAACACCATCTAGTACCTCTACAACAGCTTCTGAAAACACTTCTGAACTTTCTTCTCAAAGCAGCACGTCTCCACAACCGCTGTCAACTTCTCCAGAAGGATCTCGAATCGCTGTCACTAGTACTTTACCAACTTCTGGTGTCACAGCAGTGACGTCTACTGGAACATCAGCGCCGTCTACTGGAACCACCTCTAAACCAAGCACTACGTTAGGATCGGACTCCTCATCGGGATCGACAGGATCGTCAACCACTGGAACGTCATCTTCTTCGAAAGCAACTCCTTCGGAACCAAGCTCAACATCTGCAGCTACCACAACTGGCCCAGTAAACAGGTCTACAGTAAACTCTACTCCTGCAGGATCTGCAACAACCGAAGTGCCGTCGGAACACACCTCAACTGTCCCGTCAGGATCCACAACAAGGGCCACTTCTTCTGGAACAATTTCAACATCTGCAGCTACCACAACGGTTCTAGAAAATAGGTCAACTACTTCAGTACCTTCCGGAACGACATCTGGATCTTCTGCTGGTACAACATCTCGATCCACTGGTACCACAGAATCTGGAGCAAGCTCGCCTGGTACAACTTCAGCACCCGTTCAAGATAGGAAGCCTGATGGATCCTCCACAAGAGGTACTCCAGCAACTAGTACGATAACTGTAACGGAGTCAACTTCTGGATCAACTGAAACAACATCAGGATCTTCTGGTAACACAGAGAATGGCACAACCTCATCTGGAACAACTTCCGCACCCGTTCAAGATCGGATTGGTTCGTCCACCAGAGGTACTCCAGCATCTGGCACGGTAACTGTAACAGAGCCAACTTCTGGAGCAACTGAAACAAGTTCTGGATCTACAACAACAGGAGCTTCCCCATCGACCCCTGGAACAACTTCAGTGCCATCAAATCCTACCACAACTTCTCAGAGACCAGCTGACTCTAAATTGGATTCGAGTTCATCAGAGAAGCCTAGAAACCTAACCTCTTCTGGAGGTAAATCCACAACCACTAGAACTTCCTCCTCTTCAGAATCCGAATCCCCGGATGACCCGGATCAATTCCCTTCAGCGCCACGTCAAATGAAAACCACCCCTCGACACGTTCACCATTCCCTCCAAACCACTGGTACCGTTTTACCTGTCTCATCCACTGTCCCACCACCCAAACGTCCCACTGTCTCTATCACCATGTCAACACGTTCAACAGAAGTCTTGCTGTCGAGCACGAGTATCGTTCCAAATCGTTACGAACCTGCTACTACTTCAGAACCACGAACCACCAGTACACCAGTGCCACCATCCACCACATCACCAATACCATCGACAGGTATGTACCGATAATAATAATGATTTCAGCATGTTTTCTTAAAGCATGACGGTTTATTGATTTTTTCTCATTTTTCTTTCTAACTAACAGCTCACCGAGGACCACCAAGTATGACACCACCGATTGAACCTACTACTACAAGCACTGAAGCATCCGTCGTAAATTTGGGAGGTTATGGAGAGGAAACGGTTGTTGAAAGTACCACTAGTACCACAACTACAGTAACCACTACCACCGCCACTACTACCGTAACCATTCCAACAACCACTACCAGTGAGTTTTGGCCGGGGTGTTTTTTATTTATTTTGAGAGCATGGATTGGGTTGTTTTATTGAGTTTTTTTAAGGCATGGCAGTACGCGTCGCGGTCGCGGGAGCTTTGGGGAGCTCCCGATCTTATTTTGAACGGAAAATTTTTTTTAATTTTGCAGAAGTTGAATATTTTTCAACGAATCTTTAGTTTTGAAGATATTTAATGAAAAAAAACTGAAAAAATGAGAAAACTTGATTTTTTCAATTAAAAAACCTCGTTTTTTCTTCATTTTCAACATTTTTAGACAAAACTTTTATTCCGGGAGCTCCCAGATCATTTTTGGCTCAAAATCGCAGTTTTAACGCATTTTTTCAAGAAAAATTTAATTTATAACTTTCGGGAACTCCCAGAACATTCAAGATAAAAAATTTTGCCTCAAAATTCCCAGCTTTTCATTGAATTTTGGCATTTTTTCATGATAAATTCAATTTCTAACTTTCGGGAGCTCCCAGAACCTTCAAGATCTAATTTTTTCCTCAAAATTCCCCGTTTTCATTCTATTTTGGCATTTTTTGGTGAAAAATTCAATTTTAAGCTCCCGGGAGCTCCCCGAAACGTTCCAATTCTCAAAATTCCCCGTTTTCATTGAATTTTGGTATTTTTTCGGGAAAAAATTAAATTTGTTACTATTTTTTCATAATTTCAACATATTTTCAAAATTCGAAATTTAGTTAAATTTGCTCAGCTCAATTTCCGTGCCGCATTATTGCAAAAGGGGCGTGGTCTTGAAAAAAAGGGGCGTGGTCAATATTCCTAGGTTTTTTCTCATTATTTCTATTTTTTGGCATGAAACGCATGGGTTTCGATAATTTTTTTTCCATATCAACAGTCATATTTTAACAAAAGCTATATTTTCAGCGATTTCCCTTTGCTCAAACGTGACGTGTCACTCATTGGCAACATGCCAACCATCAACAGGAACATGTGAATGTAAAGACGGATTCGTTGGCGATGGATATCAACTATGTGCCAAAAAATCAAGTGCGGATTGTATCTCGCTTCCAGGATTGTGTGCATCGAACGCGAAATGTGATCCAAGCTCGAGAAGTTGTGAATGTGAGCCGGGATACATTGGAGACGGATATGTTTGCTCACCACATCCGCAGGATTGCATCCTTCGAGACAACCTCTGCTCGCCTGAAGCTATCTGCCAAAATAGAAGATGTAAATGTCTTCCAGGCTTCACTGGTGATGGCGTCAAATGCGTTAGTATCCATGAAAGAGCCTCCAATTGCACACAATGTGATGATAACGCGCATTGCGTCGGTGGAACGTCATGCAAATGTAATCCTGGCTACTTTGGAAATGGACTATGTTGTGTACCGGATCCTCTCGACTGCGTACACTTCACCGGAATCTGTCATCCTAACGCCAAATGTGACGCCGACAGTCGACAATGTAAATGTGCGAGTGGATATTCTGGAAATGGAGTATCTTGCTTCCCACAAAAATCATGTCGCACTGATAAGACGGTTTGTTCGAAGAATGCGATCTGTCTGCCGACTGGTTCATGTATCTGTCGCGTTGGATTCAGTGGTGATGGGTATACATGTACCTCTAGTTATAATCGAGGTAAGTATTTTGAAAATCTGGAGAAAAAAGCTCGGGAACTCCCGAAAATTGCAATTTTTCATGGAAAAATAGGCTCGGAACTCATATTTTTTGCTAATTTCGACCGTATTTCATATTTTTAATATAATCGGAAGCTCCCGAAAGTTTGAAATCTTGAAAAAATGCGCAAAATTTGAGATAGATCCCAATTTTCGGAAAAAAGTTAGGATTTTAATAGTCCCGGAGCTCGCGAAAGTTTGAATTTTAAATTTTTTTATAAATTTCGGAATTTTGGACTAATTATGAGATCTGAAGTGTTTCGGGGAGCTCCCGAAAGTTAGAAATTGAAATTTTCATGAAAAAAAATGCAAAAATTCAATGAAAACTGAGAATTTTGAGTCAGAAATAAGAACTGGAACGTTTCGGGAGCTCCCAAAACATTTTGGCATTAAAAATTGCCAAATCTCGACAGAAATTCGGATTTTTTGAGGGAAATGAAGCTGGAATTAGATCGGAACCTCCTGCAAATATTTGAAATTGAGTTTTTTTCTGAAAAAATGCCAGATTTTGAAGCGAAACTAGATCTTGAATATTCTGGGAGCTCCCCCCCCGAAACTTCAAACTGAATGTTTCACCGAAAAAAAGCGAATTTCCGTTCAAATTCAAGATTTTTGAGCCAACAATCGTGCGGGAGCTCCCTTATATCTTAAATTTTTGAATTGAGCTCAAAATCACATCTAGAAGTAATTTTTTTTTTTGAAAAATTTGAATGCAGACAAAAATTTTTGAACTTAAAGACGCGATGACACTTGTTTCTGTCTTTAAACTGAAAGAGGCTCGAAATAAAATTCAAGTTGGGCACTGTCTTTAAGATCGGGTTTTCAAAAAAACAAATTTCGAATTTCTTTTTAAAAAACCGAAGAACTATCAAAATTCAGTAAAAAAATGAGCAGGCCCAATTTTTTTTAAAATTTGCCTATACACAACGTAATGTCAAAAATGTTGTTTCTTCCAGGATCCACGGATCTTTCCGACGTGTCATCCTGTGCGACCCCATGCGATCGTCAATCTCAACTTTGCATCTCCGGAGAATGCGTCTGCAAACAAGGATTCCGACAAAACGCCACCACTTGCCAAGATATCAATGAATGTACCGAAGGAACGCATGGATGTGATCGATTGGCAACTTGCCAGAATACCGTTGGATCCCATGTTTGTACCTGTCCACAGGGTTACATTGGAGATGGCGCAACTTGTGTTCCCCACGTGAATGAAGGAAAACTGTCAGTATACTGTGAAGCCGATGGAATGACCCTTGTTCTCGGAAACGAGACGTCGAACTTTGAAGGAAAGATCTTTGTAAAAGGCCAGGCGGAGAATCCACATTGCTCGAAAACCTTCAGCAGTTTTATCAATTCCCAAAAACCATACGTCTTCAAAGTCGCCTTCCAACACTGCGACGTTCAATTATTAGAAAACCATACAATGTCCTCCACGGTCGTCGTTCAAAAACACGCCATGTTCCTCACAAACAAGGCCGATTCCTACGATCTGCGCTGTCAATACCCAATCGGTTCCCGGTCCGTTGAATCACATGTGAACGTCAGTGAATTGGCGACAACTTCGACACTAACCGACGCGAATTCCGAACTCGCGCCAACTTGCAAACTCTCCGTCACCAATCAACAACAATTGAGTATTGCTTCAGCGACCGTTGGCGACACTTTGAAGCTTGGTTTGGAGGTTATTCCAGGTGAACAATTTGGCATTTTGCCAAAGAATTGTTTCGCCGTTAACATTGAAAGTGGTGAGAGGTACACTTTAACCGATGAAGCTGGATGCGCAATTGATGAGCTCCTATTCCCACAATGGTCCAGTGTTGCCAACTCCAAAGTTCAGGCGATATTTAGGTAACTTATTGCGGGAGAATCCCCCCCCCCCAAAAAATCAATAATTGTTCCAGAACTTTCAAATGGCCTGACAGCTCGATGATCCGATTCCAGTGTGATTGCTCCCCGTGTGTTGGACAATGCGCTGTACCGACTTGTATCTCTGGAGCCAGATTCCGAAGGCATACACCGATTATAAACGACGATACGGAACAACAGTTGATTGTGGTTAGTTGGAAAAATCAATAATTGTTTTGAAAAAAAAACAAAAATCAATAACTCTTTTGAAAACAAAAATCCATTAAGAAAAGTTTATTTATTTGTGCGAAAATTTTTATCATGAAGGTACTGTACTTCTTAAAGGGACATGGTGTTTTCTAGAATTTTTAAAACGGCGTGTAAAATGATATGTCCCTTTAATGAGTACGGTAACTTTTTTTCGAAAATTTTCGTTAATAAATAACTTTTCTTCTAAGCATCCGTTTTTCATGAAATCTAGTGCGTTGGATAGAGAAAATTATGAATTTTTATATAAAAACAACGAAAAATTATAAAAACTTAAGTTTTATGTGCAAAAAGTCGTTTAAAAAATTTTTATTTATCGATTTTTTCTCCATTGAAAAAAATTAATATTTTTCTCTATCCAACGAGCTAAAGTTTCGATTTTCGTAGAAATTTTATTTCATTTTAAAGCTAATATTCTAAAACTTCAAATTTTTAGCTTATAAAAACACAAAAATTTAGGAAAATTGAAAAAATCCTCAAAAATTAATGAGCTTTTAAAAATCATAGAAATTCCATACTTGTTAACGCGAGGGTGGTTCCAGTTGTTTTTTTTTTGCCCTCTAATATAATTAAATAGGTTGAAAATTCTAAAATAACTGAAATCTAAGCATTCAAAGTGTATTCAAGTCCTTTTTCAAAAAAACTATTTTTTCTGGTAAAAAAATTAAAAATTTCAATTTTTTTGTTAATTTTTCTTCCACCAAACCAGAAATCAATCTTAAAATTCACAAACACCTTATCTTTAAAAAACCCTTCTAATTCTTCCAGATGAACGGCGTCGAAAGCCTCGCCGTCTCTTCCATCATCAACGTGCACGACCAAGACGACCTCCTCGAACATTCGCCACCAACTTCTTCCCATCACCAAAATTCCGCCATCCCAATTCCATCATCCGAAATTTGTCTCAAAGCGGCTCCCGTTATAATCGCCATCGTCTCTTTCATCGTCTGCGCTACGATTCTTTTGTACCTATGCTCAAAAAAACCAAAAACTATTGAAAACTCTTCATTTTAGCCAACTTGCCAAAAAATTTCCGCATTTCCAAAGATTTATCTAATTTTTAATTTATTTGCTCAGGACATATATTCATTTTTATTTTTTCTTTGTTTTTTTCTCTTTCTCTAATTAACCGACCAATTTTCCGCCGGAAATTGTTGTTCCAAGCTTTTCTCCTCATTACGTGTGTGTGTTTGCTTCTTTGATCATTTTTTTCCATATATTTTTTTCTTGCCTTCAAAAGTGCCTTTAAATTGTTGATTTTTCGCGAAATAAATAAATATATTTAAAAATTTAGGGTTTTTAGTTGAAGGAGTGGAATTTTGATGAAAATAGAAGTGTTCTCAAAAATTTCGAATTTTTTCTTAGAAAATAGCAATTTTGAATGAAGAAATCGAAATATTCCAATTTTATGAACATTTCTCTACAAAATACACTTTTAATCATCAAAATCGGTTGATTTTGAACAAAATTATGAAGTTTTGAAAAATATGGAAATTTCTCGTGTTCACCGCGAGACCTTCGATCAGGTCTCGTGTCCAACACGAGAAATTTCCACATTTTTCAAAATGTCATAACTCGGCTTAAAAATGAGCATTTTGGAAGAAAACCCCATGATTCGAAAGGAAATTTTCTAAAGATTTCAAAAAATATAACTAAAGCGGTTGAAATCAATGAATTTCGATCATAAACTCAATTTTTTTAGAAATGTTTAAAACAAATTAATTATTCAAAAAAATCCAATTTTTACTTAATTTCAGGGAATGTAAAAGAAAGAGAAAACCCGGAAAATAGAAGAGATTCCTGGTTTGAGAGAAAATGTTCAAAATACAACAAAAAAAGCATACAAAAAAATCAATAAATCAATAACCGACGATCAATTTCTCGCCAGTCGCCGGATGTTCACAGCGGGCACGCAACATTTCGAAGATTTGTTGTTTGATCCATGTTCTGCTGCGTGGAACGTACTGGGCCGATTCCTGGAAACAAATTTTGTGGTACTGACGCTTTAAGAATGATATTTAGAAGATAAAAATTATTTCTGATGAGAATTACATCTGAAAATCGGCTTTAAATTTAAAAATACCAAATTTTCAGCAATTCCAACATTTTTTTGTCTAAAATTATAAATCAAATCCCGAAAATGTTTTAAATTGTGAAAAAAATTGTTTGCCCATTTTATAAATCGAATTTTACGTTTTTCTCACCATTTTCGAAGCAAAAACTCAAAAAAATGGGTCTGGAAATTAAATTTTGTGAAAAATAATTGAATTTGATTCCAAAATTCGTGAAAATCTGGGAAATTTTTTCAAAAAACCAATTTTAAAACACGAAAACCTGAATTTTTAGGAAAACTGTTCCTTTTGGCTTTCATTGTTCACAACATAGGTGGGATTGGGTCATTTCGAAATCTCAGAGTTAAGCCATATAAAAAAAAAAGAAAAAAAAAAGTTAAGGCGACTACAAAACGTAAAAAGCAGCAAAAACGCTGAAAAACACTTAAAAAACGAATATATGACCATTTTTTCATCACTGTTCTTCGAATCCGCCTCGAGTTAAGGTCGTTACACCTTTTCAAGTGAAAAAAAGTTAAAGTCGTTACTATGTCAAATCCGCGGTATCCCACCTATGGTTCACAAAATATGAATTTCGCGCCAAATTGAAATTGAATACAAATTATTTTCAAAAATTCGAAAAAACACGTTTCTTTGGGTTTATCCCAATTTTTCCCGGTTTTTCAAAAGCTTTTTTATTAGAAAAACTGAGCAATCCAAATGTTTTTTTCAAAAATGACATTTTTAATTCAAAATTTGTACATTATAAAAACGAATGCTCCCATTAATCAAATTTTGTTCAAATGTTGAAATTTCAAAATGTAATTCAAAAAAAAATCTAAACATCGAATCTTGCGACAAATTGCGGACCATATTTTAAAAAACACCAGATTTGACGACAATTTGCGTACTTTTCAAAAGTGAAGCAAAAACCTTCATTAAAACAACAAAATCGGGTGCTTCTGCCAGATTTTCATAATTTTTCCATTTCTCCTAGTTTTCAGCGTGAAAAAAACAAAAAAAACTCACCCTATTAAAAACCATCACCGACAAATCGGCCAACTTGTCCAAAAACTCAAAAACCTGGCTGATATCATAAGTCAATTGC
Organism: Caenorhabditis virilis; assembly: GCA_964036255.1. Taxonomy (NCBI): domain Eukaryota; kingdom Metazoa; phylum Nematoda; class Chromadorea; order Rhabditida; family Rhabditidae; genus Caenorhabditis; species Caenorhabditis virilis. The sequence goes on along the minus strand of OZ038417.1, from coordinate 3,349,047 downwards.
GAGCAATTCTCAACGCCCGCCTTTTTCGCGATAAACTCCTCGAAAATCTTGCAAATTCCTGCAAAAAATTAGATTTTTGGGGAATTTTTAGAAAAAATTAAAATACCATCAAGACACTCGGTCAAACTCTCATAATCCGACCAGGTTTTCGAATCCGAACGAGCCGTCGATTGAATGAGAAGAACAGTGTGAGAGCTCATCTTTAAGCGAAAATTATCGATTTTTTTCTGGACCGGAAAAAATGGTTAAAATAGGTATTTAAAAAATGGTAAAAAACCAATTTTAAGAAAAAAACTCAAATATTCCATAAAAATGGTACAAAAATCTTCATAATTCAAAAAAATTGAAGAAAAAAATCAAAATGAATTTAGACATTAAAAAAACAAGTATAGATTGAGATTAAAAATCGAAGAGTTAATGTAAATGGGCCTAAAAGGCCTTAAAAAGGCCCGACAAAAAATTGAGGTCTTTTTTCATTTTAAACCGAGATCTTCGAGTTGGTTAAATAGTTAAATTTCAAAAAAAAACGGGGAGGGGGGAAACGAGAAAAATATTCAACCATAATTTTAAAATACGCAATTTGTGAATACAGGGGGCTAATTTTTACTCGAAGTGATACAAAACTGGTATAAAAAAGTGCAAAATTGACCGATAATTATGCTTAGACCAATTTTCAAAAACAATTGGCTTCCGGGTAAGTAAAATTCACCTTAAAAAATGATAAAAAGCAATTCTTAATGTTTATACAAAAATCTTCTTCAAACCATCGTATTTTCATCAACATTTGCTCTTTGGCTCGTCTCGTTTTCAGCAATTTCTGGCACCTTCTCTTTCTCAACCGTCTCCACATTCTCAGCACTCTCTTCCTCGATACGCGAATGTTCAGAAGCTCGTCGTTTTGCTGGCGGTGTGTCGGCGGGCTGAAATGTTGAATTTTAAGCATGTTTAATCACTTTTTTTCCGAAAACTTTTGATACCGATTCTTCTCTCGAAGCACTATTATGTCTTGATGATGACGTCATCGGCCTCGGCTCCTCACTGGCACGAACCAATCGAACGTTTTGGAATCGAAGGTTTCCTGGAAAATATTCCGATTAATTTCAAAATTTAATTTCAAGGCGAAAAAGTATATTTTCAATCAAAAAATCTTCAAACTCTTAAAGACAGTGTTCCACTAATTTCAAAACTTGAGGTTTTTGTTAAAAAATAAGATATTTCTAATCAAAAAACGCTTTTTTCCAATTTTTTGCTCCTAAAAAACGTTTTTCGATAGTTTTTCTGGAATTTTTAAGAAAAATATCAAGTGTGTTTTAATGGAATGCTGTCTTTAAGATTTCATAAATTTTTTAGATCTTAAGCAGATTTTTTGATGAAACCTAGCTCAGTCGGTAGAGATCACGCGGTTGAGCTCAAAACTACTTTATAGGCTTCTGAGCATTGTGATTTTGAGCTCAAAACCTGAAAATTCTTCAAAATTCGAATTTTGAAAAACTGGCTCAAAATTTATAGAAATGGATAAAAATTTGAAGAAATCATAATGGGAGCATTCTCAGTAGATTTTCAACAATTTTAGCAAATTCTGTTGAAAACCCGTTTAGAAAAAGTGCTCATTATGATTTCTTAAAATTTTTCTATTCATTTCTATACATTTTGAGCCAGTTTTTCAAAATTCGAATTTTAAAGAATTTTCAGCTTTTGAGCTCAAAAACACAATGCTCAGAGGTCTATGAAGCAGTTTTGAGCTCAACCGAGTGATCTCTACCGAGTGAGCTAGGTTTCGCCAAAAACTCTGCTTAATATCCAAAATATCTTTGAAATCTTAAAGACAACGTTCCATTAATTCCAAAACTTGAGATTTTCTTTAAAAAACAATCGAAAAACGTTTTTTTTTGCAACTTTTGGCATTTTGTTTTGAAATTTCTAAATAAAATTGAATATAATATTTTTTTTAAATATATAAAATCGAATGCCACATAAAACCCACTATCCAAAAGCCTGGATCCCGGTCTCGACGAAGCCTGAGAAATCGGCCTAACCGATGAAGCGGCACTCGGTACCCTAACCGCTGTCGATCCATTCTGAACAGTCGTATTCTGCCCATCCCTTTGATTCAACACCTTTCTGCACTTATCCTCCAGCTCCAGAATCTTCTCAGCTCGATTAATATCCGACGTCGATGGGAAATTCTTATAATGCTTCTCATTGTCAATATTCTTCTTTGACATTTGCTCTTTAAGCTTCATGAACTCCGCTGTCACTTCTTCCGGCATAACATTACAGTACTACAATTTTAAAATACCTACTTTTTAAATAAAACTTAATAAATACCTTTCCAAGCAATTCCGCCAACCTTTTAGCACATTTCGCTATCGCCAATGGATCAATCGCCACATTTTGAGTACAATCATCGACTTTATAAATTCCAACCAATCGATTCGCCAATTCAAACATATTATTTCTCAACGAAATGATGATAAATTGCGCATTGTTCGATTTTTTATCCTTTACAAATTCCCCAATAATTGTCACATTTTTATAATCCAATGCTGCGTCAATCTCATCCATAACGTAGAAAGGAGTCGGTCTAAACGATTCATTAAATATAACTTCCTTTAAAAACCCGATTAATTAATTACCTATAATTATGAAGAGCAAATACAAGAGCAAGCGATGAGAGCGTCTTCTCACCACCGGACAAATTCTCAATCTGTTTCCACGCTTTTTTCGGCGGCCGGACCATGAATGAGATTCCCTCGGAAAATGGATCAGAGCCCGACTTGAATTGCAGATCAGCGTCTCCACCGGCGGCCAGTGAACAGTATGCTTGTTTGACAGCATCGGCGATGAATCGGAAGCCATCCTGCGAAAAAATTGAAATTTGTTTGCCATTTTCAAATTTTCGTCATAAGTTCAATAACAAAATTTTTTTTAGAGAAATTGTGAAAATTAATAGCAAAAAACGATATTTTTCAAATTTTTTGAACCTCAATCTAAAAACCAGCTGATAACCTGCCTTTAAGCATGCTTTTCCAGACTATTTCAAAGAATGGATTTACGGAGAGTATATATGACATTAAATAGCCGAAAAATGACATATTTATGTTATAAATGGGTTCAAAATTGTTTTAAAAGTTCATAAAAGAACAAAAACGGAAAAACTAGCTATTGTTTGCATATAGCTCGTTTTTTCTACTTCCATGAACTTTTAAAAAATTTTGAACCCATTTATAACATAAATATGTCATTTTTCGGCGATTTAATGTCATTTATATTCTCCGTAAATCCCTTCGTTGAAATAGTCTGGAAAAGTATGCTTAAAGGCATCAGCTGGTTTTATGTATCAGCTGGTTTTTAGATTAAGGTTCAAAAAATTCAAAAAAATTTAGATTCCATATCACAATAAAGTCATTCTAAGTTATTTTTTAAAAAGGGTGTAGAACAAATGGTTTTTATGGCGAAAAATATCCCAAAAAGCACAACTCACATCAAACTCCTGCAACCTCTTCCTCTTAAACATCGTGAGTCTCGACCAGTGCTCAAAATGCACATCCATCACCTTCTGCGTATTCTTAATCTCACAATTAAACCTGTTCACCTTCTCAATATACTCCTCAACCACCGACAAGTTCACCTTCCCTTTCATCGCCTCCAACTGCTGTTCATACGTTTTGCGGTGAAACTGCATCTCATCCAACCTATCCTCCGAAATCTCCCTCAACTCTTTTTCACTCAAAATCGGCACTCGATCCGGCGCATCCAGGCATTCATCAATAAACTCCTCATTCTCCTCCTTCTCCTTTCTCATCCGATATTCCAACGAGTACACCTGATCCGTAATCTCATTCATCGCCTTCTTCCGAATCTTATCCAATTCCTCTTCATCTTCAAACTCATTCATCCTCTCCATCTCCTCATCATCCACCTCAATTCTCAAATCCTCCGGTCGATTCATCGGATTCAAAAACGCCAATCTTGGCACCTTATTCAACCGGAATTTCGAAATATTCCCCTCAATTTCGTCCACTTTCTTCTTTCTCTCCTCCAATTTAAATTTCAGCCCTTGCACCTCGTTCGAAACATCTTCCAACCTCTTCTCAAGATCCAATTCTTCTTTCGACAATGAACTCTTCTGTTCTCTCATCTCTTTGAATTTCTCTTCAATTTGTTTCAGCTTCTCCTCAAATTCCTTCAATTTCGCCTTTCTTTCCTCCAACCCCTCATCATTTATTGCTACTTCTTCCAACTTTTCCAGAGAATCTTTTCGCTTTTCGATATCCTTTTCAAGTTGTCCGATTCGATCATCACACTGCAAAAAATCAATAAATTTAAAATAGGACAACGGCCCATTTTAAAATACTTTAAAGATAGATGGTCATCAAAGATATATTTTGAAGGGGAGGGGATTAACTGCTGAAAACCACTAAAAAACTCAAATTAATCCGAAAAAAACATTACAAATTGTGAAAAAACAAACAAATGTTATCCGAACTTACATTTCTAGTCCCCGTTTGTTTTTCTAGGCCATCTAACTTTCAAAATTTAAAAATTGATTAATTTAGACTGAATTTTCGGTTTTTTTAAAGGCAAATAGGTTAAAACTGAAATAAAACAAGTAAAACGACAATTTTAATCATAAGTTTCGGCAAAAAGGTATTGAAAAACGTTTTTTTTAACTTGAAACCCCGATAAATCATCCGAAAATAATAAATCTCGCAATTTTACAAGTTGGATTTCTAGTGTCCCGATAGTTTTTCTAAGTCATTTAACTTGTAAAACTGCGAAATTTATTATTTTCGACTGATTATTAGGGGTTTCAAGAAAAAAAATGCTTTTCAATACTTTGGTGCCGAAATTCATGATTAAAATTGCCAGTTTAATTGTTTTACTTTAGTTTTAACCTATTTCCTTTAAAAAAACCGAAAATTAAGCCAAAAATAATCAATTTTGAAATTTTGAAAGTTAGATGGCCTAGAAAAACAAACGGGGACTTGAAATCCAAGTCCGGATAACATTTCAATGTTTTTTTCACAATTGCTAATCTTTTTTTCGAATTAATTTGAGATTTTTAGTGGTTTTAAGCATAGTTAGCCCCCCTCCCTTTTAAATACGTCTTTGATGACCCTCTATCTTTAAAATACTTTAAAACGAACCTATTTAAATAAAATCAAATAATTTTTCTAAAAGATCCCCTTTAAGCATTTTTTAAAAAATACTTTAAAAGTACCTTAAAGGTAGCGGATCATTAAAAAAACTGTTCCAAAAAACCCCCCACCTTTGCAATATTCCTCTCCGAATTATTAATCGCTCCCGTCTCCTTCGCAATCGTCTTCTCAATCCCCTGCCACTTATTCAACGCATCAGCCGCCTCCGATTTGAACCTCCCAACAAGCTCATTAAAAATCGCATCAATCTTCCCCTCAATCTCATCAACCTTCTCCTTCGAGCTCGTCGCTTTTTCAGCGGCTTCATCCCTCTCCCTCGTCAATTCGTCACAAATCCTCTGCTTCTCCTCAATATCCTTCGGATCAACATGACAATTCGCCACCTCCTTCTCCTGCGATTCAATCGTCTTCCTAAGTGTCGCCACCTTCGACTTTCCTGTCTCAATCGACATCAAAAGATATTTCTTCCTCTCCTTCAATTTCAGAACCGATTGCCGAAGTTCCGAAAGCCGTCCATTCGCCTCATTAAACTTCTGTGTCAACTCTCTCAACTCGTCCGACGCTTCATCCAAATCCCCCTTCATTCTCGCCATCTTATTCCCATTTTCAGTGCTATTCCTTCGTCTAACCGCTTGTTCGCTTCCCATAAATCCTTTCTTTGGCTGACCACCTCCAGTAATCGAACCATCGTTTGTCAATTTACTTCCATCTAGGGTGACAAATGAGAAATCTGAAAAATACCGGATTTTCCCCCATTTTCATTTCAAAAATTCACTCACATCTATATTTCCTCGACAATTCTTGCGCCTGTTTCAAATTCTCCGCCACCATCACATCTCCAACAATACTATAGAACAAAACCTTGAACTTCGCATCGCATTTGATCAAATCAAACATTCTCGGAAGCGGAAAATTGTTCGCCGGTTTGTTCATCCCTGGCCGTTCTTTAATCTGATTCATCGAATGAAACCGTCCACGTCCGAGCCTTCTTCGAATCAAAAACTCAATCGCTTCTTGTCCATCAGTGTCCGTCAAAACCGCGTATTCATTCAATTGTCCGAAATTCGAAGAAATCGCCATATCGTATTTCGAGTCAATCGCACCTAGATCACCCTGAAAATCAGGTTTTCAAAAAATGTTCGAAAAAATAAATTAAATCTTACAATTCTCCCAATAAATCCTTTCAGCCTTCCGTTCTGCTGTTCAGTCACCATCGCCTGAAGAACCGAATTTCCCGTATTTTGTCGAACTTGATCCGTAACCATGTCATTAATTTTGCTATTGAGATCGTAGACCTGAAAAAAGAGAAATCATTGAGAGCAGCCTAATATAAATGTTTTAAAACATTTACTTTATCTAAAATTGATTTTTAAGACGATCGAAAAAAAACTTGAAATTTGTGTATACCCATCCTTTAAGGCTGTGATTTCAAAAACTTAATTAAATCAGTAATTGCGAAAAAAAACTGTCCAATACTTCTGAAAATTCGTTTTTCAAGGAAAAAATTAAAATTTTGTGAAATGTTAAAACCTGAAATTTAAAAAAACAATAAAATTTTGGCACTTTTTACTATTTTTCAGCATTATCCGGTTTTCTAGGTTATTTCGAGCCACATTTCAAAATTCTCATAACGTTTCCAATGTTTCAGAAATCCTGGTGTTTTTCAAATCTTAAATTGCAGATTTTCCAAATCATATACTTTAAAAACCTCTAAACTTCTTAATTTTCAGAATATTTTTTTTGATGATTGTTCAATCGAGTTTTTTTTGACATATTCCGAGCCGCCTTGCTATTTGCTGGTTCTCGAACTTTATTTTTTACTTTTTAACACTTCAAAAAATAAAAATAAAGGTTCGAGAACCATAAAATAGCAAGGGGGCTCAGAATATGTCAAAAATCTCGAAAAAAACAATCAAAAAATATATTCTGAAAATTAAGAAGTTTAGAGGTTTTTTCAAGTATATGATTTGGAAAATCAGAATTTCCGATTTGAAATTCACCAGGATTTATGAAAAATTGGAAAAATTATGAGAATTATGAAATTTGGCTCGCAATAACCTAGAAAACCGGATAATGTTGAAAATAGTTTAAAAATGTCAAAATTGTATTGTTTTTCGAAATTTCAAGTTTTAACATTTCACAAAATTAAAAATTTTCGATGAAAAACTGATTTTCAAAAGTCTTGGACGGTGTTTTTTCGCGATTAGATTAAGTTTTTGAAATTAAAGGAAATGTATACACAAATTTCAAGATTCGATTTAAAATACAACATTTCCCTATTTTTTTCGAATTCGCAACTTTTAGCCAAAAAACTGCCCAAACTATAACCTTTTGTTCCAAATTCCTCTTTCTCGCATCCATCTCCGGAACCTTCTTCAAATACTCCTCAAACATTCCATTATCCTTTTCCAACTTCGGTGCCACCTCCTTCAACTCCTCCTCCTCTTCCCTCAACCTCCTCTCCCCTTCCGTAAACTTCGCTTTCAACTCCTCCAACGTCGCCTTTCCCTTATTCGCCAACTTCTTCAAATCCGACAGCTCCGCCTGTGCCACCGACGTCTTCGACTTGATCTCATTCAATTTCGTGTTCGTCTCCGCAAACTCCTTCTCGGCCGCCGATTTTCCCTCCTGATACTGTTGCGATCGTTCCTCGAACACCGCCAGATTTTTGTCCGCTTCCTCGTTCGCCGTCTTCTCAATCTCTTTCAGCGAAATCGATTCCGCTTTCAGCTTTTCAATCTTCTTTGCCGCTTTCGCCGGCGCTTCGACAAGTGTTTCCTTCTTCTTCTCCTCTTTCACCTTTTCCGCTTCCATTTTCTCAATTTCGCCGTTGATTCGTTTCAGATTTTGTTTTCGCTTCTTTTCCTCGGTTTCATCATCTTCAATACTCTGCTTCACTTGATCGAACTCTTCTTCGATTTTCGTCTTCTCTCTGAAAAAAACATGGAAAAACTTTTTTTTAGAAAATAAAATGTTTTTTTTTAAATGAGGGCTCCTTGGAGTGTAGAGGAGCCTCAACCATCCATAGAAGCTAGAATTTCAACCAAAAACATATTTTGCATCAAAAAATGGCCAGACAGGGCCGAATAAGAAACAAGAACCCGGGTTTCATCTTTAAAAAACTTGTTTGTGGTAATTTCGACATTTCGGAAAAGTCTGGATCAGATTCTGAAGCCCGATCTTAAAAAATAAGGCCAAAACCTCGAAAAATAATTTTAAAAGCCTAAAAAAAAATCTTTATGCTTAATTTTTATCGAAATTTCGACAAAATACTCGTTTGCCGCTTCTAGAACCCCCTTTAAAAGCGGCAACGAGTATTTTGTTGAAACTTCAGTGAAAATTGAGCATAGAGATTTTTTTGACTTTTCAAATTCTTTTTCGAGGTTTGGGCCTTATTATGGAAGCTCGGGCTTCAAAATCTGATCGAGGCCTTTACGAAATGTAGAAATTACCGCATACAATTTTTTAAGATGAAATCCAGGTTCTTGTTCCTTATTCGGCCATTTCTGGCCAATTTTTGATGCAAGCCATGGGTTTGGACCAAATTCTAGTTTTTCTGGATCGTTGAGACACCACCACTTTTTTTTCACAAGAATCGTCAGTAGTTAAAGACAATTGAGCCGGACAAAATTCTAGTTTTAGCTATAGCCATCTTTAAAGACAGTGTGCCACTAATTTCTTCAATTTTTAAAAAACCTCGGTAATCCACAAGCTCTAGAGCTCCAGAAACCACATTTTTGTGAATTTTCAGTTTTTTAGCAAATCTCCCCTGAAAAATAACCAAAAAACCACTCACTTCGCCAACTCCTTATCCATCTTATCATTATTCTTATTCTCCTGCTTATTCACATCCAGCTTCCCCGCAATCTCCTTCATCTCCTCCCTCTTCTCCTCCAGCTTCTTCTCCGTCGGCTGAATCTTGTCCATCATTCGCAACCTCCTCAACTGCTCAATTTTACTCCTCAACATCGTCGCCGCATTCTCCTTATTCAAAAAATCAACAGCCGATCGTACATCCGGTTCCAGTGCTTCTTTCACAGTCCGCGCGGTTTCCCGACGAATTTTCTGTTGTGACACCTCCGCCGACAGTCGATCAACCCGTAATTCCAACTTTTTGATAATTTTCACAAAACGATTCGATCCAATGATATCTTCAAGATATTCTAGCATTCCTTCTTCATTTCTCGCTACTCCTTTTGGCTTCATCATTGCAATCGCTTCAACTTCTCCCTAAAATTACAAAAATATATTTAAAAATCATTTTTAAAGCAAAATAATAAACCTGAAGAATCAAAAACCGATTATGCACCAAATCAATGCCCCCTTCTTTCAATTTCGCCTCAACTTCTTTCAACGGCGCAATCCTTCCATCAATCGCATAACTGCTCGAATTATTCTGATAAGCTGTCCTAGAAATTGTGAATTGAGATCCTGGAATGACATCATAGTGATCGCCGGGCTTGTCGCGAATTCGTTGAAATGAAATTCCAACTGTGCAATTATCACACTTCTTCCCTGCCGAGTTGTGGATAAGGTTCGAGATCTTCTTTGAGCGAATCTTTCCAGATCTGAAGCCGAAAACGAAAAGAAGTGAATCGATCACATTCGATTTTCCTGATCCGTTGGGTCCGATGATTGATGAGAAGTTCTGGAAATTTTCCAAATTTTTTAATTTTATACCAAAATCTCAAAAAAAGCAAAAATTGCAAGAAACTCAATGCAAACCCTGCAAAAAACGCCTTTTCGGCAGTTTTGCAGTAATTTTGCGAAAAATTCAAGGAAAAACCACCAAATAGCATAGATTTTACCCGAATAGTTAAAAATTCGTGTTTTTATTAGAATTGGGCCACATTTTTCTGTAAAAACCTTTGAAACTCGCTTAAGACATATATTTCACGATAATCCGATCAAAACTAACGTTTTTCAACTTTTAAACATCGATTTTCACAGAAAAAGCCAAAAAGGCTTCTTTCAAAGCTGTCTACAATGTAAAAACAGGCACAACTCTCATAAAAACCACAATTTTCAACTATTCCCGTTAAAATTTGAGGAAAAAGTGACATTGGTGGTTTTTTAATCGTAAATTACGTAATTTTCACATTTTTTCGCCAATTTCAAAGTTTTGAAATCGAAATACAGAAATTACCTTAAATAACCATAAAATTTCTAAAAATCAGGGACAAAACTTAGAAAATCTCAACGGAAAGTGAGATATTCATGTTTTTTGTCGAAAATTAACTTTCTGACGTCAATTTTGAATTTAGGAGACATCAAAAAGAGGCTTTAAAGGAACGAATATGCAATTTTATCGTGAAAATAAGTTTTTCGGCTGTTTTTTCGGAAAAAATGACACAGTTTTTCATATTTTTTAAACCCAGACATGGTTTTTGGAAATTCCTTACCTTATGAAAAGGTCCAATCGTAGTCGATCCATAATAACTTTTGAAATTGTGACAATCAATTTTATAAATCATTAGTCTTCCTTTCTCATAGCTATACGTGCTTTTATCGATTTGTGGAATATCCTCGATTTCCTTTTTAAAAATGCATTTTATTCAAAGTTCTAAAAATCAATATATCTTTACCACATTCAACAAATCCTCCTCCGGATCATCGATCAGTGAATCATTTGGATTTTGACGCGGTGCTTCGGATTCTCCATCTTTTCCGTGTTTTCTAGACTTCTTCTCAGCGGCAGGTTTTGGAGCAGTGGTTGCTGGTTTCTTTTTCTTCTCTACTGGCTCTTCTGAAATTTGAAATTTTTTATGTTTCGTTTTTTAAAAGAAAACTACCATAATCGTCTGACGATTCGTCAGAAGGTGGCGGATGTGCCCCCTTCTTCGGTGCCATTCTGAAAAATCGTGTTTTTGAAGAAATTCAAAGATAACGATGGAAAATAGAGAAATGAAGAAATTAATTGAATAAATACCGCTTTCTACTTATTTCCAAAGGTCAAAACATCCATTTGAACAATATTAAATCAAAATGAATTCAAAATCCGTAAAACGTGACTCATTTATATTTTTTCGAGATAAAAATCGTAATATTTATTTTAAAATAATTTTCTAAGGTAAATCTTAAAGAGACCTAATATTTGAAAATATTACAGACAACCAGGCTTCTGTAATTCGGCATGAGATTATAAAATTTGCGAAAAATGAAATAATTTATATGAAAACTTATTTTTCGAATTTTCAGCACATTTTTCCACGAATTTACTAATTTTTTTTAAACTAAATTACTATTACTAAATTCGACAAAGTCCTAAATCAAATCTGAAATTAAAATTCTACCAAAAAAAAACATTTTCAGGTTAAAAATTCAAAAAAATATTAATTTTTTAAATTTTCAAGCATTTTCCGGAGAAAAATCAAATATTATATGTTCCAAATAACACCTCAAATTAAACAAAAACGTATTTTCTCTCCAAAAAAACAAAAAATCAATAAAAAACGAAAAAGAAAACCTTTGAAAAAACAAACATTTCTATTCTTTTCTCTTCAATTCGAATTGCGCGCGGGTGAGTCTTCTGCAAACACCACGACGCAATATTGCACAAATTGTTCGTCAATGATTACGGTAATTTCTTCAATTTTTGGAATTTTTTCAAATTTTCGCTTTTCTCGACTGTAGCTGAAAAAATGGCAGCGACACTCACAAAGCTGGTCACTGTACTCATTACAGTTCCATCGAAAAAAGTTGGACTCGATATTTCAAGGTTTTTGTCGAAAAATAATTGAAAAATAGAAAAAAATCGAAATTTTGTAGAGCAATTGTCCAAGAAAAGCTTGCAGCTTGTGTAAACATCGTTCCAGGTGTCACGTCGGTTTATGAATGGGAGGGAAAGATTGAGGAAAGCGATGAGCATTTGATGATCGTGAAAACTTTGAATGAAAATGTATCTGAGCTTGAAAAGGTTCAAATATCCCAAGTTTTTGCTGAAAATTCGTTTTTTTCCCAGAAAATCCACACTCTCCACCCCTACGACATTCCAGAATTCATCGTTGTTCCAATCGAACACGCTTCTCCAAAATATCGAGATTGGGTTATTAATCAAAGTACAAACTCCAAAATTCGAGAGAAATAAATGATTCATTGCCAAATTAGTAGAAAAAAGTACATATTAATTCAAAAAACAAGAATCGGTTGAAAAACTAATTATCCCTGCAATTGTGAGTTAATTTAAGAACCAAAAATACATTTAAAATTCATCTCTTGACACCATCAAATGGCGAAAAATGAATAGGGACCATTATGATGCCGGAATCTCGTTTTGCCGATATTTCTAGTCCGTCCATGGTGAAGAGCTGAAAAATTAAAACGAATTTTTTGATTTTTTGAAAAATCTCAAAGTTTTGAGCTCAAAAACCCCGTTTCTCTCTATTTTTTCGAGAAATTTTAACATTTTCGAAAAAAAATTAAATTTTCGGAATTTTTAAGAATAAAAAGACTAGAAATTACCTTTTCAAGGAAACTGTTTTTTTTAAATTTTGCCTAAAATATTTATTTTGAACCGAATTTCAATCGGGAAGCTCCCGAAATTATTTATACTCGACTCTAGATTCGATTTCGAACAAAAAATTGATTTTCAGAATTTTATAAATACTGTTCCAAAAATCAATTTCAAAATTCAAAAAATCAGCTTACATTTCTCCAAAACTGGTGTTTTTTGAGTAAAAGTTTTAGAAACTACAGTTTTGTTACATTTTTTGAGTAAAAAATAAAAACGGAGGTAGATAATCGTATTCTTATAACCTATTTCTGAGCTCTCCAAAGCCCCGCCCCCTTTTCAAAGGGGGCGCTTTCCAAAAACCTACATTTATCATCTCTTGAACCGTTTTCAAAATTTTCTGCTCTCTGTTCATAATATCGTCCGACTTCCATCCAGAATAACTTTTACACAACATCTGGAAAAAACTGGACATTTTCCCTAAAACGCTTTTTTGTCTCAACCTTATCAATATCCTCAACATTCAACGCTTCATAAGAATTCAGCAAATCATAAATCAAGGAAGCGAATTGGTCATCAATCTCATTAAAAACACAATTCATGATTATTTTGTTAACCGTATACTTATTCGGACTATCCGCATCGTATCGAACAATCAGGTTATATTGAATCAAATCCGATTTTTCGATTCCAAACGCCGCATAGTTTATTTTGATCGGATTTGAGCTTTGACGCCATGCACGCGGGAAACTTGCCTTTAAGAAAAAAATTGGAATTTTAAAATCCTCAGCGAAATTCTCACCAACAACTTCTCATCAAGCTCTGTCAACAAAAAATAGCCATCCGCATTCTCCACGCCCAATTTATGCAAAACATAGCAAATTTGCGGCCATTTTTTGATATGCGGAGCCCACCAAAGTCTCGCCAATTCCATACTCCAATCCGGGATATTACTCTCAATCGCCTCCTTGTACCATTGCTGGTGTTTTACTCGTTCTTCGTCCGTCGCTTGCGGCCAGCACGGCGCGGTGAAAACAATTTTTTCACCGTGAATTTTCTGAAAACATTCAATTTTGGTATTTTTTTGAAGAAATTCAGGAAAAATTGTTTTTTATCAACATTTTCTAATTCCAATCCGTTTCGAATTCTCTTTAAAAAACGATTTTCAAGAGACACTTTGAAAAAAAAAATTTAATTAATTTTTTTTCTGTTTTTTAATCGAAAAATGATGTAAAAACAATGTTTTTTCTAAAAATTCGGAAAATTTCCCTTTTTTTGCTATTAAGGTTTCAGATTTTTTATCTGAAATTTTGAATTTCTCCAAATTTCTCAGAATTTTTCTGAAATTCTTAAATTTTCACACTATTTCAAAAAAATTTCAATTTCAAAGCCAAAAACTTGACTTTATTAGAAAAATTTCCAGGTTTTCAAAATTTAAATCTTAAAATCCATTTTTCCATTATGGATTTTAAGCCGAAAATTTCAGATTTTATCAGAAAGTTTTGAATTCTCTTAATTTCTCTAAAACTTCAAAATTTCAAAAAAATTTCAATTTCAAAGCCAGAAACTTGACATTTTCAATAACAAAATGGTCAAATTCCAGATTTTTAAAATTTTCAACTGAAATTCTCTAAATTTCCTTGAATTTCATTGAAATTCTCAAAAACAAATCGCATTTTCAGAATTTTCAGAAAATTTCAATTTCAAAGCCCTAAACTTGACATTTTCACAAAAATTTCCAGATTTTCAAAATGTTAATCTTAAAATCCATAATCTTTCCATTATGGATTTTAAGCTGAAAATTTCAGATCTTTTCTGAAATTTTGAATTCTCTTAATTTCTCAAAAAAAACTGCAAAATTCCGCAGAATTTTCCCGAAATTCTTAAATTTCCATAAAAGTTCAAAAAAATTTCAATTTCAAAGCCAGAAACTTGACATTTTCACCAACAAAATGGTCAAATTCCAAATTTTTAAAATTTTCATCTAAGATTCTCTAAATTTCCTTGAATTTCATCGAAATTCTCTAAAATTCTCAAAAACAACTCGTCATTTTTAGAATTTTCAGAAAATTTCAATTTCAAAGCCAAAAACTTGACATTTTCACCAACAAAATGGTCAAATTCCAGATTTTTAAAATTCTCATCTGAAATTCTCTAAATTTCCTTGAATTTCATCGAAATTCTCTAAAATTCTCAAAAACAACTCGTCATTTTCAGAATTTTCAGAAAATTTCAATTTCAAAGCCCTAAACTTAACATTTTCACCAAAATTTCCAGATTTCCAGATTTTCATCTTAAAATCCATTTTTCTATTATAGATTTTAAGCTAAAAAATTTCAGATTTTATCTGAAATTCGCGAACTCTCTCTCAATATCGCTGAAATTCCAAAATGTTCCGGAATTTTATCGAAATCCTTCATTTTCAGAAAATGTCAATTTCAGAGCCAGAAACTTGCCATGTTCACGTAAATTTCATCTGAAATTCAGTGAATTCAGACCACCCAAATTAAAATCAAAATAATATAAATACAACAATGAATGGAAAAACGGATCTATGAGAAATTCTCAAGAAAGAAGGAGACAGACAAATTCTATGAGTCACATTTAAAAGTGGAATTTATATTTATACACCTAAAATTCAGCTTGATCTATATTGAAAATTGCTCATTTTAAGATTTCGGTCAAAATTCATCGAATTTTAAGATTTTCATGATATTTTTCAAAAATTTCATGAATATTTTCAAAAAACAAATTTTAACAGCGAGAACTGTGCAAAAATCTCGTGGTGAACACGAGGAATTTCGCCAATTTTACAAAATCTTGTAAATTTTCTCAAAATTGGTATTTTTGAGCTTTAAAAGATGTTTTCGATACACTTTTTCATGAAAATTCCGAAAAGTTGGTCTAAAACGATGCATTTTGGGAAAAAATAGGGTTTTTCGAGAATTTTTGTTGAATCACAATTTCCTTGTCGCAATTTTCGTATTCTTTGAATTTAATAAATTTTACATAATTCCAATCAAAAACTCTCAAAATTCTACCTGATAACTCGAATGTCCCGCAATATTCGACACATGAAATGCTCTTTTCGATGCCATTTCTCTTTGTGAGCTGCTCGGCACGTCTCCTTCAATAACTATCGTATCTGAAACAATTTAATATTCATTTTAAGGCCTACTGGAAAAAAATTCAAAAAATACCGAGAAATTTAGATAAATACTGTAGAAATTCCGAGAAATACTGTACTATATTTCTTCAAGACCTAAACGATTAAATATGTGTCCCTTTAAACAATTTTATGGAAAAAATTTGTTTTTGTGTCTATCATTGTGGAAATTTTACCAAAAAATCATTAGTGAGTCCCACATGACGCGTAAAGGTCCAGAATATCTGATTTAGACCCCCCAAAAAGACTGTCTGGGCCGAAAAAAATAACATTTTGCTAATTTTTTCGCCATAAATCGGATATTTTGAATTTTTCGGACCTGCTGGGTTCAATTGGGCTCCCAGGAAGTCCGAAAAGTCCGAAATAACTCAAAGAAAGTCGATTTATGGCAAAAAAAATTTGCAAGTGCTATTTTGTACGGCACAGACAGCCCTTTTGGGCCTGAATCAGATATTTTGGGCATCTACGGGTCATTGGGACACATTACTGATTTTTTGGTAAAATTTCCACACATAAACACGTTTTTTCCATAAAATTGTTTAAAGGGACACATATTTAACCGTTTGGGTCTTGAAGAAAACTACAAATACCGATAAATTACAATTTTAAAATTTCTGCATTATATTTCTTGAATTTTCAAAAAAAATACCCTCTTCCAACGAAAATTTCAAGTATTCATGTTGTATCGATGAAAACAAAACTTTTGGTGTGGTCACATCGGACCTTTTCAGCAGCCAGTATAATTTCTTCTGAAAATTTTGTTTTTTATATACAGTACCGGTCAAAAGGTTGTTGACTTTTGGTTTTTTCCCCATAATTTTTTTTTGAGAATAGGTATCGACTTGAAAATTTTACGAGAGTATTCTGATGTCGATTGAAGTTTTTAAGCAGAGTTTTATAAACGAAGTCCAGAAAATAATAGTCTTATGTCAGTTTTTGCGAAATATTGAAAATGTTGGTTTTTTTTACTTTTTTATTCAACCTTTTCTGAT
This sequence comes from Caenorhabditis virilis, assembly GCA_964036255.1. Lineage (NCBI taxonomy): Eukaryota > Metazoa > Nematoda > Chromadorea > Rhabditida > Rhabditidae > Caenorhabditis > Caenorhabditis virilis. The sequence continues at coordinate 3,332,277 of OZ038417.1, read as the reverse complement.
GAATTCAAAACAACATTTATTAACCAATAACGATTGGAAATGGATTCACTGGATCTAGTACTTTGTTACAAAACCGTTGCTGGAGATAACCGCTTGACATCTGCGAGGCATGGACTCGATCAGAGCGTCGATTGTGTACATCGGGATATTTTCCATTCCTCCTCGAAATGAGCGAATTTTTGGTAGGCATTTCTTGCCAATTTTCTTGCACAACATCTCTCTAGATTTTCCCATAAATGTTCGTCCACGTTTGACCAACCATTTGACTGATAAAAACATTCTCCGAGTCTCGAGAAGTAATCTACGACTGACAGCTCCTACCATCAGGCTGGAACTGTTTGTCAGTTCGTCGTCCACTCCATCGGTTTCCACTGTCCAACATCGTTTGCGAGAAGCTGGAATTATGGCAGAACGCCCAGTGAAGAAACCATACATTTTGGTGAAGAATAAACAAGCTAGAGTAAAATGGGCAAAGGAACATTTCCACTGGAGACGCCAAGATTGGAATCGGATTATGTGGTCAGATGAGATCAAGTTTCTACTCTTCGGAAGTGATGGAATTCAGTGGGATCGTGGTCCTCTTGTCTCAAGATGTGATTCCAAGTATCAAATGCGATCCGTGAAACACGGTAGAGGTAGCTATGTGGTTTGGGGTTCTTTCTCGGGAAACAGAGTTAGACCAATTCATCGTGTAATTGATCTTATGGATCAATACGTGTACAAAAACATTTTGGAGTCAAAAATGTTGCCTAATTTTAAGGATATAGATAGTGGAAGTGTCTTTCAACAAGACAAGGATCCCAAAAACACTTCAAAATTTGTCACGGAAAGAAAAAATACGCGTTTCTACGAGAAAAAAAATTTCAGTATTGGTTCTCGAGCCGCAGGATCAGCGTTATGGAGTGGCCTAGTCAATTTCCAGACTTGAATTCAGTCGAACATTTATGGGAAAATCTAGAGAGATGTTGTGCAGGAAAATTGGCAAGAAAAGCCGACCAAAAATTCGCCCATTTGGAGGAGGAATGGAAAAGATCCCGATGTCCACAATCGACGCTCTGATCGAGTCCATACCTCGCAGATTTCAAAGCGGTTATCTCCAGCAAAGGGATTGCAACAAAGTACTAGATCCAGTTAATCCATTTCCAATCGTTATTGGTTAATAAATGTTGTTTTGAATTCATCAGAAAAGGTTGAATAAAAAAGTCAAAAAACCAACATTTTCAATATTTCGAAAAACTGACATACGACTATTATTTTCTGGACTTTGTTTATGAAACTCCGCTAAAAAGCTTCAATCGACACCAAAATACTCTCGTAAAATTTTCAAGTCGATACCTATTCTCAAAAAAAAATTATGGGAAAAAAACCAAAAGTCAACAACCTTTTGACCGGTACTGTATATATAGGATATATATATAGTACATATGTTTTTTTTTGAATCCTCACCTTAAAGCTTTTCTGGGTTAACGAATTAAATTGCTGCTCAAAATCACTCATCTTTATACGCGTTCCATATTCCGGTGCCATTAGGTTCAACACATTACCCATTGCATTTACAAGCTGGAAAAATTATCGATTTTTTGTAATTTGGTGACTTGAGCATCACGGAAACTAGGTACCCACACCAATAAAAAGGTAAAGGTAAAGGTAAGCCCGTTTGGTTCAAGCGTACCACACGCTGCGGGCAAGCTGCACGGTTATTAGCCGAGTGGTTATTGCTAGGCTTTTGGCACAAATTTCGACTTCTTCCGGGCCAGGGAAGGGTCTATTACCTTCGTGGAGAACCACTACCCATTCAAAGCTGGGTCTACTTGAAGAGGGATCGAACTCGTGACCTTGCGCACAGCAAGCGGAACCACTAACCGCTGCGCTATGCCCTCTAGAAGCAACGTAATTTATATCATTTTTCGAGCACGTTTTTTCAGGAATAGGGTCTTTTCTGTGTTTTCTATAGAATTTTTGTAAATTCGGATTTCTATGAACTCGGCTCAAACCAAAAATCAATTGCAAACTCATTTTTCAAATTTGATGCAGAATTTTTCAAAAACACACTATTTATGAATCTAGTGAGTTTAAAAGCAAACTTTCCAAAAATTGAATGCAGAAATGGCGGAGAAATTTGAATTTCTCGGAAATTCAGTTTTTACGTGATTCGCTTCAAGACCCAAATTCTTAAATAAGTGCCCCTTTAACCAATTTCATGGAAAAAATTGTTTAGAGAGTCTATCTTTGTGGAAACCAATCAGGGATGAGCCCAAGCTGATCCAGGAGGCCCGAAAGGCCGGAAAAATGGCGCTTTTCATTTTTTCGGGCTTTTCAGGCTTCCTGGGTCCACTTGGGCTCATACCTGATAGTTTTCCGCAGAGATAGACACAAAAACAAATGTTTTCCATGTAATTGTTTAAAGGCACTCATATTTCATTGTTTGGGCCTTGAAGCGAATCACATGAAAACTGCAATTCCGAGAAATTCGAATTTCTCAGCCTCAGCTCTTCAAATTTCAAATTTTGGGAAAATTTCGATTATCAGCTTTGAGAAACCGATATTTTATTTTCATAATTTCAATTAAAACTCACAAATTCTTTCTTTCTCTCAATCTGCGTCCTATCCACCTCTTTCTTCCGCTGCAATGCATCAAATCTCTGCTGCTCCGGTGTGTTTTGCCTATTCGTGCTGAGCATCTAGAAAAAAAATTAATCCATATTCACTAGAAAATCCAGAGTTCACTCGTAAAACATAAATCTTTTTGAAATGCCGCAAAAAATTAAAATTTGAATTTTTCGCCATTTTTCGTGTTTAATTGATTTTAGAGCATTCAGAAAATTATAATATATTTTTTCTGGAAAAATATAATAGTTTTGATAGGAAAAATTAGTATTTTTACTGAAAGTTCCTAAATTTTCGGAAAAGATGTTCTTCCAGTCATTTGAGACATAATTTTTAAAGTTTAATAGAAGTTCAGAATTTTTCTATTTTTTGTCATGTATACAAAAATTTCCCAAGGCTCTTTTTGGTAGTTGAATATTTCGAAATGTGCTGAAAAAAAGAAAAAAGAGACATTTATTTGTATAACGAGAGGGGAACGATGGTCTTGTGCGGAAAGCGCACACAGCCCACTTTGTGCTACGGTACCCCAAGTGGTTTAAGGGGCGTTTTTCGGCGTTTTCTCGTCCATTCGAGGTTTTTATTTAGCCACAAAAGCGTGTTAGGAGGTTTTTCGGAAGTTTTTGGAGCGTTTAGGAGAGCAGTAATCGCAGAAGGTAAGTGGTAGGGCCTAGGAAGGCTAGAAAAGAGCATTTGGAGTGGAGTTTTCTGTAGTCACCCGCGACTGAAACTCGAAGGTTTTTATCTAAGAGCAAATGGTTTAATTTGCAGAGAGATGGATATGCAAGTCAGTCTGGCGGAGCATGAGGGGGACGAGGAGGAAGTGGATGTGGTGAATCATGAGGAGCTGCGCGAGCAGGAGGAGCTGCTGGATCAAGAGCTGTTGGCCAGGAGACAGGCTCTGTTGGCAAGCCGAGCAAGCCGGAGTGAGTCGGGAGAGGAGGTTGTGCAAAGAAGGGGACCGGGTCTCGCAGATCCGGAGATGTTGAGAGAGAACGGGACTAGTCAGGTCTTACATGGAATGCCGCAACAACAGCAAGAAGTAGGAGGTCACCTGGCGTTCTTGGCCAAATTGGTGCAAATCGAATTGGCTAAGAAGAGTCCACAGCCCACTCAATCGTCTGAAATTCATACCTTCAAGAAGCTGGGTTACAGACAACAGTTTGAGTTCAACTCGCGTCTAGTAACGGGTTTGAGAGAAGCCGGAGCAGGACCACCAGAAGGTGCGAAAACCAAACTGGAGGAACTGGTGAAGCTGATCGAACATCGGAATGAAGTTCTCAAAGTCGCGGATTCGAATCCAAGCGTGTTTAAATTTCTGGAGGAGAGAAAGCGGTCAGAAGTGTTAAAGAAGGTGGATCCAGTCTTGGCGGACTACGTGGCAAAATTGCAAAAGGATGAAGAGAAAGCGGCAATCCTGTATCAGCCCTTTCGAGGGAGCGAGACCGCTTGGCGGCCGGCCTCGCAGTTCACAAGCCAATCGAGGAACAGGTCAGCCGAAGGACTTTATGATAGGTCAGGCTGGGGAGCTGTCGGATTCAAACGCAGTTTCACAGGAGGCTCGAGAGGCGGCGCATGCTTCATTTGTCGGGATCCAGGTCACTGGAAGGATGTTTGCCCAAGAAAACACAGAAGGTGAGTGGTGTAATGAGGCGGAATTCATGCCTGGTTTTAAGGTTTTGAGATAAGGTAATCCCTTTCCAAATTTGTAAGCTTTAGTAGAAAGTTCATTATTAAGTGGGGCAGAGCCCTCGGAGTTTGTTATTTCAGCTGAAAAGAATTGTTTTCAGAATCCAGGGAAGTCCGGATGGCCAGAGTAGGGACTTCTAGATGGCTTCAGTCGGGCACCGTTGCGGCGCCGAGCAAGGGGCTTCAATTCCATTGGAGTTTCATGTATCGGGCAATCGAGGAGTTTCTGGTTTTTGGTAGCTCCGGACGGAGGGAGTCGAGAAGGTCTTCGGTTAGTTTGCCTCGGGTTTTTTCCTCTGGTTGCTGGCCTTCAGGTCAGCAACCCTGGTGTGTTATTTTCGAAGGGTGTTCTTTCTTACACCATGTTTTGATTTTTTGTAGTGGCTAATAAAACCATCGTTCCCCAAGAGTGATAAATAAATTATATTTTTAGCGTAATGCAATGAAGCTAAAAAGAGACATTTATTTGTATAACGAGAGGGGAACGATGGTCTTGTGCGGAAAGCGCACACAGCCCACTTTGTGCTACAGTACCCCAAGTGGTTTAAGGGGCGTTTTTCGGCGTTTTCTCGTCCATTCGAGGTTTTTATTTAGCCACAAAACCCCACCCACCCACCCTGTAGAGGACCAGATAGTTATTTCTAAAAATCCATTTATGACCAAATTTTCAGACACTCGTTTTCCAAAGCTGCCATCGGAAGCCGCTGCACAATCCCACCAGTCGTCTCAGAGCTTCACGCCGTTGTCTACAGTTCGCTGCTCCTGCCTCTACTCTTCTTCAAACCCCTACTTGGTTTCATCGCCTACATCAGAGATCGGAGTCTCTTTAAAGGGACGTTTTTAATTGCCTTTGTTGCCCATATTGATTTCCACGCCACCTCTTTTGTCACCCCTCTATAGGTCCATTTGCCCTTTGTTTTCCACTTTACCCCAATTTTCAGCTTTTTCCCAGTGTTTTTCTTCTCCCGTTTCTTAGTGCTCAGCCCCATTCGTCCCATTGTTTTTTCTGTACTTCTGTACCATTTTACCGGTATATTTACTTATGCAGGTTTTTAACTGTTAAGGGTGTTCTTTCTTACACCATGTTTTGATTTTTTGTAGTGGCTAATAAAACCATCGTTCCCCAAGAGTGATAAATAAATTATATTTTTAGCGTAATGCAATGAAGCTAAAAATGGTTCCTAGGTTATCGAAAGGGAAAGAAATCAAACCGTGTTGTTGCAAGTGCGCTCCAATGCAAATCAATATTTTTATGCCACTTTTTTCATTTCTTGACTGCTAAAACAACTATTCTTAGTTTTTCAGCACATTTTGAAATAACGACCAAATAGATCCTTCGGGAATTTTGTATTCAGGGCAAAAATAAACAAATTCTGAACTTTTATTAAACTTTTAAGTCTCAAATTTAGGAACTTTCAGTAAAAATTTAAATTTTTTCTCTCAAAACTATGCTATTTTTTTAATTTGATGTTTATTAGGGAACTCTTTAAAAAAAAAGCTCCCCTCTGAATTGGTAATCTGATAAATATTGAAAAAATGTATTTAAAGATTGTAATACTTTTAGAAATGATAAATTCGAAAATTTTCACATGTTTTTATTACGAGATCTCATACGTTATTCGGTCACTACAAAAAAACACTCAAAAATATTACTTCGCACAAAAGAATCCCTGAAAAATATTACTTCGCACAAAAGAATCCCTGAAAAATAAAATAAAATTAAAGATCAATATATTAAAGCGCCCGTTCGATTGGTTGTGCCGCGTTTGGCAACAAGTACCCCGTCAATTGCAACACGTACGGTCCATCAAAATTCAAGAGTCTCTCCTCCTTTTTCGAATCTTCCTCCCCCTTTACGATCATTTTGCGAATCACTTGTTTCTTCAGCTGTGTTGTTTCATATTCCATTTCAGACTCCTCATTCAGCAACCATTCATTGAATCTGGAAATTTGGCTTATTTAAAAAAAGTGTAAAATTGAACATTTACCCCGAAAATCTAACAAATTCTATAAGAATTTTTGGATACTCAAAAACCACCAAAAGCAGCTTGAAGAAAGCCGATCGAATGTCAATGAATGGTTTTTGGATACTTGTGACGATTGTAGAAATGAATGACGATCCTTGACCAAATTGTTCAAACCAACGGTAAGCGATGTCATCCGTTGCTGGAAATTTGAAATTCTTCAATTTTTTTTAGAATTTTCGGAAAAAAAATCAAAAAAAATTTGGAAGATTACAAATTTTGAAAAACTGTATTATTTTGAACTTAAAAAATATATAATATGTACAAAAAATTGCGAAAACCCTCTTTTTCGATTTTTTTTTTCAAATTTGTGATAAAAATTCATATTTTCGAAATATCCACCATTTCATTTTAATGCCTTTTTAGAGGAGATTTTGAAAAAAAATGTGCCTAAGAAATCTCACCATTCTCGAACATCAAACTGGCGGCCTCAACATGCCGAATCCTCATTTCCGCTGGTCCATGATTAATAGCAGCTCCAAACGATCCCAATACCTTGCTCAAGCTCCCTTTCAGCACATTTTCAATTTTCTCCTTTGCTAGATTACTGTAGCAAATGTTGGAAAATGTGTCAAATGCCAAAATTCTCTGCGAAGCATCGAACAAATCGAAATTAATCGTCAAATTCGCCACGAATGGAATATAATCCGGAAATGCGTCGATCGCTTCCGGGTGTTGGCGAGTCAGATGTCCGAAGAATCGAATACATGCGAAAACCAGAACGGCCCCATCTGATGAGAAAATGAGCCGGGATCTATTCCATATATCATAGATCTTCTTTGAAATTTCCATTTCATTCAAAATCCTAGCACTAAACTCGTTTGCAATCACACAATCGGATAACAGTTTCAACGCTGATAACTGGTTTTTCTGAACCTTCGAATTTGTCGCATCTTCGGCCAAACTTTCCAATAAGAATTTCAGATTTTCTTGGTATGATTCGGTTTTGAAGGCTTCCAAAAGCAATTGATATCTTTGGAAACGTTGAAAAGTGTTCATATCACCACCTAATTTTGACATCTGTGATTCCAATTCTTTAACAACCAAGTCATTCGATGCCAAAGGACCAAGTAACTTTGAACTCTGAAAATTTACCAATTTTATAAACCTTTTTAATAGTTTTTCTCACTGATTCAAAGCATTCTTGTTCATTTAATCGTCCTGTAAATGCCAAAGCCACTTCAAACGCCGAACTTTCCAGAAGACTAACCGATGATGAGTTCTTCTGAAGTATGTTCGCCAAAACATCAACAACATTTGACGGACTGTTACGGATGGCTTGAAGCAGAAGAATCTACAAAAGATTAAAGTTGATAAAATTCCTAGGCCATGCTTTGGTTTTCTAGGCTATATGAAAGTCAAAATGGCAAATGGATGGTCGAGAAGTCGTCTAGATTAGGTAATGCTCATATATCATTGTTTAGAAAAAAATCGAGCCTGACATGATTATACCAATTTTTGACCTATGTTATTGAAAAATGTAAAAATTATCGAAACATAAAAAAAATGTTTTTTGCGACTATTTTTTTCGATAATTTTAGAAATAGGATTTTTTTTTCACTAATTTTCAAGCTTTCCTGCCTTTTTTTCCATAAAACAAGGATACCTGATACTTGGAAAGCAGTTCTTCAACTGGAACATCTCCAAAAATCATCACCAGCAGATCCTTGCATTCCGGGAATGATTTCCTGGAAAGAAAGAGTTTTGAATATAATTAATTTGTGCTGAACAGCACCGTTCAAAAGATTACAATTGGTAACTGTTTTGCTTTTGCTAAGATTGAGGCCACAATATTTATTGTTGTAGGTGAGGGAAAAGCGAAGATTTCCCCATTTTTTATTTTATTATTTAGAGAGTTTATATATTTTTTAATCTTTTATATGCATTTATTGTTTTTATATTATTTCGTATTTATCTAAATAAAGGTTTAATTACCCAAGTTAACTTGGGTAATAAAAAAAAACTAACTTAAGTTTGAGGTCCCACAGTCGACACTCGTTTTAAAAATTAGTTTCCTTCATTTTCAGAAAATCTAATCAATATTTTTGCATTAAAATAATCGCTTTCATTAAAAACTCACTCATCAATTTGTTCCCCATCCAAAACAAGCAACTTCTTCAAAATTTCGACACATTTCCTTCTGTCGGACAAGTATTCTTGCCTCAATATCTAAAAAAAAAATTAAGAAATTCGTCATTTTCAAAAAATGTCACCTCACAATCCTCTGAATAAATAATCTTAATCATTAGAACCGGCCCTGTTCCATTTTTAAAGAACTCCTTCGGTTTCAAATTTGCCAATACAATTTTTCCAAAATGGTCCTTCATCATATTCCGCACAACTTTACCACGTCTCTTTTTGTTTTTCAAAAAATTCGATATTTCCACTAAACTAGCCATAACCATCCTCTTATCCAGTGAAGAAATATCTTTAACAAAGTTTTCGGCTATTTCCTCGATTTCATGATAGTCGTTATCATCCACTCCAAATGAAAATGGCTCTCGCCTTGCTCTGAATAATATAATGAAATCATAATAATTATTGCCGACTATTTATGTTGTATGTGGATGACCCTACGTGAACCGCGAACTTGGAATATAAATTGATGAAGAAACCTAATAATAACTTTCGTTTCTTCCAAGAACTCCTAATAAATTTGTTATTCCTAACCATGTCCGTTTGTCAGTTAACACGATTCAAATTCAAGCCGAAAAATCAAAATTAGAATGGGAGCCCAGGTGGTCCAAAGAACAATACCAATATGTAAGCGCATTCAAATAATCGTGCGCATTAAAATTTTGATTTTTGCCACTGCTATGAGGCGTGTATTTATCGATGTGATTTCGCATAAATTGCATAGTACTAATGAGAGAACGCTCTAATTCTTGAAACTGAGATCACGTAGGGTCAAATTAACTGACACACTGTCTTTAACTATCCTTAATTTCTTATTAAATCAACTCTTTTGACCATACCAACCATTAATACCAACTAGAAAATTTTAAAAAATGTGCGAGAAATGCAAGCACAATAGAAGGAGATTTTCGAGGGGAACTAACTTTCCAAAGTTAGTCCCCCGAGTTTAAAAACATCTGTGGTGATCAAAATTTCATTTTTTTTTTCTATTTCTTGTTTTTAGTGTTTTTTATGGCATTTTTTCTCAGCGGAAACTTTGTAAAGCCGAGGAACTAACTTTTTGATAAGTTAGCCCCCTCAGAAAGTGCCCTTTATCGTTTCTGAATTTTACGGATGCTTTTACACGTTTTTGTAACTTAGCGTTCTTTTTTTTTTAATTTTTTACTTTAAAGATATCTGTTCAGTTAATTTGAGCCTAGATGATCTTAGTTTCGACAATTAGAGCGTTCTCTCATTAGTACAATGCAATTTATGCAAAAGCATACCGATAAATACACGCGGTCCAAAGTTGAAAAAATCAAAATTTGAATCCGTGCAACGCGGTCGGAATTGGCGCAAAACACAATTATTTGAATTTGGCTGCACATCGGTATTGTTCTTTCGGCCACCTGGGAAAACATTCGGATTTTGATTTTTTGCCTTGAATTTGGATCGTGTTAACTGACAAGCCGCCTTTAATGTTGAGTTGGTATGCTCGAAAAGCGTCGATTTGAAGAAATCAGGAGTAGTTTAGAAAACGTTTTAAGATTTTGTTTCTATTATGGATCAGTGTTCCGACAGTATCCGGTTTGACTAAAACTCGAATTGACTCGAAACCGCTAGGATTCGAATAAACTCATAAACCTTTAAACCAAACAACAAAACTCACTTATTGCAATTAATCCACCCAGCCAGAATGTCCTCTTTTTTATCACTATCAATATTTGTCAAAATATGACAAAAATAATCAAAATTATCGCTTCCCGCCATTTTAACATCAACCACGTTCATTAACGATTTAACACTCATTTCAGAAGCTTCTACACAGAATTGTGCTGCCATTTGTGTCTCAGGTGGAACGAGTGTCATTGCTGTCTTTGCCAATGTGATAAATCCTTGAGGTGTCTTCTCCTTAAATAAAGAAGATTTATCAACATGACTGTTGAAAATTTAAATTTATAAAATCTCGATGTTTTCTAAAAAAAATATATCAAGAAAATAGGTCAAAGTTCAAAAATTATTAGTTGTCGTTTCTAATTCGAGGTTTCATTCTTTAATATTTTAGAACGGATCATTAGTCAGAGAAATTATCGTTCTAAATTTGAACTTCTAATGCAAGCACGGATGGGGGGGGCGGTTTCGGCCGCCGCGGCATTTGAAAATCATTCTGCTTTTACATTTTTATATATTTTTGAAAGCATAAGCTAACCTTTTTTGCAGCAACTTTTAGATCTTCCAATTGAAAAAATCTCTTTTTTTCTGATTCGAAGTAATTTTGACACAACTGTTTATTTTCGTCCGAATATTCCATCAGCTCTCGAAGTCTAATACCAATAAATGATTTGAAGAACGATTCCGAGAAGTCATCTTGCGGGACCCTGAAAAACAAAGAGACATGAGATTAATAGTTCTCTGCATGTATAATGTTTGTAATATTTCGCGATTGAAATTCTAGAAATACGTCCTGGTACCATTTCGCGCAAAATTAGAGAACATTTCCTTACGATTTTTCAAAAATAATTTTTAGCTATTGTCAACTCAAATATTCTTGATCATGCAAGTTGGTTTTGACCTACCAAGCAAATCTAAGTCTCTCACAAAGTCGTGCTATTTTTAAAGCGGTTGCGCTGCGGTCTTTTAGTAGAAAGTGAATGATCCAAAACTTTTAACTTGACAATATTGCATGACTGTTTTTAAAAAATGCGTTTTTAAAACATCTAGCTGAAACCTCCAATAAGGCGCATTGGTTAAGAATGGAACCAATATGTCTTTCTTGAAATTTTGGGTTTGAACCAAGTTACAGCTCATTAGAGTTCAAATTTCAGCGTATCAAACAGAAAATCTTCAAAAAGTGGACCAGAGGTTTGAAAATTAGAAAGGTCGAAAGATAGATACAAATATATAATAGGATCATTGCGAATATCTCAAAATTCAAAAAAATGGCCTTGAAAATCAATAAATTTAGAGATAATAGAACCTGTGGAATATGTTGATACTATCAACCTCCTCATTTTTTCTCAAATTCTTGAACAACAACTCACTTTTCATCGTTTTTCGGCATCGGATAATGATTCTGAATCGTCGAAGACGAAGTTGGAGCTGCGTCTGAAATTCAAGTAATCCTAAAACTACGAAATTAGCGATTGTTCGAAAATTTAGCATAATGAAGTAGGATTTACAAAAAAAATTAGAAAAACCGTCATGGTGTGAACAATTCGATTTTTTCTAATTTTTAGAAGCTTCAAAACTTTTTCAAACATTCGTGAATCTCTATAAATATTAGATGAAAAAATAGAGGGAAAAAAGCAATTTTCAGAAATTCTCTCAACTATTAAAATTCTGAAAATTCAAACTTTTTGTACTCATATAGAAAACAACGTGCATTTTTTTAAATACTGAAATTCAATAGCTAGGGGATGGGAGGTAATATTCACCATGTTTGAAAAACCTCCAAAGTGTCAAAAACAAATTAAGTTTCGGGATTATCCTATAGAAAACATAAATGATGCTAAAATATACATTAATAGATTCTGAAAGCTGGGATAGCCCGTCCAAGTTTATACCTACAATGGAGATCGCATTTAAAATGGAACCTCACAAGTCTTTAGCAATGACAGTGAATAAACAACTGAATAAATTTAATATTATTTAATAAACGACAAATAAATTTATTAGAGCATTCCTCAGACGCCCGATCTTAATGTCTGCAAACACCACGACATTCTAATATACACAGTTACGCGCAAATTCACGAAAATTTCAGTGACAAAAAATCATGAAAACGTTAAGAAAAAACCTTTGAATCAGCTGAAAATTATTGCAAAATGATGAAAAATGGATTACGCCGGCTTTCGAAGAAAATGTGAATGTGCTCATTTTTTGAGTTTTTTGAAAAAAATTTTCTATAATATTAGGTTGTCCCGGAAGTTATTCACTTTTTTTTCTGTTTCACCTCGTTCATTTATCGAGGAGTTTTTTTCCGTTTTTATTTTTTTATTTTATGCATTAAGTCTTTCACAATGAATATGTGTTTCCGTATTCCAGGTAATCCTTATTATGACGGAATTTCTCTTGAAAGATAAACATACCTACGGGGGCTGTTTCCTTTACGAGTTCCTCTTGGGACATTCAGCCGCTGTTGCTCATCGAAATTTGTGCGATGCGACAGGCACGGACACCCTCAAATACAAAATTGTGAACTTCTGGTTCAATCGCTTCAAAGAAGGTGACGACGAACTCTCGAACAAGTCACTATACGGACGCCATCAGCTTGAAATCGACGAGCGTTTCCAGAAGGAGCTGGAGGAAGAGCCCAGATGAAGTGTTCGTGAAGTGTCTTCGGCACTTGGGCTACACAAAACAACAGTACACAGCCACCTCCGAGCAAGTGGAAAGAGCCAAGGTTTGGTCAACTTGTTCCTCACGACTTGACTGATGATCAGTAGAACATGCGTTGCACCATTGCCTTGTCTTTGGTCAGCCGAAAACGGAACACGGAGTGTATTCAAAATATTTTCATTGGAGATGAAAAGTGATGTGCTTTGTTCAATCATAGTAGAAAGCTTCAATGGGTAGCAGCTGGAGAAACTCCAAAAACAGACGTCAAAGGAAAAAAAAGTGATGCTTTCGATTTGGTGGGACAAGAAATGCGTTATCAACCGTGAACTTCTTCCAGATCGAGCCAATGTCAATGCGGACCTATACTCTCTCCAAATACAAAAAATGTACGATCAACACCAACTCCTTCGTCCAGGAGCCTCAAGGATTCTCTTACTTCATGACAATGCAAGACCACATGTCGCTTTGACGACCAAGGACAGACTGCAGGCGCTGGATATCGAAGTTCTTCCACATCCACCGTATAGTCCGGACCTTGCCCTAACTGATTATCATTTGTTCCGCCCAATTCAAAACTCTCTCAAAGATTTGCAGTTCGACGACCGAGAGCACCTGGAATCGTACCTTGATGACTTTTTCGCCTGCCAGCCCCCGGAATTCTACGCAAAGGGAATCGAACAACTTCCACTGCGTTGGCACGAGGCCATCCAACAACATGGCCGATAAATCACTCATTGATAATTGTTTTCAATTAATAAATTTTTGTTTGAAAAAAATCTTAAAAAGTGAATAACTTTCGGGACAACCTAATATGATATGTCTTAAGACAGACGGACGCGTCTAATATTCGAACATTTTCAGACCTTTTTATTTCGAGATCTCACACATTATTCGATCAATTCAAAAAAAAGTAAAAATAGTATTTCACACAAAAGAATACCGTAAAAATTAAATTAAAATCGATAAATTAAAGCGCCAGCTCGATTTGTGGCTGTGCCGCTTTTGGCAACAAGTATCCCTTCAATTGCAACACGTACGGTCCATCAAAATTCAAGATTCTCTCCATTTTTTTCGAATCTTCCTCCCCTTTCCCGATCATTCGACGAACCAATTGTCTCTTGAGCTGTGTAGTTTCATATTCCGTTTCAGACTCCTCATTCAACAGCCATTCATTGAATCTGGAAATTTGGCTTATTTAAAAAAAAGTGTAATATTCAAAATTTACCCCGAAAATCTCACAAATTCTATAAGAATTTTTGGATACTCAAAAACCACCAAAAGCAGCTTGAAGAAAGCCGATCGAATGTCAATGAATGGTTTTTGGATACTTGTGACGATTGTAGAAATGAATGACGATCCTTGACCAAATTGTTCAAACCAGCGGTTAGCGATTTCGTCCGTCGCTGGAAATTTGGATCTTTTTTGAATTTTCGAAAAAAAAAATACAAAATTTACAAAACTACAGTATTTTGGACAGAAATACATATGAAATATACAAAAATTGCGAAAACGACTTTTTTTTTCAAAATTTTGAGATTTTTCTCAAAATTTGGATGCGCAAGAAGAGTTAATTTATCGAAAAATCATAAGCTTTTGGGTAATATTCGGAATATTTGGAATTTTTTGAAAATTCGTTGAAATTCTGTTTAAAAATCCTAGTTTTCCGCGTTTTTTCAAATTTGTGATAAAAATTCATATATTTGGGAAATATCCACCATTTCATTAGAATTTAAAGAAGATTTAGAAAAAATGATTTCTAAAAAATCTCACCATTCTCGAACATCAAACTGGCCGCCTCAACATGTCGAATCCTCATTTCCGCTGGCCCATGATTAATAGCAGCTCCAAACGATCCCAATATCTTGCTCAAGCTCCCTTTCAGCACATTTTCAATTTTCTCCTTTGCTAGTGTACTGTAGCAAATGTTGGAAAATGTGTCAAATGCCAAAATTCTCTGCGAAGCATCCAACAAATCGAAATTAATCGTCAAATCCGCCACGAATGGAATATAATCCGGAAATGCGTCGATCGCTTCCGGATATTGACGAGTGAGATGTCCGAAGAATCGAATACAAGCCGAGAACAGAAACCCACCATCTGGAGAGAATTTCGACCTTCTTAGCATCTCATAAACTTTTTTGGGGACTTCCAATTCATTCAAAATCTTAGCACTAGTCTCGTTGGTAATCGCACAGTCGGAAATCAGTTCCAACGCTGATAATTGGCTCAAAATATCCTTGGAATTCGTCGCATCTTCTGCCAAACTTTCCAGCAAAAATTTCAAATTTTCTCGATACGATCCAGATCTTAACGCTTCCAAAATTAATTGATATCGTTGGAAACGTTGAACAGAATTGGAAACACCTCCCAATTCCGACAATTGCGACTCCAATTCTTTAACAATCAAGCTATTCGATGCCAATGGACCAAGTAACTTTGAAATCTGAAAATTTATCAATTTTATGCACATTTTCAATATATTTCCCCACTGATTCAAAGCATTCTTGTTCGTTTAACCGTCTAGCAAAAGCCACAGCTACCGCAGTCGCCGACCTGTCTAGAAGACGTACGGATGATGATTTCTTGTGAAGAATGGTTGCCAAAACGTCAATTACATTAGGCGCACTGTTCGGGATAGCTTGAAGAAGAAGAATCTGAAAAAAAATTAAATAAAAAAAAACTGAAAATGCAAAAATGTTCGAAGAAAATTAAAAACAACATTTTCAGCAATTTTTCTTGAAAATTGGATTTTGTTTTACTGATTGTCAAGCTTCCCGGCCTTTTTACAATAAAACAAGCATACCTGATACTTGGAAAGTAGTTCTTCAACTGGAACATCTTCCAAAATCATCACGAGCAGATCTTTGCAATCTAGCCAGGAGTTTCTGTAATTAAATACATTTATGTCATAATTTTCAGTAAAAACTCACTCATCAACCTGTTCACCATCCAATCCCACTAATTTCTGCAGAACCTCTACACCTTTTTGCGTTGTTCGCTCGTCCAAATACTCTTGTCTCAATTTCTAAAAAAAAACGTTGTTTTTTAAATTAAACATTCGAATTAAAATTACCAAAAAATCCTCCGACTTAATTCCATCGACTTCCATCTTTCCTGTAAATTTCAAAAATGATGAAATTAATGCAAAAAAGCAATTTTTCGATATATTTTCGGAAGCACAAAACTGGGGTCTTTTTCGCAAAACCCCCACGAGAAATTCAACTAAATGGCCGAGCTTTGAAATCCTAGTCCCCGAAGGTTTGTACTACTCGTGGACAATTATTTCCTTTATTTATTTGGAAAATTAAGTCGGTGGCACTATGAAAAGTTTTCTAAAAAGAAAAAAATCTGAAATTACTGATTCCCAGCTTCAAAATTCGCTAAAAGTCATAAAAATCGGCGAATTTTTAAAAAAGTTATGATAATTTGAAAAAAAATGGTCTGGGATTAAAAAAAAAATGCTGATAACTTTTTGGTTGCGGTTGCTGACAATTTCTAAGCTAAAAACATACAAATCAGATTACCAGCTTAATACTAATAAAAAAAAACAAAATAGGGAAATTTCGAAAAAAAATGTTGGGTTTCTACACGTGACGTTCATTTGATCTCGTTCAAATTCCCACTCTGAGAAATATTTTCTAAATGGTTTTGTAAAATGTATTATAACCAAATATTGATATTTTTCACAATAATAAGTATAAATATTATCAAATTACAAAAAATATATATTTATAAATTTAATATACATAAATATGGCAGGCAATAAATTATTAGATTTTCTATAATAATAATTTTTAAAAATTCAAAAATAAAATAAAAAATACTCGTAAATTGAAACTAAAACAAAAAAATGGTCAATTTTTCAATGGCTTATAATATAAAAGTAGTTCTCCACCCTGCTTCCAGATAAAGTGTTTGACTGTTCGGAGATCCATGTCGGGGTCTAGTTTCTGAAAAAAAAACAATGCATTTTTTGAAGAAAAATCGATAAAATTCACAAGATGAAAATTTCTAAGTGAAAAACTTCGAAAACCTTTGGAAAATTCCAAATTTTCAAAAGTACCGTATTCATTAAAGGGACATTACAATTCTAGAATTCATCAAATCCTAAAAATTAAAATTATGATGTCCCTTTAAGAAATGGTAGAATTTCAATAGAGCGCATTTTCATTTTAAAAAATAAATTTCGCCCCATTTTTCGAAAACCACAAAAATTCACCTGATCATTACAATACATATCCAATTTCGAATGTATCAAATTCAAAGGTACAGCCGGCGCAACATTCTGCGCTACCATATTACTATGACTATTCTGCTCATCTCCCGGATTATTCAAAATCTTCTCATAAACGTGCTCCATCACCTTTCTCACTTGCAGCATCTCCGTAGCCGATAATCGATCCCTAAAACCCCAAATTTGTTTGTCAAAAACCCAATTTTTAAAAATTTATCAAAAAAACCTACTTCTTCGGCGTCTTCACATTCATACTCGGATGCGGCAACAAATAAAACGGCATTTTCGTAAATTTCGGCAACTGCCGCCTTTCAACCACATCTGTTACCCATGGCGGCACAAATTCCGCCAAAACTCCAGCTTCTGCTTCTTTTTCAGCGTCTCGAACCGAAAGTCTCACCAATGGTCGACCATTTGCTTCACTGGAAATTAAATTTTGTTGAAAATCGAGGAAAAACCAAGATTTTCAGATTTTACAGGAAACAAAGTACTTTTCTGATAGTTTCTGATAGTTTTTTGATATAAAAACTAACTTTTACTCAAAAATGTACAAAAACCATCTAAATTTGCGAAAAAAAGCTAAAATTCTATCAGAAATTTTCAAAAACTCGAATTTTAATATTTAAATACACAAAAACCGTTTAGGGTCAAACAAAAACAACAAAATCTTGGATGTCCCAAAAGGCCGAAGAACCGCCTTTGGGTTTCTAGGCCATTTGTTTAGATTTTTTGTTGAAAACAACATTTTTTGCACTTTCATCCTTCTTTTCAAATATTTTTTGCAAAAAAAAATTGTTTCACAAAGATGTTAGAATAAAGGGCATATTTTTAAAACCAAAAGGTTTCGTCTTTCTTTCGATTTTTGGAATTTTCTGTATTTCTTTCCCATTTTTCATGAAAAACATGAAAAATTATTGAAAAAGAGGTAAAAAGCAAAAAAAGTTGTTTTCAAAAAATAAAAAACAAATGGCCTAGAAAACTAAACGCGGTTCTTCGGCCATTGGGGAAATCTACGACGTTATCTTTTTTTTTCGACATTTTCTAGTTTTTTCTTTATTTTTCATTTATTGATTTAAAAAATCATACTTTTATCAATTTAAAGGCATTTATTTCGTCCCTTCTCGCCTCCTTTAAAAATATTCTTTAAAAAAAACCCCCACCACAAAATAAACGGTGTATGATCCGGCAAGCTGATGAAATTCCCAGTCGCTTTCTGCGTATCATCTCCACCTTCCCCCTCGGTATTATCCATATCATTATGTGGCCAATATTCGAACAATGATCGTAGCATCATTCCCCCATAATTTACTGGAAAAAATTCAAATAACATTTTCAGATTCTTTTCCGCAAAAATATATACCTTTCGTATCTTTTTCAGCATCTTCAAACCCGGCATCTTTTGACGAAAGCCACGACGAGAAAACGTCCAATTCGTCGAGTGTTATTTGAAGCATTCCACTTTTAAAATCCACACTAAACCAGCTCGGAACGAAAACCTTTCGATAATGCTCTTTTAGAACTTCATCCATTGGTCGTTTACCATAATCGGCAACCTTCAAAATATTGCAAATTTGTTTTTCTGTTTGAAAGTCAAAAAAAGTTCTGAGAAATTGGAATTACGGTTTCCATGTGATTCGCTTCAAGACCCAAACTATTAAATTTGTGTCCCTTTAAACATTTTCATGAAAACATTTGTTTTGTTCCTTTTTTGTGGAAAACAACTCAGGGATGAGCCCAGGTGACCCCGGGAGGTCTGAAAAGCCCAATATAATTATTTTTTTCGCCCCCAGTCGACGTTTATGGGCATAATTCAAACTTTACGGGCCTCTACGGGTAATTTGGATTCACAACTGACATTTTCACAAAATTTATCACTTTTTCGGCAATTTCGGAGCTTTTCGGACCCGAAATAATGATAAATTTTGTCAAAATATAAGTAGTAAATCCAATTGGTCCGTAGAGGCCCGACAAGTCGGATTTAGGCCCATATAGGACGCGTGGTGCTAAAAAATAATAATTTTCAATTTTTTTCGTGATTTCACACCTCCTGGGATCACTTGGGCTGATTTCTGATCGATTTCCACAAAGTGATACAAAACAATTTTTTCATGCAATTTTTTAAAGGGCGCATATTTAATCGATTGGGTCTTGAAGCGAATGGCGTTTTGGAAATACGTCCGTACCTTCCTCGCCGCCAACACATCATAAAGCGCTACACAACCATCGGAATCTCTCGTAACCACATGTCGCTTATCATTCAAAACCACATGTTGCTTAATCGACGCAGCTCCAGGGATTATAATCTCCGGATTGATTTGAAGCGCAGTGTGCATGAACGACCCTCCATAATTCGAGTGATACATTCCATTAAGACTTGAAGACCCCGTCATGTGCATACAATCATCATCTCCTCCTATTGAAAGTGTGGCCGTTGGTCGAACCGACCATCTTTTGATATTCGAATTCCAAGTGCCTACCCATATTGAACTCGGATTTTCTCGTTCATTAAGCAGAAGCTGGAATTATGTGATTATTTTGAAATCATTACGAATATTTTCCGAAACTAAAATTTAAAAAAAAATTCAATGCAGAAACTCAAAAAATGGCGATAAATTACAGTATCTTTAAAGGCGCAACATGAAAATCGTCTCATGTCTCGCAACTAAATGCGAAAAACACGGCTGATCTCGGCCTATGACATTATCTTCGAGTACTAAAAAATTTTTCGACAAAAACCTAAATCGGCAAAGATCTACAGATCAAAAACCCTTAGAAAATCGCATTAGAGCGCGTTTGCCTCATTAAAATTTCATTTTTCTATTTTTTCTTATTTTTCCGCCTAATTTTGTAAATTTGTTTGGCCTTTTGAAAAGAAGAAGCCTGCGAGTCCTTTAAATTAAAAAATATCAGAAATTGCGGAAAAAAAAGACAAATTACGAAAAAAATTGTATTTTTTTTCGAATTTTTCTGTTTCCCTTAACTTCTGCTATTTTTTTGATCACGGATGACTAGTCACAGCCTTCTTCTTTTCAAATATCCAAAAAAATTACCAAATTCGACCGAAAAATAAGAAAAATTAAATTCTAATACTCTTAAATGAGGCAAATGCGCTCTAATGCGATTTTTTTAAAACTTTGAATTTTAGGTTTAGCTTTTCGCCAAATAATTCTTAATATTCTAAGATATTATCCTAACCTGGGCCAAAAAGCCGTAAATTTGATGAGTATGGCGTCAAAAACGACCTACGAGGTGCGGCGAGAGATTTCTGGCTTCAAAAGTTTATGCATTGATTTTTTGCTAATTTTTTCTTATTTTGAGTATTTAAAATTACCTTTTTCACCGGTGCTTCCTCTTCAAAAAGCAGTTGACTTTGCGTAAAATCGCCAACTCTCGTCCTCAAAACCTTCCGATCCTTTCCCGCGCTATAAATCGTTGAAAACGTCGAATCCACCTGCAACGTCCAAACACCTTCCTGATGGGCGATACAAGTGGCAATACACCTTTGTTGTCCAATGTCCCATAATCGAATGGTTGCATCACTTCCAGCAGAGATCGCTCTCGTCCCATCATCATTCACAATCAATGCTCGAACATTGTCTGTATGTCCTCTTAATTTCATCACTTTTTCATTTGTTCTTGGGTCAAATAATCTTATGCATTTTTCAGTTCCAGCTGCTAGGACCACTCCGCACGATGGAGTCGTTGCAAGGGAGTATATACTATCTTTTGATCCGGTCATCGAGCTAACTGAAAATTTGAAATTCATAAGCATTTTGAAGGAGGACGAAGCAGGTTTCTTAATCTATCTGAAATTCAATTTTATATGCCTATGTGAAAAAATTTGCAAAAAAGTAGAAAAGGTCACCCGGAATCGAACATTGGTCTCAAAAACGTAAGTTTGATTCCAGATTTCTAGTTTTCTGCAAATTTTTTCTCTTAGGTATATAAAATTGAATTACAGATCGATTAAGCAACATGTGTATAACCCGCCTTTAACCAAAATCATCTAGTGAAGCTTCAAAATCATCTAGTGAAGCTTCCGACCCCTTATTCCAATAAATAACATCAAAACATACCCAATTTCGTATTAGTTTGAATATCATAAAGAAAAATGTTATGATCGAATCCTGCACTAATAGCCTTTTCGGTAAATGAAGCATAAGCCAAACAACTGACATAATCCTGGAAAAATTAAATTTTTTTTTCAAATTTGAGAAAAACAACAATTTTACCTTATGAGCTCGAATCGTATTCACGCAACTGTGTCGGTTATCTCTTTCCAATGACCATACTTTGATTGTTGTGTCATTTGAGGCAGATATTACTGGAAAATGGTAAGATAATGATTGAAATGTGTGTTTTTTTTGCAAATTTTTTAATTTTTAATTTTCAGAAATTCCCTAGAAATCTGAAATTTCAATTTGTTTTGAAATTTCAAATTTTTTAAGGTTTCTAAAGGTTCTTACAATTAACTTTTTCAAAATTTTCAAACAGCAATATTTTTTCGAAAATAAAAAATAAAATTTCATTTTTTTTCACAATTTTTCCGCTTCAAAACCGTATTAAAATGGCGTGGAAAATTAAAAAATTTGGAAAAATAAGTTTTCCGTTTCAAAAATACATAAATTTGGTATAAAATTTAAAAAAAAGCCAAATCTTGACATTTTTGAAAATTTGTGGACCTATTATATATAGTTTCAAACTGAATTAAGTTCGCTTCAAGACCCAGACGATTATATATGTGTTCCTTTAAACAATTTCATGAGAAAAACTTGTTTTCGTGTCTATCTTTGTGAAAACCGATCGGGGGTGAGCCTAGCTGGACCCAGGAGGTCTGTAAACGCATAGAAACCCGAAAAAAATTATAAAATGACATTTTTTCGAGATTTATGCTTTTTTCAAGCCTGGTCCAGTTTGTCCAGTTTGGCTCATCCCTGATCGGTTTTCACAAAGATAGACACAAAATCAAAATTTTATCGTGAAATTGTTTAAAGTAACAGATATTTAATCGTTCGGGTCTTGAAGCGAATGAAATTTCAGATTTGTTGTTTCAATTTCTCGGAAAAAATTTAAAATTTTAAAAAAACCTACATATTCTCCCCTGTGCACATAAGATCATATCATTTATCCAATCCGTATGTTGCTCTAGACTAACTTGAAACTGAACCGGACATATTTTCCCAGGTGATCGGACCCCGCCACGCGCAGAAAATGCATCCTAAAAATCAATATTTCGTTTTCGAACATTAATTAACTCTTCTCAATTCAAAACCTTATGTTGCGGAACATTCCACGACCTGATAATCGTATCACTTCCGCCCGTGAATAATCTCCCTAAATTCGAATCAAATTGAAGTGCGCTAACTGCTGACCGATGTTGCGGTTCTTGTTCGTCGCGCACGATGAATGAGATCTTTTTCTTTGATCCAGTTCCACTGGAATTTGTCAGATTTGTCATTATTTTCAGCACATTTTCTCTTTGTTCTGAAAATTGGGAAATTGTGGAAATTATCATTGAAATGTGTCAAATAAAAAAAATACCGAAAAAACAAATTTTAAAATAATTTTGCTTGAAAAAGTTGGCCAAATTTTGATTTCTAGTCCCCGTTTTGTTTTTCTAGGCCATTAATTAATTATACTCGGTTTATGATTCTAAAAAACCTAGAAATAAACCTTAAATGGCCTAGGACAACCAACGGGGACTAGAAATCCAAGTTCGGTCATTGAGCCATCGAGGGTAGGCCAAGTGTTTGGAGGCACATGTGTTCGTTTTCTTATAAAGCATTTTCCATGGTTGAAAAAAATAGACGAAGTAGAATCCGATTTCCCATTTAATGATTTAATTTTATTTTTCGTGTTGCTTCAGGCTAAACGCTTCTACCGGGTGCGTGGCCTAACTTTTTCAACGCACGAACACTTGTGCCTCCAAACACTTGGCCTACCCTCGAGCCATCTGTTTCTAGCAAAATCTTTTAAAAATTGTTTGTTTTTCATATTTTTCTCAATCTCAAATGTTTCCGAATGAATTAGACATGTGAGTATGATTTCATTTTTAAAAAAAAGTACAAATGTCCTCATTTTAAGTAAATCTGATTGATTACAAAAAAACGTGACCCGCTTTATAAACTACTGATGATAAAAAACGAGGTTTTCATTTATTAAGTAACTAACTTCCAAATTAAATGGCACCATGCATTTAAGAAGCGGATTTTAAAACTTGAGGTACAATTTTTCGTATTTCGGCGACCAAAATTGAGCGTTTTCTTCTTTTTTTAGCGATTTTTCAGATAACACTATTATTTAAGGCGCTTAAATTCTATTTTTTGTGATTTTCAACATTTTTATCATATTAATTTTGAAAATAAAGCTCCGGGGAGCTCAGAAATTGGTTTGATATGAATAAAAATGCTTATTGATAGCGAAAACAAAGAAAAACTCAAATATAAACGTTTCCGAAGGTCCGTTTTGTTAGTATCTAATCATTGTCTACGTATTCATGTGCTATTCGTAATCTAATGCCTTTTTGTGAATTCTTATTGTTTTTTTTAAGTTTTTGAAAAAATCCGGATGATTCAAAAAAGGAAAAAAAATCACTCTATCAAAAATACCGTATTCATTAAAGGGACATAACGTTTTTTGAAAAATTATCTGGAAAACTGTTTTTTTCGAATTTTAAAATTATGTAAATAGCCAATTGAAAATTTGTTTCTTAGAAAATAAAATTGCAATTAAAAGAAATTAGAGGTTTTTTAAAAACAAAATGTCACTGTTTTAAAAAGAAAAATAGGAATAAAACAAAAAGGTGATAAATTTGCTGTATTCTTTAAATTTTCAGTTTTTTAAAAATAAAAATTTGAATAAAACAAAAAAGGAAAAATTTAGTGTATTTTTCAATTCTTAAATACATTATCTCTAAAAATAAAATTAAATAATTTTTCCTGAAAAATTGAAATAAAATAAAAACTGGAAGAAGCAAAAATACAAAAAAAAATTGCAGTATTTTTTAAAAATTATTTTTTTAATCAAATATAAGCATTGAAATTCAAGAAAAATTTTGCAATTCCTTTTAAATTTTCAGTTTCTTAAAAAATAAAAATAAATAGTTTTAAAAATTTTTCAATAATTTTTATTTATTGATTAGCAGACTGATAATATTAGTACACATTGTTAAAATTAAATTGAACTGATAGCCCCGAAAAAACAAAAAAAAGCCAATTTTTCAAAATTCCATCCCCAAGCACCAAAAAAACAAGCAAAAAACCATGCCGCACCTCTGCATTCCCACACCACGCCCCCTCACTTCTCTACCGTCTCTTAAACAAACAACACTCTCTCGCGCGCTCACCCCAACAACATTATTTCTTCTCTTTTCCCCTCCCATTTCTCCTCGCCACTCCATTCCGGTTCCAGATTCGATTTGCCTTCACCGGCCGCTGCCGGTCAATCCATATTTTATTTTACCTTTTTTCTTCGACAAATCCTTGATTATCGATTTTTTTTTAATTTTCAGCAAATTGGGGTATGCCTCTCGGTCTTTTCGGTGGAACGAGCTCCAGTAAACCACAAGTTTTAAACGATGGTTCGACATCGGCTCGTGATAAGAAGGACAATGTTAAAGGTAACATTTTAAGGGATTTGTTATTGTTTTAAAAAATCAATAATTTTTCCAGGAACAACACTTAAATTGACCAATACAAGTGTCACAATTGAGAAACAATTGGCAGAAGGTAGTCAACCAAAAAAATCAAAACAAAATACTAAATAGCTCAATTTTAAGGGGGTTTCGCAATTGTCTACTTGGTCACTGACAAGAAGAATCGAAAATTCGCGTTGAAACGGCAATTCGTGTTGGACAATCAAAAGCAGTTGGATGCGTGTGCAAGAGAGTGCAAAATTGTGGTAATTTGAATGTTTTTAATGGGGAGGAGGGCACCCGGAAATTGTTTTTGGAGAATTTCTGTGTTTTTCTAATTAATGGAAGCTTTTTGGATGATGCTGAGTTTTTTTTTTAAAACTGGTGAAAATGAATTTCAATCGATAATTTTGATTTTAAGGACGCATGACAGAAAATTAAAAATTGGAAAAAATTAAAAGTTGCAAGTGCGCTCTAATGCAAATCAATGTTTTTCGAAAGGATTATGCCATTTTTGAATATTAAAATAAACAATTTTCCGTAGAAATAAAAGTTGGGGCATTTCTAAATGGCACAGGAATAAAAAGAGCAAATTGAATGCTCTATAGAGGTCAAAAAATTGGAAATTGTTTTATTTGATTCCTGAAATGCGAAATAAATGGGTTTCGGTATAAAAAAATTGAATTTGAAATCGAAATTTGCGTAAAAGCAGCCAATTTTCAGATGGAACTACGGGGACACAAGAATATTGTGGAATATGTTGATCATATGATTACAGTTAACAAATCCGGGCAATATGATTGTACGCTTCTGACTGTTTATCATAAAAGTGAGTTTTGGTTTTTTTAAAATTTGTATACTCTTTCCATTATTCGCTTCGAGACCTACGTCTGTCTGGTTATTGATTTGCAATCAATCTATTCCTAATAATCCGGGGATTTTTCCAGGAAATGTTCTCCAATTAATGAATGATAGAATATCCAGCAATATGTATTTATCACCAAATGAAGTGCTCAACATTTTCTGTGACATTTGCGAAGCTGTCGGCCGTCTTCATCACTCGAAAACACCAGTTATTCATCGAGATTTGAAGGTGGAAAATATCCTGATTGACGAGAGGAATCGTGCAGCACCGCCCATTTTTGTACTCTGCGATTTTGGAAGTGCAACGACTAAGGTACAGTTTGAAGGGGGGTCAATCAAGAAGCATAACATATTTTAAAAATTCTTCTTATGTCTTATTCATTCGAAAAAATCTTAAAGGGGGGCTGAGGGGACGAAATAAATAGTTTAGAAATGATGGAAGTATGATTGTTGATAAATAAATGAAAAAAAAATCCAAAAAAAAACCTCGAAAATGGCGAAAAAAAAAATTCCGGAAAAAAACTCATACCCCCCCTCTCTTCGCCCTAATGGCCGAAGAAACGCTTTTTGTTTTCTAGGCCATTTATTTTTTTCTCGGCCGCCTATTTTTTTATCTTGTTTTTCTCTTCTTTCGAATTTTTTTTTCGGAGAAAATTATCCATAAAAGAGTATTAAAACAAATAAACGTTCAAAAGAAATGTATAAAAAAGTATAAAAAAAATATTTTTCAAATAATAAAATTAGGCGGCCGAGAAAAAAGAGACGGCCTAGGAAAATCAAGAAGCGTTTCTTCGGCCATTAGGGCGAAGAGAGGGGGTATGATTTTTTTTTCGGAACTTTTTTTTTCGCCATTTTTGAGTTTTTCTTTGGATTTTTTTTTCATTTATTTATCAACAATCATACTTTCATCATTTTTAAACCATTTATTTCGTCCCCTCAGCCCCCCTTTAAATTGAGAAAAAATCAACTTTTAAAAATATTTTCGAGTATAGGTCAATTGATTGGAAAACCAAAAGATTTTCTGACAAAAAGATTTTCGACAAAAAGATTTTCGACAAAAAGATTTTCGACAAAAAGATTTCCGACAAAAAAAATTTTTGACAAAAAGATTTTTTTTTCAAAAGAGATTTGCACTGTGCGGTTGAGCGTGCTTGCACCGTTTTTTCCTCTTTTGTCTGCGTCTCGCACTAGCTCTGGCGGTTGGCGGAGGGTAGGACAATTCATTAGAAAACTAAAATATTATACGACAAAAATATTTTCGACAATTTCCTAAGAAAACAAAAATATTAGATGACAATTTCATTAGCGACTAATTCATTGGAAAACCATTTCCTTAGAAAATCGCATTGGAGCGCGTTTGCTGGAGGGTAGTCCTTGTGTTTGTAGCGTTTCAAGACGCTAACGATATTTAAGGCGCATGCGCCTTGAAATGTCTGCGTCTCTCAACGTCACGTTGGTTGCCGGCCCTGATCGTTGAGAGACGCAGACATTTCAAGGCGCATGCGCCTTAAATATCGTTAGCGTCTTGAAACGCTACAAACACAAGGACTACCCTCCAGCAAACGCGCTCCAATGCGATTTTCTAAGGAAATGGTTTTCCAATGAATTAGTCGCTAATGAAATTGTCATCTAATATTTTTGTTTTCTTAGGAAATTGTCGAAAATATTTTTGTCGTATAATATTTTAGTTTTCTAATGAATTGTCCTACCCTCGGTTGGCGTTGAGAGACGCAGACAAAAGAGGAAAAACGGTGCAAGCACGCTCAACCGCACAGTGCAAATCTCTTTTGAAAAAAAAATCTTTTTGTCGAAAAATCTTTTTGTCAAAAATTTTTTTTGTCGAAAATCTTTTTGTCGAAAATCTTTTTGTCGAAAAATCTTTTTGTCAGAAAATCTTTTGGTTTTCCAATCAATTGACCTATACTCATATTTTCCTTGAAAAATTATCAAATGGCCGAACTTGGATTTCTAGTCCCCGCTTTTTGCTTTTCTAGGCCGTTTAACCAAAATTAATTATTATCGGGTTTTTGGAATGTTTTCAATAAAAAATTGAATAAGCAATTGAAATTGAATAATGGAATAATTTGGTGATTTTTCAGAAGAGTGTTTGTTGTTCATTTTTTGTTGAAAAATATCTCCAATTAACCGAAATATAAGCCAATGGTTAAATGGAACAGAAAAACGAACGGGGACTAGAAATCCAAGATTAAGACAACTTTTTTCGAGGAAAATCTACAAAAAAACGCTTTTTTCGGAATTTTTGAACCTCAAGACCTCTGAATTTTGCAGACGATGTCGATAAATACCCATCCTGCCGCATTTATCCAAGAGGAGATTGAAAGGAACACGACGCTTTGCTATCGAGCACCCGAAATGGTTGATATTTATGGAGGACAGACGATTGGAACAAAAGCTGATATCTGGTCGCTCGGTGTGATGTTGTATCGATTGTGTTACTTTGCGTTACCATTCGAGGAATCTGCGTTGGCTATTCAAAATGGAATTTATACACCGTTTCCGACGAATCCAGCGCATCCGGCGGCGATAAGAGCAATCATTCGTATGTTTTTTAAAAAACATAATGGGAAAGAGTTTGAGCTCTTTTTGAAAGCACTGGAGTTTTAGTAGACGTAAATAACGTACGTAAATCAAATAAAACATTTTGAGGATTAAAAATATATTGAAAATTAAAGAAATTAATCTAAATGAGTAGTCAAAACAGCAAACGCGCTCTACCGAACAGTGTGCACGTTTTAAAGTGAAATGAACAAATCAATTTCCAAACTGGGACGCTGAAAGTGCGCTCTACGGATAATCAGTCATTTTCGGAGGGTTTTTGCCATTTTTTTGGCTGATTTAAAAAAACATTTTCCATGAAAATAAAATACTGCATATTTTGAAATACCAAATATACAAAAATAACTTTTTCGAACCATGTATAAATCCCAAAAAAATAGATTTTAATTAGGTCTTTTTTAAAATTATATTCCCAATTTTTAGAGTCAATTTGAATTTTTTCCTTTTTTTTTGTCAAAAAATATTTTATTTTATCTGAAATTTTTTTAACGTGCGGATTATTTTTAATAATCAATTTCAGTTTGAATGATTAAAAAAATGACGAATAAAAATTTTGAAAATTCCGTTTTTTTAAATTTTCAAATATTTCAGACCTTCTACTCGATGTTGATGTAAACCGGCGTCCATCTATCTATGAATGTGCTAGTCTGGCGTTTGAAGCATTCGGAAAACCTACACCGATTGAAAATGTAAATGTGAGTGAAGCTACATTTTTATGGCTACTTTTATTTTCAAAAACACCTGTTTTACACATGTTTTTTTCCGAAAAAAAAAACAAATGTATTCAGAGTGCAGCTCGTCCGTCGCTCGAGCAAGCAATAATCGAAATGAAAGAGGGAAAGCCGCGAAATCAACGACAAGCTTCACCAGCTCGTCCAGTGGTTGCAGCGGAGCCAACGAAACAGGTTCAGGCAGCGAGGAAAGAGGAATCGCTTATTTCAACGGTTGAAACGACGAATAATATCTTGTCTGGAGAATTGACGACCACTTCGGTGAATCCGAGACTTCGACCGAAAGCGTCGGCGAATTTTACGGCCATCCCGAGCATTTCTCCAGTACCGATGAGAAGAGTTGTTGATGAAACGGTTTTTCGAACGGAGAGCGATAGTAGACAATCTTTTTCGGGAGAATCGTCACAGCCGGAAGCGGAAACTGGTGGACCATTGTCTTGTCCGTTGTTGAAACCATCGGATTTAGGATTTACTGATTTAGGTAAACCTCTTTTCATAAATACTTTGATTTTATGCCTATAGGCCTACTGTCGGGGTGTTCAAACGGGAAACTGCGCTCTATTGAAAATACCATATTTATTAAAGGGGCATAACAATTTTAAGATTATTAAAATGTCAGGATAATTCGAAATTTTTATTAATAAAATTATATAGAAAATTGTAATTTTGTTATTGGATTGAAAACAAAGAAGCAAAAGTATTTTAAGCCTATTTTCTCACATTTCCGGTACGTTTTAAAAATTAGAAAAGGTTATGTCCCTTTAAGAAATGGTAGAATTTCATTAGAGCTCAGTTTCTTTTTAACTATTCTGACAGTTTTTTGAGAATAGACAAGTTGCTGAAAAACATTTGACAGATAGGGAAGCAAACACGCTCTAATAAAATTTGTAATTTAATCAAATTGTTTTTTTTTGCAGCAACTGGCCTATCCTCGTTTTTCATTAGAAAAATATTTAAAAATTGAGATAATCTTTAAAAAAACAAATAATTTTTTAAACATTAAGAAAAAGTTGGTACCGAACGTGGATTTCTAGGCCAATTTTTTAAATTTCAAAATTTCTGGTTTTTCACTCGACAATCACTCGAAAAGCGAAATTTCTTTTTAATTTTCCAAAAAAGCCAAAGTTAATTGGCGCAAGTATTCAAATTGAAATGTTGCGAGTGCGTCCTAATGCAAATCGATCTCATTCGACCAGTTTTCCAAGGTTTTTGGCTATAAAAGTGATTTTTTGAAATATATTTTAATATCAAATGAAAATTCGGAAATTTATAGAAATGTTGGAATGCATTTTAATAATTTTTTTAACAAATGTCGAAAAAGAACAAATTCTGAGCATATTTTTCACGAAATTTGTTTTATTCAAAAAAAATTGTTTTTTCTAGACAACCCCGCAATTCCAAGGAATCGAGCGGCGACCGACTCAACGGCTCTTCGACAAGTCGCCACGTCTAAAAATGAAGCCAATGCAGCGACACAAGAAACGGCTGCGATCCTTCAGCAACATCGTCGAAATGTTAGCGACACGTCTCAAATTTCGAGAAGCGCATTCAAACCGTATAGCCAAACGGCGGCGCCATCGAAAAGTGTCGTTCGAAGTGTGGAGAATATTCCGGTGAAACGGACGGCGGCAGCGGTAGAATGGAACCCGTTCCTGGCGGCTCCGTTTCCGAGTGAACCGGATGATTGTCAGTTTGCAGAGGCGTTTGATGTTGTGGGAAGGAGTGGTAAGTGAAGGGGGTTTTTAGAAGAATTAATAATAAATTTGGGTTTTTGGTTGAACGGTAAATTTTAGTATTTTTGGATTTTTTTCCAAAAATCACAATTTTCAGTAATGTTAAAGTGAATATTCGGAAAGCTTATTTTCAGTAATTTGAGATATTGTCAAGATAAAAATTTCTGACCGCTCGTTTTGTCGTTGGGAATTTCCTCGCAGCGCGTCCGCAACGCGCAAGGCCAACTGAGAAATTTGAATTTGAGTGCGTTGCGGTCGCGCTGCGAGGAAATTCCCAACGACACTCCGCAAAACGAGCGGCCAGAAATTATCATCTTGACAATACATATTGCCATATTTTCAAAATTTGGACATTTTAGGATCTTATTTGGACCAAAAAATTTTCAGAATAAAAATATGTGATGCTGTATGTCAAAAAACTCCAAAAATTATGAAGAATCTGAATTTTGATATGAACAGCGGAAAGAACAATGAATTGACCTTTTTTTTTTCCCAAAAATCACATTTTTTCAGTAATTTTGGAATAAATAATCAGAATTTTGAGCTTGTTTCTAGTAATTTAAGCCACATTACGCTATATTTTCAAGCTTTAGACATTCAAGAAACTAGAAACTGGATAATTAGAGAAAAATGGATAGATTTTGACTTTTTTTGAAATCTCCGCTGTTTTTATTAGTTGGACTGGATTTACAACATATTTGAATGAATAACTGACAAATAGGGTTTTGAGCATTTGAAAAGGTCGCTAATTTAGATTTGTAGCGTAAAATGTTTAAAAAGGGGCTTAAAGACAAGGTACTAAGCTTTTTTTCAGAATAAGACTCTTTGAACTGTTGATGTTGAAAAAAGGCAGGGTACCCTAGGGTGTTTCTAAGTTGTTTTTTTCCTAATTGAATAAATCTCATAAATTCCAGAAAAACCAGACGACAACGACGACGCATCATCAATCGATTCACGTGACCCGTTCGGCGCCGCACCATTCGATCAACTAACCTCATCAACAACACCGGAAACCCTTTCAGCAGCAGGTAGATCACACCATCCTCCTTCTTCATTCCCACCGCCCAAACCACCACCAAGATCCTCATCATCATCTTTATTATTAAAAACTGTACTAACAAGTCAATTAGCAAAAGATCCCGGTCCACCAAACATCCCAAAACGCACCACCTCCAAATGGCAGAATTTTTAGGCGTTTTTGTGAAATGTTGTATATATTTTTTTTTTGTCGGCATGTGATGTTTTTGTATAGTATTGTGGGTATTTGTTGTATGAATCGAATCTTGCATGTTCAAAGATAAAGAATTTACAAAACTATATTTTTAAAGCTCTTGGTGGGGGAATCTAATTGGGTAGCCAAAAAAAATCAATAATATGATTTCAGCGATGAATGAAAGAGAGCTCATTCGAATGATAAGTCAATTAGATGATGAGGTGGATGGAAAAGCGAAAGGTGGGACAAATGAGGAAGATAGCGAAGTTGACGAGCAGAGGATGAAAGCACGTCGGAGGTATAGTTATGAGAATATTGATGGAGTTGGAGATGATGCGAGCAGTGATAGTCGAGGGAAGACGGACAGGGATGATTCGGAGGACTATGAAACGGATGAGTGTAGTCGGGTGAGTAATGGTTATTTAGAAAAATCGGGTTTTTAAATCAAGTTCGTTATTTTAGGACTTACCGTATTATTTTTTCCGCGGTTCGCATCAAAATTAAGATTCTCCGCCATTTTTGGAGTTTTTTGACATACAATATGCAATTCTTTTCCCCGGAAACATTTTTGGCAAAAAAAGATCCTAAAATGTCCAAATTTTGAAAATATGACAATATGTATCTCAAATTACTCGGGATAATATGAATATTCTGAATATTCATCCCAAAACTGAAATTATTGAATTTTCGAAAAATCTCAAATTTTACTGATTAAATAATTGCTTTACGGAGATAATAAATTCCTCAAATGAAAATAGACTTCATTCTCATTCCAAATCTGTTTTAAAAATTTTTTAAGACCACGTAGAAGCCTAGAAAATGAGCTTCAAAACAATGGCCTAGAAAAGGTTTCCACCTGGCTGAACTTTTTTCTATTAGTTTTTTTTTTCGTGTTTTGTTAATAAATAGTTATGCAGAATGCTTATATTAGTCCCTTTTTAAATTTTTTCTGTCATTTTTTTTGGATTTTACAAGCCTGCGGACTAGTTTTCGCCGGTGGACACTTTTTCTAGGACATCGTTTTGAGGCGCGTTTTCTCGGCTTCTAGGTGGTTTTAGAAAATTTTAAAAACAGATTTGGAATGAGAATGAAGGCTATTTTCTTCTCGGACGCATTCATTAGCTCTGTATACCCAAAGTTGTTTTTTTACCCAAAAAAAGATCCTAAATGCTCGAATTTTCAGAAAGGTGGTGACACTTCGCACGACGAAGACGGCGAAGGATCATCCCAAAACACGGTTGGAAGTGAAGATGGAGAAGGTGGAAATCGTCCACTTTTGGAAGATGATGGACTAGAGGATGACGATGATGTTTGTTTCGGGAAAACATTTTGGCATATTTTTCTTTTCGTTTTTTCAGCACGAACTTTTGTCATCGTTCAGTACGATTTCTTCGAATTTCCACGTGCCGTTGTTCGTCGGAACCACTACAAATACTAATCCGTTTTTGAGAGATGAACTAACGCCAAAAATCTCGCCGGCGACAGTTCAAACAACAGTGAGTTCACAGAGATATCGAAGATTCCTATTTTTCGGAAAAATTGAATTTAAAATGGTTACAATCCTGGAAAAAAAGCTGCAAACCCGGAAATTCTTTTGAATTCAGAATTTCTATTATAAATGAATAGGTTGTTATTTATATGAATTTTCTGGTGTGTAAAAACGAACATTTAATTTTTAAAAATCTGCAAACACTGCTATAATGCACACAATTTTACGCGCAAATGAACAGATTTGTAAAAAATTAATGTAAAATTTTTAAAAATTGAAAAAAGAGTTTTTTATGGAACTAGATAATTTGACTGACTGTGTAGATGGTCAATAAATTTTCTCTTTTTTCATTTCAATGGCTCATAAGGGAGATATACACCAATAAAGTGTCAAATGTATCGAAAGCATTCGGCCAAATACGCCAGCGGATTAGAATAGCGTATAAATAACTATTTCTATCCGAAAATGAAAAAAATAAACCTAATTTCTAACAATAAATGGACTAATAAGCTTTTTATTGTATAATTCTTGTCTTTTCCTACGTTTTTCGACCCCGAAACTGAAAAAAGTCATGAAAATTGTGAAAAAAACACTCGAATCTGTTTAAAGGAGGACTTTACGGAGATTATGAATGCGTCTGGGAAGAAAATAGGCTTCAGACTCATTCCAAATCTGTATTTAAAATTTTCTAAAACCACCTAGAAGCCGAGAAAACACGCCTCAAAACAATGGCCTAGAAAAAAGGGCCACCTGGCCGAACTTTTTCCTATGAACTTTTTTCGTGTTTCGTTAATAAATAGTTATGCAGAATGCTTATAGTAGTCCTTTTTAATGTTTTTTCATCTTAATTTATGTTTTGTTTTTCATTTTTTTGGACTTTTCATGCCTGCAGACTAGTTTTCGTCGGTGGCCCTTTTTTCTAGGCCATTGTTTTGGCGTGTTTTCTCGGTTTCTCGGTGGTTTTAGAAAATTTTAAATACAGATTTGGAGTGAGTCTGAAGCCTATTTTCATCCCAGGCGTATTCATAATCTCCGTAAAACCCTCCTTTAAAATTATTGTAAATGGATGGAATACGCATGTAATTTTTTTGTTTGAAAAAAAGCAAGCTTCAAAAAATTTAACATTATTGAATTTGTTGAGAAAAATAAGATAGCAATTTGAACTTCCGACAAAAAAAGGTCCTGAACTCATTTTGGAGGGAAATTCGGATTTTTACCCAATTTTCCTCGAATTTTTTAATTAATTCGATTAAAACACATTTTTGTAGTTTGTTTTTGTTTCAAAAAACGAAACAAAGCGTTACATACGTATTCCATCCATTTACAATAATTTTGAACTTGTTCGAGTGTTTATTTCAGAATTTTCATGATTTTTTTCAGTTTCCGGGCAGAAAAAAAGAAGAAAATGGCAATAATTGCATATTAAAGACAGCTGTTCAGTTAATTTGACCCTACCTGTTCTTAGTTTCAAAAATTAGAGCGTTCTCTCATTAGTTCAATGTAATTTATGCGAAATCACACCGTTAAGTACACGCGAAGTAGCAGCGGTCCAAAGTTGAAAAAATCAAGATTTGAATGCGCGCCGGTCCGTGCGACGCGGTCGTGGTCCGTGCAACGCGGTCGGAATTGGTCCGTGCAACGCGGTCGGAGACCACCTGACCTCCCATTCCAATTTCCATTTTTTGACTTGAATTTGGATCGTCTTGACTGACCAGCTGCCTTTAAGATGTTTATTAGTCCATTTACGGTTAAAACGAGGTATATTTTTCAGTTTCCGATAGAATTAGTTTTTTAGGAGCTTTGCTAAAAAAGTATGCGGCCACTTGCCCGCCCCATCAGAAAAATTGTTTGAATTTCCGCTTTAGCCTACTTTTCAGGTTATTGAGGCTTTTCCGGGATTGTAATCGGTCTGAATTACATTTTTCTTTTTTTTTCCGTGAAATTCAAATCACAATTTGTCTTCCAGACTGTAAGAATATCTGATGAAAACCGGCCATCAACAGACGACGACTGGGATCTGGGAGATCGATGGACTGATAGAAGGGACACGGTTTTTGAGAAACCGTCACAACACAAAGCAGTATTTACCGATTTTGCGCCAGCAACTCTTCCTCGCCAGGTGACACCATTATCAGCGGTTTCTCGGCTGAAGCCAGAATTGCCGACAACCGCGCCGGTTTCGATTATACCAAGCATGTCGACGACATCATTTCCGGATAATGTGGAGAATCAAGAAGGTGTTCAGGAAAAGAACCAGCTAGTCGTCGGGACATTGATACAGGTTGGAGCGCCGACGAATGTAGAGGAAAACCCCTCGAGACCGCAAAAAGTTATTGAGCCGCCAATGCCATCAAAGCCAATTAGAACAACAACGCCGGCGACATATCGACAAGAACCAATTCGAGCAGCAAGCACAAAACCGAATATTGATTTTGTCGAAGGACCCAAGACTCCAAAAACGGTTAAATCGAAAAAAGGGGAGAAGAAGAGCAAAGTGCCTTTTAATTTGGAACGGTCGGATAATGATGAAACGGATGGATCGGAAGCGGAAATGTGTGTGACGGATGGGGCCACGACAAGTGGGAAGAAGAAAAAGAAGGGCGCTTTTGTGTTGCGTTCATCACATCCTTCGATTACGGATTATGCGTCACCGCCGCCAGTGCTAGCTGTGAAGAAAACGTCAAGTGAGTTTGTTATTTAGTTTGGAAGGATAACTGTGAATTTATAAGGTTTTGAAACTGAACTAAACCTAAAATTCGACTATTCTCTCGATCTAGGCGTATAAAATTCAGAAAATTGGCCTATTTTATCGCATTTTTTCGTAAAATTCAGTTTATTTCCGGAATTTCCTAAATATTTTTTTTGTCAATTGTGATATTTTCGAAATTCGGAGAAATGCACAGTTTTTGTATTTAAAATAAGTTTCATTAGGAAATCCAGAAAATATGTGCATTTTGTCGTAAATTGTGGTGTATTGAAAAATCAGAAATTCAAATTTTAATCCAATTTTTCAAATAATTCCTAAGATCTCCTAAATATGATTTTTTGTAAATGTGATATTTTCGAAATTCGGAGAAATGTGCATTTTTCTATTTAAAATGAGCTTCATTAGTAAATTCAGAAAATATGTGCAGTTTGTCGTAAATTGTGGTGTATTGAATAATTAGAAAATGTGCATATTGTCGTAAATTATATTTTTTTAGTCAATTCAGAAAATTTGTGTATTTTTTAGTAAATTGTGGTGGGTTTTGAAAATCCTTAATTTTATGTTCAGTTGTGGTATATTGAAAAACCGGAACATTGGTGCACGTTGAAGAAAAATACGGTGTTTTTCGAAGCTCGAAACTTTAAGCATTAAAATTACAACATATTTTTGTGTTTAAAAAAATGACGCGAAAATGCAGAAAAGTGGGCTGGCAAATGGCGCACACTTTTTTTTGCAACGCCCCATTTGAGAGGAAATTCAAATTTTAACCCAATTTTTCTGAAAATTGAGTAAAACTTATCATTTTCATTAAAAATTCGCCGAAAAGGGGAAATTTTAATAAAAGGCGATGGGCGGGGATTAGAAATTGAAAAAAATCCAACAGATCCCACAAAAAACCAAGAATTTTCAGAAGACAAGAAAAGCTCAGCTATAAAAAGAGCGAGCACTGGAGCCCTGAACAACGCGTCATTTGTGAACAGCTCATTTCAATATGAGGACATGGATATGCCGAACAGAATCTAGATAAATAACAAATACGTAAATACCTGTAATTATTGGATTTTTTCTTGTAAAATTTATGTTTTTCGCCAAATTTTTACGCTTTATTGATTGAATTTTAAGCCTACTGTCTGTAATTTTTCGGATCATTTTTAGATCCATTTTATTTCACACAATTATTCATTTTTCTTAAATTATCATGTTTTATTATTTTTCTTTGTCTCCCTCCTTAAATTCTCTTATATCCATCCAGCCCACTTTAAAGAAGAGTAAATGCCCAAAAAATCGATATATCCCGGATTGATCTAGTGTCTTGTGATAGATTTGCATATTTTTCTTCTATTTCTATAAGTATTTCCAATTTTTCATGTTTCACTTACGCATATTACTTACTGATTTGCATATGATTTTTGAAGTATTATTTATAAATGAAAATTTCTGAAAATCAAATGTTCCTTATATTGAACCTTTTTTTATGGAAAGAAGGGTTCGATAAGGGAGGAACATTCGATTTTCAAAAATAAAGGAATAATAGGGTCTCGTCGTGAAAAGGTACATGTTCCTTTAAAGAAACATGCAGAAAAGTGGGATAGGAAAAAAAAGCTAAAAATAACCATTTCTACCTACAATAACCTACAAATCTTATTAAATATCTCTTGATGACCCATTAACGCCCCTTTTCAAGTATTCACCTGTCTAATTAGGACCCGCTTGAAAAGTATCAAATTTCTGTGTGTATTTATAATAGAAAAAAGAACTAAATCATAAAAAAAGTAGGTAAACGGGTATTACAGAGAGGATCGGGTATTACAGGAGATGGGAATTCTTTCAGACGGGGGTGTAAGCGAACCTTTTGGAGGAAAGAGAAGCTCGAAAGAATGAAAAACTAAAGAAAAGGTCTAGAAAATTATGCTACAAAACATAAAAAAGCAGAAGAGGGTAAAAGAAATATGATGGCTGATGGATCTAGTCAAAAAACATGAAAAAACTGTTGGTGGGGTTTTATTAAAGCTATCCACTAATCATCTGCCTTTAAGGTTCTTTTTAGGGTGAAAAAAGGGGGAAAATTATTAGATTTTGTAAGGATTCTAAACGCGGTAGCTTCGGTCTTCGAGTTCCTTGTCGACGAATTCGAGCACACTGTTGACGAGTTCGCTTGACTAAAAAAATCATTTTTTTGAGATTTTTTGTTGAAATTTAAGTTTTTCATGCCAATTCTTAAAGTAAACCGAAAATTTCAGCTATTTACACTATTTATTAGCTAAAAATCTGAAAAATACAAAAATAACTCGAACTTTTTCTATTTATTTTCAAAAAAAGCCTGTAATTTCGTAAATAAAGCTATTTACACCAAACTTTCGCTGAAAATCCGAAAATTGTTCATTTTAACGCTTAAAATAAGGAAAATTAATATTTTCAGGCGCAAAAGGATCGTATTAACTTGAACTAAGTCTGTTTTCTTTATTCTGTTTGACTATTTGAAATATTAACGCGAAAAATTCAGTTTTTGATTCTGAATATCTCAAATTTGATTAATTATTAGCATTTTTCAGAAACAATCGGTTATGTTTATCTAAATTCTGAACTTATGTTATTTAAATCACCATCCATCAAGTATAAGCTCGAAGCAACCCTTTTCTACTCGAAAAAGTAAACGGTTTCAAAAAATATCTTTAAAAAATCAATTTTTGCGTTATAAACTTAGATTTCAAGATTTTGTCGTGATTATCATGACAAAAGGCCTAGTTTTTCTTTTTTCCTCCATTTTGAGCCTTGAACTCCTTCAATACTTACCTTACTAGTTCCTCCAATATCCGCTGTATGAATTCTTCTATCAACCAATGTTCTGAACAACGAATCGGAGATAATATCAGCATGTGTTTGAAGTCCCAAGAAACGGAGCATATCAACAGCGGCGCGGATGAACGCAGTTGGATTGGCCATATCTTTTCCAGCCAACGATGTTCCAGTGTTACGGGTTCCGGTTTCGAAAACCGCGTAATCGTGTCCAATGTTCATTCCGGAGACGAGTCCTGGTCCTCCAACCAATCCGCAAGCAATGTTCGAGATGATATTTCCGTAGAGATTTGGCATTAGCATGACGTCGAATTGTTGTGGGCGCGAAACCTGAGAAAACATAAATATTTTTAAGTTTTCACTTTTTTTAAACTTTAAAGGCAAGGTACCACTAAATTTCAAAATACGTAACCATTTTCAAATTTCGCATCAATCGACAAACCATGTTTGAGCCCCTCAAAACCCCCTTCAAGTAAAAAATGCTTATATACTCCATAATATTTTGATATGAATTGGCGACTTTCTCAATTTCTAAAATTCAATACAGAGCCAGTAAAAATCGATAATTTTTGCAATTCCCTTCAAGACTCCATAAAAACCCACCAATTGCATGGAAGCGTTATCAACAATCATGGCACCGAACTCAATATCCGGATACTCATTCTTCGCAATATCAGTAGCAATCTTCAAGAACAATCCATCTCCCAACTTCTGAATATTCGCCTTATGCACAGCGGTGACCTTCTTTCTTCCATACTTCTTCGCAAATTGGAACGCGAATCTCGTGATTTGTTCGCATTTCTCGCGTGTCACCAATTTCAACGACTCGACAACTCTTGGCGATGGCGAGTTGACGGCAATATGCTCCTGTCCGGAATATTCTCCTTCGGTGTTCTCGCGAATAATAACCATATCGATTCCAGTGTGTCTACTTGGAATAGTTGGAATGGTCGCGCAGTGGAGAACATTGGCATAAAGATTCAAATTACGGCGAAGTTCCATGTTTCTTGAGACGAACACCGGATTATCGAATTTTGTTTCAATGTTACCCTGAAAAGTAGAAAATAGTAAAACGCGCTCGTTTTCCTCGTTAAAGTACCTTCAAAGCCACTCCATTTCTTTTAATCGCGGTGATAGCTTCGGCAAGATCTTCAGAAGCATCATCACTCGATGTCAAGTTCACAACTTCGAAATCGATTGGAGCTTGAACAGCGGTCAAGATTCTCTCAACATGGTGGATCATTTCTGGTCCGATTCCATCACCTGGGAGCACTGTTACATTGTGACGACCTCCGTAGCGAGCCAATTTGGTCTGAAATTTGAAAATTAATGGATGATGCAAAATTTCTGAAATCTTCGATATAAAACTGTCTTTTTGGAATGCGGTGCATCAAATTATCTAATTTTAAATGGAAATACACTAGTATTCTGTTTAAAATTGCGATAAATCTATGTTTCGCATTCCAAAGGACCTATTTTTTTAATATTAATTAATTTTACTTGTTTTTAGCGGAAATCGCGACTTTTGGCACATTTTGCATATTATCTACCTCTAACAGTACTCCAAAATCAATTAAACGATAGTAATAGCAAATATAGCAGAAATTACATTCAAAAACTCTCAAAAAATTATTATTCTAATTTTTTGGCAGTTTTTGAATGACATCTTCAAAAATAGAGTATTTAGAACTTCCATGTGAAACTAGATCGCAAGAAAATCTAGAAAATTCCGAACTGAGGTCTATAAACACAAAAATTCCAAGAATTTTAAAAGAAAATGTCAAAAAATCGATTTTTTTTGCATTTTCTCATAAAACTCTTCAAATTTCAAACAAAAAACTCACCGTATTAGTTTGAAGCACCGGCGATCTGAATCTGAGCATCTCAGAGTTTGGAGCAGTCGCAACATATGCTTTTTGAACAATATTCTTCGAAGAACGAAGAGTTCGGCCGAGAACTTGGGTAGCTGGCATTATTTGTTACCTAAAGTACAAATTGGTTATAAGAATTACTTTATTAAAGGTTGAAAATTAGGAATAAACTCCAAAAGAACAAAGATAAGAGGCTACATGCTGAATACGCTGTATGCTTCACGTGGGCGGTCTCCGGGCGCACCAATTGATTCGCAAGCCGCACACAAAGAACGTGCAATTCACAAGCGCGCACTTGCGTTGGTTTGGTGGTGTTTTATTTGTTTCTCTAAACCCTCTTCAGCATTTTTTTCCTTTTTTTTATTTTTTTGTTTCGTTTGGCCCGTTTGAACTTAGATGTTGTTTTTCTCTGAGAAAAAGCGAAGGGAGAACGAAAAACGTGATAGACGGCTAGTTATTATCAA
Source organism: Caenorhabditis virilis (assembly GCA_964036255.1). Lineage (NCBI taxonomy): Eukaryota > Metazoa > Nematoda > Chromadorea > Rhabditida > Rhabditidae > Caenorhabditis > Caenorhabditis virilis. Next base: position 3,291,195 of record OZ038417.1, on the reverse strand, counting down.
AATCGCAACAAAAATCAGTATGGGTTTTGTTACATTTTGATCGGTTTTCACGTTAAATTTTTTCAAAAACCTCAAAAATCCAACTTTTTTAAGGATTTATGTAATGTTCCGTCGATTACCTCTCTACAACTCATTTCGTTCATTTTCTAATTTATCATCGGCACTAGATGGACTAACAAATCGAACGTCTGGTGATCAATTGTTGGTATAATCGAAAATTAACTATTCTCATTCAATTAATCATTGATTTTCAGACCTATAGCGAGAAATTTGTCAACATTTACGAGAAATCAACACTGGAAAATCGTAAAACCATTCTACTGGATCTAGCAAACAATTTTGGAGTGAATAAGGAAGCCTTGAATCGTGCAATAGCTCTCTACTCCAAAAATGAGAATCACAGCGCAGAAGTGCGCAGTTCGGCTACAGCATCATACACAAACTTGATAAAATCCATTGGAAACTTGTCGGGAGGTGTTGGAAAAGTTTGCCAACTTCGCGCACAGATTCTATCGATTTTGAAAAAGGAGCAAGATAAGGCGGTAGTCGGACCGCTTCGCTCTTTGGATACCGCTTGCCGAGAAGCGTTGACGTCTTGGTTTTGCCTCGGAAATTTGAAATTAGAACGATTGGCTTGGTCGTCGCCTGGTGATATTCTTCAAAAAGTTGCAGAATATGAAGCGGTACATCCTGTTCGAGGATTGACGGATTTTCGAAAACGTCTTGGGCCATTGAGAAGGTTGGTTTTTAAAAATTTAGTGTTTGAACTAGAAAATTTGTATTTTTAAAACCTTTTCTTGCTTAAAATTACAGTTTCTGCGCTTCGTTGTCAAGAAATTTATAAACAATTTCGAAAAGTGAACGATTTTACAGAGAAAAAATTTAAAAATTAAAAACGAAATGGAAGAAAAATCGATTTTTATTTTGCGCTGCACTGACTACGATATTCCTTTCGAAACCGCAATTAAAATTTTACTCATGTGCCTTTAAACAACAAAATTTTAAAATTACCATTTTGAGGAGGTTTGGCCATTTTTGCTCGGGATTTTTTTTAGAAATATTCTTTACGACGTTTTACACGTAATCTCAAACTAAAAAATGAATAATTGTTTATTGTTTCTTTCTAAGTAGTAAATTATTTAGTTTTTTTGTAAAGGGTACTGTAGTTGTTTTTAAATTTTATTTCTTAAATAAAATCAAGTCTAAAGACTAAAAATCAAAGAATTTTTGCAGATGCTTCTACTTTTCGCACGAAGCGCTACCCAGGGAGCCACTGGTGATGGTGCACGTCGCCCTGGTGAATGAAATCTCGGACAATGTTCAAGAAATCACAAAAACTGGAGTTCCGCCGGGAAAAGAAGAGGAAATGACGACGGCGATTTATTATTCAATCACTTCGACACAAGCAGGTCTTTCTGGAATCGATTTAGGAAATATGCTGATAAAAAGGGTCGCCACGCAACTTCAATCAGATGTTCCATCGGTTAATGTTCATTCGACACTTTCACCAGTTCCTGGTTTTAGACCATGGTTGATAAGGAATTTGAAGGGGTTTTCAGAGTATCGTGAGTTGAATTGGAATTTAAATAGTTGAGAAAAGGGCACATTTTAGCGTCAATTGTGGACGAACGAGTGATAAATTGGGTATCAAAAATTGCTGGAAAATCGGTGACCAGAGAAGAAGCAACGGAATTATTGTCAAATATTGTGACGAATGAGAAAACCACATGGGATCAATTGCAAGCAATACAACCAATTTTGATGTATGCTTGTGCTCAATATTTGTGCAAAGCTAAGAGACATGGACATGCTTTGAATCCAGTTGGTAGGTTTTTGATTTGGAAAACATTTAAGAAAAAATGATTTGATGCTAAATTGATTTAAAAAACGTCAAATTTTTACTAATTAATGTTCGAATTTGATCTAAATAAATGAAAATTAACGCCAAAAGTTCGGATTTGCTCACAAAGGTCCGAAATTGAGCGAAAATATCAGAAGTTGGACGGAAATGGGTAGAATTTGATGAACAACTTCAATGTACGATCAAAATATCCGAATTTTAACCAATGAGCTACGGATTTGATTGATAATGTCGGAAGTTGGACGAAAAACGGGTGATTTGATGAAAAATGCCCGAAATTAATCAAAGAAGATAATTTGAGCAAAAAAGGTCAAAATTGAACTAAATAATGTTCAATATTGATCAAAAAAGATCCGAAGTTGTTCTAATTCCGTCAAAGTTGACGCCAAAGGTCCGAATTAGATGAAAATGGTCCGAAATTGAGAGAAAATTACTGAAGTTGAACTAAAAATGGTGAAAAAGATCAAAATGTATCGAAAGATGTCAAAATTGAACAAAAAACGGCCTGATTAGATGAGAAATGTCCAAAATTGATCAAAAAGCTGCTAAATTGATAATAAACGTCAAAATTAAACAAACTAATGTTTGAATTTGATCAAAAGGACCCAAAGTTGATCTAATGAAGTCAAAATTGGACTGAACAATGACGGATTAGATGAAAAGTGTAAAAATTTAACTAAAAAGGTAGGACATTGAGCACATTCTGAAATCCAGCTCATGAGACCCCACCTTTAAGCTCTAGAACACGTTGACAGCTATTTTAAATAAATTTTCTGTTGTGGGTTAGACCTACAAAGGTTATTTTGATCTATAATATTTATAGTTTGACCTTTTGATCTATGGCAACCGCTGGGCGCCAAGATTTATATTTATTGCATTGTCAATCGTTTTAGATTGCGTTTTCTTCTCAGTTTTATATTATACTGCCGGATTATTGTTTACCAATAATCCATACACTGTTTTGGCTTGGTTAGTAATAAATTGATGTTATTACGTGTGTAAAGACATAACAAAATTGGCGATCAGGATAGAAACTTTATTTTTGGTCATAGAAGTACCAAAATAAAGGGTCTTTCGGTTATTGAGGTACCAATAGTACTGAAACAAAAGGTTTCATACTTGGTGAAAAGAGTACTGAAACAAAAGGTTTCATACTTGGTGAAAATAGTACTGAAACAAAAGGTTTCATACTTGTTGTCAACCGCTGCTTGAGCAGGGTGATTAAAGGAGGTTAACTCTATTGTTAACGATAAAGGTTTTGGGCCTATACGTGGTTGTAAGTCTAGCATCTCGGGTACTCAGGCGGGATCCCGCACGTAGTTTGTGTGAGGAATTTTCATCCCGCGTAATCCCGCACGTAATAATAGTGATGCGGGATCCCGCACGTAATCCCCGTGCGGGATTACGCCAAACTCTCTAATGAAAAAGGTAGCAGTGGGCGCCGCCCGTAAGATGTCGGGGACATAAAACAATGGGCCAATTTTTAAAACGCTGTCCTTCAAGAGGACACCGGAATTTAATGATAGCAATGATGGGGCAAGAGGGAATAGAGACATCTTAGAACTGTATGCAGATATAATTATTGTCGTATTTTTGAAGTCATATTTGGCTATGTTCCTTTAACGGACAATCTTACTGTATCAATCTCGCACGTACTTATTTTTTACGTAATCAACCACGTAGTTTTGACGTAATCCCGCACGTAGTCTTGGCGTAATCCCGCACGTAGTCTGGACGTAATCCCGCACGTAGTCTTGGCGTAATCCCGCACGTAGTCTGGACGTAATCCCGCACGGAATTCCGTGCGGGATTACGTTTTCAACTACGTGCGGGATCCCGCCTGAGTACCCGAGATTATGGCTGACGATATAAGAATGATTCTGACTGAATTTTCGAAGTCTAAAGACGACGAATTCAACAGAATGCGTTCCGAGTGGAAGGAACAACAGAAATCAATGCAAAGCCAGATAGACCAGTTAATGGCTGCATTGTTGAAAAACCACAGTACCAAAACTGAAGTCGTTGAATCCCAGTCGGGAGGATTTGATCACCAGAAGTACAACATGCTTTTGAATAGATTACCAATTTTTGAATTCGATGCAGATTCCCCTGTCGATTTTTCAGTGTGGATAAATCGACACGGACAGGTCATTGAAAAAGATGGTAAAGAATTCGAAGAGAGTTGTAGAGTAAAAATGTTGCTAGAAAGGTTGGGAACAAGAACATTTGAAACATATTCACGTTTTAAAAAGCCAAAAGATGTTTGGGCAGAGAGTTATGCGGAGACGAAAAAGTGTCTAGAAGAACTGTTTTCGTCAAAGATAACAAAGAGTGCTTCTCGAATGATGTGCTTGAATCTAATTCATGAATCAAATGAATCTTTGGCAGAGTATACTGGTAGAGTCAACGACTTGTTCGACATGGCAAATTTTTCAGAGATGTCTTCTGAAAATTTAAAATGTTTGATATGGATTTTTGGGTTAAAATCATTGAAACAGGTCAAGTTGCGACACCATTTATTGAATTTTTTGGAGTTAAAGGAGAAAAGTAATGTGTTATGCACAGTACAGATGTTGCATGGTGAATCTGAAAAGTTTGAACAAGAAACTTCTGAAAGGAAGTTATTGGTTTCAAAACATGTCGATGTTAAGAAAATATCGAATTCAAATAGGCGATTGAGTTTTGATGATGTATCCACATCCGGAGATGAATCTGTAAACCAGGTTCAATTTAAGCCAAAAAGTGTGTGCTTTAATTGTAAGAAGTCTGGTCATGCATTGAAAAACTGCAAGGGAAAACCGAGCAAATGTTCAAAATGTGGTCGGAAGGGCCATTTGGACGAGTTCTGCGACAGATTGAAAAGATGGGAACAGAAAAAACAAATTCGCAAAAGTTCACAGAACACCAATGTAGTTGAAGTTGAGGTTCCAGAAGTGAATTCAACTAGGCAATACGCTCCGATTGAAATAAACGGTATTGAAATTGAATTTCAAGTTGACACTGGTAGTGATGCTACTCTGTTGAATGTCAAAGATTGGGAAAAATTAGGTTCTCCAAAGTTGAGCCCACAAGTGCTACCATTGAAAGATGCTAGTGGTTCCGTGATGGAAGTTCTAGGGGAGGTAGTGTTGGATTTCAAAACTAGGAATTCTAGTGGATCTGGAATTGCCTATATTGTGAAAAGAGACAACTTGTTGGGTTTAAGCTGGATCAAGCAATGTGATCATATGAGGTATCACATGGAACAAATGGTAGCAAATGTTAATGCTGGACCAATTGAACATGTGTTGAAAGAGAAGTTTTCGGAAGTGTTTGAGGAAGGATTGGGAAGATGTACAAAGGTGTTAGTGGATTTACCGGTGAAGGTGAATTCGAAACCGAAATATGTCCCGAAAAGATCCGTGCCATACGCTGCCGTACCAGTTGTTGAGAAAGAACTGGAGAGATTGTTGGAGTTGGGTGTTATCCAGCCAATAACTCATTCAGAATGGGCTGCACCCATTGTTTGTGTCCGGAAGGCAAACGGAAAGATTCGCGTTTGCGCAGATTTTAGTACGGGGGTCAATGCAAGTTTGGATGACTATTCGTATCCACTCCCGGTTCCGGAGGACATTTTTGCATGCATGAATGGTGGTGGAACTTTTTCCACTATTGATTTCAAAGATGCATATCTGCAGTTGGAACTGTCTGATGAAACAAAGAAAATGTTGGTTATTAATACACACAAAGGATTGTTTCAATATACAAGATTACCGTTTGGTGTGAAATCAGCTCCAGGGTTGTTTCAACAAGTAATGGATACCATGATTGCGGGTATTCCAGGTACGGTAGCATATCTTGACGATGTTCTTGTTATGGGTCGGAACAAGCAAGAACATGATCAGAATTTGTTCAAAGTGTTTGAAAGAATTGCAGAATATGGTTTTCGGGTCCAGATGGACAAATGTTCATTTGGAAAACCAAAAATCAGATATTTGGGTTTCGAAATGGATGTTGAAGGTAGACGACCACTGAAAGAAAAGGTTGAACCAATTGTCAACATGCCAGTACCTAATAATGAAGCCAAGTTGAAATCTTATTTGGGTATGATCACTTATTATGGAGCGTTCATACCAAATTTGAAAAGGCTACGGGGACCTCTAGATGAATTGACGAGGAAGAGTGTTCCATTTACATGGTTGGAAAAGCATCAAAAGGCTTTTGAGGAAATTCAAAAAGTTTTGGTGTCGGATTTGAATCTAATGCACTACGATCCAAAATTACCTATCACGATAGCGGCAGATGCTTGTGAATATGGGATCGGAGCCGTGATTTCCCATGTATTGCCTTCGGGGCAAAGAAAACCAGTGGCACATGCTTCTAGAACTTTGACTGATTGTGAAAAGAGATATTCACAAATTGAGAAAGAAGCATTGGGTCTAATCTTCGCGATGAAGAAATTTCATAAATTTGTGTTTGGAAGGCGGTTCTTATTGGAAACGGATCACAAACCACTGTTAGCCATATTTGGAAGTAAGAAGGGTGTTCCAGTGCACTCGGCGAATCGATTGATTCGATGGTCGCTCCTGTTGCTTGGATACGATTTCGAAATCAAATATGTGAACACCGATAAATTCGGATATGCTGATGGATTATCAAGATTGATTCCAGACCGGAAGGTTGAAGACGAGGACATTGTCGTCGCTTCCATCGAGTTAGATGTTGGAAAATTCGTTTCCGAACAAATCAGATTCCTACCTGTCACGTCAAGACGGCTTAAGATTGAGCTGGAAAAGGACGTTGAAATGCAAAAGCTTAAAAGAGCTATAAGCACAGGAAAATGGAAAGGTTTGGAGGGTTTTGAGCGCAAGAAAGACGCTTTCTGCATTGTTGATGATTGCATCGTAATGGCAGAAAGAATGGTAATACCGCTTTCGCTCAGAAGACAAATACTGAAAGAGTTGCACCTTGGGCATCCCGGAATGGCTAGGATGAAAGGTTTGGCTAGAAGTTTTGTCTATTGGCCCGGAATTGATCAAGATATCGAAAGTTTTGTCAGAAAATGTGACAAATGCCAGTTAAACGGAAAAATGTCAGTAAAAGTACCGTTATCACCATGGCCTAAAACTTCTAGAGTTTGGGAAAGAATCCATGTGGATTTTGCAGGTCCGATAGATGGGTACTATTATATGGTTGTTGCTGATGCATTTTCAAAGTGGCCCGAAATGATTCAAATGCAGAATATTTCGGCCAGCACCACAGTAAACAATTTGGAAAAATTGTTCGCGGCATACGGTTATCCAGAAACAATTGTCAGCGATAATGGAACACAGTTTGTTTCTGAAAAATTCGAAAATATGTGTATTAATGGTGGAATTAATCACATTACCTCGCCAGCTTACCATCCAATGTCAAATGGTCAAGCAGAACGTTTTGTAGATACGTTGAAAAGAGCGTTGCGAAAAACGGCGGAGGATATTGTGAAACCGGAGACGGTAAACACAATTCTGATGGCTTATAGATCAACACCATCAGATGTTTTAGGAGGAAAAGCTCCAAGTGAAGTATTTTTGGGTAGAAAGATAAGAACCCGCTTGTCATTGTTGAAACCGATCGAGGGTTTTGATCGAGAAGATATTGATGAGAAAATGAAGTCTCAATTTGACAAGCATCAAGGGGTAAAGCCTAAGAATTTTAAAAAGGGAGAAGGAGTGTATACTGCTATTTGGCAAGGAAATAAAACAAAATGGGTAAAAGGCCAAATTGAAAAGGTATTAGGTTCGGTGAATTTTCTCGTGAAATTGTCATCGGGAAGATTAATGAAAAGACACTCTAACCAGATGAAGAAAAGGTTAGATTTTGATCCGGAAAAGGAACGGCATGAACAAGAACTCATGGAGTTTGTTCATGATTTCAGCATTCCAATTGGGATACCCTCGACGACAACAACGTCTACAGTCAACAATGGTTCTCAATTATTGTCATTATTGTCACCAATCATACATCAACAACCAATACCACAAACCAGTCCACAAGCAACATCAGCGCAGTCACCAATGCAAATGGTTCAACAACCACATCAGCCAATGGTTCCACAGCCTCCAGTGCAACCAGCTCAGTCGTCACCAGCTCAGTCTTCCAATGGCCCACGTTATCCAGCAAGAAGCAGGAAGCCGCCGTCAAGACTTCGATTTTAAATATCGTGAGCTTATTTTCTTATCCCCCACCCATCGTCGATAATTTCCATTATATTAATGTGTCCCATTATTTAAATAAGGGGAGGTGTTGTGGGTTAGACCTACAAAGGTTATTTTGATCTATAATATTTATAGTTTGACCTTTTGATCTATGGCAACCGCTGGGCGCCAAGATTTATATTTATTGCATTGTCAATCGTTTTAGATTGCGTTTTCTTCTCAGTTTTATATTATACTGCCGGATTATTGTTTACCAATAATCCATACATTGTTTGGCTTGGTTAGTAATAAATTGTTGTTATTACGTTTGTAAAGACATAACATTTTCAATAGAGCGCGATTTCTACACCGCATTTTTTTGAAATATTTTCCATTTCCTTGGCCTACAGTTTTTTAAAGACAGTGTCCCACTTAATTTCAAATATTTATATTTAATTAGGACATTACCTCAATATGCAAATGTAAAAATATTGCCGAACAATATTGTCAACTCAATTATTCTTGATCATTGCGTTCGGAAGACTGCTCAACCTCATAGCCGCTCCGCACGCACGCGACGCGGCTGCCGGCACTCACACACACTGGAAAATTTGAAAAATTCATTTTCCCGCCGATATTGCAGTGTGTGTGCCGGCAGCCGCGTCGCGTGCGTGCGGAGCGGCTGTGAGGTTGAGCAGCGTTCCGAAAATTTTCAATGATCAAGAATAATTGATTTGACAATAATGTATTTACAAAAATTAGACCTTTAGTAATTGTCTCCCAAAAATGCATCATATCTCTCAATTTCAGCGAACTTCCACATCCGCAACGGCGCCGAACTCTACCGAATCAACTGGTGTGGTGACACAAGCCATCGGGGAATCCACAACAGCTTTGGAATAATGGTGAACTATCGATACGATCTGCCAAAGGTTCACGAAAATAGTGCGGCTTACACGAAGAATCAGACAATGGCGATTGGTGAAAATGTTTTGAAGATTTTAGAATAAAAGTCGATTTTGATCATTAATTGTACAAAATATAATTTTTACACGTGATTTTTTTTGAAATGGTGCCATTTTTAATTCTTGCCCTCTGGAATCTTGCTCAGTATTGGTTTTTAGTGCATAAATAATTACTTTTTTTGAAAATTTTAATTTTAATTGCTATTTTTCGATATTTAATACCTACTTATTTATAATTTTTATGTTAATAATTAAAAACAACATTTCTAGATGAATGTACCATTCAAAGTTTTGTTTGGAGAAACGGAAGTGTTGAAAAGTGAAACAAGTGAGATTTTTTTTTAGAAAATCGGATTTTCAGCCAAATTTTCAGACGAATGGCCAACGCATGAAACGCAGAAACGAAAAGGACCACCGCCGAATATTGTGGCGGCGAAGAAGGCGAAAATCACGCGGGGTGATGAATTAGGTAGAATTATCTCTGTATTTAAGGGAAAATTGAAATTGGATCGTTTTTAGTAGAGGATCCTGAAGCTAGAGCTGTTGCGACGAATATTCTGGAGCAGATCAAAAATACGCCGGGAATTATTGAGTTGGATTTTAAAACGTGGGGGGTTTTTTTTTAATTTTCTGTGGGAATTTGATTTTTTTATGTGAGAAATGTTTACCGCATTTTTATTTTCAATTTATTATGTAAAATTGCATTTTTGTAACAATTATCGCGAAAATTATTGATTTTTCGAATAAGAATTAAAATTTCGAACCGAAAATTGTAGGAAAATCGAAATTTCTTTCAAAAATCGGGTTTTAATTAAATTCAGATCATTTAAGACTATTCCGAAATGCTCTGAAATTTATCGAAAGTTCCTAAATTGAAATTTTCAGTTTTTTTTCAAAAAAAATAATTAAATTCCACTTTTTGAGTAATTTAAATCTAAATTTTGATCCACAAATTATCATAAATCTAGAAAATTCCAATTTACCTTTCGAAAAATGGTTTTAAAGTAATTTCAGGTTTTTTAATCGGTTTCCCAAGGCTGAAATTATTTATTTTCCAGATTTTTCAAGAAATTCAAAAAATATCGAATAATAAATTCAGAAAAATGCCGAAAAACATCAAAAAATCGATAAAAACAATTTTCTGCATAAACAATTGAAAAATTGACATTTGAGGATAAATTTCAACCTTTTTAACCTAAAATGTCAATTTTTCTTCGATTTTATGCAGAAAACAGTTTTTATCAATTTTTTGATATTTTCCGACCATTTCTGAATTGGATTATTTGATATTTTTTGAATTTCTTGAAAAAAACGGGAAAATGTAACAATTTTAGCATTTTTAGGCCGATTTAAATTTACTGAATTTAACCTTTTTAGAAAAAAATTGAATTTTTGAGATTTACGACTATTTTTGGATTTAAATTGAGCGAAAACAATCGAAAAAATCAATTTTTGCAGCACCAGAATGAGAAAATAGGTTTACAAATTAAAATTTTCATTTTTATCATAAAATTTAAATAGAATCAAACCAAAATGGCGAATTTAGAGAGGTTTTTCAAAAAATAGCCCGTTTTCTTCAGAATTTCGGGAGTTCTGAGAATTAAAAGTGGCAGAAAATGTCGTTGGCATGTTATATTTGCTGAATTTCACCCGAATTTGCAATTTTTCATGCAAAATTCTACAAATTTACATTAAAAATCGAAATTCTTCGAGAAATACTATAATTTTTCGAATTCTCCAAATTTTTCAGCCCGAATACAATGCATGTCGTACCGCTGAATCCATCATACAACATCCCATCGGATTCCTCATATACACCGAAGAAAATTGAAGAAGGACAACTGAAAACGCTTCTCGCGTTGCCGATGAAAAACTTTGGGAAGTTGAAGATCCCGAAAATTAAGGGAGGAGTCACGAAAACGGCTGTTAGTTTCGATTTCTTGCCGAAAAGCTTGACACACTGTCTTTAAAATGAGAAGCTCCAAATTTTCAGATCCCCTCCCGAAGTATGGATATCCCAACAATTCGCAAGAATCTCGAGCAGCCGGACAAGTTTGGAGATGAATATATTGGATTTTCAGCTGCTGTTGCGAATGTGTTGAGAAGATGTGATACGGCGACGGGGTGAGGGATTTTATAGATGAATTTCCGCGGAATCAAAATTTACAGAAAAGGGGTCTAACTTGAATCATAATTTGAGGGCTTAGGGGCTCCGAAAATTCCCGCTTAATTTTGGAAAATTATGCTTTTAGAAAACTGAAAACCTAATTTTTGTGAAGGTGTGCTAGAAATTCAAGTTTTTTACTTTATTCCACTTAGATTTTGGTTTTTAATTAATTATTCAAAATTTACCTTTTTTATTAATAATTTGAGATTAGTCGTGTCCCTTTAATGAATACGGTAGTCTTTAACTTTATTTTTAAAATAATTTTTTGAAAAATAAAATTTAAGAAACTTGATTATTTGAGAGAAAACCGCGCACCAGTTGAAAAGGGAGAATAAAATAAGCTCCGCCCACTTCATATTACAATTTTTAAATTTTTTTTGAATTTTTCTGCGAAACTGGACCAAATCTGGAAAGTTTTTTATGTAGGAATGATGTAGATTTTATGCTGAAAATGACGATAGAAAAAAACAACGCTGGATGGCAGAAAATACAGTTTTTTAAAAAAATTTTCGAAAAATCCTGTTTTTTTTTAAATAATTTCCAATTTGCGCTTTTGACGTTTTAATCACATTCAGCAGGAAATTTGGAATATTCGTAAGCAAAACATTTTCAGAATTCGTTGAGTTTTTGCAGAAAAATCGATAAATTATAAGATTAAAGTGGGCGGAGCTTATTTAGAAGCATATTATCGAAAACTTTAAAAATTCCCCCTTTTCCAGCGAACGCCTCGCCGAAACCATCGCCAACCTTCTTCAACAAGAAGCTCTTCCAAACATAAAATAATTATTTAATGATCTCTTATTTATTTAATGTAAATTATTTATCTGCAATTTTATTATGTTCTGTTTAAAATGGGCGGTTTTCAGAAGTGTACCTACATGGGTGAGTGACAAAACAAAAATGGTACATAGAATTTTGATAAGAATAAGAAATGGTTTCAGATCATTAGAATGATGAACAAGAAGTTTCAGAAGTTAATCAAATAATAATATTTCAGAATAAGGAAAATGTTTTAAAAAATGTTGTGAAATGGACACGTAGGATAACAAGTAAAATGAGAGTAAATTGTTAAAAAGTTAAAATTATGTACATATTAAAAACCGGGAACTGCGGCTCTGAACGAAAAAAAAATGCAAAAACTCTTAATGATCCTCAAATCGCACACTTTTCTTCTTTTCTCCAATTTGAGTTGGCTGCTTCAAAATCGGAGCAACCAAATAGACGGGCTCGGTTGATAGGTTCAACGGATCGTTGTCGATCAGGCGGTGAAGGTCGGAATTTGCGCGATGGGATCGGGTTAGCTGCAAAAAATAAGAATTTATTTTTAAAAAAGTCGTTTTTCTTGCAAATTTCCTAAATTTACGATTCTAAAAATATAGAAAACGTCTGAAAATTGCCTAAATTTCAATATTTTATTTATTTTCAAAAAAATTAACCGGAAATTTTGAATAGTTATAACCTTTTCAAAAATTGCTCGATTTTTATTAATGTTAGCTCATTTTGAAGCTGAGAATCTGAATTTTCAGAATGTTAGCTTCAAAATGCGCTATAAATCGAAAAATTCGATCAATTTTCAAAAAAGTTGTGATCATGTGAAAATAGTGGTTCAAAATTTTTTTTAACCCAAATTTCAAATGTTCATAACTTTTTCAAAGATTCCTCATGTTTTATAAATTATAGCTCATTTTGAAGCTGAGAATCTGAATTGTCAGAATGTTAGCTTCAAAATGCGCCATAAATTGAAAAATTCGAGCAATTTTTAAAAAAGTTGTGATCATTTGAAAATAGAGGTTTGAAATTATTTTCTACCCAATGTTTTAAATGTTCATAACTTTTTCAAAAATTGCTCGATTTTTATAAATTTCAGCTCATTTTGAAGCTGAGAATCTGATTTTGCAGACTGTTAGCTTCAAAGTGCGCTATAAATCGAAAAATTCGATCAATTTTCAAAAAAAGTTGTGATCATTTGAAAATAGTGGTTCAAAATTTTTTTGACCCAAATTTCAAATGTTCATAACTTTTTCAAACATTCCTCAATTTTAATGAATTTTAGCTCATTTTGAAGCTGAGAATATGAATTCTCAGATTTTTTGGCTTCAATCAATTTTTAAAAATTAATTTTAGGAGAATTGATTTTAAAATCTGAAAAAATACCAAAATTTTGAAAAAATGGAGGTTTTTCAGATAAATTCAAAACTTGCAACAATTTTTATTGATTTTTGTTTTAAATTGAATTTCAAAAAATAAAATTCAGAACCTAAAAATTTAGGATATATTGATTTTTTTTAAATAAATCAATTTTTTTCGAATTTGAAGAAAATTAAGGCCTGAACAGCCAACTGTACTTAAGAATTCCTTGTGATCTGCATAAAACTCAAGATTTTCAGCAAAACGCTTAAAATAACTCTAAATTTTCTGCAGAATACCCACCTGATAACCATAATCCTTAAAGTAGACGTATGCAATAACCATCAGGATCATCAACGACAACATCGCCAAAATCGAAGCGGCGACCGTAATCCAAATCGACCGGCTTCCTTCATCCTCCTCTTTCGGCTCGGTTGTCGCCTCCTTACCACATCCCGGGATGACCAAGCATCCAAGCGGTCCTTCCGACACATCACTATCCTCCGCCTCTTCCAACCATCTCGGCAGCCATTCATTCGGATCCTTGCATGCACATTGCCAGGCGTTTGCTAAAAATATGAATTTTTAGCTTAAAAATTTAAAATTCTTTATTTTTTAACTTACAAGAAACATCAATCGCTTCAATAGATTCCGGCGGGAACGACTCGAACGCATTCTGGTACAAAAATTTCAGCTTATTCTTATTCAGATAAATTCTCTTCAATTTCATTCCATCAAATGCTCTTGGCTCGATCTAAAAAATATGTGAAAATTTTTAGAAATTCGTTTTTTTTTAAATACTCACTCTACTAATCTGATTATGATCCACCGCCAAAGTGACCAACGATTTCGGCAGCTCCAACGCTCTGATGGTTGACAGCTCATTGGCGGACAATTGGAGGGATGCCAGCTTTTTCAGCGGTGAAAGATAGGCGGTTCCGTCTGCGAAAAAATTGCAGTTTTTGCGGTTTTTGGATAATTTGGACTTACTTGATGACAAATCTCTGATTTGATTATTCTGAAGGGAGAGTGCTTGCAAGTTTTGAACCGAGTTGAATGCTCTTGGACCAATCTGCAAAAATCGATTAAATTTTGTTCAAATTTTGAAGAATTTTCTAGTTTTCTCCGTTTTTAAATTTAGTTACTAAGTATAATGTGATTAATAACTCTAGAATTAACTAAAATTGTCAAATCTTAAAAGAAAGCGTTTTTTTGCTAAAAATGAAATAATTTTACAGTTTTTTCGATAAAAATCCCCTTTTTGATCTCGAAAAATTCAATTTATCTGCAAAAACCTAGTTGTAAACTTATTTTTTCTCTTTTTTGGTCAATTTTTGAAACAATAAAACTATTTGACAATAATATCACGAATTTTAAATATTTGTTCCTTAAAGACAGCGTACCACTAAAATTTAAGATCAAATTTTCTTTCAAAAAAAGTAAAGTTCGTGTTCCATCGATTCACAATTGTTTTAAACTGATTAGAGTGTTTTTTCAGAATTTTCGTGATTTTTTAAGAAAAATGAAATAATTTTACAGTTTTTTCGATAAAAATCCCCTTTTTGATCTCGAAAAATTCAATTTATCTGCAAAAACCTAGTTATAAACTTATTTTTTCTCTTTTTTGGTCAATTTTTGAAACAATAAAACTATTTGACAATAATATCACGAATTTTAAATATTTGTTGCTTAAAGACAGCGTACCACTAAAATTTAAGATCAAATTTTCATTCAAAAAAAGTAAAGTTCGTGATCCATCGATTCACAATTGTTTTAAACTGATTAGAGTGTTTTTTCGGAATTTTCGTGATTTTTTAAGTTTCCTGGTAGAAAAACGTAGGAAAAGTCAGGAATTACACATTAAAAAGTGTTTTATCCTTTACTGCTAAAAATAAGGTGTATTTTTTTTTATTTTCCGATATAATTCGTTATTTATACGCTTGTCGATTCATTTTTTTCTATTTTGTGCATTTGCGCGTAAAATTGTGTGCATTAGAACGGTGTTTGCAGACTTTTTGGCAAAATGTTAGTTTTTACCGTGTAAGCTTCTAATCCAGGTTTCGGATATTAAAGACAGTGTGCCACTAAGCTTAAAAACAGTGGTGCCACTAAGTTCTCCAAAAAAATTCCTTAAAACCCTCACCACAGTGATATTATTCGACGCCAGCGAAATCGATTCCAATCTCGTCGATTTCGACAATCCAAACAAATCCATATCCCCAATCGATGTGATCCTATTCCGATCCACTGACAGAATCGTCAACGATGGCAGGTCGCGAAGCTTCACCGATTTCAGCGTATCAATGCTGTTGTTATTCAACAACAATTTCTGAAGGCTGTTCAATCCGCGAACGTCCACAAATGCCACATGATTGCTTCCAATGTTCAAATATTTCAGTTTTTTGAGACGCGAAAATGCGCTCCAATCAATATTCATTATTTCGTTTTCTTGAAGTTGGAGAACTTCCAATTGATCGAGTCCTTCGAATGCATCCCTGAAAAATGGATTGTTTTTTGAGAAATTGATTTGAATACTAAGTTTTCTTAAAGACAATGTGCCACGTTAGAGATTTTGACCATTTTTCTCAAATTTCTGAAGATTTACGACATTTTTACAAATTTATTAAATTAAGAATTCAAAAATAACGAAAATCCGTTACAAACGATTAAATTCAAGCAAAATTCGAAATGTGGCCGAGTTTTTACTTTTTAAGCAATTTTTCGAATTGTTTTCAATTAATATATGTCTTTAATCAATACATTTACTGTAAGACAAGTAAGACAAAATATTCGAAATATTTGAAAAATTCCGTTGAAATTAATAAAAATGACCCAATTTGGACAAAATTGAAAATATGGTCTAGTTTTATAACTGTTTTGGGTTTCTATGCCACTTATATCAAATTTCAATCGGTCCTAAAATTAATCAATAAATTTTAAACAAAGAATTCGAAAATAAAAAACAAAATAAATCAAAATTAGGTAAATGGCCTAATTTCCAAATTAATTTGGGTTTCTAGGCCAGATTTCTCAAATTTCTAAATTTCCTAGATCTTTTTTAAATTTAATCAATAAAATTAAGGCAAAATATTCGAAAATAGGCAAAAATACAATGAAAAATCACTAAAAATTAGGAAAATGGCATAATTTCCTAATTAATTTGTGTTTCTAGGCCAGATTTCTCAAATTTCTAAAGAACCTAGATATTTCGTTAATGAAATTAAGGCAAATAATTGAAAAAAAAACGTTGAAAATGGTAAAAATTAGTATTTTTGGACAACAAGGCCCATTTTTCATATTGATTTGGGTTTCTAGGCCACTTTTCTCAGATTTTGCGAAAATCTAAAAATTTTTGGCTTAATTTGATCAATTAACACAAGAAAAGAATTTTGAAAAAGACACTCACTTCGCAATAGTCGTAATTCTGTTCGCAATCAATGAAAGTGACCGCAACTTTGGCATAAATTTGAAAACTCCTCCTTCAATCTCCGCCAATTCATTATTATTCAAAACCAGCTCCGTCATCTCGCCACAATCCTTGAATGCTTCCGCGTCGATGCTCGAGATTCGATTTCCAGACGCGTCAAACGATTGGAGATGTTTCAAGCCTCTCAACATTTGTCCATCGATTTTTTTGAGCTTATTTTCACGCATTGAAAGCGTCGTGAGCTCTTCACCAACCGCGTCGAGGGTATTCTCACGAATCACTGCCAATGAGCAACGATCGATTGAAATGATTTCTGGATGAACCTTAAAAATTTTAAATAAAATTATTTTCTTAATCTAAAAAACCCCACATTTTCAAAAATGTTGGATGGAAGCACGTTTGCCAACGAGTCACGAATTGTGAGCATTCCTAATTTCGTCGAATTCAACGCTTGGAATGATGCGAAAATTTGGGAGATTGACGTTTCTGAGCATTCCACTGACATTTGCGAAACATCCGCGAATACTCCACCGTATAAGCAGTTGCAAATGTTCTGAAAATTAAATTTTAAGATTTTAGACACTGAAATTTTCACAAAAAATTGATTGGATTTAAATTAGATGAGCACGTGGCCTAGAAATCCGGTGTTTGCATTTTCTAGGCCAGGTGTCGAATATATTTATTAGACATGTTCCTTTGAACAAATAATCTTGAAATAATTAGTCATACTTATTTTTTCTCAGAAAATTCCACGTTTATAAATGTTTTTTTGCATTTTTTTTTAAAGAAACATCATTTTCAAAAAATAAATCAATAGAAGTGCAAAGCATCTTCCTGACATTCAATAAGTTATGGTATGAAGCTGAAAATGTCGGGAAAAATGCTGAGAAAAGTTTCAGAATCGACAAATAAGGGAAACATTTTGAAAATCGTCCAAACAGATTGAGTAAAGGTTATGTATCATGGATTTGTTTCGAATTTCGGTACGTGTTTTCTATGGTTTTTAAAAATTCAATCAATACAACGAATTTTATATTGAAATTCACCAAATGCTATTTTTTTAGCCGCGATATCTAAAATTTGGGTTTCTAGGCCATTTTGATATTCAAATGGGGGGGGGGGATATTACGGAGTCAGAGAAAACAACTTATTCATGAAAAATCCAAAAAAATTTGAAAAAAACATTAAAAAAGGTCTAATATAAGCATTCTGCTTAACTATTTATTAACGAAACACAAAAAAAGCTGATAGGACAAAGTTCGGCCAGGTGGCCCATTTTTCTAGGCCATTGGTTTGAGGCGCGTTTTCTCGGCTTCTAGATGGTTTTAGAAAATTTTTAAAACAGATTTGGAATGAGAATGAAGTCTATTTTCATCCCAGACGCATTCACTAGCTCCGTAAAGTCGTGCTTTAAGTGGGATTTTGAGGAAATTTTATGAAAAATGCTCAGAACAGCAAATAAATTATTCTAAAATTATAAAAATATGGTTTTTTATAAATAAATGAAGGAAAAAATACTACAATTTCTTTCTAAAACTACTTTTAAGCTTGAATACTTGAAAAATTATTGAAAAATGACGGGAAACATGTAATAAATGGTTTTTTTCTCAAAAAAAAATTAAATGGTCTAGAAAACCAAGTTTTTCTTCCTGAAACTTCGGACATTTATTAAATTTATACGTTTTTTTCAGCACCTCTAAGGAAATTTCAAAATTTCTTTAGAAAAGTTAAAAATAAAAAAATATGGAAAATTCTCGAATTTCCTATTAAAAATCATCAAAATTGGTTCGGTAGAATCCGAGGAAATCGATATTTTAGGCCAGAATTCAAAAAAAAAACACCTTCTTTTGTCTAAAAATACTGTTTTTCAAATTCTTTTTTAAAAAAACTCTGAAATTTCTGAATATTATACTGTAACTTACCGAATCATTAGATTCTCTCATACTATTAAAAACTCGTTCAACATCTTGACATCCTTGTGCATTTGTAAACGCCACCATCACGGTGAAGAGAGCGCATACTAACAGGCCCATTTGGTGCCGCATCCTGGAACACATGGTCATTTTCAGACAAAAAAAAGGAAAAAATATACTGGTCAGGTATTTAAACAAGAGAAAAAAATAAAACAACAGAAATATCATAAGAAGTAGAAGAGAGGCGAGACAAACATTGTTCTTTTTGTGGGTGCCAGCTAGTGCCGCCGCTAGGCGAAGGCACAGCGCCAAACATATGGGGAACAGAGAGACAGAATGAGGTGTTCCGAATAATGAAAAAAAAATTTCAATGATTAAAGATTTAGTCCAAAAAAAGTTTAAATTGTTATAAGGTTCCCATTATTTTCCAAGTAACCAATTCTTAAAGACAGGGTGGCATGTTTGGAATGAAGTTAAAAATTTTAATATTTATTGGAAAAAGGAAAAATATGATATTTTAGTCTTCCAAAAATCAATAATTACAACTTCTGAATTTTCAATTTTCAAATTAAAGGTGAAGCAGGTTATAAATGTTGTGTTATCGATCTGGAATTCAATTTTATATGTGCCTAAGTGAAAAAAATTGCAAAAAGGGCACCTGGAATCGAACTTTGGTCTGAAAAACGCCAAAATGGCAGCCAAGTTCGATTCCGGATGCCCTTTTTCGACTTTTTTGCAAATTTTTTCACTAGGCACATAAAATTAAATTTCAAGTCGATTTAGCAACATATCAGAACAATATATGTAGTCCTTCTTTAAGTAGAACACTGTCTTTAAAGCATCTAGTAAAGCAGGTATTTGAAAAAAAAGCGGTTTAGAATTATAAAAATTATTATTGCAAAAAAAGCAGATGGTCAGTTTTTCCAGGCCTCCAAACGAGGTTGTTATCAGCGACAAAAAAGATAAATAATGGCGGAACGATTGATAAAAAATATGAAAAACGCGAAAACAAATTTCAGAAAAAAAGAAAGTTGTATTTAAATTTTTTGAATTCTGGCCTAAAATATCGATTTTTTCGGATTCTAACGAACTTATTTTAATGATTTTAAGAAGGGAAATCGAGAATTTTGAGCTTATTTGGAAACTTTTAAATTTAAGTCATAAAAACAACGTCTCGGGTAAAAAATTGTGTTGGGCACATTTCGAAAATGAACATGAGAATTCGGCAAGTTGAAATAATCAAAATATAGCCGTCAAAAATGAGAAAAAAGGCATAAAAAGCCCAACCGTCAAGAATAAAAAAGAATTACGTAAAATTTCGAAAATCCACCTCAAAAACTTGCAAAACTAAATAAAAAACCGCAAAAAAAGCGCTCCGTCATCGTTGCCTTGACAAAACCAACATGTTGTGTACACTTTCTAAAGAGACGCAGCCATTTTTCCGATTCTCCCTTCTCTACACAATGCCTTTCTCTTCGGCAATGGCTTGTACTCGTCGGTGACAGGCACTCTTTATTTCTTTTCCTCCTCATGTCCGCTTGTTCTGTTTTATTCGAGCTGAAGGTCAGCCAGGCAATTTTTGCTTGTTGTCTCTTTTGGTGCTCTTTTCGTTTGTCTGCGTCTTGGTTTACTGAAACGAGGGATACACTCAATTTTGTTGTCTGGAACGTAGTACTATTGCCAACTAGCGAGGGGCAGTTGTTTTTTGAAAGATGAATGTCAAATGCAACTTTTTCCAGCTGGTGTCATGAAATTCAACATTTTTGTCTCGATTTGTTAATGTTCTTAATTCGAAGAAGACGAAATTTGGGGCAAAGAAAACCAAAAAAGGATATTTTCTTGTTTACAAAATGCGGGGTATTTGAATCGACGCAATGAAATAGACTAGAGGAAAACCAAAATTGCGTAATGTTAGCTTTGCCGAGTTCATCATCAAGGAAATGTGGAAAAAGAGAGTACTAACAGGGGAATTATTTGTACGGCGAAAAATATTTGTTGACTTTTAAACCCCTTATGCTTAGAGCCTCATTCATTCATTTAACCTTACATACACATCCAAATTTACAATTTGAGGTCCTGATAAACAATAAATAGCATAAAACATAATACAAAAATAAGAGTCAGAATAAGAGGGCAATAGTTAGTAAACAAATAAATAAAGAGATCATTGTTAAAGTTTTAACTTTTGTGTGTTGGGGTGAGTACACAATTTATTGAAATACTGCTCATTCAGCAGTCTTCTTAGCTTCTGGCTCCTCCTCAGCTCCTGCTTCATCAGCCGAACGCTTTGTTCCGCGAGATTCGTTGCGCTGCTCACCTTCAGTTGGATTGTAGTCATCGGTTTCGTCGTCGGAGAATTGACTCTTGTCCAAATAGCTCAAACCTGGGCCTTCTTCTTCACCACTGTCCGCATCACTGTCTTCACCGTGTTCTCCAACGAACTCTTCTTCGACTTCTTCACCTTGCGAGTTCAAACCGTCGAGAACCGCCAATGACGGGATCATTTCGAACAGATTGGTTCTGTAGCTTTCGGTGAGTCCAAGGTCCTCGTTTCCAGAGATGTCGAGTTCACGAAGAGTGTTGATCATCTTAAGCGGACGGAGAACTTCGATGGACTTGATCCTAAAAATGAAATAACTTAAAATAAATATTCGAAGAATAATGACTTACTTGTTTCCATTCAAAATCAATCTCTCCAACTCTGGCGCATTATTGGCAATAATATCAAACATCGCCTCATCTCCAAGATCGTTATTTCCAAGATCCAATGATTCCAATGCCGGGAGTTTTGGCAAATCCTTCAAGTTTTGCAAATGACAGTTGACCAAACTAAGGGTCTTCAATCCAGTGAGACCATCTTCGAGTCCGCCGATTTGTCCACCTTCCGAGTTGTCGAGATACAAAACGTCAACAGTAGCTGGATCTCTTTCGCGAAGTTCAACAGTGTAACGTTCTTGCATTGAAGGCATGACTGATTGAGCAGGTTTCTGAAGAAAAACAACGATAATGGAAAGGAAATAATTATTATTACGAAGAAATTACAAGAAAAGATAATTCAAAGCAGAATTCAAATACGTTATAGAAAAAAAGTTTTAATTGAGCATAGAATTTTTTCGAATCACAAGAAAACACTATTTTCACCTAATGATCAAAAAACGTAATTTCAATTTTAGAAATTAAATTTGGTTGCCAGACCGTTAACTGAGTATCAAACGCTCAAGCACGTCCCAATCGAATGGCGCTATAGCGCGCTAAATTTTTAAAAAAAATCTCAATTTTCACCACAGTATCGAACAATATCAACCAGTCGGAAAAAGTCTATTAATTGTTTATAAAATCTGCTAACGCAACGCGTGAGGGCAATGGGGAGGGTTGCGAAGCGTTTACTTATTATCCCTCATCACATTATTTCGCAAAATAGGGAATTTCACGTTTATGAAGCCGATTTTGTGACACAATAATATCAAAAAATAATTGGAAAACGTTAATGAATAAAAACAAAAAACAAAATCTTCGATTATTCGGAGAAGGAGGCACCGTTGCACGCCGCCACTGCGAAGAACGTTTTTCTACGGGACTTCTACTATAATTTTGTTCAAAATCACATGAAAAAACTATATTTCTCGCGGGATGATAAAAAAAAATTTTTACTCCCCAAAAAATCAAGTTTAAAATTAAATTTGGCTGCCTACCCGTTAGCTGAGTATCAAACGCTTAAGCATCAATGGAGCGCGATTTCTCCTAATATTGGCGGGAATTTGCTAATTCAAAATCCTGAATCCTTATTTTCCCAAAAAATCGATTTTTCTCGTCGTACTTGAACGTGAACGTTTCTTAGTCATTTTTCGAAAAAAAAAAAATTTAAGCGTGACAAAAACAAATAGCTCTTGTTTCTTTGGTTTGTATCCTTTTTTTCTGATTTTCAACCATGTTCAGCGAACTGTACTACTGCGAACTTTTTGTTTCTAATGCGCACGGTTTGTAAAAGTGTACAACCCACACAGTGAATTCGTTGTTGTGGAGTTTACCCCTGCGCACAGTCGCTGTGGGTGAGGGATTTATCACTGCAGAGTACGCAGACAGTAAACAGTCAGCATGGTCCCAACAACGGTTGGACATGTGAAGAGACTTAGACACGAATAAGGAACCATGCACTGTTTGCAACCAAATCCCTCCCCGAAAGGGCCCTGCCGCAGAAAAGTCCGCAACGACGGTGTATATTCACTTTTACAAACCGTGTAATGCATATTTATTTCTTACTTTTTAAATTGAAAACATGGGATATCAGATTTTTTTTCCTATTTTTTTCTCGGAAACAAATCGGAAAATTTTCCGAAAAAATCGGAATTTCCGTTTTCCGATTTCGACCAAGCCTGATTTGTATCCAAGAGATTTCTGTGTAAAACAATTGACGACGAATTGACGATAAATGATTTGAAAGGTCGTTATTGTCAGGATAATTTTCAGGCGCTCGTTGTGCGGAGTGTCGTTGGGAATTTACTCGCAACGCGCTCAAATTTAAATTTCTCAGTTGGTCTTGCGCGTTGCGGTCGCGCTGCGAGGAAATTCCCAACGACACTCCGCAAAATGAGCGGCCAGAAATTCTTATCTAGACAATACTAGGCCGAATCCGCGGTATCCCACCTATGATCAAAAACCTGCCCAGGGATCTAAAAAAGAAGTATGAGAAAACGCTAGCCGAGTTAGAGATTTTCATTTACATGGGAAATTTTGTACCGAAATCATTGAGGAAAATGAGTGGAGGAAATAGAAGAAGGTTTCACTTTGGGAGGTTTTGGCGGTACGGGCGAGAAGAAGGGAGTTGGGCGAGAAGAAGACAATCCGATGAGAAATAAAAGGAAACTGAATAATGTTGACGGATGCCGGATTTATAATAGCATGGTGACCGACCGAAATGCCGAAAATTACGCTCGACTTGCAGTTTGTTGAGAATATGAGCGATCGACATAGAAGTGAGCTTCAGATGCAGTATGTGATACGGGAGAATTTTGCGGCGAAGCGACTTTTGTTTAATTTCGTGAATTTGTCGAGTGAGCGGTTTGCGAAGGAGTGGATGGCGAAGAGTATTGGGTATTATGGTGGGATGTATCAGCATCATACGATTTTGCCGGATTATACGATGATGGGTTAGTTGGGGGTAAGGGAGTTGGACTGGGGGCATTCACGTCGAAAAAAAAAACAAAAAAGGGTAATTTCATCGGGTTCTAAATACTCGAAATTTTTTTAAAATTCGGGATCCACTAATACCCTGGCATCCCAGTATTTAATTAAATCTTGCTGGATATTTTTTTGACATGAATTGCCCCATAAATTTCTAAAATCTGGAGAAACCCCGGTTTTTCTAGATGAAATATTTAATTTTCACGAAAAAACTTTTATCGATGGAATATTTTATTTACGATTAATGTTGTTTCGAATTAATTTTTGAAATTGAACATTGGTTACATCTCACACTCGACACGAGAAGTTCTCGATGAACCATTAAAAGCGGATGTGATTGGAATATGCGTGTTAATGAATCATCGAAGATAATCGATTGGAGCGGCAATTGCCTTCGTCTCTGATCTTGATCTTCGATTATTGACGGCAAGAAAGGCTGATTCAGTGCAGTTCGACTACCAATCCATAAATATAAAAAATGAAAGTCGCGTTTTTTCTACCGTTTCCGAATATAATGAACACGCTGAGAGAGGATAATGAAAATGGAGGGGATTGGAGCACATCGTTGCACAATAATATTAGTAAACGACATTTGGTTGGTGTAAATGAGGATGAGAAAAAGAAGATCAAAGTGTTGAGGAGAAAGTCGAAGGATGATGAGAGGATTGAGATCATTGAAGCGATTCGAATCAGGGTGCCGTATGAATACATTTTGCTTGAAATATTTTGATTTTGAATGTCCAAAATATGGATTTAGAATCGACTTTTCTTTTAATTTTCAGAGTAGATTTCCGAGTAGGATTAACTGAGAGCCTTAACAGAACATAAATCCCAAAATCAATAGATATTGGCAATTTTTGAGTTTTCTAGTGATTCCAAGATTTTGGAAAAGCGAACATCGCTAAATATTGTCCTAATTTTGAATTTTTTGAACATTCAGGCATTTTATGTTGACCAAAATTCATATTTTTGACAAATTTTCCAATTTTTGGACGTAAATTGTCGTTTTTGGTTCTTCAGACTTCCTCGAATAATTTTCCACTCAATAGACTATAACATAGAGTTTTGAAATATAGAAAAACACTATTTTTTATTCTTATCTATTTTCTCGAAGGACTGAAATTAATTAAAAGGACACATTTAATTATTTGTGTCTTGAAGCGAAAACTTGAGGGGATTTTTGGACGGGCATGCGCCGTTCGCGTCTTTCAGCGCTACCGAAAAAAACACTTGTAATTTCGAAGATTTTAATCGTGGGAAATATGTATTATTTCTGGTAATTTCCAACGGAAACTAAAGAAAAAAAACATGAATGGTATTCTTCACTATTCTGGAGTTTCTATTGTATTCTCATATCCTTCTCAATATTTGAAAACATCAAGATTTTCGAAATTTCTTTTTCCCGTTTTGTATCACGCATTTTCAAACTCATAGAATACCGCGGATTTGGCCTTGTAACGAACTTAACTTTATTCACTTGAAAATGTGTAACGACTTTAACTCGAGGCGGATTCGAAGAACAGTGATGAAAAAATTGATCATATATTCGTTTTTTCAGCGTTTTTGCTGCTTTTTACGTTTTGTAGTCGCCTTAATTTTTTTCTTCTTTTTTTTTGTATGGAGCTTATCTCTGAGATTTCGAAATGACTGTCCCACCTATGTTCAAACTCGATGCGCATAAAATGACCTAATAATTTCAAAAACGTGCTCTCTCGTGTGTATTTAAATAATCTTTAACTTCAATTTCAATTATCAATTTTAAATAATTCAAACCAATGTTGAAGTTTATTGGATCTAGATGCTCCCGATATTTTAAAATTTGTATTCCCAGCTTTTCGGGAGCTCTCATTCTCGCTCACTTTCTTTACCCCCCCCCCCCCCCCCCTTAGTCTGTAGACAGTTTCATCTATTCTATCCGAACAGTAAAAACAAATAACATTATCTATTTCGGTAATGTTCCGAATAGAATTTAGATGGTTTTTGTAGGACTTAAAGACAGTGGATCAGTTAATTTGACCCTACCAGATTTCAATTTCACAAACCAGAGCTTTCTTTCAATAACAGCTTTATAGCGGCCGTCCAAAGTTGAACAAATTTGAATGTGAGCCGGATCGTGCGACTCGGTCGTGGATCGTGCAACGCGGTCAGAATTGGGGCGAAACACAATTATTTGAATGAGGCTACATTTTGGTATTGTTCTTTGGACCACCTGGGATCCCATTCGAATTTAGATTTTTTGCCTTGAAATTGGATAGGTTAACTGACCAGCTGCCTTTAAACTTTTTTTATTGTCAACTCAAAAGATTCTTGATCATACTAGTTGGTTTTGACATACCCAGAAAAGCTAAGTATCTCACACAGTCGTGCTATTTTTAAATGCGAGCGGTTGCGCTGCGGCCTGTTAGTAGAAAAAATGGATGATCCAAATTTTTTAGGTTGACAATATATTTTTTTTGCAGAATGTCGTCATTAGCGTCGAAACAAGCACTCTTATTAGCACTTGGAGGTGTATCAATTGCGGCACTTTTTGTTTGGTGGGTTTTGTTGGTTTTAAATTCAGAAAATCGGAAATTATTGGCATTTTCCAATGAATTTTTAGAAATTTATATTAATAATTATTTTCAGGTATATCCAGAAGCAAAAACCCGATGAAGAACGAAAGAAAAGGAAATTAGAGGAACTGAACAATGTGGCGAAATCGGCAGAGGAATCGTCAACCGCTCCAACAGTCGCATCATCGGCGGCGACGCCGACAAAGAAATCTCTAAGGATTACGAGGAATTCGGATAGTTTGAATGAATCGAAGGAACATGTTGCTAATGCGTAGGATTTTTTGAAATAATTATTTAAAAATTCGATTTTTTTCAGAAGTATGGTACATGAGACTCAGAAACGTGGCGATGTTGTGATTGAAGGTGCGAATAATGAAAAGGTGAGTGGTTTAATTTTATTCATAATGAAAAGTCGGTTAAAGATCATGAATAGGTTCTTTGGTGGAAATTTCTTAGGTTTTTTTGGCTCAAAAACTAGAACCTTCCGACCAGAATATTTCGAATATATAATGCTCTGAACTAGGCATGTTAAAAGGGATGAACTCGGAGCTTCCCAATCCAAAAAAACGGAGGTGAAGCCTCCCCCTCCAAAATTACGGAGGAGGAGGCGCCCACTCCCTTTTTTGGAGGTCCCTTAAAAAAAGAAGTCCCACTTAACATGCCTATTCTGAAATCACTGAAATAAAATAACCCAATTGAATTGATAAAACTGATTTTACTATTTTTATCACATAAAAGTGAAACAGGAAATTGAGAATATTTTCCAGATGAGGAAAATATTTAAAAATAAAAACATTCATAAGCTGAATAATGCCATTTGTTAAACCTTAAAGGGACTCTTTACTGAATTTTGGTTTCAATTCCATGTTCATCTTCTTCTTCGTTTCTGTAAGTAGAAGTAATTAGACACATTGAAAATAATTAACGACGTTAAGCAAAAAAACGAACGATGAAAATCGGACAGAAACAAAAGAAATTTGAAAAAAAAAACACAAAAAAAACTGATGTTCAGTGGAGCGTACGTGAATATTCATAAAATGCGACAATTTAAAATCTTACCGCTAAAATCTCAACGGCGAAATTTTTAACTGGCACACTGTCTTTGGGGGGGGGGGGGGGGGTTGAAATTAATTTTTAAAAAACACAATTTTTTGTCAGAATTCAATGCCATACTGTTTTTTTCCACCACCTGGACTATCGCACGGGTTTGTTCCACCGTCGTCGTCGTCGAATTTTAGGCCGATGGCGCCGAAAGTTGTGCAAGATGTTCCGGCGGCTGTGATGAAGAGGCCATCGTTGAGAGGTAGATCGATTGATCCGATTTTGGCGAACCCGAATTTGATCAAATCGAGAAGGGAGTTGATTGATCATAGTGAGTTTATTATTTCATTTAAAGAATTACTATTTCGATTTCTAGTGATGAAAAAAGGTGCGGAAAGGATCCCGCTAGCCGAACTACCCGAAGAATTCAGCCGGACTGCAAACGGACCAGTTGGAGCGTTAGGTGTTGGATCGATTTATGAGGTGATCTGTTTGGATGATACAACTTTGGATAGCTATTTTTGTACACTTTGTGCTGAATGGACGTCGGCAAGGGAGATGAAGAAGCATGTGGTGAAGGATGAGCATCGATTGGCTTATATGGTAAAATCTGAAAATTATGGCTGAAATTTGAAAAAAAAACCACTTATTTTTAGTATAATTCGCATAAAATGTACCACAAAACGGTTCTTGCTGAGAAGGATAGGTCGTTAAGGAAGGTGATCCTTCAGAATTTTAGTAGGGATATACAGCAGGTAACAATTGAAAATTCTGGAAAAAATATTTCAAATCTGAAAAAAATATTAGAAGGAACAACCCCCACCGAAGGTTGAGCACAGAATGGTGTCGATTTTGAACAAGGAGACGATTGAACGAATTTGGCCGGGATATGAAGGATATTTTTATGAAGAGGCGCAATTTAAGAGTAGCGGATTTCAAGAAGTTAGATGTAAGGGAAATATTCTATGATTTTTAAAGGAAAAATAAGGAATTTCAGATAATCCGGTGCCAGTTCCAGCACCGATTTCGAAACAAGCGTTGGGACTTGAAGATGAGGATCCGAAAGAGAATAGAAGTTTCAAGAACAAGGGGAGGAGAAGGTAGTTTTTTTTTAAACCCGTATATTTTCAAAATTGATTTAGCTTCACAATCAGTTTTTGGTGTAATGAGACTTGGAGTTTCCATGAAATAAGTAACCCATTGTCTTTAATTAAAAAAAAAGAAAATTTCAGTAAAATTAAATTGAAATTAGGTTTTTTCTTTTTTTTTTCTTAGCCAAATTTTGAAATTGGAAGATTTTTAGGCAAAAACCATCACAACAAGCAGCGGATGCGGCTCCGGCAGCTGAGGATAAAGGGGGACATGGAAAAGAGGAAGAGAATTCGAAGATGAGGAAGATGTTGGGAGTACAGAATCAAGTGAAGCAAAGAGGCGGACAGGTTGATAGTCGGGATATGGAGAAGATTTCGAGGGAGATGGGATTGAATATGAAGGAGTCGACGGCGTTGTTGGCGCAGATTAATAGTACCATGCGGTCGGAACAGGTTAGTTTTTAATTTAAGGGGGGGGGGGGTTCCAGAAGCGCTCCTATCGAATCGGATTGGCTGAACTATACTATTTAGCTTTTCTAAAAATGGTTACTTCCAAAGTGGCTCCAAAATCCAGCTCATCCGAAATCCGACCGGGATCGGAACACTGGTTACAAGAGAAAGACTGTTTAGGTCGAAAAAAAGATATGCAGAGAAGTTGCTATTTCTCGGCATTTCTCTGCAATTTCTGCATGAAAAAAAAATTAATTTATTCGCCGAAAAATAAGAAATTTGAAAAATGACGGTGCGCTCTATCTCACTCGTATCCACTCTCCGTAAAAAAAACCCCGTGAGACTGCCTTCGTAGGGCAAAATCGGACTTCATGGACATCATTTATGGACCTATTCAGTTTGAAAAAAAATACTGGCAAGTCTTTTTTTCTACCCAGACAGTCTTTTTGGGACTAAATCAGATATTTTGGGCCTCTAAGGGCCATTGGGACTCCCTACTAATTTTTTGGTAAAATTTCCACAATCATATGGACCTATTCAGTTTGAAAAAAAAATACAATAAATGTCGAGAAATTCAAATTGAATTGTTACAAGTCAAATATGCAGGCATTTAGAGATGAACTTTTGCGAACGTCGAACAATCTGGAATCTGAAATGAAGTCGAACGTGGAAGATTAGAAGAAAAACATACCAAGATAACTAAATATAATAATTGTAGGTTGTCGTGTGCACTATTCCTTCGATTGGTATATCAAGAAGAAATTGACGATCAGATTGAGAGCGAGAGAAAACGTGTTAAGTTAATGTTTTTTTTTTTTCATGATCATAACCTAGAGATGAATCCGAAAATATAAATTTGAGGTTAAAAAATGAGTGCGCACCGATGAAGCACTCGCCCGAGTGTGAGAGCCTCAATCCGCGGCCCAAAAAATGTCTTAAAAAATTTTTTTTTCTTTAGTTTTTGGTATCATTAGATTCGTCTTTCTGAGATGATTCCGAAAATATAAATTTGAGGTTAAAAAAATGAGTGCGCACCGATGAAGCACTCGCCCGAGTGTGAGAGCCTCAATCCGCGGCCCAAAAAATGTCTTAAAAAATTTTTTTTTGGTATCATTAGATTCGTCTTTCTGAGATGAATCCGAAAATATATATTTGAGGTTTAAAAAATGAGTGCGCACCGATGAAGCACTCGCCCGAGTGTGAGAGCCTCAATCCGCGGCCCAAAAAATGTCTTAAAAAATTTTTTTTTGGTATCATTAGCTTCGTCTTTCTGAGATGAATCCGAAAATATATATTTGAGGTTTAAAAAAATTGCGCACCGATGAAGCACTCGCCCGATCCTCAGGGCCTCGGATTGAGGCTCACAGACTCGGGACAATGCTTCACAGAGTCGCACTCAAATTTTTCGAAATTGTTTTTACTTTTTGAAAAATATGCTTCAGTACGCACATTTTGATACCAAAACCAAGTCTATAAAATTCCATTTTCCTAGGTTATGATCATGAAAAAAAAACATTAACTTAACACGTTTTCTCTCGCTCTCAATCTGATCGTCAATTTCTTCTTGATATACCAATCGAAGGAATAGTGCACACGACAACCTACAATTATTATATTTAGTTATCTTGATATGTTTTTCTTCTAATCTTCCACGTTCGACTTCATTTCAGATTCCAGATTTTTCGGCGTTCGCAAAAGTTCATCTCTAAATGCCTGCATCTTTGACTTGTTTCAACCTTTGTAAATTCTTTAATCTTTAGTTTTTTTTCTCTATTTTTCTTACTTTAGTCTTACTTCATTTTGCGGAAAATAAAACGTTTTATTCTAATTATATTCATTTTGAAATTTCTCTGCATTTTTTGAACTAGTTTTCTTCAAGACCCAAACGATTTAATCTGTGTCCCTTTAAACAATTTTATGGAAACTGTTTGTTTATGTGTCTATGATTGTGGAAATTTTGCCAAAAATTCAGCAGTGAGTCCCAATGGCCCTTAGAGGCCCGAACTATCTGATTTAGACCCAAAAAAACCACATTTGTTTTAGAATTTACACGGGTTTGCCGAATTCTCAGCGGCGCCAACAACCGCACACGTTTCATCAAATCTGGCGGACCTGACGTCAGCAATGCCGGCTGAAAACGCCGACGGAAGAGTGCAGAAAAGGCGCAACGCCGATATTCTGTCATTGTTTGGCAAGTCTGGAACGTCGACGGCAAACGCGACGACCTTAGCGGCTCCGGGAGGATTCGCTGGATTTGGCCAGGCGGCACCTCAACAACAAGTTCAAGCGAACTCATTTGCTGCGTTTGGGACGAAAACTTTGAAGAATAAGGCGAGAAGAGGTTTGTTGGAAGTTTAATGGAACACTGTCTTTAAGAGACTTTCAACAAAAAATTTAGTAACATGCTCGAAAATGACGCATCATAAACAAAAATTTAAAAATGATCGTAAAAGCTTATCAATTTCAAAGTTCGAAAGCCTTAATTTTTGAAGTTTTATGTACGAACCAGCAGCTGCAGCGCTTCGCGGCGGTAAACAGCTGATGAGATCGCTTCGCGATCACTGCGTTCTAAAACTTTGGTTAAAGGAGGGCTTTACGCAGACCGCTACAGCTTGGTTTCCTAGGCCAACTATTAAATTAGTGCGTTTTTATTTATTTTTTAAATTTATTTTTGTTTTTTTTTTGCATTTAAAATGAAACAAGGTTATAATTTTGCATGAAAAACAAGCTGATGAATGTTTTTTTTAATTTCAGTTTTCATAGCCGTACTTTTTGTTTTTTCTGCTATTTTTTCAGAATGGGAAAAACTAGTGTTGTATTTGTGTAGAAACTTAATAATTGCAAAATTTTGCATCACTTTTTGCACCGTGTTTCATTTTTAATGCAAAAAAACAAAAATAAATAAAAACGCACAAATTTAATAGTTGGCATAGGAAACCAA
Source organism: Caenorhabditis virilis (assembly GCA_964036255.1). Taxonomy (NCBI): domain Eukaryota; kingdom Metazoa; phylum Nematoda; class Chromadorea; order Rhabditida; family Rhabditidae; genus Caenorhabditis; species Caenorhabditis virilis. The sequence continues at coordinate 3,259,324 of OZ038417.1, read as the reverse complement.
GCTGTCGCGGACTAGAAATACAAGTTCTTCCGCGGTCCCCCTTTTTTTTAGGTGACTCGTTTTTTCTGTTTTTTTTCTTCTACGAATTAAAATTTTTTTTAAACCCATTTATAACATGAGTATGATTTTTTTAAACGTTTTAACTTCATTTATAATCTGCGTAAAGCCCTCCTTTAAAATATAAAGAATTAATATCAATTAAAAAAAAATAGAAAAATGTTATAAATAACGAAAAAAATAGAAAAATGTTATAAATAAAGAAAAAAGATAAAATAGAAAAGAAATAATATTTTATGTACAATGAAAGCCCAAAAGCTTTGGTTTCTGAAAATACCTAACTAGGGAAGTGCACTCTAGTGTATACGACTCTGAATTAAAGATTTTGTGGAAATAAAAGGACCATAATACTTTAATAAACTGTGAGAACGCATTTTAGTGATTTGCAGAAAAGTGGCCTATATATTTTTTTGAAACCTAGAATTTTTTTGAAGTTTTTTTTTTTTGAATTCTACGGGTTTGATTACGTACTATGAAAGTAACGTTGTATAATGGTGTCGTTGAGTTTAGAGAAAAAAAATAACAAAAACCTGTTTTTTTTTCGTACTTTTTGCTCATTATATGTAGTCTTGTGATGGAAAACTTCAAATGAAAGAAAACAGTTTTTTTCTGGTTTTTCAATTTCCCTGGTAATTTTTTCGAGTTTTATTCTTTTCACATTATGAATTATTTGTCTTTAAAAGTTTTGCGTGCGACATTTTCATGACGCTCAAATTACTTTACTGCTTTCATTTTTTACAAGAATATTCGTCAATTTCGATACATCCGACATTAATATACGCTAAAAGTTTTCGAACATCTTTATTGTTTTTCTTGTCTGTGCCACAGAAACATGGTTTACTAATTAGCAGAAGAGCGAAGGAGTGCAAGTTGCAAAAGTGATCTACTGAACAGCGTTAATAAGTATTTGAATAACTATATATTTATTTGTTCATGTTCAGTTTTACTATTGTCAAGCTGATTTTTCTTGGCAACTCGTTTTCGCGTGCTCAACGGATAAAGTTGAAAGCGTCGCGACCGCTCGCGTGCGACGGAACTCGGCCGCGTGTTTGTACTTCTGGAGGAGTAGCAATTATTTAATTTTTTTCAATTCATTGGAAATGGATCTTTTTCCACGTTTTTATTTGATTTTTTTGGGTTATTTTTTGCATGAAATTTTATTTTTATAGATAACAACGAGATAAAGTCGCCCGTATGTTGAAAAGTGGGCAAATCAAATTTGAAAAAAGGTATTTTTTAAAATTTGATTTTAAAAAAATTATAATTCCGTTAATTGAACATTATTTTTCGAAACTTTCGCATAACTTCAGCTTTAATAAAATGGAAAAAACTGGAACCTAAAAAATTCTGTGTTCAACTTACGAAAATTGATTTTGCGGAACAATACAATCCTTTTAAATCTTACCTAATATCAATATGACAATTTTCCATCCACTATTTCATCCGTCATTCGTTGTCACGTCTGAAAAAAAAAGAATTTCGATAAATTTTCGTTTTTTTTTTTTAATTTTTTATTTATTTTTCGAAAATCTCACTTTTTTTCTAAATTTTTCTTCGTTTCTGTTTTTTCCATTTTATTAAAGCAAAGGTTATGCGAAAGTTTCGAAAAATAATGTTCAATTAACGGTATTTTTTAAATCAAATTTAAAAAAATTTTTTCAGCGATTTGTCCAGTTTTCAACATACGGGCGACTTTATCTCGTTGTTATCTATAAAAATAAAATTTCATGCAAAAAATAACCCAAAAAAATCAAATAAAAACGTGGAAAAAGATCCATTTCCAATGAATTGAAAAAAATTAAATAATTGCTACTCCTCCAGAAGTACAAACACGCGGCCGAGTTCCGTCGCACGCGAGCGGTCGCGACGCTTTCAACTTTATCCGTTGAGCACGCGAAAACGAGTTGCCAAGAAAAATCAGCTTGACAATAGTAAAACTGAACATGAACAAATAAATATATAGTTATTCAAATACTTATTAACGCTGTTCAGTAGATCACTTTTGCAACTTGCACTCCTTCGCTCTTCTGCTAATTAGTAAACCATGTTTCTGTGGCACAGACAAGAAAAACAATAAAGATGTTCGAAAACTTTTAGCGTATATTAATGTCGGATGTATCGAAATTGACGAATATTCTTGTAAAAAATGAAAGCAGTAAAGTAATTTGAGCGTCATGAAAATGTCGCACGCAAAACTTTTAAAGACAAATAATTCATAATGTGAAAAGAATAAAACTCGAAAAAATTACCAGGGAAATTGAAAAACCAGAAAAAAACTGTTTTCTTTCATTTGAAGTTTTCCATCACAAGACTACATATAATGAGCAAAAAGTACGAAAAAAAAACAGGTTTTTGTTATTTTTTTTCTCTAAACTCAACGACACCATTATACAACGTTACTTTCATAGTACGTAATCAAACCCGTAGAATTCAAAAAAAAAAAACTTCAAAAAAATTCTAGGTTTCAAAAAAATATATAGGCCACTTTTCTGTAAATCACTAAAATGCGTTCTCACAGTTTATTAAAGTATTATGGTCCTTTTATTTCCACAAAATCTTTAATTCAGAGTCGTATACACTAGAGTGCACTTCCCTAGTTAGGTATTTTCAGAAACCAAAGCTTTTGGGCTTTCATTGTACATAAAATATTATTTCTTTTCTATTTTATCTTTTTTCTTTATTTATAACATTTTTCTATTTTTTTCGTTATTTATAACATTTTTCTATTTTTTTTTAATTGATATTAATTCTTTATATTTTAAAGGAGGGCTTTACGCAGATTATAAAAGAAGTTAAAACGTTTAAAAAAATCATACTCATGTTATAAATGGGTTTTAAAAAAATTTTTTAATTCGTAGAAGAAAAAAAACAGAAAAAACGAGTCACCTAAAAAAAAGGGGGACCGCGGAAGAACTTGTATTTCTAGTCCGCGACAGCTTGGTTTCCTATGCCAACTATTAAATTTGTGCGTTTTTATTTATTTTTTAAATTTATTTTTGTTTTTTTGCATTAAAAATGAAACACGGTGCAAAAAGTGATGCAAAATTTTGCAATTATTAAGTTTCTACACAAATACAACACTAGTTTTTCCCATTCTGAAAAAATAGCAGAAAAAACAAAAAGTACGGCTATGAAAACTGAAATTTAAAAAAACATTCATCAGCTTGTTTTTCATGCAAAATTATAACCTTGTTTCATTTTAAATGCAAAAAAAAAACAAAAATAAATTTAAAAAATAAATAAAAACGCACTAATTTAATAGTTGGCCTAGGAAACCAAGCTGTAGCGGTCAGCGTAAAGCCCTCCTTTAACCAAAGTTTTAGAACGCAGTGATCGCGAAGCGATCTCATCAGCTGTTTACCGCCGCGAAGACCATAAAGTTGCATTCCTCCTCCATAAAGTTGCATTGATTAGTCATCATGGATTAACAATAAGGATAGGCATTATTTTGTGTTTATTAAAATTTTTTATAAAAAATAATATGTTGATTTACTTTTTAGATAATTTTATAATTTAGTTCTCTTCCTAAGATTTATTTTCATTTTTCCTCTCCTCTTTCTTCCTTTTCCGCGCTTTATTTTATAGTCCAAAATTGCGTTTTTTAAATTTTTAAGCAAAGGAGTTGTAACTGATGAGACTCGCTCCTTAGGTCGTATTGCAATAGAGTCGAAACGACCGCGCCTAGGTTTATTTTTTCTTATATCTTCTCAATTCATTTATCTTTCTTTTCTTTTCTTAATTGTGGACCTATGGGCCACGTGGCAACAGCTCAAAGAACATGTGCTGTGTATGGGATTGAAGGTCCTTTGAGCTGTTGCCACGCGGCCCATAGGTCCACAAGATAGATCATATTTTAGAAAACACCAAATATTAATTAGTAAGAGTCTCTCTCATAATATGGGGAGATTTTAAAATTTTTATCAAAATTTTCCCATGGGGGCCCTTTGGAATTTTGTTAAAATCTCGCCTATTTTGCCATGAAACCCCAAAAAGGTTACAGAGATTCCGCTAAATCAACATGGAGTTGGATGACAAACATCATAAGGATTATAAATTTCCATATTTCCATTCGGGCCCAAGTACTTCATCATATCGAAAAATGGGAAAAATTGCAAAATTTGTACCACTTTTTCAGAAAAATCTATTTTTCGGCATGATGTCGACGAGCTGGAAATTCGGTGTCAACATGAAAAATACTCACACTCCTTTTATTCGAAAATGTCTTATTTCGTTGAAATTATTCGACCTCTCTTGAGTATACTATTTCTTTCCCATTCACATTTTCTTCGAAAGCCGACGTAATTCATTTGTCATCATTTTACAATAATTTGCAGCTGATTAAAAGGTTTTTTTCTTAACGTTTTCATGATTTTTTTCAATAAATGTTTCGTGCGTTTGCGCGTAACTGTGTAGATTAGAATGTCGCAGTGTTTGCGGACTTTCCATGCCAAATGTTCGTTATTACACGGCGTGCATATTGATTTCGTCCTCTTACACTTTGTAGTAGACACCCCATTAAAATCGGTTGTATGAGGAAATTCTCTACTACATTTATAAGAACTTTTGATATTACTTTTTCGACACAATCTCCAATGTAGGAGTAAACTTACACGGGCTATCCAAGCTTTCAGAATCGATTAATGTCTATTTTAGTACTATGTTTTCTATTGAACAATCCTGAAACTAAAATTGTTTTTGAAATTATGAATTTTTCAAACATGCTGAATGTTATCCGTATTTAAAAATTGTTTCCTATTTGAGTACAAAAAGATTTGAATTTCAAAGCTTGATTACGCCAAAAACGATACCGAGAAATTGCAATTTCTCGGTACTTTTTAAATATTTTTTCAAACTGAATAGGTCTATTAATTTCAGGCGCGGATACACTTTCGTCTACGATGAGCAATAAGCATTATCAAATGCGAAACAACGATAAGAAGTGAGTTGTTGTTCAAGAAGTTGAGTAAAACTGAAGAGGTTGATCAGGTTCTATTATCTCTAAATTTGTTTATTTTCTTGGCCATTTACAACTGAAAAACATTTGGATTGAAAATGTTGTAATAGATTTTAAAACGTCCTTACTGAAATTATTATTATACATTAAAGGGATGCTTTACTGTTTTTGAGTTTCAATTATATTTTCATCTTATTCACCACATTAGAAATACTAAGTAAGAAAAAAAAATTTTAAAAAAAACTTCATCCGTATTATATAATACTTATTATGTACATATATATATGGATAAGGAGGCGGGACCGTCTGCTTAGTGTGAACAAATTTCTGTGAACGAGTAAAATTAGGTTGTTTTTTTCAAAACGGAACTGAACTAGCAGCGGTTCACGTGAAGAAATTATTACTCAGACAATGGGGGAACTGCTTTTTTATCAGTTCGAGGCCATTTCGACTGGTTTTTTTTGCAGTACTAGTTAGAAACCAGTCCAAATCGAAAATAGAACTGCTTTTTTTGGCAGTACTGGTAAAAACCAGCCCAAATCGAAAGTTTATAACTTTAATTACGAGTTCCCGACTAGTTCATTACTAGTTAACCGACTAGTCAAAAAGTGATAAAAAAGCAGTTCCCCCATTGTCTGAGGTAGACCATAGGGGTCACCGAAATAGGAGGGACTTTTTGGAACCTAATGATTGCGGATATTCATTTCTTCATTTTTTAAAAATTTTGCCAAAATTCCATGAACGTAAATGAAAAATAGGTTAAGAAACTAGGTCAAATTTGAAAAATTATTTGTTGTCATTTCTGAGTTGAGTTTCATTCTTTTAAAATTTACTCGAAGAAATGGTCGTTCTATTGAGAGGGTTATTGTAATTGGAAAATGTGGGGTGAGCTAGAGGAAAGAAGATTACATCAACCTCTTTTCAGATTCCTTTCTATATTTAAGACGCTAAATATAACCATTTTAGAAGATTTAATAACTCGATATATAATTAAATGTGACAACTATAGTTGATTTTGATTTTTGAGCATGTTCCAGTTAAATTGTTAAACTGGAAATTAGGATCGTTTCGCCGCGCAGCGGCGTTGTTAAACCGATCAAAAGTATTGGAATGCGTGCCGAAGGCACGGAAGAAGCGATCCGCAGGCGAGCTTCTTCTGTGCCATCGGCTCGCATTCCAATACTTTTCGATCCAGATATTTCGGTCCCGACAACTAATTTCAGAAGGCGTGAAATCGCCAATGTAATAATACAGTGAAGCAGGACGCCGAAGGAGTGTAAATGCTAAGCCGGATGCGTGCCGTAGAAAACGTTATTAGGATGAGTTTAGGTTGAAAAAGGCAAAATCCAAATAAATGATAAACTAACAAAAAACTCCGATCAAGAAATTTTGGAGAAGGAGGCGAGCCGCAGAAAAAGTTATTATTGGAAATTAGGATGAGTTTAGGTTGAAAAAGGCAAAATCTCTATAGCGAGACAACGGTTCGGTTCGGTTCGGTTCAAACCGGTTAAACCGGTTCAGTTCAAACCGGTTCGAACCAGTTAACCGGTTCAGTTCAAACCGGTTTGAACCGATTTGAACCGAACCGCCTCGAATCGGTTAACCGGTTAAACCGGTTTGGCGGTCAAACCGGTTTGGCCAGCTAACCGGTTAAACCGGTTTGAACCGAACCGCCTCGAACCGGTTAAACCGGTTTAACCAGTTAACCGGTTCAGTTCAAACCGGTTCGAAACGGTTCGAAAGCGGTTCAACTCACACGTTAAAAAAATTTTTTTTGTTGTTTTTTTTTCAGAAATTTAGCAAAATGAAGCTAACCTTTACCGTCCATGTAGGTAGACGTGCACAAAAGACACTGAAAATACATAACGAGGTCCCGGAACGAACATGAAAAATTGTAAATTCACATTCCCTATTTGATGTTTTTTCCTCACGAATTCTGAACGAAAACGCTTTTTCTTTTTTTGCATTGGTATTCTGATGATTTTCCAGTCAACTTGGTGTTAATTATATCGATATTACTTTTTTTTGAAATACAGAAAACTCAGCTGAAAATGTTGAAATTTTTGAAAATTTTTATATTTTCGAAATTTTTCAAAATATTTCGGAATCTAAAACCTTTTCATTCTTATTCCCAAAAAATCAACCGATTTCATCAATGTTGAACAGTGAAAAAAGCACTTAAAAACACGCGCGCGGCGCACACACGCGAAAGTAGTTTTTCAAATCGTTTTTTTCACTGTTCAAAATTGATGAAATCGGTTGATTTTTTGGGAATAAGGATTAAAAGGCTTTAGTTTCCGAAATATTTTGAAACATTTCGAAAATCTAAAAATTTTCAAAAATTTCAACATTTTCAGCTCAGTTTTCTGTATTTCAAAAAATAGTAATATCGATATAATTAACACCAAGTTGACTGGAAAATCATCAGATTACGAATGAAAAAAAGAAAAATGCGTTTTCATTCAGGATTCGTGAAGAAAAACATCAAATAGGGAATATAAATTTACAATTTTTTAATGTTCGTTCCGGGACCTCGTTATGTGTTTTCAGTGTGTTTTGTGCACGTCAACAACCTACATGGACGGTAAAGGTTAGCTTCATTTCGCTAAATTTCTGAAAAAAAAAACAAACAAAATTTTTTTTAATATGTGAGTCGAACCGCTTTCGAACCGGTTTGAGCCGAACCGGTTAACTGGTTAAACCGGTTTAACCGGTTCGAGGCGGTTCGGTTAAAACCCGTTTAACCGGTTAACCGGTCGAGGCGATTCGGTTCAAACCGGTTCGAACCGGTTAACTGGTTAAACCGGTTCGGCGGCCAAACCGGTTAAACCGGTTCGAACCGGTTCAAACACCCAAACTTCCGAAATTACTTTCAAAACGCGTGTAGACATCTAACCTTCAACTTTTTCTAAATTTCCGTTTTGGTTTTTTAAAGTTTGAAAAACTCTCAAAAATTAGCAAATTTAGTGTTAAAATTTTAAACTGCTAAGGCTTTTTAGATACAGCTTAGATCGCACTAATTTTTTCTTTAGAACAGGCCCAGGCATCACAAAAATAAGAATTTGGTCTTGAAAAAACATGAAAATTTGTAGTAGTAAAGAAAAATGCTCAAAACGTTTGTCCCAGTTCAAATATAAATGGCAGAAGAAAATATGGAAGAATTTTTGCACACTAGTTAGGCCGCAATCTGTAAGCGCGCTCTATTGATGACGGTCTATTTTTTCAATGCTAGCTGTAGTAAAAAATACCCCGTGAGGCGTGGCTGTTTGTTTAGTGTGACAAATTTTCTGTGATCAAGTAAAATTAGGCGGGTTTTTTCAAAAGACATTTAGCACAATTGAACTCGCATCGGTTCACTCACAAGGTATTCGAAGTTGCCGCTTAAAGGGGGGCTGAGGGGACGAAATAAATGGTTTAAAAATGATGAAAGTATGATTGTTGATAAATAAATGAAAAAAAATCCAAAGAAAAACTCAAAAATGGCGAAAAAAAAAGTTCCGAAAAAAACTCATACCCCCCTCTCTTCGCCCTAATGGCCGAAGAAACGCTTCTTGATTTTCTAGGCCGTCTCTTTTTTCTCGGCCGCCTAATTTTATTTTTTGAAAAATATTTTTTTTATTTTCTTTTATACATTTCTTTTGAACGTCTATTTGTTTTAATACTCTTTTATGGATAATTTTCTCTGAAAAAAAAATTTGAAAGAAGAGAAAAACAAGATAAAAAAATAGGCGGCCGAGAAAAAAACAAATGGCCTAGAAAACAAAAAGCGTTTCTTCGGCCATTAGGGCGAAGAGAGGGGGTATGAGTTTTTTTTCGCCATTTTCGAGGTTTTTTTTGGATTTTTTTTCCATTTATTTATCAACAATCATACTTTCATCATTTCTAAACTATTTATTTCGTCCCCTCAGCCCCCCTTTAAGAACCTTCTACAAATTTGAGGGTACATAGAATGAAATATGGAGAATCAGAATCCGTCATAAAACTCTGCTAAATGTTTCTGTGAGCCGAGTTATGAGCCTCCAAACTTTTCCTATGGTTAAGGCTCTCCGCGAGAACTCACACTCTGGGAGATAGTCTATCGAATCTAGTACCACAGAAAATTGTCGGTTGGTGGTTCAGTGGTAGTGTGGGGAGCTTTTTTGGAAAATTTTGTGAATTATTTCCAGCCGTCATTTATGCTTCTGAAAAAGCATTTTTCGCTGTTTTGACACCATTGCCTTACTATTCTAGTCCATAGGAAGGGTTTTTGACAATAAAACAGAAAATTATTTTTTTCAGTTTTAACACTTTTTTTGCCATCAAGTGGTGGGGAAAATTATGAAAAAATATTTTTTGTTTTTTTATTAGTTTTTTTGACGTTATTTCTTTGACCTTACATACGTGAGTTGGAATACTGTTGGAAACAGCCGTATAAAAGGAAGGGGCATGGGATATATCGATCAGTTATCATGATATCTACTCGATCGTCCTCGCCTACATTTTCTCCGTGGAAGAAATTCCGAAGAAGCCCAAATTGGAGAGAAAAGATTCCGTTGGCTTGACGACCAAAGCATATATCAGTCGTACGACTACCGACGTAGCCACCCTTATTAGTTTTTTTGACCTTACTTGTCCAACCTTCTAAGAATGGCGGGCCTCGGCCTCCTCAATTTGACAATCCAACTGATATATGCTTTGTTCGTCTTGTCTACGGAATCTTTTCCTTCCAATTTGGGCTTCTTCGGATCGTCTTTTACCAAGGAGAAGATGTAGGCGAACATAATCAGAGTAGAATTCATCATAACTGATCGAAGTATCCCATGCCCCTTCCTTTTATACGGCTGTTTCCAACAGTATTCAAACTCACGTATAGAGGTCAAAGAAGTAACGTCAAAAAAACTAATAAAAAAACAAAAAATATTTTTTCATAATTTTCCCCACCACTTGATGGCAAAAGTGTTAAAACTGAAAAAAAATAATTTTCTGTTTTATTGGCAAAAACCTTTCCTATGGACTAGAATAATAAGGCGCTGGTGTCAAAACAGCGAAAAAGGCTGTTTCAGAAGCATAAATGACGGCCGGAAATAATTCACAAAATTTTCCAAAAAAGTTTAGCATGGGAGGGAATCGAACCCATAACCTACCGCACACCAACTCCCCACACCACAGGCAGTTGTAACCCTATGCAGAATGCATGCAGAACGGATGATTTCCGGACAGGATGTTATTGGTACAATAACAGGATGCATTCTGCATGCAAACTGCATGACGAAGTGGTACCGTTTTGACGCAGAAATGATGCGGAAATGGTGTAGTTTCGGCGCGGGGAAATCCCTTTTTCATTAGTGCACTCACTTGCTCATTTAGATTCAATATTTATGTAACAACAGTTTTATTATCAACAAGAAGAAAAAACTATACAATAAATAATATCACAATTGTAGCGTAACACAGTAATTTTGAAAAATACAATTTCAGTGTGAAAAGTTACATTAAAGAGAGGGATAGGGATCGGGTTTTAAAAAAAAGTAATGTGGGTCGCGGGGTATTGTGGGCCATTTGTAGAAAAATTTTAAGAAAACGAAGTAATTGTTGTAATTGGCCTGAGCCTGCTGACGTGAACTGGCGATTCCTAAAAATAGGCAAATGGTGAAATTTAGCTTATTTGAATAGACTTACAAATGCACTGGAACATAAAACTCGCTCCCTTGGCTGGCCGCTCGCTGATGTTGGTCATGAAAACTGAAAACTATCATACTTTCCAAGTTTCGCATGCTTCCTTCTTTTACCTCCGCGCATTCCTTATTTTACGAAATCGTGAGGCATCTCCACCGACATACTGAAATAACACATTTCTTAAAGGCTATCTTAAATAATACAGTGTACCTTAACATTCAATTTTACCACGTGTCCTTCGCATTTTCGATGCCTTGGGATTCTGCAATTTTTCATTTTTATTCAAAAAATGGAAGAAAGCAACAATTTCTAGAGATTCAGGTGATAACGATAACTCGGGTGATATTAAAAATTAATTTAAACTATAAAGCAATAATTATGACATGAAAAATCTAAATTTTTGAAGAAAAAAACAAAAAAAATGAAACAGGCTTCTACTCTGTGAAAAATGAAGAGAAATTTCCAGGACGTGTTCCGCATGCAGATATCATCCGATTTTCACGCGGCGCATGAGAACCGTATAATTTCCGCATGAAAACTGATACAGTATGCGTTCTGCATGCAGATTTCATCCGGGTTTCGCGCGGCGCATGAGAAAGGTACCACTTCCGCATGAAAACTGATTCAGTATCCGTTCTGCATGCGTTCTGCATAGGGTTACAACTGCCTGTGACTACCACTGAACCACCAACCGACAATTTTCTGTGGTACTAGATTCGATAGACTATCTCCCAGAGTGTGAGTTCACGCGGAGAGCCTTAACCATAGGAAAAGTTTGGGGGCTCATAACTCGGCTCACAGAAACATTTAGCAGAGTTTTATGACGGATTCTGATTCTCCATATTTCATTCTATGTACCCTCAAATTTGTAGAAGGTTCTTAAGCGGCAACTTCGAATAACTCCCTTGTTAGGACATTTTCGGCTTCAAACGGCTTGCGCGCCTCCATATAGGCGTGTAACCGGCTCGCGCGCCGCGGCTCGTATGCGGCGTGCACGCTGCATTATAGGCTCCATATAGGCTCGCAAGCCGATTCAGCGCCGGCGCTGCTACGAAACGGACCGCTGAAGCCCTTTTAAAATCGGCTTGCGCGCCGCTCCATGCGGCTTGTTATCAGTGCGCGAGCCGATTTTGGAAGGCGCGCAAGCCGTTTACGAGCCGATTTTATCCTGAGCACGTAAAGAAATAATTACTAAACTGGTAGACCACAGGGTCGAGGTGTGAGTTTTTGAAACCTAATGATTGCGGATGTTCATTTCTTCATTTTTTTTCGAATTGTTGTCAAAATTTCACAAAAGAATAAGAAAAATAGGTCACGAAACTCGGTCAAATTTCTAAAATTATGTGCTGTCATTTCTGAGTATAGATTTATTCCTTAAGAAATTATTAAAAGAAAGTGATCGTTCTATTGTGAGGGTTATTTTAATTGGAAAAGGTGAGTTGAGCTAGAGTAAGGAAGATTACGTTAACTTCTTCACAGATTCATTTTTGCCTCATGCGTGTTGGAAAGCGAAGCCGAAGGTGAGCAGTAATAGAGGAGTTTTGCCGCGTAGCGGCACGCGACTGATGGTTTTTTATGCGTGAATAAAACCACACGCCCGTTGAAAGAAATAAGGGAGGGTAGGCCAGGTGTTCGTAGGCACAAGTGTTCATGCGTTGAAAAAGTTAGGCCATGCACCCTGTAGAAGCGTTTAGCCTGAAGCAACACGAAAAATAAAATTAATCATTAAATGGGAAATCGAATTTTACTTCGACTATTTTTTTCAACCATGGAAAATGATTTATTAAAAAACAAACACTTTCAATTTTTTTGCTTACATAGGGTTTCGAATGTGGTGAATAAGATGAAAATAGAATTGAAACTCAAAAACAGTAAAGAATCCCTTTAAAAATTAGAACTGTTCATTTTCGCGCGTGTGCGGCGGAGCGCGAGTTCCTTTTTTTACCAGAAAAAAAACGATAAAATTCATTTTTAGACCTTAGAAACCTCATAACTCAAAAATTCTCAATAAGATTTTTAAAAAAGTATTATTCTTAATCAGCGCGTGTGAATTAAAATCATTCTTCACATGTACAGTACCGTGCAAAAGTATATAGAAAAGTATGTTTGTAATCATAACTTTTAAAATACTTTATCAATCGTTATGAAAATTTAAGATGGTGTTTGTGATGCCTAAATACATTTCTGAGACAAATTATAGCTTTCTAACATTTTTGGAAATTTATTTATTGCGAAAAAATGGAGACCGGAAAAATGAGAAAAATCAAAATTTCGATAGAGGATCATTTAAAAACTTAATTAACAATACTAGCTCAACAAATTAAACCAAAAATAGTTATTTGGGTTTAATACTTCGTAGAAATGCCCTTGGCATCAATTATCGCTTGACATTTTCTGCTCATTGAGCTCACCAAGTTTACCCTAGTGGTAGCGACCAGAAGACTCCAGGATTCTTCAATTGGACGTCCTTTTCAGCTTCTATCCAAGCAGTTTTTCCTTTGATACCTCTTCCCAACTCTTCTCAGAGATATTCGATGCGATTCAGGTCTGGTGATTGACTCGGCCAGTTCATAATAGTCACCCGACGATGCACGAACCAATCCTTTAAAAGACGAGAGGAGTGGTTTGGATCGTTATCATGCTGGAAAATGAAGCCGCGGCCCAACTTGGAGAATGGAAATGGAAGCATAACATCTTGCACGATGTCCTTGTACATGAATCGAACCATAGTTCCTTCGATGCGCATCGGGGGTCCGACGCCAGCAGCAGTGAAACAACCCGAGACCATAATGTTTCCACCCCCATGCTTCACCGTCGGAATTTGGTTCTTCTGGTGGATTTTTTCCCCACCAGGCGTCTCATATGAGTGAAACCGTCAGTTCGAAAAATCATAAACTTAGTTTCATCACTCCAGATCAGTTTTAACCACTGCTGCGAGGTCCAGTTCACGTGCTCTTCAGCACACTTCAGATGAGTAGGACGGTTCTTCTCGCTGACATCGGTTTTTGACTGGTAGTCGTCCTACTAGTCTTGCAGATCTGAGAATGCGTTTTGTAGAATCATCGCTAACTTGTACACTAAGAAAATCACACAGAGGACGCAATTTTGAAGAAAAAACCTAGCTCAACCTCATGGAACTGCTTGATCTCACAGTTGATATCTCCACTCGTGAGCCTCGGGTTAGACTTGCTTATTATCACAATCGCAAAATCTAGCAGTAGAGCGGTCTGGGAAGGTTTTTGCGTCGATTTTGACCGGTTCCGCTGTTGAAGTGATGCCCAAACGATCGGAATAGGCTCATTGAACTGCACCGCAAGATCCTTCACAGAAGGCCCATCGCTCTTCCTCGGAGCATCGCTTTCCGCTCCGCTTCAGTTAAGTTTCTTGCCCCTGTGAGTCGACTCATACTAAATACATCGAAACATTTACGGAAAATTGTTGAAAAATTAAAAAAAACACAATTTAAAAAAAAGTGAAAAATATCGGATTTTCGAGAATTTTGAAAATCTAGCCCGCAAACACCAAAATTGGCAGACTACTGTAACTCACGCCAAAAAATGACGTAAAAATACTTATTAAATCATCTGTGAAAGTTTCAAGTCCATAGAGTCATTTTCCGGCGAGTTATGATACCAAACGTACTTTTCTATATACTTTTGCACGGTACTGTAAATGAGAAACTGACGTATTAGAAGGGTAGTTTTCTGCGTATAGTCTCCCCATCGTTTTATTTCCACGCATGCGCTATCTTGTTTATAACGCCGATTTTGTTTTTTGCAGCTGATAGATGTTAGATAAAGGACTTTACGGAGATGATAAATGTACCTTAAATGAAAATAGACTTCATTCTCATTCCAAATCTGTTTTTAAAATTTTCTAAAATCACCCGGAAGCCGAGAAAGAAAAAGTTTTCACCTGGCCTTGTTCCTGTGAGCTTTTTTCGTGTTCCATTGATAAATACTTATTGTCAACTTAAAAATTTTGTATCATTCATTTTCTACTAAAAGACCGCAGCGCAGCCGCTCGCAGGTAAAAATAGCATGACTTTGTGAGAGACTTAGATTTTCTGGGTAGATCAAAACCAACTTGAATGATCAGGAATATTTGACAATATGAGAATGCTTATATTAGTCCTTTTTTAATTTTTTTTGGATTACGTCAAAACTACGTGCGGGATTACGTTAAAAATAAATATGTGTGCAATTTACAGTAATCTTACCCGTGACATAGCCAAAGATTACTTCAAAAATATGACAAGAATTATATCTGCATAGAGTTCTAAGATGTCTCGATTCTCTCTTAACCCATTATTTCTATCATTAAATTCCGGTATCTTTTTGAAGAAAGGGTTTTAAAAATTGGCCCATTATTTTATGTCCCCAAAATCTTAAGGCCGTGCGCACTGCTATCTTTTTCATTAGAGAGTTTGGCGTAATCCCGCACGTGATTAGAACTTAGAGAAAGTGGAATTTCATCAGGCGTAATCCCGCACGGGGATTACGTGCGGGATTACGCCTGAGGAAAATTCCTCACACAAACTACGTGCGGGATCCCGCATGAGTCCCCGAGTATATTTATATCGTATACGATCTATAGACGCATTCATTGACTCCGTAAATTCCTCCTTTAATGCCATAACATGATTTTTCCAAGACAAAGTTAAGAGCGGTACTACCAAAAAAGACCCTGTCACACTTTGTATGCAGAAAGTGATTGATCGCTAGCTCAATTCTCTTTGCTTTTCAGGATGCACTCCAACGATTCAATTGACCAAAAATCCGAAAGTGATGGAATACAAAAATCGAGATTGGCTCTCAGATTTATGATAATAAATCGAGATCGATTTGGAATTGAGGAGAAATATAAAGCGGCTGCTGAGAAAGAGATGATTGCGATGGAAGAGGAGAGAAAAATGGAACTACGCTTTCAAAAAGTAAGAGTAAAACAAACCTTACCAACAGACCTAAGAAGTTTCAAATGATTTCATATTCTCACTGTTAATTAGAAGTTGATATATATAGTCGTGCTTTTAAAAATGAAACTCATAGGGAATTTCACGTTTATGCAACCGATTTTGTGAGACAATAATAGCTCACCGTAATTTTTCCAATTTCAAAATCCCTTGCATTAAAACGATAATTTCTCCGACAAAATCTTAAAGAATTAAACCTAAAATCAGAAACTACAACTAATAATTTTTGATCTTTGGCCTATTTTTTTTTTAGAAAAAAAAAAGAATATTAGGTATTTTATAAATTTAAAAGTAGTTTTTTAAACGGTCCTGTTGATAAATATTCTATATTTCAGTTAAAAACTCCCGGCGATTTTCTTCAATTCGCTAAAAACGCAATGACCACTAGCCCAGCTGACACGTCTCGCGTAGGTCAAGCATCGCTCAGAGCCGCTGAATCGTGTCTTCGGTGGTTTTTAGAAGGTTTCAACGTTCGAATTGAGGGGGCCGCTGATTTCAACTCGTTTTGTCAAATTCTGGCAAATATCGATGATGATAAAAAAGAGGACTTTCTTGATGGATGGTATAAATGTAAAGAGTGAGTTTTGTTTAAAGGTTCAGGAGTCGATTAGAAACCGAGTGTTTGTTCACTGATTTATAATTTCACAAAAAACTTTAGATAAAAAATTGAGATAATAAATGCACCTTAAAGGGGGGGGGGGGCTGAGGGGACGAAATAAATTGTTTAAGAATGATGAAAGTATGATTGTTGATAAAGAAATGAAAAAAATCGCATCTGAGTAAGCTCGGTCAATTTGATATCAGGTTTTGCTTAGAGTTCCTTGAGAGCTCGAACTCGAATTTCAAAATGTTCAGCGGATTGAAGACCGATAATCCATAGAAGGCATTCTGCTTGATCGATTTTCATTTCGTTCCATTTGGCTGCGTTGAAACGACGCTTGACAAGACCGGTGTAATCTTTGCGATCCCCTCCATCAAACTTGACACTGAAAAGCTCATACCGAAGTCTTGCGAGTGACTTCGTCTCGCTGAAAAGATCATTCAGCTTTTTGATCGTATCATCAAATTTAACATCTGCTGGTTTTTCTGGTAAGATGTGGCTGCGATACTGCTCTGCTTCCCGATCTTCCAGTTTCGATAAAACTATGCGGGTTCTGGTGGCATCATCCAAACATTTTCCGTCGCTTTTCAGAATGTCTTCGAAACGACAAAACCAACGATCGAAAGTTTCACCTTCGCCGGGTGCATAATGGAATGATGGGATGCGATTGCTCAACGAGTTGATCACAGCGGCGGAGTCGGTCTCTTTGGCAGCTAGAGCCGATTTCATTGCTGCAAAACTGCTCCTGTTGGACCTTGAAGAAATCCTGTTGTTGCTTGATCTGTTGAGCCAGAAAGGTTTGCATTGTGTATCCATCTTCCAATGGCGAGTGACGAGTTAATTTCCGTTCTCCCCGCAAATCCAAAAATCTGACAGCGAGAGATTAACAGTACAAAAAAACTTTGGAGAAAGAAGTTAATTTGAACGTACTCTCAGCAAAACCACGTTGAACGGGCAGCACGAGATGAAAAGTGCAAAAAAACTTTGAAGAATGTTTACTTGCCGTTCCAGTCATGTGTTTAAAAAACACAATGTTCCAGCTTGACAAAATCAAACGGAAGCAGACAAAAACGAAACAAGAAACAAAAAGAGAAAAGAAAGGAAGAAAAAGAACCGAAACATTTTGTCGAAAAACGAAGGTTTTGTTCGAAAAACAATCCTGATCGCCAATTTGTTGTGTCGTGCAACAAGGCTTTATGATCACTGTTTTTTTGGACACAAACTATAAACTAAAAGCGTAGAATAAAAATCAGGGCGAAAGGGAATGTGGGTAGACGATAATAACAAATAAGAATACAATATTCAGCGCGTAGATCAAATAATTTAAATACAACATGGGGTTACGGTAGATACAAATTATTATAAGTCTGAATGACTTAACAGGGGTACTACCGAAAAAGATCACTACCCCACCTATGAGCTAAACTACATCTTCGGTGTTTACATTTATCTAAAAAGCGGGGATGATTACTTCTTAAAATCCACGGAAATTGTTTGAGTTTTCGTGCTCTTTCGCTTTCAACACGCCTTCGATTGTACTTAATACTCTCAAATTCTTCTATGGGGGACAATCCAATCGCTTAAGAATTTAACAAAGTGACTTTTGAAAACTAAGAGCTCCTCGTTAAAAAGTTGCTGAAGAGATCTTATAATCATGCATCAACAACTAGGAAGGTTTTCGAAGCCAATCCCTCAAGAAACTTTTAAATACTCTAGTTACCCGAAAACTCCCCAAATTCGAATCTCCCACAAAATTTCGGGTTTAAATTTAGAAAATAAAGTGCAAATGCATTTTTTTAAAACCTACAATTATTCGCTCTAATAAACTCACATTTCAGGTGATTTCTGTCGTTCTAAATTTGTATCACTTCTATGTAACTCGATAAACTACAATTACACCGTTTCTAAAGCCTACGGTGTCTATATTTAGGACTAACACGTGACCTATGGGACTTCACTTTTTCGGCACCTCCGGCATGCTTTCCACCATTTCGATAATTTAATTAACAGTATTGCAAAGCAGAAATAACAATTAAGAAAAACGAAAAATTGTTCTGGACGATCATTGCCCCCCCCCCCCTCTCTTCTTGCCGTGCGAAAAGTATCGTGTTCGAACCCTCTCCACGTCTTTTGAAAATTTATTCTTACCGTTCTTCAACCCCCTACTATGTTATTAGTTGTTTACAAATTCTGTTATATAAACGTGAAAAACCCTCTGTCTAAAAATCGACACGCCACGCGTGAAGGCAATGGTAAGGGTTGCGTTGCGTTGCGTTGTCTTATTATCCCTCACCATACACTATTTCGCAAAATAGGGAATTTCACGTTTATGCAACCGATTTTGTTTTCAAATATATGATAGGATAGGATCTTCCAAATGCTCATTTTTACACAGTGTGGTAGAGAAATGTTAGGAATAACAGAAGGTGCTCTACAGAGTTCCAGAATCAATAAATCCTAATTTTATGTAGAAAGAAAGATTTTGCAACTACAGAACATTTCTGGTGGATTTATTATTATGATTTCATTGTCTTATTCAGATTGAGAGATGAGCCGTACCCGATTGGGATTGATGATATTGTGTTTGAAGAAATTATTAAAGACACTGAAAAATTCGTGAAATTGATTAATTCGTTCGACAAGAGGATGGTAATGACTGCTCTTGTTGAAATATCAAATTGGTTGGAAAACAAATCGAATGTTGGAAAACTTTTGCAAAAGATAATGAAAGACGAGTTTGGCGCGAATGGTTTGAATCATTTGAGACCGAAGGAGATATTTAGAAATGGGAAGGGTCCTATTTTGATGACCAAGACGTTTTATTCAGAAGATTTCATGGTAAAATTTGAAGGAAATTATGAATTTAAAAAAAAACATTTTTTTAGACGTTACGACAAGAGTATTTGGATGAGCGAACAACGCAAAAAGGTGTTGAGGTTCTGCAGAAATTAGTGGGATTGAATGGCGAACAGGTCGATGAGTGAGTTTTTACTAAAAATGATGCCAAAAATGCATTTCATTCCAGAAAGTCTTGGCTAGATTGCAAAGATCTGCTCGTGATGATTTTGGAAGATGTTCCAGTTGAAGAACTACTTTCCAAGTATCAGGTGTGCTTATTTTATGAGAAAAACCAGTAAAGCCTGAAAATCAGTTTAAAAAATTCAATTTTCAAAAAAAAATGTTGCGAAAAATGTTTTTTTTTTTCATTTTTTAACTGTTCTACGGATCAACCATTTGCCATTTTTTTCCCACATGTAGAAAACAAAGCATGGCCTAGGAATTTTATCAAATTTCAGGTTTTAAAGAAATTTTATCAATTTCAGCTTTTACAATCTATCCCAAGCAGTGCGCCAAATGTTATTGACGTTCTGGCGACCATTCTTCACAAGAAATCATCATCCGTACGTATTCTAGACAGTTCGGCGACTGCGGTAGCTGTGGCGTTTGCTAGACGGTTAAACGAACAAGAATGCTTTGAATCAGTGAGGAAATGGATTGAAAATGTGCATAAAATTGATAAATTTTCAGATTTCGAAGTTACTTGGTCCATTGGCATCGAATAGCTTGATTGTTAATGAATTGGAGTCGCAATTGTCAGAATTGGGAGGTGTTTCGAATTCTGTTCAACGTTTCCAACGATATCAATTACTTGTGGAAGCCCTCAAAACCGAATCGTACAAAGAAAATCTGAAATTTTTACTGGAAAGCTTGACAGAAGATGCGACAAATTCCAAGGTTCAGAAAAACCAGTTATCAGCGTTGAAAGTGTTATCCGATTGTGCGATTGCAAACGAGTTTAGTGCTAGGATTTTGAATGAAATGGAAATTTCAAATAAGATCTATGAAATATGGAGAAAATCCAAGTTCATGTTCTCATCGGAGGGAGCCGTTCTGGTTTACGCATGTTTGCGATATTTCGGACATCTGACTCGTCAATATCCGGAAGCGATCGACGCATTTCCGGATTGCATTCCATTCGTGGCGGATTTGACAATTAATTTCGATTTGTTGGATGCTTCGCAGAGAATTTTGGCATTTGACACGTTTTCCAATATTTGCTACAGTAATCTAGCAAAGGAGAAAATTGAAAATGTGCTGAAAGGGAACTTGAGCAAGGTATTGGGATCGTTTGGATCTGCTATTAATCATGGACCAGCGGAAATGAGGATTCGAAATGTTGAGGCGGCCAGTTTGATGTTCGAGAATGGTGAGACATTTAGAAACAATTTTTTTCAAAATCTCCTCTAAAAAGGCATTAAAATGAAATGGTGGATATTTCGAAAATATGAGTTTTTATCAAAAATTTGAAAAAAAAAATCGAAAAAGGGGTTTTTCGCAATTTTTTGTACATATTATATTTTTTTTAAGTTCAAAATAATACCGTTTTTCAAAATTTGTAATCTTCGTAAATTTTTTTGATTTTTTTTCCGAAAATTCTAAAAAAAAATTGAAAAACTTTCAAATTTCCAGCGACGGACGAAATCGCTAACCGCTGGTTTGAACAATTTGGTCAAGACTCGTCATTCATTTCTACAATCGTCACAAGTATCCAAAAACCATTCATTGACATTCGATCGGCTTTCTTCAAGCTTCTTTTGGTGATTTTTGAGTATCCAAAAATTCTTACAGAATTTGTGAGATTTTCGGGGTAAATATTCAATTTTACACTTTTTTTAAATAAGCCAAATTTCCAGATTCAATGAATGGCTGTTGAATGAGGAGTCTGAAACGGAATATGAAACAACACAGCTGAAGAAACAAGTGATTCGCAAAATGATCGTAAAAGGGGAGGAAGATTCGAAAAAAGAGGAGAGAATCTTGAATTTTGATGGACCGTACGTGTTGCAATTGAAGGGATACTTGTTGCCACAAGCGGAACAACCATAAATCGAATTCATCGATTTTTAATTTAATTTATTTTTTCTGGTTTTTTTATTGCCCGAAATATGTGCCAGTATAATATATAATGGTTAAGATTTTTTTGACGCTTTTCGGGAAATAAATTAAGCAAAAATATTTTTTTAAAACTTTACAAATCTTAAAAAACAAAAAAAATTTAGGCCAATGAAATGAGGATACCGTACTCAGGAAATTTTTCGCGGATCCGCTCACATCTTTAAATTTTTTTCAGACAGAATATAGTCGCTTTGAACTTGTCTTGTCGCTTTTTTTGATAAGGCTTCATTATGACTCACTTCCTTCTCTATCTCGTTTTCGTTTAACTGGCATCAGTTGTCTGAAATAATCAAGAAATTTCATGAAATAAACAAGGAAATGAGACATGATGATGGCTGCGAGGGACCCGGTGGTTACCATTGTTATTGGAATGATCTTCGAAAACAAAAATAGAAATATTCTGATAAGTTGTCGATTAAGATCCATGAAATATCCTCACTTGTTTCCAATCCATCTTTTGGTCTCCAGCGGTAAATTAAAGTCGTTTTGAGAGGTACAGACTCCCGTTTTCTTCTCAGACGAGGTCTAATGCCCTGCCTCCGTCGAATCCGCTGAAAGAACCACATTTTTATGCAAGATGGAGCACCGATCCATCGTGTCAAAAAGATAATCTCGTATCTGGAACGTCGTGGAGCTCAAGTTTTGGAGTTGCCTGCCTGTTCTCCTGATTTGAACATCATCGAAAATGTTTGGGGTTATTGTTGTTGTTCAGAAGATGTATGCCGGTGGAAAAGTTTATCGAGATGTTAAGGAGCTCAAGAAGGCCATTATCGAAGCATGGCCCAAGCAAGAATTCATGAACAATGGAAAATTTTTAGAGAAATTACGGTGAGGCTGAAATTTTAAATTTTTCAGTTTAAATTTTTAAACAAGATTTTTCTAGGCCATTGTTTTGAAGCTCGTCTTTCTCGGCTTCTAGGTGGTTTTAGAAAATTTTAAATACAGATTTGGAATGAGGAAGACGTCTATTTTCATCCAAATTGCATTTCCAGCCAAAAATTAGAAAATCTTACCAAACAATGGCGGCAACACTAGCCAAAATCTCAACCTCCACAAAAAGTGAGATATAAAGAAAACTCTTGCACGGCGTTTTGTCCCCTTCGCCGAGTGATGAAAGTTCTCGAAGGTTTGCTAACGCAACAATGCACACTATCAAAATTGGCACACTTCCAACCGCAAATGTTAACATATTCAGCCAAAGACGTTTCAAAGCGGTCATACTGTTAGATTTCGACCTTGCTCGTACCAACGATGATTTTCGCATCAATCGATGAAGTCTGCAGATTTTTTCGGACTTTTTAAAGCTAATGGGGCACAACCTACTTCATAACAATCGCAATATACAACCCGAGTACTGATCCATAACAAATCGATAATCCAACAACTGGAAACTTTTTTTTTTAATTTCTCAAAAATTGCCTACCAATAATAATAGCTAATGGTTGTTGACAGCTTCCGAATGAGCATGAAATTGGTGTAGTTTCAGGATAAAACAGTGTCGCTCCCCATAATCCGACGCAAATCTGAAAATATGGGTAAATAGAGAGGAGGGTCAAATAAGGTACTGATAAAAAAAATTATTCAGAAATTTCAAAAAACTTGAATTTTAGACAGTTTTAGTGCAGAATAGGTACCCAATGTGCAGAATAGGTACCCAAAAATGGCAAAAGAGATTTTTAACATTTTAAGCCAAAATTTATTGAAATCCGTTTACCTAGAATAAATTTATGGATTTTTGAAATTTTTTAAAATTGTTTAAAAATTTCAAAAAATTAAACATTTGTGGATTTGAAGACGAATCTTTGCCATTTATTAAAATTTAAGAAATTATCAACATTTTAAGCCAAAATTCATTGAAATCCGTTCATCTAGCAGAAAGTTATCGATTTTTTGAAACTTTAAACATTTTTTTAATTTTTTAAAAATTTATGGACGTGAACCGAAATTCTTGCCGTTTATTAAAATTTAAGAAACTTCCAACATTTTAAGCCAAAATTCATTGAAATCCGTTTATCTAGAAGAAAGTTATCGATTTTTGAAAATTAGGTTAAATTTTGGAACTTTCAGATTTCTGCAAAAATTGCTTAAAATTCTCACTGAAGCGGCGGCAGAAAAAAACCAAATCAATCCAATAATCAAATAGCAATGCTTCAATGTGAAGTTTATCCGATACCACATTTGATGAGCAATTGCCGTGTATAAAAGAACAGTTAGCCCAATATAAGTTCCTGCCAAAATCAATCGATAACAACCAAATCAATCAATATTCAGTACCTGTGACCGATAGGAAGTTCAAGCTCCCAACTAGTATAAAAATCATGGCAGATGTATAGACAAACCCGTTGCATTTACATACAATCAAAACCACGTAGAAGAGCACATTGGCAAGGATAATTGAAAGAGATCGACTGATTAGGAAAACTTGCCGCTTTTTGAAGCTGAAAAAGACTATATTTTTTCATAGCCTAGAAAAATATTGTCGGATTCTAGGTCAGTCTATATATAAAAGCAGGGTTGGTTTTACTTTAAGTTAAGTATTTTTTTGGAATTTTCAGATTTTTGATATAGAATCCTTCAAAGATTACAAAAATCGGTAAATTTTACGAAAAATTAGAAGCTTCCGAAAATTGAACGTTCAAAATTCCAGAATTTCAAATCTTCATAACTTCTCTCATAGTTTGTCATTTTTTATATAATAAGTACCATTTTAAAGCTCAAATTCTGAATTTTCAGGTTCTTAGCTTTCGAATGCTATAGAGAATGCAAAAATCGATAAATTTTAAGAAAAGTTAGAAGATTCCGAAAATTGAACTTTCAAAATTTTAAAATTTCATAACTTCTCTAATAGTTTGTCATTCTTTCCGAATTCGGTACCATTTTAAAGCAGAAATTGCACATTTTCAGATGTTTAGCTTCAAAACTCTATAAAGAATGTAAAAATCGATAAATATTAAGAAAAGGCTTCCTAAATTGGACTTTTACAATTTAAAATTTCAAAGTTGAATAACTTCTTTAATTTTTTAAAAAAATTTTCATGAATTAGGTACCATTTTAAAGCTAAAATTCTGAATTTTCTTAACTTTAAAATTCTTCAAAAATTATAAAAATCGATAAAATTTAAGAAAAGTTAGAAGCTTCCTAAAACTGAACTTTCAAAATTTTAAAGTTTCATAACTTCTTCAAATTTGTACCATTTTTCATGAAATCTGTATCATTTTGAAGCTAAAATTCTACATTTTCAGATTCTAAGCTTTAAAATTCTTCCAGAATTATAAAAATCGATAAATTTTAAGATAAATTTGACAGCAATCGATATATTCAAAAATTTAAACTTTTTGAAATAAATTTAAAAAATGACGGGAAGAATGGCCAGGAAATACGTCCGAAACTCTTTCGCTTTGTGCAATTCTCTCAACAGTTAACACGGATCGGCGCCATTTTCAATTGTGCAATTCGAATATTTTTCATCTTTATTGTGAATGAAAATATTTGAGCAGTTCCGAAACATCCACGGAACATCTTGAAGGCTCATTTTAACATGGCCGAAGAGGAGCTTATATGCGAAATGCAATCTGGGGATAATATTGATTTTTTTGTCTCGGGCGAAAATATCGATTTTTTGGGAATGTGGGAAAACTCACAATTCAATCATTTGAAAAAATAATATCAAAAAAGCAAAATAACAGTTTTTATAGATAAGAGATGGTAATTTTTTGAACAGAGAAAAAAGCGGAAAATTACAATTTTTTTTCGAAAAATTTCGATGCGGATTAAAGAGGATAGGGGAGGGGGTCAAACAGGATATTTTTGTCGTTTTTGAAACGGTTTTGAACAACAATATTTGAAAACAAACAAGTGATTTTTGGATAATGCAAAATTTCGAATAAAAATGGGAAATCGTTTTATTTTTAAAAATTCTACAAATTTTAATAAAAACTTTTAAAAAAAAGGTAGTACACTGTCTTTAAAGCCAAGATGTCCATAATTAAAAAATGAAAAAAATTTCAATAAAAAAACAATTTTTAAAGTTTAAAAAAAAATTCTCAAAAATAACATTTAAAAATATCTGAAAATAGTTTAACAACACTTCAAAAATTAAGTTAGATATTCTCTTTAAGGCCTGCTTTTTTAAAAATTTGTTTTAAAAAATTTTATCCACAAATTGTAGTTTTTTTAATAAGTGGTACACCACTGTCTTTAAAGAACTTTTCAATTTTCTGAACCCGACAATTTTTTAGAAAATTCAATTTTTCTTTTTTCATAAAAACCTATAATTGACAGTTAAATTTTTGGATTTTAAATTATCGTTTTTTAAGTGGTCTGCCTTTAAAACCAATATATTTCAATTTTTCATATAAAATCGATACATTTTGATTTTTTTAAAATTTAAATAAAAAATAATTTTTCAGCTTAAAAAAAATTCTGAAAAATCATAGTTTTACAAAACTTCAAAATTAAGTTAGACACTCTCTTTAAGGCCTGGTTTTTTAAAAATTTGTTTTAAAAAATTTTATCCACAAATTTTAGTTTTTAATAAGTGGTACACTGTCTATAAAGAAAATTTCAAATTTCTGAACTCGATATTTTTTCTGGTCAAAATTTTTATTGAATTTTTCAGTTTTAATTGAAAAATATCTGAAAAATCCTAGTTTAACTCAACTTTAAAATTAAGTGAGACCCTCTCTTTAAGGTAACCTTATTGAGAATTTAAAAAATATTTCTGCAAAATATTTTAAACAACGTTTTTATAAATTTTTTCCAAGAAAAAAACTGGAGAAAAAAGTCAAAAGTCGTAAATAATTTCTTATCAAATTGAAGGGTTGAAAAAGTGTGGAGATCAAGTACCCACGTGTTAAAATGGATTGTTTGGGTAGATACTTAAATGTTTAGATTTTTTTTAAATTGTGAAATTTTAAATTTTTTAAAATTTAGAAATCTTTAATTTTTAAAAATTTAGAAATTCTTAAAATTTTTAATTTTAACAAATACTGAAAATTAATTTTGTTTTCTAAAAATTTCACAAATTTTAGAAAATTTTCAGTTTTTAAAAAATCTGAAAATTTTGAAAACTTAAAAATTTCAAAAAATGTTAAATTTTAAATTGAATTTAAAAAGTTTAGAAAATTTAAAGTTTTTAGAAAATATCAGAAAAATGTCTTAAATTTATAAAATCAGAAAATTTTGAGATTTATGAAATTCCAGAAATTTTTCTATTTTAAAGAAGTTCAGAAAATTTTTAATTGTTAGCAAATTTTAAAATATTCCGAGAATTTTGTAACATGTTTAGATTTTAACGAATTTGAGGTTGAGCAGCCTTCCGAACGCAATAATCAAGAATAATTGAGTTGACAATACATTTTTAGGTTTTAACAAATTTCAGAAATTTTAAATTTTAAAATGTTCGGAAATTTTTTAATTTTTGAAAATTTCAAAAAACTTTGAATTATTCAAAATTTCGGACATTTTAAAATTAAAATTTTTTTTAATTTCAGAAAATTTTAAACTATTCAAAATTTCGGACATTTTTAAATTTTAATTTTAAAAACTTCAGAAAATTTTTTAATTTTTTAAAATCAGAAAGTTTTTAATTTAAAAAATTTCATAATTTTTTAATTTTTAAAAATTTCAAATAAGTTTTCAATTATTTTTTTTCAATATTATTTCGAAATTTTAAACAATTTTTCTAAAAATTAAATAATAACAAACATAAAAAAAACAAGAGTTTTTCTCTATAGGGGCATTCCTGTGGTTCTTATCCAGTTTTCATTTCTATTATAATCATTCCTATATAATTTTTAATTTTTCTCATATAATTATTATATAAGTGACCTTTAATCTCTTATTTCTTACCATTCTGCTCCTTCATTTTTTTTCTGGGACTATATTTAATTAATATTTGCAATTAATCCCCATAATTTTACCTTATTATTTTCAATTACGTAATATTATAAGTTATTTAATTAATTTCTTCTTTTTGTTTTTCCTTCCTTTTTGTTTTTGTTTTTTTTTGTTTTTTTTTTGAGACTTTGTCTCGCTAAACGGGTGTTTCACCTACATAAATCGGCCGTTGCGGCCTCCCTTATACGGGCGTTTCGCCCATCCTAATTAGGCTTTTAGCCTAGTTTATTTTATACATTTGTATGTATTTTCTTTTAATAATCTTAAACACATACATAAATATCTTATCTAATTCTATATTCTAAATATTTTATTTAAAAAAAAAAATCCCACGTGCTACCTATTTTATAACAATTTTTTTTTTTTTTAAATAATCTGCCTTTAAATTAAACACTTTTTAAATACCTTATTTCCATTATTTTAAATAGAGTATTTAATGTGAAGGGGTTTATAAAAGGTAGAGCCGGCCGCGACAGGGAAAGCTCTACCGCCTCCTATTAAACTCTTTAAATATGGTAGGATTGGCCAATCCTTCCTATAGTGAGCAGCCCTCACAAATATTTCCTTGTACTTCTGCGGAAGTTGCCATCCAGCAGATTTGATCAAGGCAAAACAAAACAACCAACTCTCAAAATCCAACAAAAGCTTTTTCCAAACCTTCCTTCTTTTTGAAGGATTATGTATTCGATCCCTCTAATTACGAAATATTTGATAAATACTTTAAAAACAACACATTTGTAGTTAAAAAACTCAGTAACAACAATAAACTTATTTGTAATCCTTATACTAAATGTACAGGACAGATGTGTCCTAAAATAAACTGCAGATATTGTAAATTTATTACTTACAAACACTTTATACAGGGTGGCGATTAAGTATTGATCGCAACTTTGAGCCGCTGCTGGCAGCAAGCCAAAAAATATTTTAGAAAAGTTTTGAAACTTTTCGAAAGTCATGAGCTTATATAAACAAATATTAAAACCATTCCCCGAAAAATTCCGATATTCCTGAGTTATGCGACGATTTCCACACCGACCTATTATTGCGAAGCTGCACAACGACGGAGTCAGAAACGTTGAGATTTCAAAACGGCTTGAGATTCCGGCGTCGACTGTACGTAGAGTGGTAACCCAGTTCAAGGATCGAGGAAATGTCTCTGAGATTCCAAAAAGTGGAAAGAAACGTTCTGTCAACACTCGTTGAACACGTGGTATCACCGAGAAGCGGATCACTTGGAATGACCGGAACAACATGAACAAACGTGCTTCGGAGCTTCATATCTCCCGTAAAGCTGTCCAGATGACCGTGAAAATTGACCTCAATCTTAAGAATTATCAGCTGTGTCGTGGTCAATACCTCGAAAAAAGAAAAAAAAACAGCGCCTCGAAAAATGCAAAAAGTTCTTGGAGGTCCTCAGGTGCGCCGCCTCTTGGAGGTGATTTCTACCGATGAGAAGATTTTCACGATTTAACCACTTCTCAATCGCCAAAACTTCCGGAAATTTATGTCAGCAGATGATAGTAGGTCTTCTAAACGTTTCCTGGTCTACCGGAAACATTTCCCAAAAAGTGTCATGGTTTGGGCCGGGCTTACGTCCGATGGTAAGGCTTCACTCGTTTTCATTGACCAAAACGTCAAAATTCACTCGGAACTTACTAAAAAGTTGTTTTGAAGGATATTTTATTGCTTTAGGTTTCTCAGCACTTTACTGTGCGACTTTTTATCCATCAACAAGGTTGGGCATCCGTCCCACGGATCTAAATCGACCAAGGCTGTGCTAGAGCGAGATTTTCCTGGATTTTGGGGTCGTGACTTGTGGCCAGCTTCCTCGCCCGATCTTATCCCAATGGACTTTTCTGTATTGGTATATTGAAGAACAAGGTTTCTTCTCGTTCGCATCCAACTTTGGACTTTCTCGAGGCGGTACTTCAAAAAGCGTGGGCTGAAATCGATGACGAATACCTGCGGCGCACTGCTGATTTTTTTGCTGCACGTCTGAAGGCCTGTGTTCGGGCCGAAGGGCCTAACTTCGAACATATTTTGTAACTTGTTTTTAATGAGCTTTTTCTTTCAGAAAATACATTTGGTTTTTGATAAAAATGTTTAGTTTTGGAAATTCACGTAAAAACGTTGCGATCAATACTTAATCGCCACCCTGTATATAGTACTTCCACTACATTCAGAATTAATACTTGCATTGACATTAACACTAGTTGTTCATCAACTGGTGTTATATATTGTATAACCTGTAAAGATTGTAATAGGCAGTACGTGGGAGAAACGAAAAATGAAATTAAAAAAAGAACATATCAACATTTGTATAACATCGAAAAAGAAAAAGTTTCCACATATTTCTACGATCATTTTAATGAACCTGGACATAACCGTAATAATATAAACATTACAGTACATATTTTGGATAACATTCGTAACGAAAATGAGCAAACTAGAAAAGAAAAAGAAATATACTGGATTCAAATACTTAACAGTGCATATCCTTACGGTTTCAATGATCAAATTCAAGGATTCGGTAATATTTCTTCAACTAAATACGATAAAAATATCAAAAAACATCCTTTTTTAGCTAAAAAGATTATTGTTAAACATACAAAAAAGAATAAACCGAAAAATAAAAAAGTCATCAATAAAAACACAAACAAAATTAGTACTGAAGATATTCAAACATTAAATTCTTCATATGGTAATGAATTATATCAATTATACCACCACTTTAAAAAGAACAATAAAATAAAATACCTATTGGAAGAAAAATATACACGTTTATTAAATAATTTATATAAGAAAGATACATTGTTAAAACTTTCAGTATTCACAAATAATTATATTCTGAAAACACTTAATAAAAAGATAAACATAAACAAAGACAATTCTGTTAACGAAAAACAATTCAGACTTAAACTACCATATCACTTAAAGCTGCAACATAGTAATTTCATTCAAAACTTGAACAAAATACTTCAAAAAAGTTTAATTTTCTCTTATAAAAACGCTAATATTATACCAAAAATTAAAATAGAATATGATTTAAACCAAGCATTTAGCAAAAATTTATTAAATTATAATTTCTTTTTGAGAGAATTAAATGATGAGAAAATCAAAATAATCAATAATAAAAAATGTTATTGTGAAGAAAACCCACATAACCCATACATAAATAAAAACTATGGTCATATTGTTACTGGAAATAGCGAATTCTTGGAAAATAATGAATTAATTAATATTTTTAAAAAAGGATGTAAATATAGAACCAATTTTGAATATATATCAGAAGAATACAATGAAAATATCATTAAACAAATTAAGAATATCAGCAATAAAATAGGAATTTTCTATGGTAAAAATATGGATATCCATAAATTTGTTAAAGATAAAATTATTAATGAATGGAATAACTTCAAACTAAAGAATCTAAATAAAAGTATGAAACTTAATGAAAACCTCCGTAAAAATATATCAAAACTTAAGAGAAATTTTGTTATTACTAATACCGATAAGGCTAGTTCGAACTATTCATTTACATGTAAAAAACTTTATATAATCATAATGAATAAAGAAATAAATAATGCTAACACTGCATATAAAAGTACTAATTTCAATGAACCTACTATACTTAATAAACATAAACATATTATTAGTAACATATTTAAAGACAACATAATCAAAAATATAGATTCAAATTTTGAAACCATAACCAAAATACCATTAATTTGTGGAATACCCAAACTTCACAAAAATCCAGTCAAATTTAGATTCATATGCGGTGCGTACAATAGTTCTATAAAACCAATATCGTTACTTTTAAAAATCATTCTAAAATTCTTTAAAAACCATTTTAAAAATATATGTAGAGTTACCGAACATAGAACAAACATCTCTTTATATTGGTCAATAGATAATAACGAAAATATACTACAATTTTTAAAAAATGAAACAAAAAGCTATAAAAATATTGAAATATATAGCGGTGATTTTTCTTCACTTTTTACTAACCTTCCACACAATATTGTTAAAGAAAAAATGAGTAAGTGGTTTGGCGAATAGGTTTTTGTGCATTGTTAGTTGAATATTTGATTTTGACGGTACGTCTTGTTGGACCCTTTTTCTTTGAAGAAGCACAATAAATAAAATAAAATGAACTTTATTTTTTCCGACGTTTCGGCTTGACTAAGCCATCCTCAGGGAACGGTCTAATTACCTCAAACTTGGGTAATTAAACCATTAATTACCCAATTAATTACCCAAGTTTGAGGTAATTAGACCGTTCCCTGAGGATGGCTTAGTCAAGCCGAAACGTCGGAAAAAATAAAGTTCATTTTATTTTATTTATTGTGCTTCTTCAAAGAAAAAGGGTCCAACAAGACGTACCGTCAAAATCAAAAAATGAGTAAATTATATAATAAGTGTTTCAATAATGCTGGTAAAAAATATATTTCTATTGATAATAAAGGTTATGTAAAATATGAAGAAGATAACTACTCTAAAGCACATACTCATCTTATGTTTGACATCACAGAAATAGAAAAACTCACAGAAATTATCCTTGCGGAAACCTACGTTAAATTTAATGAAAAAGTTTATCAACAAACTATGGGTATTCCGCAAGGAGGTAATGCTTCTCCACTAATAGCTGACCTTACCTTATCATGGATGGAATACGAGTTCATAATGGAAAATAAAACACTATTTAAATATAAGAAATATCATGCATTCAGATACATGGATGACCTATTGATAATGTTTGAAAAAGATAAATTAGAACTTGACTTCATAGTTAATAATGTGTATGAAAAATCTCTAGAATTAAATAATATTAGGTTGTCCAGAAAAAAATGGGAATTTTTTTCTGTTTCACCTCGTTCATTTCTCGAGGAGTTTTTTTCCGTTTTTATTTTTTTATTTTATGCATTAAGTCTTTCACAATTAATATGTGTTTCCGTATTTCAGGTAATCCTTATTATGGCGGAATTTCTCTTGAAAGATAAACATGTCCTCGGGGGCTGTTTCCTTTACGAGTTCCTTTTGGGACATTCAGCCGCTGTTGCTCATCCAAATTTGTGCGATACCACAGGCACCGACACCCTCAAATACGAAATGGTGAACTTCTGGTTCCATCGCTTCAAAGAAGATGACGACGATCTCTCGAACAAGCCACTCTGAACAAGAGGAAGATGAAGAAATGGTCGAAGCTGCTGGAAAAGAGGATAATTTGGTGATTTTTGATAAAAGTCCATTTTTTATTGCGAATGGTGAAATGAGGTAAGCCGCCGGAAAATTACAATTAATCAAAACAAATATCGCTTTTTTTTCTAGAGATTACCAAGTTCGAGGACTCAACTGGCTCGCTTCACTCCATCACAATGGTATCAGCGGAATTTTGGCCGATGAAATGGGTCTCGGAAAAACGCTTCAAACAATCGCGCTGCTTGGTTATATGAAACATTATAAGAATCGGCTGCTCAACGTCACTGCCGCGTCGCGTGCGTGCGGAGCGTCTGTGAGGTTGAGAAATCCTCGAAACGCAAAGAACAAGAATATTTGAGTTGACAATGCACTTTTTGACGGTTTTTTGCGTATAACTTTTGAAGAAAAATAGACACGAAGATACTAAATAGCTCATATGATATGTTTATGGCTATCGATTGAAATACATTCCAATTTCGAAAATCCACAGTATTCCGGTGAAAAATTAATTAAAAAGTAGAGTTTTAGAGGTGTGGGGGATTTTAGTGGATAGGGGGGCGGTTTTTTAAAATTTTGAATTTTATGATTTAGAAAAACATGGGGTTTATTGTCCTAAAAGGACATTGTGCTCAAAAAATTAGACCTTGTGGCATTTTAGGCAAAAAAAAAAGGATGTTCGAGCTCTTTTGAGAATTAAAAAAATATAAATTGTAGTAAACCTTTCCTCAAATTTAGAAGAAAATTGAAAATTTCAAAATGCGATTTAAAAAACGGCGTTTTTTACAGAATGAAGTTATCAAAGAGGTGATCCTTCCACAACAATTCGATGTCTGCTGTACAACGTACGAAATGATGCTGAGAATAAAAACTCAATTGAGAAAATTGAGCTGGAAATATATCATCATTGACGAAGCGCATCGTATCAAGAATGAGAAGAGTAAATTGTCGGAAACTGTAAGAGAGCTGAAATCGAAGAGTCGATTGTTGATCACTGGAACACCGCTTCAAAATAACCTGCACGAGCTGTGGGCTCTTTTGAACTTCCTCCTTCCTGATATCTTCTCGTCGTCTGAGGATTTTGACTCTTGGTTCTCGAACGATGCGATGAGCGGCAACACGGACCTGATTCATTAATTTCAGAAAACCATGTCGTCTGAAGACAACAAGGTCGAACCAATGGAAGTTGACGAGGCTCCAAAAACTGAGCCAATGGAAACTTAAGTCGTAAGTTTTTGCATTTTATTTTCTTAAAAAGTCAAATTAATGCGAAATTTTTTTCAGAAAGACGAAAAATGATTTGATATGCTTCTCAAGAAGACTGAGAATTTCATGCATTACTTGTCGTTCGTCGGGTGATAGAAAACGTAAGTTATTTTTTAAAATCCTTTATGGAAGTATTTTACATCAAATTCTCTATCGATTGACACCAAAAATGGCTGTAAAAGGACCAAGAATCAACGGTGAAAATACGGGAATTTTGTAGATTTCGGATTTTTATATCGGGATTTTGGAGAAATCCCCAACTTTTTTGGCTTTTACCAGACAGTGCTCCACAAAGTATTACTCCTCATTTTTTTCGAAAATATTTTTTTCTGATAATTTTTGTTAAAAGTGTTCAACTGGTGAAATATGTCAAATTCAATCAGTAATCAACTTCCACTAATAATTTTTGAATCCTGAAGTCCA
Source organism: Caenorhabditis virilis (assembly GCA_964036255.1). NCBI lineage: Eukaryota > Metazoa > Nematoda > Chromadorea > Rhabditida > Rhabditidae > Caenorhabditis > Caenorhabditis virilis. The sequence goes on along the minus strand of OZ038417.1, from coordinate 3,225,343 downwards.
AAAAAAATTTCATCATTTTTTGTGAAAGATTGGTTTTTACCGTTCCACAAAAGTATTGCTCCACTTTGGAAATCTTGTTGTTTATTGACCGATGATGACCCAATTTGCTTTAAATTCATTAATTATGTCCATAAGAAATGTAAAACCGCTGTTTGACTTCAAAAAGTTGCAACATTATGGTCAATGGGGCCAAAAAGTGTCGAACTATCGAAAATTGTCGATTTTATTGTTAAATACGTGATAAATACGTGTTTGCTCGCAAATAAGAAGAGACTTTATAACTAGAGTAAAGAACAACAATAATAGTAGTCGTCCTTCTTTTATACTACATCCTGAGGTCACGTGTTGATCATACACATTATATCCAACACCTCCCTTTCTTTTAAGCTATTGTCCGCCATTGGTGCAGATTTTACTCGTTGATTTCGGCCACCATAGGTGGGATACCACGGATTTGGCCTAGTAACGAGTTTAACTTTTTTTCGCTTGACAAGGTGTAACGACCTTAACTCGAGGCGGATTCGAAAAACAGTGATGAAAAAATTGGTCATAGATCACCGAAAAAAGTTCAATTTTAAAAAAATGATGTTATGAATGAATATGATTAAAATAAAAAGTGTTATTTTCAAGATTAAAGAATTTACAAAGGTTGAAACAAGTCAAAGATGCAGGCATTTAGAGATTTTTCTTACTTTAGTCTTACTTCATTTTGCGGAAAATAAAACGTTTTATTCTAATTATATTCATTCATAACATCATTTTTTTAAATTGAACTTCTAACCAATTTTTTCATCACTGTTCTTCGAATCAGCCTTCATACAAAAAATGTATTAATTGTAAGTTCTTTTACCTGAGCATTTTGTTACAAAAACTAAATTAAGAATTTTATTAGTGAGCATCCGAAAATAAACGTTTGCCTTGACACACTTTCGGATATTCGTTTTTTAGTGTTTTTTTCTGCGTTTTTGCTACTTTTTACGTTTTGTAGTCGCCTTAACTTAAAAAAATTTTTTTTTGGTAACGAGCTTAACTTTGAGATTTCGAAATGACCTAATCCCACCTATGTCGGCCACACATACATGTTGATGAATAACCACGATACAATCCATCCGATGACTTACATCTACGATTCCACGATCCACATCTACTACCAGCTGATAATTTCCTCTCATATCTCCAATCCTTCCACTTTCTTGTTGGCCACCCGACTGCTCGAATTGTGTTCACCATTGCGCTGAACTTCTCCTCCAACTTTGGCACTTGCTTGATCCAACTGTATCCAAAGATATTGTCTTCCTCTCCACACATAAGCATATCCTTTACCACCTCCATTTGCAGTCTCAAACTTGCACCAACATCTTCCTATCAAATTCAACTGATTCCTCGTTGCTGACGACGCATCCACGTCACTGCTATACATTTCAGGTGATCCAACTCTCTTCCAGGTGTCTCTATCGATCAACGTAATATCACTTCCAGTATCAAGGAAAAAATCTGCATTTTCATTATTGATTTTTACCTCAATCGATCGATCCTTTCCACTGATGTCAATTCCACTAATTGCGACTGTTCCAACCATCTTTGAACGATTACTTGACCGCGACTTGTCATTGCCATCCTGCTTTTGACGACTATTCCTAGCAATATGTCCTTTTCGATTGCAGTTGTAACATCTCCGATCATCCTTGTTGAACATCCTCTTCTGACCATTCCAATTGTTCCTTTGAACTTCCACCGCTTGCACCTGTGCATCATTTCCTTTTCCATTCAGCAAATCTGCATCCATCTTCAAATTGGTGATTCGCTTCCATTCCGTGTGCAAATCAGCCAATGTTGTCTTCTTCTCCTCTTTGGCGCGCTTCTCATAATAATTAATAAAGAATGTTCTAAACTGTGCACATTTTGATCCACGCGAAGACTTTCCAATCATACTCCGTAACATCCTTCAGTTTTGCCACCTCACAAAGCTCATTGATTCTTCGCGCAACCCGAAATAAATAAAACTTTTTCGGCGTAAAACACCTAATCGAGCGGAGAAGATTCTGGAGCTGGAGGATAAGTGCCGAAAGGTGTTGAATCAAAGGGATGGGCAGAATACGACGATTCAGAATGGATCGACAACGGTTAGAATACCGAGTTCCGCTTCGCCGGTTAGGCCGATTTCTCAGGCTTCGTCGAGACCGGGATCCAGGCTTTAGGATAGTGGGTTTTTTGTGGCACTCGATTTTACATATATATATATATTTAAATATTTTTGATATATACAATTTTATTTAAAAATTTCAAAAAAAATGCTTGAGCTCAAAAACTGAAAATTTTTCAAAATTTGAATTTTGAAAACTGGCTTTAAATTTATAGAAATGGATAGAAAAATTTGAAGAAATCATAATGAAAACTTTTTCTAAAGGAGTTTTCAACCAAATTTGCTAAAATTGTTGAAAATCGACTGAGAATGCTCCCATTTTGATTTCTTCAAATTTTTATCCATTTCTATAAATTTTGAGCCAGTTTTTCAAAATTCGAATTTTATTTTGAGAAGTTTTCAGGTTTTGAGCTCAAAAACACAATGCCCAGAAGCCTATAAAGTAGTTTTGAGCTCAAACGAGTGATCTCTGGCGACTAAGCTAGGTTTCATCAAAAAATCTGCTTAAGATCCAAAAAATTTATAAAATTTTAAAGACAGCATTCCATTAATTGCCACTCTTGAGATTTTTCTTAAAAATACATAAAAAAATTCCAGAAAAAACTATCGAAAAACGTTTTTAGTAGCAAAAAACTGGAAAAAAGTGTTTTTCGATTAGAAATATCTTATTTTTTAACAAAAATCTCAAGTTTTGAAATTAATGGAACACTGTCTTTAAGATCGAAAGATTTTTGTTTGAAATACTCCTTTTCTCCTTGGAATTTTGAAATTAATCCGAATATTTTCCAGGAAACCTTCGATTCCAAACGTTCGATTGGTTCGTGCCAATGTGGAACCGAGGCCGATGACGTCATCATCAAGGCATAATAGATCTTCGAGAGAAGAATCGGTATCAAAAGTTTTCGAAAAAAAAGATTAAAATTGCCTAAAACCACAAATTTCAGCCCGCCGACACACCGCCAGCAAAACGACGAGCTTCTGAACATTCGCGTATCGAGGAAGAGAGCGCTGAGAATGAGGAGACGGATGAGAAAGAGAAGGTGCCAGAAATTGCTGAAAACGAGACGAGCCAAAGAGCAAATGTTGATGAAAATACGATGGTTTGAAGAAGATTTTTGTATTTCTTTTATCATTTTTAAGGTGAATATTACTTACCCAGAAGCTAAATTTTTCGAAAATTTTTCCATATAATGTCTCAGACAACCGTGGAATCCATTCAGAACGAACTCGGCCCGAATTAATTCCTGAATGCACCGGGAATCCATTCCAAACGGTTCCCCCCGAACGCATGGGGCGTAATCGGGGGCATTATGTGTGCGTGCGTGAGTGTGTGTTTATGTGTGCAGAGATGAAAATGAAAAACCTTTTGGTTTATTAATAAAGAAAATAGCGCGGAATAATGACAAAAAATGAAAAAAAAAACACTAAATATTTCTCAACATAAAAATTATCGGTTAATTTTACCATTGAGCCAGATCATAACAAAAACTTGTCGATGTTCCGTTGATAGTTATGTTTCGTAAGGCATTCCATGGCCTTGGCTTCATGTTGTTGTTGAATCTCGAATAATTGAAAACCCATTGACTCCGCTTTCGTCACCCATTTTTTTCATCGTAGGAAATCTGTAAGAAGAGTATTTTCTATCGAAAATGTCTATAAAAATTACCTGAATCGAATTGAAATCACCCTCAAATAATCATCATACTCGTAAGTGAACGAAGTAGCCAGGTTTCGAATCACAAGTTCTTTTCTAGAAGTAAGATTACCTTAAATTTTAAGTTGATTTATTTAAAACAAAAAATAAAAATTGTACCTTGCAACGTAACATTTTCGGTCATTTTATCACATCTGATTCATCCACAAAGTTCATCATCTAATCTGGAAGTGAAAATTTTTAAAACTAAACTGGAAAATATAAATTTACAAAAAAAAATATGATTGAAAAAAAAACCGTTATCGCATTTGAGCCATCAATTACGTTTACTGCAGGGATGGGCGGGAAAGACCCTTCGGGAAATTTTTCGGGAAATTTTTTTCCCGGGTCCAAAGACCGGGAAATTTCGGGAAATTCGGGAAATTTGAAAATTTGACTCCAAATACTGGTTTTATCCCGATTTTATCGATTTTCCTAGGTTTTCAGAGTTAATAAACATCCAACGATAAAAACTAAATGATAAAACAGGAATCAATGCGCGATTTTAAATAAAACAAACAATTTTCAGAATCGCATAAATGAGTTAAAAAAAAGAAAAATGTTAAGTTTTCTTTTTTGAGACTTTGAAAGACATATTAATCAATTTTAGTAAAGTTCCGTTGATTTTTGTAGTTTGATCTTCTCGAATTTTTTATTTTCTTGATGTTTTTCTATTTTTTCTATTAACAAAATTTCCCGAAATTTCCCGAAAGGTTTCGGGAAATTTTCGGGAAGGGAAATTTCCCGTCATGGTACCGGGAAATCCGGGAAATTTCCCGGTCCCGGAAAATTTCCCGCCCATCCCTGGTTTACTGACGTTTTTATCGTGCGTCCCCCCGAATCCGTTCCAAAACTTTGGAACGAAACAGGAAAGATAGTGGAACGTATTCCGAACGAATTCGGAAGGTATGGCGGTATCGGCGCAATTTCTCACTCCCCCCTAGTTCGTTCGCACATTCAGGGGCAACTCGAGTTCGTTCCTCTTTCATTCCTTCGCTGGAATCGACTCTGAATGGATTCCACGCTTGTCTGAGTTGTGAAAAGTACGAAAAAAATTTGGTTTTTGCTATTTATTTCTCTAAACTCAACGGCAAGCGCACATAACTTTACTCCCGTAATACGTAAGTGATCTAGTAGAATTCGAAAATCATAAATTCAAAAAAATTCTAGGTTTCAAAAAAATATATAGGTCATTTTTCTGCATATCACTAAAACACGTTCAGTTTTTTTGATTCTCGGTTGACAGTTATTTGTTTTTAACTATGTATACTGTTATATTATGAAAGAAAAACATGTTCTCCTTCTAATGAGCTATAAAACATAAAAATTGGTTCAGGGGTTCCAAAGCTACATGCTGTCAAAAAATGACTGTTGTTGCAACTGTGCGTTTTGACTGTGATGACGTCACACGTGGGTTAGTGAGGAAAACCGCCGCATTGAGAATTTTTATTCTCACAGTTTATTATTGTATTATGGTCCTTTCATTTCCACTAAACCTTTAATTCAGAGTCGTGTACACTAGAGCGCACTTCCCTAGTAAGTAATTCTCATCAGCAATCAATTTTTCTTCGAAATTTAAATGCAAAAGCATCGGTATATCTATTTTTCCAGGAATCGAGGCAATACGCTCCACGCAGCAGAACATGGATCAAGCAGCAAATCTTCGAATTTTGCCTGCCCGCTGTGAACATCCGGCGACTGGCAAGAAATTGATCGTCGGTTATTGATTTATTGCTTTTTCTGCCTTTTTTGTTGTATTTTGAAGATTTTCTCTATTTTCCGGATTTTCTTTTCATTTTTGTGTAATTTTTTGATTTTATTTAAGATAAAATAATTAGTTTTTTCAATATTTATTTTTCATTTTTGGAGGTTGTAAATAAGCCTACATATTTAATGCTTTATTCCTCATATTTTTTCCAATTATTATTTTAAAATTTCCGCCACGTTTAGATAATATTTCGTATTTCGGTTGGTTTTCCGTAGAAAACAACGTTTCAATCGCCTCGTCAGCAACGGAACGCTGGAATTGCTTCAAATCAGGTAGGTTTTTTTTTGATAAATTCGATTAGTTGTGTTGAATGTCTAAAAATCCTATTTTTGTGAGGAAACATGAATTAATCACCTTTTTCGAGGTCTCAGTGATAAATAAGAATCGTAACTAAGGTTGCAAATTATGCACCCAATTATTTTCAGTATAGTTATTTTAGGAATTTAACACGCATTATCTGAGAGGCTCGAACAACTAGCGGAGGCGATGTCACAATAAAAAATTTTTTGCTCCCGATCTGGGTAATATTTCATATATAAGTTGCATATGGGCCCAGGATCAATTTCGAGAATTTTTGAGAGGTTCCGCCCACTTTTGCAAGTGTGGCAGAGAGGAAAACTCAAATTTCTAACTTTTTTCTCCATTTATAGAAATCAAATATTTAAAAAGAATAAGAAAGATCGTTTGTCACTGATCATTTTTTCTTGAGACATCGATGCCCTAACTCATGGGCTTCATGGTGAAAACTTCGATTTTTTCGTGAAAAAATGAGTTTTTTTGACTTTTGGTCATGTCACAATAACTACGTGAAGGCTAGTTTTGGCATTTTTGAAATCTACGTTACAAAATACGTATTATGGGTGATGTGTTGGGACTGATCGTTATATACAAAATGTTTTAGGCCCCCAAACATGAACCCAACTCAACCCACGCGGGAAACAGATATTGCCATATCGAGATTAATCTTTGTAATTTCAGCAGTAGGAATATAAATAATGTTAGATAATAGTTTATATTTGTAAAATCGATAGTAAATTGTTTCCTCGACGTTGAATTTCTCAGGAAAAATCGAAAAAACTGTGATTTTTGAAAATTTTCTAATTGGCAAATATCGTTAGGTTACTATAAAATTTCGCCCTTAGTCTTGCTGAAACTTTGAAAACAACTCAATTCATAAGAGAGCTTTAATGCGTAATGTAAAATAGATGTGTAAGCTGCCATCAAGTATCTCAAAATCAAACCTAGAAAAATGCCAAAATTTGACACTCTATAGGGTTTTTTCACTAGGAGTGTTCTACAGAATTTCGGCGGATTATTCATTGGAACCTGTTCTATATTAATAGCTGTATTTGTATAATTAAGCTGTAAAAATTTTCCGACCGAACAGTACCGCAATACTGAGATATGCCCGCTCGAACTGTGGCATCTCAAAACCGCAAACTAGAAAAAAAAGTCAAAGTTTGACTCTCCATAACTTTTGAACCAGTAGACTATTTTGCTTGTTCTATAGCTTATTCGATAAGAAAAATAGTTTTCTTTATTTTAATCAAAATATAATTTAAAGCATTCTACTAAAATGTATATAAAATTGGATGTAGATGTCAAAACACCTTGTTAAAATAATTTATCAGCCGTGGTTATAGGATTTTTAGATAGCGCAAGCTCGAAAACCTATGAATATGACTAAACTTTTATTTATACCGTTCATGGTAGCCGCGGTCTTTCAAACTTATTCGAAGCTATGATTTTGAGACCGTTGAAACTCTATTGAAACATCATGTATAGAACATTATTAAAGCATATTTTCATTATGAATTTTCATTCAATTATTTAAGCACAAAAAACTGTAGCATCTGTGTGTGAAACTGTTGCAGATCACATTGCTCCGAATAAGTTTGAAAGACCGCGGTTAGCATGATATTTTGCTCTGTTTCTTTTATATCTCGGGCGGTATAGTCATATTCATAGGTTTTCGAGCTTGCGCTATCTAAAAATCCTATAACCACGGCTGAAAAATTATTTTAACAAGGTGTTTTATTTATTTATTTAAATTCAATTGAAACATATAATCATAACAAAAAATGAACAAAAAAATGAAGAAACCGGATGAATAATTTACAATCAATTGAATGTTACAAAGACCCATATACCCGCAAGAGTATAAGGCCATCAGAAAAAGAAGTGAGTAACATGAGATTTGTACAATGTTTTCAGAGATTGAGAATATACATTTTTTGACAATAGGGTAGGGGAGACTAAGATCAATAAGATGAGAGACTTTATTCCATTGTGGCATGATTTTATCATAAAAAGAATGGCATGGTTTTTTTATAAGAATAATTCTATTTGGATTTCTGGATGATTTAGTTAGTCTACAAAATTCGTAAAAGGATGGTTGGTGAGTTAAGCATTTGAGGCATTTTGCAATATGGCAAAGTGCAAAATTGAGAATCCTATTTTTATGATATTTAGGTGATGTAGGCGATTTTCATAGGATGAATAAGATATATTACGACGAGAAAAAATTATTTTAGAAAATTTTCGTAAGGGGCCCTCACTTTTTTGAATGAGTGAGGCTGTAAGAGAGGGAAAGAAAATTTCACAGCAGTAATCAATAAGAGGAGATACATAAATTTTGAAAATACGGATATATTTATAAACATCAAAAAAATGATAGTATTTTAAAATTTGAGAAACCCTAAGATTGGCTAAGTTTAAAATATGGTTGATATGATATTTAAAGGTTAGGCTAGAGTCAACAAAAACACCCAAATCTCTGATGTAAGGGACTTTACTAATGATTACATTATTGGCTTTATAGATAGATTGTGGATTAGAGGGGCCATGATGTATGACAAAAGACTTATCAGGGGCAAGAAACATTTCAAATTTTTTGGACCAGTCACAAATAGCATTAACCAGCCTTTTAACGCCGCTACGCGGCGGTAATGAGAGAAATAGCGTGTAAAATGAAGAGAAACATAGACAAACGTTAACACTTTAGGTTACGGTAACTACCGTAATACTAAAGTAATCCGCACCAAATTTTCACAGTGACCTTACAATACTCCAAAGATGTTACCATGAAAGTTTAGTCTCGATCCGACCATTTTGAAAAAAACGTGAAAAAAATAGTAGTACTGTAACTACAGTAATCCTACAGTAACCCGAGATCCAAACAGTATTTTTGTGAAGCGCTCCGAGAGGCATGGCGATCTGCCAAGTATGGGACAGATCGGTCGAGGGGTCAAAAAGTTATTCATGTGAAATGCTGGTACACACACACAGAACTATTCGCTTAGTAAGAAGAAAGATTACAGATTGAATACTTGTGGGGTTAGACCCAATGATTTTGATATCATCATCAAATGCTAGGATTTTGACATCAGGTGTTTGTAGTTTAAAGATATCGTTTAAAAATATAATAAATAAAATGGGACCACTAACCGTCCCTTGGAGAACACCGGATGGAATTGGGGCAGGGGAGGAAGATAGGGTATTACCAATTTTTACATAAAAGCTCCTATTAGAAAGAAAATCAAGATAAAAATTGCATAATAGATTATCACAACCGAAATCACTAAGTTTTGAAATAAGAATGTCATGCTGGACACAATCAAATGCTTTCCGGAAATCAAAATAAATAACATTGGTAAAACGTTTATTGGATGAGTTATCCTGGATGATAGAGACCATATCAAGCAGAGAGTTTTTACAACTTGTTGTATTAAGAAAACCGTATTGAAGTGATGAAAAGTTATGGCCATAACGAAATTTGATACAATTGATAATGATTTTTTCCATAACACGGCATAAGGTGGGGGTTAAGGATATGGGACGGTAGTTAGAGGGATTAGATTTCTTATTTTTCTTGAAAACCGGAATAACATAACAAGTTCTCCAATAAGTAGGGATGGTGGAAGAATGAAACGATTCTTGGAACAATAAAGAAAGTGGAATAGCAAGAGAAGTGGCACATTTTTTTAGAATAAGATAGTTAATTCTATCAGACGAGAAATTGGTTTTTGAGGGGAGCTTGGATAAATACATATGCACAATGTGAGGAGAAAAGTCTATACTAGAATTACTAGAAACATTACATTTTAGTTTTGGTATAGATGAGGAGTGGACGGAGTAGTTAGAAGAAAATAAATTTAAGAACAAGTCGCATTTACTAGAATCAGTTATATATCAACCGACTTGTAATATAAAGAGAACCAATTTAATTGACATTTAAACCTTTAAAAATTGAGCCACAAGCGGATCACACGTTTATGTATTGAAAATGACGTGTTTCTAGAGTATAAAAACGCAACACATAACTTTTGACCACAAGTTGTGATTTGGATAGTCACCCTACTTTTTCTCGCAGTTTTATTTCAAAAATCTTTGTTGTTCTAAATAGAATATTTATTGAAGTTTAAATGGTGAAAAAATCCTATGATATTCATTCCAAGAAACACAATTTTTTCTGAATTTCAAAAATTGGGCACTAGTTCTTTTCACGTTTTGGGACGTAACTTGAATATCAGCAATTTTCGAAAAAGGTGTTCAATTACAAAAAATCGATGACATTTTTGATCTACCTTCCTCCAGGTATCAACAATGGACTTTTTGAGCTCTTTAACGACATGTTATGTCTTACCATCTTCATAAATTCTGCGGATCATGTATCCCCAAACATTTTCAATCGATTTCATGTCGGGAGAACAGACTGGTCAGGTTAAAACAGAGACACTTCGATGCTGAAGCCAAGATTAGCACGGTGAATTGGGGCTCCATCCTGCGTAAAAGTGAACTTTTCGGCCCGATTTTCCCTTGTCCTCTGCGAAGAGTGATTCAATAATCGATTCCACTAATTTCCTTCGAAACAAAACAGATTTTGATCCTTCCAATCGAACTGATTGTTCCCCCCATCCATGCAGCCTTTGAAGTTTTGACGGGAGTATCTGAGTTTGTCCTTTCTCAGATCATGCCAATAGTTACGGTAGCCGTCTAGACCATCACAATTCTATTTTTTTCTTCGGAAAAAATAATCTGGAAATCAGGAAAGTCAGAACCCACGTTGTGAAACCGTCAAAACTTCTAAGGCTGAGGCTGCATGGATGGGGGGAGCAATCATTTCGATTGGAAGGATCAAAATCTGTTTTGTTTCGAAGGAAATGAGTGGAATCAATTATCGAATCACTCTTCGCATAGGACCCAGCGAAATCGGGGTTCACTTTTATGCAGGATGGAGCCCCAATTCACCGTGCTAAGCGCAATATACCTGGGCTTCAGCGTCGAAGTGTCTCTGTTTTAACCTGGCCAGTATGTTCTCCCGACATGAAATCGATTGAAAATGTTTGGGGATACATGATCCGCAGAATTTATGAAGGTGGCAAGGCATACCATGTCGTTAAAGAGCTCAAAAAGTTCATTGGTGATGCCTGGAGAAAGGCAGATCAAAAATGTCATCGATTTGCTTGGATCTTTCAATGGATTCTCGAGTTTTTCATCTCAAACGCCACAATGGGGACTCTATTGATTATTATTATGACAAACAAATAAAATTTTTATCGAATAAATTGTTTTCTATTTTTTATCAAAGTGAACCTATCTTTTTGCGTGTTGGAAAATAGGCCAAAATCGAAAAACCACGATTTTTAAAAATTCATTTAAAGTATTAGTTCCCATTTTGCAACATGTTTATAGACTCTGGCTGTGTTCTATTTTGGTATAAAAATCGTTTTTGAAAAATTCAAAATGTTCAACATTTTGAGAAATTTAGGGGTGAACCTATCATTATGCGGCGCACTGTATAACGATCAGTCCCAACACATCACCCATAATACGTATTTTGTAACGTAGATTTCAAAAATGCCAAAACTAGCCTTCACGTAGTTATTGTGACATGACCAAAAGTCAAAAAAACTCATTTTTTCACTGAAAAATCGAAGTTTTCACCGTGAAGCCCATGAGTTAGGGCATCGACGTCTCAAGAAAAAATGATCAGTGACAAACGATCTTTCTTATTCTTTTTAAATATTTGATTTCTATCCACGGAGAAAAAAATTAGAAATTTGAGTTTTCCTCTCTGCCGCCCTTGCAAAAGTGGGCGGAGCCTCTCAAAAATTCTCGAAATTGATCCTGGGCCCATATGCAACTTATATATGAAATATTACCCAGATCGGGAGCAAAAAATTTTTTATTGTGACATCGGTTTTTCGGGAATTTCAGAAAATGCGTGTTAATAGCTGCAAAATATTTTGATTTATGATAGGAATTTTTGGAATTCGTACAATCTTCTGTGTATCAGCCGGTAGTATTGAATGCAATTGCAATAAATTTCAGAAACAAGAAAAATCACTCTTCTTTTATTTTTCCATATTTCAGCTATTCAATTATTTATGCAAAAACATCCCTTTTTCTCTGAAATTATGAAAAACCCCTCAACAAAGTATTTAAATTATACCATATTTTTTAAAATTCAACAGTGTGAACTTCCCAGCTATGTATGTTCAACATTTTGAAAAAAAAACTCGAAAATTTTAATAATTTATGAAAATGAAAGAACGAGATTTTTCATTTGTTTTTTTTTCGATAAATTTGATAAGGGGGAATGAAACGGTGGTTTTATATTTTCGTAGAAAATTGTGTTGAATATCTAAAAATACGTTTTTTGTGAGGAATCATGAATTAGTCACCTTTTTCGAGGTATCCAAAATTCCTGTATTCAAAAATAGAATGTTGAATTTAAATTGAATTATTTATGCTAAACCCCATTTTTTTCTCTTAAATTTTGAAAAATTCTCAAAAATCTTTAAAAATCCACTGCAAAACCATAATTCTTCGAAAATCAAAAACTAATCAAAACATTTCGTTTTCCAGATTTCCGAATCCCCAACCAACTCGCAGCACTTCTACTACCAACACCAGATGAATTCGCAAAGCGGTAAAAACAGCAACATCGGATCTGGTCCTGTTTCGCATAACGAGATTCCTATTCGAATTGTAATTCGTTCAAAGCATGTTGGAGCGGTTATGGGGCAAGGAGGACATCAGATTAAGAAGATAACAAAAGAATCAAAAGCTAGGGTGATTGTGGATTCGAGGAAAATTGGTCTCAAAAATGCACCGGAGACTATTATCAATATCAGCGGCGATCAAGATTGTTGTACAAAAGCAGTTGGAAAAATCTTGGAAGTTGTTAATAGAGAGTTGTTGAAAGATAAGAATAATGTGTAAGTCGTCTTCTTAATCTTTAGCTATATATAAAATGTGATCATATTTTTCAGAGGTGCAGATATTGAGCTAAAAATGATAGCACAGAATTCGGTTGTCAGACGATTGATTGCAGAACAGGGAGCAATCATAGAACAGTTTATGAGAGATACCCAGACGACTATTACGGTCTCTAAGGAGATTGAAGATTGGTATGTACCACCACCAATGCATGGTTATACAAATTACCGGTCAATTGTCATTCGCGGACAGAATGTTGTGATGGTGTTGGCTGCCGAGTCAAAGATTTCGGGGAAGTTGAGGAAATTCCTAGAAGACGATAGTCATCAAAATGTTAGTGAGATCTTTTATGAATTTTGGGAATAAAATGATGAAAGTATGATTGTTAAAAAGAAATGAAAAAAAATCAAACGAAAAACTCAAAAAAAATTGAACATTTATTTTTTGGAATACTATTTTATGCAAACTAGTATTCTAAAAAAATAAAAAGTAAAAAAAAATTAATGCAAAAAAAATCGGCCTAGAAAACCAAAAAGCATTTCTTTGTCCAAATTTATTTTTTTAAATACTCTTTCTTTTTTTTTTCAGCTATTAGTTGTTTACAAAATCTGTTATATAAACGTGAAAAAACCTGTGTCAAAAAATCGACACGCCACGAGTGAGGGCAATGGGAAGGGTTGCGTTGCGTTGTCTTATTATCCCTCACCGTACACTATTTCGCAAAATAGGGAAGTTCACGTTTATGAAGCCGAATTTGTGAGACAATAATATGGAAAATGCTTTTAAAAAAACGCACACGTGTGTCTACAAACACTTGGTTGCGGTTTTATGTTTTTTTTTTCGCCAAATCATTTATTTCGTCCCCTCAGGTACATTTATTATCTCTGTAAAGTCCTCCTTTGATGCTTTTTGAAAATTAAGGAGCTGATGAACGAAACTTTGATGAAAATAGACCGAAATCTGCTTGTATGTTTTAATGAATTTTGAAGATTGAATACTGAAGCTATTTGGAAAAATCCACATCGATAAAGAAAATAGGAAATCGCGCTCCATCGCACACGCGCGAACATGAAAAATGCAGATTTTTGCATTTACTAATAAAATCTGTATTCACGTTTCAAAAATCGATGAAATCAGCAGCTGTATGCATGAACGTGTTTGTCGATAAACGCGGTATGTCGATAATCTCGTTCACAACCCCGTGAGCTTTTAGGAACTTATGTATAGCGAGACAACGGTTCGCTTTAACCGGTTAAATTAAAGTGATTTAAAAACATTTTTTTAGAAATTTAGCGAAATCTGAAGCTAACTTTTATCGTCGATGTAGGTAAAAGTGCACAAAAGATACTTAAGAGACAATGTTCATAATTTTCAAATGAAAAACCCCCTTTGGCGGTATGTAAATTTTAAGAATTTCTGTAGAAAATGATTTTTACTATCGAATGATATATAGAAGATCAAAAACTCAGGGTCCCATTGTTTCAAAAATAGCCAAATATGCGAAAAAAGGACACTTTTTGGCAAAAAATACACAGTTAAATGAGCTGTAAATACCTTAAAATTGAGAGTTTTGTCTCAAATTTTAACTTAAATGGTTGTTTTATTATTTTCTTCCATTTCGCATCACTTTTGTCAGAAAATCAAAAAAAAATTTTTTTGAAATTTTTCGATGACTTTTTTTGGTCAATTTTTCGAAAAAATTTATATATATTTTTTTGCGTTTTTTTTTTGCCAATTTTATATCGCAAACATCATAGTTGGTCTTTTTTGTAACAACAGAAACATTTTTGAGAAAAAAACGCAAAAAAAAAGTTTTTTTCATCAATTTTGAAAAGTGAAAAAAGCTTCTGTAATTTTTTGAAAGCTTCTAAATTTTTTTTTGGAAGCTTCTAGAATTTTCTAGAACACTCAGGAATTTTCTGGAATATTTTTATTATGATGATGGTGATATTGTCAACTTAAAATTTTTGGAACATCCATTTTCTACTAAAAGACCGCAGCGCAACCGTTCGCATTTAAAAATAGCAGGACAGTGTGAGAGAGTTAGATTTTCTGGGTAGATCAAAACTAATTTACATAGAATATTTGAGTTGACAATATGATGATGTAAATCATAGCTAGACAACGGATCAGTTCGGTTCAAAGCGGTTAGACCGATACACCGGTTAATTGGTTAACCGGGGTAGAACCGTTGTCTCGCTATTATATAAATGTGACATTGAACTATTTGTAACATTTGATCAAGATGTTTTTTTTCAGAATTCACAGTATCAAGTGGAAATGTTCATAGTGATGGAACGTGTTCGTGACAATGAAGGAAAAATATTAAAAGAAATTGCCAACTTTACCGATTCTGAAATCAATATTGAGCCAAAGGTTGATAGGGATTTTGTTTTAGTTGGTGATTTTCATCGCTTATCGTTGGTAAGATTGAATGGAAGTCTCAAAAAGTGCTTAAAAGCGATCGCCTACATTTTGGAGAAGTTACGTCGTTAGTGGTAAGTTGCTTTCTTAATCATTTATTACTTTTAATATAATATTTTCATTAACAGTTCGCTAGAGCTAATTATGCACCATAAACTATGCCAAGGCTCGGATTGCGAATTTTTTGAACAACTAAGCAGGACAACCGGGACTACAAGTGAAGTTGCTGAATTTGGAGAGATCACAAACAATCCGCTGAGACTTTTAAAGCTGGAAGCTAAGACAAAGAATGACCTACTACTCTTTGTAGAAAAATTGCTGCATTGGATTAAAGATGAGTCTCATCAATTCATGAATGGCTACATAACAACTTTTCCAATCCTAGTAAGTTTAAAGTATTTCTTTACTCATCTTGAGTTTTATAATTAATTTCATCTTTTTCGCCGTACAAGAAAGCCTAAACAAGTCGAAAAACGCCGGAAATAGCACTTTTTTGAAAAAATGCAAACACACCGTCCTAATTCAAACACGGGTAGTGGCGGCCGTGGAAGAGGAACCAGTTTGTACTTCTCGAGGAGTACTACCAATTTATTTATTTTTCTGTTTTTTTTTCAATTTTTTGTGCTTAAACATCCTGAAAAATATCAATTTTATCAAATATAAGCAAAAAAAAAATAGTAAAGTAGTGGTCCCTGGTGGTGTTCAGGTTCCACGAAAGAAGAGTTATGGCAAAACCAGTTTAAACAACAAAAATTAACGCGAGTAGATTTTACGACGATTTATTAGATTTTAAACAAGAAATAAATTATAAACATGAGTTAAATATGATTCAAAACAAGTGAATGATATACTAGCACATGCTAGTCACTTTCTAGCAACAACTAGAACCTTAAAACCAACAAAAACGGTTTAAAACGAGTTAACAACTAGAGGGTAGGACAATACATTAGAAAACTAAAATATTATACGACAAAAATATTTTCGACAATTTCCTAACTAGGAAAGGCATTTGAACATAAAATTGAAATTTGATTGAGACCTATTGTAAATGAAAGGTCTTAATTAGTATAGTAAGTGACCAAAATTTTACGATCCACTTTTACCGTTTTCCTGAGATATGGCGTCCGATGTAATGTGTGCTTTTAAACGAGTCTGCAAAAATTGAGACATTTTCGAAACATCATAACCTTTGAAGACATGAACCAAATTTTACATATTATAGCTCATTTAATAGAGAAAATTATTGGCTATAAAACTACAATGGTAACTATTTGTAAAAATGAGATTTAAATGCATAAATATTGCAAAAACTGAAAATTGTCAAAAATAAAAATAGCAAACCACCATTTCAAAAAAATGGGGCAAGCCTGATTTTATGATTTTCGAATTCTACGAGTTGAGTTACGTACAAAAATGCTAAATTAGATATAGCTAACCGTTCACTTACAAAAGTTACAATGCAAAATAATGTGATTTTTGGTACCATAGCTATTTCATGTGGAACTTTTAGAGCTGAAACATAATTTATATTTAACCGAATGCTGAAAAAAATAATTTTCGATGGTTTTCACCTTTGCAGATTTGTAAACTTTTGATTTTATTCCTTATAAACACTTGCAATAGTCACAGAAGGTGGGAGTTAGAAATTGCGTTGAATTTTTCCCAATTCAAAGTTTGAAGAGCCATAACTTGGTTCAATATCGATAATAATGGCTAAAAATTTGAAATTTTCATAATAACATCACTCTTAGTTAATATAACAAAATTAAGAATTTTTTCGTACATATTTTTTGAAAAATCTGTTTTTTAAAAGTTGTTTCGGGACGAAGAATATGAGTTTCAGAAAATTTCTACCAAACTTGGGCAAATTGGTTGCGTTGGCTAAGCGTGATGTTATTATAAAAATTTCAAATTTTTAGCCATTATTATCGATATTGAACCAAGTTATGGCTCTTCAAACTTTGAATTGCGAAAAATTCAACGAAATTTCTAACTCCCACCTTCTGTGACTATTGCAAGTGTTTATAAGGAATAAAATCAAAAGTTTACAAATCTGCAAAGGTGAAAACCATCGAAAATTATTTTTTTCAGCATTCGGTTAAATATAAATTATGTTTCAGCTCTAAAAGTTCCACATGAAATAGCTATGGTACCAAAAATCACATTATTTTGCATTGTAACTTTTGTAAGTGAACGGTTAGCTATATCTAATTTAGCATTTTTGTACGTAACTCAACTCGTAGAATTCGAAAATCATAAAATCAGGCTTGCCCCATTTTTTTGAAATGGTGGTTTGCTATTTTTATTTTTGACTATTTTCAGTTTTTGCAATATTTATGCATTTAAATCTCATTTTTACAAATAGTTACCATCGTAGTTTTATAGCCAATAAGTTTCTCTATTAAATGAGCTATAATATGAAAAATTTGGTTCATGTCTTCAAAGGTTATGATGTTTCGAAAATGTCTCAATTTTTGCAGACTCGTTTAAAAGCACACATTACATCGGACGCCATATCTCAGGAAAACGGTAAAAGTGGATCGTAAAATTTTGGTCACTTACTATACTAATTAAGACCTTTCATTTACAATAGGTCTCAATCAAATTTCAATTTTATGTTCAAATGCCTTTCCTAGTAAGAAAACAAAAATATTAGATGACAATTTCATTAGCGACTAATTCATTGGAAAACCATTTCCTTAGAAAATCGCATTGGAGCGCGTTTGCTGAAGGGTAGTCCTTGTGTTTGTAGCGTTTCAAGACGCGAACGATATTTAAGGCGCATGCGCCTTGAAATGTCTGCGTCTCTCAACGTCACATAAGGGAAGTTGGTTGCCGGCCCTGATCGATAAGGGAAGTTGGTTGCCGGCCCTGATCGTTGAGAGACGCAGACATTTCAAGGCGCATGCGCCTTAAATATCGTTCGGGTCTTGAAACGCTACAAACACAAGGACTACCCTTCAGCAAACGCGCTCCAATGCGATTTTCTAAGGAAATGGTTTTCCAATGAATTAGTCGCTAATGAAATTGTCATCTAATATTTTTGTTTTCTTAGGAAATTGTCGAAAATATTTTTGTCGTATAATATTTTAGTTTTTTAATGTATTGTCCTACCCTCAACAACTAAACTCCAAACGAATTCCACAAGAACTACTAAGTGGTGGCCTAGGTTTCACACTCGACGAGAAACTAGTCCCCGCTCGTATTTCTCTTCCATATTACCATATTACAAAAAATTGAAAAAAAAACAGAATAAAATAAATAAATTAGTAGTACTCCTCGAGAAGTACAAACTGGCGAAAGCTCTTCCACGGCCGCCAGCACCCGTGTTTGAACTTCGGTGGTGTATTTGCAGTTTTTCGGTTCTGTATAGGCTTTCTTGTACGGCGAAAAAGATGAAATTAATTAGTATAAAACTCAAAACGAGTAAAGAAACATTTTAAGCAATATTAATAGTTCATCGTTTTTTTTTCAGAAGATTGATAGTTTTGTTTGTAATGAAAAATCTAATATGATGATCCGAGAAGCGCCAGCGAATCTGTATGAATCGACAGAGATTTGTTGGGGAAATGGATCATACGCATTGATTGAGATTTCGAGAAGAATGAGAGTTTTATTACCGACGCACAACAGTCTGTCGATATTTTTAGAAATACTGATGGCTAGTTATCCAATCAGAGACATGGACTACGTGGAAAATATTTGGAGAGTATTACAAATGTAAGTTTTGAGTTTTTTGTGTTTCCGCTATCATAAGTCGTTTAATATTCAGGGGACACAAATTATTCTATGGTAGGTACCCAGATCTGTTCATTCTTGTTATTCTGCCAAGTTACGCAAAAGCATTTGTTGAATTTCTCTCCAAAATTGATGACCAAAAGCTCTATAACAGCATTGTTGAATTCGTCGAATACAAAGATTTGGGAGTAATGAATCGAACTGTAAGATCAATTAAACGCGAGAAATGTGGTTTGTCGAGAGTCAATCGTTGCAGTGTTGCATTCAAAATAATTAATGGATCGGAATACTTGGAAATAATATGAATATTTGGCTAGTTTCAAGCTTTTTGTTAAATAATTATTGATATTTATTATATGAGTAAGTCAAAATGTTAGTTATTATCTACCGTCCCTATGTTGTATTTACATGTTTTGATCAACGCGCTGAAAGTTGTATTTAATCTTTATTATCGTCTACCCACATTCCCTTTCGCCCTGTATATTTTTGAGTATTTTTTATGTTGACGCCTAATTTCCAGCTCGTCGGCCGAAAATTTTATTTTTCTGAAAAAATGGTCCAAATTTTCCAGTTTTTCCCATTTTTCGATGTGATGATGTACTTGGCCCCGAATGGAAATATGGAAATTTTTAATCCTTATGATGTTTGTCATCAAATTCCATGTTGATTTAGCGGAATCTCTGTAACCTTTTTGGGGTTTCAGGGCAAAATAGGCGAGATTTTAGCCAAATTCCAAAGGGTCCATGGAAAAGTTTTGAAAAAAATTTTAGACTTTTAAAATTTCCCCATATTATCAGAGGGAGTCTTACTAATAAATATCTAGTGTTTCCCAAAATATTAGCCATCATGTGGACCTATGGGCCGCGTGGCAACAGCTCAAAAAACCTTCATTCAATATCGCGCTTTCCAATACAGGAAACAGTTTGCTGTGTATGACTGAAGGTATTTGAGCTGTTGCCACGCGGCCCATAGGTCCACAAGATGGCTCATATTTTGGGAAACACTAAATATTTATTAGTAAGAGTCCCTCTGATAATATGGGGAAATTTTAAAATTTTTTCCATGGGGGGGGCCCTTTGAAATTTGGTTAAAATCTCGCCTATTTTGCCCTGAAACCCCAAAAAGGTTACAGAGATTCCGCTAAATCAACATGGAATTTGATGACAAACATCATAAGGATTAAAAATTTCCATATTTCTATTCGGGGCCAAGTACTTCATCATATTGAAAAATGGGAAAAACTGGAAAATTTGGACCACTTTTTGAGAAAAATAAAATTTTCGGCATGACGTCGACCAGCTGGATATTTGGTGTCAACATGAAAAATACTCAAAAATATGCGTGTAATCCATTCCCGAAGAGATTTTGACTCTATTTTTAAAACTAAAAATTTCGATTTTAGGACCACTCGGATTTTTTTCACTAGGTCAAAGGGGCCAAATAAATTATGTATTTTTTTTCATATTTATTTATCATCTTTTTCATATTTATAAAGTTGTTTTAGAAATTGTCGAAAATTAAAATCAGAATAATCTCTTCTTTTGAACAACTAATATTGAAAAAATCCATATAATAATAATTCAAATGTGAGAATTAGACAAAATCACAAAAATTGTTACGTGTGAAACACATATAATAAAAGTCTATGCAGAACTTTCTTCTTGGTTGGATGCAGATAAATCTGCTGCCAATTGGGGCATTGAGGGTCTTAAAGCTCCGCGAGCCGGGTTGATGTTACTCAAGACGACAACCTTCTCTCCTTGAAGCAATTTCTTGGCAACAATTGAAGCCAAACGTCCGAGAAGATGGTTCTTGCCATCAATGATGATTTCTCTGTTAGACAGACCCATCGTTTGCCCTGAAAAAGGAAGTGAATGCCAAAACTGTTTTTAAAAAACTCGATTTCGGAACTCACGCGCTAACCGCTTGGGTTAGAACAAGTCTATCAATGTTTGAAAAACCGAACATATTATCAACACGAATTTTATAAATTCCAAAAACTATCCGAAAACAAGGTTCTCAAGTGATCTCGAAAAAATGTTTTCTTCACAGGGAAAATCTAACAAAATAATAATAGATGTGGCGGGGTTAGATTTAATATGGGTTATTCTAAAACTAGACTTTTAGAAACAAGAACTTATTTTTTGGAGGCAAATTTGCTTTTTTGTAAAAGCATTTGTCATATTATAAAAAAAGAAAAGTCGTAATTTTGCGAAAATTTCTCAAATTATAAATACAGTTAATTCACCCGTGAAACAGAAGAAGAATAGGATGGAAAACAACGAAAGAGAAGAATTTCCTATAGAGCAGACGAAAAGAAACGGAAAAACTCTAGGACAGTGTATCGACTCGGCAAATCGAAAAAATGAGACGTGTGTTCCAAAAGAGCGATTTGCTGAGAAGGATATGTGCATTATTACAGTACGAACGAACCTACAGTAACCAAAGCAAGAAAAAGAAGAAGCGGGGCTAGGGGATTGGTGGCCGATCCGGCAAAAAGCCGCGAGAAGTAACGAATTATATTTAAAGTAACAACAAATCCAATCGTTTTCACCCGAGATGTCGATGATGATAATAGATTTTTGGATAAATATTAAGAATTGATGAACAAATTTGAGAAGAACAAAATGAGAATTATTTAACAATGTTATTAGGATTGTCATGGCAAAACCAGATGGCAGGGGGTTTTTTCCGGCATTTTGTCGTGGATTCTTATTTGTTGCTTGTTGGCGAGTGGTTTGCATTGAACGGTGAAACGTCTGAAAATGTCGGAACTTTGATGAATTTGTTTTTGTTTCTTCCATTTTCTAGTTACAGTGATTTTAAGTATTTTAAAAATAATTTTAAATAGTTTTTTTCCGAAAAATTGCTGTTTCACAACCATTTGAAATTAAATTTTCAAAAATCAAATATAATACTTTTCCACCTGAACTATCATTTTTATAATAATTTAATTTTAGAAAATCTACAAATTTCAAGCGAAAATTCGAAGAGTTCTCCAAATTCTAAAAAAATCAGTAGGAAATTCATTTCTTTAGATTTTAATTTCTAATTTCAAAAAATCTCTGACTCACCACCATCTCCTCCACCACCACCACCGTTTCCACTCAAATTACTCGTCTTCTTCTCCACCAATGACCTGTTATGATCAACAACCAGTTGTGACAATCGGAATTGGACATTATGCGACGCATGAATCGTTCCAATAATCCTAACAACCGTCATATCGTCATCTGAAGCTCATTTATTGATTTTCAGAGCCGAAATTATTTTCAGTCAAACCTTTCTCATACTTGATAACCGAATCCTGATCGCCACTCTTATCCTCTTCCGGTATTTTGACGGTAGCTCCCGTGATTCTTTGAAGTTCCCTGACGTTCTGTCCACCTCTTCCAATAATTCTACCGACTATTTTCGATGGAACTGACATTTCTGTTCGAAGTTTCAGCTGAAAATTAGAATTTAAAAATTCAAGAAATGCAGCATTTCTATTTTTCATGCGATTTCAATTGAATTTTCAAAATGAAATTTAGCTTTCTAGATTTCTTCAAAAGGAAAAAAACACTCACATCCTCAAACGCTTGTGGCAATTGATCCGCAATTTTTGCATAAATCATACTCTGCGCCTTCAATAATTGCATATCCGATCCAGAAAGCGTGATCATCCGCTCCTCTGGTTTTTTCTCAACAACCGGAGCATCTTCATCGCTCTTCTCCAAACTGGAATCTCCGCTAGCCGCCGGATCAGCAGCCTTCTCACCTTCTCCGCCGGTTCCATCTTCCAACAAATCATGCCTTTCCTCCGGCTTCTTCTCAACACTTTCATCACTCGCCTCCCTTTTCGCTCTTCCTTCACCAGCATCAACACGAACATTCGCCCCAGATTCCGCCATTATCGTCTTGATGTTCTTTCCTTTACTTCCAATCAACGCACCAACCATATTGTCAGGAACCCACATTCGTAAATCCTTCATATTGTGACCAAGGAATGGTGGCGCGGTTCCTGAAGCGGCGGCGGCTGCGGCTGCAGCAGCGGCAGCATTCAGTCCATATGGTCCGGTTGCCGATCCAGCGGCTCCTGGTGGGATGAGTCCTTGATTCAAGACGTTTCCTCCTTGCAAGTTTCCGTGGAATGCTTGGAGCTGAAAAAAGTAAGGATTATATTTGCCGCTTTTGTTGTAATAATTTTTTTTTTAAATCCCGACTCCAAAATTTATTTAAAAAAAACCTCACTAACCCTATGATGACTATCAACTTCTATACACTTCCTTAATTTCGCCGAAATCTTTGACTCGGCCGCCATCACCGTCTCAATACTCGGTCCGTGAATCACAATCGACCGCTCCTGCGAATAATCCTGCAATTGCGGCGGCACCTCCCGATTCTGCTGCTCATTCGTGACCGTAATAGTCGTCTCAGTTTCAGCCATTAATTGCTTTATCGTTGCTCCCTGTTTTCCAATCAACCGCCCGACTACCGTATTATGAGCCAGCATTTTTAGCTCAATATCTGCACCGCTGAAAAATATTATCACATTTTATATAGAACTCAAGATTAAGAACACAACTTACACATTATTCTCATCTTTCAACAACTCTCTATTAACAACTTCCAAGATTTTTCCAACTGCTTTCGTACAGCAATCTGGAACGCCGCTGATATTGATAATCGTCTCCTGCGCATCCTTCCGGCCAATTTTCACCGAATCAACAACCACCTTAGCATGCGATTCCTTCGTAATCTCTCGAATCTGACTACCTCCTTGTCCCATCACCGCTCCAACATGTCTCGAACTTATCACGATTCTAACCGGAATCTCGATATGAGATAGCGGACCAGGTCCGATTCCGGGTCCCATGAAGAATTGAGCATTGTTGATTTGCTGTCCACCGCCATTACCACCTTGCAAATGCTGTTGCTGCTGTTGATTCTGATGTTGTTGTGGACTCTGATGATGATGATGGTGTGCTCCATGGTGTTGTTGCTGTTGTTGGTGATATTGTTGTCCCTGGTGTTGAACATGTTGATTTTGATGACTCATCAGTGAGTTCAATTGACGACGCTGCTGAAAATGATAAAACTCTTGAAAATTGTTTATACAGTCGTCAATTTGATACATTTTTCAATAAACTCTTTAAGCTTCAAAACTTTTCACTAAGCTCTTATCAAGTTTTAAAAACCTGTTCGAAATATGGCCTAGAAACCCAAAAGATGACCTAGAAATTATCCAAATAAATTTCGGTGGTATAGTTTTCATTTTCTATAATTTCGAACTTCTTTCAATGAATTTCTTACATGATAAACCCATCAAAAAATCCCAAAAATTCAGTGAATCAGAATTTATTACACCACTTTTTCTCCTTCTTCTTCACACATCGGTCACTTTACATTCAACCAAAAAAAACAAATCAAAAGAAGAAAATAAATAAATCTATCTTTCGTTCGTTTTCAATTGGTCAAAATGAAATTAGGGTGAAAAAATCACGTACGTTTTCAGAAATTATTCGAATTTTCGGGGTTTTTTTCCTGGAAATTTGATAGAGATCCGCATTTACCTGATTATTTTGCGCCGGTGATTGCTGATGATGTTGTTGATTATAAGCTGAATAATTGGTACCCGCTGTTGCTGTTTGTCCCGCTCCTGTTGCACCATGTTGTCCACCCGCATGCTGTTGTTGCTGTGTCTGTTGAACTAGTGATTGTTGTTGATGAATCGATTGGTAATGCTTCTGCTGATGCTGCTGTTGCTGTGCTTGATGATGTCCTCCACCACCATTATGCGAATTTCCTCCATGATGATACGTTGATGGATGTTGGACTCCGTGGTCAAGCGGTGAAGTCGCCGAAGCAGGTTGAATCGGGAAATATTGTCCTTGTTGGGTTTGCGAATTCATCTGCTGTTGGTAGTACAAGTGTTGCGAGTTGGCTGGGGATTGGGAGGTCTGGAAACATAAATTTTTTGATTAGGCTTTGATTTTCGAAGCATTATGGTTTTGCGATGGATTTTTTAATAGAAATTCTAATTTTTTGAGAATTTTTCAAAATTTAGGAGGAAAAAAGGGTTTTCAGCATAAATAATTCAATTTAAATTCAAAACACTCCTATTTTTGAATACAGGAATTTTGGATACCACGAAATAGGTGACTAATTCATGTTTATTCACAAAAAACATATTTTTTAGATATTCAACACAATTTTCTACAAAAATATCAAATCACCATTTAATGCACCCTTATCAAATTTATCGAAAAAAAAACCAACCTGCTGAGAAGCCATTTGACCATTATAATGGTATTGTTGTTGTTGAGCGGCTTGTTGGTGCTGTTGCTGCTGGGCGGCCGCCTGATTCGAAGCAATTCCAGCGTTCGGTTGCTGCTGACGAGGCGATTGAAAGTAATCCATACTTTAAACAACCCCTTGACGTCGTTTTCTACGGAAAATCAACCGAAATATGATAAAAATATTTCGGTTCAAAAAGAAGTCGGCTATTATGATAAATAAAAGCGCTTGGTGTGTTTGACGGGCCAAGTGGAACCTGAAACATGCGAAAATTGGCTTTGTTAATAATAATTGGATAAAAAAAATGAGGAAAAAAACTAATTGAGGTATTCAAAATATGAACTTTGAAATTCCATGCAGAAGATGCCCAAAAACCACGTTTTTTTGTATTTTTCAAACATCTCCAAAATAACGGGAAAAAAGTTATCGATAAAAGAAACCGAATCAATGATAATAATTGGCTACTGATTATTTTGGAATTTCTACAACGTACAACTGCAAAAAGTGCAGAAAAATGATACATTGCGTGACAAAATGAGCCAAAGAAGAAGCAAAATGAACAAAACAACAATATAACATGCGTTTTGCAGACATTTAGCTGAAATTAGATTCTTCTCACTGCCGCAA
Organism: Caenorhabditis virilis; assembly: GCA_964036255.1. Classification (NCBI taxonomy): domain Eukaryota; kingdom Metazoa; phylum Nematoda; class Chromadorea; order Rhabditida; family Rhabditidae; genus Caenorhabditis; species Caenorhabditis virilis. The sequence goes on along the minus strand of OZ038417.1, from coordinate 3,199,447 downwards.
AAGGGCAGACGATTCCAATTAAGTTTCTTAGGACCACCCCGCCTCTTTTTTTGTTGATCATTGGATATTTTTTAGAATCGAGAAGTACAGAGATGTGAGAAAGCAGAAAATATGAACTGAGGAGCAAAATCCAATCTAAAACTATTGGCAATGCAATAAATATAAATCTTGGCGCTAAAACATGATGAACTAGGAAAAACGCATGGGAAAAGATTATATGAACATTTTCCAAAGGAATTTCGAAAGATTAACCATTTTAAATTCATTTTTCCGATTCTAGGCACAATTTGTGCCTTTTTAGATGATGAATCAATGCAAATTCTCTGATATACAGGGAAATGGTGGATGACTAAGCTAATTTGGATTATAATCTTCAAGCGCCTGTATCGAGGGAAACAAAGGTGTTTGGCAATGCGCCAAGATTTCTAACAACTTTCTAACTCAGTTGTTGTCGAATTATTCAAACAGAAGCTACGCTCTAGTGAAAATATCGTATTCGTTAAAGGGACATACCAGTTTTCAAATTAATAAGCGGTCAGGAAAATTGGAATCTTAAAAGCTGAAAACAACGAATGACACCAAACAAACTCATAAATTATGTGTTCAAAGGCAAAACCATAACATCCAAAACTATCAATCAATTCCCGAAAACAACACTTTACTTGGGCGTCTCCAATATCATCTTTGAATGAAAAATAAATAAAAAAACACGAAAAAGATGAAAAAGATGAAGAAGAAGAGAGCGAGAACATCGAATCGAACTGATATGACAACACTAGCGATGAACGGAACGAGAGAACGTTTGAGAGAAAGAGACATTGATGAAGAAATTGTTTTGTTTTTTCAGTGTTTCTAAAGTGCGGTTTTTGAGATCGCTTGAGAGATTTTCAGCGGTGATTTTTCTTTTGCAAAATGGGTTCTGAACGTCTGAAACGTACAAATATCCAGTTTTCAATTTGACGAAATAAGAAAACAGCAATAATTCAAAGTTAAATTGTTGTGTTATTTTACGACAGTTTCGGCGTTGATCCTTATCACGGTGTGCTAAAGTGAACCGACTATAACTAAGAAAATTCACTACGACAATTAAAAATTGAACACAGAAAAAGGGGCGTTTTTAAGGGCGTGGCATTTTGCAATCGTGCGGCACGGTTACACAAAACGGGTTATATTCAGCTATTCAGGGACGCAATTTTGTAATTCGGAGTGAAAAAAATTAGATTAAGCCGTGATTTATGTATTTAACGCAAAAACTTCATATTTTCATGCGTTGTAGGCGTTAAAATGCCATTTGTAAAAAATTCCTAATTTTGCATGTGTGCAATTTGTCGTAACTGTGTACGCACACAAACACGTTGTTCGTGATGACAATTTCGGTTCACTTTATCCCACCGTGTTATATTTTCTGAAATATTTTGTTTCACATAAAAAATAGTGAAATTCAGCCAGGAAGGCTTTATTTAAGGCTTAAAAACAAGAAAACAATATGAAACACCTTCAGAAACTTCAAAAAATGAGGAATTCACCATTTTTCAAATCCCAGTTGGATTTTTTGATCTGCTGGAACAGAAAATACTGGATATAGAGTCACTGCACAAAATTCGACTAAGAAAACGATTTCACGGATATTAAAACGTTTCCGATGCAATTTAGGATTGAAGCCGGGTCAATATTAAGTCCAAAACATTGATCTTATGAGATTCGAATAGTATCCAAGGACGATTTTTGTTCAACGTGATAAAATATGATGGGAAGGTATCAGTTCTAATGGAACAAAACTTCAAAAAATGAAGAATATCGCAGAATTATAGAACTTTTGCCACTTTTCAATGTTCTACGCAGTGGTGGGCTTCAACTCTGTATTTTATGCATCCAAAAAGCGCTAGATTCAATTCTAACGGTCAATTATGTTGAAATTTGATTAAAATACACAAATAGTCTCTACATATCACGCAAAAATATGGAAATAGCTGGAAAAAATCATTTCCGAACTTTTCGACGATCATTACAAACATTTTCTTATTCCTCTTGGTTAGTCATAAAACATTAGAGAATCACTCAAATATTCTAAAAATCAATGAATCAACTTGATAAATTATTGGAAAGCGGCCAACAAAAACTCGAAACGCAGTTATCTAAAACCCTAAAAAAATCGAGTGAAAAGAGAAGAGGAATCAATAATTTGAAGCGTTCAACACAAAAACCAGCAACAGCGGCAGTAGGGAGTGAGGCCAGAAACAGAGGCAACAAAGAAAAGAGTGTCCTGTGTTGGAATGGGATGAGGTAAACGTCGGAGAGCCGAGAATTAGTGGCGGAGTGTGGTGGGCAGAGTGGAAAAACAACTAGGGCGAAAAAAACAGGCAGTGGAGGGAAAGGAACGTTTTGGTATTAGAGAGAAAAAGTTGTGTGTATGTGCCAAGGGTCAACAGAAGAGGGGCGATTTTCGCACAGAAGATATTTAGATACACATCGATGTTTTACTTTCCGAAGGGCACACGAATAAGAGAAGCAAAGAGAGGAGGGGGGTTTTGATGATTAGATCGAAACAAAATATATAATAAAAAACATCGAACGAGACGCGAATTCGTCTTTTCCTCCTTGTGAGCGTTTATGTGTTTTTTGCGGACAAGTGTGGTTATGCGTGTGTGTGCGTTTGTGAAACTAGTTGGTTCGCTAGCCAGAAGAGTGAAAAGAGATGACTGCCCGGGGTTTGTCGAAGGAAGAGTGACCGCGACGCAGAACCGCGCAAAATTTGCAGAAGAAGCATGACGATGAAGCAGGCATTTTGTGAATGATGTGATTGTGAGAGCTGAAGGCGGAATTCTAAGCAAAAGAAAACAAGAATTAACATTTTCAGCTGAGAAATTGAAATGGTTGATGAATAATTTAGTTCAAACTTTTTAGTTCTTTTAAGATTTAGTTCTTGGAACAAAAATTCTATGAAGGTGCTTCAAAATCCGAAGAAAATTAAAAAAAAACAATCAAAAAGTTTTTTCCTAATTTCCAATACAAAAAACCTTATTTTCAGCATTTAAAGTCCAAATTTTGTATAAAATCATACTACCTAAGAATCTAGAATTATTTCAAAACATAAAAACATGCATTTCTATCTAAAAAAGTGATTTTAGGACATATTTAAAAAAAAATTCAAATTTTAACATTTCAAACTCCGCGATAAGCCGTCAGCGTGTTTGCAGAAATCGCCGACTACCGTACTCCTGTACATTTGGCGGAAGTTCGAAAATGTGATTTTTTTCATTTGCATATTTGAATTTTCAGCAAATTTCGAAAGAAAACATGCCACTGGAATCGGAAAATTGAACAAGTTGAAGTAAAAATCATTTACGAATTGAAAAATTGCATAAACACTAAATTTTCCTGCTAATTCATAAAACCTTCAAAAAATCTCTAAATACCATTTTTCAACGGTTCAAACTCTGAATTTTGTCAAGTTTCTAACTATCAGATTTATGGGAAATTGAAGCTGAAGAAAAAAAAAACGAGGATTTCAAAGAAATAATACGAAAAAAGCTGAAAAATTCAAAATTTGAGAAAAAAAAACCTTTCGAGACCGCAAAACATCGTCACGGTGTTTGCACACAAAAACTTCGAATTCCGCGGGAGTTTGAAAAAATATTTATCACCGAGGAAAAAAATTGAAAAAAAAGGTAAAAATAAATACTGACAAAAAGAAAAAAATAAATACATTCACAAGGCTAAAAATCGAGTTTTATGCTGCTGGAGCGGCGCATTTTTTGTTTCCAAAACCCTTCTAATGTGCTCGTTCGTTCGTAAGAATTGTGCCCGAAAGGGTCGGCAACGTAGTCGGGTCTTGGGAATCGTCTTGGAGGTGTTGGCGCGTCACCACATAGGTTTCTGCAAAAAAAACCAAATATCGACAAAATATATCTGAAAATGTGGATAAATTACGTTGAAACCATCGGATCTAGCAAATTATCCAAGCTCCTCGACTTTGTTTTGATTTTATTTTGGTCTCCTCTTATCATAGTGTCACCAAACATTCGATATCTTGTAGAACTCGTTTCAATGGGCAGTTCTGATAGAGATGCTCGCTTTTCCGACTCATATCGTGCGAGAGAACTCTGAAAAATGGGGAATTTCGTGAATTTTCGAAAAAATTGTTATTATTGTTAAAGACAAGGTGATACATCTCATTTTTAAAAACAAAGTGATACATATTCAAAACAATAAAAAAACAGGAATTTTATAAAATATTTCCTGAGTATTACCTCTCTACTCTGTCTTCCAAACCCGATCATCCTCGACGCATCCGATCCAATCAACCGATTCTTTAATTCATCAACAACTCTTCTTGAAATCGTTGGCGCTTGCCGTCTCGGCGCCATCACCTCCTTCTCCCTTTCCAATGGAGAAGCCCTCTCTTCAGTCATGCGGCTACTCGAACTTCTCGACTGCGACGCTGATCTTTCAGGTCTCATCTGGTTTCTGAAACAAATTGCAGGTATGTTTGGCGGATTCAAATTTACTAAAAATTTACGTTCTAGGCACTAGAAGCCCCGATAAAAACAATCTATGCTCTAGATCATTTATCGATCGTTGAACGTCAGGTCTGGAAAGGAGTAGCTGGATGTTTGCAAGCATAATTTGTGCGGTTTCAGCACTGTCACATCTATAACAGTGTACATGCATCGGGGATTGCATTTCGGGGTTCAGAACAAGCATCACAACTCCAACAACATCATCGAATGGCGCTTTTCCGGTAATACTGAAAAAAACCCATCTAATTTGTGATGCTCTTCAAAGATTTTTCCTAATTTCATTGAAGATTTCTATGCTGCGCCTTTAAAAATACTGTAGTTTATCGCAATATCGTTATTTTCTTTTTTTCATTTTTCTTTAAGTTTTCGCATCATGAAAATTTTTTAATGCCAAAAATTACAGTATGTTTTAAAGGCGCAGCATGGAAAGCGAAGGCTCGAGATTCGCAACGAAATGCGAAAAACACGGTGGAATTGATTTTTTAAAAATATTTTTCGATATTTTTTAAATAGAAAAAAGATTAAATTATTTAAAAAATGAAAGATTTCACAAAAGGTATAAATTACCTATAGGTTATACAATTTGCGGCGATTTGAAACTTCACCAGCTGCATTTTCACTTTTCCGCTTCGCGACATTGCTGGCACGGATTGGATGAGTTTTAGGCCTTTGGAAGAGATCTGGAATAATTAAACTTGGGTTTTCTTTCCTTGGTTATAAATGTGTTTTCAAAAACTACGTAGAATTTGAAAAAAAATGAGATGTTTCAAAATTAGTGTTGTAACAGGTGGTTTTTTGGCTCATAACTTTTCAACCAGACGTCCAATGTTTATGGGATTTCGCTTGTTGGATAGAGGAAATTTTAAGCTTTCGAAAAAATTTGCATTTAAGTTGGAACAAGGGCCAAAAACGTTTAGATAATTGATTGAAAGTGATGTGCTGCATTAAACATGCTAACGAATTTCTAGTGGGTTTGAAGGCCTGTAACTTCGGAAAACGATGTAAAATTTCAACAAATTTTAGATTATTCGAAAAAGAAATTCTCAGGCTTTTATAAAAGTGTAGATTTCTAATAAACCTATTATGAAAAACAAAAGAAAGGGGCGGTTGAAAGTGGAGTAGGGAAATAGACATCCCCGCATGAATATCACTTTTGTTGGGTTGTAACTTTTTAAAGGGGGGGGGCTGAGGGGACGAAATAAATAGTTTAGAAATGATGGAAGTATGATTGTTGATAAATAAATGAAAAAAAATCCAAAAAAACCTAGAAAATGGCGAAAAAAAAAATTCCGAAAAAAAACTAATACCCCCCTCTCTTCGCCCTAATGGCCGAAGAAACGCTTTTTGTTTTCTAGGCCATTTATTTTTTTCTCGGCCGCCTATTTTTTTATCTTGTTTTTCTCTTCTTTCCAATTTTTTTTTCAGAGAAAATTATCCATAAAAGAGTATTAAAACAAATAAACGTTCAAAAGAAATGTATAAAAGAATTTTAAAAAAATAAAATTAGGCGGCCGAGAAAAAAGAGACGGCCTAGAAAATCAAGAAGCGTTTCTTCGGCCATTAGGGCGAAGAGAGGGGGGTATGAGTTTTTTTTCGGAACTTTTTTTTTCGCCGTTTTTGAGTTTTTCTTTGGATTTTTTTTTTCATTTATTTATCAACAATCATACTTCCATCATTTTTAAACCATTTATTTCGTCCCCTCAGCCCCCTTTAACCAGAAGGCCAATCAAAATGAAATCTAGCCTATTTGATAGAGATATTCTTGGGCTTTCATAAAATGTGCATTTTGTAAGAAAAATATTGAGAACACTAATGCAAAATTAGATTGAAGAGGGGGGGGGGGGGGGGTACTGGCAACCGCATTCCAATGTCAGGCTGTATCTTTTCAGCAAATTATCTCTCTTTTATGCAATTAGGCTTGTGAGATAGAGAAATTTTTAAGCTTTCAGAAAATATAAATAAAAAATTAAGAAAGTCACAAAAATAAAATAAAAATGCTGATTGAAAGAAAGCTGCTTACTATAGAACTTCTGGTGACTCGACTTTGAAGGACTGTAACTTTAGAAAAATTAGTTCAATCAAGATGAAATTTAGAGTTTTGAATAGAGAAAATCTTGGGCTTTCATAAAAATATAAATTCAGGTAAAATTTGCAGCAAATTCTGATGAAAACTCCGATTAAATGGGATGTACTCGCACATAATGAGATTGTGGTTTTTTGTCAGACTATAATTTTCGAACAACTTAACCGATTTCAATAAAATTAGGTTCATTAGATAGAGAAAACCTTGAGCGTTCGTTTGAAATGCACCAACAGACCTACCTGAACAGTAGCCTTACTCGGCGTCTTCTTAAAACTCTCCTTCAGCAGCTGCCTCATAACCGGTAAAACAACCTACAAATTCCATTTTTTAAAAATGTAAGCATACATAATTTTTCTAACCGCACTCCCCCTCACACCATCCGCTTCCTTCGATCCCAAATACCAAACATAAAAATGTGATTTGGCGATTTTTGACTGAAAAAACCACGACATTTTCAATCAATCATCAGTGGTCGGAAATGGGCTACAGTAGTCTCTGAAATTTAAAGGCGCATGTTAAAAAATTCGTTGAAAAAAATGAAGCTTCAAAAAAAAAAGTAACTTTTTATATTTAAAAAAAAAACCCGCGAATGTGAATGAAGCTTGAGCAAACAATGGATGAAAAATTTTCTCGGAAAACATGTCAAAGGTGTCAAAAATTTTCTCTATTTCTTTTGGCGCGGGGGTAGATTTTTCGAGCCAGAAAACTGGTTTTATTGGGACATGATGATGATGATGACGATTACGTTTTGATTAGGCGGAAAATATATGACAATTAGGTGTTGAAAAACTCAATTTTCTGAGGAAAAACAATGATGGGAAGGTTAAAATCATGGAAGTTTTGGGGGAGGGGGGATTTAAAAAAAACAAATTCTTTCGCTGCCTATAACTTTACAACCAAACATTCGATTTTTTTGAAATTTAGCTTGTTAGATAGAAAAATTCTCGAGCTTCCATTAGAATATACAATTCATACAAAAAATGTCATTAAAAAATAGTGCAAAGCTCGTTTTAAAGTGGCACATCAGAGTTCCAATCGATTTTTTTCGTGTGACTGTAACTTTTTGAAATATTGGTCTATTTCGATGAAATATAGCTTGTTGAAAAGAGAAATTCTTGGGATTTCATAAAAATGTGCATTTCGGATGAAATATGCTAGACAAACCAATGCAAAATTGGATTGAAGAGGGGGGGGGGGGTGTGTGTACTGGCATCCGAATTAAATGGCTGTTTCCAACAAATCGCCTAACCTTTTATGAATTTAGGCTTATGAGATAGAGAACATTTTGGGCTTTCAAAAAATGTACATTATTAATGAAAAAAGCCACGAAAATTTAAAAAAAAAAGCCGATTGAAAGAAGTGTGCCTACTAATGAACTTCCAGTGACTCGACTTTGAATGTCTGTAACTTTTGAACAAGAAGTTCAATCACGATGAAATTTAGATTTTTGAATAGAGAAAATCATGGGCTTTTATAAAAATATAAACTCTAAAGAAATTCGCGCCGAAAACTAATACAAGCTTCGATTAAACGGGAGGCACCCAGACAGTCGCACATATGTTTTTCAGTTTTTTTTGCCATACTATTACTTTCGAACAAATTAGCCGGTTTCAAAGAATTTAGGTTCATTAGATAGAGAAAACCTTGGGCTTTCGTTTGATATGCACCAATAAGCATAAAAATCTATCTCCAGACCTACCTGAACGGTTTCCTTTTTCGGTGTTTTCTAACATTTGCATCGAAAACTAATGCAAACTTCAAATAGATTGAATGCACATACGCAGATTTGTGATTTCTTGTTGAAGGAGATGTACCAAATTTGCATAACTAAGAACAAAAAAGCTGCAGGAACTTCGAAATTTGTCATTTTTAGGGAATATGGTCAAAATTCAATTTTTACACGTTTCTCGGTCAAATGAAAATGTTTCCAATTCATTTTCTTTTCGACAATTATTTTTATGTTGTCCAAATTCTGTCTCTTGCCGTAAGAAATCGTTAAAAAATATATTTCTCATCGATTTTCAGATTTGAATAGGATGTTGTGGGATGTTGCCTTTAAGAACTGATGAAAACAAAGAAAATGAGGAATCCATTTAATTCACCCATTAGAATATTCCAAGATGAAGTTATTTTAATCATTGATCAGCAATGGGGACAAAATCAGGAAGGATTAGTAGAAATGAACACCCATAAGAAGTCAAAGATGACGATTATTGCGAGGCTGGAATGTGCTGGAATGGGATGGAATAAGCGAGAAACCCCGAAATGAGAAATAATAGGAAGGTGAGAAATTTGAGAATTTTTAAATAAAATCTGAAAATTTTTTTTTCAATTTTCGTTTAAGCGATTTTCTAAATTAAAACATGTTTTTGCGCTAATAAATTTTGTGAAAAATAAATTTTCAGGTTTTTAAGGATTTTTTTTTGAAAATATCAGCATTTTCAGAAAATTGTATTAAAATTATTTCATAAAATCAATTTTTAAAGGAGGGCTTTACGGAGATAATAAATGCATCTGGGATGAAAACATACTTCATTCTCATTCCAAATCTGTTTTTAAAATTATCTAAAACCATCTAGAAGCCGAGAAAACGAGCCTCAAAACAGTGGCCTAGAAAAAGCGGCCACCGGCGAAAACTAGTCCGCAGGCACGAAAAATCCAAAAAAACAGGACTAATATAAGCATTCTGCATAACTATTTATTAACGAAACACGAAAAAAGCTCATAAGAAAAAATTCGGCCATGCGGACACTTTTTCTAGGCCATTGTTTTGAAGCTCATTTTCTCGGCTTCTAGGTGGTTTTAGAAAATTTTAAAAACAGATTTGGAATGAGAATGAAGTCTATTTTCATTTAAGATACATTTATTATCTCCATAAAGTCCTCCTTCAAAATTTAAAATTAAAAACCTTAAATTTTAAAAATAAATATAAAATTTTCTTCTAAAAATCGGGTTCAAAGGAAATTCTAAGGTTTTAAGAATTTTCAGACAATTTTCGAAAATTTCAGTATTGAAAAAATCAATAAAAATCGAAAATCAGATCCCTAAATTTTGAAATTTAATTTTTATGCTTAAAATTTGGGATTTTTAATTTTTTTTCTGGTTTTTAATAATTTTTAAGAATTTCACAAATTTTTAAAATTCCAATTTTTGTGCAAAAAAATCAATAAACCATTATTTTTAGAAAATTATGGTTTTTTTGGTTAAAATTTAACAATTTTCGTGGTTTTTTTTTGAAATTTGAAGAATATGTTAGAAAATTTCAGTTTTTGAATAAAAATCAATAAAAATGCAATTTTTTTAAAATTCGGTTTTTAAAATTTGATTTTCAAAGTCTGAAAAAAGTCGACCAACTAAAAAATTTTAAATTTCAAATGCAAGTGTGCTCTATTGCAAAAGTAAGATGCTTCTGACTACAATATAGTTCAGGTCTCGTCGCGAAAAGGGAAAATTGTAGAAAAAATGGAAATTTGTGAACAAAAAAATAGCAATTCGGTTAAAAAAGAGCTCAGAAACGTCTCAATTACAAATCGTACCGCTACAAGATTCTTAGAAAAAAAATACACTAAACGTAATAATCCAAAAAAAAAGGTTCCCGAAAAAATGACGTTGCTTCTTCCTCGTCTTCTTGTTTCCGCCCACATATCGTCGGCCAACCTAAACAAGCACCGGATTATGAAGTGTAAAAGTGCCGATTCATTTCCAATCAACACTCAATTGCTTGACACAAAAAGCTGCCGGGTGCTCCCCCCCCCCTTTCCGGGAACTCGGAATGCAAATATTTATTTGATCGAGTTGAATTGAAAGGGATACTTTTCGATGGTGTTTGCGTAATAATTAATATTTTGATGAAGGAAAAAATAATATGAAATAACCAAAAAATCTGTATAGGAAACGAAACAGCGATTAATTGTGTTGAAGAAGAGGAAAAGACGGGCGGTCTGTATGTTAATTAGACCGTCTTAAGAATGTTTGAATGGTTTTGGATGCATAATGGTGACTTGATCTTTTAAATGGTTTCATTTTTCTTATAAAACCTAGAATTTTAAATTTTCAAAGACAAATATTCAAACCTGTACATTTTAAAAGGTCAACAATCATTATTTAACTATAACCTAATAAAGCCTAAAACAAATTTAATTAATCGAACAATCCGGCCTTCTTATCTTCATCGGTAACATTCTTGTGCGAACCATCACAAAATGGTCTGAAAAGAATAAATTTCAAAACATCTCCCTTCCAAAAATAGGTAACAACGAAACCTGTTCTTAGTTTGTTTACAATTGCATAACCATACAGTCATATCCTTGTCTGGAATGAATCGAACTGGTTTAAGCTTCAAATCAGGAATCCTAATTGAATTGTGCGAACCGTCACAAAGTGGCTGACTTCCGCTGTAACCGCAGCTACACCAAGCGTATACTTTGTCCTTTTTCATGTGTACCTGAAAACAGTAATAATTAAAGGACCATAAATACCATAAGCAAAACGAAGTATTTACTTTTGTTGGCAATTTGCTATGAACTTTTCCAGTCCCCGGAAGCTCGTGATTTTTCCCTTGAAGACCATAAGTGTCACTCGGTTTTTTGTCCTGGAGCTAAAAAAAAGATTTTAAAAAATTATAACTTTTTTAGAAGCATTACCATATGATACTTCAGCGCCGGCGGTTCTGTCCCAACAAAATGTACTCCTTTTCTATAAAGTCGATTTGGTCCGAACCCAGTTTTTGAGCTCAGTTTTGTCACTGATTGGCATACTTGCAGCGTTTGGGTTAACCTCATCTGAAAATTTAAGTTTTTATTTTCATTTTTTCAGCAACAAATGTTTGCAAAAAATAGGTTTTAAAGGGAAAAATAAAAGATATAAATATGTTTTTTTTTTCAAAAAAAATAATAAATTCTTGTAGGCGTGGCCAGATTTGCAAACCTTGGGCACGCTCTTTTGCAATGTCCGCATACTTTTCTAGACTTTTCATGAATTATTGTTATTTTTTATTTTTCTTTAAAAATCGCTTAGAAGTCCGAATTTCGAGTATTTTCAGGTAAAATGGCCGCAAACACAATTCGATTTGTTGGTAATCGCGACGTCGCATCGGAAGGCAAATTTCTTTGGGAAATTTTGGCTCAACTTCGAAATGTAAATTATTTAGTAATTTAAAAATTAAAAATAAGATTTTTTTAGTTTGGTGTCGGTCGCCTGGTGACAAAAAACGAGTGGACAAGGAAATGGCCAAGCCAGCCGTCATATATGAAAATTATCAAGGTATTTTTTAACATAAAGTTTATCAAAATCAACGTTTTTCAAAAATTTCAGGCCGAACCTGGAATGGATCGCTGGCTTTTCGAAGGAAAGCTTTATGCAGAATGGGTTTATCGCGGAAAGAACCTCGGAGTTTATGAGTTTTCGAAGGATTTGAATAGAAGTGACTGGCAGCTTATTCACAAGTCTGAAAATTTTGAAAATTTCTGGAAAACCCCTATTTTTTTCAGACATCAAGAGACAAATTACACCGCTTGTCAAAACCCGATGAAAGATTTGGTCCTTCCGGACTCTTTCCCACTTCCACCACTTCAAATTCATTTATCTCAAAAATTGGCGGCAAAAAATGGAATCGATGAGAAAACTGTGCCGAAAAGAGCACCGTTGGGAGTTTGTATCGATCCGGACTTTTTGCATTTGAAGGATTTTATTAAACAGGTGCTTACGGGAGAATAAGGGATGGAAAAAGTTGTGTTGGTCCCGAAATTTTTAGAAATCGTCATAGAAATCTTGATTTTGCTCATAACTGTTCCTAAAATTGAATTTTTTGTGATTTTATGAGCTTTGTGAAGCTGAAAATTCAGAATATCTGCTTTTTAGTACTTTAAAATGGTAAAAAGTCGAAATTTTGAAAAAAAAATTCACATTTTTAATCCGCCTTCAAAAGGCAGTTTAAAAAATCAAATTTTCACGGATGGTCGTGATTTTCAACTCATTGTAACGCGAAAATTTGGGTTTTCTATCATTTTCAAGCTGAAAATTCTGAATTGTCATTTTTCAGCGTCAAAAAGCACTTGAAATCACAAAAATCTGTCAGAATTAGGAAATGTTATGGGCATTTGATGGTTTCGTTAACGATTTCTAAGAAAATTGTGAAACCAATGATTTTTAAAGTATTTGGAAGCCAATATTCCGATTTATCAGAAGTTTATATTCAGAATGAGCTAAAAATTCATAACTCCGCGAAAATGTGAAAAAAATTTTACTTTTTAAACATTTTTAAGCTGAAATTCAGAATTTTCTGAAAAATTTGGATATCTTTTAGATTTCCAAAAAAAAAATCAATAATTTTTAAATTTTTATCCAGGAGCCACCAACAGTCAAATCAACATCCATTTACGACGAAACATCAAAAGAAGCATTGTTAGATCTGTACGGAAATGAGCTTCCAATGAAAGTTGAAGCGTGGAATGTAGGCCCAGCCAATTTCAGGCCGAAGTTTAGCGCAACTCAAATGCGGGTCGAGGAATAATCAATAAATTTGAAATTAGAGATTTTATTTTTAGACTTAGCTCTGTTATTTACTTTATCTGTTTTGTTATTCTCTCCATAAAACCAAAAATGTTCTATCCACGAAATTCAAATAGGATATTTGACAAAAATTATCGCAGCGGAGAATCTTTGCAACAACTCTGAGAATATATCGGACATCTATCTTTTGGTTCTCGATTTCTTGAGATATATAGAGTTGATTTGTGTGTTTGTTGAATTGGGCAAGAAGTTTCTGAGATAAATAGGATCTTAAGCGGTTCGGATTCGGAATGGTTTTAGGCGGGTTTCCTATTTGGGGGAAAATGATCAGATTTTTATCGATTTATCGACTAGTTTTACAAACATTTTCTAGGCTATTGTTTTAGATTTTAGATCATATGGACTTTTTTTTGTGAAAATTCGTTGGATTTTCATCTAATTCACAATTATTTTCAACGTGTGATTCTTTAGATGTATTTCGTTATTGTCAACTCAAATATTCTTGATCATTGCGTTTTGAGAGCTGCTCAACTTCACAGACGCTCCGCACGCACTCACGCGGCTGCCGCCACTCAACACATTGGGAAATTTTATTTTCCTGCGGATTTTCTTGTGTGCTGTGTGTCGGCAGTCGCGTGCGTGCGTGCGGAGCGTCTGTGAGGTTGAGCAGCTCTCAAAACGCAATGATCAAGAATATTTGAGTTGACAATACGAGATGCGAAGTTCAAGAAGCATAGAAAATACTCCGACGCGGGACAGAGCATTTTGAAAAGCTAATATCGCGCAAGGAAATGAATTTTGGGATTTTTCAGAAAATTCTGAATGTTTCCATTTTTCGAAAAAAAAAACAATCATTTTCAAGAATTAAAAAAAGTTAGTTTGTCAATGGCAAACTGCCATTATAGAAGAATTCCAATTTTACAATTTGAACACATTTTTTTAATTATTAAAATTAATTTCATATTTTTCGAAAATTTCAGAAAATACTGAATATTTCCTTATTTCGAAAACAATCATTTTTAGAACCAAAAATTTGCGGAACAGGTAAGCTTAAATCGATTAGGGCGCACTTTCAACGTAGTTATTTGAATATTTTTCCGAGGATAGGTAGTTTCATTGAAAAAAATCAATATTTATTCGTAAAAATATTAATTTAGAACGTTTTTTTTTAATTTTCCGTTTTTTTTGAAACAAAAATATTGAACGGCAAATTCCTTAAGTTGTTGCAATTTTCTTCTTTTTGTTTTCAAACGGAAAATCAAAAACAAATTTGTTAATTAATATTTTTACGAATAAATATTGATTTTTTTCAATGAAAATACCTACCCTCGGTCAAATATTCAAATTACTATGTTGCAAGAGCGTCCCAATGAAAATCTATTTAAATTGACCTGTTACGCAAATTTTGTGGTTCTTAAAATGATTTTTTTTGAAAAATGGAAATATTCAGTATTTTATGAAATTTTCGAAAAATATGAAATTAATTTTAATAATTAAAAATTGAGTTCTAATTGTAGAGTTGGAATTCTTCTATAATGGCAGCTTGCCATTGACAAACACTTTAACTTTTTTTAAATTCGCATTTTTAAAAATAAATTCTTGAAATGATATATTTTTAAAAACATTTTTCAGAAAACTAAAAAAAATGGTGTTTCTTGACAGCTACTCCAAATTGATAAGAATTTCGCATAGTAGATAAAAATTTCATAGAAAAGTTGAAACATTGATTTTTCTAAAATTTGAATTTTTCTCAAAATCCAAAATTTAATTTTTTTCCCTATTGTCAACTCAATTATTCTTGATCATTGCGTTCGGAAGGTTGCTCAGTCTCACAGCCGCTCCGCACGCACGCGACGCTGTGGCCTCCCACTCAATACTGAAATATTGGCGGGAAAATTAATTATTCAAATTTTCCAGTGTTTGTAAGTGTAGGCAGCCGCGTCGCGTGCGTGCGGGGCGGCTGTTAGGTTGAGCAGCCTTCCGAACGCAATGATCAAGAATAATTGAGTTGACAATAGTATCACATATCTATAAATACATTTTATGAAAACTCTCCAATGACTACACCTTGGTTAGAGCCGCAAGCAAATGTCAGCCTGTCTTTAAAACGAGTTTTTTAAAACAAGCAAGTTTTGAAGACATGGAACTGGTAATTTAATACTCTGATTTCGATCGCAGAACTCTCCCGGAAGTCAGTCTGTCGTGGGAACCGCCGAGAAACGAGGGGGAAAAGCGGAACGAAGGTCAAAAAAGGCGGTCCTTCACGCATTTTTTCAAATCCTCCCATTCATCTAGTTTTCGCCCGTCGTATCCTCGTCGTCCATCGTATCGTCCTTGAGACGACAGTTACCCTCATCCCTCGTTCGTCTCTTGAGACGACGAGAATTGTACATTTCGTCCAGAATACGTATAATTCGCAGAATAACTAGACACACATTTCCTTTTATATATGTATCTAATTTTTTTTTCCTGCGGGCGATGGTGTTATCAATCAAGACAAGTTTGGCCATTTTTGCCATCATCCCATATTTTATTCGGGCATTTTTCCAACTTTTTTCGTCTTTTTTCATTTTATTTTATTTTAATTTGTGTCAATGAAACAATAAAACCGATGTTTGCACAGCCTTTATGGTAGAATAGTTACATTTTAAAGAATTTTTTGAAAAATTACACATTTTTTCAAATTTTCCCATTTTTTCGGCAAAATTTTTATTTTATTGAATTTACTACCTTTTCGACACTAAAACACACAATACAGCCCAATTATTATTTTTCGGTAAAAAAAAAAGAAAATCCTCCATTTTTAATTGAATTGAAATGAAAATCTGACCCTGATTCGAGGGAAAGATCGATTCATTCGATAATTACCTCTTGCGTCCTAAATTTTCGATGTTTCTACATTGAAATCCACCCTTTTTACGTTTTTCCAGAAAAATTGAAAAAAAAAACAAAAAAAATTAATTTTTGGCTTGTACGATGCTACGCTCTTACGCGCTCCCTTAGTTTAGCGGCGTTCGCATTTCGGCGGTAATTTGAAAAAATTAAATAAAAATTGCACTTTTTTAATGTTTTTGAATGGAAAAATCAATTTTTTTGGAAATTTCAGGGTTCCAAATGACGATAAAGCACGAATTTCGCGCATCTGAACCGATTAACGAAAAAGAAAGACAACAAATCGAAGAATTAAGGAAAAAACTCTCCAATGAGCTTCCAAATAGTTTGCCAAAGGACGTGGACACCGATTTGAACCTCTGTCGATGGATTAGAGGAAATCATGGAGACTTTGACAGAATTGTCAAGAATTTCGGGTATTATTTGGCATCTCGCGATGCGGCCGGATTTGTTGGCAACGATTTTCCGGAGCATTTCTTCGAGAAGGCTGATATTGAACCGTTTTTGAAGTATATCGCTTCGTCTAGATTGCAAGATCGTCAATGGTCCGATGCTCATAACGCGTTTTTGTTCGTTGAGCGCGCGTGGTCACAGCCGAAAGAGGTTTGTTTGGTGGTTTAAAGGCAGGGTGCCACTTTGGCGGGTAATACAACATAATGGTCTTATTTTTCAGTTTATCAAAACTTTCAAAACCAGCGATTATCTTCTTCACTGTTTCGGCTATTCTGAAATGCTTCAACAGCTTATTTTGAGGTATTTAATTCAAAAACATTAAAATTCTAAGACTCCTAATTTTCAGACGTGAAAAAAACCAATCCGCCGATAAGGGACCAGTGCAATTTATCGTCATTTTTGATCTTAAAACTGTTAATATTACAGATTATGTAAGTTTATAGATTATGTAGATTTTACAGCCTATGTAGTCCCACTTTAATAAAATTCAAATTTTACAAAATTTGAAAATTTGCCAAGTTTTTGAACTTCTGTATCTCAGCTCCAAAATCTCCAATTTTGATTTAAAATACATAGTTTTATAGGGAATTTTTTAAAATTTTAAGATTGAGCAATTTGAGCTCAAAATATTGGTCTGAAAATGCACAATTTTGAAGTTAAAGTTAGTACTCGACTCTAGAAAATTTCCAGGTTTTTTGAGCTTCGGTATCTCAGCTGAAAAACGTCCAATTTCAATGAAAAATACATAGTTTTTGGGGAATTTTTCAAATTTTTAGAATACGAATTTTGAGTCAAAAATATTTGTCTGAAAATTAAGAATTTTGAAATTAAAAGTACTGCTCGATTTTCGAAAATTTCCAGGTTTTGAGCTTCTGTATCTCAGCTCCAAACTGCTCAATTTCGATAGAAAATACGTAGTTTTATAGGGAATTTTTCAAATTTTCAGATTGAGCAATTTGAGCTCAAAATATTAGTCTGAAAATGCAAAATATTTTTCTGAAAATGGACGATTTTTGAAATCTAAACATTACTCATTTTTCGAATATTTACCCCATTTTTGACGGCCTGCATCTCAGCTCAGAGACATCCAATTTCCATATAAAATACATAGTTTTACAGGGAATTTTTCAAATTTTTAGATGGCGAATTTTGAGTCAAAAATATTTGTCTGAAAATTAAGAATTTTGAAATTAAAAGTACTGCTCGATTTTCGAAAATTTCCCGTTTTTGAGATTCTGTATTTCAGCTCAAGGCACTCCATTTTCTATAAAAAATACATCATGTTATAGGAAATGTTCCAAATTTTCAGATTGAGCAACTTGAGCTCAAAATATTGGTCTGAAAATGGGCAATTTAAATCTAAACATTACTCATTTTTCGAAAATTTACCCCATTTTTGACGGCCTTTATTTCAGCTCAAAGACGTCCAATTTCGATATAAAATACATAGTTTTATAGAGAATTTTTCAAATTTTTAGAATGAGCAGTTTGAGCTCAAAATATTTGTCTAAAAATGCAAAATTTTGAAGTTAAAGGTAGTACTCGACACTCGAAAATTTCCAGGTTTTTGAGCTTCTGTATCTCAGCTCAAAGACGTCCAATCTCAATGAGAAATACATAGATTTATAGGGAATTTTTCAATTGTTTAAATTTCGAAATTTGAGACATTAAAACTCAATAAGATTCTAAAAAATCTTGCAGGTAAACCCACTATCAGGCTACATGAAATTGTGGCAGATTAGAAGTGAACTCTGGCAAGATTGGTATCCGGAGCAAGTGCAACGGATCTATCTCACCAATCCGCCACGCTTGATTAGTTTGTTGTGGAAAGTGGCGAAGGTTTTCTTGTCGGAGGACAATTTGAAACGGATTGAGATTATTTCGAATATTGATGATTTTGCTGGAAAGCATTTACCTGACTGGCTTGTGCCGAAGGAGTATGGAGGTAGGATGGGTTTTAAAGACATGGTTTCACCTCAATTTTCTTCAAAAAACACTAAATTTCATCTTTCTTCAATTTTATAGCACTTTTTATATAGTTTTTTAATAGTTTTTAATTGTCAGATTTTAGAGGCCATTATGAAGTTTCGATCGCTCGCGCTTAACTCACGTCTAATTTTAAACGTTCCGCCTAACTCATGCTTGAACTCTAGCGGTCATGGTCATTACATATTTTCAAAAACCTCGACTAAAAATCTAGCCAATCTCAGAAAAATCGATTTTTTTGAAAATTTTTGAAAATGAATTAATTTTTCTGAAATTTTGGCAATAAAATCGAAACATTTAGACGCATATCTAAAGATACTAATGAATAGGGTTCAAGCGTAAGTTGGGTTCAAGCGTAAGTTGGGTTCAAGCGTAAAATTTTTCACAAAAAATCTGAAAAACTCAAAAATAGGTATTAAAATTTGAGATTCTCGAAAATTTCAAGATTCTTTTGAACGAGTTTTTTTTCTACGTTTTCATTTTTAATTTTTTCAAGTTATTTGGCCACTAAAAATGTAAAAATAAGGGGGCGGGGCTTAATAATCACATATCTCTGAATACGAGCAATTAAGCCCCGCCCATTTTTGAGATTACATATTAGTTTTAAAAAAGTAAAGAGAAGAAGACATTATTTTCGAAAACTGTTAAGCAGGCTTCTGAGCACGAACTTTTGAGGTCAGAGTCTGAAAATTCGTAAAAATTCGAAATTTTAGGGAAAAATTTCGATCGCTCGCGCTTTACTCACGCCTAATCTTGAATGTTTCGCCTAACTTACGCTAGAACTGTATATATTAGTATTGCGTCTAAAGATTCGATTTTATTTTGAATTTTTCAGAAAAATTTGATTTTTCGGAATTTTTCCAAAATTCAAATTTTCAGATTTTCAGACTTTGAGCACTCGCGCTTAACTCTCGCCTAATCGCGAACTTTCCGCCTACCCTATGCTTGAACTCTATATATCGGTATCTTTAGATATTCGTCCAAATTTTTTGAGTTTATTGCCAAAAATTATGAAATTTTCAGAAAAATTAATTTATTTTCAAAAATTTCAAAAAAAAAATAGATTTTTCTGAGATTGGCTAGATTTTTAGCCCAAGTTTTTGAAATGTTATAATGAGCACGATCGCTAGAGTTCAAGCATGCGTTAGGCGGAACATTTAAGATTAGGCGTGAGTTAAGCGCGAGCCATCGAAATTCCATAATGGCCTCTAATATCGGGCATTTGAAAACTATAGAAAAGTACTATAAAATTGAGATTTATTGTTTTTTTTTGCCAAATTCTGTTTTTTTCAGATTTTTAAAAGTTTTTATTTAATTTCCAGGAAAATTCGTGAACACCATCCCACCTGGCGACGAAACCGGGGTGTCAATCCGCCAAAAAATCACCGCCGCCGACCACTATAAACCATATGAACATTATAAGGAATTTCAAATCGACCGCCCGAAATCTAGTCACAAAGACGTCGCACCAGGAGACGGATTCCTGGTGTCGATTCGAGTTCCCGAGAAGAAGAACCTGCTCTGGGATTTCACGGCCAGCGGGGAGCTGAATTTTTCGGTCTATCGGGGACAGGTCCCTACCATCACCTTTTTTGACCTTTTAGAAAATTTCCACTTTTTTCAGAACAAATTAGACATGGTGTACCCGAGGTTACATCTGGCGACCGGGAAACTAAACGAAGAGGGGATTCTGAGGAATTTAGAGGAAGGCGAATACACCCTTGAATTCCATAATGTTTCCGGATATTTCACTCTGAAATTGGAATACTCGATTGCTGTTGCTTAACTTTTTCAAACTTGTGAAATTTTGATTTTTAATAACTTGTTTTTTTGTGCAGAAAAAATGTGAATATAAAACTAAATTTGTGAAATAAAGAAACGCATCTAAAAGAAACCGTATGTCATCAATATTAATGGAAAGACAATTGAACCCGTTTGCAACGAAAAAGCGGCGCTTGAATGGAAAATTGTTGAATTTGAAGTTTGGGAGGGACGGAGGGAACCGCAGTCGACGACGGCGTTGGTTGATTTGTCGATTATTAGGATTATCTGTAAATTGAATTATAGGAATTTTGAAAAAATGAGATTTTTTTTTGGAAACAGTGGTTTAAGCCCTCGCGCTTAGGGTACGCTTAATAATAAGCGAGTCGCCGAATTCACACTTGAACAGAATAGGGTCTGAAAGTTGGATATTTGCTGGAAATTGTGCAATTTTTATAAATTTTCCTGTTGCGGGGGAACCTTATTATAAAGCGCGAATTAAGCGCGGGTACTCCGTACTTACTTTTTGATTATTTTTCTATTTTTTGAAGTTCGAAACGTTTTACTTGAAGATTTGGCCTATATTCCGATTAAAACCAAACGTACAAAATCCAATCAGTTTAAGCGTAAGTTTGGCGTGATGCTAATTATTTAGCGTGACCTAAGCGTGAGCGCTCAAAATTTACTATTGGAAAATTAGCAAATTTTTGAAAAAAAATCTACTTTTGGCAAAAACTGGAAAACTTTGAATTTTAAAACCAATTCCGATCAATATCTAACGTTCAGACCTTTGTCGTTTCAAGCGTGAGTTTGGCGTGACGCTTATAATTAAGCGAGAACTAAGCGTTAGCCCTAAAACTTAAATGTTTGAAAATGAACATTTTATTTTGAATTTTTCAGTTATCAATTTTAAAAAATCAGAAAAAAGGGTATATTGATTTATATGGCGGGACGCTTATCGTTAAAGACAGGGTGCCAGTTAAAAATTTCGCCGCTGCGGCGATAAGATTTTAAATTACCGCGTGTTTTGAATTTTCATGTGCGCTCCAATGAACAGCAGTCATGTGTGTGCGCGGTAATTTGAATTTTTGAATTTTTTGTGTGTTTTTTTCAAATTTCTTTCGTTTTTGTCCGATTTTTAGCTTTTTTTTTGCTGAAAGTCATTAATTATTTTTAATAAGTGTCAAATTAATTTTTCTTACAGGAACTAACCGGGATCCCTCATAAAATGGGGGAAAAGCGTTGATTTTCCCAATTTTCATCCAAAAATGAAAATTTCGCTATAATTTTGAAAGCAGATTAAATAGGCGTACGTTTCGCAAATAAATTATTATTTCACAGGTATTCTAGTTTATTTTTTTTGAAACCGACGAAACATTTACAGATTTCATGGACACAATTCATCAGCGACCCAAAAAAATCAGTTTTCCGAAAAATTGATCAGTCTCATATATCATTTTAGATTTATAAAAATGCAATTATCGTTTTTTAACAGTTTTTGTTTGTTTTTGAGTTTTTTGAATTTTTTTGAATTTTTCTTATTTTTCGGGTATTTGAATAAAATTTGCCTCAAAATTGTTTGAATCTGGTCGCAACATACTTTACTTATGTTATTCTACTGAAAAGAAACATTTTCCACTAAAAAAATTAAAAAATAACAGTTTTGAAAAAAATGTAAAAAATTCAAATTTTTGTGCTTCCCGCCAAAAAGCGTACGTGAGCGTACGGCGGGAATTCAAAAATAATTTTTTTCATCTTCCGGACGGAACTACAAAATTGTTTTTTTTCGTCGGGATTTCGCATGGAATATACTAGAATGTCGGTAGAAAGATGAATTTTTCACAATTAAATCCATATGGGGTAAAAATAACTGGCACCCTGTCTTTAAGCGTGACTTAAAGACAGGGTGCCAGTTAAAAATTTCGCCGCTGCGGCGATAAGATTTTAAACTACCGCGTATTTTGAATTTTCATGTGCGCTCCAATGAACATCAGTCATATGTGTGCGCGGTAATTTAAATTTTTGAATTTTTTGTGTTTTTTTCAATTTTTTTTCGTTTTTGTCCGATTTTCAGCGTTTTTTTTTGCTGAAAGTCATTAATTATTTTTAATAAGTGTCAAATTAATTTTTCTTACATGAACTAACCGGGATTCCTCATAAAATGCGGGAAAAACGTTGATTTTCCCAATTTTCATCCAAAAATGAAATTTTCGCTATAATTTTGAACGCAGCTTAAATATACTTACGTTTCGCAAATAAATTATTATTTCACAGGTATTCTAGTTTATTTTTTTTTGAAACCGACGATACATTTACAGATTTCATGGACACAATTCATCAGCGACCCGAAAAAATCAGTTTTCCGAAAAATTGATCAGTTTCACATATCATTTTAGATTTCTAAAAATGTCATTATCGTTTTTAACAGTTTTTGTTTGTTTTTGAGTTTTTTGAATTTTTTTGAATTTTTCTTATTTTTCGGGTATTTGAATAAAATTTGCCTCAAAATTGTTTGAATCTGGTCGCAACATACTTTACTTATGTTATTCTACTGAAAAGAAACATTTTCCACTAAAAAAATTAAAAAATAACAGTTTTGAAAAAAATGTAAAAAATTCAAATTGTTGTGCTTCCCGCCAAAAAGCGTACGTGAGCGTACGGCGGGAATTCAAAAATAATTTTTTTCATCTTCCGGACGGAACTACAAAATTGTTTTTTTTCGTCGGGATTTCGCATGGAATATACTAGAATGTCGATAGAAAGACGAATTTTTCACAATTAAATCCATATGGGGTAAAAATAACTGGCACCCTGTCTTTAAGCGTGAGTGCTTAAATTTAACTTTTTGAAAAAAAATCAAAATTTTTTGAAAAACTAGAAAATTTCTTATGGTTTTGGAAGTGTGGAGGAAGGAGAATACTAAAAAAAATACGGGGTACTGTATTTGGTCGAGATATGAGGCTATTTTTAGAAAAGAAGGTTTTTCTTAAAGATTTGGCTTATATCGCGGTCAATACTAAACGTTTAAGATCCAGTGAGTTTAAGCGTGAGTATGACGAGACGCCTAATATTGCGCGAGGCCTAAGCGTGAGTGCTTAAAATTAACTTTTGGAGAAAATGAGAATTTTGGAAAAAACTGGAAAATTTTCACAAATTCCGTCAAATATCTAACTTTCAGAGCCTGTTCGTTTCAAGCGTGAATTCGGCGACGCGCTTAAAAAAAAGATTTTGGAAAATCAACATTTCTTTGAAAAAAAAAACAATTTTGGAAACTTACTGAAAGTTTTCACATATTCTGACAAATATCTAATCTTCACTATTCGCTTCAAGCGTGAATTCGGCGAGAACTAAGCGTGAGCGTTTAAAAAACGGAATTTTGAAAAATCAAATTTTTTTTTGACAAAAATTTATAGAAATTTGTTTCAGATGTCATTGAGAAGAAGCATATTAATAAAAATTATTTTAAAAAATGTATTTCAAAAATAATTTTCCAAAATTGGGAATTTTTTTAAAAATCGTCAAAAAATTCCCAAAACCCACCTTATTAACAATATCCTCCTCCAAAATACTAAAACCCCCAACGGACTTCCACGGCTGCACAGCCATTCCCGTGTGATCCGTCTCAACCGTCAACAAATTCCTTCCCTTCGCCTCTTTCACCTTCCGACAGCTTCCTTTTCCATTCAACTCTTGCACAAAATTCACATCATACACTGAGTTCTCCTTCAATCCCGAGATCACCACCATTATCATAGGATCTTTTCCGTCGATTTGTGAAATCTCGAAAATCCCCTCGCCACCTTGATACCCTTGAAGACGGGCTTCCAGGCGGCTTGCTCCTAAATATCGAGAGTTTCAGAGAAATTTTCCAGAAGTCCCGAACCTTCACTATCCGGCGGATCGACACAAATATTTCTGAAGAAGTTTACCGTAAATGTACCTGGTGAATCATTTTCGATAAATAGGTCTGGTTTGGTGATTTGGTTCTGGAAGGGGCTAGTTTTTTTGGGAAGGATTTGAAAATTTTTTTTTAAAACCTGATCAGAAATCACACATTCATCATCGTTTGGTACATGCATCGCTGAAAGACACTTGGCACGTCGGATTGAGGAAGTTAGACACATTCGAAGACATTCATCTTTGAACTGGAATTTTTTTAGATTTTCTTGTTTTTCGCTTAATTCACGCTGAATAATAAATGTCCCGTCTAGCTCATGCTTGAAACGAATAGAGTCTTAATTTTAGATATTTTGCTGGAATTTTTTGTTTAAAGGCGTATAACTCGAGAACTAGTCAATTTTGTGCAAAATAAAATGGATATTCGAAATCGGCGTAAATTTCTGAACATATTATGATTCTTTAAAAATTTTGTGGTCATATGCCTTTAAGACCGTTTTAACTATTTAAAGGCGCATAACTCAAGAACTAGATATTTTAGAGAAAATTCAAATAGATATTTGTAATCAGCATAAAAATTGAGATAAAATCAGGTTCTTTCGAAATTTAGTGGTCATGTGCCTTTAATACCATTTTTCTCTGTTTAAAGGCGCATAACCCGAGATCTAGATAATTGAGTGCATAATGAAATGGATATTCGAAGTCAGCGTAAATTTCTGAACATCTTGCGATGTTTTATAATTTTAGTGGTCATGCGCCTTTAAGACCGTCGTTCTTGTTTAAAGACGCATAACTCGAAACCTCGAAATCTTTGAGCAATTTCAAATATATGTATGTAATCAGCATCAAAATCTGCATTATTCTGAAGCTTTCAAAGTTTCGTGGTCGTCTACCGTCACGCCAAACTCACGCTTAAAATGATTGGTACTGAATGTTAGATATTGGTCAAAATTTGTGAAAATGTTCAGAAATTTTCATTAAAAAATACATTTTGACGATTTATGAATCAATAAACTCGTTTTAAACACATTTTTTACAAAAATATATTGATTTCCCAAAATCAAATTTTTCGCGCTCACGCTGAATAATAAGCGGTCACGCCAAACTCAAGCTAGAACCGAGTAGGTCTTAAAAGTTCTAGATTAGTCAGAATTTTTGGAAAATTTCAGAAATTTCTCTGCACATTTTTGTAAAACAAAAATTTGTATTTCCAAAATCCCCTTAGGCCCTGAAAGTTCGATATTTGACGGAATATGTGAAAATTTTCCAGTTTTTCCAAAAAAAAAACGGTTTCTTTCAAAATTATGCTGATTTTCCGAACATAAATTTTAAGCACTTGTTCTCGCTTAATAATAAGCGCGTCGCCGAATTCACGCTTGAAACGAACAGGCTCTGAAAGTTAGATATTTGACGGAATTTGTGAAAATTTTCCAGTTTTTTCCAAAATTCTCATTTTCTCCAAAAGTAAATTTTAAGCACTCACGCTTAGGCCTCGCTTAATATTAGGCGTCTCGCCAAACTCACGCTTAAACTTATTGGGTCCTACAAGGTCTTAAACATTTAGTATTGACCGCTATATAAGCCAAATCTTTAAGAAAAACCTTCTTTTCTAAAAATAGCCTCATATCTCGACCAAATACAGTACCCCGTTCTTTTCTGTATTATTCTCCTTCCTCCACACTTCCAAAACCATATAAAACACTTAAAACCCAAATAAATCTTATTGTCGGGAATAATAAAGAAGAAAAAAAAACCGCGGTGAACAACAATCAGATGATTTGTGTCGCGACAATAAAAAATTCGGGGAATTTCACTTCTTCTTTTTTTTTTGGAATAAAAACTTTCGAATGTTGCGTCACAGATAAGAAGAAGATGCTTCAAACTGTTATATTCTGCAGATTTGATTGATGAGAATATCGCTTCTTTTTTTTTGTTATATACAGACTTTATATGAATTTAATAATAATAATGATCGATTTAGGCCACGCCCCTTTTTTGTTAAACGAAATTTGTGCATTTTTCAAATTAAAAAAATACCACCAGACGACATCAGTTGATGTCTGAACACTTCTTGTATCTTTCTCTTGTGATTCGAAAAAAAAAGAACTGACAGATAATAAATAAATGGATGTATTTGTGTGTGTGCCGTCGGAATGTGTGTTCACTGATGATGTATTTTTAAACCCCCCGTAAATGTCGGACGGACGTTCACCTACCAGTTCTTTTAACTTTTCGTTTTTTTTTTCTTCTCTCGAATCGAGAAAAACGAGAAAGATACGCCCTAGAATGAGTGTTTTTTTTCTTTGCTGTTGATAAATCAAAGTTTGATGGGGTATGGAAATTTAAATTTGAGAAAAAAAATAAATAACGAGGAAAATTTTATTATTTTTCATCATTTCTAATTTTTTTTCGAACGATGAACACACTTAAATTTCGAAATAAAAAATCGAGGAGGGTTACTGTATTTATTTAAAGGCACATAAGGTAATTAAAAACACTGGTTTTTAATTTTTTTTTAAATTTTAGTAGAAAATTTTAAAAACAGCCATATTTAGATTTTCTACAAATTTTTAAACAATTTTTCAGTACTTATCTTCCAGCCTTTTTTTGTACAAAGGAGGGTTACTGTATTTATTTAAAGGCACATGGGTAGTTTGAAACAGAAACAATTGAAAATTTAATTTTCTAAAGATTTTAGTCGAAAATTTAATAAAAAAAACAGGAAATGTTAGATTTTTAAACAATTTTCAGGATTTTCTAGCTTTTTTTCTATATAAAAATAACTTTTTAAAAACGTGGCGGGTTGCTGTATTTATTTAAAGGCGCGTGGGTAAAATTGTGACTGGTTTCTCACATCGACCAACGTTGTTACAGTAACCGTAAACATTCGGGACTTTTCCGAGAAAAAAAAAGATGAAAAATTCTCAAAAAATTGGATATGTAGCTACAATTAAGAAAAAATATAGAAAAAAATTATTATTAGGTTTCCAAACAAAAATCTGGAAAATTAAAGCTCAAAACCTCAAAAAATGTCTCTGAAAAATTCTAAAATACGTAAAATTAACGATGTCGAGCTGTTTATCTCTTTTTTTAAAGTAATTTCTTAAAATTAAAATTAAATTTGGGTTACGGTATTTCTTTAAAGGCGCACGCATAAGATTGCAGCGTATGTGTCTCATAACGAACAAAGTTTTTACAGTAACCGTGAATTTATCTTTGGATTCTGGATTTTTATTTCGAAAAAGGGAGACCTTTTTTTTATATTTACTGCGTTTTTTAAAAAATAATTTGCAAAAAAATAGTTATGTCCTCGAAAAAGGTAACAACGCTCAGAAATGTACCAAAAAGGAACTCACCTGTACCGAAGATGTGTGAAAAGCATGTCCAACAATCCAAAAATCCTTCTTATACTCAAAACATTCAAGAAGTTTCAAATTCGGTTTTCCAGCAATAAGTTGAGTGTTCGCGAAACTTGTAGAAAAAATGAAAAATATTAGTAATTTACGCATGAAATAAAAATTTCGAGGGAAACGAACACCTGCCTCCGATGATATGGTTTATGTTGTTTAGAGGAAAGAATTTTCCCTTCTCTCAGTTTTTTGATTGAAGGGGGGTGAAATGGAATGAAGATTTTTTTCTTCTTCTTCTTCTTTCCCCCCACTTCTTCTGTATTAGACGACAGAAATCAAGGGAATAGATATGAGATTGACAACGAAAATGTGATTGTAGGAATGATGGGTAAAGACAAATTATGTGTGTATGATGAATTCCAATCACATTTCTCAAGCTTTGGCCATGTTACTTCCGATACTAGCCGTGTTCGATGTGGCATTTTGATGATTGGTCATCTAGATGTAGAGAGAAAATCAGTTTTTTTCAATACCTGTCAACTGTTTAAAGATATACGTTCTACAGCTATGAAACAAAATTTCAGTGGAAAATTTCAAATTGCATTGATGAAAGTACGCTCTATTGTAAATCTATCACTTCCGAAGGTTCTGCGAATGGAATCCTGAACTCGGGTAAAAAAATGTTTAAAAAACTTTGAAAATTTGAGTAAAATTTCTTGAAATTGAGTCCCAAAATAGTTTCACAATGCGTAATGCGCGACAATCTATAGTTTTCGCAGTTCCCAAAGGTTAAATCGCTCTTTTCTTACAATCAATACTATCCTAAGTATGGGTGATGAAAAGGGGAGGATAGTGTATATGTGCACTCAGGTTGGGGTGAATTATTCAATATAACAGCGCGTCTTATTTCTCTTACCTCTTTTTATTAAATGTACATCGTCAGTTATTTTAGCCCTAGCATTGTTAAATTCTTATCCTAGGCAATTTGTAAATGTTATTTATTCTCTAGATGTTTCTCTCACGCTTAACTCACTCCTAAACTTTTAAATTTTTTAAAAAATTACAGTAAGATTAAAGGAACATTATAAATAAGTTGTATTGAGTCTCGACACGAAATAAAGAAAGCACTTGAGTACGGTTCTACATCTAAAACTTTGTAAACATAATTTTTCATTTTCTGCGTTTTTATTCTTTTCCTTTAAAATTTATCTTATTAAAAATTTTTTACAATAATAAATAATTAATTTAGGAATGAAATCCATCTCACATATCTCGATTTTCGTGTTTTTCTTGAGCGCGAAGTGTTTTTATTTACTGTTTTAAATTTTTGGAAACTATCATATTTTCCATTTTTTTCAGGTCAATAATAATAATAATAATAACTAACATGTCTCATTACAACACCGAATCAATATACGCAAAACAATGTCAGATGCTCAATACCCAACAGCGATTTGAAACGAGAGTGGTTCGTTTTTTGTTTGAATTGTTAAAGAACAAATTGAACAAAACCTCAAAGATTTCGAAACTAAATTTTTGATAGAAAATTGTGCTACTCAGTCTTTAAGGTCTTTAAGATTGCTTGTAACTTCAAGTTGCAAAAAAACATTGCATTATGAATGAAAGATTGTTTAAAAAATCACTTGAAAAAATGAACCTTAAAGTCGGGATGTCACTTTATTATGAAATATTGTTCGTTGATGTCGTAGTTCGTTTGTTAGGAGTTAATAGAGTTAGAATATTACTCAAATTTCAGATTGCCGTCCCACGTTCCGCTTCAAAAGAAATCGCAGGAGTTGATGGCAATAAAATTAATGGATTGGCTATAGAAACCAGAACGAACATCGAGTTCTCTGAAGAAGGTTTGTAACTTAATAAACAGTGGCAAAATATATTGTTTTTGTGTTTCAGAGACCCCGAAATCTGCAACTCGGTTTATCACACTGAAAGGACTTCATGGTGATGTTATGAAGGCGGTCGCCAAAATTGATGAAATTGTCGAGGTAGAATTTGACAAGAATGAAGTGAAGGGAGTTTATTATGTTCCCGTTCCCGTTGAGAAATTTGACGACGTGACTGGAAAAGATGGTGAAAAGATTGATGAAATTGAAAAGAAAACTGGTGTATCCTGTGATTTGGCTCGAGAATACAATATAAATTTCAAGACAATTATGTTGCGAGGTTCCTGGTCACAAATTGGTCATGCTTCAAGAATTATTTATGACAAGGTGAAATTAGACCAATTTTTTTCATATCTATTTAAATTTCCCTACTTTAGCTCGGAATATATCCAACGAACCCTTCTCCTTCGACTGAAGCACTCATCCAATCAATTCAGATGCGTGCTACCATCCCAAAGCCCACCACAAGCCACCCATATCAACCGCATCAGCAGGTTTTGGAAGTGAATGGGTTCCTGATAAAGGTAGGACTTCAAAAAACCTTATTTCATAGATTCATTTTATTTGTCAGGTTCATGACCCCTTCACGATGTTTGGAGATGCTGTCAAAGAGTTCGTGACAGTCCCAACGGATTTGATGACGGTCAGCTTGAACCTCTGGAGATCGTCTTCACATGCACTCATGCGGTTTTATTCGGAAATGGGTTATCACTTTGATAGCCACGACGGGCTCAAGTTCGCAGCAAGGTTGCTGCAATTATCAGTTGACTACGAGCAACAAACCATAATTGATGAAGGATGGTCATCAGCTGAAAGGTATCCCCATTGTTTTGCAATTGTTGAAAATCAATGTCAATTTCAGCTGCAACCGACTGCGCTATGAGACTGCGCCTAGAACGTTGAACATTCCTGAGATGTTCATTTCTCATTTCTCGAGAGTTGAGCGGTTCATCGGACTACTGTCTCAGATGGATTCGAAGCGCTTCCTTCATATTCTACAAAATCTAGCCGAAGTGAAGCGAGGAGGGGCGCTGAAATCTGCCGCCTATCTGTTCACGGACAATAAAATGAAAAACTGGTTCAACTCGCTGCACATAAAAGAAAGATGGGATGGTTTTGTCTTCACGCGACAATAAATAAGAAAATTGTGTTATCATCTTCACCATCATTATTTGTAATAATTTAAGTACATATTTGTATATTTGTGCGTTGGGAATAAAAATTGTTGCAATTTAAAGTTTTTTTAAACTGTTGGTCTTTCAGATTTAATTTATCACATTTCAAGCACTTTTATAAATCAAACAGCAAGAGAAACCGTATTCGGGAATGAATTATCCAACAACGCCGCATTCTGAGGCTTGCATGGCAGCACCAGAATCTCCGTCGACCATGACAACGATTCAACAGCAATTTCTTCAGGAGCATCTATACATTGACCACCAATTTGCTCAAAATCAAATGGTTCTTTCGTTAGAACAAACATTAGTTTGATTCGCCATTTGAGCTCCACTGAAAATTCGAATTATTTAGATCGAGGCGAGGGCAAAATGGAAAATTTACCAGCATCTGTAGAAAACGTCGGTGTCGCTGTAAGCGGTATATTCAGTCGAAACGCTGAATCGGGTGTGAAGAAGCAGATCGGAGCGCTCATTGCTTGACGCTTGACGAACGGCTGAAATTCGAGGTTTTCAGAAAAAAACTGAAAATTTTTGCAATGACCAACAATATTTTAAGAACTTGCGCTTAAAGGCAGATTGTCAGTTAGCACGATCCAAATTCAAGGAAAAAAAAAATGAAAATTACAATGAAGGCCCAGGTGGCCGAAAGAACAATACTGATATGCAGCCAAATTCAAATAATTGTGTTTAGCGCCAATTCCGACCGCGTCGCACGGACCGGCGCGCATTCAACTTTGGACCTCTGCTATGACGCGTGTATTTATCGGTGTGATTTCGCATAAATTGCATTGTGCTAATGAGAGAACGCTCTAATTTTTGAAACTAAGATCAGGTAGGGTCACATTAACTGCACAACGGTTGCAAAAACGTTAGATGTTATCTGAAAAATTCCCTTTCTCCAATTTCCCATCTACTTTCTATTCCTCTATTATTTTTTCCTTGGAAATATTTGGAAAAAACTGAAATTTTTGAAAAAAAAGTAAAATTTCCGAAATTCTGAAGAAAAAGCAACTGTTTCGGACAATTTCAAAAATATGCAATAAATAGAATTTAAGCATGAACGTTTCAGCGATAACTAAGCGCTAGTGCTTTAAATTTAAAAAGCCAAAAAATACCTTTCTATCTTCCTCATCGTTCCCCGACGCTTCTTCAGTTTCTAACGACACCAGATATTGAGCACATGTCGTTTCTGAACCTCCGAAATCCAAAAATCCACAAACATCCTCTCCCAACTTGAACGCCTTTTTCGGCAGCGTCAACATTGCCACACTCTTCGATGAAAGATTCAATTGAAATGCTATTGATTTTCTAGCCATTGTCAAATCGTCAACAGTTTCTAGAACTGTCTGAAATTGAAGAATTATGTCAATTTCGAACTAAAATATCAACTTACATCAACAACAGAAGGTCTTATCAAAGTGGATGCTAAGAATGGGTTCACCGGTGTTGAGATCTTCGCTTCAAGACCCACGGATGGAATAATTCGAATAGGTAAATTGCATATTTTGATATGTGCCAAAACATGCGAGACTGCAACTGTGACACGATTCGAATATTTCACATGATGACCGCGGAATGTTGGCGGAACTGCGTCGCGGGATATTGGGATCTGAATAATTGGAATTTTAACGGTAGGGGGTCACAAGATGTCGAAAATTCTAATTTTGGTGGTTGTCTGTCTTTAAAAAGTGTTTCTGAGCGTTTTCCATAACAATAAAATATAATTTTCTCGAAAAATCATGATTTTCAACGTTAAGTGAAAAATGTCGAGCAACATTTTTAAAATTTTCATAACTTTTCGAAAATTTATCGATTTTCAGAATTTGTAAGGCTTTTTAAAAAAGCCTTTCTTATTTTCTTAATTTCAGTTCTTAATTTCATTCTTACTTTCAGCAATAAATTGGTCTAGAAACATTGAAAATTATAATTTAAAGAAAAATAAATCAAAATAAAATTCGAACTTAAAGCTATATTTCAGGATTTTTAAAGCTATATTTCAGGATTTCTAGACCATTTTGATGCTAAAATCAATAATTTTCAAATTTTTACCTTCAAAATGCTCTGCATTAATCAATTTTTCGCAAAAATTATCAAATATATATATCAAAACTTTAAAGTTACAATTTTCTTGAGATTGCCACACTATTTTGATGCCAAAATCAATAATATCAGATTTTTACCTAGAAATTGTGTAAATCAATCAATTTTTCGCAAAATTCAATATATGTTGAAAAAAACGCGTAAAAACTTTAAAAATAATGATTTTTTGAGATTTCTACATCACTTTGATGTCAAAATTTTGAATTTTCAGATTTTAAGTTTCAAAATGCTCTAGAAATTGCATAAAACAATATTTTTGTCAATTTGTTCCAAAATTTCACTCACGTCGCACGAAAACTGCTGCGTCTGCCCCGGTGCAAGCTGAAGTTCACAAAAAATAATCTCCGGTTGTGATGAGTACACAGTAGAAGCTGATCTGGTAACCGACGTTGTCGGTCGTTGACGATGTGACGATAACGAGCTTCCTATTGTTCTTTCTGGAAAATTATCGATTTTTCGATTAAAAGGGTTTTTTGGAAATTTGTTTGTTACCACAAATAAACTGCACACTTCCCCATGCTAATTGCTCCGTCGTTGCGTGTTTTCCCTTCGCCTCATTTTTTACTGTCACTGTCACTTTAACCGTTTCACCTGATAAATAAATTGCCACTTCTCGATCTAGACTAACTTTTACTTCAAGCGGCATCTGAATTAGTTTTCAATTTAATTAATATAAAAGTATTAAAACGAAAAATATAAATATCTGATTTTTCTTGTTATTCGGCAAAATTTGGTATAAATTTTGGCTTTTTGAAAAAAAGAAGGCTGCGACTAGCCATCTATAACCAAAATGTCTGCAAAAATTATTGTAAAAAACATTGAAAACATCATAAAAATTCCAATGTTGCTTTTGTTGCGTAATTTGTCTTTTTCCCATAATTTCTGAAACTTTTTTGATTATTGGTTCATCATGGTGACTAGTCGCAGCCTTCTGCTTTTCAAAAAGCCAAAAATAACTACCAAATTCGGTCGAAAAATAAGAAATAAAACAGATTGACGTGTTCTCCAAAAAAAATTGTTGAAAAACTCCGTGGCCGAGTTTTCTCGACGGTGGCCGAAATTCCGACAAGTTGTGTTCTTCTGGAGGAGAAAATTATTTAGTTCGTTTTGGAATTTTGTAATTTTGTTCGTTTTTTTGTAATAATCATATTTCTCTAAGAAAAAAATATCAGGGGCAAAGTATAATTTTTTTAAAAGATGGTTTTATGTTTTTAGCGACGATTCAGTTATTTTTAGGCAAATTTCAGTGAAAATATTTATTTCAGATTTTTCGATATTTTTTCTCGCAACTTTAAAAATTTTTTCGAGAAAAAACTTCTATAATTGTTTCCTATCCATACTCCAAATGTTGTTATTTGTTAGAATAAATGCGTATTTCACTAATTTTTCCGTCATCTTCTTCTTTCAATTTCTCCATTTTTCCTTTTTATTGCAAAAATTGATATTTCTGTGACCTTGTTCTCCTAAAATGCTCCTTTTCCTGACACACGAAAATTGGAAAATGACTATACTAGTAAACGCGTGTCGTTTTTTTTGGTTGGTTGTTGATTTTATTTTAAATACTCTATTTTTACAGACTGTCAAGTGCGCATTGAGCTTGGAACCATACCGTGAGCCGAAGGTTCTTGCCTGTTTCCATTCATTTTGCAAAGGTTGCCTTGAGAAGCACCTAATCGCCAGAGCGTATTTGTCCACAGTGCCAGGAGACGCAATTGAGGTTTGTTTGAATTTAAGTTTTTATTAGGAAATTTAAAAAAAAAGTTATTTTTATAGTGCACACCTTGGAATCGATTACTAACTGATGGACTTTGGTCTAGAATCGAAGATGAATCGTCAGATGATGGGAATGTCGATCGGAGCAGCGCCGATGCCGATTCTCAACGGATTGGGAAATGGTAACAGCTCGGTGATCGTTGAATCAGATACGAATAAGTCATCATCGGTTGTTGGATTCGGATCGCCGTCGTCGTCATCGTCGAGCCCACCGTTGTCAGACTCGCCGACATGTGAGCAACAGCAGCAAGTGAAGTTGGCGGCCGCGATGGTGACGAAACAACAATCGTGTACGAGTTGTAAACGAGGGGAGCAGGTTGGGGGATTTTTGAATATTTCGTTTAAAATATTTTGAAATTGTTTGGTTTTTCGAAATTTGCATCATATCCAAATTACGATGAACCTATATTCAAAAACAATAGTTTTTTCAGAAAATGCAATGTAAAAGTTGCAGAAACGTGATTTTTAAACTATTCACAATTTTCGGCAGGTTCCGATTTGAATTTTTCAAATTTTCTGCAGAAAACGAACATCTTGAAGCTCTAAACCTGGTTTTTTTGGGAATTTATGAGTTTAAAAAATTACCTCACACGTTTAACTTGAATTTTGCGATAAATTACGTTTTTTAAGCGAATTTTGAATTTAAAAAGCAAATTTCGGGTTGGATTATAATTAATTTTTTTCAGGCCTCCTCTTTCTGTCACAACTGCAACGGAAACATCTGCCCAAACTGCACGATGGCACACGCCTACATGTACTGTTTCGAAGGACACCGCGTCGACAGCCTTCCGCTGACCGCACGAACATCTGAAGTAATGTCATCATCGGTATCGTCTACAGCGTCGAATTCTGAGAATCTTGCAAGACGCGCTCTTCTGCCACCAACAGACACCTTGTGCTATTGTCCTCAGCACCCAAAGCGACCGTTGTACTTGTTTTGCAAGTCATGCAATTATGCAATTTGTTGTGAGTGTACGCTTGTGGATCATTGTGAGCCGAATCATCAGTATAATCCGCTTTGGGAGGTATTTATTTTTTCTTTGTTATTATTTCATAAATTTTTTTATTATAGTTCGTGCGTTTGGACGAAATCTTCATACAAGATGCGAGAGATTGCTTGTCTGAAAAACCACCAAATGTTTTTTTATGTGGAGATTTTCTTTGGGAAACAGCTGTTTCATGCTTACAAACGTTCTACAGAAGACTCGGAGTAAAATTGTCGTCGAACAGTGACATGCGATATTGCACAAAATTTGCGTCATTGTTTATTGCTGACGAAACTGTGCAGATGGATTTGATTATTGGTTATGAATCAGCTGACACGTAAGATCTAATTTTCTCCTTCATCCAGAGAGATTGTGCCAATTTATATTGGAAAAAAACTATTTGTTTATTAAGAAAAACATTCCATTTCAAAGATAACTGTTGAATTTCTCTCGGAAGAAGGTCTAAAAATTAAAAATTCCCTAATTTCAGAGGAAAACACGCTAGAACATTATATGGTTACGATGTTTTCGATTATATGGACATGACATCGAATGTTGAAGAATTCCGAAAAGCGATGAAATCGATTGATACAATTCAACTTTTGG
The DNA here is from genome assembly GCA_964036255.1 of Caenorhabditis virilis. Taxonomy (NCBI): domain Eukaryota; kingdom Metazoa; phylum Nematoda; class Chromadorea; order Rhabditida; family Rhabditidae; genus Caenorhabditis; species Caenorhabditis virilis. The sequence goes on along the minus strand of OZ038417.1, from coordinate 3,163,451 downwards.
ACACGCTTGAGAATTTGACTACTTGTGATGATAATATTCCATTTGTTGCGGATTTGCTAGCCAATTTGGATTTTCTCGATACTTCTCGTCGAGCTTTGGCATTCAGCACATTTGGACACATTTCCCACAGTTATGATGCAAAGACGAAGATTGAAAATTTGATGACAGAGTGCGCGAGGGAGATTTTACGAGAATTTGGAGAGGCAATTATATGTGATTCTGAGGAATTGAGGATTTACCATCTTCAGATTGCGGCCATGTCATTTGAAAACGGTAATTTTTAGATGGAATTATTATAAAACGTTATTAGAATATTTTTCTATATTTTTATTCAACTGATTACTTTTGGAAGTTCAAAGTTTGATTGAAAAAGCAAAAAAAATTGTATTTTAAAAACTGGGTTATTTCTTTGCACACAAAACCTTTAAAATGCGAAGCTTCTGAAAATTCTGCACAATCTGATATCTAAATGATTTTTCTAAAAAATATTACCAAAAGGAATTCCAGAATTCAAAAACCTCGAAAATTCTGAAAATTTTCTTCCAAATTTCAAGGAGACGATGAAATAGCCAGCCGCTGGTTCCGCGAATTGGGCTATGAGCATACGTTCATTTCGTCAATCATCAAAAACGTCAAAAGCCCAATCATTGAACTCCGTTCAGCCGTGTTCAAGTTCTTGCTAGTAGTTATGGAGTATCCAACAATTTGGAGAAAATTTATGCGATTTTCTTGGTAAATTTACAATTTCATTTTTTTAAAATAATATAAATTTTCAGGTTCAAAAATTGGCTGATGAATGAGGAATCCGAAACTGAAGCTGAAACCATTGAGCTCAAAGAGCAACTGAGAAGGGGGATGATTGGGAAAAATGGGATTTTTTAATTTTGCACCTTTTTTTTGTTGAACTAAGAATTTGTGAGATATGAAAATAAAAATTTGTTTTGATTTTGAAAATGTTGAATACTGAATTTTATTGTTTTCTAAAAGTTTATAATTATCCAAAGTAATTTATTTTATAAATTTTTCAGATTAATTTTGTTACAAAACGGACCGAGTGACACCAAAAATATGAAAAAAAAACATAATGGACCTATGCAGAAATTAAAATTGCAAACAAATGCAAAAAATTCAATTCAGAAACTTGCAAAAAATTGCAAGAAATGTCAAGAAATTGCAATTTTCAATGAAAACGGCTCTTGACCGTATTTTTGGACGCACACCTTTGAAATTTGTGAGGGTCTCGCAGCGAAGAGTAAGAACCTTTGATGGTCTCGCAACGATTACCGTATTTTTCCCGTAAATCGGCTGCAAAAAATTGCAATTTCTTGACATTTCTTGCAATTTTTTGCAAGTTTCTGCATTGAATTTTTTGCATTTGTTTGCAATTTTTTGCAGCAATTTTAGTTTCTGCATAGGTCCATAAGTGTTTATCGAGAAAGTCAGTCCCCGAACTTGGCTTCTACGTGGGATTTTCTAGGCAATTTTTGTATGATGTACTTTGTTTTCCAGCTACCACTTGTTTCTTTCCTTTTATTGACTATAAATACAGAAGCACAAGTACAGGTCGTTAAATCAATCATGGTTATTTCAGCATCGTCCAACATGTTCAGCAACAAATCCAGTCTCCATTATAGTGAGGTGACTATTGAATAATTATTACCCGAAATTCTAGAAATCATATATATATATATATATATATATCTGGTCACAGTTCGTTTTGGAAAGGGCACACGGTTTTTAATACAGTGGAAAAAAATCTATAGAATCTAAAAATTTACTAATAAAGAAATAAATTTTCGAGATTTCAAGCCCTCTTTTTCCAGATAGCTCCACCAAGACCGTCTAGACGATAAAGGTAAGATTCCAAACAAAATGCTTTTTCGGTCATCGCTATTTTTCAGGTTAACCTGCCCCGTGACTTCATGAACAAGGCTTATGCCTTTTTCAATGAAGATCCACGGGATCTGCTCCAATGCGGTGAACAACTGTGGGGAGCAGCTGTTCATGCGCTGAAACGGTTTCTAATGAGAATTGGTTACCGTTTCACGACCCATGTCGCCATGAACTTTGCTATGAGAATCGTGCAAAGATTCGACCAGAAAGGCAGATGGAACCAAGCGTTGAAAAAAGGATGGGACATGGCACAGCGGTATATTTAATTACTTTAAGAATTTTTACAAAACATTTCAAAGCTTTCAAACAAGTCTGTAGTGCTGATTTCAAACTTCCCTACATTTTTAATTTTAATTTGTTTGATAGCCTACTTCGTCAACTTCAGCGAATTTAAAAGGGTTTAAAATTGAAGTTTTGAAAAAAAAATTGGGTTTATAAACGATTCTAACTGTGGAAAAACCCGTAGGTAAATCATTTCTCAAATATTAATATGATTGTACCAGAATCCGATGCTCATCGAACTTAATATAATAATATAATACAGAGCATTTGAAACGTTTTTTTTAAACAAAGAGGTTCCTTGCCAAATATGTTTTCTAACCTCAATTAAGAAGACTAAAAATTTTAAATTCAGCGGTCACAGCGGATACTATGAGCCAACGACCGACATCACGTTGTACCGCAATATGTTCGCGGATGTCGAATTGCTTTTGGCAACGTTGGACAATATGGATCCCGCAATGTTCAAGAATGTATTTGAGATGTGCGTTGAACAACTGAATGGGTCGAGTAATCACGCTCAATTCTTCCTCAGAAACTCAGATATTAGTGCTCGTTTGAGCACTATGTCGTTGACAACTGTGGAATCGTTTACCGTTTTTAATTGACAATTTCTATTTTTTGAATTTAATTTTTATCACTAACTTTTTTAAAAATTTAATTTCTTCAACCAATTTTCATGAAATTAATCCTTTCAACTTCTAACAGTATATTTTATCAATCGAGTTCTCACTTCTAAAAATTTATTTTTTTCTCCGTTATTTGTATAATTTTTTTTTCATGCCGAATAAAGTTGATTTTTTTTTTAAATTCGAAATTTAACTCACGTCGCACAAGAACTTCTGCGTCTGCCAGGATGCCGGTTGTTTTTCACAAAATATAATCTCTGGTTGTGAGTACACATGATTTTCGCAAAATTTTCCGAAAAAAAAACAAAAGCATAGGAAAATATTCAAAATTTATGAACATTAAAGCAGTGTTTTCAAAAAAAAAACCCGAACCAATAAAATGCACATAAAAGATTATCCGATTCATTTATTGTGAGCAACACGAAGAATCGCCATTTGTTCATCAACATGTTGAAGATAGTTCAATTGGAGAATTCCTTCGAAAAGTGGCTGGGACAGGATGGATTGTGGATATGTGGTACGGTAGTCTTTAACTGAAAAAATAATGAAAAAATAGGTACTTATTGGAATGGGTTCACGTGAATAAAATTACTACAATTGTATTATTTTTGCTTCATTTTCGAGAAAATTAATTTCAACAATAGAAAAGGTATATTTCGAACTTTGTTCATAATCTTAAATGAAAATTGAATGTTTATAATGGTCCTATTCAGTTTGAAAAAAAAAATACAAAAAGTGTCGAGAAATTCAATGCAGAAATTGCAGAGAAATGTCGAGAAATGCAGAGAAATTGCTATTTCTCTGCATTTCTCGACATGTCTTTTTTTCGACCCAGACGGCCTTTTTGGGTCTAAATCAGATATTTTGGGCCTCTAAGGGCCATTGGGACTCACTACTGAATTTTTGGTAAAATTTCCACAATCATAGACACAAAAACAAATGGACCTATTCAGTTTGAAAAAAAAATACAAAAAATGTCGAGAAATTCAATGCAGAAATTGCAGAGAAATGTCGAGAAATGCAGAGAAATAGCAATTTCTCTGCATTTCTCGGCATGTCTTTTTTTTGACCCAGACGGCCTTTTTGGGTCTAAATCAGATATTCTGGGCCTCTAAGGGCCATTGGGACTCACTACTGATTTTTTGGTAAAATTTCCACAATGATAAACACAAAAACAAACATTTTCCATAAAATTGTTTAAAGGGACACAGATTAAATCGTTTGGGTCTCGAAGAAAACCAGTTCAAAAAATGCAGAGAAATAGAATTTTCTCTGCATTTCTCGACATTTCTCTGCAATTTCTGCATTGAATTTCTCGACATTTTTTGTATTTTTTTTTCAAACTGAATAGGTCCAAAACATTTTCCATAAAATTGTTTAAAGGGACACAGATTAAATCGTTTGGGTCTCGAAGAAAACCAGTTCAAAAAATGCTGAGGAATAGAAATTTCTCTGCATTTCTCGGCATTTCTCTGCAATTTCTGCATTGAATTTCTCGACATTTTTTGTATTTTTTTTTCAAACTGAATAGGTCCATAAGAATCATTACTAGCTACTCAGGAAATTTTTCGCGGATCCGCGCATATAAAAGTAGCGGATCCGCCACTTTCTATGCGCGGATCGCAATTTCAACTAGTTTCTATTGAAATGGCGGATCCGCGCATAGGAAAATGGCGGACCCGCTACTTTTATATGCGCGGATCCGCGAAAAATTTCCTGAGTACTGCATCAATTTTGATTGTTTCAATACTTCAACAATTTCGGTGCTGACAACTTTCAATTCTTAAGGTTAGCTCAATTTTTATCTTTGTAATACAAAAATCGTATAACTTCTTAAAGTAAAAAAATCTCAAAATTTCATAGCAAATTAGTCAAAAAATTTGGAACGCTTCACGAATTTGCGTGTCATCCTTGCGCAGGGGCCATGCTAATCTTCTCTGTATTGTTCCAATTTTAGTATATGTTCTCGGAAGAAAGAAAACATTCCCGTTTGTTTCATTTATATAGCCCCAGTTTAGTGTGCGACAGACATTTTACGGGACATGGCATTTGCCATCTTTTGTGTGTAGTGGGCGGAGCTTATGAGAGAAGAGACAAGAGGGCAAATTTATTAGAAATGTAAACAAGCTTTTTTCTAGCTCGTTCGATAGAAAAGATCAACGGCTTCCGATCTACAATACATTTGTAAGAGTATAACCAAATTTTTGAATTTTTCCTCAATTTCCGAATTTCATTGGATTTCAGAATAGTTGAAAATCTATTTTCAGTATTTTTCGTCACTCACATAAACTCATTCAAAATTCTAAAACCTTACCAAATGCTTCATATCTCGCCTTAACCGCTTCAACCGAACAATCATAAAAATCAAATCCTCCAACCGGTGGCGGTTTCTCAATAACCGACTTTGAGCTCGACGATTGTGAAGCGGTCTGCGGAATTGAATTTGTTGTTTCTTGCCATGCCTTCTTCTCCGCCACATTTTTCTTTTCAGCCCCTTTTCCGCGCACTGGCTGAGTTCCGGCAGCTGGATTCAGCCTCGACATTCCTTTCTTACGAATAGTGTAGACAATTCGACCATTCACTTCATTTTGCTGGAAAAATATTAGAAATAAGGCTTGAACATGTGATTATTTACATCAATTTCATTTTCCTCATCTGTCAAAATGGCCGCTCTCCAACAAACACCGGTTTTACTTGGAGCTTGTTCTTTAGCAATGAATCGAACATGTTGACCGATTTTGAAGATCTGAAACCCAAACTTTATAATTGAAAATTTCCCAAATTAAGCGTACATCCCTTGCATTTTCACATTCTGGTCGAACGGTAGCTTTTGTGCAAAAGACGTTCGAATTATTCTTCGGAGTTCCAATCTTTGGAGGTTTCGCCGTAAATGACCAATCCACAAATAGAAATTGTCCCTTCGCATCAATTGTCAAAATTTTTCCATGGCCTTGAATGGACCTGCCGGCTTTGATGAACTTGATCTCGGTTCCTGTCCATCGGACGTCATATTTGGTACTGCGTGACAATTGTTCAGACACCGCTATGTCACACTGAAAACGTCAAATTGTTATTATATTCGGTGTTTATCGATTTTTACCGCATTAGCTTTTTTAGCGGAAAAACGGACTATATCATCGACTTTAAATTGTCTTGTTAAAACTTTCTTCAAAAATATAACTCCAAACGACTCATATCTAACCAAAACTTGATCGTGAATAAATCCGACTACTGTTCCTTGACAATCTTTCAAATCGTCCATCTGATCTTATAATAGTTGGACTAATTGTTAAAAACGAACCCGCTAAAACAAACCAATATCACAATGTTAAAATCACTACATACAACGCATGAAAGGTAACAATATCTTAATTTCAACAAATTTATGATTTCAAAAGGATAACAAAACAATTTGTGCAAAGATTTAAGCGTATCCGTAACCCTCGATGATCTTTTGGTATTGGGCGATCTTCGATGCGGCGTTGATCTTAGCTTGTTCTGTCAATTTAGCCAATCTCTTCTTTGTTTCGTAGTAGGCGGCTCCCTTAACCTTTCTCTTGGCCTCAAGCTTGGCAACAACATCTTGGTATTGCCATCCGACTTCGTGAGACAAACGTCCAACTGGAAAAATAAAAATTGTACTAGAGAAGCTCGAAAATTTAACACAAACCTCTGCAGAACTTTCTTCTTGGTTGGAGGCAGAGGAATCTGCTGGCAGATGGGGCATTGAGGGTCTTAACCTTTTGGTATTGGGCTGGAACTCCTTCATATGTGCGGAGGTTTCTGAGAGCCTCGTTTCCACGGATGGTCTTGTGTGGGAGCATACCTAGAAAAAATTTAAATAAGAAAAATAACGAAATGTTTAAAATCCTACCTCTGACGGTACGCCAGAAGATCTTTCCTGGGGCACGGAAATGGAAGGCTCCGCGAGCTGGGTTGATGTTACATCTTTTGCGGAGGAAGCTCATGTACTTCAGTTTGGAGCGGTGGAAGTTTCCAGAAATGGTGATTTCTTCGGCTCTCAAGACGACAACCTTCTCTCCTTGAAGCAATTTCTTGGCAACAATTGAAGCCAAACGTCCGAGAAGATGGTTCTTGCCATCAATGATGATTGCTCTGTTAGACAGACCCATCGTTTACCCTGAAAAGAAGCATCATGAGCGGAAAAAATAAAACAAATATTAATGAAGATATAGAGAGCGAATAAACGCGGAGAAAAAATTGAATAAAAAGGCAAGTGGAATTTATTGAGAATCCAGCTCAAGAAAATATGCCCTAAAGAATGTATGTACATGAGAATAAAAAGAAAATGTAGGCCTATTGTTGTCTATTTCTCAACACGTTCTTAAGATAAAATTCTCCAGCTTTGTAAGATGAACGAACAAGCGGGCCGGAAGCCACATAAACGAAACCAAGTTGACGAGAATACTCGGCCCATTCATCAAACCTGTAATTCAGACTTTAGAGAAATAAGTTTTGATAGTTATTACTTTTGCGGGGTGACCCATTCCTTGACAACGAGATGTCGTTTTGTTGGTTGCATATACTGCCCAAATGTAACAACATCAACGTTATGATCTCTCAAATCCTTCAACGCCTGTTTAATCTCGTCGTCTTCTTCACCCAGACCCAGCATAATGGAAGTTTTTGTCAACAGTTTCGGATTAACTTCTTTAGCGTATTGAAGAACTAAAAAATAACTTAAAGCAATGAAACTACTGTTAACCTAAATACCCTGCAGTGACTGCCTGTACTTCGCCCGTGGATCTCGAACCCAAGGAGTTAATCGCTCGACCGTCTCTACATTGTGAGCATATACATCTAAACCACTAGTTGCTAATTTCTCAACACTAATTTTGTCTCCAGCGAAATCTGGCAATAGACATTCCACTAACAGCTCAGGTTTTTTCGTTTTCATAAGTTGAACAGTATTTCGCAGATGATCAGCACCACCATCGGGAAGATCATCTCTAAATCAGAAAAAAATAATGTTACTCCTACTAGTTTCATTCAAACCTGTCTACAGAAGTCAAGACAATGTAATCAACACCCCAAGAAGCGACGGCTTCAGCTGTGTTTTCAGGCTCCATTGGATCAAGCGGTGGTGGTGCACGAGCTGTTTTCACCGAACAGAAGCGACATCCACGAGTGCAGGTATCACCCATCAACATAATTGTTGCTGTGGCTAAACTATCCTCAGAACCACCCCAGCACTCTCCTAAATTCGGGCATCTTGCTTCTTGACAAACAGTCGAAAGTTTCGATTTCTTCAGTTGTCTTTTCAGGCGTGCAACATTTTCATTTTCTGATGCGAGAACCTTCTCCTTTTTCAGCCATGGTGGTAGTCTGAGCCTTTTATCACCCTTTTCGAGCTTAAGTTTTCCCTCGTACTTTTCAACCGCTTCCGAAATTGATCCTGGAGAACATCGCCGTATTAAAACAAAGGAAGAATATTTCGACGTATTTATCCGAACATTTTCAAATGATTTGAAACAAAACTTTTTAATGTATAGAAAACGTTCGAACAAACACATTTCAAAAATACCTGATGTTATAAAATCCTGAAGTGTCGGGCCATCCTTGACAACAGGCCGCAACTTGGTTTTCGTGGCATCTGCAAAACCGCGAGTCCCAAATCGAGCAAGCATGCTGAACATCCTCACAATATAATCCCGTCCACACAAAATTTACAGAAAACCGTATTAAAAAAACTATTGTTCTAAACAATTCCTAAGAAAAAACTAAAATAGGCCTACAAATCTAATTTTCGTCAAAATCTACGACTATACCAAGATTTTATGCGGAAACTTTATCGAAATAATTAACAAAACAGACTTTTTGAATTTTAGGAGATAAAAAATTAAGAAAAACCACAAAAAATCCAACGGAAAAGAAGAAAAATGCAAAAAACTTTTTAGGACAGAAAGAAAAGAAAATTGCTATGAAAATCGAGGGTCTCGCCACGACTGTGCAATGCGCCTTGCACACTTTGTCAACTACCGTATACCCCTCTGTCTGTTTTTGGCGATTTTTTGAATTTTGGAGGATTAAACAATTTTTTTTATAATAAAATGTGAGTTTTTCACTTTTTTTCGTTTTAAAAAAAAAGAAAGAACATGCTTTATTAAAGAAAAACCGGGTACAGAGGAAAAAGCAATTAAAAATTCATCGGGAAATGCAAAAAATACTATTTTTCTGAAAGTGGCAAGCTATTTAAAATATATTTCATATATTTAAAAATTAAAGGAAATCATCAGAATTCAGAAAAAAAAACAAGTTCTATACATAAAATGAAAAATTAATATACAATATTAAAGGCAGTGTGTTTTATAGCGGATATTATAAATCAATCAATAAATCGGTTCAATTTAATTATTTCCCTCTTGGCGAACCAACGACCGAAGGTGACGGGGTGTTCAAAGCCGTAGGTTTGACGTGTTGAAGATACACATTGACCAATACCAAGAAAAGGCACAAAATAATCGGTCCTATGATGGCACCCTAAAGAAAAAAAATCAATATTATCCAAAAAATCCTCCAAAAACCTGAAGCCCGAGCCAATACATTCCACCAATAATCGCCAAACCAGTCACATAAGGATGAGACCCTTTAACTTCTCCATAAAATGTCGTATCAGCAAACATTTGTGGTGCAAAAGAAGCCAACGCGAACACCAGAGCCGCTGCTCCTTCTCCTCGAACCAGCCAGAGTTCGAAAATTCCAAAAACTGCTACAATATATGGGGGCATTATTGGAATGGCAGCGAAGAGTGAGGCGGCCACTAAAAGGAAACATCGAATCATTAATTTTAAAATAACAAATTCTTACTCGTCGGCACAAAAACAATATTCAAATCGAACAAGCTATGCACAAAATATGTGTAAAGTCCATAGAAGACCGCCATCTTTGCTGATAATACGAAAACTCCGCTGAAATTTAGAGAATTAATCGATTTTTTCAATTAAGTGGCTTACAAAATCGCATGCTCAATGGCCTGGGTGATATGATGACTTTGAGTCGATTCATCGTCTGCCGATGTAACTGCGGAAAGGTCGGAAGCCCACTGAAGTGGCAACCAACGGGTTCTGGAGGCGGAGAGAAGGTAGTAGACCATTGTGAGGAAAACGATCTGAACGAGTTTTGTGAAGTGTTGAGTTTTTCGCTGAATTTGGAAAAGAAACACGAAATATTGAAGTTTTTTGACAAAGATAACGTTTTTTTTGTTTTTCTGTGTTCTTCACTCATTTTTGGTTAGAAAATTTATTTCTTGGAGCAATTCGATAGAGAATCAGATTTTATTTAATCCTAGACACCACTTCTATTACTAAATGTAAAATTTGATTCAAAATAACATTAAAACCATGGATTCTGGGGAAATTTTTTGAAGGGGGAAGCAAGCACGCTCCACTGGACTAGGTGTGAAAATAATGAAATAAAACGATTGGTGAGTGTTTTTTGCACATATGTGCAAAAAACGTACTCATCAATTGTTAGTAAATAAAATTAAGAATAAGTCAGATTTAATTATTGAAGCTGAAAAGTAAGAAAAATTTGCAATTTTCTAGGTTTTTCCAGAAAAATCCCTTTTTGAATGAAAATCATAACAAAATCATAACAATCAGCTTAAAATGCTTATATTTCAGTTATTCTCACACTTTAAAAAATAATTTTTAAAATGTTAATGTCAGAAATCGCACTATGAGTGAAATTAATGAAAATTGACAATTTTTAGGCGGGTTTTTGCTTATTTTCAGAGATAAAATCGTTCAGGACAATTATTTGACTTTTTAAAAGGATTCACTGATATTTTATTCAAAATTTGACAGCCTTTTTCTGCAAAAAGTTTAAAAATTTGAATTTCCGCCAATTTTTTTGAATTTTGAAATTCTCAAGCCTGTTTTAAACGATTTCTGATCCTAATAAACCTTTTCTCTCCAAAGAAAAAAAAACTCACAATCTCAATAAACGTGTTCAAAAGCTCCAATCCGAAGCTTAAAATGATCCCAGCAAATGCGGCCAACAACGAGGTAAAAAACGACACATTCACCGCCAAAATCGAACCAATCGATTGTGCAATTCCCATAAGAGTGTCCAAGTTCTCCTTAACAATCAATGTAATCTCATCCTTCAATGCCGTCAAATCAGTGACACCTTTCAATTGGGTCACCCAATCCGGTCTCGAAACCTCATTCACCGCTTTCACGTCAATATTGTTACGCTCCTCCCACATGTTATACAATTTATCAACCACTTGTTTCACTTGCTCTTCTAGCATATCAGCTCTCTTGGTATCCTTGGAATTCGCCAATGATCTTACATTACTCGCAAGCCATACTCTTCCTTGTTCATAAGCCTGCTGAACATAATCGTCAATATCAATGTTGTTCTCCTCAAGTTGATCCTCTGTGTAATTCATAGCAGCGGCTACCCAATCAGGTCTAGACGAGATCACATTAGATGTCAATCTAACCAGGTGAACAGTTTCGTTATGAATTTGAAATCCGACGAAAATTAAAGCAAAAAGCGCTGAAAACGCCAACCCCATCATCACAATAACCGTCGAAAGGACGTCCATCTTATCATGTAGAGAGGTCACAATCATTTGATCCGAAGTGAACACCACTTTTACAAATTGTCTCAAAGGTCCTGCCACGATTATCTCAACCAGTTTCATAACAGTTGGGTAGACTTTCTCCCAAAATGTTTGGAAGCCGCTAGACAACGCTGCAGTGATGCCCAGTTGTTCGGAGATTCTTCCAATAGCCGCCAAGACGAATGGGATGGCGAGAAGGATCAGCGCCGAATCGTGACGAACAACCCAAAGAAGGGCACATAATCCAAAAACATAGCGAATGAGTCGGTCGCCGGTTATTGCTTCATCAACTGTCGAAGAGCCAACTATTTCCTGCTCGGTGGCATCTAGCTTTTCCTTCGCCGACGTTAAAACTTCCGCGACTGTTGAATCGATCACAATTTCCTCGTTTTCACCGCCATTTTCGCTCGATTTCTTCTTCTCCTCCACTCCGATTATGCCAGCAGAAAGAAGGGCTAAAACGCCAGCGGTCACTCCAAATGCGCACGCCCTCAATGGACCGAAGTACAACGAAGCATAAGAAATAACATATATCCAGATCGGGAGCGAGAGGCTCCGCGCTAATTTTTTATTGATTTGTTTAGGTTCTTGGACGTAAATCCAGCCGGCGTAAGCGCAGAAGTAGACAACGATCAGGGGAAGGATCTGAAATTTGAGAAATTTGGAATTTTGAATAAAAATAATTACAAAACTAGCTTGGAATGCTGAAATTTGAGTTTCAGATCAATACGAAGACAAATTTAAACCAATTGATGCAAAAATGTCTTTAAAAATTAAATATCGATAAAAATTGAATGTAGACGTGTTCTAAGAATTGGGTTTCTAGGCCATATAAGAAAATCGGTGTTTTTTTTCAATATATGGCCTAGAAAACCAAATAGCGTTTCTTAGGAAATGTCTACATTCAATTTTAATCGAGTTTTCTTATTTTTCGACTTGAAAAAAAGTTTTTTTTTGTATAAATAGTCTTATTATTCATCTGAAATTAATTTCTGAGCTCTCTGGAGCCCTTCTTTAGAAAATTCTTACCCATGGTCTCGCAAAGAATACGATAAAGGAGTCCAGCCATCCGTACACTCGGCCAATGAAGCTGATGATGTACATGAAGGTTCGTTCGTAGGAAAGAATCTTGAGAAGGATGTAGGAGATGGCAATAATTGCGCCATTGTGGCTGAAAAGAGAAAATTTAAGGAAATTTGTGAAAAATTCAATTTTTCAGGTTATTTGGTGTAATTCGAAGCTGGAATTTAATATTTTTAGATTTTCAGCTTTGAAATGCGCCCAACTTCGATATGATCGAGATAATTTTTAGAAAAGTTATGAGAATTTGAGAGTTTTTTAAGGTAAAAACTTTGAAAAGTCGAAAACACGGGAGGTTTTAGCGCATTTTAAGGCTTAAATTTTGAATTTTCAGGTTTTCGGGGTACAATGCATTAAAATGTGTGAAATTTCAGAATTTTCACATATTTTAGTGTATTGTAACCTTGAAAACAAGAAAATTCAGCCATGCTCCAAAAATCATCGAAATTCCCATATTTTCGAAAAAATGAAGAAATTTCAAGTTTTTAATTAAAAATCGCAGACACTCATAACTTTTCTAAAATTTTCTGAACCATCTCAAAATTTTGTGCATTTCAAAGCTGAAAATTTTAAAATATTGAATATCAGAAATCGAAAAAACCAAATTTTCTATTGATTAGAAAAATAAATCACCTTGCTATAGTGTTGTAGATTGTTTCAGAAAGGTAGGAGAAGCCGGTGTATGGGGACATCATGACGGATTTGATTAGGGTGGTTTTGGAGGTTTTCAGTCCTTGGAGCCAATCTGCAAAGAAAACAAGTTTTATAAGGAGGTTCTGTTGGAAAAACACTGATTTCAACAAAACTCACTCTGAGCCTGATCGGTAACCTTCTTCTTGAACGGGAACAGAACCGTTCCCACCAAAAACGCCCAAAGCATTGGTGAAAGAAACATGTACAACATGTTATAAAGTGCAAAAACTCCACATAACGCGATTCCAAGAAGCACAAAAAGCAGAACATTATAGAAAGCGAATTGTAGAGCGGTTCGTTGCTCGTCGTCCCCTCCGCCAAAATATCGTTGCACCAGGGCGGACGAAGCCACCCCGCCGTTTGATTGCATGCTGAAAATGTTCAGCATCGGTGATGGAAAGTGATTGATTTTTTTCTTTCGCTTTCGTGGTCAACAAGGTATTTTTATTGAAAGATCGTAAACAATTTTTTATTTGAAAACAAATGTATCATTTGCAAAGGAACAATCATCTTTGACAACTTTGAAAAACTCGAAAATATTGGTTTTTTGACGTCAACCGATGTAAAACCAAAAATGCTTGCTTTTTCTCGGAAAAAAACATAAAAAAGCAACAAAATGGTAAACAAAATTGAGTGTGTAAAATTGAGAGACGCAGACAATTTGTAACATTGTCCGCAAACACCGTCTCATTTGTCTACCGTATCCCGTGGAAATTATTTTCTTTTTCTTTTTATTTTTTCGATTTTTCAGCATTTTCCGCAATTTTTCTTGTTTTTAGGGGTAATGCTCACCAAAACGATACAGCACGCCGCCAGGCAGAATGCGGTTTTCACAACGGCGACAAGAAATATCGCCAATATTCCAGCGCACGAATATCATATTAGAATTGATCAGAATGTTGGAAGAAAACGACCGGCACAAGATGTATTGGATCGATTTAAGAGGTTGAATAATGGAATGTGGATTCATGCGCACGCGGGAAAGAATAAGCTGAGATATATGAAGGATGAGACATGGCAGAAGACTAGTTTGTATTATGAAACGTGTACGAAGGTTGGTTTTTTGTATATATTTTTATTTTTTTTAAATTGTGCTTTGTCTAAAATAAAAATAGATTGCTCATAAACTTTTAAAACAAAAATTTCAAAAATTATCCCTGAAAAATAGCACTTTTTTAAAATTAAAAACAAAAAACTATTATGAAATGCATTTTCGCAATGTAACAAGTACGCTCCATGAAACATCAATAAGGTTTCGGCATATAGAATACAAAAACAACATTTTCAAAAATTTAAAGGGTATTGTATTGATTTTTTTCCGAAATATTGTCAAGATAATAATTTCTGGCCGCTCGTTTTGCGGAGTGTCGTTGGGAATTTACTCGTAGCGCGACCGCAACGCGCTCAAATTCAAATTTCTCAGTTGGTCTTGCGCGTAGCGGTCGCGTTGCGAGGAAATTCCCAACGACGCTCCGCAAAACGAGCGGCCAGAAATTTTTATCTTGACAATAGTAATATGTATGGCGTTAAATATGCAGTCACCGTTCTAACTCAATTTTTTTTATTCCAAAACTTAAAGACAAGGTGCCACCCATTTGTGCAATTCTGTACTAAAACCCTAACATTAAATTTTCCAGGAACAATGTGAAATGCTCGACAAACTAGTCACCCCATACTGGCTCCGTCCGAAACATTATCCAAACGACCCATATGCTGCTTACAACGTCAGACACGGAATTGATAGCCCACGAGTCGATCATCGCGGAAATTTGGTAAGAGAGCGTAAGAAGGTGCTTCTTGATGACACAACAGCCTCCAAGTATTTTAATGATTGTTGATTTTGTTGGATCGAATATAGATATAGGATAAAGTTATTTTTGGTTTAATTATTTATTTAAATGTACAACACATTTTTTTGAAAGCAAATAACACTCTTTTTTAAAGCTGGAAAATGTACAACGACTCAAAAAATTCAAATCAATCAATACTTTTTTCATATTCTATTGGATTAATCTTCCGATTCGCTTCATCTTGTAATTGTTGAGCCTTCTTCCTTTCCTCATCACTCATGAACAACATTTCAACCTGGAAAAAGATAGAAATATCCATTTTTCAGGATTCCTGAAGGATCCTACCTCATCAATAGAGAAACCTTTCGTTTCAGGGACTAGGAAATAAACAAACACGAGTGCGACAAGTGTAAAACCACAATATAGGAAGAATGCTCCGTACTTTGTGATTGCCTGACTTAGTGATAAGAAGGTCAATGATACTAATAAATTGGCGATCCAATTGGCGGACGTTGAGATCGATGCGCATGTACTTCTGGCCCAGAGTGGATAAATTTCGGCGTTAAGTACCCAAGGGATTGGGGCGTAACCTGGAAATTTATTGATTTTATTGTTGAATTCGTTGTCCTGGAGGTCCTAGAAATCCAATACCAGGGCGCTATTCTTATTTTTTTCCAATTTTCCGAAAATTCCAAAAAATTAAAATCGGTGGCCTAGTTTTCACCGATTTTGGGTTTCTAGTCCCCCATTTGGGTTTCTAGGCCAATTACATAAGAAGATTTTAATTTTATTTTTTAACTTAATTTTTTGGGATATTCCTTATTTTGCCCAAAAAACTAATGGAAAAATATTTTCATAATTTTTTTTTTGAAAAATCACCCCGAAAACCAAAAAAAGGATAGAAAAAGTCAACCGTCCGCAAAAAAGCAAAAAAATATTAATTTGATTGGTTTTCAATGCTTGAAAAGATATAAAATCAAGCAAAAAGTGAGCTGAAACCGAGATTTTCTGAAAATTCAAGCGTTTTGCTTCAAATCTGTACAAAAATTTTGAAAATCGGTCAATTTTCAGCAAGGTTACAGCAATTTGAAATTTTTTCTTGCATGAGAAATTTTCGAAAATTTGAAAACCTTGTAACTTTTCTCAAAATCCAAGGATTTTCTCCATTTTTATCGCATTTTGAAGAGAAAATCCTAAAAATTTTGATTTTTTGCTATAAAACCTACAAAAAGTCTATGAAAAGTTTGGTGGGCATCCGAAAAAATTCGCGTATTATTATTATTACTTTTAACGCTTGGAATTATATTGAATTCATTCAAAAATGAGCTTAAACCAAGATTTTCTGAAAATTCAAGATTTTTGCTTCAAATCTGTACCAAAATTTTGAAAATCGAACGATTTTCAGCAAAGTTACAACGTCTTAAAAATTTCGAAAATTTCTCGTGTTCACCGCGAGACCTCTGAGAAGCTCTCGTGGTGAACACGAGAAAATTTCGTAATTTTCAAAATCTTGTAACTTTTCTCAGAATTCATGGATTTTCTTGATTTTTATCTCATTTTGAAGAGAAAATCCTAATCTTTTTGTTAATTGCCAAGATTTGGTTTCAAATCCACTGAAATCGATTGTTTTTGCAGAAAACAGAAACATCTCATCAAAATTGTGTAAATTTGCTCAAAATTCGTAGTTTTTAACGGTTTTTCTTGCATTGTGTAGAAAAATACATAAGCTCTTAGAAAAATGTAATTCTGGGTTTAAAATTCGAGGAGAAATCAATTTTTAGGGGCCTTAAAACCAACTCACCAGCTGAAAATGACAATAAATAGAAAACCATAATAATAATTGGTAAAACGGTGAACTTTGTATGACAATAAGAGTCTTCCCATTCGAAAGCGCCATTAGTTGTGAAATTTCCCGTTGCACATATTCCAGTCGCCGATAATATATCAGAATTGTCCTTGGGGAATGGTAGACAATATCCCTTCTTCTGACCCTTATCATCACAGAATCCGCATGATTCGTCGGTTACGCAGAAGTCACAGTTGCTGAATTTTCGGCAATGGAGCGCGTTATCGAAGGAACTGTTCCAGTTGGTTGTGTAGGCGTCTTGAGCGAATGTTAGTTCGGAATCCTGAAACGAACATCGAATTGAAATTTCACTAATTTTAAAATAGCCATGACTTCATGGGAAATTGTTCGATTTTTATAAATTTTGGTGCATTTTAATGCTGAAATTCGGAATTTTCAGCTTCAAAATGCACCAAATTTGATGTAAATTGATAAAATATTCAAAAAGTTATGACCATTTGAAAATTCGGCATTGAAATTTTTTAAGACATAATTTTCAAAAGCTCACAACTTCATGGGAAAATAATCGATTTTCAGAAATTTTGGTTGATTTTGAAGCTAAAATTCAGAATTTTCAGATTTTTAGCTTTAGAATGCACCAAATTTTATTTAAATTGATGAAAAATTCGAAAAGTTATGGATATTTTTTTAAAAATCAGATCTTCACAATTTTTTGCCTAATTTCAACTGCGTCTAATTTTTTTTTGAAAATTTGCATGTTTTCATTGAACCTGGTTCATTTTCAAGTTTTTATTTTAAAAATTCAGAATTTCAGCTTTTCAAAACACTAAAATTCATGAAAATCGAAGAATTTTTCGAAAAGTTGTGAGTAGTTCAATTTCAGGGAGGTGTTGATTTCAAACCCAATTTCAAATCCTAATATCTTTTCCAATAATTCCTCAATTCTCATGATTTTTGGTGTATTTTAAAGCTGAAATTCGGAATTTTCAGATTTTCAGCTTGAAAATGCACAAAAATTTATGTAAATTGATGAAAAATAAGACAAATTGTGAGCATTTGAAAATTGGGTCTTAAAATGTTTAAGATGAAAAATCAGGATTAGTTACCTTATTGATAAGTAGGAAGGAAACACCCATAGCGATTAAGAAGAAAATAACGCCGATCATTGAGATGATAAGAAGTACACGACGTCCGAGACGTTCGATTAAAGTCATTGGGATGAAGGTTCCGAAGAAGTTGATTGCTAAAATTTTGGAGATATTTGATAAATGCATGTTAAAATGCTCATAATTTGTCGATTTTCACGATTATTGATTTTTTAAAGCTGATAATCTAAAAATTCAGATTCTGAGCTTCAAAATGTACTAAATTTCATTAAAAACTATAGATTTTTAAGAACGCTATGCGCATTTTAAATTTAGGCTCAAAAATATTAAGAACTGCATTTTCAAACGATCACAACTTTGTCAATAATCGATCGATTTTCATGATTTCTGATTTTTTTCAAAGTTTAGAACCTAAAGATTC
Organism: Caenorhabditis virilis; assembly: GCA_964036255.1. Taxonomy (NCBI): domain Eukaryota; kingdom Metazoa; phylum Nematoda; class Chromadorea; order Rhabditida; family Rhabditidae; genus Caenorhabditis; species Caenorhabditis virilis. The sequence goes on along the minus strand of OZ038417.1, from coordinate 3,145,160 downwards.
AGATTCTGGACATTAAAATGTACTAGGTTTCATTAAAAACTATCAATTTTTGAAAAAATTATAGAAAATTTAAATTTAGGCTCACAAAATGTTAATAATTTTCAAATGCTCATAAATTTTTCTGTAATTGATGGTTTTGGATGAAATTTGGCTTATTTTAGCTAAATTTTCGAATTTTTTACTTTAGAAAACATCAAAAATCATAAAAATCGACAAATTGTCGAAAAAGTTGTGAGCATTTGAAAATTCTTAAAATTTTTTAAAGCCGGAATTTCAAATGTGTATAACTTTTTCAAAAATTGATAGTTTTTGGTGAATTTTGGTGCATTTTATAGCTCAGAATCTGAATTTTTAGGTTCTCAGCTTTAAAAACACTCAAAATCATGAAAATCGATTGATTGTTGAGAAAGTTGTGAGTCTTTGAAAGTTCAGTTCTTAAAAATTTTGACCCCGAATTTTAAATGTCGATTTCCAAAAATCTATAGTTTTAATTGAAATTTCGTACATTTTAAAGTTCAGAATCTGAAATTTCAGATTTTCTGCTTCAAAAAACATCAAAAATCATGAAAATCGACAAATTATCGAAAAAGTTATGCCCTTTTGAAAATGCAGTACTTAAAAATTTTGAAACAGAATTTAAAATATACAGAACTTTTTCAAAAATCGATAGTTTTTGATGAATTTTGGTGCATTTTAAAGCTCAGAATCTGAATTTTCAGATTTTTCGCTTTAAAAACATCAAAAATCATGAAAATCGACAAATTATCGAAAAAGTTATGATAATTTGAAAAATTCAATTTTTTTCAATATTACAAAAATATCCATATAAAACGTTACCAGATGTTCCAACAGATATCCAAATAGTCGTATGATTATCCTTAACACCAGCAGATCGGATAATATTTCCCGTATAATACATAACAGTGTTAATTCCTGACAATTGTTGGAAAAACTGCAAGCAACTTCCAATAAACAACGCCTTCCTCACGTGTGGCGTCTTCAAAACCCTGAAAATCGTCGGACCCGTTCCTCCATGCTCTCTTTTGGCTCTCTGCTCCTCCTCGAACGAGAATCTGATCTCATGAAGCTCATACTCGATCCATTCTTCATCTCCGTTGTAGATTTTACTGAGAACTTCCCTTGCTTCCACTGTCCGTCCGTGCTCGTACAACCATCTGGGGGACTCTGGAAGGAAGAGGAAGCAGACGAATTGGATGATTGATGGAACAGCGGCAAAAGCAAACATTAGTCTGAAACTTTGAATATATTAACAAAATATCAATAAACAAAAATCAATACCTCCATCCGACTTGATTCGGATCGATATAACTGAAAATCCCACCAACGACGTTTGCAATAACCAATCCAATGGTGATCATAAGTTGGAAGCCAGACACCAACTTACCACGGATATGGGATGGGGATGCTTCACCAACGTAGACCGGAACAACCATTGAGGCGAATCCAATTGCGGCGCCTAGTAGAATCCGACCGATTAGAAGGATGATCTTACTCCATGCGATTGCACATATAACCGCGCCGATGGTGAACACCATACTTGCGCCAAGAATGATTTTCTTTCGGCCTAACCAATCGGAGGCCGGACCGCATGACAGGGAACCGATGATGGCGATACCTGAAATTGAGAGGTACAGTGTCATTAAGAAAATATATCATGTCTTTCACATGCGGAATTTTGCACCTTTAAACTGGTTTTTAGTACCTTTTTACCGCGTTAATTAATATTTAAGATTTTCTCTTCAAAATGAGCTAAAAATCAAGAAAATCTACAGACTCTGAGAAAAGTTACAAAATTTTGAAAATTTCTCGCAGTCAAGAAATAGTTTTTTCATCGATTTATAGTGGGTTTCATGCTAAATTTTGCATTTTTCGAAAACTTTAGGATTTTCTCTTCAAAATGCAATAAAAATGAAGAAAATCCATTGATTTTGAAAAACGTTACAAAGTTTTGAAAATTACGAAATTTTCTCGTTTTCGCCACGAGAGCTTCTCAACATTTTCTCGTGTTCGCTGCGAGAAAAATTGCAAATTTTCAAATTGCTCTAACTTTGCTCAAAATTTATGAATTTTAATAATTTTTGTAGGGATTTGAAGGCAAAAACTAGAATTCTCAGAAAATCTTACTTCTATGTCAATTTTTTCTAAAATTTCAGCGTTATAAACTGGGATAATGATTGATCTTGCTTTTCTTGAGGATATAATAGCGTAGTCTAGGATGTATTAAGGTGTGTTTTATATCAAATGAAAGAAAATTAAATTTTCTATCGAACAAGCTGTATTTCATATAATTTGTTCGAGTTCTAAAAAAGTTACGGGTCGGCAAAATCGAAGGGATTTCAATTAAAGAGCCACGCATTATCATTTATTCCAGGACTAAAATGCTGAAAACTAAGTTTATAGAAATATTGTTTTACGTGAATTGCAATCTTATAAAATTTTCCTTCAAATAAGATATATTTCATAAATTTTGGTTGAGCTGTTGAAAAGTTAGGGACCACTGAAGTCGATTCAATGCCTTCAATATGAGACCCTACAAGAATGTGATAATTACAGGATGTAACACGAATTATCTCAGTTGTATTACATATCATTAAAGAGCTAATAAAATTGTCTATCGAACAAACTATATTTTATCAATACTGATTAAGGTATTCCAAAGTTATAGGTCGATAAAGATGAGACATTTGATTCCACTGAGGTCAAATCATAATTCAAATTGGGAGTCTCATAAGTGTAGGGAATTGCATGAGGGATACATTTACAACCAGCTTCTATTTTTAATATTAATAATGTTTACTTATTTAATTACTTATTTTCTATTTTTATCGATTTTTTATTCAAATTAACTGATACACTGTCTTTAAGAAACACAGTAATGCAGTGAGTTTATTTTTTAATTTTAATTAATTTTAATTAGTGTATAATTATTTAATTATAATACCAAGTAAGATCCCATCCAAGTAATCTCAATTTTGTTTTATTAAACCCGGAATTATGCCCCATTTCATTTAGTCAAACCAGTTTTTATAAAAAATATTTAAAAGTACATATCACTCATTTTCAATCACGTGCATGTGTTCAAAAATGTGTCTGATTGTGACTTTAAGCAGCCTAAAGGTTTATAAAAGTTTTTTTTGTTGAAACGGTGTATCGATAAACCAAAAATCATTGAATTGAACATTTTTTCCGAGATCAGTAAAATGATGTAAATCGAGCTAGGCCAGGTTTGAAGAGGGATATTTGGCTTTTAGAGAAAAAAAAATTAAGAGTCGATGTCTCAGAAAGTCGAACATACTGTGGCACAGTTGCACCAACGTGAAGCTAGGATCTTGATATTTTGCGTGGAGGGTAACTAGGCCCCCCTTAGAAAAAAAATATATAATTTATTTGGCCACGCCCCCGTTGACCTAGTGAAAAAAATCCGGGTGGTCCCTAAATCGAAATTTTTAGTTTTAGAGATTAAGTCAAAATCTCATCGGGAGTGGATTACCCGCACATTTTTGAGTATTTTTCATGTTGACACCTAATTTCCAGCTCGTCGGCATCATGCCGAAATTTTTATTTTTCTGAAAAAATGGTCCAAATTTTCCAGTTTTTCCCATTTTTCGATATGATGAAGTACTTGGCCCCGAATGGAAAAATGGAAATTTTTAATCCTTATTAAGCTTGTCATCAAAATCCATGTTGATTTAACGGAATCCCTGTAACCTTTTTGGGGTTTCAGAGCAAAATAGGCGAGATTTTCGCAAAATTCCAAAGGGTCCCCCCCATGGATGAAAAAATCGAAAATTTTAAAATCTCCCCATATTATCAGAGGGACTCTTACTAATAAATATCTACTGTTTCCCAAAATATTAGTCATCATGTGGACCTATGGGCCGCGTGGCAACAGCTCAAAGAACCTTCATTCAATATCGCGATTTCCAATACAGGCAACAGTTTTCTGTGTACGGGGACTGAAGGTATTTGAGCTGTTGCTACATCGTCCATAGGTCTACAAGATGGCTCATATTTTGGAAAACACTGAATATTTATTAGTAAGAGTCCCTCTGATAATATGGAGAAATTTTAAAATTTTAAAATTTTTTTGCAAACTTTTTCCATAGGGGGGACCCTTTGGAATTTTGCTAAAATCTCGCCTATTTTGCCCTGAAACCCCAAAAAGGTTACAGGGATTCCGCTCAATCAACATGGAATTTGATGAGAAACATCATAAGGATTAAAAATTTCCATATTTCCATTCGGGGCCAAGTACTTCATCATATCGAAAAATGGGAAAAACTGGAAAATTTGGACCACTTTTTGAGAAAAATCAAATTTTCGGCATGATGCCGACAAGCTCGAAATTAGGTGTCAACATGAAAAATACTCAAAAATGTGCAATCGATTACCGAAGAGATTTTGACTTTATCTTTAAAACTAAAAATTTCGATTTTGGGACCACCCGGATTTTTTCACTAGGTCAAAGGGGGCGTGGCCAAATAAATTATGTATTTTTTTTCTAAGGGGGGCCTAGGTACCCTCCATGCAAAATATCAAGATCCTAGCTTCACGTTGGTGCAACTGTGCCATAGCCAATAGGCCTGATGTCGAAAATCTCAGACATCGACTATTAAATACAAATTTAGGTGAAAAATAATACGTATGTTTTCATATTGCACTTTATTCCATTTGTTTTTTATTCTTGCACTTTTTTGTGGCAATCACGTTTGGTTTCTGTTGCTTAAAGCGGAATGTTTACATAGGTCTGAAACAACTAGCACTTTTAAGTATTAAACAAAATATATATAGTTATTAAAATAACTCGCATTGAATATAAAATTAAATTTCGGTTATTTTGAGGATTAGATACCCGAGAAGTACTTAATTACCACTTATTGAACCTTATCTGCTCAAGGGTGGTTGGAACACCTAATTGGCATTGGCATTTGGATCGATTAGGCAAGTTAAATATGAATATTAAAAGAATTTTCCATTTATCAATTCTATAAATAGAATTTTTGAACTTTTGCCATCAAGTGTTCAATGATAATTTTTAAAAATGAGACTCCCAATTTTTATGATGCTTTGATTTCGATGGCATCAAATTGCTCATCTTTATCGACCAATAACTTTGGAATACCTTAACCGATTTTGATGACATATAGCTTATTCGATAGACAATTTTATTAGCTCTATAATGATATATAATACATCTTAGGTTATCCGTGTTAAAATTCGTTTTTCTTACATTCTTGTGGGGGTCTCATATTGAAGCCTTTTCTTTTTTCGGTGGTTTCCAACTTTTCAACAGCTCAACCATGAATTTTTGAAATATATATTGTTTGAAAAAAAATTTCCTAAATCATATAAAATAGCATTTTTTCTATAAACTTAGTTTTCAGCCTTTTAGCCCAAAAATAAAACATGATGTGTGGCTCTCTAATAGAAATCCCATCGAGTTTGCCGACCCATAACTTTTTGAGAACTCGAGTAAATTGTATGAAATTTAGCTTATTTAATAGAAAATTTAATTTTCTTTCCTTTGATATAAAACACACCTTAATACAACCTAGGCTACACTATTATATCTTCGAGAAAACCAAGGTCATTAGTTATCTCGGTGTCTAATACTGAAATTTTAGCAAAAATTGATATAAACACCAATATTTTCTGAAAATTCTAAATTTTGGCTTCAAATTCGTACAAAAATTATAAAAATTTATAAATTTTCAGAAAAGTTCGAGCAATTTGAAATTTTCTATTTTTCTCGCAGTGAACACGAGAAAATGTTGAGAAGCTCTCGTGGTGAACACGAGAAAAATACGGAATTTTCAAAACCCTGTAACTTTTCCCAATATCCATCGATTTTCTTGATTTTTATCGCATTTTGAAGAAAAAATTCCAAAGTTTTCGAAAAATGCTAATTTTTGGTATGAAGCCAATTGCAAATTGGTGAAAAACTTATTTATTGCAGTGACTGTCGAAATTGTGTAGATTTGCTCAAAATGCACATTTTTCAATGATTTTTTTTTAATTTTGTAGAGAAATTTATCAGCTACCAGAAAACTACAAATTGCGTTATGGACCTATGCAGAAACTAAAATTGCTGCAAAAAATAGCAAACAAATGCAAAAAATTCAATGCAGAAACTTGCAAAAAATTGCAAGAAATGTCAAGAAATTGCAATTTTTTGCAGCCGATTTACGGGAAAAATACGGTAATCGTTGCGAGACCATCAATGAAAACGGCTCTTGACCGTATTTTTGGACGCACACCTGTGAAATTTGTGAGGGTCTCGCAGCGAAGAGTAAGAACCTTTGATGGTCTCGCAACGATTACCGTATTTTTACCGTAAATCGGCTGCAAAAAATTGCAATTTCTTGACATTTCTTGCAATTTCTTGCAAGTTTCTGCATTGAATTTTTTGCATTTGTTTGCAATTTTTTGCAGCAATTTTAGTTTCTGCATAGGTCCATTAGAAAATTAGCAATTTTAATGCTAAATTTTATCAATTTTAGCACTAAAATGAACTTATTAGTCAGTCCCTTATTCGAACTGGTCTAGATGTTTTTGGTTTTAAAAGATGGTTTTCAAAAAAAAACACACGCACATACCTGGCGTAATACTAACAATAATCTCCTGCCAAACCGAATCCATCGGTTTGATCCCATTCGCATTAGGAACATACAACATGGCCGCCGACACGATACCCGTGTCATAACCGAACAAGAATCCACCAATGACCGCCGCCGCCGCCAACATGTAGACAAACCATCCGGTTTTCGGGGCATCCTCCGGTTGGATTTGTCCACTTCCAGCTCCGGGTCCCGCCTAGAAATTATTTTAGGTCGGGTTCAGGGCCTCAAAGAACGACACTCACCACTGCAACTTGCACCATATTTTAAGCGAATAAGTTCGTCGTTTTTTATCAAAATTTTATATTTGAACGACTTTCAAAAAATAATTGAGTATAGAAGAGCACTCCCCTCTTATCACCGACTTCTCTTTTGATTTCTTTTGACTGACCACGTTGTGCTCGTATCTTTGAAGAGATTGAAAAACTGTAAAAATGATGGGGGAGTTCTTTTGTGATAAGGGGCATTTTTTCAGCAAAAAATGCTTAACAATATAAGGAGGCTTAAAATTCTATCGTTTATTACGGAGAACTCGATTTTATCGGTTTGGAGAGTTATTGGGGATGGAGAAAGCAAATGCGCTCTACTGAACTCAATTTTCGGGTTGGTGGAGAAGGCCACGCCCACTTTTAGAAATTTTTTTGCAATTTAGCAGCCCTGGTCAAAAAAAGAGTTTCTTTGATCTTTCAAGTGATAAAAAATGTGGTTTCATGTGAAAATGATGAGAAAACATGACAATGTGCAGTAGTCGTAATTGTGATAAGGATTTTAGGATCAAAGTTTTTCAGCGAGTAGGGTTTATACCAAAAAATCAGAATATATAGGATTTTCTCTTCAAAATGAGATAAAAATAAAGAAAATCCATTGATTTTGAGAAAAGTTAGAAGGTTTTGAAAATTTTGAAAAATTTCTCGTGTTCACCACGAGAGCTTCTCAAAATTTTATCGTGTTGGCTGCGAGAAAAAATTGAAATTTTCAAATAGCTCTAACTTTGCTCAAAAAATATGGATTTTTATAATTTTTATAAGAATTTGAAGCAAAAAGTGTGAATTTTCAGAAAATATTAGTTTAATATCAATATTTGCATAAATTTCATAGAAAAACCGCAGATAACGAATGGTCTTGCTTTTCTTGTAGATATAATTGTGAAGCCTCAGCTGAATTAGGACGTGTTTTATACCAAATGAAACAAAATTAAATTTTCTAACGAATAATCTATATTTCATATAATTTGGTGGAGCTATAAAAAAGTTATGGGTCGGCAAAATCGAAGGGATTTCTATGAAGCACAGCTAAAATGCTGAAAACTAAGTTTATATGAATACTATTTTATATGATTTAGGAAATTTTCTTTCAAACAATATATATTTCAAAATTTTTTGGTTGAGCTGTTGAAAAAAAAAACATTAGAGACCACCAAAGGCATATCAATGCCTTCAATATGAGATCCTACAAGAATGTAAGAATTATTGTGTTTAACAAAATTTATGTCAGATGTTTTGCATATCATTAGATAGCTAGTGAAATTTTCTATCGAATAAGATATAATTCATCAAAATTGGTAAAGATATGCGAAAGCTATAGGCCGATAAAGATGAGCCATTTGATGCCATCGAAATCAAATCATAATACAAATTGGGAGCCTCATTTTTAAAAATTATCATTGAACACTTGATGGCAAAAGTTTAAAAATTCTATTTATAGAATTGATAAATGGAAAAATCTTTTAATATTCATATTTAACTTGGCTAATCGATTCAAATACAAATGCCAATTAGGTACCCCCAACCACCCTCAAACAGATAAGCTTCAATCAGTGGAAATTAAGAACTTCATGGGTACGGTTACCTTATCCTTAAAATAACCGAAATTTAGTGAAATTGTCTATCGTACAAGCTATATTTTATCAAAATCGGTTAAGTTTTCGAAAAGTTATGAATTGATAAAGTTGAGACATTAGATTCATAATTCCAACCAAGGTGGTCACTGGATTACGGTAGTCAACCTTATAATTACAACGTATATGAGGATAAAAATTACGTATTATATAAACATCATGAGTAAATTATTGCTTTTTTGTCTATAAAAATTTAAATTAAATCTATAAAATGAATTCTGAAAAAATAAGCTATGAAATTTAAAAAATTCCTACTCATTTTAAGACAAGCTGTGTTATTTTATATCTTACGCATTGAAATTTAAATCCAGTATAGAAGTGTTGCCTACCATTAGAAAGCCAATAAAATTTTCTATCCATTGCGCCATATTTCATAAAAATTGGTTGATTTTTCGAAAAGTTATGAGTTGTTAAAGTTGAGAATGTCAAAAAATCATGGATAGCTGTTTTAAAGGATTACGGTAGTCTGGAATAGAATATTAAGTACTATGAAAAATGAATTAGTACCCAGTATTTGTCGAAAATTTGTCAAAAAATCGAAAAAAACATATATAAATTTTAAAAAAATACTAAATGTGCCTGATGTATTTAAAAAAATGGGGGGGGGGATGGTTTTAACCCCCCCCCCCCCCCCCCAAAGATGGGTTAAAAAGGGATAAAACCGACTACTTTTTACTACTGGTTTTTTTTATCGTGATGTTAAAAATAAGTACCATATTTTTGTTCCCCCCGCCGTTGTTGAATATTTAATGAGAACCAAACAAAAAAATGACAAATAGTCATCAGAGAGGGTGGGAACAATATTTACATTTTTTCCAACGGGTGGAAAAAATTTGAAGAATTGATAAATGAATATAACGAAGTTAAGTGATTTTTGAACATTTAGAGGAAGAAGCAAATATGGAACGAGCATGATTGATAGAAACATTCTTTTTGAGTGTATACAGTTTTTCTATAGAGATCAAAATATAGTGTGGTGTGGTTTTCAAAAGGAAGTATTCATGTATGTAAATGTCTTGACATTTTAAACCGAAATGATGGAGAAACGTGATGCTGAAATTGTTTGCTTCGGAAATGTTCAACTCCCCAATGATCAGAAACGAAAAAAATAGACGAAGTCTATAATTTTTGCTGGAATTTTTGCTAATAATTAGTGGTTTATGATTTGTTATTTAATGTAGGTTAGTATAATACGCAGTGGAAAATAATGCGGATTTTCTGAAATTTCAGATTTTTAGCTTCAATTTTCTGCAAAAATCATAAAAATCGATAAATTTTGAGAAAAGTTAAAAACAATTTCAAAAACTTTTTTAAACTTTTTGAGTAGCCTTAACTTTTCTCTAAATCCATAGAATCTCATAATATTTAGTGTCAAATTGAAGGAAATTTTCTGAAATTTCAGATTACTTGCTTCAAAATACCCTATAAGAATAACAAAAATCGATAAATTTTGAGAAAAGTCATGGCGATTTCAAAAAAAATTGAAATTTTCGAAATTTTTAAAATGCCATAACTTTTCTTTAAAGCCATCAAATTTCGTACTATTTAATATCAAATTGAAGGCATTTTTCTGAAAATTCAGATTTTTTGCTTCAAAATACTATAAGAATTACAAAAATCGATAAATTTTGAGAAAAGTTATGGCAATTTCAAAAAAACAGATTTTTCCAAAATTTTTGAATTGTCATAACTTTAAAAAATGAAATTTCATCATATTTTCCCAAAATCACAACATTTAAAGCTTATATTGTGAACAATCTGGAAATTTTTCACAAAAATCCACCAAGTGGAATTGAACCCCCGACCCTCTGCATGACATGCAAAAGTGTTACCTACTGCGCTCTGACGCTACCAGCGTTTACTTGACAAATGAGGTTTATATCGTTGCGCACACACAATATTTTTTCGATTTTCTATATCGATTTGTAAAATGTGCACTTTTTTCGTATACATTATACACTTTTTGGTTTAGATGGTCGAAGTATCAAATGTTAAACCTAAACGATGGAATTTACATCTTTTAAGTCTCTTAAATTTTTTTTAACTTTCGGACGGCGAAACTGATAAGAAGCTATAATATTTTCGAGAAAGAAACACAATTTTTTAAACTGATAACAAAGGAAAAAGTGGAATTTTTGAATGACAACCACGTGCCAGTTGTCCAAAAGGGGTGCTCTTTTTCGACGAAATGTTCGGGAAATGGATTTTTTCGGGGGAAAATATGAAAAACAAGGGAAATGGGGAGGTGTTAAGTACACAATAACATGTAAAATTAGATGATTAAAAAATGAGTAGCCGAAAGGTAAACATGCACGAAAAAACATAGGAAAAGTCTCATTTTTTAATGATTATTATTTTTTGACAATTTTTTCATGAAATCTATTGTTTTTTGAAGCTAAAATTCAGATTTTGCAAAAATCTAACAATTTCCAAGTGGAAAATATGAAAAGTCAGAATTTCAGCTTTAAAATGCACTAAAAATCATGAAAATTGAGAAATTTTTGGAAAAGTTATGAGGATTTGAAATTTGATGCTCAAAAAATTTCAAAACCGCGCCTGAAATTGAACTACTCATAACTTATTGAAAAATTCATCGATTTTCATGAATTTTATAGTTTTTTAAAGCTGAAATTCTTAATTTTCAGATTATTAGCTTTAAAATGAACCAATTTTCATGAAAATAGGCACATTTTGAAAAAAGTTAGAAACATTTTAAATTAGCGGTGTCACAAAATTTCAGACCTCTAATTTTTAAATGCTCATACCTTTTTGAAAAATACATAGATTTTCATGAATTTTATAGCTTTTTAAAGCTGAAATTCTGAATTTTCAGATTATTAGCTTTAAAATGAACCAATTTTCATGAAAATATGCATATTTTGAAAAAAGTTAGAAACATTTTAAATTAGTGGTGTCAAAAAATTTCAGACCTCTAATTTTTAAATGCTCTTAACTTTTTGAAAAATTCTCAGATTTTCATGAATTTTAATTTTTTAAAAAGCTGAAAACCTGAAAATCTCGAATTTCAGCTCCAAAATGAGCCACTTCTCATGAAAATAGGACAATTTTCAGAAAAGTTAGAAGCATTTGAAATTTAGACAACAAAATTTCATGAACAACGTGAAAGTTTTTAAAATTTCAGAATTTCAGCTTTTTTCAGATTTTTTTCAGAGTATTGTATTTATGAAACCCAGGAATTTTAGGAGAATTTCAATTGATTAAAAAAAATCCCGTGAAAAAATTTAAAATTGTTTAAAAAAAGCTTTTTCTGAAGTTTTTTTCTAAATTTTTTTTCAAAAAATTTTTATTTATAATTTCTTTCGTTTTTTTTCTAAAAAAATTGATTTTTTTGTCCACAATATTCCCAGAAATTGTGTTTTTAATTTTAAGGGTTACTGTAGCACAAATAGTGCGCATTCTGTGCAGTAGTACACAACGACGCAATAATGCACACATTTTCTAGAAATCGCAAAAAAATAAGAGAAAAAAACTGAAAAAGATCGTAAATTCCAATAACCAAAGTTCACTGAAATAAAAAGTGCAATTTTTAAAATTTTTGGGAGTTTTTATGCCTTAATGAATAATATATGGTTTTCTATTGCTGAAAATGATCATAAATTTAAAAAAAGATGTATTAATGATGCCTATGACATTTTTACTCATGATTTATAAAAAAGGTGAATACGCTCATTAGATCCTATTTTTTAATCTTTTTATAATCCTTGAGTACTTGAAAAAAATATATTAAAAATATATTATTTTTAGAATCTTTGATTTTTTCTCTTAAAATAGAAACTGACACAAACTGTTGTGAGAAAAACACAATAGAGTTGTTTTATTTGTGTTTTGTTGCTTGTTCGTGTTAAGAAAAAAAAACAATAATTTGAAAAAAACACAATAAGGGAAAAAATTAATTTGAAAAAAATTCGAACTGTCTGAAGAAAGCTGCGAAAAAGTCTAGAAAATCTGAAATTCGAAAATTTTAAATTTCACATTGTTCTTAAAATTTTCTGTCCAAATTTAAAATGTTACTAACTTTTCTGAAAATCTGCCTATTTTTATGAGAAGTGGCTCATTTTGGAGCTCATATTCTAAAATTTCAGGTTTTTTTCTTTAAAAAAAATTAAAATTCATGAAAATCTGAGAAATTTTCAAAAAGTTATGTGCATTTAAAAATTAGAGGTCTGAAATTTTTTGACACCCCTCATTTCAAAAGCTTCTAACTTTTTTCAAAATATGATTGTTTTAATGAAAATTGGTTCATTTTAAAGCTCATAATCTGAAAATTCAAAATGTCACCTTTCAAAACCACAAAAAAAAATGAAAATCAAAGAATTTTTCAAAAAGTTATAAGCATTTGAAAATCATAGGTAAACAATTTTTGAGCACCCCCTAATTTCAAACGCTTCTAACTTTTTTGAAAATTTCCCTATTTTTCTGAAGTTTGGTTTATTTGAAAGTTCATATTCTGAAAATTCAAAATTTTAGCTTTTCAAAACACTAAGATTTATGAAAATCGAAGAATTTTTCAAAAAGTTATGAGTATTTGAAAATCAGAGGTTCGAAATTTTTGATCACCCCCAAATTTCAAATGTTTCTAACTTTTTTGAAAATTTCCCTATTTTTCTGAAGTTTCGTTCGTTTAAAGTTCATATTCTAAAAATTCAGAATTTTAGCTTTCAAAAACACTAAAATTTATGGAAATTAAGGAATTTTTAAAAAAAGTTATAAGCATTTGAAAATTAAATTTTTAGAGCACCCCTATATTCAAATTTTCATAGCTTTTCCAAAAATCACTCAATTCTCATGCTTTTGGGTTCATTTTAAAGCTAAAATTCTAAAACTTCAGAATGTTGGCTTTTTAAAATACTAAAATTCATAAAACTCGAAGATTTTTCAAAAAGTTACGAGCCTTTGAATTTCGTTTAAAAAAATACATCTTATGCTTTATTCAATTGAATTCAATGTTTTGTTAAATATACAAACTTGTTTAAAAAATAAGTTAACAATATACAAATTAAGAAATAAATTTCAGAGACTTTCCCTTTTTTGCTTGCTCTCTTCCAATACTCTTTCAGCTTTTTCTCTCTCCGTTTTTGTCATGAATAACATTTCAACCTGAAAAATTAAAATTTACATTTTTCTAATATTTTTCAAATCATTTTCTTTATAAGAAAAAATAAATAAGATATGTTTTACCGAAATTTCCTCACAGAAAAATTATATTTTTGTAAAAATGCTTTTTTAAAAACCGGAATGTCCCTTTAAGAGAACTGTAGGTGTTTCGATAGAGCGCACTTACTCCAACTACTTGGAAATTCTTATTTACCTCATCAATCGAATAACCTTTCGTCTCAGGAACGAAGAAATAAACAAATATCAAGTTGATTATCGTAAAACCGGCATAAATGAAAAATGTGCCGAATTTTGTGACAGCTTCGCTAAGTGATAGGAACGTTAACGAGACGACTAAATTAAACGTCCAATTTGAGGCGGTTGTAATTGAAACACATGTACTTCTAGCCCAAAGTGGGAAGAATTCAGCGGCAAGTACCCATGGGATTGGTGCGTAACCTGAAAATTGACCATTTTTGAAATTTTTTTGAGTATTGTACTACTCCAAATAATTCTGAGTACGATACTACGGAATTACGCTGAGAATTAATGAGGAAACGATGAGATTATTATTTTTGTTTCAAAATAAAAATAAAAAACTTCTGTTAACGATGATACGGAATTACGCTTACGAAAAAAAGAAGAAAAATTATTTTGAAAAAAAATTAAAAAGGAAAATGTTCAAAAGCTCACAACTTCGCGTGAAAACCGCCGATTTTAAAATATTTCAGCGAGTTTTAAAGCAGACATTCAGAAATTTCAGATTTTTAGCTTCAGAATGCACTAAATTTTGTATAAATTGATCAAAAATCAGAAAAGTTATGAATATTTGAAAAATTTGGACTTAAAATGTTTAAGGCATGATTTTCAAAAGCTCACAACTTCATGAGAAAATAATTAGTTTTTATAAAGTTTGGTGCATTTTAAAGCTGAAATTCTTAAATTTCAGATTTTTAGCTTCAGAATTCATCAAATTTCATGTAAATTGATCAAAAATCAGAAAAGTTATGAATATTTGAAAAATTAGGACTTAAAATGTTTAAGGCATGATTTTCAAAAGCTCACAACTTCATGAGAAAATAATTAGTTTTTATAACGTTTGGTGCATTTGAAAGCTGAAATTCTGAAATTTTAGATTTTCTACTTAAAATGTACCAAAAGTTTTGAAAATTTATGAAAAATCAAAGTTAAAATATAAAATTGCAAAAAAGTTGCATACCTGCCGCGAACGCGAAAATAAAAAGGAGCATAATAATAATCGGCAAAACATTGTACTTTGTATGACAATAAGAGTCCTCCCATTCCAAACCCGTAGAATTCTTTGACATATAATTTGATGCACACATCCCGGTGCTCGAAAAAGAGCTCGAGCCATCCGTTGGGAATGGTAGACAATATCCCTTTTTCTGAACTGAATCCTCACAGAATCCACAATTTTGGTCGGTTACGCAATAGTCACAATTTGAGTGCCTTTGGCAATGAACGGCGTTGGCAAAGGAACTGTTCCAGTTGGTTGTGTAGGCGTCTTGAGTGAATGTTGGCCTGGAATCCTGAAACGAACATCCAATTGAAATTTCACTAATTTTAAAAGACCCATAACTTCATGGGAAATATTTCGATTTTTAGAAGTTTGGGTGCATTTTAATGCTGATATTCGGAATTTTCAGATTTTCAGCTTCAGAATGTACCCAATTTTATGTAAATTGATGAAAAATGAGAAAAGTTGTGATCATTTGAAAATACGGTCTAAATTTTTAAGGCACCATTTTCAAAGGCTCACAACTTCATGGAAAAATGGTCAATTTTTATAAATGTTGGTGTATTTTAAAGATTAAATTTAGAATTTTCAGATTATCAGTTTCAGAATGCTTCGTACTGAGTAAAAAATTACAAAAAAGCCAAAAATGTGATCGTTCAAAATTTAGGTCTCGAAAAAAACTTACATTGTTCATCAGAAGGAATGATACACCTAGAGCAAGTAATGTGATAATTACTGAGATCATAGAAAGAAGAAGAAGTAGACGACGTCCGAGTCTTTCGATAAGAGCCATTGGAATAAAAGTTGTGACAAAGTTGATACCTGGAAAAAATATTTTTCTGGAATTTTGATGTTTTACTTGAAACTTCAATGTTCACACTTTTTTGGAGTCTTACCAAGTTTCAAATGCAGTTTGAAGCAAAATATATTGAAAACACAGAATTTGAGCTTTAAAATGAACTAAAAATCATGAGAATTGAGAGATTTTTGGAAAAGTTATGAACATTTGAATATAGGTGTGCTCTAAAAATTTTAAGCCACTCATTTTTAGATGCTCATAACTTTTTGAAAAATTCTTTGATTTTCATAAATCTTAGTGTTTTGAAAAGCTAAAATTTTGAATTTTCAGAATATGAACTTTGAAATAAACCAAACTTCAGAAAAATAGGAAAAATTTCAAAAAAATTTAGAAGCGTTTTAAATTTGGGCCTCAAATTTAAAACCTCTGATTATTAAATGATCATAACTTTTTGAAATATTCGTAGATTTTTATGAATTGCAGTTTTTTTGAAAGCTAAAAACCTTTGTTTCTAGAATATAAGCTTTAAAATAATCAACTTTATATGAAAAATATTAAATTTTTTCAAAAAACATAGAAACGTTTGAAATTCAAAACATTTAAAAGCTCTGATTTTTAGATGCTCATATCTTTTTGAAAAATTCTCAGATTTTCATAACTTTTAGTGTTTTGAGAAGCTGCAATTCTTAGTTTCCAGAATATAAGCTTCAAAATGAACCAATTTTTATAAAAATAAGAAAATTATTAGAAAAGTTAGACGCTTTTGAAAGTCAAGGCAAAAAAAAATTTCAAATCTCAGATTTTTAAATACTAACAACTTTTTGAAAAAATCTTCAATTTTCATAAATGTTACTGTTTTAAAATGCTGATAATCTGAATTTGCAGAAAATAAGCTTCAAAATAAACCTATTTCCATGACTATAGACAAATTTCCAAAGAAGTTGGAAGCTTTTGAAATTTGGGCTCCTCAAAAATTTTAATTCTCTGATTTTCAAATGCTCTTAACTTTTCGACATTTTACTCGATTTTCATGAATTTTAGTTTTTTGAAAAGCTTAAATCTTGCGTTTTCAGATAATAAGCTTCAAAATGAACCGTTTTCTATGAAAATAGGTACATTTTTTAAAAAGTTAAGAGCGTTTGAAATTTTGGGCCCCCCATAAAATTTAAAATCTCTGATTTTTAGATGCTCATAACTTTTCGAAAAATTCTTAGATTTTCATAATTGTTAGTGTTTTGAAAAGCTGGAAATTTGGGGTTTTCAGAATATCCTAAAGTTTTTTGTAAAACTCAAAAATTTACCCGAAATCCCAACAGTGATCCAAATTGTAGTATGATCCGACTTAACCCCAGCGGACTTCAACAAACTACTTGTATAATACATAACCGCATTGATTCCTGACAATTGTTGAAGACATTGTAAAATACTGCCAACAAATAGTGCCTTCCTAACATGTGGCGTTTTCAAAACTCGGATAATCGTCGGCCCATTCCCTGCGTGCTCCTTTCTCGCCCTCACTTCCTCCTCATTCGAAAACCGAATCTCATTCATTTCATAATCCACCCATTCTGTGTGTCCATTATAGATTTTGTCGAGAACTTCTCGAGCTTCCTCCGCCCTTTCATGTTCGTACAACCATCTGGGCGATTCTGGCAGGAAAATGAAGCAGACGAATTGAATAATCGATGGGACGGCAGCCAGTGCGAACATTAATCTGGAACAAGAGGAGTTGCCTATTTTCTTCAAGGTCCCTATTCCATTACCTCCATCCAATTTGATCCGGATTGATGTAACTAAAAACTTCACCAATTAAATTCGAAATAACCATTCCAATAGTGACCAACAAATGGAAGCCAGTGACGAGAAAGCCTCGAATATTCGACGGGGATGTTTCGCCAAGGTATACTGGTACAATCATCGACGCGAATCCGATAGCAGTACCTAGGAGGATCCTTCCAATTACTAGGATAATTTTCGACCAAGCGATTGCACAAATAACCGCCCCCGCGGTGTAAATCAGACTCGCGCCGAGGATGATTTTCTTTCGACCTAGAAAATCGGAACTCGGACCGGAGCAAAGGGATCCAATTGCGGCAAATCCTGAAAATTGAAATAAATGATACTCTGTCTTTAAATACTGAATTTTAATTAAAAAAAAATAGTTTGTAGACATTGCAAACAGTTTTTGGGAATGTTTCATATTAAGGTCTAAATAAGTGACACCTTGTCTTTAAGAAAATGAGATTATTTCAAAAATGTGTATTTTCTCACAAAATTTGACTCAGAATTTTTAAAAATCTACCAATTCTAAGTTTTCAATATTAAAACGTAGAATTTAAGCTTTAAAACGCAGTAAAAATTATGAGAATCGAGAAATTTTTCAAAAAGTTATGAGGATTTGAAAATTAGGCCTAATAAATGTCAAAACTCTGATTTTTAAATTCTCATAACTTTTTGAAAAATTCTTCTATTTTCATGAGTCATAGCTATTTGAAAAGCTAAAATTCAGAATTTTCAGAATTTGAGCTTTGAAATAAACCAATTTTTATGAAAATAAGCAAATTATTAGAAAAGTTAGAAGCTTTTGAAATTTTTGGCGGTCAAAAACCTCTGAATTTTAGACGCTCATAACTAGCTTTAAAATAAACCAAACTTCAGAAAAATTGACAAATTTTCAAAAAAGTTAGAAGCTTTCTCAAAAAAAAATTTCAAAAAGTATCCGATTTTCAAATTCTCATAACTTTTTAACAAATTCTTCGATTTTCATGAATTTTATTGTATTTGAAAGATAAATTCCCAAATTTTCAGAATATTTTAAAAATAGTTTTTGTGAAACTACAAAAACCGGTGAAATTCGCTAGTAGCTAGATAGTGAGTTGCACCTTGTCTTTAAGAATAGTGAGTTGGGTTCCGGAAGGTGTTATTCCCCGGAGAATCGATATTTTCTTTCAAAACTGAGATATGTGATGAACAAAGATAAGAACTGAGAAACTACAAAATCTTAGAAATTTTGGAGCATTTTTAAGATTTTAACGCACTTTTAAAAGTCGAAGTACCCAGAAATCAACATATCAATACTTTTGACCCACCTGGATCCAAGGATCAGATCCAAGGCTCAGATCCAAGAAATCCTCCCTTACCTGGCGTCACACTAACAATAACCTCATGCCAAACCGAATCCATCGGTTTGATTCCATTCGCATTAGGAATATACAACATAGCCGACGACACAATCCCAGTACCATAACCGAACAAGAATCCACCGATGGTGGCCGTAGAAGCGAGAATATAAACAAACCATCCGGTTCGCGGATCATCAACAGGTCTACATTGTCCGCTATTCGTCTGAAAACTCTCTTAAAACCCGACCGTTTTTCTTAGAATCTTACCGTCGCCGCGTGTACCATCCTCCTTTAGAATGCTTCCCACAAGTAGTTCGTCGGTTTTATTATTATCAGATTTTTAAAAAATAATACCTGAATAAACAAATGTGCTGGGGGGAGGAGATTCTATATTTGAATCTTTGATGCTTTATCATTTTTTCCCACTTTTTTCCACTACCCGATGACCACATTGTGCTGTGGTTTTTTCGAGAAAAATGTGCTTTTCAAAAATGAATGTGCCTCAGTGAAACAGTCACAGATCATTTTAGAAGAGATGTTTGCTACACAATAGCGTTTCATTTCATTTCCGTTCGATGTTATAGAATCATAAATCAAATGATGTAAAGGTTTCCGAAAAAAAGGGGCGGGGCTTCGGAAAAATACGGAAAATATTGACCCCGTGAGAAAAATCGAGGTTTTTAGGGTTGTGCTGGAAATTTTTGAAAATGCTTACATTAATATAAAGAACAAGTCTTTTTTAGCATTTTTACTGGTTTTCAGCCAAATCTGAGCAATATTGACTGAAATTTGAAGTTTCAAATGAGCCTCTTTTTTCATGAAAAATATTGAAAATTCAAGTTCAAATTTGGAAAACTTAAAATAAGGATTTTTCCAAAATTCTGATACTGCTGTCTAGAATGACTCTCTTAGCCGCTAGACACAAATTTTCAGCCAAATCTGAGCAATATTGACCGAAATTTGAAGTTTCAAATGATGAGCTTCTATTTTCAGGCCACATGAATCTAATGGTATTTTGATTTGAATTTAGACTGATTTAAAATTATACTTTCTTCAAATATTTTATGTTATTGTGTAGAAAAAGTTTAGTAGAATCTAGTTACCAATTTTCAGCTCATTCTTACAAAAATTGACTGAAATTTGATGTCTAAAATGAGCCTAGCCGTCATTGAATCTGACAGTAGTTCCATTCGAAATTAGACCTACTTAAAATCTGAAATTTGACATGATCGTTATATCAATTTGTAGAAAAATGCTTGTAGAATCTTTTTTCCAACTTTCAGCCCAATTCACCGAAAATTGGCTGAAACTCGATGTCTCAAACAAGCTACTTCATTCCCGATGCCATGAAATCTGATGGTAGTTCCAGTTGCAAACAAATCAACTTAATTATTGATTTTCTCCAGATATTTTATACCATTCAGCAGAAAAACTCTTTCGGAATCTTGATGCTAATTTTCAGACCATTTCGATGAAAATTGGCTGAAATATGACGTTTTAAGTGGGATATGTCTCTACGAAATCTGATGAAAATTCAAATTCAAATAAAACTAGCTTAAAATCGGATTTTTGCAGATATTTTTGCACCAGCTTGTAGAGAAACTCTAACAGAATTCAATTGCGAAGTTTCAGCCAAATCCAATAAAAACTGACCAAAATTTAACGTTTTGAAAAAAGTGTCACCCTGTCTTTAAGAACATTTTTCGAATTTTTGCGATAACTTTTCAACCAGACAACCAATTTTAATGAACTATATCTCATTCGATAGCCAATTTTCCGTTCTTTCGTTGCGACCTGAAAAATATTTGGTTTCGGCTTCTATTTTCCCAAAATTCTGAAAAACATCAAATTTGATCCATATGGCCTAGAAAACCAAATATCCCTTCTGACCCAGAAATTTCATCCCACTTTTTTCCTTGAAATTTCCCAATAGACCACTCGAAAATAAACTAAACTTTCTTTCTGATAAACCATAAATTTACGAAATTTATAAAGATTTTTTCCGGGGGAGTCAAAACTGATAACAATCCATAAATCAAATTTTTTCTGATGTCTGATTTTTGTTTCCACTTTTTTTCCTACACTTCTTTTCTAAAAACTTAAAACAGTAAACTCAAGTATCACCCTGTCTTTAAGAAACGTGTCCTTAAAGACAGCTGTTCAGTTAATTTGACCCTACCTGATTTTAGTTTCAAAAATTAGAGCGTACTCTAATTAGTACAATGCAATTTATGCAAAATCACACCGATAAGTACACGCATCATAGCAGCCGTCCAAAGTTGCAAAAATAAAATTTTGAATTGCCGCGTGTCCGTGCGACGCGGTCGGTGTCCGTGAAACGCGGTCGGAATTGGCGCGAAACACAATTATTTGAATTTGGCAACATATTGGCATTGTTCTTTGGACCACCTGGGCTCCCATTCGAATTTTTAATTTTTGCCTAGATTTTGGATCATGTTAACTGACAAGCTGCCTTTAAAGACAGGGTGCCACTTTTTCCAAAAAAAAAAATGCAATAAATAACAAAAAAATGTGATCTTTGTTGTAACTGATTGTCCTTCTCCAAAAAAAAAGATTCTAAAGACACTGAGTACAAAAATTGATAAGTTTTTCCTTCTCTATTTTAAGCCTTCTGTTAACATTAAAATTTTATCAAATAAATAAAAGAATGGCTGAAGGATGGAAAATGGGAACAAAAACAGGAAAAAAATATATAAAATGAAATGTTTTTACAACACCGAAGATGACAAAAAATAGAAAAAATCAAGCTTAAAAGAAAACATGGAAAAAATTCAATAGAAAAACTCGTAATAAAACATTAATAATTAAAGTTGGGCTCCGGTGGAGCTCCGGAATGACTTTGAGATGAATAAGACCATTTTTTTGGCAATTTTATGAACAACTACACATACAACACGTTTTTCCCAGTTTCTCGTGTTGGACACGAGAACCATCGAAAGGTCTCGCGTCAAACACGAGACCATTTCAAAAACATGTAATTTCGAACCAAGTTACTAAATTTTCACGACTTTTATGCCATTTTTCGAAAATTCTACAAAAAACTACTTCTAATACATGTTTCTCTCATCAAAAATATCAATTACGCAAAAAGTTACAACATTTTGAAATTTTCCAAAATTTCTCGTACTGGACACGAGAACCATCTAACGGTCTCGCGGTGAACACGAGAAATTTCATAAATTTTCAAACTCTCACAACTTTTCACAAAATCGATATTTCAACAAAAGAAATATGCCACAGGAGCAATTTTTCATGACATTTCTGAAAATTATAGTCAAAATCATGAAAAACAAGAATTTTTGGCAAAAATTTCAAGTTTTTCAAAACACCTTGGAATCTAACTGAAAATTCGTGAAAAAACCCTCTTCAACCCAAATCCAATATTCCGAGCTGCTCTCCGGTAGCCCTCATAGAATAATAAAATAATGCTTCACAAGAACAAAAAAAAATCGAAAAAAAAAAAAACTTAAAATTGATATTGCTGATTTCCGCCAATTCCATATTGAGATGTTTGTGGCTGTTGCTGTTGCGGCGGTGGAGCGGTTGCCATCATTTGTTGTTGTTGTTGGTGCATGTACATCGGAGGAGCCTGTTGCGGTTGTTGCATCGCGTACTGCGGCATCATTCCGGGCTGTTGGTAGATCATTTGCTGCGGTTGTTGTTGCTGGGGCGCCATTTGATACATTGGTTGTTGTTGTTGTTGTTGCATTTGTGGTGGCATCATTTGAAAACCATGTTGAATTCCGTATTGCATTGGCTGCTGTTGCTGGCCTCCATAGATCTGGAATACGGTAACTCAAGCATTTTTTAAAAATATAAACCAAAATTGCACTTTTCGCACGATTTTTAGCAACACTTAAAGTCATTGGATCACCTTATTTTTGTACTTTTTCTAACAAATTCAAAAATGGAGAAAAAATTCCAGAATCAATTAGAAAAACCGGTCGTTCTCAGTATTTTGATCATCTGGATCTATTTCTAAATAATAACACCTTCAAAACTGGAGTATCACCGTGTCTTTAAGGTACATTACATTTTTTCGCCAAAATTTAAAGACATGGTGGCCACTTATTCATCAGATTGTGACAACATTTTCCAAAATGTATGAACCTCTAAAATTCTAATGTTTTTGACTGCCAAAAATTTCAAAACTTTTGGAAAAATTGCCTATTTTCATAGCAATTTGTTCATTTTAAAGTTCACTATCTGAAAATTCAGTATCGCCTTGTCTTTAAGGTGCGTTACATTTTTCCCCTTGAAAAATCATATTTTTCTAAAATTTCAGGAATTTTCAGCAAATTTCAAAAATACCATATCGATTTCTAATTCTTGATATAAATCCTCACCACTTGCTGCGGCTGCTGCTGAATCGGCACATATTGCTGCTGCGTGTGCTGCGGTTGATACATTGCCATTTGTGGCTGCTGCTGTTGCTGTACGTGTTGCGATTGCTGCGGTACCACCCGATTCAGCGTCGGTTGCGGAATTCCCATCCCCATTTGCGGCGGCACACTACTCGCCATTCCAACGACTCCACTCAATCCCGGCACCGCCGGTTGATTCACCACCGGTGGCGCTGCGGCTGCGGCGGCCGGCACTCCAATTCGTTCGCCATTTGGCATGAACGTTCTCGCCAACGCCATTCGTTGTCCAGGAATCGTTGGTTCTTTACTTTTTTCCGCATTATTAACCTTCTGCTGCTGTTGTTGTGGTTGTTGAGGGGTAGAGGACCCCGAGCCTTTGTTCTGAAACGCAAATTGTATTCATTTTCAAAATAAGAGCTCTATTTACCTCCTTCTTCTTCCCCAAAACCGACATTATCTCCGAATATTCATCATCCGTATCCTCATCACTCTCCTCAACCTTCTTCGCATCCTCATTTGTTTTTGCTGTTGTTGCTGTCACATTAGTTTCAGACGCCGTCGTCGGATAGACATAAGAAACGCTATCCTTGTAAATCTCCTTTGCATTTTGTTCAAAGTACGACGGATGATTGACCGTTTGCGGCATCATGTTGAGATTGTTGCTCGTTTGTGGGCTAGACATCATTTTTTGCATGTTCGCTATGCGACTTGCCGATGTTTGATAAGAGGAGGGTGCGGTGGCCTGGAAAATTTGGAAATTTCGTGAAATATCGATTTTTTTTAAATTTTCAGTCAACATTGCTCAGATTTGGCTGAAAATTGGTTCTTAGTTTCTAAAAGAGCTATTCTCGAAAACGGTGTAAGAATTTTCGAAAAATTCGCATCTTAAGTTTGCCAAATTTGAAGTTGGATTTTCAACATGTTTCATTTAAAAAAACCGGCTTATTTAAAACCTTAAATTTCAGCCAATTTTGCTCAGTTTTGGCTGAAAATCAGAGTAAATGCTCAAAACGTCTTGCTCGTCATACTTGTACCTTTTTCAAATCTTTCTTTCCAGCACTACCCAAAAAAAGTTGATTTTTCTCACGGGGTCAATATTTTTCGAATTTTTCCGAAGCTCCGCCCCCTTTTTAGGAAATCTACATTTTTCAAAATTCATTTGATTATTAATTATGAATCTTAAAGACAGGATGCCAGTAATTTAAGCAACAAAAAAAACAACCAACCATCGAATAAGCCGACACATTCATCTGCATTGGTGGCGGTTGCATATTAATCGAGCTAACAGCATTATTATAGGCACTAAGTTGTGGCGGTGGTTGTCGAAGATTCGGCGGTTGTTGAGCACTCTGCATCGGCGAGATTCCAAACGATGCGAGGTCGATTTTTGTAGAGGATTTCTGGAACAAAAAAAACTAGGTGTTTTTATGGATTTCAAGTCGTTTTCTGCAGGTGGATCGGATCTTGCTTATACAACCCTGGTTGGAATCCCGAAATTTCGGTAGAAAATACTATGGCTCATTAATTTGGAAATTGTCTAAATACTTCTTAAAGACAGTGTCCCACGTTTGATAACATGATAAAAAAATTAAATTTCCGAGATTAAAACAACATTTTCTAAATAACATTATTAACTAGTTCTTAATATCCGGTCTTAAAGACAATGTACAACTAAATTTAATTTTTTAAATAAATATATATCCAATTCCGAACTTGATCCAAAATCCGATTCGACCTGATCAGAACTTGATCACAAATCCGATCCTGTCCGTATTCGATCCGATTATACCCAGATTTGATCCGAACCCCCCAAAAACTAAAAACTAACCTGTTCCGACCGCATGGTACTATTAATCTGCGCCAACAACGCCGTCGACTCCTTCATATTCAATCCCATCTCCCTCGAAATCTTCTCCATATCCCGACTATCAACCTGTCCGCCTCTCTGCTCCACCTGATTCTGCATTGTTATCATAACTCCCAACATCTTCCTCATCTTCGAATTCTCATCCTCTTTTCCATTTCCCCTCTTATCCTCAACAACTGGAGCTGCCGGAGCCGCCGCCGCTGCCTGTGCTGGTGGTTTTTGCCTGAAAATCTTCAATTTTCAAAATTTCTGACTAACAAGACACCTCCTAAAATCAATATCGATTTCCGCTTCTTTTACTAATCCCATCTCTCGCATCTTTTTCAACGTCGCCAATTTTTCCGCAAAATCCGATGAGCTTCTTTCCGGAGATTCATTTGCTGGCCTAGAAAGCAAAAAAATTATTGATTAAATATCTCGAAATTTTAATTTTTCAAAATATCGATTTTTTTTCGCGTAAGAAATTCGCGACTATGGACCACCACCTCGCGCAACATTTCTACCTGTCATTGAAAAATTGAAAAATGGAAGAAATAAAAAAAAAAAAACAAAAAAAAATCAGAAAATCATGTAAACTTGGATTTTTTAAAGGGACACAACGTTTAACGTTAAAAAAATTCAAAAATCAATCGAAAATCTACATTTTAGCAATTTCTTTAAAGAAAATAAGGGATTTACGCTCATTTTATTGAATTTTTGGAAAATCCGACTTTTCAACATTTTTCAAGCCTTCAGAAAATGCAAAAATTCTAAACACAAAAGAATTTTAGGTTTTTTATTGAGATTTTTTGGTAAAAACAATGTTTGAACCGGAAATATCCTTTTTTGCAGCTTTTAAAGACAATGGGTCACTGAAAATTCGAGGTTTCCATTAAAAACCTTTTCTTATTGCCGAGTATAAAAGCTAAAACTCCGAAAATCAGTTTCCAGCTTTAAAAACCTCCAAAAATCTTAAAAATTCGAAGTTTTAAATCGAATACGCTTCGAAACCGCGACGCGTTTGACAACACAGAGTATTATCCACCAGACCTTTCTCACGCGTTGCGGTTGCGATGCGTATGGCTTTCAAAATCGAAAAATAAGAATTTCAAATCTTTCGAAAAAAAAAACGCAACATGTCCCTTTAAAAAACACTCCACCACAAAAAAAAAGCAAAATACCTCTTCTTCGCTTTTTCACCACTTCCAACTTTCGCCAAAAACGCGTCCGTCTGCGCCTCCCAACTATTATTCCTCTTTCGGCTCGATCTTTCCCTTGACGGGCTTCTCGACCGACTCGACGACCTGCTCCTCGATCTCGACCTTTTCCTATATCTCTCGCGACTTCTCGACCTTCTTCTTCTCTCCCTACTTCGGCTTCTCGTTCTCGACCTCCTCTTCTTGTCCTTACTTCTTCGTTCCGGGCTGAAAACAAAATTCACTAGTTTTTTCTTCTAAGGGATCCTAAAAATCCAAGTTTATTCTTTTAAAAAAAACCTTCTACTCTTATCCTTTCGACTTCTCTTCTCCTTCGGATCGTCATCATCAAGTCCCAACGCTTGTTTCGAAATCGGTGCTGGAACTGGCACCGGATTGTCTGCAAATTCCTTAGTTTTTCTTTAAAAATATCGATTTTTTCCCTTACATCTAACTTCCTGAAATCCGCTACTCTTAAATTGCGCCTCTTCATAAAAATATCCTTCATATCCCGGCCAAAGTCGTTCAATCGTCTCCTTATTCAAAATCGACACCATTCTGTGCTCAACCTTCGGTGGAGGTTGTTCTTTCTAATATTTTTTTTCAGATTTTAAATATTTTTTCCAGAATTTTCAATTTTTACCTGCTGTATATCCCTACTAAAATTCTGAAGGATCACCTTCCTTAACGACCTATCCTTCTCAGCAAGAACCGTTTTGTGGTACATTTTATGCGAATTATACTAAAAATAACGTTTTTTTAAATTTCAGCCATAATTTTCAGATTTTACCATATAAGCCAATCGATGCTCATCCTTCACCACATGCTTCTTCATCTCCCTTGCCGATGTCCATTCAGCACAAAGTGTACAAAAATAGCTATCCAAAGTTGTATCATCCAAACAGATCACCTCATAAATCGATCCAACACCTAACGCTCCAACTGGTCCGTTTGCAGTCCGGCTGAATTCTTCGGGTAGTTCGGCTAGCGGGATTCTTTCCGCACCTTTTTTCATCACTAGAAATCAAAATGGTATTTTTTTGAATGAAATAATAAACTCACTATGATCAATCAACTCCCTTCTCGATTTGATCAAATTCGGGTTCGCTAAAATCGGATCAATCGATCGACCTCTCAACGATGGCCTCTTCATCACAGCCGCCGGAACATCTTGCACAACTTTTGGCGCAATCGGCCTAAAATTCGACGGCGGTGGAACAAACCCGTGGGATGGTGGCGGCACACGTTGGAACGCCAACCCGGGCGGTGGTACCCCTGGTGGTGGAACCGCGTGCGGTGGTGCTACAAACCCATGAGAGGGGAGCATTTGCTGCACTAGTTGCTGCTGCGGTGGTTGTTGTGCTTGACGCATCACTGCCATCATATTTGGCTGTGCCATTCCCGCCCAACCATGCTGTGCACCCATCGCTCCACCATTATTATAAGGGTTCGGGTTTACTTGATTCATTCTCGCCTGAATTCTAATTCTTTCCGCTTCTAGCCTCTTTTTCTCCAATTCCATCGTTGTTCGTCTCTGTAAACACATTTTTCGCTCAAACTTTCGAATTTCTGATCAAGATCTACCCTCAATGCCTCCAAATCAATTGCTGGAATCTTTTTCGCAGCAGTTGGCAGCTTTTTCTCATTCTGAAATTGTTTTATCGATTTTTTTTGGTTGCAAAAACGAGGGTGTTTACCTCTTGCGCAACTTTTAGCGCAATTTCCAATCTCTTTGCTCTCTCCATCTCTAGCACCTTTTCCCTCTCCCTGGCTTCCGCTTCTCTTCTCTCCTTCTCTTCCGCAATTTTTCGCATACGATCTACATTTCGTTCTCTTTCTCTTTGACTCTCTTCAAGTCTTCGTTTACGATCTAAAAGAAAACGATTCAGTTTCAAATTTGCGCATACTGAGAACCAAACGCGCTCCAGTGCACTGTCTGCGTCTCTACCCCTCAGACTCACCCTCCGCCGCCTTTACTCTCATCTCCTCTTGCACTCTCTTCCTCTCAATTTCCTTTGCTCTTTGTTGTGCGATAACACTGCGTTTCTCCGCTTCTCCAACTGGATCATAAATCCTCATACAATACGCATTTTCCAATGTCACCGTTTTCAAAATCGACGAGATATACTTCCTCAACTCTTTTCCTTTATCATCATATTTCATATTGATATTCTCAATATCAATTATCGATCGCGATCGATGTTTATGCTGAAATCTCATATTTCGCTTTTAAAGACACTATGCCACTTATTACCACATAATTCAAAACGTGGCTCATATCTCGAACATGTGATTCAAGAAGCGCCGCTCTTTTTGGAACACTTTTTGCGCACAATTGACAGAAAAAATCGACGGGAATCTTGCCACTTTGTAGACTCCTTCTTTCGACAACATCTTCTAACCCAACTACATTCAAAACGTAGGAATGCGTTTTTGACGTCGGATTCCATTGCCACGTGACCTTCTGTGAAACAAAATGGAACAATAATCGACAGATTCACAAATTTCAATTCAAAAATACCTTTTCCGGATCTTTCTGCTCAAACTGTTTCACTGTATAACTCGACATCTCCTCACTGATGCCATAGGAATCTGTGTAAATGTCGAAATTTTTCGCGAATTTCAGATTTTCGCTAATTTACCGTATCGATTCTCATTGAACGCTGCTGAACGTTCATAATGGTCATCTGTTCTTATATGCTTATCAAGAATATCTCGAATCCATGTGGCTGGACGCGCAGTGAACACAAGTTCGCAATTCTGGAAAAAAAATCAATAAACGGGATTTTTTGGGAAAAAATCAAGATTTTGTCAAAACCTCTCACATACACACATTAGCCGCGTTGCGGCTACGCGGAGCGGTCAAACATCTAGTTTTTGCGAGCTGGTAGACAAACATCGCTTATTTTTGGAGAAAAAATATAGCTTAGCTTCTTAAAATGCACAAAAAACGGTCTTAACGCGAAAACGCAAAAGAAAAAAAAACACTCGCTCCGAGCAGGTGTGCCGTGGAGCACGTTTACATGTTGAATTGCCCAAAATCTACTGTAACAGAACGAGAGAGCGTTGAAAACTTAGAGATTTCGAGAATTTTTGTGAAGTTCCAAAACGCGGGTTCAGTTAGCTTTGCAAGTGCGCTCTATTGCAAATCTCACTTTCCCGGCGGTTTAGGCTATTTTTTGACTCCTAAAAACCCGTTTTTTCAATGAAAATCAAATTTTGCACATTATGAAATACAAAAGAGCCTCCTAGAATCCACAAAATTTCCTCCAAAGATTTTTAAAGGATCTTTTAACATTTTTTTGTCTGAAAAATAGTTCAATAATTAACTAAATTCTCTGAATAAAGAACTTAGAAAATTAGAAAAATTCAGTTTGAATTATGAAAATCATCAATTAAAAATTTTTATATTTCGCGCCATTTTTGTGCAAATTAAAAAATTTATAAGATTAAAGTGGGCGGAGCTTATATCCCTCCCCCTTTCCAAATTATTGTCGGTGCGCGCATTTGCTCTCAAATAATCCAAAGTAAATAAAATCTTGGTAGGCGGGGGCATCTGGCAATTGTGTGGCGCAGAGATATGCAACCGCCGCGGA
This sequence comes from Caenorhabditis virilis, assembly GCA_964036255.1. NCBI lineage: Eukaryota > Metazoa > Nematoda > Chromadorea > Rhabditida > Rhabditidae > Caenorhabditis > Caenorhabditis virilis. The sequence goes on along the minus strand of OZ038417.1, from coordinate 3,115,308 downwards.
AAAGTTTTCCTTTAAAGCAACATCTTGCATTTTTCCCTAAATTTGTTTAAGTAATCGATTTTTCTTCTGAACGTTATAAAATCACCGTAAAATGTTTGTATAACGCCAGTTGGTTTTGATCTACCATTAAATTTGGAGTCCCTCACGCATTCATGCTATTTTTACCAGCGAGCGGTTGCGTTGCGGTCTTTCAGCAGAAAACGGATGATACAAAATTTAAAAAAAAAAAAGATTTATCAATAGAGCGAGCGGTTGGAATAGGTTTGTTTCTACAGTAATAGCGAATACGCATCGTAACGGCGACGCACCTAAAAACCTTAAATCCTCTCTACAATCATTCTCGTTGGGGCGCCTTTTGTAACCAATGAAAAGATATTAAAATATCACTTTCACACTTATATTCAGCCCCCCCCCCCCCTTTTATAAATTTTCTTTTAATTTTTCACAAAACTTACCGAACATTTACACAACACATAAATGACCTCATTTCCCGGGTTCGTTCTCTCAACATGCACAAATTTCACATCCAACGCGTTTAACGCATCCCTCGCCGACACCATCACCAATTCGGCTGAAAATAACAAAAATCCTTGGAAAAAATCAATAAATTCCAAAATATTCACCTCCATCACACGCCACTTTATCAACCAAACAGGCTACCGTCTCATAAACATCTCGAAACTCGTTCGTCGAGCTCATCAAACTATTCAACTGAAGAATTTTCAAAATAAGCTTCCAATTTTCAAGATATCTGCTCTAAACATACCGTTCTATAGCTCACACTCATCCAATCCTCCATCATTTTCGCATTCGTCATCGAATATACCTGTATATTGATTTTTTTGGGGAAAACTCTTTAAAAAACTAAAAAATAAATCAATAATACCCTCATTTTCGTCGGCAACATTGCCGAATGCCTCTGAAGCCACTCCAACAACAAATCCTCTACACTTTTCTCCGTCTTCTGCTTCAAAATCACCGCCGCCATTGGTCTGTGAGCCATAAGCTGAAATTCAGCCTAAATTAGTCTAGGGCTCAAAAATGGATAATTAAAATTCACAAAAAATCAATAAACAACAAAAAAATAATAAAAAAACAGGTGGTTTTTTGCAGAGTGCTCTCCATTTTCAAAATCGCATTTTCAACTACCCTTACCAAATACTGTTTCAAATGTGAAATCGATCGAATATGCCAATTTAACATTTCCGAATTCTCCTTCTTAAAAATCCGCGCACAAATCTGACATGTGATCTCATTATTATCCAAATCTTCAACCATATACTCCAATCCTACATCGCATTGCGTTTGTATTTGAATTTCAGTGTTCTGCAGTAATTTTAAGATTATAAAATGGTCAAAAAACGCAAAAATTCGCTCATACCGACGCGATGACGAACTTTCCCTTGTCAACTACTGCATACTGTGCAACTGTCGACGGAAATGGAACAAAGAATCGATCATCTGAAAAAGAAAAGTGAAGATATTGCAGTTAAAAACAACTTTTTTCGGGAAAAAAGGGGTCAGAAGAAAAAGAGAGCGAAAAAAAAAACATAAAACAAAATTTATAACACTTTAAACCCTTTTTTAAAGGCTTGCACTTCAACTGGTGGTCCATAATATCAAATTATCGATTTTTCAAAAACATTTTGGTTTTTGAGGGTCTAATAAGACTTTTTAAATCAGGCTTTTAGAGCAAATCAGGCTTTTAGAGCTTAAAATCAAATTCTCTGAGAAAATAATGGACCTACTTAAAAAACTAAAAAATATCAATAAATACGGTATTTTTAAAGGCGCATCACGGAAATCGTCTCGGGTCTCGAAACGAATTGGGAAAAGGAGCCGAAAATACGAAAAAAGGTCATTTTTCTTTTCATGGCCTAGAAACCCAAATTTCCGCTTTTTCGACTCAAAGGTAATTAATTCGCAGAGGGTAGGCCTTGTGTTTGGAGGCTCAAGTGTTTGGAGGCACATGTGTTTGGAGGCACAAGGCCTACCCTCAATTCGCACCTCTTTTTACAATCTATTCACACGCGTTGCGGTCGCGGTGCGGCTCATATTAAACAGAGCAAATGCTAACTTTTCAATTCTTTAAATCCCCTTACCAAACGCAAAACACGCTCTTCTCGTCGCCGTCTCGTAATGCTGAAATTCGCTGATATGTTTCAGCCAAGTCTGATTGATCTTCAGCTCGTCCATCGGTTTTCCATCGTCCGCAAACATCGCCACATTAAAACAGACGTGACAAAACAATCCACACGGATCGGTCGGATCGTTGTAGACAATGTCTTGAACCCAATCTTGTGCGATTCTTACGTCTTCTGTTATTTGCGCCTGGAAAACATGTTGTTTAAACAGGATTTCACTCGATTTTCAGTGTTTTTTCTAAAAGATTAAAAAATGTCACGTTTTCTCAAATGTTACTTCTTGAAAAACGCAAAAATAAGGAAAAAAATCATATCTCGAAAACTATAGCCTATTTCCAAAAATATTCAAATTTTGAGTTAGTAAGAAAAATCCGAATAATGGCCTAGGAATCCAAAGCATGGCCTAGAAACCGAAATAGACAAATGAACGATATTGCGGTGGGTACATAACTTGCAAAATGTCTTAAAAATCCGAATAATGTTACAGAAAACCAAATGAATGGCCTAGGAATCCAAATTAATGGCCTAGGAATCCAAATCATGGTCTAGAAATCCGGTTAATGGTCTAGGAACCCAAGTATGGCCTAGTAATGCAAATAATGATCTAGGAATCCAAATCGCGGTCTAGAAATTCAAATAATCGCTTAGTAACCCAAGAAATGGTCTAGAAATCTGAAAAATGGTCTAGAAATCCAATTATTAACAACTAAACAGTCTTGCTTCGTGGCATCGTGTCTTTAAGACACAGTTTTTATTTGCGGGAGTTCCCCCGCGTGTCCAAAGAGCCAAAAAAGCAAAAACCTGAATAACTCTCGGAAATCTCGTCAACGGCGCCCTTCTAACACTATCATTCTCCAAGAACGTCTTCGACAACAATTCGACCGCCCGTTTCCTCCGCATCTCCGCCGGCAGCTGTTTGATAAAATAAGTTTCGTACGGAAATCGAGAGGCCAAGAAATTGATGACATGCAATTCACTCGAAAAGTGCCCCTCCTTCTCCTCAACATTACAGAAACAAAGTGAACAGAACACCTCCTCGTCCGCTTCAATGCATCCTCTCATTCCGCACGTCGTATTAAGCCTCCAATAACCTTCGGCGTCTTCTCTCCATTTGATGTCTTCAGCCGCTGTTTCGATAGCATTTTTGTCGTAGATTTCTTCGAGTTCGACTAGAAAAATCGATTTTTTTGATAAGATTTTTAAAAAAAGCAACATTTACATTCTTCAATGCATCCAATAACACCGGCTCTGATCTGATGGGTCGGATTATTCAAATGAGCTTCTCTTGCTCTCTGAACTGTGTATTTTGTTGACTTGTGCGTCGGAACCAGTTCGTTGCATAGCTGGAAAAATTAACATTTTGTTAGATAGTCCATTTTTGAAGCTAAATATTTTAATTTTCAGGTTTTCCGCTTCAAAATGCACTAAAAATCACGTAATTCGACACAGATTTGAAAAACGTTGTCAACATTTCATAATTCCGAATCTTATCTTTTGATTTTCTAAAAAAAAACCTTGAATTTTCAAATTAAAAGCTGAGATTCTAAATTTTCTCCAATTATGCGACTTTAAGCCGGTTTTAAAGCTGAAAATCCATTAAATTCAAATTTTCAGCTTCAAAAGTCGCAAAAACTTGAAATTCTGTGAAAAAAAATGGGATTCTTAGGAATTTCAAAGATTTTTCGAAAAAACCTCAGAATTTCGGCTTTAAATTTGAAAATTCGTAGATTTTTTGTTAAAAATCAAAAGCTGAGATTCTGAATGTTCAAATTTTCACAACTTTTCGAAATTCATGTGATTTTAGACTATTATAGGGCTGAAAATCTGAAAATTTTAACTCTAAGCTTCAAAATTCACAAATTATTTGAAATTCGTGGATTTAAAAGCTGAAATTCTAAGTTTTCACAACTTTTTCGACATTGTCTCTAATTATGCGATTTTCAATCCATTACAAAGCTTAAAATCTGAAATTTTGAATTCTATACTTCAAAATTCACTAAAATTCATAAAAATTTGAAATTTTTATAAAATTCTCCTCACCTTACAATGAAGCACCGCTTTCTTCGTATCTTTCGAATTAACATCCAAACTCATCGAATCCCCAATATCCTGAAGCACAAACTTCTTCTGCGCGTCCTCCTGCGACAGGTTCATTTTGACAACCTGCGGCGTCTGAAGCCCTCCCTTCTCATCAAATATCCTCTCCGCCAGCCTCGTAAACTTCTCAAACATATCACACAGATCATTCTCATCATACTCAATATTATCAATCTCTTCCGGATAAACCTCCTCTATTATCTTCCGAATATGCCCCAACGATCCAATATGAGCGTCAGCCGAGTCGTGGTTTCCACCAGCGACGAAACATAGCGAACACGCCCAAACGGCCGCATTGTTCCAGAGCATGTGAATTTCACTGATAAATTCCAGTCCGATCACCTTCATTTTTCGCAATTTGTACCGATTGTAGAGCGTCGAGTCGGGTCCATTGCTGTATTTCATCACTTCACTTGTGTAGAAATCAAAAAGTCGAAGTTTCTGCAAAAAAAAAGAGCAAATTAGTTATTCCTTTTATGAAAAATCGAAAAAAACTGTTTTTCCTTAAAGCTAAGGGGTCGGACACTATCTTTAAGGAATACATTTTCATTGTGAAAATACCTGCAAGACTCAATTCTAAAATTTAAAAATCTGCGTCAGAAAAATTGATGGGACACTGTCTTTAAGAAATGTATTAAACTTCATATAGGGGACAACCCTTAAATTCCCATTATTATTGATTTTATGGTTTTTTGACAATTTTCTTCATTACAGCCCGTTTTAACAGCTTTTTATGATGATATCTCAACTAGGACACTGTCTTTAACAATAAAATTTCAAAAAAAATCGATTTTTCCGTTCTAAAGACCGTTTTTCCAAATTTTTCTCTAAAAAACCGCCCACCCTTATATGTTTCGGCTTCAATTCATGCGTCTTCTTCGCCGTGATCGAATCACAAACATCCGAGCAAAGTACACACATATCCCCAATTGTCCAAACATCCTCTCTCGTCAGTTTTTCATCACTTTCCACTTTTTCCACTTTTTTCACATTTTCTTCCATCTGAAATCGTATAATTTGGCGAAAAAAATGACGAAATCATGAAAATATAGGTAAAAACTGCGATAAAAACGCAAAATTGGTACAAAACCATGAAAAAAAAACCCTAATTGTGCTAAAACTTTATATAATTCGATTTTTTGGCGATAATTGATGTGTTAAAGCAATAAAATAGGGTTTTAGGAATAGGAAAACAGGAAAAATCAACGAAAATCGGTTTTTAGCAAATAAAATGTACAAAAAAGTGAATCACAATTAGAAAAATCCATAAAATGAGCAGTTTTCAACAATTTCCGAGTTTTTAGGCCAACGATGGATGATTCTGAAAACGCTATTTTGAATTTTTTAAATAATATTCCAAAAATCCCACACATTATCATATTCCATGCCCGTTATTATTGATTATTTTCAAAAAAAACGTTAGAAAAATCACATTTTTCACTTAAAAACCATTCATTTAACTCTTACCCGACAAAATTCAAGCGTTTCCTGAATATTTTCAAAAAAAAAACTTTAAAATGCCCAAAAATTGACGAAAAAAGCAAAATACCTTCAAATCCCACAACGCGACAATACCATCGGTTCCACAGGTCGTGAATTTCGACACATTTCCAGTATTTCCAGAGTGTGGAAGGATTTGTCTGAAAAAATGCAATTTTTAGGTTTTTACAACAAATTTTACGGCTTTTACAGTAAAAAATAACGGTTTAAAGATGTTTTCGCAGTATATATATATTCCAAACGTACAAAAAGTCAAATTCTGACCGAAAGTGTCGGAAAAGCCAAGAAAAACGCTCTAAAATCAAGAAAACCAAGCGTGGATTAAGCGCGAAGCAAAAATTTAAGAATTTCAACGATTGAAATCTGAAAAAGTTAAATTTTGAGATTGTAGACTTTTTTTGTCATAATTGACAATTTTTCAGGCGTGGATTAAGCGCGAATCTTTGAAATTCAAGTCTGAGAAACAATTTTCAAAATATCAACTGAAAAACGTAAATTTCTGACAAAATCTTGTTTATCAAAAAAAAAATCGAAAAAATCTGAAAATTGACCTTTTTCTAAAAATTTCAGATTATCACGTAATTTTGAAGTTCAAAATTCGTAAATTACAATTTTCAACCGAAAAAGTGTGAAAATGTGAAATTTAAAAAAAACAGGGCACGAATATCTGAAAATCTCGATAAAATTAAAGTTTCGTGGCAAAATTTCAAATTTTTAGAATTTTCAGAAAAATTCACTGTTTCAGCTGATATTTTGAAATTTGTGTCAGGACAATCTGACCGAAAATATGCAATTTCAATTAATTCGGAGGATACGGTAGACAACTGTGCAAACACCGAAGGTGCATTCACTGGAATTGACGCGCAAGTTGGAATTTTTCGAAGATTTGCACTTTTTTTCCCTACCTTTTACGCGTAATTACGTTTTTCGTCCCTTTTTCAGACTTTATTTAACTTATTTTATTATTAATTACCTTTCCCAGTGATTCTGCCCGTTAATTATGTACCGTTTAACCTTATATTACTTTATTTTCCTTGAATACTGGTCCGAAAAGACTAAAAATGTAATAAATACTATATCTACCACTGAACTGCGTTGATTACTCGTTTATTTAATTATAAAGGGACTTTTCCCTTCTCATCTCTCGATTTCCATTCAGATTAAGCTCACCGAATCGCGACAATTTTTTTTCTTTGACTTGAATTTCAATTCTACGCGCTTAATCCACGCCTAAAAATTGTCAGTTATGAAAAAAGGTTTCAGATTTCAATAGTTCTGAAATTTCTTCTCAAACTTCAATTTCAATGCTTATCCTCGTTTTTTTTCGGAAATTGTTGGTTTTACGCTGATAAAGAAGGATCTGTTTTCAAAAACTGCTTAGGTACGCTTTGAACATGCTTTTTTCGAGCTAAAAATCTGAAAATTTACCTAATCTCAAACTTTGAAGCGCTGTAATTTGGCTCAAACTCAATATTTCTGGACAAACCAAATTTTCAAAGTGCCAATTTTGAGCAAAATCTATTAACATTTTATAAAAACGCGTCTTTTGGGAAAAAAGCTCGGAAATCCGAAAAAAATATTGGATTTTCAATGTACAAGCTTCATTTTTCGAAATTTTCCGATTTTGAGCCCGAGAAAACCGCTAATAATAGTAATTTTTGAAAACAGAGCGTTTATCAGCATAAAATTCCCGTACGAACCAATTCACAAAATACTTACGTTATCCGATTCTGATGAAGCGTCTTAATCGACGTATTCACTCTCTCCGACGCCGCATTCCGATCAATATTCTTAAACATCTGCAACGCGCTACTCATCTGCGACGACTTCGCCGCCGCCGGCACATCCAATTTACAAACTTCCTTAAGCACATTCTGCGAGATCACAAACAGCACCGGCGAGCAATCGTGCCCGGCCGCCACTATACTATTCTCCGTGATCCATTCAACAGTGGTGAATGGTAAATGAATCGTCCTCAACTGTTGGGCTCTCTGATTGTCGACTTCTGAGTCAACCATCGAGACCGATGAATCGTGCGAAACAAACGCCAATCGACAACCGGATGGTGAGAACGCGACACGATGCACCCATCCGCCAACCGAGTATTCACTCATCAATTGTCCGAATGGCATTTTTTGTCCCCATGGGTTTGGTGACGGCTTTTCGTCGACTTCTTTCACGTATGCTGAGAACACGCGACACTGAAAATTCGATTTTTTTTGGAAATTATTCGATAATTAAGGTTTACTTAATTTTATAAATAAAGAATCTTTAGGAAATCAATATATCTTCAAAATATCACTAAAGATTCCGATTTTTCGACTTCTACATATGTAACTTCTAAAAATTTAATTTGTTTTTAGGTAATTTTAAAATAATTTAGGAAAAACCCATTAAAAAAGAAAATTGGATGAAAATTATTATAAAAAAGGAGAAAATGGATATTCTTCTCTTTTTGGATCCTATAACTCAGAAATTTTGAAATTACTTTTTCAGTGATACCCTATCTTTAAGCAGAATATTGAAAACTCGAATTTTTCAAAATTTCCACCAAATTATTAACGAAAACACTTCGAATTTTAAAAAAATTCACAACTTTCTTCAAAATCCTCAGATTTTTATAATTCTTGGTGCAAAATACTGGAAATCTTCTATAGTTTAAGAAAATATAAATAATTTTAGCATTTTACATCAAAAATCATAAAAATCTGATCATTTTTGCAAATTTATGATATTCGAGATCTTCAAATTTTAAAAAATTCACAACTTTCTTCAAATTCCTCAGATTTTTATGATTCTTGGTGCAAAATACTGGAAATCTTCTATATTTTAAGAAAATATAAATAATTTTCAGCATTTTGCATCAAAAATCATAAAAATCTGATTATTTTTGCAAATTTATGATATTCGAGATCTTCAAATTTTAAAAAATTCACAACTTTCTTCAAATTCCTCAGATTTTTATGATTCTTGGTGCAAAATACTGGAAATCTTCTATATTTTAAGAAAATATAAATAATTTTCAGCATTTTGCATCAAAAATCATAAAAATCTGATCATTTTTGCAAATTTATGATATTCGAGATCTTCAAATTTTAAAAAATTCACAACTTTCTTCAAAATCCTAAGATTTTTATAATTCTTGGTGCAAAATACTGGAAATCTTCTATATTTTCAGAAAATATAAATAATTTTAGCATTTTACATCAAAAATCATAAAAATCTGATTATTTTTGCAAATTTATGATATTCGAGATCTTCAAATTTTAAAAAATTCACACCTTTCTTCAAAATTCCTCAGATTTTTATGATTCTTGGTGCAAAATACTGGAAATCTTCTATATTTTAAGAAAATATAAATAATTTTAGCATTTTACATCAAAAATCATAAAAATCTGATCATTTTTGCAAATTTATGATATTCGAGATCTTCAAATTTTAAAAAATTCACAACTTTCTTCAAATTCCTCAGATTTTTATGATTCTTGGTGCAAAATATTGGAAATCTTCTATATTTTCAGAAAATACACAGCTCCACAAAAGTATTGCTCCACAGTCAGTAATCAACTTCCACTAATCATTTTTGAAACCTAAAGTTCAAAAAAAAATTTCATCATTTTTTGTGAAAAATCGGTTTTTGCCGTTCCACAAAAGTATTGCTCCACTTTGGAAATCTTGTTGTTTATTGACCGACGATGGCCCAATTTGCTTTAAAATCATTAATTAGGTCCATAAGAAGTGTAAAACCGTTGTTTGACTTCAAAAAGTTGCAAGATTATGGTCAATGGGGCCAAAAACTGTCGAATTTTCGAAAATTGTCGAATTTCCGCTTAAAGGGAAGAACAAATTAATCGATTCGGTTTTTTCTTTGCCGAAAATGACAAAAATGTGTTCTGAACGCATTTTTTATTAAAACTGGCTAAGAAAACAGACCTTTTCAACATCATTTACTGAAAAAAATAGCGAATTATTTTCCCAAAAAAATCCAATTTGAGCATTCCAGAGCATTTTGGATAGTTTCGGAGCGTTATTTCTTTCAGAAACTTTATCAAAATAATGAATATCGAATAATTTCTGTTTTTGGATTGAAAATTTGACAAAACCCTCTCAGAATTCAAGAAAAATTTAAGTGAACGGCATTTCTTCGAATCTTCAGTTTTTGGTTGATATCGAAAAATTGGTTGGACATCTTCGTATGTCTAAATTTTTCTTATTCCGATGTGAGAACTTGTGATTTAGACAAAATGAACGTTTTTAAAGATGCCGAAATCAATTAAAGCAAAGTAAGCTCACAATTTTTTTGGAAAAAAGGTTTAAAGAGTATTGGTTGTTGAAGCTGGCGGATTGGACTTTGAATGCTTTTGAAAACATGATAATTCTGAGAGGGTTTTGTCAAATTTTCAATCCAAAAACAGAAATTATTCGATATTCATTATTTTGATAAAGTTTCTGAAAGAAATAACGCTCCGAAACTATCCAAAATGCTCTGGAATGCTCAAATTGGATTTTTTTGGGAAAATAATTCGCTATTTTTTTCAGTAAATGATGTTGAAAAGGTCTGTTTTCTTAGCCAGTTTTAATAAAAAATGCGTTCAGAACACATTTTTGTCATTTTCGGCAAAGAAAAAACCGAATCGATTACTTTGTTCTTCCCTTTAAGCGGAAATTGGACAATTTTCGAAAATTCGACAGTTTTTGGCCCCATTGACCAGAATCTTGCAACTTTTTGAAGTCAAACAACGGTTTTAGACTTCTTATGGACCTAATTAATGATTTTAAAGCAAATTGGGCCATCATCGGTCAATAAACAACAAGATTTCCAAAGTGGAGCAATACTTTTGTGGAACGGCAAAAACCGATTTTTCACAAAAAATGATGAAATTTTTTTTTTGGACTTTAGGTTCCAAAAATGATTAGTGGAAGTTGATTACTGACTGAATTTCTCATATTTCATCAGTTGAACACTTTTGACAAAAGTTATCAGAAAAAAATTTTTTCGACAAAATTTAGGTGGAGCAATACTTTTGTGGAGCGGTGTATAAATAATTTTCAGCATTTTGCATCAAAAATCATAAAAATCTCGGAATTTTTAGAAAAGTTACGGATTTTTTAACCTTAAAATCCCTTACCTTAAAATCACACGATCCAATCGCAAGCAAAACATTATTCGGGTGCCAATCAAGACACGTAACCGTCGATCGAATCGGCTTCTTAATCTGCTTCGACACCCACCAATCATTCTCCTTCTCATAATAACAGACCGACACCAATTTCGCGCCGCTTCCAACCGCAAACTTATTCTCCAATGGTGACCATTTCACATAAGTTGCCGCTCGATTAAACCGCACCAACACTAGCTCCGGCTTCCAGACGCCTTTATCAAACGTCCACACGAATGCGTTCTTATCCTGCGAACACGAAACAATCCGATTCGTTTTCGTTCCCCAATCGAGTCCGGTCACCGGAAGATCGTGCTCAGAAAGGGTGTGCACGTTCACCCAATCACCATTTTTCCACTCAAAAATGTAGATTTCGTTTGATGACGCGGATACGGCGATTTCTGAAGGAAAACACATTTGGAAAATCATCTAATTGAGTATTTTCAACTTTGAACCTCACTGATGCTCCGCGCGCACGCAACGCAGCTGCCGACACTCAATACACTGGAAAATTCGGGGGGAAAATGGATTTTCCAGTGTATTTAGTGTCGGCAGCCGCGTTGCGTGCGTGCGGAGCTTTCAGAAGCGCTCAAAACGCAATGATCGAGCATATTTCGGTTGAAAACATGACTTACGAGTTCTATCCTTGTTCCAAGCGTGACAAGTGATAGGACCGATGCCAAAATTCCAATGCTGCACGGGAACCCCAGACATTTTTTGGACAACTGGAAATCGAAGACTTTATAGGAGTTGAGAGCGACAAAAAAATTAAGGAAGGGATACACATCAATAATATCGGAAAAATCGATAAAATTTCAAGACAGGGAAAACCCTTGGAGGGACAAAAACCTTCGAAAATCGCATTAGAGCACGTTTTCTTTATTAGACTTGAATGTTCCTATTTTTTCTTATTTTTCGACCGAATTTGGCAAAAAAATAGAAAAATGCAGGCTAAATAATTCTCAATGAGGCAAACGCGCTCTAACGAATTTTTCGAAGGTTTTTGACGAAAAAATCAATATTAGGGAATTTTCTCTTAAAGACCGTGTACTACCTAATTTTACACATAAAATTACATGAAAATCCATGGGTTTTTTGATATTTTATGTGTTAAATTGAACTACTTTTCAAAAAATGTAAGAATCTTTGAAAAATTGCCGAAAAAGTCAAATTTCAGCATTTTTTAAGGTTTCTGCAAGAATATTTGCAATTTTTAAGCTTTATATGCCATCAAAACGCAAAAATCCACAAAAATGTGCTTTTTCCATCATTTTACGAGCAAAATATGATAAATTTTACAAAAATATCGAAAATTCAATACTGAAAAACCAATTTCAATCATTTTTCCATAAATTATGAATAAAATCTCGCATTTTTCGGTATCTTTGCTACTTTTTATTAAAAAATTAGCAGAAATACCAAAAAAACATGCAATTCATAAACTAGAAAAATTAGTCAAGTTGTTTTTTCAACATATTTTTTTCAATTTCCGCTATTTTTGAAAAATTCATCATATTTAGCTCGTAAATTGATGGAAAAAGCAATTTTTTGTGGATTTTTGCGTTTTGATGGCATATAAAGCTTTAAAATTGCAAATATTCTTGCAGAAACCTTTAAAAAATGCTGAAATTTGACTTTTTCGGCAATTTTTCAACGATTCTTACATTTTTTGAAAAGTAGTTCAATTTTATACATGAAATATCAAAAAACCTATGGATTTTCATGTATAAAATTAGGTAATACACTGTCTTTAAAGCAACTTTCCCTAATATCGATTTTTCGACGGTTTTTTATGTTAAATAACAAACAGCAACTACAAAAATGCCGCTTAACTATTTTCAACCAACAAAACAAAGGTTTACGAGGTAAATAACCTCCAAAATGAGGTAACAAAAGGAAAATTCACAAGAAAAATTGATCGAAACGAAAAAAACGGCACTCCTAAGCCGCTACAATTACTCAGCACCCTCTCCTCGCCACCGCGACACACCAAACACCCGAAACGACGACACCTCTACGTACCCTTACACCAAACCCTACGACATTTCGTTCATTTCATCATTTCGCGTCGCGCGCTCACACTATTTTCATTTGTTTTTCTTGTTTTTTTTTTCGTTTCATCTATTCTTCCCCGCAGACACTCGCAAACACACACGATTTTTCGATTTCATCCATCGTTCGGCTTTCCTGTCACTTTCTCTATCTATTTCTCGGCATATGTGTTCATTTTTCCACAAATTTATATGATTTTACCAGAAATTCTAAAAATACCTCCGTTGTGACGATTTTCTATCGAAGAATACGGGAATTTTTTGGAAATTTTGAAAAAATTGTCCTATGTCCCTTTAAATGCGCCTTTAAAGGAACATGGATATTTTAAGACCTTAACGACAACTTTTATTAAAAATTTCCATGTTTTTCATGGTTTAGGCTCTCTTTTTTTGTAAAAATAACAAAAACTTTTAAAATTTTGTGTTTACCTTTTTTGATTGCCTCATTTTTTAAAATTGACAACGAAAATTCTTAGAAAAATTTTCAGGAAATTTTTTTAATTGAAAAAATGCTATTTTTGTTCATATTTTTTTCAACTGTGCGGAATTTGCATATCTCCGTGCCGCACAATTGCCAAACGCCCCCGCCTATTGAAATTTTACATATTTTTGCATTTTTCAAGCTTATTTAGCAAAAAAAAATGCAGAAAAAAATAAAATCTAGGACCATCGGCAATTGTGCGGCGCGGATATATGCAAATACCGCGCAATTGAAAATTTTTAAAGAAACAAACAATAAAAACAGCATTTTTTCTATTAAATTCTCTAAATTCCCTTAGATTTTTCTATGAATTTTTTTAAATGTTGTAAATAAAAAATTGGGCAACCAAAGAGCAACTAAACACAACATTTTGAAAGTTTTGTTATTGTTACAAAAAACAGAGAACCTAAATTAATCATTGAGACCTTGAAAAACATCGGAATTTTTAATAAAAGTTGTCTTAAAGATCATAAAATATCCATGTTCCTTTAAAGGCGCATGGAATTTATTCAAGAGTTTTTTATTATCCCCAAAAATTCTCCCCTCCAAATTTAATCCATCCGTTCCCCCGTCCACCCCACCAGATCTTAATGCAATGTTTAAAAAGTGCAGCTTTTCCTCTAAAACATCACGACAAAATAGGATGTGGTGGAAAAAATAAGATGACTGCGAGAAGAAGAAGAAAGCACACGAAGATAATGCATCTATCTTTTGCCATTTTCCATCTTTTCTCTGTGTCGCGCACCAGAAACTCATTTTACTATGTGAAAGTGACCAAAATGACCCCCAAAACAATGGTTTTATTATTATATAAAGTTTTGAATTGTTTTGTAGCTTTACATGTTGTTCGTAGAATTTTTAAGAGCTTAATTAGAGGAGACGCAGGTGGATGGGGGGTATGTATGCGGATAATTTGGTTTAATACGCTTAATTTGACTCTTTTGGGGGTGAATGCATTTTCTAGTGATTTTAGAATTTTTTAGGTTGCTTGTTCGTTCCTTTTAACCAGTTTAATTGGCCTCTAAAAGCCAATGACACAACATTTCAGTTATATCTACATTTTAAAATATTTTATGTCAACGAAAACTTATTTTTTGCTAAATTATCAAAGAAAGTTATGAAAACTCACCCTTTTCTCAAAAATTCGCTTGAAAATTATGTTCCCGCATTTCATTTTCTCACAAAAAAAACTTTAAATGAAAATTAAATCAAAAAGTTCTTTTTTTTTCAAAAAAGTTTTTTATTTAATTTCGTTTTATTTGTTTGTTCACGTGTTCCAACTTTATAACATTTATTTCAAATTCATTTTTCAATATTTTTAGGACAAAAAAAATGGAATAAAGGTGAATTTTAAAAATACGATTTTTCCAAACTTTTTAAAAATTTAATTTCGAATTATTCTTTTGCGCACGTGCTCCAGTTTGATAATTTTTTAAATGAATTTAATTTATTTCGAAAAAAAAACCAGAGGAAAATGCAAAAATGACGACTTTTTCAGAAAAAAGAAAAATAAAATTATCGATCGATAGAACGAAGCAACAGTATCCCGAGTTAAAGGTACATTCCTCTACTATTACAGTATTCCTTAAAATCGTGTCGAAACCATAGAATGAATAACAATATGTTCCTATAATGGAATTTTTAATTTTTTGAAAAAAATTCAATTTTTAATGTTTTTCACGATTTTTCTCGAAAAAGGATAAAGGGGGATTCTCACAATTTTTTAAAAATGTAAAAACATCTGAAAATCAACGTTAAAAAGGCAAAAATTCGTTATTTTTCGATTTTTAAAATTTATTTGTTTCAAAGAATTTCACCGTGTATCCTTTTTAAATGCTTTTTATGTTCCTCTTACCCCAAATGTTCATCAAATTATGCTAATTAATTTTCAGGGTCAATTATCTCTGCACACACCAATATCGCTTTAAAATTATTTATTTATAATTTTTGTTTCCACCCCAACACTGCACAAAAAGTATAACGAATGCCACAAACGTTCAAAATGAGCACATCCGGTTCAAGAAATGGTAATGGCGGTGGTGGTGGTAATGGTAATGATAACGGGATTGGAAGCGGAACGAACACTTTTCCAAGAGCAGCTGCCAAACGACTCTCAACGGTCAACAAATCCAGTATTCCTCGTTTTAAACGACGTAAGAAAGGGAGAGGAGTCCTTTAAAGGGACAAGAATCCATTGGGTGGTGGTGGTCATTTTTGTTGGCACATGCATGAATTGATGAGGGAGAAGGGCGGAGATGCTTAGGGGGAAAAGATGAAATCGATAGGTGGAATGGGGAAAAAGAACACCCATTCGTTTCGTTTTTACTAATTATTCTTGGCTTTTGTTTCAAAGGGAGGAGAATTGATTTGTTTTTTGGTTGTTTAGGTTTTTTGTCCATTTTAACACAACACTTGTGAAACTGACAAATTTTTTGAATTCCTTTTTGTCTACAAAAGGCCGAAAAAATCTAGAAAATGGTTCAAATTAATGTATTTTAAAAAATTCCCTTGAAATTTTGTATTTTTGTTATTTTTACAGGTTTTAAGGACGTCTAACATGGCAATTTGGTCATAAAAACATGAACAAATCATATAAATTACAATAAAAAAGGTTTTGACATGTATTTCTGCCTAATTGCCAATTTTTTGAAGAAAAATATATAAAACTAGGTTTTTTAAACTTTGAGAATTTCGAAAAATCGTCGGAAACATTATTTTTCGAATTCATAGCTTTCAAAATTTGTAATTCGACTTTTTCTAATTTTTGAGGGCTCGTGAAGGCTCAGGAATGGTTTTGGGATGAAAAATACGACCTACTGGTTCCAAAAAACAATTTTAAGTTGAAAAAATCGAATATGGCCGATTAAATTAGAGCTTCTAGTCCGTCTTTGTGTTTTTTCCTTAGATGGCCTAGAAACCCGAATTGAATTTCTTCGGCCATGCCATGTTAGACGTCCTCTATATTCTATTTTTTTCGACTTAAAACTTTGTTTTTGCGACCTATTTCTTTCGAAACCGATTTCTGAGCCATTGGGAGCTCCTAAAAATTTTGAAACGCAGATTTACAAATTTTTGAAGCCACGAGAAGTCAATTGAAATTCTAAAAGTTCACAAAAAGCTGTTTTTTATATTTTTCTTGAAAAAAATTGGCATTTTTCATGGATTTCGAAATTTTCAATGCTATTTTTTGTAAATATGTATATTAACATTTTTCGACAGCTAGCAATATTTTCTTCAATAATTCCCATGTTCCTTTGAAAAGGAAATTTTTGTTTGATTACAGAAAAGGTGAATAGAAATAGATAGGCATCGAAAAAATTGTTTCTTTTTGTTATTTAAAACAAATTTTCAAGAAAAGAAAGTACGAGACCCAATTTTGTTTTCCTGTCACGTTTATAATCCTAATTATACTGTTCTTATTGTCGTGTGACATAGAACAGTATAATTAGGATTATAACGTGCAAGGAACACAAAATTGGGTCTGGTACTTTCTTTTCTTGAAAAAAAACATTTAAGAAACAATTTTTCGATGCCTATCTATTTCTATTCACCTTTTATGTAATCAAACAAAAATTTCCATTTTCAAAGGAATATTGAAATAATAGAAGAATATATTGCTAGCTGACGGAAAATGTTAATAAAACATATTTACAAAAAATAAATTTCGAAATCCATGAGAAATGCTAATTTTTTTCAAGAAAAATATAAAAAACTGCTTTTTGTGAACTTTTAGAATTTCAATTGGCTTCTCGTGGCGTTAAAAATTTGTAAATCTGCGTTTCAAAATTTTTAGGAGCTCCCAATGGCTCAGAAATGGGTTTCGAAAGAAATTGGTCGCAAAAACCAAATTTTAAGTCGAAAAAAATGAGGGTAGGCCAAGTGTTTGGAGGCACAAGTGTTCTTGCGTTGAAAAAGTTAGGCCACGCACCCTGTAGAAGCGTTTAGCCTGAAGCAACACGATAAATAAAATAAAATCATTAAATGGGAAATCGAATTCTACTTCGACTATTTTTTTCAACCATGGAAAATGCTTTATAAAAAAACGAACACATGTGCCTCCAAACACAAGGCCTACCCTCAAAAAAATAGAATATAGACATGGCCGAAGAAATTCAATTCGGGTTTCTAGGCCATATAAGGGAAAAAAAAACGCAAAAATAGCCTAGACACCCTAATTTAATCGGCCATATTCGATTTTTTCAACTTAAAATCGTTTTTTGGAACCATTAGGTCTTATTTTTCATCCCAAAACCATTCCTGAGCCTTCAGGAGCACCCAAAAATTAGAAAAAGCCGATTTACAAATTTTAAAGGCTTCGAATTCGAAAAATCATGTTTTAAATGATTTTTCGAAATTCTCAAAGTTTAAAAAACCTAGTTTTCTATATTTTTCTTCAAAAAATCGGCAATTAGGCAGAAATACATGCCAAAACCTTTTTTATTGTTATTTATATGATTTTTTCATGTTTTTATGACCAAATTGCCTTTAAAAAATGTCATGTTTATTTTTTGCCTATTTGTATTTAAAAATTCTCAAAGAAAAGGGGGGGGGCTAATAAATTGACCCTCATCTATCTCAGAAGCATCACTTTGCCAACAAAAACATGGAAAAAAGAGCGAATTCAATAAAAAAGAGCGCATTTAATTGCAGCTGTTCCGCCGCATTCGATTCGTCCACACTCGGCGGTTTTATCAACAAGTGTTCTTCATCATTCGAAGCAGCAGCAGCAGCAGCAGCATCAAAACCACCATCATCTTCAGCAGCGACACAACGAGAAGAATAATACGACAATTATTGGATCGGTGGACGATTTGGCGACACCGAGAGCATCGACGTTTAATTTGGCAATTGGTGGCGGCGGATCGGGAAGTATGTCGAATGGTACGAATACTGCGGTGCCGTCCATGTCTTCGTCAGTGGTTATGGATACGTGGGGGTTTTTTTTGGGATTTTTAAAAAAAAGTGTTTTTTTTGTGAAAATTAGTGCTCTAAATGTTCAAAATCAGTTACAAAAAATGGCGAAATTGATTTATATCGTTTTTTCCTGGAATTTTTAACGACACACCGTTTTTTAAAAGCTTATAAACGAACAATTTAGAAATGTATGCTCCGATTGGATCTTGATGCGAATTCCGAGAAATTCCAATTTTTTTTCAAATTTCAAAGATTTTTGAATCTTTCCATATGTTCTACATTGAAATTTCTCAGTATTTTTTGAATTTAAAAAAAACTGAGAAATTTCAATGTAGAACATATGGAAAGATTCAAAAATCTTTGAAATTTGAAATAAAAAATAGGAATTTCTCGGAATTCGCTACAAGATTCAAGCCGAGCATACATTTCTAAATTTTTTCGTTTATAAACTCTTAAAAAACGGTGGGTTGGAAAAAATGCCAAGAAAAAAAGATAAAAATAAATTTCGCCATTTTTTGTAACTTTTTTGAACACTAAGAACATAAAATTCTAATTTTTTTTCAAATAAAGAACCATTTTTTGAATAAAAATAATACTTTACGGTCAATTTTTCACCTTTTCCCCTCAGAACCTTAAAATAATCCGATCCGCTTTAATTCCCACAAATAAGTGAACCCATATCTTTAAAATCAAAATAAAGTCTAGTTTGACCTTCGGAAACACTCAGAAATTCGAGAAAAATGAAGATTTTCAAAAAAAAAACGAATTTTTGAGAAAAAATGCGCCAGAAAATTTATGGGTCAATTATAAGGAACAGGAGGGCCTAGAATCTTGTCTAATTCATATATGAAGCATAAATTTCAAAATTTTTCGTTTATAAACTCTTAAAATGGTTAGAGATTCGAAATCGCCGGAAAATATAGCAAAAATAATAAATTTCACCATTTCTTTGTAGCTTAAATGACCTAGAGAAACACAAGGTGGACTAGAAATCCAAATTCCGCCATTAAGAAACCTTTTTTCAAGAAAAATTGTTTAAAAATTAGTGTTTTTCCTCAAAATTATAATTTTCGAATAAATTTGAGGCAAAATTGATTTCAAAAAATATATCTTTATTCAGTTTTTTAAAATCGAAAACGAAAAACTGAATAAAGATCTATTTTTTAAAATCAATTTTGTCTCAAATTTATTCGAACAACATAATTTTGAGGAAAAAACCTAATTTTTAAAAGGTTTTTCTTGAAAAACGGTTTTAATGGCCGAATTTGGGTTTCTAGTCCCCGTATGTTTCTCTAGGTCATTTAAGCTATAAAGAAATGGTGAAATTTATTATTTTTGCAATATTTTCCGGCGATTTCGAATCTCTAACCATTTTAAGAGTCTATAAACGAAAAATGTTTAAATTTTTAAATTTATGCTTCATATATGAATTAGACAAGATTCTAGGCTATTCTGTTCCTTATAATTGACCCATAAATTTTCTGGCGCATTTTTTCTCAAAAATTCGTTTTTTTTTGAAAATCTTCATTTTTCCCGAATTTCTGAGTGTTTCCTAAGGTCAAACTAGAATTTATTTTGAGTTTAAAGATAGGGGTTCACTTATTTGTGGGAATTAAAGCGGATCGGATTATTTTAAGGTTCTGAGGGGGAAAAGGTGAAAATGTATCTTAGAAGATTATTTTTATTCAAAAAATGGGTTTTTAGCTGAAAAATAATGTTTTTTAGCTGAATTTTATGTTTTTCTTAAAAATAAAAATGAGTTTTCCTTCAAAATAACGAGCTTGACAAAAAAAATCGAATTTTTCCAGAGAAACACGGGAATCGTCACCTAGTGAACAAGCAGAGTCGCGTGATATGGTGACAGAAATGCAGAGAAGATGCAGAATTGGACCGTCCGGCTATCCGCACTTGAATAAAGCGAAAAGGTTGAGATTTTATAGGAATGGAGATCAGTATTTTAAGGTAAACCCAAGATTTCATGTTTTTTTTGGAAATTTTAAAATTTCAGGGAATTTCGTACGCTTTACAGTGTGATCGGGTGAAAAGTATGCAGCCGCTTATGGAGGATTTGATGAAGGTTTGGAGTTTTTGGAAGAAAAGCGTGAAATGTTGTTAAGAATGCAAAAATTGGTGGAATTTCAGCGAAAATTTGCAAAAATCTTAATTTTTTTATACGAATTTCGAAAATCCCCCTCAAAATGTGCATTTTTATGGATTTTACAAGCGAAAGGTGCAAAAAACAATTGTGAAATTCAAGGAAATGTTGAAAAGGGGTTTTGTAACTGTAAATTCCATGAAAATTGCTAGAAATTTGAGAAAAAATTGAAAATTTTTGTAATTTGTCATTAGAAGTTTTGATTTTATCTGAAATTCAGTGAAAATTTCGAGTAAAGTGGAAAGTTTTTGAAAAATTCACGAAAAAGCTTAAAATTATTGAAATTTTGAATAAAATTATAATTTTTTTATGTTTTTTGTGAATTTTTAGAATAGAAATCTGAAAATTCGGGAAAGAAAGCTCAAAATATTGAAAAAATCTGAAATTTCCTGAAAAAATGCTTGAAAAATCTGAAATTTCCTGAAAAATGCTTGAAATTCCGAAATTTTGATCTGTTACCATTAGAATCTTTGAATTTGAGTGAAAATGCAGAAAATTGACGTGAGATTATTGAAAATCTTCTGAAAATTGTGAAAAGAGCTTAAAATTTGGGAAAAATGCTCGAAATTCCGAAATTTTTGATCAGTTACCATTAGAATCTTTGATTATATTTGAATTTGGGTGAAAATGTTGAAAATTGACTTGAAATTGTTGAAAATCGTCTGAAAATTGTTAAAGGAGCTGAAAATTTGGAAAAAAAGCTCGAAAAATTTAAAAAATCTGAAATTTCCTGAAAAATGCTTGAAATTCCGAAATTTTTGATCAGTTACCATTAGAATCTTTGAATTTGAGTGAAAATGCAGAAAATTGACGTGAGATTATTGAAAATCTTCTGAAAATTGTGAAAAGAGCTTAAAATTTGGGAAAAATGCTCGAAATTCCGAAATTTTTGATCAGTTACCATTAGAATCTTTGATTATATTTGAATTTGGGTGAAAATGCTGAAACTTGACTTGAATATTTTGAAAATCGTCTGAAAATTGTTAAAGGAGCTGAAAATTTGGGAAAAAAGCTCAAAATGTTGGAAAAAGTCTGAAATTTCTTGAAAAAATGCTCAAAAAATCTGAAATTTACTGAAAAATGCTTGAAATTCCGAAAATTTTGATCAGTCCATTAGAATCTTTGATTATATTTGAATTTGCGTGAAAATGCTGAAAATTGACTTGAAATTGTTGAAAATCGTCTGAAAATTGTTCAAGGAGCTGAAAATTTGGGAAAAAAGCTCAAAATGTTGAAAAAGTCTGAAATTTCTTGAAAAAATGCTCAAAAAATCTGAAATTTACTGAAAAATGCTTGAAATTCCGAAAATTTTGATCAGTCCATTAGAAGCATTGATTTTATTTGAATTTGGGCGAAAATGCAGAAAATTGACGTGAGATTATTGAAAATCTTCTGAAAATTGTTAAAAGAGCTGAAAATTTGGGGAAAATGCTCGAAATTCCGAAATTTTTGATCTGTTACCATTAGAATCTTTGATTATATTTGAATTTGGGTGAAAATGTTGAAAATTGACTTGAAATTGTTGAAAATCGTCTGAAAATTGTTAAAGGAGCTGAAAATTTGGAAAAAAAGCTCGAAAAATTTAAAAAATCTGAAATTTCCTGAAAAATGCTTGAAATTCCGAAATTTTTGATCAGTTACCATTAGAATCTTTGAATTTGAGTGAAAATGCAGAAAATTGACGTGAGATTATTGAAAATCTTCTGAAAATTGTTAAAAGAGCTGAAAATTTGGGGACAATGCTCGAAATTCCGAAAATTTTGATCTGTTACCATTAGAATCTTTGATTATATTTGAATTTGGGTGAAAATGCTGAAACTTGACTTGAATATTTTGAAAATCGTCTGAAAATTGTTAAAGGAGCTGAAAATTTGGGAAAAAAGCTCAAAATGTTGGAAAAAGTCTGAAATTTCTTGAAAAAATGCTCAAAAAATCTGAAATTTACTGAAAAATGCTTGAAATTCCGAAAATTTTGATCAGTCCATTAGAATCTTTGATTATATTTGAATTTGCGTGAAAATGCTGAAAATTGACTTGAAATTGTTGAAAATCGTCTGAAAATTGTTCAAGGAGCTGAAAATTTGGGAAAAAAGCTCAAAATGTTGAAAAAGTCTGAAATTTCTTGAAAAAATGCTCAAAAAATCTGAAATTTACTGAAAAATGCTTGAAATTCCGAAAATTTTGATCAGTCCATTAGAAGCATTGATTTTATTTGAATTTGGGCGAAAATGCAGAAAATTGACGTGAGATTATTGAAAATCTTCTGAAAATTGTTAAAAGAGCTGAAAATTTGGGGAAAATGCTCGAAATTCCGAAATTTTTGATCTGTTACCATTAGAATCTTTGATTATATTTGAATTTGGGTGAAAATGTTGAAAATTGACTTGAAATTGTTGAAAATCGTCTGAAAATTGTTAAAGGAGCTGAAAATTTGGAAAAAAAGCTCGAAAAATTTAAAAAATCTGAAATTTCCTGAAAAATGCTTGAAATTCCGAAATTTTTGATCAGTTACCATTAGAATCTTTGAATTTGAGTGAAAATGCAGAAAATTGACGTGAGATTATTGAAAATCTTCTGAAAATTGTTAAAAGAGCTGAAAATTTGGGGACAATGCTCGAAATTCCGAAAATTTTGATCTGTTACCATTAGAATCTTTGATTATATTTGAATTTGCGTGAAAATCCTGAAACTTGACTTGAATAGTTTGAAAATCGTCTGAAAATTGCTAAAGGAGCTGAAAATTTGGGAAAAAAGCTCAAAATGTTGGGAAAAGTCTGAAATTTTCAATTTTCAGACGGTAATCTGTGATTCAACGGCTCTTCCGCACGGAATTCGGCACATTTTCACAATTGATGGAAGTCAGAAAATTACGTCAATTGAACAGTTTGACGATGGCGGATCGTATGTTTGTTCGAGGTACCCTTTTTTTAGATTTTTTCGAAATTTTACGAATTTTCAGCACTGACGGATTCAAACAAGTGGATTATTCACGAGCTGGTGAGCCGAGTTGGCGATTAACGTTGGCGAATCGGAATAATCGGCATTTGGAGACGAAACAGTTGGCTTTGAATGTTGTGGAGCCGTCGAATGTGGGTTTTTTTAAACGTTTTGGGGGGAAATCTGTTATTTTCGAAGTTTTTGCGAGTTTTCTAAGAATTTTAATTGAAAAATGGTTTAAAACAAGGATTTTTGAGAAATGTTTGATAAAAATGGGAATATTTGAAAAAATGTGGATTTTAAAATGAAAATTTACTGTTTTCTGGCTTCATGAGTTGTCTTAACACGGGAAAATTGAAAAAAATGGTTTTTGAAGTGAAAACTGGAGAAAATTTTAGAAATTGACGAAAAAAATAAATTAATGCCATTGTTTCAAATATTTATTTTAAGATGTAATTTTTTGAGATTGATTGCTCTCTTACTAGTAAAAATTTTTTTTTAAATCCAAAATCGAAAGCTTAATCAGGAATTTTCGGAAATTTTGAACGAAATTTTGAAAATTTTCGGAAATTTTATTGCATTTTCTTGTAAAGTTTCATGTTTAGGTTCGTGTGCCTTTAAATCCCGATTTTTAGATATATGTGACTTTAAATTCCAATTTGTAGGTTCATGTGCCTTTAAATTCTAATTTTTAGGTTAATGTACCATTAAATTTCAAATTTTTAGAGTCATGTACCTTTCAATTCCAAATTTTTAGATATTTGTACCTTTAAATTCCAATTTTTAGAGTCATATACCTTTAAATTCCAAATTTTTAGGTTCATGTGCCTTTAAATTCCATTTTTTTGGTTCATGTAGCTTAAAATTCTAATTTTTAAACTTATGTATCTTTAAATTCCAAATTTTCAGGTTCATGTAGCTTAAAATTCTAATTTTTAAACTTATGTATCTTTAAATTCCAATTTTTAAATATATGTGCCTTTAAATATCGATTTTTAAGCTCATGGACCTTTAAATTCCAATTTTTAGGTTCATGTGCCTTTAAATTTCAATTTTTAGTTTCATGTTCCTTTAAATTCCAATTTTTAGATATTTGTACCTTTAAATTCCAATTTGTAGGTTCATGTACCTTTAAATTCCAATTTTTAGGTTCATGTGCCTTTAAATTTCAATTTTTAGCTTCTTGTATCTTTAAATTCCAATTTTTAGATATATGTGCCTTTAAATTTCAAATTTTTAGGTTCATGTCCCTTTAAGTTCCAATTTTTAGGTTCATGTACCTTTAAATTCTAATTTTTAGGTTCATGTACCTTTAAATTCCAATTTTTAGGTTCATGTACCTTTAAATTCCAATTTTTAGGTTCATGTACCTTTAAATTCCAATTTTTAGGTTCATGTGCCTTTAAATTTCAATTTTTAGCTTCTTGTACCTTTAAATTCCAATTTTTAGATATATGTGCCTTTAAATTTCAAATTTTTAGGTTCATGTCCCTTTAAATTCCAATTTGTAGGTTCGTGTGCCTTTAAATTCTAATTTTTAGGTTAATGTACCATTAAATTTCAAATTTTTAGAGTCATGTACCTTTAAATTACAATGATTAGGTTTATGTACCTTTAAATACCTTTAAATACCGATTTTCTGGTTCATGTGCCTTTAAAGTCTAATTTTTAAAGTCATGTAACTTTAAATTCCAATATTTAGAGTCATATACCTTTAAATTTCAAATTTTTAGGTTCATGCACCTTAAATTCCAATATTTACAGTGATGTACCTTTAAATTACAATTTTCAAGATCATGTGCCTTTAAATTCCAATTTTTAAGCTCATGTGCCTTTAAATTCCAATTTTTAGATATATGTGCCTTTAAATTTCAATTTTAGATATATGTGCTTTTAAATTTCAAATGTTTAGGTTCATGGACCTTTAAATTCCAAATTTTTAGGTTCATGTGTCTTTAAATTCCAATTTTTAGGTTCATGTGCCTTTAAATTCCAATTTTTAGGTTCATGTGCCTTTAAATTCCATTTTTTTGGTTCATGTAGCTTAAAATTCTAATTTTTAAACTTATGTACCTTTAAATTCCAATTTTTAAATATATGTGCCTTTAAATTTCAATTTTCAAGTTAAAAAATCTCGAAAATGCAGTTTTTAAGTTCATCATCTGAAAAATAATGTTTTTTTCCAGGAACGAACAGATTTCGTCTATCCAAAAATCATCAAAGTAATACGGAATGGTGTGAAACCGAGGAGAATAATTCGCCATTTGTTGAATAAGAAAACGGCCAGGTAATTTATATTATTTGAAATTTTTTGAGTAGATATATCGAAAAAAAACGTTTTTTAAAATCCATTTTTTGAAATTTTGCCAAAAATGTTTGCTTAAGAGTTCAAAAACATGAAAATATTAATTCTAGGGTTGCAACATTACATAAATCATTAGTTTCTAAAAAATCAATTATTTCTATATTACTATTTCTGAAACAGTAAATTTTTCTTGGAAAATTCCGAAATTTTCTAAAAATTTACATTTTTTCAGTGGTAACCTGTCGTTAAGGAGAAAATCAAAATATAGATCATTACTTTAAGAATTTTAATTTTTCTATAATATTATTTTTGAAATAGTAATTTTTAATTTTTTGAAAATATTTTAAATTGCTCAAAAATAACCAATTTTTGCTAGAATTTTCCAGAAAATCAATAGATTCTTATTTTTCAGATATTCATGAAAATTTGTTCATTTTGAAGCTCATTTTCTGAAGATTCAGGTTTTAAGCATCAAAATGGGCTAAAATTCATAAAAATCAAAGAATTTTTCAAAAAGTTATAAGCATTTGAAAATCTGGTGTTTCGAAGTTTGTTTTAGCTGAAATTTAAAGTTCTTCTAACTTTTTTTTTGTTGAAAATTTGACCATTTTAATAAAAATTTGTTCATTTTGAAGCTAAAATTCTGAAATTTTATATTTGAAGGTTTTGAATGTTAATGTTTAATTGACATTTTTAAAAAAATGGAATATATCTTTTTAAAGACAGGGTGCCACTTAATTTTAAAACGTTTTTCTATTAAATTCCTTATTTTTCAGAAATTTAATTTTTTAAAAATAATTTTCACTTGGATAGTGCAATTTTTGTCCAAAAACAAGAAAACTTGAATTTTTTGCTTAAAGACAGTGTACTACTTCATTTTTTGTTTGTTTTAAAGTTTATCTAAAATAATTTTAAAATCCTAATTTCCTATTTTTAATCATTTTTCTAAAATGTTTTAAAAATTTCAGTTTTTTTTTGTGTTTTTATGAAAATGTACTTGAAAAATTTAAAAATTGGCTAAAATCAATAATTTTATGAAATTTGTGCATTTTTTTTTCATATTGTGCTCATGAAATGCTCATTTTTATGCAGATCCTATGACCACGTACTGTCGGAACTATCAACATGCGTGAAACTCGACAGTGGTGCGATACGGAAGATATTCGCGCTAAGCGGACGTCAAGTACTCTGCCTGGAGGATTTTTTTGGTGACGACGACGTTTTTGTGGCGTATGGAGGGAATGAGAAAATGGCGGCGGATGATTTGTTGGTGGTGACAGAGGGTGAGTGGGTGGGGGGTTGTTTTGGAATTTTCAATTTTCATTTAAAATTCATGGAAATTTCTATTTCTTAAAGAGGATAAGCGTGTTGCTGGGGTGACTATATTGAGCAGAGGATTTGGGATGAGGAGGAGAAGAATGCCGAATAGGAATGAGTCGTTGAGAATGGATCGGTCGAGTAGCGTTATTCCGGATCAGGATGGTGGGTCTTTTTTTGGTTGAATTTTTAGTTTTTGGATTGGTTTTGCAGAAAATTTGAATTTTAAAGGTACATGAACCTAAAAATTGGAATTTAAAGGTACATGAACCTAAAAATTGGAATTTAAAGGTACATGAACCTAAAAATTGGAATTTAAAGGTACATGAACCTAAAAATTTGAATTTAAAGGTACATGAACCTAAAAATTAGAATTTAAAGGTACATGAACCTAAAAATAGGAATTTAAAGGCACATGAACCTAAAAATAGGAATTTAAAGGTACATGAACCTAAAAATAGGAATTTAAAGGTACATGAACCTAAAAATAGGAATTTAAAGGTACATGAACCTAAAAATAGGAATTTAAAGGTACATGAACCTAAAAATTGGAATTTAAAGGTACATGAACCTAAAAATAGGAATTTAAAGGTACATGAACCTAAAAATTGGAATTTAAAGGTAAAGCAGACCAATTAATCACAACAAAAATTACATTTTCTGAAAATAATTCTTTGAAACAGTGATATTTTATTATTATTTTTCGATTTTTCAGTATTTTGCTAAATTTTCAGCAATTTTTAGATGAAAAATAAGTTTATCACGCTTTTTTCCAGAGATGTTCCTATTTTTTTTTTGAAAAAATAAAATTCCAAAATTCAAAATGCAAACAAATAAAAATCGACACATTTTCTTAAAGACATGGTACCAGAGAAATAAAAAAAAACAGCAAATTCGAATCCTCTGAGCTATGGTATTAGAAAAACATCATAATCCCATAAATCTTTGATTTTCTGACTTAATAAAAAGCTATGCCATTAATTTTCCGATTTTTGTTTGGTGGGACACTGTCTTTAAGTTGTTTTTTAAAGAATTTTCTTTAAGGTTAAAAAATTCGACGCCCCGCCCCTTTTTATTAAAAAAAAACATGAGTTTCGGTATTTAAAGGTCGCGAATTTTCAGCGCAACGACTGCCGTACGAATTGAGTGAACAATACGCGTTGAATCGATTGATAGGAGACGGAAATACGGCAGTGGTCTATGAAGTGACAAACAAAGAAACGAATGAGAAACGAGCGATGAAAGTGGTGGCAAAAGAGAACGTTTTTGGCAAAGAGCATCTTATTGAAGCGGAGCTCTCGATTCTGCGAAGAATTGAGCATCATTTCATTGTGCAATTGTTCGATTCTTGGTATATTGAGGACGCTTATTATCTGTCGTTGGAGCTGATAGAGATGGGTGATCTTTTCGAGCATTTGAAGAAGGTTAAACGGGTTGCTGAGAGAGAAGCGGTTCGGATGATCACGTGCTTAGGTCAGGCGTTGGAATATATTCATGATAAGAATATTGTGCATCGAGACGTGAAGCTGGAGAATTTGTTGATAATGAAGGACGCGTATGGAGAGATTGGAGTGAAATTGGCGGATTTTGGACTTGCCACTGAAATGCCGTCGGATTTTCAACCGTTGATGACGATTTGTGGAACGCCGACGTATGTCGCGCCCGAGGTTCTGCTTCAAGTGGGATATGGGACGAAAGTTGACCTGTGGGCGTCGGGGGTTATTTTGTACGCGATTCTGGTGGGATTCCCGCCGTTTCAAGGGTCGGACACGTCGGAACAGGAGCTGTTTGCGGCGATACAAAGTGGAGAGTTTAGTTTTCCGTCGCCGCAGTGGGATGAGATTTCGTGGAGTGTTCGGCATTTGATCATGGGATTGATTACGTTGGACCCGTTTGAGAGGATTTCGGCGACGGAGATGCTGAGGAATGATTGGGTTGAGGTGAGGGGGTGCATTTTTAAACTGAAAATCTGAAAATTCAGAATCTTAGCTTCAAAATGAGCCGTTTTTCATGAAAATTGAGTAGTTTTTGAAAATTTTGGTTTTTTCCTGGAAAAATCACGGATTTTCAATAAAATTTATGAATTTCTTATAAAAATGGAGCACGTTCTAAAATTTGAATATAAGAAGCGAAAATTGAAGTTTTTGGCTTAAAGATGAGGTGATACTACATTGGAATAGGTTACAATTGAATACAGCGATGTTTTTAAAGAGGCATGGGATAGGAAGGTGTGTAGTTAGAGAAAGAAAAAATAATATTTAAATAAAGTTTCAAAAAAATTGACACCCTGTCTTTAAGTGAAGATTTTGGAAGTCGTAGTCGAAACAAGGAGATTTTCAGCTGTTAAAATTGTTCGTTTTGAAAATTTGAACTCAAAAACCAAACATTTATAAGTGACACCCTGTCTTTAAGGAATTGCAGATCTTATGAAATTCATCTTCGACTAGAAAAATGCATTTTTCTTGCTTAAAGACAAGGTGGTACTAGAAAAAAAAAAACGAACATGTTAAAATGGAATGTCCGGTTTTGTCTTTAAAGGAATATAAAAAAAAAAATTTTTAATTAAATCATGTACCTTTAAAGACATAATGCTACTCAATTTTAACCTGTTTTTATATTGTAACACCTTGTCTTTAAGGCAGAAAGGTAATTTAAACTTGCGATTCAATTAGTTTCTCAATTTTGACTTGGCAAATTGCCATTTATATAATTTTTCAATTTCTGAAAAATGTATGTCTCTCTGCTAAAAATCTCGTTATTTTGGATACTACATTTTTTAAAGACAAGGTGTCACTTATTGTTTTTAAAGTTTATTTAAGTTATGAATTTGTTTTACGCAATACATTACTGTACCGTTAAGGACCTGAACCCACTTAATCTCAACCTGTTCGATTATAGTGTCACCTTGTCTTTAAGCAAAAAAAAAATCATTTTTCTTCTCGAATATGTGTTTCATCATTTCTTAACGACAGGGTGTAACTTATGAATGTTAGGTGAAAATAACTGGTACAGTGTCTTTAAAATGAATTTTAAAAAAGGAAATTATACAATTTTTTGCAGAGCCTCG
The DNA here is from genome assembly GCA_964036255.1 of Caenorhabditis virilis. Classification (NCBI taxonomy): domain Eukaryota; kingdom Metazoa; phylum Nematoda; class Chromadorea; order Rhabditida; family Rhabditidae; genus Caenorhabditis; species Caenorhabditis virilis. The sequence goes on along the minus strand of OZ038417.1, from coordinate 3,085,181 downwards.
GCGACGTCGACGAGGACTACGAAGAATGGGCGAAACTGTTTGTCGCGACGAAAATGAGAATAACATCGGATGTCGGCGAAACGCAATACGAATACTTTGCATCAAGACGTACCTCAATGGATGAGCTCAGTGAAACGGCGGGAAGAGAGTTCTCATTCTCGCGCGGTTATAGCTAAATTATTCCATGTTCTGTGTGTGCTTTTTTTAATTTTTTAATTTTCTCCATGCAAAATCAATCAACGGGTTTTTTTTTGAATTCTTTGTTGTTTCATTTTTTTTTGAAATTATGTAGCCTAAAATTTTCGAAATTCCTCTTTCTGTGAAAGTAAGTATTTTGATGAAAGCTTCCCTCCACCCGGTCAGTTATTGTTTTTTTTCTTTGTAATTTTTTTTTATCATTTTCGCTTTGTCCAAATGGTCCATGCTCATGGTTTTTTTGTCCCAAATCGTGTGAATAAAAGTAAGGCTTTTAATAGAAGCGGGAGGCCAAAAAGTGAGCTCTTCTGAACCCGTAGGAAAATAATTAAATTTTGGGGGAGGTTAGAATTTTCTCACTTTTGCTTCTCCAAAAAGGGGGAGGAGAGGAAGGTTTTTGCTGTTTTTCAGCTTTTCAGCGTCAACCTAACACTTTTAGGGGGGTTTTATAGTCGGTTGCCTAGGAACGAAGCGAGTTGATACGCTTTTTTGCTTATTCAGAAGTTGTTGGTTTGAATTCGTCGCGTTATCGGTTTCATTTGTCTTTATTCTTCGGAAGAAGTGGAAATGTATTCAGCTCCGGTAGGTTTTAGGGGGGAATGCGATGCGTTGCGGTTGCGTGGCGGTTGGAGTTTCGAAATTTTGAAAATTGCATTTTGCCGCCAAAAATCGGAATCAAAAGTCGTCAATCGGTTGAAAAATTGAGCGAAAAGAGGGAAATTGATAGTTTACAACGGGAAATTGTAAAAAATTTGAGTTTTGGGTGACCGCGACGCGTCTAACGGCATTCGTTGGTAATGTTGTCGGGTGCGGCGCGGTTGCGTAGCGATGCATTAGAATGAACGAGAATAAGTAGACGTTTTGTGAAAAAAAGGAGATTTTCTGAATTTTAACGCTTATCTGCGGCAATACGCGACCGCAACGCGTCTAACAGCAAGTGTATCTAATATTGTCAGACGCGTTGCGGTTGCGAAGCGTCACTTTCAATTGCGTTTATTGTGAAAATGATGAGTTCCTCGATTTCGAAAAGCGTATCAGTGGCAATACGCGACGCGACCGCAGCGCGTCTAACAACAAGTGTATCTAATGTTGTCAGACGCGGTTGCGGTTGCGAAGCGGTACAGTGCACGTCGGTATATTCCGTAATTTGTGAGGAAATCTCAAAATGGAATTTATTTCAAATTTTAACATGAAAATTTCGATGAAATAAAACGAAAATCGCGAATTTTCATAAGTTTCGCGCGTGACAACATTGGATTAAATTTTTGATCCTGAAAAAGATTGAAGGAAGGTTTCATAGAGACAATAAATGTACATTAAATGAAAATAGACTTCATTCTCATTCCAAATCTGTTTTTAAAATTTTCTAAAACCACCTAGAAGCCGAGAAAACGAGCTTCAGAACAATGGCCTAGGATTCCACATGGCCGAACTTTTTCCAAAGAGCTTTTTGTGTGTTATTTTGATGAATATTGATGGAAAATGCTTAAATTAGTTCATTTTAACTTCGGTTTTTACATTTTTATCGATTTTTTCATGCTTTAATGCCCGCGGACTAGTTTTCGCAAACTTTTTCTAGGCCATTGTTTTGAAGCTCGTTTTCTCGGCTTCTAGGTGGTTTTAGAAAATTTTAAAAACTGATTTGGAATGAGAATGAAGTCTATTTTCATTTAAGGTACGTTTTTGGCTCTATGAAGTTCTCCTTTAACACGAAAATTTGGAATTTTTAGGAAAATTTTGATAAAAATCTGATTCTGAGCATATTTTTCAAGTAAATGTTGAAATTATCAAAATTTTCAAATGTAATGGAGTCCGTATTTGTTCAATTTTGTAAAATATGCCAATTTTTAACATTTCCAGCCAAGAATCCTGTGCATCGAAGTGCGCACATTTCTGACTGTTGTCTCAGCATTCGGCGCCATCGCATATGGATACCAAATGATTGAATACCACCACAAAGGCGTCCAGATAAGTGGACTGTTGACGTTCGGCGTCGAATTCGTCACATTTTTGGCTGCTATTCGGAATTCGCCAAGACTTCTCAAGTTTAGCTTGTATTTCACGGTAAGTGTGGGGGGCGGTATTTTTCAGCGTGAATTAAGCGCCAATGGTTTTTCACCGATCTTCCGGTTTTTTATTTAAAAAAAAACCGTTGTTATTGGGTACCGCTAACACTCAAAAAATGAATTTATTTTTGTTATTGAGATGGGTTTGCACTTTTTTCCAACGGATTCGTAGTTAGGTGACTAAATTGCACTTTTCAATTGTAGTAGGGGGATTACAAATTAGGTCGCTAAATGGAATTTTTAAAAAAAGTTAAATTGTGGTTCAATTTTATGATGACACGGCGCCTAAAGTGACAAACGGCTCCTTGGCCTACAGTGTCGACAAAAAGGTTTAGCTGAATTTTTCAAAAATTTGAGTTAAACTTAACTGTTCATATTAAAGGCGGTGTGTCAGTTAATTTAACTCTACCTGATTTCAATATTTCAAACATTGGACCTTTTCCACATTAGTACTTTACAATTTATACGAAAAAAATCGATAGATATACACCTAATAGCAGCGGTCCAAAGTTGAAAAATGGAAATTTGAATGCGCGCCGGGGTTCGTGCGACGCGGTCTTGGATCATGCGACGCGGTCGGAATTGGCGCGAAACACAATTATTTGAATGTGGCTAGGGCCCCCATTCCAATCCACTATTTTTTGCTGTTTATTTGGATCGTATTAACTGACAAGCTGCCTTTAAAAACACTTTTGAGCCGAGTTTTTCGAAAAAAAACCTTTTATGACATATCCAGCCTTTTATGATGTTCAACCAAATGTTCGTTGGTGCCTAATATGGGGCGAAGAAAGGCTCACATGCCCTATAAATTTGGCCTTTCTGGCCCCGTTATGAAAGTTCTGGTTTTGTAATTTTGTTGTTTTCAAAATTTATATTTAAAATTTTCTCAAATAAATCACGAATTTTTAAAATGTTTTCTAATCGCTTATGTGACAAATTAGGAGAAAGATTTTTATGGAATAGAAGGCTCATGGGTGGACGTGTTTAATGAATCTAGAATGATAAAAATCTGAACATTGCCGAAAAACAATTACAAAAATTGAAAGTAAAGAAATAGTGGGATTCTAGGTCATGAATTGGGATTTTAGGCCATACTTTGGGCTTCTCGGTCATAAATTTGGATTCTAGGCCATGAATTTGGATCCACCGATTGTGTTCTTAGTCCACGAACTGGACAAGAAAATCTGTAAATCTTAATCTAATTGAACGCTTAAAGGCAATTTTCAGGTTTTTTTTTAATTTCTGAAAATTGTACAAAACTAATCACATCGATGCTTAAAATTTAAAAAAAAAGTAGTTTTCTCTAATGATAAAATTCATACTATTGTCAACTCAATTATTCTTGATCATTGCGTTCGGAAGGCTGCTCAACCTCACAGCCGCTCCGCGCGCACGCGACGCGGCTGTCGACACTCACACACACTGGAAAATTTTAAAAATTCATTTTCCCGCCGATATATTTGAAACATCCATTTTTACGCCGATATTTCAGTGTGTGTGAGTGTCGGCAGCCGCGTCGCGTGCGTGCGGAGCGGCTGTGAGGTTGAGCAGCCTTCCGAACGCAATGATCAAGAATAATTGAGTTGACAATATAATAAAAATGACTTTAAAAAAATAAATAGAAATCTGAAAATTACCGAAAAACAACAAAAAAAACGTGAAAGTGGATTTCTAGGTCATAATTTGATATTTCGGGCCATATTTTGGGCTTCTAGGCCACCATTCGATATTTCTAGGCCATTCTTTGGTGGTTAAGGCCACAATTTGGGTTTCTAGGCCATGAATTTGGAATTCTAGGCCATCATTTGGTGGTTAAGGCCGTAATTTGGGTAAACCGTTAAAATTTAAAAAAAAACGCCATCAACGCTTTTTCACAATAATCCCTATTCGAAAAATATATGCTCAATGGCCTATGTATGTAACGGGGAACTATATTATCAAATACCATACAAATTGGGATTCTAGGCCACCGATTGTGTTCTTAGGCCATGAACTGAGTTTCTAGGTCATCAATTGGGTGCTACGAGAATCTGAATCTAAAAAAAATAACAAGAAAATCTGGAAATCTTAAAAAATGGACGTTTTAAGGCAATTTTAAGATCTTCAGATTTCCGAAAATTTGAATTTCAAAGTTTCGCGCTTAATCGACGCTTTAAAAAATACGAAGTTTTCCATTTTCAGCTCGCCAACGCATTCCTCTTCTTCCTCATCCTTCTAATCGTCCCAATCTATCTTTCCAACCGAATCTCGTCCGGAATCTACAATTGGACCGAAATACCGGACAACTCAACCGAAACCGACAAAGAGTTCGTCCCAGAGCATGGACATCACGCGTCAGCGCAACGCAACTTTTCCAACGGGCTACATTTTGGTTATATCAGCGAGGCGCTGATGGCGATTGCGTGCTTTGGTAAGCTACCGTAATCCGGAACCGAGTTGTTTGATTTTTTATAGGTTATCTCATCCGCTACGTTCTTCTCAATCGCATGTACATCTATGCAAAACAGGTTCACATGGAAATGGCGGAGAGTCAGAGCAACCCGAAACAGTTTACTAATTTGGCTTGATTTTTTGCGATGTCGGGGGAAAGAAAAATAAATATTTTTTGTTGTTGAATGTATCTACAATCTTGGAATCGTCTTTATTTTGAAAATTTTTTAAATTTTTCCAAAAAATTATAAATTTTATCAAAAATGCTCAAACTTTGAACAACCATAACTCGGTTCAAATTTATCAGTTGATCATGAAATTTTGAGAATTTATTAAATAAAATATGTTTAATATATTGGCCAAATTTCAAGAATTTCTGATTTATTTTGGCGAAGTTATGAACCTTTAAAGTCCCCCCTTAGGATTTTTCGATATCTGAAAAATCTTTAAAAAAACACCTTTTTAAAACATTAACGCAGCTGAATAATATTAAACTACATTGTTGTATCAGCAATCTGATAATTCGAACTTTTCGCAATTAAATCACATGTTTGTGATTTAATTGCGAAAAGTTCGTGCAGCTGAAAAATGTGTTGTTTAGTATGAATTTCTTTATTTCTGGACGTCATTAAAAAAAAGGACTTTACTCAGCTAAAATGTATTTTAAATGAAACTAGAGGTTATTCTCATTCCAACTCTGTTTTTAAAATTTTCTAAAACCACCTAGAAGCCGAGAAAATGAGCTTCAAAACAATGGCCTAGAAAACTTTTGCGAAAACTAGTCCGCGGGCGCTTTTATATGAGGAATCCAAAAAATTGAAAAGCCAAATGTTAAAAATGGAATAATTTAAGTGCTCCTCATAAAAATTTGTAAAAATAATACGCAAAAACCTCATAGGAAAAAAGTTCGGCCAGGTGGAACACTTTTTCTAGGTCATTGTTTTGAAGCGCATTTTCTCGGCTTCTAGGTGGTTTTAGAAAATTTTAAAAACAGATTTGGAATGAGAATGAAGTCTATTTTCATTTAAGGGACATTTGTTATCTCCGTTAACCCTCTTTTAAGGCACAATCAACTGAATATCAGACTAAAAATTCTGAACCTAAAATTTTTAAAAAATTTTTTTTTCGATTTATCATATCTCAAGATTGACACACAGGATTTTGATGCTTTTGGTATCAATCGATTCGTATTTCAATGTCGATATTAAAAATATTCGAAATTTTTAAATTTCCTTAATTTTAAAAATTTTAAGGCCAATTTAAAATTTCAGTTAAAAATGACTTAAAACGTGGATTGGGCCGAATTATCATATCTCCAGAGTTCTTCTGAAGTTTTATGAAATTGAGTTTAAAAATTATATATTTTGAAGAATTAACTTAGAAATATGAATTTTTCCAGAATGATCAAAGTCTGGAAACAACATATGTATCTATCACCAGACGGATCTTCATCACCATCACAGTAGATTTACTTTTTTCCTGGGTTGTTGTTCGGAAATTAGAACATAGAATTTCAGAATTAATTTAAAAATTCGAATTTTGAAATTCTGAAGCAATTAAAAATGAGAATTTAAAATCCGAAATTACAGATTTCCTACAAAGTTTTGTTGTCCCTCCTGAAAGGAGAGACGTTTCCAAAATTTAAAAATAACACCGTCTTTTTAAAAGAGGGTCAGATTCAAGACGAACCTCAAACTTGGGTAATTAAACCAACGCTACCAATGTGTGTCGCAGTGTATTGTGTTTGCAATGCAGACAACGATCAGGGCCGGCAACCAAGTTGGTGTGTTGGGTTGCGATGGAGCGGTGGTGGTTGTTGAGTGAGGTGAAAAATGAAGACATTGGGGTTTTGATATGAGGGGAATTTTGTATAGTTTCTTTCGCTTACGACCACATCACGTTGAATACACGCCATCCCGTCCGATCTGGCAAGTTAAGCAACGTTGAGTCCGGTTAGTACTTGGATCGGAGACGGCTTGGGAATCCCGGATGCCGTAAGCTTTTTGCATTTTTTAAAATTGAATTTTTATAGTTAAATCATTTAAATTGGGGCGTTATTTAATCATTTTTAAATAGTTAAAATGTGCCAAATGTGTTAATTTTGAGATATTTGACACATTTTAATGAAATTGTCACACATTTTTGGATTATGACACTTTTCGTTGTCATTTTGTTACCGCCCCTTATTTTTGTCTGCATTATAAAAATGATATGTCACATCTAACATTGTCAAAGTTGGTTTAATTACCCAAATTTGAGGTACATAATAACTTCTGACCCTCTTTGAAATAAAGACGGTGTCTAATTTAAATTTTGGAAAAGTTGTCTTCGGAATTAATTTAAAAATTCGAATTCTAAAATATTTTTCACATTCTCTTGGATTCTAAAGCTTTTCGTTGTCATCTGAAGTGAAATAGGATTCCGGAGCCAACATCTTTGAGTGGTTTTCTGGCAGTGGTTCTGTGTGAGTTCGAAAATTTATTAGACGCATGCACTTTTTTTTAGAACACTTTATTTTTGAAGTTCAAAATAATTAGATATTTCCGACAAAAAGGGCGCTGTGTTTCACCACGTGTTTTTGCTGACTAATTCTATATCTTTATCAGGTTTGACATTTACCTTAAACAGCCGGCAGCGTTTGGATCTTTGGGATAGGGGGATTTTCAGTTGCGATGAACGAATTGGCTGCACGTCTATTTGCTGGTGACTATGGCTATTTTGTAATCTATGATATTTTCACAATCCCACTGATTATTTCATATATGTATTTGTTCTATAAAAATCGTGAAGAGGAGAAAAGTGTGAGAAACATTGTGCACATCGATTGTTGAATGTCATATCCCCCGTTTTCAGATATTGATCCGACCTATATACTCTCATATCTACCTCAATATCACAATAAAAGCTTTTATATTTTATTTGGTGTTTCTTATTCCAGTGTGGCCATCGATTTCACTAGTGTAATGGAGGATTTTTAATTTATAAAATTAATCCAACATTTCTTAGGATTTTCGTTTTTGTTTACCCACAGTCTTTTCTGTGGCAATTTACCGGTATCATGAATATTTTTCTTCTTTTCCTCGCCGTCCAACGTGTTATAATTATATTTAATTTGAGCAAATTGATGACATTTGTTCGGTGCAGAGGACGAAATTTAGTTTTCTTTCTCATATACATCTACTCATTTTTCGCATTCTATTTTTTAGAATTAAGTTGTGATAAGACCCGATGTCCGAGTCAGCGTGTTTTTGAGAACGATTGGACCTGTAGCACGCAGAAGGGAGATGTGAATTTAATGTTTGATTAATATATAAATTTCAAAATTTCAGAATCCCAAAAATGAAGTTCACTTCTACCACTTCCAGGTACTTAAAGGATTACTTTACAGAGATAATGAATGTACCTTAAATGAAAATAGACTTCATTCTCACTCCAAATCTGTTTTTAAAATTTTCTAAAACCACCTAGAAGCCGAGAAAATGAGCTTCAAAAACAATGGCCTAGAAAAAGGGGCCACCTGGCCGAAGAGCTATTTTCGTTAATAAATATTTATGTTTCCAGACTTTGGTCGTTCTAGAAAAATTCATATTTCTAATTTAATTCTTCAAAATATATAACTTTTTAACTCAATTTCATAAAACTTCAGAAGAACTCTGGAGATATGATAATTCGGCCCCATTCACGTTTTAAGTCATTTTTAACTGAAATTTTAATTTTGGCTCAATATGTTCAAAATCAAGGGAATTTCAAAATTTTAAACTTTTTTAATATCTACATTGAAATACGAATCGATTGATACCAAATTCATCAAAATTCTGCGTTTGAATCTTAAGATATGATAAATCGAAAAAGAAATAAAATATTTTTAGGTTCAGAATTTTTAGTCTGAGGTTCAGTTGATTGTGCCTTAAAGGAGGACTTTACGTTGATAATAAATGTACCTTAAATGAAACTAGACTTCATTCTCATTCCAAATCTATTTTTAAAATTTTCAAAAACCATCTAGAAGCCGAGAAAATGACCTTCAAAACAATGACCTAGAAAAAGTGTTCCACCTGGCCGAACTTTTGAATATGGGATTTTTTTGTTAATACATATTTATGGAGAATACCTAATTTAATCAAGTTTAACTCAAAATTTTGAATTTTTCTTGACTTCCCACGTGTTAAAGCCCGGCGGACTAGTTTTCGCCGATGGCCACTTTTTCTAGGCCATTGTTTTGAAGCTCATTTTCTCGACTTCCAGGTGGTTTTAGAAAATTTTAAAAACAGATTTGTAATGAGAATGAGGTCTATTTTCATTTAAGATACATTTATTATCTCCGTAAAGTCCTTCTTTAATAGTTATAGAAGAAATAAGATAAGTGTAGATCTTTAATATTTTTGTAGATAATTGTATTCATTGATATCATATCTCCATGTATTTCACTAATTTTGCATTTCGTAATTTACATACGTCTTCGAAATCGGAAGGAAGGTCTATCAAGGACTAAAAAACACTCTGAAATCTCGATTTTATTGCAGAATATTCCAGTACTCTTTTATTCGGTGGTAAATATGCTAGAAATGTGTTTTAATTGTATTTATATTTCATTTTTTCAGTTAAGACTATTTATCGCGTTGCTGGTCTATTTCAAAATTCGATTGAATTATGCATTATCAAGAGAGATTATTTGTACCCAAGATCGTTTTCATTTCACAATCATTCCGTTTTGTTATGTTTTCGGGAAATACGAGTTTATTGTCAAATTGAGGAATCGGATCATGAGTCTGTTTGGAACTACTACTACAACTTTGGAGCTGAATAGAATTTCTGAGCCAACATCTTAGACATAGGAGTTGTTTCCAGACTTTGTTCTCAAAGTTAAAGGCAGGGTACCGTAGTTCTGTGTGAAAACAATTTCAAATATTTGAGAACTAGAACTAGATTCTGATTAATTATCGAATATTGTACTGATGGTTTTTGGCCCTTTTCTAAATCGTCCCGATATTTTTATGATTCTTGAGGGTCAGTGTACATGTATTCTTATTCCTTACCGGTTTTCATTGCATTTTATTATGTATCATTTTATTTTTGCTGGTTTTTGAATAAAGTAAATACTCAAAAAAAATTTTTTTTCAGGGTTTTATCAAAATATGCATTTTTAAATTTTAAAAAGGGAAAAAAATCATATCTCATGATTGACACACCGGATTTTGATGTTTTTGGTATCACTCGATTCGTATTTCAATGTAGATATTAAAAACATTTGAAATTTCGAAATTCCCTTGATTTTGAACATTTTGAGCCAATTTTAAAATTTCAGTTGAAAATGCCTTAAAACATGGATGGATGTGGGTAGAATTATCATATCTCAAGATTGACACACGTGATTCTGATGCTTTTGGTATCAATCGATTCGTATTTAAATTTAGATATTTTTACCATTTTAAATTTTGAAATTTCCTCAATTTTGAGCATTTTAAGGTCAATTTAAAATTTTCATTTGGAAATTCCTTAAACCATGGATGGATATGGGTTCAAATTATCATATCTCAAGATTGACACATAGGATTTTTATGATTTTGGTATCAATCGATTCGTATTTAAATGTAGATATGAAAAACATTTTAAATTTCGAAATTTGCTCAATTTTGAGAATTTTAAGGCCAATTTAAAATTTCAGTTGAAAATACCTCAACCATGGATGGATATAGGTTCAAATTATCATATCTCAAGATTGACAAACGTGATTCTGATGCTTTTGGTATCAATCGATTCGTATTTAAATTTAGATATTTTTACCATTTTAAATTTTGAAATTTCCTCAATTTTGAGCATTTTGAGCCAAATTTAAAATTTCAGTTTAAAATTCTTTAAACCGTGGATGGATATAGGGTAGAATTATCATATCTCAAGATTGACACACGTGATTCTGATGCTTTTGGTATCAATCGATTCGTATTTAAATTTAGATATTTTTACCATTTTAAATTTTGAAATTTCCTCAATTTTGAGCATTTTAAGGTCAATTTAAAATTTTCATTTGGAAATTCCTTAAACCATGGATGGATATGGGTTCAAATTATCATATCTCAAGATTGACACCCAGGATTTTGATGCTCTTGGTATCAATCGATTCGTATTGAAATGTAGATATTCTTAAAATTCAAAATTTCGAAATTTCCTCAATTTTAAAAATTTTAAGGCCAATTTAAAATTTCAGATGAAAATTCCTTAAACCATGTCTGCATAGAAAATATGGGTATGGGTATCAGCCTTGACAGATGTATTAAAGCTTTTATCATATCTCAAACACCATTTTCAGACTTCTAATTCTATTTTCTTTCTCTCTGTTCGCTCAAAAATTGCCCTATTCATGCCCGCCCTTTGGTGTTTTCTCTGCGTCTCTCGCACTCATACCCGTTTCTCAAATGTTTTAGTTGTCAACAAAAAACAACGTTCATCTGCTGATCGACGAACCTCTTTTTCTCTCTCTCGTTTTCTAGTGATATATTTGGAGTTTTTTTTCTTCTGTTTTTTGTCACTGATGTGAAATGCGGTTCCCCCTCAACTCCGTTTGAGGCCCACCGTCAGTAAACAAATATTATGATCGGGTTTTGATTTCTTTCTGGTGCGTTTTTTGAAATATTGCTCATATTTTTTCCCTATAAAATCATGGAAAACTGACAAAAACCGTCATTTATTTCTTATTTTTCGTTGAATTTTCGTTTTTTCCCCCAGAAAAACATCAATTTTTCATAAATTCTGTTCTCTTTCTTTAAAGACGGCGTCCCACCTAATTTTAATCTGCCATAGAATACCTGATATTTTCCTAGATACGTACTTTAAGAAGTGAAATCTAAAAATTCTAAAATTTTCCTTGAAAAATTGTGAAAAATTGCGAAAAACCTAATTATTCCCCAAAAATCGATATGTTCGGTATGAAGGAGTTGAGATAGGAATTTCGGGTCTGTAGAAAAAATGATCAGTTCAACATTCTCTTTAATAATCCGTTTGAATTTTTGATTTTCATCAACTAGGAAAAAAGTTATAACTCGAACCATGCCGCAATTGCAAAAGTGGGCGGGGCTAAGCAAAATTTAGAGGAAAAACGTTAATCCATGACAATTGAAATTGAAAAATTGTTCTCAAATTTTTGTTTCCTTTTTAATTTCAAATATCATCATCATTTCCAAATTTTGTTACACAAATCCTTCCCCCCCCCCTCCCTTTAAACCCCCCCCCCTCTCTTTAATCACAAATAGGATCTTTTTAACCCCCTCCCCCTTTATGATTCATCAAAAAAAACCAAACTGGTTGTATATAAACATTTTCATCTCGCTTTACACTTGCCCTTCTTCCGTTCTACTTTCTTTTTTTATCAATACTTTGAAAATCATGCTTTTTATTGAATTTTATTCAAATATTTACTTTTTTTTCAGAAATATGTTGATGGAACCACCAAGATTCCTTTGCGCCGAAACTAGAGTGAGTTTTTATTTTAAAAAAATGAAAAAAATTGATCAAAAAAGCGTGGTTTTTGTCTTCGGGGCTTAGAAAACCAACGTTTGGGAAACTAGTCCCCCCGTAGCGGGAAAACTAGTCCGCGTTTCTAGAATTTTTTGATTTTTTCAATAGATTTTGTTCTGAAAGGAATTTCGGGAAAAAATCCAATAATAGTTGGCCTAGAAAACCAAAGAAATTTTTGGAAAACTAGTCCCCCGTAAAAATATGACGAAATAAGGGTATTTTTAGAAGTTTAATGATTATTAGTATGGTTTTTTTGAAAAAAAAAACCTTTGAAAATTTAAATTTAACATATTTATCAAGAAAAAGCATTTTAAAATGTTAAATTTCAACAAAAAAACCAAGATTTTAAAAATTGTGTGCAAGTGCGCTCCAATGAGAATTGGTGCTTTTTTCGCTAGAAGAGCCGATTTTTGAGTATTTTTTATAGCAATTTTAATGGTTTTATTAATTTTGTGTTGGAAAAAAGGAAAGAAACTATTTTTTGACGAAAAAAAACTGAAAAAACCGCCTTAAATGAAGGAAATCTGTGGTTTTTTTGAAGATTGAGGCTATAATTGCACATTTTTTGCACATTTAAATTTATAAATTTTATAAAACGTAAAGGTAAGTAATTTCTAACCATTAATATATAGATAAATCACGATTGCGTACTTTTTTCCAAAAAAGTTTCAAAAGTCTGGAAAAACCTTCAAACAAATCAAAAAAATTCCAATTTTTCAGTCCTGGGTGATCGTCCTCTCAGCCATCGGAGCAACCGTCTCGATTCTTCGTCTGATCTCCAATCAATCAACCTCACGCTTCGCCAACATTTTCACCATCATCTTCCAATTGATCACCCTTTTTGGAGCCATCAAAAACAATCGATCAGCTCTGAAATTCAGTCTTTGGGTCTCGGTAGGGGATTTTCGTTGATTTTATCTTTAAAATCCATTTAATATTATCGAAATCGATTGATTTTGAGCAAAGTTACAACGTTTTAAAAATTACCAAAATTTCTCGTGTTCACTGCGAGACCTTCGCTTGGGTCTCGTGGTGAACACGAGAAATTTCGTTAAATTTCAAGATGTCGTAAAATGACTCAAAATGGAGTGTTTTTCATGAAAATACCACGATTGGATTGGAAAATTTGTGAATATTCAGAAAATGGCAATTAAAATCATGAAAATTAATAAATTTTGGTTGAAATTCTAGACATTTCGAAGCGATCTTCCAATCATGTTAATTTTCAGCTTCTCAGCATCATCTTCGCAGCGGTCATCCTCCTGATCGCCCCTGTCCTTGTCTCAAGTGGACTTGCATCCGGAATCTCGAATGTCACTGAATCCTTCGGAGAATTGGAAGTCACGCCAGATGAGAAGAATCGCTTCTACAGTGGATTGGCTGGCGGATATGCTGTCGAGTTCGTAACCGCGTATTCTCTTGGTGTTGAGATTGGAAAGTATATTTTGATCAATCGTACCTATATGTATGCTTCTTCGATGGTTTTGGGAGGAAATGTTGGAATTAATAACGCTTGAATTTTGTGATTTTTGACGATTTTTTATTGTGTTTTTTTGGTGAATGACGTGTACATAAAGATCATAAAAAAAATTTTCAGCTGCAGAAAATTCAGATTTTCAGAATTTCGGATATTTCGCATTGATTTTCGTTTTTTTTCAAAAAATGTCATTAAAGACAGTGTATCACTTAATTTTAATATGTCCAAAACTTCAAAATACATGTAATTTAACATGAGAAATTGAAAAATTCTAAAAGTTACCTTGGCAACATGCCACAGATTGCGAAAAACCTCGAATTTCAATAAAAATCGATATTTTCGACCTGATAGAGTTGACGTAGCGAGTTGGGGTATGAAGAGAAAATGATCAGTTCCACATTCTCTTTCATAATCCGTTTGAATTTTTGATTTTTGTTAACTAGGAAAAAAGTTATATCTCGAACCGTGCCGCAATTGCAAAAGTGGGCGGTGTTTAGTAAAACATCAAAAAAACTACTAATTCTAGTCACTGGCAATATCGGTTCAATTATTCGTCTGATCTTCAATCACTCAACCTCACGCTTCGCCAGCATTTTCATCATCATCTTCACTCTTTTTGGAGCCATCAAAAACAATCGATTAGCTCTGAAACTCAGTTTTGGGGTCTCGGTGAGTGGTTTTCGTCGATTTTAACTTTAAAATCCATTAATAATTGTGCTGCACAGCACTGTAATGTAATATGTTATGATTCGGCTAAGAACGATGGCCACAATATTTATTATATTGAATGTAAGGGGAAAAGCGAGGCTTTCCCCATTTTCTATTTTATGATTTTCTATTTCATATGTATTATCTTTTTGTATTATTTTTTATCTTATGTCGAATAAAAGGTTTAAGTACCCAAGTTTGAGGTCCTACAGTCGACACCCCTTTTTAAAAATCAGCATATTCTTCGTCTTAAAATATGGGCCTGCTTAGATTACAAACTACAACAATATGGGCCTGCTTAGCATATTCTTATTTTTCAAATATGGGAGTGCTTAGACTACAAACTACAACAATATGGGCCTGCTTAGCATATTCTTATTTTTCAAATATGGGCCTGCTTAGACTACAAACTACAACAATATGGGCCTGCTTAGCATATTCTTATTTTTCAAATATGGGCCTGCTTAGACTACAAACTACAAAATATGGGCCTGCTTAGCATATTCTTATTTTAAAAATATGGGCCTGCTTAGACTACAAACTACAAAATATGGGCCTGCTTAGCATATCCTTCTTCTTTTTAAAATATGGGCCTGCTTAGACTACAAACTACACAATATGGGCCTGCTTAGCATATTCTTCGTCTTAAAATATGGGCCTGCTTAGACTACAAACTACAACAATATGGGCCTGCTTAGCATATTCTTATTTTTCAAATATGGGCCTGCTTAGACTACAAACTACAAAATATGGGCCTGCTTAGCATATTCTTATTTTAAAAATATGGGCCTGCTTAGAGTACAAACTACAAAATATGGGCCTGCTTAGCATATCCTTCTTCTTTTTAAAATATGGGCCTGCTTAGACTACAAACTACACAATATGGGCCTGCTTAGACTACAAACTACACAATATGGGCCTGCTTAGACTACAAACTACAAAATATGGGCCTGCTTAGCATATTCTTCTTCTTAAAATATGGGCCTGCTTAGACTACAAACTACAACAATATGGGCCTGCTTAGCATATTCTTATTTTTCAAATATGGGCCTGCTTAGACTACAAACTACAAAATATGGGCCTGCTTAGCATATTCTTATTTTAAAAATATGGGCCTGCTTAGACTACAAACTACAAAATATGGGCCTGCTTAGCATATTCTTCGTCTTAAAATATGGGCCTGCTTAGACTACAAACTACAACAGTATGGGCCTGCTTAGCATATTCTTATTTTTCAAATATGGGCCTGCTTAGACTACAAACTACAGCAATATGGGCCTGCTTAGCATATCCTTCTTCTTTTTAAAATATGGGCCTGCTTAGACTACAAACTACAAAATATGGGCCTGCTTAGCATATCCTTCTTCTTTTTAAAATATGGGCCTGCTTAGACTACAAACTACAACAATATGGGCCTGCTTAGCTTTTCTTTTGAAAAATGAAGTCATTTAAAGGAATTTTGCCGGTTTATAAATATTCGAGAAATTTTTTGAAATTACGTTTTTTGCGTCGGTTTCTAAATTTTCAATGATAAGAAATCTATCATTTTCATTTTTCCGTTTCACTTATCATTAAAAAAACAAATAATATTTGTTTTTTGGTCGAGGAATAAATATTTTTATAACCTCTAAATTTGCATAACGGACGTTGTTGCAATTTCCGTCGAAAACGCAGTTTTTTTTGCGAATTCGTCAAAAAATTAAATTAAAATGAGAGGTGGCCGAAGATTTTAATGGCCTAACCGCCGACAATTGTACTTCTCGTGGACAACGAGGAATTTTTTTAATTTTTTGTTTAAACAAAACGTTTTATTTCATTTTTTCACCTAAAAATGATTGTAAAATTTACAGAATGGTTTCAATTTCAACTTTTATATTAGTAGCACTATTTGGGTCATGTTCATGGATAGGAACAAACAGTGTTTGGGTCGAACTACCCTTATTAACATCGGTTCTTCCAGAAGGATGGAATTTGCCTAGTTTTTTAGCTGGAATTGTTCAGGTTATTTAAAAATTTAAATATATAACTTATTAATTATGTTTAGGTAGCATGTATGGCTCCATTAATTTATACAGTCCTTCATAAAGGTGTGAAATCCTGCAAAATTGCTGCAGCGCCGTTGATTTTTGTTTTCCTTACTTTAGCGTGCTTGTGTCAATTGGGTAAGGCTTGAAATTGTTAAATTAATGCTCTAAAGTATAATTTTCAGGTTTGTGTTTCTTCTGGAAGGATTATTCTGAAATATTTGGAGTTCAGCGTTCCTGGCCACTTTATACATTACTTCTCGGGCTCGCAATGGTTGACGCTATTTCAAATGTACTGTTTTTGCCATTTATGGCGCAGTTTCATCCAACATACCTAAATGCATATTTTGTTGGAATGGGATTAAGCTCCTTAATTCCGAGTGTTGTTTCTTTAATCCAAGGTAATTAACCAATTATTTTAATTGAACGTGAATTTAAAGGAGGACTTTAAGGAGATAATAAATGTACCTTAAGTGAAAATAGACTTCATTCTCATTCCAAATCTGTTTTTAAAATTTTCTAAGACCATCTAGAAGCCGAGAAAATGAGCTTCAAAACAATGGCCTAGAAAAAGTGTTACACCTGCGAAAACTAGTCCGCCGCGCTCTAACACGTGGGAAATCTTCTAAATTTTGGGTTAGACTGGATTAATTTAGGTATTCTTTATAAATATGTATTAATGAAAAAATCGCATATGCAAAAGTTCGGCCAGGTATACACTTTTTCTCGGCCATTGTTTTGAAGCGCATTTTCTCGGCTTCTAGGTGGTTTTAGAAAATTTTAAAAACAGATTTGGAATGAGAATGAAGTCTATTTTCATCCCAGATGCATTTTATCTCCGTAAAGTCCGCCTTCAAAATTTTTTTAAAGGAACTTCCAACTATGAGTGCCAAAACGGAGTGCCTAACTATTTCCCACCACGATTTTCAGTATCAGTATCCTTTTTTATCATTTTTTGCTTTACTTGTGTTTCATTGATAGCTTTCTTCATTTTGTACAAAACTGGAGCTCATACGGAAAAGTTAGCGGATTTTAAACTCTTTAGAAAAATGCTCAAAATTTTCAGTGCTCGAAGGAAAAGCTTCAACGAAGGTACACCACCTTTTTCAACTGCAGACCAGGATTCTTCAACAATTGAGGTTCATGAAACTGGTTCGAGTGAGAGTTTCAGAGAGGTGGAAACAAAAAGCAGGATTTTGAAGCTTTCCGTATTTTCAGAAATCCGAGTCCACGTCAAATCCCCAACAAAACGTTGACTACATCACCGGACCAAAATACGCGTTTCTTTTGATGACTACAGCATTGGTAAACGCACAAATGAACGGAGTTATACCAAGTATTCAGAGTTATGCATCTCTGCCATATTCACCGGTAATTTTTGGGGCCTTAAAGGAGGGCTTTACCGAAATTCGTATCAGCTTCAAATTGGTGAAAGAAATTTGAAAATTGATTGAATTTGAGAAAAGTTACAGTAATTTGAATTTTTGTGATTTTTCGAAAATTTCAAAACCTTGTAACTTTTTTCGAAATTTGTGGATTTTCGTGATTTTGATTCCATTTTGAAGAGGAAATGTTAAACTATTTGAAAAATACAAATTTTCGGCTATAACAGCTTGAAATACTTTTTAAAAATTGGATTTTGAAGGAGGGCCTTGCAGATAATATTAAAGACGTCAAATTGCATAAAAATGACAGACTTTTGTTATAAATTGGTTTAAAAATTTCAAAAAAAAGTTCCTAGAAGAAACACGGAAAAACCCTGCAAAAAAGTGTCCACCGCGGAAGAGTTTTGGGTTTCTAGTCCGCGATAGTTTGGGTTCCTAGGCCACCTATTAAATTTGTGCATTTTTATTCACTTTTTTTTCATTTAAAATGGGTTTATATCGGTTTTTCATTCTAAATACAAAAAATTAATAAAAACGCACAAATTTAATAGGTGACCTAGGAACCCAAACAATCGCGGACTAGAAACCCAAAACTCTTCCCCGGTGGAAGCTTTTTTGCATGTTGCTCGTTTTTTTTCGATTTATAACACAATTCTGTCATTTTACGGCGATTTAACGGCATTTATATTCTCCGTAAAGCCTCTCCTTTAAAATTCCCTGAAAATGTTGATTTCAGGCCACTTATCACTACGGAATCACACTTGCCAACATTATTTCGCCCCTTGTGTCGTTCGTGCCATTTTTTGTGAGCCTTAGGTAACACTGAAAATTTGCCAAAACAAAAACAACTCACTTTTCTAGAAGCCTACCATTATTAGGAATACTGACGATTTGCTCATCACTAGTCACCGCATTTATAGTGTATTTGGCGGCGCTTTCACCAGATTTGATTTTTGATTCGGTTACCTGGGGAAGTGTGCTAGCGGTAGGGTCATTTTTGGCTTTTTTCCAACCGGTTTCTTTATAAATTATCAAGAATTGACTTTTTTCAACTCTCAGTCCTCCCACGCTCTTTAGATTTCATGGAAATTCTAGATAGGAAGTTCCCTAATCGCCGCTGGACTTCATTCATATCTACGTGTCGTTTTTGCATCGTTGCTTCGTGAAGGTCATCAAAGGGAATCGAGACTTTTTTGGTGTGGGGTTTTCATTCAGGTAAATGGAATAAAATTTAAAGGTGGACTTTACGGAGATAATAAATGTACCTTGAATGAAAATAGACTTCATTCTCATTCCAAATCTGTTTTTAAAATTTTCTAAAACCACCTAGAAGCCGAGAAAATGAGCTTCAAAACAATGGCCTAGAAAAAGTGTTCCACCTGGCCGAGCTTTTTCCTATGAGCTTTTTTTCGTTAATAAATAGTTATTCAGAATACTTATATTAGTCCTTTTTTAAAATGTTTTTTTGGATTTTGCATGCCCGCGGACTAGTTTTTGCCACTTTTCTAGGTCACTGTTTTGAAGCTCATTTTCTCGGCTTCTAGGTGGTTTTAGAAATTTTAAAAACAGATTTGGAATGAGAATGAAATCTATTTTCATCCCAGGCGCATTCATTAGCTCCGTAAAGCCCTCCTTTAAATAATATGTAAATATATATTTCAGATTGGCTCATTTATCGGCTCTGCAGTGATGTTTCCACTAGTGAACATCTTCAAGCTTTTTGAATCAGCACCACCATGTAGATAATAAGTGTATATTTTTAGTATAGTTAGATTTTCGCTTGGTCTGTTAAAAATATGCCTTATGATGAGCTTTCTAGTCGATATATTATGTGATATTTATATTTATATTTATGTTGTTTGTTGATAATATCATATTTTTAAAGGAGAACATTACGAAAATGCCGAATGTAACTGTGGTGAAAATAGACTTCATTCTCATTTCAAATCTGTTTTTAAAATTTTCTAAAACCACCTAGAAGCCGAGAAAATGAGCTTCAAAACAATTGCCTAGAAAAAGCCTGGACTAGTTTTCGAAGGGTGAACCCTTTTTCTAGGCCACTGTTTTTGAATCCCCGTTTTCTCGACTTCTAGGTGGTTTTAGAAAATTTTGTAAAAAGATTTGGAATGAATATGAAGTCTATGTTCATATCAGTTGCATTCATTCCGAAAATTCAGTAGGTGGTGGGTACCTAATTTGCACCTTCTTAAAGTGGTAAGAAGCCGTGTAATTATTGGAATTTTGCGATAAATTTGATTAAACAAATGAAGAGGATGATCCAGAGAATGTATATAGTAAATTTCAGAACAAACTGATAATAATGAACCGAAATTTCGGACAAAAAAATAAGATTTTTATAATGGGACACTGGCGATATTTGGCGCAGTTTAAAGGGGATAACAAACCGACTCAAGATTGGAATTTATTCTAGATTTTCTAATAAAACTGAAGAATAATATCTAGAAAACCAGTTTTCTAATTTTAAACTAATTCCAAGACAAATTGGCTGAAATATTAAGGTTTAAATGACCCACTTCGTGTTGTGGAATCAGTTCAGGGGTAAATTTCAGATTCTTATAACTTTTTTGAAAATTATAGGATTTCTGAGACCTATAGCTTAATTTGATGGCAAAATTCTGAATTTTCATATTTTTGGCGTTTTTGGCGAGAAAGTTATACTTTAAGTTATCGACTAAAAATAGGGATTTTCAAACAATTATAACTTTTTTGAAATTTTTCGGACTTTGGTGACTTTTAGCTCATTTTGATGAGAAAATTCCAAATTTTCAGGGTTTCCCATCAAAAAGGTGTCAAAAACATAAAATTCAAGAAATTTTGAAAAAAGTTAAACCTACTTAACGTTACTGTGATATTTAAAAGGGGTCGAAAATCAAGGTAATTCTAGAAATTGTTGAATAAATTTTATACCAAATTAAAGAAAAACTTCCAGAGAGCAAATGCACCAAATTTCAGCTTATTTTAATGAAAATACTCTGAAATTTCAGACTTTGAAAACCCTAAAAGTTCTTCTGAATGTTAGGTTTTCAAAAGGCGAAAAATTTTATTATTCTCGGATTTTCTGAATAAATTGTATATCAAATTAAAGGAAAGGATCCAGAGAATTTGGGAACTAAATTTCAGCCGGATCCGATGAAAATTTACTAAAATTTTAAACTTTAAACTCAGAGCAAATTCTATTCTAATGATCATTGAAACAACATTGTTTGACTTTTTTTTTAAAAAGATAGTTGTTTCAAATATTTGCTTTAAAATGCTATTAAAAGCTGGCGAAATGCCAACTTTTGGCCAGAATTTAATTTTTTCTACTAAATTTCCATTTTCAGCATGAATTTCTACACACTATGCATGTCATTTGTACTCATTTTTGTATCGATCAATAGTGTTTTTGGAAGGAATTATGGATCTTTTGAATATATGCCCAGTTCAAGTGAAGATTCAAGTGAAAATGTTGAAACAATGGATGGAAATGATGTTTTTGTGAATCCTCTTGGGAAATAAATAATTTTTTTGAAATTTTTGTTCCTAACAATCTCCATATTCCATTCTATGTATCCTCAAATTTGTAGAGGGTTCTCAAACGGTAACTTCGAATAACTCCCTTGTAAGACAGAATTCTGAATAATTGTTATCCGTTATCTTTTGAAGGGTCAAAAGATTGTGTTAATCTTGTGATTATCGAAAAATTTTACTGTTAAAATGAAGAAAAATATTGGTAGAATATATGTACAAAATTTCAGCTTTATCTGAGCAATATTGGCTAAATTTTCGGCCTATTAATAAAGGGCCGCTGGCGATTTTTGGCGCAATTTAAGGGGGTACAAAATCGACACATATTTAGAATTTCTTATAAATTTTTCTTATGAAATTGAAGAATAATATATAGAGAATGAAAATTTAAATTTTCATCTAATTCTGAGCTGAATTGGCGGAAATATCAAGGTTTAAATGACCCACTTCGTTCTGTGGAATGAATTCAGGGGCAAATTTCAGATTCCTATAACTTTTTTGAAAATGTTTGTATTTTTTTGATCTGTATCTCATTTTGATAGCGAAATTCTGAATTTTCAGGATTTTGGCTTCAAAATGATGTCAAAAACATGAAAATTAAGAAAATGCGAAGAAAGTTATACCTATTTGAACTTTTCGACAAAAAATGGGAGTTTTAAAATTATTACAAACTTTTTTTCAAAATGGCTGGATTTTTGTGATTTTTAGCTCGTTTTGATGGGAAAATTCTGAATTTTCAGATTATTTGCTTTAAAATTATGTAGAACGCGTAAAAATTAAGAAATTTTGAAAAACAGTTGTACCACCTTGAAGTTATCGTCTCAACAATGGCATTTAAAACCGATTACAACTTTCTTCAAAATTTTCGGATTTCGGTGATCTTTAGCTCGTTTTGATGGCAACATTCTGAATTTTCAGGTTTTGTGCATCAAAATAGAACCAAAAAACATGAATTACGATAAATTGGGAAGAAAGTTATACCTCATTGAACCTATCGAATAAAAAATGCTGGATTTTGGAATTATTATAACTTTTTTGAAAATCGTTGGATTTTTGTGATCTTGAGCTCGTTTTGAAGGGTAAGTCCTAATTTTTAAGGATTTCTGCATTAAAATGCTGTAAAACATAAACTACGAGGAATTGGAAAGAAATTTATATCTTCTTGAACTTATCGAGTAAAAAATGGGGTATTTTTAAAATTATTATAACTTTTTTGAAAATTATTGGATTTTTGTGATCTTTAGCTCATTTTGATGACAAAATTCTAAATTTTCAGATTTTTGCCATCTAAATGGTGTCAAAAGCATAAAAGTAACGAAAATTTAAAGAAAGTCCAAATTTCTATAACTTTTTGAAATTTTTTCATATTTCACACATTCCAATATATTTCGAAGCAAAACATCAATTTATTCCAACAAAAAATATACATAATTAATAGCCAAGTTCGTTTCCATTTGAATCTTGAACATATTCATAATAATAATTCGCTGGATTGCTTTGATAGGCATATTCATCATAATAACTCTGACCAACTGCATTATTGATTGATATGAAGAAGATAATAAAAAGCAGGGAAAGTGAGAAGAAGTTCATGCTGAAAATCTGAAAATTTTGTTTAAAATGAATGTGCGCTCCACTGAAATTAAATTAATAAAATATTTAATAATTGTTCTCTAAAAATTGCCATGTCCCTTTAAAGAGTACGGTAATTTCGAACACGGTAATTCAATTTCAATAGAGCGCAAATTCAGACTTTTGAAATAATTATTTAGAAAAGTGAAAATTTTTAAAGTTTTGAACAAATATTCTATAGTTTTATACCAATTTCTCGGCAAATATAAACCTTATTTACATTTTAACTTTAGTAACAAGTGGTAGACATCAAATTAACAGAGAACTCGGACAAGACTGTGGTTCATTGACAAAAAAAAATGAAAAAATGGTTTATTTTTGGAAATTTAAGTTCAGAAAGAACTCATGAAAATAAAAAGTGTATTAGGAATATTGGTAGAGTTCTAAATTTGGTTGAAACAACTTTGGAATCGTATGCATACTTGAAATTGTCGACTAAAAATGGGGGTTTTAAAATTGCTACAACGTTTTTGAAAATTGTTGGATTTTTGTAATCTTTGGATCATTTTGATGGGAAAATCCTAAATTTTCATGTTATTGGCATCAAAATGGTCTCAGGCACATGGAAATTAAGAAATTTTGAAGAAAGCTAGTACCTACTCGAAGTTTACGACTAAAAATGGGGATTTTAAAATTATTACAACTTTTTTGAAAATTGTTGAATTTTTATGATCTTTGGATCATTTTGATGGGAAAATCCTAATTTTTCAGGTTTTTTACATCACAATTGTGTAAAATACATCAAAAATCAAGAAAAGTTGAAGAAAGTTAGTATCTACTTAAAGTTGTCGACTAAAAATGGATATTTTAAAATTATTACAAACTTTTTTGAAAGTTTCTGAATTTTTGTGAGTTGATATCAAAATTAATAAAATTACTTATTCGCAGATTTTATATACTATTTTTCAGTAAATTCTAAGCCAAATTCGTTGTAATTTCGAGCTTTAAGACATACCTACTTTCATATGCCACGCTCTTTTTGGAGCAAATTCGGGGTGTCAAAAGGACGACTTCTTCTTGGAAGTTTTTTAATACTTTAATATTTTAATAAAGAAAAATGTCTAGAAAGCAAGTATTTCAATTTTCAGCCGAATCCAAGAATAGTTGATAAAAATGTGGAGTTTTAAATGACTCACTTCGTGCTGCGGTAACAACAGGGGAAATAGTTAAGATTCCTACAACTTTTTGAAAAATGGTTGGATTTTTGTGATCTTTAGTTCGTTTTGATGGAAAAATTCCAAAATTTCAGGTTTTCAGCTTCAAATTGGCGTCAAAAACATAAAATTCAAGAAAAGTTGAAGAAAGTTAGTACCTCCTTCAATATATCGACTAAAAATAGGGATTTTCAAATATTTATAACTTTTTTGAAAATTGTTGGATTTTTAAGATTTTTGGCTCATTTTAATGGCAAAATTTGGATTTTTCAGATTTTTGGCTTCAAAATAGTCTAAAACCATCAAAAAATCAATAAATTTTGAAGAAAGTCATACCAAATTGAACTCCCCCCCCCCCGTGCCAAATTAAACAAACATTCAAAGTAACCATTTTCTGTTGCTGATGTTAACGATCAACAAAACGGTAACCATTTTCCCAAGAAAAAGTTGTTAATCTGATGTTTTCGAAAACTTTTGGAACAGAACTTTAATGGTATTTGCCAAGTGGAAAATGGTATAAAACTTCGAGCCATGGTCAAGAGTTTTTAAAAAATTGAAATTTTTCAAAACTTTCTATCAATAAAAAATTTCGCAATTTTCAGCATGAACTTCTCCACATTATTCCTATTCTTTGCTCTCGTTTTCGTTTCAATCAACGTGGCACTTGGACAAGATTATGGTGCTGGATCGGACTACTCCTATAGCGCCAATCCTGATAATTATTACAGTGATTCGATTTCCGATTCGAATGGAGATTCGAAAAAATAAATGTTCAATAAATGATTAACGTTCTACTGCCTGTTAAAACACTCCCACTTTTTGAATTATTTGGCACATGACCACTAAATTTTTGAAACATCTCACTATATTCGGATGCTGATTATGAATATCTATTTAAAATTGTTCAAAAATATCTAGTTCTTGAGTTATGCGCCTTTAACAGAAAAATGGTCTTAAAGACATAGGATCACTAAATTTTGAAACCTTCTTAAAATGTTTGGAATTTTATGCTGATTGTGAATATATATTTGAAGATGATCGAAAATGTCTAGTTCTTGAATTATGAGCCTTTGAACACAAAAAATGGCCTTAAAGGCACATGACCACTAAATTTTGAAATTACTCACTATATCCGAATTTCGATGCTGAGTACTAATATCTATTTAAAATTGTTCAAAAATATCTAGTTCTTGAGTTATGAGCCTTTAAACAGAGAAAAAGTGATCTTAAAGACAGAGGAACACTAAATTTTGAAACCTTCTTAAAATGTTTGGAATTTCGATGCTGATTACGAATATCTATTTAAAATTGTTCAAAAATATCTAGTTCTTGAGTTATGCGCCTTTAAACAGAGAAAAAGTGATCTTAAAGACAGAGGAACACTAAATTTTGAAACCTTCTTAAAATGTTTGGAATTTCGATGCTGATTACGAATATCTATTTAAAATTGTTCAAAAATATCTAGTTCTTGAGTTATGCGCCTTTAAACAGAGAAAAAGTGATCTTAAAGACAGAGGAACACTAAATTTTGAAACCTTCTTAAAATATTTGGAATTTTATTCTGATTACGAAAATCAATCTCAATTTGCTCAAAAACGCCTAATTCCCGAGTTCCATAAGTTTTTTCTCAAATATGTTGTATTCGCCCCTTTCAGAATAGTCGAAAAAAAAGTTGCTACAAAATTAAAAATCAATTTCGATGAAGTAGTCCACGAGAACCACAAAAACAAAACAGAAAAAAATAAAAACGTGAATTGAAAAAGAAACGATTAATTTCTCAAACCACGCAATATTTCATTAGAGAAAAATGTGGATTATGTGCAAAGAAAATTAAAACAAAAGAAAAATCAGTTCGAGTTTAAACATGAATATGAACTCAATCATGGAACTGTTCATCTTTTTGACTGTTCTTCAAACCATTCCTGTCATTGCGAACTTCACGCGTCCAGCAGAAGGTTTCACTGCAGAAGGCATCAATGCGACTGTGGATGCACTTAACGAGATTCGTTCACAATTTGCGCATGGAAACTTCTCATCTAGCGGAAAATTATGTCCATCGGCTACAAAAATGATGAAGGTCAAATGGGATCCTGAGGTCGCTGCTATTGCTCAAGCTTATGTTGACACTTATAATGGCAGCTATGACGAACCGTATATCCAGTACAAATATTTTCCGGGTCTTGTGTATCAGGAGCGATATTCAATGACATATGACCAGTTGAATGATGCTGAATATCAATTGTTGGGCGCAGCAGCGATCAGGCATTATTTCAAACATTATATATATGGTGGGTTTGTGAATAACTTGAGGAAGTTTGGTGGTGCACAAATGATTATGGATGAAATATCGGGTGTTGGGTGTGGAATTTATGAAAAAACTGATAGAGTAGAAGGTGGAACTTTACGACCATATGTAGATTATTATGTTCTTTGTTTCTTCACACCGTAGGTTTTTAGTTGAGAATATTCTATGAAATATGTAATATTTTTCAGTCGTCAATTTATTTACAAAGAAGGAAAAACATGTTCGGAATGCCCAGACGGAACAAAATGCGAGGAATCCACTGGATTATGCGAAGAAGTCGAGAAAGAGCCTCCATACAGTGGCTCAGCAAATGGTATCAGTATCAAAGCGATTGTGGACACTGTCAATAAGTATCGTTCCCAAATTGCTCTTGGAAACGTCTCAGTGAATGGAACATTCTGGCCATCGGCTACAAATATGATGAAGGTGAAATGGGATCCTGAGGTTACTGCAATTGCTCCAGGTGATGCTAACGATCCGGGTCTTGTACGCTACAAGAATTTCTGGACTTTTGAACACCAGCTGACTGCTTCTGAATATAACAAATTTGGTGAAACTGATCTAACAGACCAACTCAAAAAGGTTACTGGCAAAGGTTTTACAAATGAGTTGTCTGCTTTCCCGACTGCACAATTCATTATGGCTGACACATCGGGCATTGGTTGTGCTGCTGAAAAAGATTTTGTAAAAAATGACTATTACCTTAGATGCTACTTAACGCCGTAGGTTTTTATTTGAGAATACTTTATACAGTTTGTAATTTTTCAGTCGCCGATTCATATACAAAGAAGGAAAGACATGTTCTGAATGCCCACTCGGAACAAAATGCGAGAATTCCACTGGACTTTGCGAGGTGGATCCAAGCTACAGACCCACCGAAGCCAATGCCGCGAAGAAAATTTCATTCGGAGTTTATTTCCTCTATTTCTTAACGTTTTATAGAATTCATCTATTATAATCGTTCACTAATAAAGGCTGAAGAATATTATTTTGTAGTTTAAAAAAGCACAAAAATTGCACAAACAAAGTTCTCGTCTAAAAATTGGATCTGAAAAAAGTGCCATAATTTTTTTGAAAATGTTCGCTTATTTTGATAGCGAAATTCTGAATTTTCTGGTTTTTGGGACCTTTTGAAAACACTTTCCGGATTTTGGCTTCAAAAACGTTAAAATCAATCAATTTTTGAGGGAGGGGCTAATTTTTTGAAATTAAACAAATATTAAATTTTCTGTTACTAATGTACATATGTATATCCTATTATATATTTGAAAACGCCGGGAAAGTGTCTGTTAACACAAATTTGTTCGCAATTTTTTGTGTTTCCGAAGCCTTTTTCATAGTCCTATTATATATTTGAAAACGCCGGGAAAGTGTCTGTTAACACAAATTTGTTCGCAATTTTTTGTGTTTCCGAAGCCTTTTTCATAGTAAAATTCAAATGTGGAATTGAACTCGAATCGGTACACGTAAAGAAGTGATTACTTAACCGGTATCCTATTATATATTTGAAAACGCCGGGAAAGTGTCTGTTAACACAAATTTGTTCGCAATTTTTTGTGTTTCCGAAGCCTTTTTCATAGTAAAATTCAAATGTGGAATTGAACTCGAATCGGTACACGTAAAGAAGTGATTACTTAACCGGTAGACTATATAAGTCACCGAAAGAGGATGAAATTTTTGAAACCTAATGATTGTGGATTTTCATTTCTTAATTTTTTTCTATTTGTGTCAAAATTCCATGAACGTATATGAAAAAATAGGTTAAGAAGCCGAAGGCGAGCTTCTTCTGTGCCTTCGGCTCGCATTCCAATACTTTTCGATCAAGAAATTTCGGTCCCGACAACTAAATTCAAAAGGTGTGAAATCGCCAAATAATTGAAAGTGACGCCGAAGGCGTGTAAGGGGGCGAAGCCGGAGGCGAGGCGTAGAAAAAGATATTAGGTAATTATGATGAGCTTAGGTTAAAGAGAGAGGCTTTTAGATTACCGAATTTTAAATAAATGTATGGTCTTACCTATAGAAAGAATATAGTGTTTTTTCAACACATAATATATTGGTAAATGACATTAAAACATTAAATAAAGACTTTACGGAGCTAATGAATGTACCTTAAATGAAAATAGACGTCATACTCATTCCATATCAGTTCTTTAAATTTTCTGAAACCACGTAGAAGCCGGGAAAACGATCTTCGAAAAAATGGCCGAGAAAAAGTTTCAAACGGCGAAAACTAACTGATTTTTAATTATAATTGTAAGGTACATTTATTAGTTCCGTAAAGTTCCGCCGAAGGCGAACTACAAACCAGGAAAACCACCGCGAAGCGGTGACAGTTTTCCTGGTTGTATATTATGCCAAAAATCAACAAAACCAACATTTTTTCCGAGTTCTTTGTTAATTTGATGTCTACAGAAATTTTTAAAGTAATCGTATTGAACTACGATTATATTTGCAAAAAAGTTCTCATTTTTCTTACCAAACTTATATTTTATTTCAATTTTTTCAATTTTTCCTTTTTCAGCGATAGTGTGAATAAATTATCAATTTTTCTATGATTGTTTGATTCCAGCAACAAGAAATCAATTTTCAGTGTGTCGATTTTTAGTGAAACTTTGAGAGCTCAAATGGATTTGGATGGAAAACAGGTCTGATTTTTGGAAATTTTCAAATCTATTGATATTAAAATGAAGAAAAACCTCTAGAAAATGAGAATTTTAATTAACGAGTAGCTAAGTTGGTTATTTTTTGTTAATTTTAGATTTGAAACTCGATTCACAAAAAATCGATCGATCCGAGTGACCGATTCCATATCGTCTCAAGTTAAAATTGTAAATAGATATTTCGTAGTACTCTCTCATTTGCAACCTGAATGATACTTGAACTACAAAAAACAAAACAGAAAAAAATAAAAACGTGAATTGAAAAAGAAACGATTAATTTCTCGAACCACGCAATTTTACATGTGGAATGATGTGGATTTTGTGAAAAGAAAATTAAAACAAAAAAATAATTCAGTTCGAGTTTAAGAATGAATATGAGATCAATCATGGAACTGTTCATCTTTTTGACTGTTCTTCAAACCATTCCTGTCATTGCGAACTTCACGCGACCAAAAGAAGGCTTCACTGCAGAAGGCATCAAAGCGACTGTGGATCAACTTAACGAGCTTCGTTCACAACTCGCGCTTGGAAACTTTTCAACTAAGGGAAAAATATATCCATCCGCTACAAGAATGTTGAAGATCAAATGGGATCCTGAGGTCGCTGCAATTGCTCAAGAATATGTTAACACTTGGAATGACAGCAGTCAACGACTTCCACCGAAAGGTGATCCTGGGCTTGTGGAGGTTCAATATTATGTATCGAAGAATGAAAATGAACGGTGGAATGATACTGAATATCAATTGTTGGGAGCAGCAGCGATGAGAGATTGGTTCAATCCATATATAAAATATGGATTTACGAATTTCTTGAAGTACTTTGCAGAGGCAGTATTCCTTATGGATGAGATATCGGGTATTGGGTGTGGAATTGTGGAAAAAACTGGTAGATTAGAAGGTGGAACTTTGCGACCATATGTTGATTCAAATACTCTTTGTTTCTTCACGCCGTAAGTTTTTAGTTGAAAATATTTTATAAAATATGTTACAATTTTCAGTCGTCAATTTATTTACAAAGAAGGAAAAACGTGCTCAGAATGCCCAGACGGAACAAAATGCGAGGAATCCACTGGATTATGCGAAGATATCGAGAAAGAGGCTCCAAACAATGGCTCAGCAGGTGGTCTCAGTATCAAAGCGATTGTGGACACTGTCAATAAGTATCGTTCCCAAATTGCTCTTGGAAACGTCTCAGTGAATGGAACATTCTGGCCATCGGCTACAAATATGATGAAGGTCAAATGGGATCCCGAGGTTGCTGCACTTGCTCGCGGTGATGCTAACGATCCGGGTCTTGTACGCTACCAGAATTACTGGAATTGGGGACGCCAGATGACTGATTCTGAATATAACAAGTTTGGTGAAACTTTTCTAACATTCGAACTCGATATTGTTACTGGCAAACATTTTACAAATGAGTTGTCTTATTTCGCGTTTGCACAATTCATTAAGGCTGACACATCTGGCATTGGTTGTGCTGCTGAAAAAGATTCTGTAAAAGATGTCTATTACTTTAGATGCTACTTAACGCCGTAGGTTTTTATTTGAGAATATTTAATAAAGTTTATAATTTTTCAGTCGCCGATTCATATATAAAGAAGGAGATACATGTTCGGAATGCCCAGTTGGAACAAAATGCGAGAATTCCACTGGACTTTGCGAGGAGTATGCAAGCAGTTCGGATGCAACGAAGAACATTTCATTCGGAGTTTATTTCCTCTATTTCTTAACGTTTTATAGAATTCATCTAATATAATCGTTCACTAATAAAGGCTGAAGAATATTATTTTGTAGTTTAAAAAAGCACAAAAATTGTACAAACAAAGTTCTCGTCTAAAAATAGGATCTGAAAAAATTGCCATAATGTTTTTGAAAATGTTCGCTTATCTTGATAGCGAAATTCTGAATTTTCTTGCTTTTTGGAACCGATAACATAAAACTCAGGAACATTTTGAGAACACTTTCCGGATTTTGGCTTCAAAAACGTTAAAATCAATAACTTTTGACGGAGGGGCTAATTTTTTGAAATTAAACAAATATTAAATTTTCTGTTACTAATGTACATATATTGTGTATTATGCCAACAATCAACATTTTTTCCGAGTTCTTTGTTAATTTGATGTCTACAGAAATTTTTAAAGTAATCGTATTGAACTACCATTATATTAGCAAAAAAGTTCTCATTTTTCTTACCAAACTTAAATTTTATTTCAATTTTTTTCAACTTTTCATTTTTCAGCATGAACTTCTACACATTTCTCTTGTTTTTCGTAATCCTCTTCATATCAATCAATAATGTTAATTGTGATTACAATTATGATCAATCCTACTACCAAACCAATCCAGAAGCTAATTCTTATGAATCTGTTGTTGACTCTGACCT
Organism: Caenorhabditis virilis; assembly: GCA_964036255.1. NCBI lineage: Eukaryota > Metazoa > Nematoda > Chromadorea > Rhabditida > Rhabditidae > Caenorhabditis > Caenorhabditis virilis. Next base: position 3,053,723 of record OZ038417.1, on the reverse strand, counting down.
TCAGCAATATTGAATTGAAAAATTTATTTTTAAAATTTTATTTTTCACTGAAAATTTTTAGCATGAACTTCTTCACATTTTTCTTATTCTCTGTTCACGTCTATGTATTAATCAATATTGCTTTTGGAGATGATTACGGTGCTGATAGTGATTATACCTACAATGCCGATTCTGCTGCCTATTATTCGGAAGCTGCTTCTGATTTTTATGAAAATTCGAAATATTAGTTTTTGTTTTCTTTTTTCTTGAATATATTCCACAATAAATTATCAATTTTTCTATGATTGTTTGATTCCAACCACAAGAAAACAATTTTCATAGTGTCGATTTTTTGTGAAACTTTGAGAGCTCAAAAAATTAGCTTAATCTCCGAATTTTGAAATAATTTTAATGTCAAAATGAAGAAAATTATTTATAGATTTTATAAATCAATTTTCAGCTCGAACTTGTCAAAATTGGCTGAAATTTCGAGCATTAAGTGACGACCTATTTCATCATGCGACGCTTTTTCGCGCAAATTCGGATGGTCAAGAAACCGTCTGATTCTTGGAATTTGAAAATGTTTTTGATATTTAAATGAAGAAAAACATCTCAAAAATAATAATTTTAATTGTTAGCCAATATGAAACCCAAATTCACTGGAATTTCGAGCTTTAAAAGACATTTTAAATGATTTCCAAAGCAAAAAATAATTAAACGTGAATTGAAAAAAAAGGATTAATTAATCAAACCACGTAGTTTTACATGTGGAATGATGTGGATTTTGTTCAAAAGAAAATTAAAACAAAAGAAAAATCAGTTCGAGTTTAAAAATGAATATTAACTCAATCATGGAACTGGTCATCATTTTGACTATTCTTCAAACCATTCCTGTCATTGCAAACTTCACGCGTCCGGCAGAAGGCTTCATTGCAGATGGCATCAACGCGGTTGTGGATGAACTTAACAAGATTCGTTCGCAACTTGCGCTTGGAAACTTTACAACTCAAATATCCAAGGGCTACAAGCAGTGTCCATCAGCGACAAGAATGTTGAAGATGAAATGGGATCCTGAAGTCGCTGCGATTGCTCAAGCTTATGTTAACACTTGGGATGGCAACAGTCAAGGACTTCCACCGAAAGGTGATCCTGGGCTTGTGGAGGTTCAATATTATGCATCGAAGAATGAAAATGAACGGTGGAATAATACTGAATATCAATTGTTGGCCGCAGCAGGGATCGGGCATATTTTCAAAGTATATGTAAATGGTTTTTTTAATTACTTGAGATACTTTAATGAGGCGGTATTCCTTATGGATGAGACATCGGGTGTTGGTTGTGGAATTGCAGAAGTTGAGAGGTTAAAACCAAATGTATATGCCCTTGTTCTGTGCTACTTCACGCCGTATGTTTTTAGTTGAATATTTTATATAATTTGTAATATTTTTCAGTCGCCAACTTGCTTACAAAGAAGGAAAAACATGTTCGGAGTGCCCAGACGGAACAAAATGCGAAGAATCCACTGGACTTTGTGAGGATATCGAGGATATCGAGAAAGAGGCTTCAAGCATTCCGACCGGTTCGACCTTAAACGATCGTTCTGCAGGTGTGTTAGGTGCAGAAGGTATCAAAGCGATTGTGGACACTGTTAATGAGTTTCGTTCCCAAGTTGCACTTGGAAACGTCTCGTGGAATGGAGCATTCTGGCCATCGGCTACAAACATGTTGAAAGTCAAATGGGATCCCGAGGTAGCTGCAATCGTTTAAGTCATCAGTATTAATTTTAGAATTTTTACAGAGTCCGGGTTTTTTCCACCATGAGCAGGGCCATAAATGGGCACGAAAGGCAACAGATCCTGAATATGTGGAATTTGCGACAAATTTGTTTAAAAAATACGTATTCAATGATCTTACAAGTAAACGTTTTACGAATGATTTGTCGAACATTTTGGAAAAAAAAACAATAATGGCTGACACATCGGGTGTCGGGTGTTCAATTGTTGAAACAATTGGTAATCCTCCAGATGTAGCTTACAGCATTAAATGTTACTTAACGCCGTATGTTTTTATTTGAGAATACTTTATACAGTTTGTAATTTTTCAGTCGCCGATTCATATACAAAGAAGGAGAGACATGCTCGGAATGCCCACTCGGAACAAAATGCCAGAATTCCACTGGACTTTGCGAGGAGGATCCAAGCAGTTCAGATGCAACGAAGAAAATTTCATTCGGATTGTATTTCCTCTATTTCTTAACGTTTTATAGTATTCATCTATTATAATCGTTCACTAATAAAGGCAGAGAAATATCATTTTGTAGTTTAAAAAGCACAAAAATTGCACAAACAAAGTTATCGTCTAAAAATAGGATCTGAAAAAAATTGCCATAACCTTTTTGAAAGATTTTTGGATTTTTGTGATCTTTAGTTTAAGAAGATGGATGAAAACGTAAATTTTGAAGTTTACAAGAAAATTTTGGAAAAATTTCAGGTTTTTCGCTTCAAAAACGTTTAAAGCACCACTGTTTTCACAAGTTTATATGGCTTTTTCCGTGTCCGTACGTATTGAAAATATTATTTTTGTGTCATAAATTCATTTTTGGTCTCTATTGGACGAATTATGAAAAAAAAAATTTTTCTCCGTGCAAAAAATCGAGGTTTGTCAGTAGAGCGCGTTTGGAATCGGTTTGCTTCTACAGTATTTGGATCTCGGGTTACTGTAGGATTACTGTAGATACAGTACTTCAGTGCTTTTTCACATTTTTTCAGAATGGTCGGATCGAGTCCAGACTTTCATGGTAACATCTTTGGAGTGTAGTAGGGTAACCGTGAAAATTTGGTAGGGATTATTATAGTATTACGGTAGTTACCGTAACCTAGAGTTTTTTCTCTGCGTTTTTTTCTCTATGTCTCATCATTTTACACACTATTTCTCTCATTTTTTCGTTCAGTCATCATCATCATACTTATAATAAAGCGAAGGGCGTGCGTGTGTCCGCATTCTAGAAAATTCCAGAAAAGTCAAGAAGCTTTAAAAAAATTCCAAAATGGTCTAGAATATTCAAAAGCTTTAAAAAAACCCCAGAAGCTACCAAAAAATCCTTTAAAAAACCCAGAAGCTTTAAAAAAATTCTAGAAAATTCTAAAAAAAAATTCCAGAAGCTTCAAAAAAATATTCCAAAAATTCGGGTTTTTAAATGTTCTAAAACCATCTAGAAACCGAGAAAACGCTAGCTTCAAAACAATGGCCACACAGCAATGGCCTTCAAAACAATGACCTAGTTTCCTCCAATGAAAACGAGTGAAAAGTTCGGCCACTGAAAATTTTTCTAGGCCATTGTTTTGAACATCAGTTTTCTCGGCTTCTAGGTGGTTTTAGAAAATGTTGAAAACAGATTTGGAATGAGAATGAAGTCTATTTTCATTTAAGGGGCATTTATTGGCTCGGTGAAGTATTGCTTTAGAGCAAATGATGATGAAAAAACTGGTATTCCGACTTTAAATTGTACTTAGAAGCAGCTATAATATTTCTACGATCAAAAATCCAACGTGTAAAGTAAAAATAATTTCATTTCATGTTTTTTTAACAAGGTGTTTGTTGCTCAACAAAAAATTGAAGTGAATCCGGTAACGAATAATGAGAAACATTTAATGGGGGGGGGGGGGGGGATTCATGTCGGAAGAAAAAATGAAAACAGTGGATTTTTTATTTTTAAACCGTATTTTAAATAACTTTTTTCTTCGTTTTCTTCGAAATGAATACCCCCATAACGAAAAAAGGAACGATTCACGCAGATGAAACAACTCAAAATCATTATCATCACACTTTTTGGAGTATTTTACATCTCGACAATCAATGGTCAAGGAAAATGTCCAGAAGGGAAACCAAGTATAAAAGACAATTGTGATAGGTTTACTAATTGTCCGCCGGATTCAATATGTTTTCGTGAAAATAGGCACCAATTTGAAAACTTCGTTTGTTGCGGTAAACGGCGGGTTTACTTCGCACAAATGATGAATTTTCAGGAGAACTTGGCACATTTTGCTCGACAAACATGCATGCGTACCACTCGGAATATAACGACGAAGTGTACATATGGAAAGATCGTGAGTTTCTGGATGAGGCGAAGTGGTATAGGGTTAAGCTGGGAAATGAAACCATTCAATGTCGTATGTTTTATGAATTAATCATTTAAAAATTCATTACTATTTTCTAGCAATTCCTGTTTCCTTGACTTATATGGCATTCACATGGATTGTGGTACATCCAGTCGGTTGGTTGTTTTTTTCTTATTACTATTGTCAATTTAAAAATTTTGGATCACCCATTTTCTACGCAGCGCAATTTAAAAATAGCACGACTGTGTGAGAGACTTAGATTTTCTGAGTAGGTCAGTATTGCAACATTAAAGAGAGTGTGTCAGTTAATTAAAACCCAATCTGATTTCAATTTCCTTAAAGCCAAAAACCTGAAAAATCAGATTTTCAGAACATAAACAAGCTGAAAATCGGATATTTTCACGAAAAGTTCTCAAAGTTTGAAATTTTTCATAATTTTCTGTAAAAATTTCAAGTGCTCATAACTTTTCTCAAAATTTATCGATTGAAATAATAAATGTTCCTTAAATGAAAATAGACTTCATTCTCATTCCAAACCTATTTTTAAAATTTTCTAAAACCACCTAGAAGCCGAGAAAATGAGCTTCAAAACAATGGCCTAGTAAAAGGGGCCACCTGGCCTAGTTCTCGCAGGTGGACACTTTTTCTAGGCCATTGTTTTGAAGCTCATTTTCTCGGCTTCTAGGTGGTTTTAGAAAATTTTAAAAATAGGTTTGGAATGAGAATGAAGTCTATTTTCATCCGAGACGCATTTATTATCTCCGTAAAGCCCTCCTCAAAAAACACTTCATCGAAATTTCAGATTTTGATTTGAATAACCCGCAACACACAGATCCGAAAAAATGCGAAATAAATTCGGATTGTAAACCGAACGAAGAAGAGTTTTGCGACGCGGCGGGTAATCCCACTTTCGAAGACGGAATAATAGATAGCAGTGGACCGAATGGAGATCCGTTAAGATTCTGTTACAAATGTGGGTTGTCTTGGAATCTCGCAGAAATCAAATCGAAGTTTTCGCAGTTCAAAACTTTAACTCCACGCACGTAAAACCAATCATCAATACGAATGGAAGCGGTTTGATAGGATGCTACAATAACACGGGGTGTTCCACATCTTATGGATCTAATGCATTTTGTTTCAAGGGCGAAGACAACATATTTATTTCGACGAAAAATGGCAGTTATCAATTTTACACCGGTGTTTGTGCAACCGCTGAAATTTGTGACCCGCTAAAAGATGATTCAATTCTTGCTACATTGCCAAAAACGAATGAATCTTGTGAAACACATGAACATTGTCGTGGAACGGCGATTTCAAGCAACCAAGGTGGATTTGAGTAAGTGTTGTGAATTCATGAGATGGACTTTAAGAAATCCCGGAATTTAAAATTGACGGTACATGCCTTTATAATATTGCTTTGCAGCCCTGAATGTGTTAAGATTGTGAATATGACAGAAAAGCAACAAGCTCACTTGTGTTGTTTTAGTAATATTAAAAATTGTTTAACCTTTAAATAAGCAAGAAATTTAGAACACAACAAAGTTTGTGAAGTTGGTATAGTTCGAACACCGGCAAAAAGTTGCTCGAATTTTGAAGATTGTAATAGTGATGGAAACGGAACGTTAATGAACCAGTGGTGTGATTATAAGGGTCATCATTGCTGTAAAGGTAGACTTCGAAAATTTTCTGAAAAAGAGCTCAAGTTTTCAGATGATGGTAACCAGTTATGGGCATGTCCTGATCGTGTAACTCCGCTATTTAATGAACCAATTTGCAATGGGTATATTCAATCGGATATCAATTCAGGGTCTTGTCCTCAGGATTCTGGAATATGTAAATACGGTCATTGTTGTCCGCCATGTATGATTATTTCATTTGATTGTTTCTAAAGTTTTTTTTAAATTTTTCAGTGAAGACCAACGATACAAATGAAACAATTATCGGACAAAAACCATATATCACAAATTATGCATGTAAACCTGAAGAATCAGTACCACCACAGTTCAAATATGCATTCTGTGATTCAGAAAAAAAGAAAATTGTGATAATGGGTGAGAAAGATGTAAACGGAGAAGCAACAGTTAACGAAGGAACGAAATGCAATTTAAATAAGTAAGTTATTATTCGAGTAGACTTTTGCGCGTGAATATTCAAAGGAGGGCTTTATGGAGATAATAAATACATCTGGGATGAAAATAGACTTCATTCTCATTCCAAATCTGTTTTTAAAATTTGCAAAAACCTCCTAGAAGCCGAGAAAACGAGCTTCAAAAGAATGGCCTAGTAAGGGTGTCCACCAGCGAAAACTAGTCCGCATGCGTGAGAAATCCATAAAAAATGAAACAAAAACATAAATTAAAATTAGAAAAAAATTTTTTCTAGAGGTGAAATATAAGTATTTTGCATAAGTATTTATTAAAGGCAGTGGGTCAGTTAATATAACCCTAGCAGATTTCAATTTCAAAATTTAGAGCTTTCTCTCATTACTACAATTTCTCATTACTAAAAGTTCGTGCGAAATCACACCAATGTTTTGAAAAAATTTGAATGTGCGCGTCTCCATGCGACGCGGTCAGGATTGGCACGAAACACAATTATTTGAATATGGTAACAAATTGGTATTGTTCTTTGGACCACCCGGGCTCCCATTAGAATTTTGAAATGTTTTTAGGGTCTCAAAGAGGGCTTTACGGAGATAATAAATGTATCTTAAATGAAAAGCGACTTTATTCTCATTCCAAATCTTTTTTTTTTTAATTTTCTAAAACCACCTAGAAGCCGAGAAAACGCGCCTCAAAACAATGGCCTAGAAAAAGTGTTTCACCTGGCCGAACTTTTTCCTATGAGCTTTTTTCGTGTTTCGTTCATAAATAGTTATGCAGAATGCTTCTATTAGTCCTTTTTTATGTTTTTTTTTAATTTAAATTTATGCTTTTTCATTTTTTTTGGATTTTTCATACCTGCGGACTAGTTTTCGCCGGTGGCCCCTTTTTCTAGGCCATCGTTTTGAGGCGCGTTTTCTCGGCTTCTAGGTGGTTTTTGAAAATTTTAAGAACAGATTTCGAATGAGCATGAAGTCTATTTTCATTTAAGATGAATTTATCATCTCCATAAAGCCCTACTTTAACATTTACAAAAATTAATGTTTTCCAGAGATTGCAAAGAAGGACATGTCTGTGTGACTGAAATTAACGGCGAACACCAGTGTTTCGTTAATCCATTGATTGTAAAGAAGCAAGAAAGTAGTCAATTTTGGAAGTATGTGATAATTGGTGCAATTGTTTGTAGTGTTCTTTTCTTGATTGCTGCTATCATTTTCTTCGTTTATCGCTTGAAATCCAAGAGGAAAAAGGAGCCGATAGCGACGGCAACGACGGCTGATTTGACTAAAAAAACTGGCGGAAATTAGGCGAAAAGTGTGATGGACGAGAAAAAGCTGGAGAAAGAGAGAAATAACACATTTTGTTCGAATAAAGGTGCTTTTATGAAACGTTTCTATCTATGAATTTGTTGCTCGAAATATTAGCTCAAAATTTAGGGTGTAAAAGAGCGAATCCGGCTAGCCGTAATACATGCGATAACTCTTGCTCTTTAAAATAAAGTAACATTTTCTAAAAGGTCGAAATAATTTAAAAAAAAAGTCCAACTCATAAACTGAATTATCGAAATTATGAATTATCCTATCATTTTGGATTTTAAAATCTTTGTGGTTTGAATTTTTAAAAAAGAACTGCGATTGAATGCTCATAAACTAATTGAAAAGAGCACAATGTTTTGCAAAATTATAATTATCATATTCATTGGGGTGCTGTTTGCTAGATCGACAGATTGCCAAGACATCTGCCCGACTGGTATAAAGAGTATGAATTCGTGTGGTTTATCAGATGTTTGTCAGCCGGGTTCGGAATGTTATCGCAAAGGAAGGGAACGTTATTGTTGTGGTGATAAAATGATTTTAAAGTACACAGCCATTGTAATCGTTTAGGTGATCTTGATAAGTTTTGCCCAACGAAATTGCATACACTCAAGTCGAAGGATATTAATAATGCTTATTTGTGGGAGCATGATGCGGACTTGAATGGTGGATGGTACAAAAGAACGCTTGGAAATGAGACAATATCATGCCGTAATATTCTGTAATTGAAATGTTATTAAATTTGTCATTTTCTAGCACTTCCCTTTTCGTTCGCCTACAAAGAGTTTGGAGTTATGAATGTGCTTCCTGTTGGTCGGTTTTTTCACATTTTCACTTCGCCATGTTTTTCCAGAATCAAAAGAAAACACTTTTTTCAGACTTTGATGCTAGCAACCCAGAAACATCAATTCCGAAACCATGCAAGACCAATTCGGACTGTAAGGTTGATATGAATGAATTCTGTGGCGAAGCCTTGAACCCGTCATTTGATGGAGATCTAGATCGAAGTGGGAGTCGTGATGCACCATTGAGCTTCTGCTATCAAAGTGGGGTTTTTAAAGGAGGACTTTGCGGGAGCTAATACTGTAAAAGCAAACCGATTCCAAACGCGCTCTACTGACAAACCTCGATTTTTTGGTGTGTTCCGGTGCACGGACAATTTTTTTTTTATAATTGGTCCAATAGATACCAAAAATGCATTTATGACTCAAAAATAATATTTTCAATACGTACAAGCTATATAAACTTGCAAAAACAGTGGTGCACGTTTGGAATCGAATTGAATGAACAGTAAATGTACTAAGTGAAAATAGACTTCATTCTCATTCCAAATCTGTTTTTAAAATGTTCTAAAACCACCTAGAAGCCGACAAAATGCGCCTCGAAACAATGGCCTAGAAAAAGTGTGGCCTAACTTTTTCCTATGAGTTTTTTTTCGTATTTCGTTAATAATGCAGAATTCTTATATCAGTCCTTTGCATGTTTTTCAATGTTTTTTAATGGATTTTTCATGTAATAATGCATGCGGACTAGTTTTCGCCGCTGGACACTTTTTCTAGGCCATTGTTTTGAAGCTCATTTTCTCGGCTTCTAGGAGGTGTTAGAAAGTTTTAAAAAGAGATTTGGAATGAGAATGAAGTCTATTTTCACTTAAGGTACATTTATTATCTCCATAAAGTCCTCCTTTAATTGAAATTTCGACAAGAATACAAATGTTTTTGCAGTGGTAAATTTCGATTCGAAAAAATTGAAGGCAATTGTCCAGGGTGGTGATAAGGGTTTTATTGGATGCAATCAGCATACAGATTGTATCGGAAGTTTTGGGGTTTCGAGCTATTGCCACGTAAATAAGGGAAAAAAAGTGAATGTTGTGAAGAAGGAAGGGAATTGGAGCAGTTTTAATGGCGTATGTGCAATTGCCCATATTTGTGTGCCAACTTTTGGCACCTTTATTTTTTTTATCATAATTTTTGACGATATTTTGTACGATTTATCTTTTTTGTTTTGTTATTATTTAATGGATGCTGGCTCCAATGGTTTGAATTCCCACTTTACACAAAAAACCATCTCTTCACACTTTTTAATAAAAGGGGAAAAACCAAACATTTGCAGCCACCATCCTACGCCTTCCCCGCCCAATGGTCTGCGTCTCGCTTTAAAAAGGGAGCAGAACCATTGGAACATTTATTTGTAAACTTTCTTACGACCGCAACGACAATTTTGATTTATATATTTTTGCATTTAATTGTTATTTTATTTATTTGATTTGATCTCGTATTTATATTTTTTCTTTATTTAATAAAGGTTTAATTACCCAAGTTTGAGGTATAACAAGACCACACCTTACAAGTGAATAACACTCAACGAGCAACGCTGCAGTTAACAAATTGGTGCATCGACAATATATTTGAACGACACCTTGGCCGGAATTCATTGGAAATCATCAATTGATAAAAAGGTCGGTGGTTTTACAAAAGTCCCGCGTGGCAGCACATTTATTTCACTGGCACTGAAAAACTAACTTGCACGATTGCACGATTTTGAACGTATTCACTCGTAAAGACTAACAATTTGGACTATTTTTATCATTTTGGACTATTTGATCAATTTGGACGAATTGTAATTTGACTGTATACGATTATCTGATTCAAGGATGGCAACGAACAGATATTTATACAATACAGCGACAAGAGCTTTCAATTCGTTAGGACAGCAAATAACGAAAGCAGGGAAAGTTCTTGCAAAGGCTATTGCAACGCTCGATATTCAAGGAATGGAATACGAATTGCAAGCCGAAATTGAAGATCTTGAATTGAAGAGAAAAGATCTAACAGACGTGATGGAAAAGCTGCTGGATTCCGTGGAGGATACACAAATGACAGCTGAAGACAACACGAAAATAGACGCGAAAATTACGGAGGTCACTGAAAAAGTTCAAGATTCAACGGACACAATTGCTCTTCTACGACGACATCTGAATAAGATACGATTCGAGAAGGGACCAGCACCAGTTGAAGAGGAAAGAACTTCGGACAACAGGCACAATGAGGAAGAAACGATTCAGGAAAGAATTCATCTTCCGCCTATTCCAATACCAATTTTCAACGGCAGACGCTCAGAATGGAGCAATTTTTATGAAATTTTCAACGACGCAATTGGCAAAAGGAAAATTTCAAAACTATCGAAGTTCAATTACTTGATGCAAAGTCTACGTGGAGAGGCTAAGGAATTGATACAACGATTCGAAGTTCGTGAGGAAAACTACGAACCCGCTCTGGAATTGTTAACGAAACGATTCAACGACAAAGGAGCAAATTTGAGAGAGTTGTTGGAACAACTCACCAGGGAGAAGGCCAGAAGCAATGCGCTCGATGATCAAAGGAGATTATTCGACAGACTCTGCGTCATCACCCATCAATTGAAAGTCTTAGGAGACGATTCTGAATCTCCTATGACAAAAGAAATGATCGTACGAAAGTTTTCTCGAGATATCCAGAAAGAAGTTTTTGAAGACCAAGCGAAAAATCATCCGGATTTGATGAAATGGACCTTTTCAACGATTAAAGATAAGATTCAGCAAGTATTGGATACAAAAACGATTCTGGAAAGTTCAATGAGACGATTCGAAGAACCAAATTCAGGAAGACGAGAATGGCAACCGAAACCAAAATTTGGAGGAATTCCGGATCGAAATCATGCTGAAAACAGATGGAAAAACTCAAACGATCAAACATGCATTTTGTGCGAAAACAACCACAAAATATGGAATTGCGACAAATTTCCGACAACAAAGGATCGCTATGATGAAGTTGTACTACGAGGATTGTGCAGTAGATGCTTCAGGAATCACAGGACGAAGGACTGCAAATTGGATTTCAAATGCAATAACTGTTCTGGAAATCATAGCAAACATATTTGCCTCAAGGAAAAATCTCATTTTCAACCAAGTTCAAATTCTACGAATTCTTTGCAACATACGAATTTGAATCCACAAAGTCAACGACCATTCAACATTCAAAAAGAGGGGAACAAAAAACCTTTCATTCAAAGGGCAACGCAAGCCAATGCAATTTGCAAAGAAGTGATTGGGACAAAGACAAGAAACATTGAAAAGGTGACGAAACCGCAATCTGGCTATTTACCCATCGTCAATGCATTTGCCTTTAATAGAAGAGAAGATAGATGGAAAAAGTTGGTCATTATGTTTGACTCAGGGGCCGACAACTCATATATTTCTCAAAAATTGGCTGACGATTGGAATTTGGACAAATTGGGACAAACGACGTTTGAATTACAAACTTTTGGGGAATCAAAGACTGGCAAGAAAACTTGTGATGTAGCTGAACTTCAAATTCAAACGAAAAATGGAATTCAAAAACTCAATGCTCTTGTTTCAAACAAACTGGTTGGAAAAGTGCCAAAAGCAAAACTGTCAAAGGAAGATATCGAGTTCATTTTGCAAATGAAAAAACATGCTAACGACAATATTTACGATCAATCCGCAATACCAGATGTTCTTATTGGCACCGACTACATGTGCGAATTCTGGAGAGGAGAAATGATCAAATTGCCGTCAGGGATATATCTTACAGAAACGGAATTTGGATTCACGACTCTGGGAAGATCATCAGACAAAAAAGAAACCAAATCACGCTCAATTGCCAATACGATTGTTTCCGAGGGAAATTTATTTGAGTGGAATCAATCTTCAGAAAATGTTGAAGCTGTTGAAACTTCTACGAACGACTTCACTGGTTCAATGAAAGAGGAAAAGGAACGTGAAGCTCAAAATGTTTGGAAAAATTTCAACGAAACAATTGAGAAGAGAGAAGATGGATACTACGTCAGATTGCCGTTCAAGGAAGGAGCTGACAAAATTCCATCAAACTATGCTATTGCAAGCAAACGACTTCATAGTGTTTTACGACAAAATACGACGGAAGTTTTGCAACAAATCGACCAGGTTTTCAAGGATCAATTGGAGAAGAAAATCATCGAAGTGGTCGAAAAAGATGATGAAGGGACAGGAATGGTTCACTACAACCCACATCAACCTGTAATAACGCCACAGAAAACGACAACAAAATGCCGTGTTGTCATAGATGGCTCATCACACTTCAAAAACGAACAAAGCTTGAATGATGTTTTATTTCAAGGACCTGTTATTTTGCCGGAATTAAAGAACATTCTGATACGATTCCGAGCTGGAAAAACTGCGCTGATATCGGATGTAGAGAAAGCTTTTCTTCAAGTACACCTACACGAGGATGATCGAGACGCAACCAGAGTTTTATGGGTGAAAGACGTCGAAAAACCACCCATGGACGACAATCTACTGATTCTACGATGCCGACGAGTATTATTTGGACTCAACTGCTCACCATTCTTACTTGGAGGAACGATTCTTTATCATTTGAATCAAGATGGTCGACCAATGTGCAATGAAATTGCTAACAATCTCTACGTGGACAATTTGATTATGACGATGGATGAGGATTCAACCCCGGAATTGAAAACGACGTATCTGGAAATCAAAAAATTGTTCAACGATATGGAGATGAATATACGAGAGTTTCGAAGCAACAATCAAGAACTGAACGACATCTTCGATGAGAAAGATCGATCCATTGAAAAAGATATGAAGATCTTAGGAATCGGCTGGAAATCAGAGGAGGATGTTGTTGAAATCGAATGTAAAATTGAAAAACCAAAGAAGTTCACGAAAAGGACAATTTCAAGTGTTATTGGAAGTGTTTACGATCCCACTGGAGTTATGCATCCGCTGATGCTGACAATGAAAAAATGGCAGCAGAACAATTGGATTGAAGGACTCGGATGGGACGATGAACTCGAATGGGGACTCAGAACTGTATTTGAGTTATTGATAACATCAATAAATGGCTACAAACGAACAATCAAACGACAGATCATCAACAAATCTGGTGACAATACGATTGTAACGTTCACGGATGCCAGCATGCATGCAATGTCAGCATGTACCTATATTGTCAACGATCTTGGATCGAATATACTTCTTGGGAAGTCGAAACTGAAGCCAGCAAAGGAAACATGGACGATTCCGAAACTGGAACTTCAAGGATTATGCATTGGTGTTGAATCTACGATCACAGCAGTCAAAGCGATGATGGAAGGAAACATCACGATTAACAAGGTTTACATTTTAACCGACAGCAAAGTGGTGATCGGATGGCTAAAAACACCACCTGGAAAAGAGCAAGCTGGAGTCTTTGTTACGAATCGACTCCGAAAGATCAGAAAAGAAGTTGAAGAACTTCACAATCAAGGAATTCACTTGGAATTTGGTTATGTACGAACCGACAAGAATCCTGCTGATTTTGGAACACGAGGTTTGGAAAGAGACGAAATGGACAACGAAATGTGGTGGCATGGCCCGAAATTCATTGAGAAACCGGTTGAACGATGGCCTGCAGAAACTGAACTCTTCGAAATATGCGATTCCGATGGAGAAGAAACATCACACATCAACGCTGTCTGTCACTATTGCCCAGATCCAGACGAGGTAGTCTTCGATTGCAGAAGGACAAATTCATTTGGAAAAATGGTTCGAGTAGCAGCTTACGTTCAAAAATTCATACGAAAATGCATGGTGAAACTTTCTGATGAGACGAAGGAACGAATCTTATCGAATGTTCCGACGCTGGAAGTCAATGAAAATGCAGAAAATTCGAACGAATTGGATGTGGACAAGCTGGAAACCGCTGAAACTTTACTCATCAAAGATCAACAAAAGATGATAACGAAGAAGCAACTGGAAAAATCGAAAAATCTCAATTTGAAAGTGGATCAACAAGGGATTATCAGATGTCATGGAAGAATGCAAAACTTGGATCTTGAAGATCAAGAAAAGCAACCAATTCTAATCCCACACGATTCAAATTTAGTCACAATGATACTTGGAAAGTATCACACTTGCAAGCACCGTCAAGTTGGAACAACGATCTCGGAAATACGAAGGACGTATTGGATTCCAAGGATCAGAACACGAGTCAAGCAGTTTATCCGCAAATGCATGCCGTGTCAAAAGTTCAATAACTTGCCATATGGTTATCCAGAAATGGGCGATCTTCCTGGTACGAGAGTACGACGATCGAGACCGTTTGAGAACGTTGGATTGGATTATTTTGGACCAATCAAGATCAAAAATTCAGAGCATGCAAAAGTTTATGGATGCATAATTACATGTCAATCATCGAGACTGACATATTTGGATATTGCATACGATCAGCTGCATTTTTCAACATACTACGACGATTCTTTGCGAAACATGGGTTTCCAAAAACAGTGGTATCAGATAATGCACCTCAATTTATCCTGGCACATCAAATGATTGACGAAGTCACGAACGAAGTTTCAAAGTTCGAGCTGGAAACTTCACAATTATTCGCCGACAATAGGATAAAATGGAAATTCAACACACCATACGCTCCTTGGCAAGGAGGGTTATTCGAGAGGATGATCAGGATCGTAAAGGAGTCATTATATAAATCGATTGGATCGAGAATGCTAAATATGGACGAGTTACGAACCATTTTAGAAGAAATCGCAAATATGATGAACTTACGACCATTGACTTACAACGAAGAAAATTTGGATGAAGTGTTTCCAGTACGACCAATTGATCTTCTTCAAAACAAATTTGAAGTACCAATTGTAACCAGTTACCTGAAGGATGCATCGAAAATCGACGAAGAAGATATCGATTATTTGACGCCAACACTGGAAGTCAAGCTGAAAACACGATCAGATACACTGAAAGCCATAAAATCTTCAGTTGAAACCGTTGAAAAATATTGGAAAATTTGGTCAATGAAGTACATGAACGAACTGAGAGAACAACACAAATTGAAAATTCAACATGGCCGAAACGCGAAGCTTTGGCCACGAATTGGAACGATGGTTTTGATGATGGAAGACAATCAACCTCGAAATATGTGGAAGTTCGGACGAGTCGCAGAGCTGATAATGAACAAAAACGGAGAGATTCGAGAGCTGAAAATTACCGTCCCGACGAATTCGAGTTCAGAAGGATGGCAAAAACGAATTCTTCGTCGACCACCGAACAGAATAATTCCAATGGAAATTGAAGATCAGGACTTCGACGATGAAGCTGAAACAGTCGACATTTCAACCAAGGAAGTTGAAGACGAATCGACGTCGGAAAACATCAACGAAGAATCTGAAGTCGAAATCAACACTGATAACGACAATGGAAATGAACAATCTACTGAAACGGTTACTGAAACACCAAGGTATCCAAAACGATCAAAACCGAAGATAAACTACAACGAATCCGATGAAGACGATCGAATCGGAAGAATGAACTACTCGAGAACGAATATATTCCCATGGATATATATTTGTTTCATATTCTTGATGGTTTCTGGAACTTCGGGATCGATGATGGACAAAAACGCAATTTGCACTACCTCAGGAATCAGAATCAATATGCTCAACTTCAGTGAAGTTGAAGCCTGCTCAGAAATGTATTGTTCAAGGAAATCAAGTCCAGATGACGAAAAATGGACTGATTTATGGATGCCGCCAAACACCAAACGAATTGATCATGAAATCACCATAAAACGACTGAAAGGAAAAGAAGTTGACGTCAAGACGAAACTTTGCCAAGCAGTCTCATTTTGCGATACGATCGATTGCACATGGTGTATCTCAAACATTGCAAATCCTGAATGTCACCCAACACTAGCTATAATTGGAGGAGTTTTGTTACTATACCTTATTTTGACCGTTTTTTACATCGTCAGCAATGTACCAATCAGACTTGGAGGACCCTGCTTCTTGGGATTCTTGATGGCAAGACTTGCTACGAAATATACGATCAAATTAGTACAACAACTCACCATATGGATCAGATGGATTTGTGGATGGACTCGCGAAAAATGGAGTAGATGGAAAACAAGAAGGACACCGAAACGTCAAATTTACGAACTTGTTCCATCAATGTCAGTAATAATGGTTTGTGCGTGTTTATGGAAATTAGCCGAAAGTTGCCAAGATATCGACGTGACGAACTCAAGAATCAAGATTTGCACGACAGACAAATTTGGAAAGCAACAATGCGGCATAAAATTGAATGAAATTCTGACGATGAATTCAATGAAAAAGGAAGCATGTTTACGTCTAAGCCGAGATGGAATGACGTTCAAAGAAATCAGGATTTACTGGAAATCCGTCGAGCTGGAATGCGTCAGGAAAACGAAGTACTTCACGAGAAATACTCAATTGAAGACGATGAGCTCAAAACGATGTCCGCACATGGGATCATGCAACGGACAAAAATGCACAGCAATCAGTAGAGAATCAAAAATCCCGGAATTGGAAGCATCAAATGGATTTCTTGGAACAACAGGATGCGTTGAAAGCTGCGGAACCTTAGGATGCGTTTGTTTCTATCCTGGAACTGGTTGTTTATTTTATAGAATATTTGCTGAACCCAGATCTGAAACGATTTACGAAGTATTGAACTGTGAATCATGGACTGAAAAGCTGAAAATCGACTTTACTTCAACGAATCTACGAGATCATGAAACAAAAAGTCAGAGCCACGAGATGAAGCTGAAATTGAACGAGATAGTGGAAATCGGAGGAATCAAAATATACCTACGAATGGTTCATATTCCATTCTCATCAATTTTAAACAACGACTTCATTCAATCAGACAAAACAACTGTAATGCGATTTGGAAAAGAAGAAACTGCTGTAAAATGCGAATCGCCTGAAAATGCTAAACACATGAATTGTACTCTGGAAGAAGATTGCAGATGCGACCCAGCAGAAGAAGAAATGAAGTGCAAATGCAAGAATTTTGACTTGGAAAATTGGACAACCAACTTGGAAAACGTGTTGCCAATAACTTCTAGCATCTGGACGATCAACGCTGAAAATGGTAGTATTTTAGCAAATTCCGAACGAGCTACAACGACTGAAATATCACTCGAAATCGATGAAGATTTCGTCCCGATCATTGTGAAAACAACGGATGTTTGCAACGCTGAAACGACAAACATTCAAGGATGCTACAATTGCGAATCTGGAGCAATTGCAACAATAAAATGCCATTCTAATGAGAAACGAGTTATTGCCGATATGGACTGTGAAGTTGAAAAATTCGCTATTGAATGTTCACCTGAAGGATTTGAATCAAAAATACGATTTTTCACGAATAAAGCCAGATTCCAAAGGAAATGCCAGATCACTTGTGGTGGAAAAAACAAATCGAAGTTAGAAATGGAAACAATTCTGAAATTCCACGGCTCACTTTGGGACGCCAGTTGGAGAATAATTGATGGACGATCAAAAATGTACGATGAAATATCAACGCCAGACGTATCACACATTTGGAACTTCTACGTTATGTACATAAAAACAGTCATCGTTATCCTTCTGACAATTGGGCCAACGGATGAGCACGATGGTCAAGCTACAACGATTCATCGAGCTGCATGGAACGATGAATGAGAAAATGATGACTTTGACGTTCCAATTCAACCACTACTGCAGGAAAGTGGAGGAATTCAAGTCGTTGGGGAGCCTTTGTGTCATCCCGCACTTGGACATCACAAACCAGTTGGAGAAAAACAGGTTCAGGAAAGATGATGGCGTTGGAATTATTGAATACCACTTGCTACGAACGAAGCCTATGAGTCACGAATTGAATAAAGAAATCAAGAGAATGATAATCGATATTCAATCAATTGAAAAAAGGGTAATGGCTGACCTCGAGAAATTTAAAGTGACGATCAAGGAGGATGTTCAAAGATTTGCTCGAATGTTAGACGGTTTCGAACACGACCACGCACGATTCCTGGAATCCCAATTTGTGGAACAACGACGAATCATGATTGATGGATTGTCGGAAATTCAACCCCAAATCGATATGCTGAAAGAGATGATGACGGAACTGAAGACGAACCAACAAGGAAACAGATCGAGGTCTCCACCAGAACCACAACAACGAAGATCTCCACCTGCACCCGAACCGAGAAGAAGAAGAACCCGATCTCCGCCACCAAGAAGACGACGATTGGACAGATCAGAAGATTCGAGACCGATCAGGAGAATAGCCAGAAATGAGGATGAATCACGAGTTGGAGGATCGAACCAAGTTCGCCCGGACGAACAGTGTGTTTACTGTTCTCGAAGACATTACTCGGACAGATGCCCAAGACTATCGGAGCCAGAAGAGAGGATGGAGAGTCTACGAAACACGGGAAGATGTTATCGTTGCATTGGAAGACATGTGACAAGAGACTGCACGAAGACTATTCACTGCAGATATTGTAGTCAACGAAATCTACACCACTCGAGCATATGCATGGAACCTGTCAACGTAGTTAATGACTAGAAACAAGACGACTCCGACGAACGACACATTCCTTTTGGCGGGAATGTGCCAACTTTTGGCACCTTTATTTTTTTTATCATAATTTTTGACGATATTTTGTACGATTTATCTTTTTTGTTTTGTTATTATTTAATGGATGCTGGCTCCAATGGTTTGAATTCCCACTTTACACAAAAAACCATCTCTTCACACTTTTTAATAAAAGGGGAAAAACCAAACATTTGCAGCCACCATCCTACGCCTTCCCCGCCCAATGGTCTGCGTCTCGCTTTAAAAAGGGAGCAGAACCATTGGAACATTTATTTGTAAACTTTCTTACGACCGCAACGACAATTTTGATTTATATATTTTTGCATTTAATTGTTATTTTATTTATTTGATTTGATCTCGTATTTATATTTTTTCTTTATTTAGTAAAGGTTTAATTACCCAAGTTTGAGGTATAACAAGACCACCTCGGGTACTCAGGCGGGATCCCGCACGTAGTTGACAACGTAATCCCGCACGGAATTCCGTGCGGGATTACGTGAAGACTACGTGCGGGATTACGCCAAGACTACGTGCGGGATTACGCCAATACTACGTGCGGGATTACGTTAAAAATAAGTGTGTGTGCAAGTTACAGTAAGATTACCCGTTGAAGGGACATAGCCAAATACGACTTCAAAAATATGACAAGAATTATATATGCATACAGTTCTAAGATGTCTCTATCCTCTCTTGCCTCCATTATCTCAATTAAATTCTGGTGTCTTTTTGAAGCAAGGGTTTTAAAAATTGGCCCATTATTTTATGTCCCCGACATCGTACGGGCGGCGCCCACTGCTACCTTTTTCATTAGAGAGTTTGGAGTAATCCCGCACGTGATTAGAACTTAGAGAAATCAGTGGAATTTCACCAGGCGTAATCCCGCACGGGGATTACGTGCGGGATCCCGCATCACTATTATTACGTGCGGGATTACGCCGGAGGAAAATTCCTCTCACAAACTACGTGCGGGATCCCGCCTGAGTACCCGAGACACCTTACAAGTGAATAACACTCAACGAGCAACGCTGCAGTTAACAAAATTTGTGATCTTACAAAACATAAATCAATCATTTCAACATTATCGAAATTTGACGAGTTTTGTGAAACGAATAAAGATTGCGGAGATGGTTCTTTAGAATGTATTCCATTTCGAAACGCCTCCTCAAATCCTGAAAAAATGTGCTGTATGAGTAAGTTTGTTGAAAATTTTTGAAAATTTTTGTTATAAATAACGAAAACCATTCAGAGAGAATGGAAAAAATCAGTTGTGAATTTGGATTAGTTCGAAAACCGGTAAAAAGTTGCTCGAGTTTTGAAGAGTGCAATAGTGATGGAAAGGGAACGTTAACAAACCAGTGGTGTGATTATAAGGGTCATCATTGTTGTAAAGGTAGACTTCGAGAATTTTCTGAAAATGAGCTCAAGTTTTCAGATGATGGTAACAAGTTATGGGCATGTCCTGATCGTGTAACTCCGCTATTTAATGAACCAATTTGCAATGGGTATATTCAATCGGATATCAATTCAGGGTCTTGTCCTCAGGATTCTGGAATATGTAAAAACGGCCATTGTTGTCCGCCATGTATGATTATTTCATTTTGATTTTTTCTTAAGTTTTATTTTGATTTTTCAGTGAAGAACAACGATACAAATGAAACAATTATCGGGCAAAAACCATATATCACAAATTATACATGTAAACCTGAAGAAGCACTACCACCACAGTTCAAACAGGCATTCTGTGATCCAGAAAAAAAGAAAATTGTCATAATGGGTGAGAAAGATGTGAATGGAGATGCCACAGTTAACGAAGGAACGAAATGTGATTCAAATAAGTAAGTGATTATCAATGCAGGGTTTGTTGCATAGATATTGGAACGCAATCGATATTTTACATCAAAACTTTTGACCGAGATCTTAGATGTTTTCAGAATTTTCAATTTCAGCTGCTTTTACACATATTAGAGGCTCTTTAATTTTGAGGGCGCACTTAATTGGATTTTCAGCTCCGCAATCGACTTCGCCTCTTGCTCCGCCTTGTCTGCGCCATTGGCGCCCTTATCATAGTTCTTGATCTTTTCTACGAAGGGCTGTTTCGGACCGCCTGACAACGATCCTAAAGCGAATTCCTATATTTTACATATTCTCACTGGGTTTTCCTTCTCATTTAGTTGAATTTCATTCGTTCTAAGGGACTTTTGAAGATATACTATGTTTTAAAAAACTGATTTTCCAATCTCTGATAAAATACAACAAAACCATCGAAAATTTTATTTTTTTAAAAATTTGACTGAGCAATTTCGGTACCCTCTTCAAGTTGAAATTTCACTGATTGCACAATCAGTTCAGTGGAGCGTGCTTCCTGCTTCCTCTTTGAAACGTGTTAACGGGGATTTTAAACAAAACAAGTGAATTGTAAAACTTTCAACTACCCTAAAATATGATTTCTTTTTAAATAAGAATATAACAAAAATCGATTTTTAATTTCTTTTGTAATTTCAAATAGATATTAGGAATCCGCATCAAATTCCGAATATTTTGAGAATGTTTCGAAATTTATTAGCCCTCCGCCTTTAAGAGTATTTTTCATGTTAAAGGCGCATAACTCGAGAAAGAGGCATTTTTGAGAAAATTGAGATATATATTCATAATCTGTATCAAATTTCGAATATTTTAATAGGCTTCCATAATTTAGTGATCATGTGCCTTTAAGACCATTTTTTCATATTTAAAGGAGCATAACTCAAGAACTAGCCATTTTTGAGTAATTTCAAATAGATATTCGTAATCAGCGTAAAATTTCGGATTTGTTGAGAGATTTTCAAAATTTAGTGATCATGTGCCTTTAAGACAATTTTTCGTGTTTAAAGGAGCGTAACTCAAGAACTAGACATTTCTAAACAATTTCAAATATATATTCGTAATCAGTATCAAATTCTGAATATTTTGAGAGATCTTTAAAATTTAGTGATCATGTGCCTTTAAGTCCATTTTTCGTGTTTAAAGGATCATAACTCAAGAACTAGACATTTTTTAGCAATTTCAAATATATATTCGTAATCAGTATCAAATTCTGAATATTTTGAGAGATCTTTAAAATTTTGTGATCATGTGCCTTTAAGACCATTTTTCACGGTTAAAGGTTTCATGGCCAAAAAAAATTTCAAAAATCTAGGAAGATTTTTATATCCAGAACAATTTATTCGCTTAAAAAAAGTTTAAATTCAAGAAAAAATCGAAAACGTTTAGAAAAAATTGGCATTTTTCATTGATTACAATTTTTTCAGAGATTGCGAAGATGTTAATGTCTGTGTGACTGAAATTAGTGGCGAACACCATTGTTTCGTTAATCCATTGCTTGTGAAGAAGGAAGAAAGCAGTCAATTTTGGAAATATGTGATAATTGGTGCAATTGTTTGTGCTGCTCTTTTCTTCATCGCCTTGATCATTTTCCAAATTCGTCGTATGAAATCCAAAAAGAACAAGAAGCCGGTAGCGACGACGACTATTGTATTGCCTGTAAAAGATGATGGAGACAAGACGAAAATTGGGATTGGCAAGAAAGAAAGTGACCAGAAATTGATTAGAAACGCGGTTACAAAAAAAGACGAAACTGAAGCTAAACAGCCAACTGAAACGAAAGCTATCAAGCACTCACGAAAATCTAATGAAACCTCAAGTACTCCCAACTCTGCAATCAGAAGATATGTTCAGAATGTGCTTGATACCGATGCCAAAGAGTTTATGCGATTCTTCAAAAAGTACGGGAAGTGGGCGCCAGAAGGAATGACAACAAACGCATTCAATGAGAACGCAGACAAAAACCGGTTGAATCTTTTGTTGCGCAACTTTGAGAATTATTCCGATTTTCAGATATGCTAATGTGCCATGTCAGGATGCGAACCGCGTGCTCTTGCAGTTCCCAGGTTGCCAGACAGATTACATACACGCAAATTACCTGGGAACTGCTCGAAATGCTCTTCGTTTTATTTTAACGCAGGGACCTCTAGAAAATACAATACTCTCATTTTGGAGTATGGTTATTCAATGTAAAGTTAACTTCATATGTATGATGTGTGATGTAGTTGAGTTGAATATTGTCAAATGTACGCAGTACTGGCCATCTGAAATAAACGAGGTTATGACTATTGGCGAAGCACCTAACTTGATTACATTGAAAAACATTGGAATGTCCACATTGTCACCTGAAGATGCTTGCATTAATGTAACTCGAGTAAAAGTTGAATGGAACGATGGTGAAATAATTATCCAACATTTCAAATGGAATGCGTGGCCGGATCACGCCGCACCTTTGCAAATACAATCCGCTAGTGTGAGAAACAAAAAGCCGTTGACGATTCGCGCGCAAAAAAAACAAAATGAACCCGCAAAAAATTTCAGAATCTTCTTTTGGCCGTTTCTAACAGCATCCATCCGATCATCGCCCATTGCAGCGCCGGAATAGGCAGGACTGGAACAATTGCATCGATCGGATTTATGATGGACTCGTTGGAAGCTGATGTAAATGATTTATCTATGTGTTTTTTCTCCAAAGCAGGGCTTTACAGAGCACCTGAATGCATCTGGGATGAAAATAGACTTCATTCTCATTCCAAATCTGTTTTTAAAACTTTTTAACACCTCCTAGAAGCCAAGAAAATGAGCTTCAATACAATGGCCTAGAAAAAGTGTCCAGCGGCGAAAACTAGTCCGCAGGCATGAAAAATTCAAAAAAAAAAAACCTAAAAAGGACTAATATAAGCATTCTGTATAACTATTTACTAACGAAACACGAAAAAAGCTCATACGAAAAAGCTAGGCCAACTTTTTCTAGGCCATTGTTTTGAAGCTAATTTTCTCGGCTTCTAGGTGGTTTTCGAAAATTTTAAAAACAGATTTGGAATGAGAATGGCGTCTATTTTTATCTAAGACACATTTATTATCTCCGTAAATTGTTTTATTTACATTTTATAAGGACTAGTTTCGCGGACTAGTTTTCACCGGTAGAAAGTTTTTAGGCCATTGTTTTGAAGCTCATTTTCTGTGGTTTTAGAAAATATAAATGACGTTGAATGCATCTGGAATGAAAATAGACTTCATTCTCATTCCAAATCTGTTTTCAAAATTTTCTAAAACCGGCTAGAAGCCGAGAATATGAGCTTCAAAACAATGGCCTAGAAAAAGTGGCCACCGGTGAAAACTAGTCCGCAGGCTTGAAAAATCAAAAAAAAAATTTAAAAAGGACTAATATAAGCATTCTGAATAACTATTTATTAACTAAACACGAAAAAAGCTCATACGAAAAAGCTAGGCCAACGTTTTCTAGGCCATTGTTTTGAAGCTCATTTTCTCGGCTTCTAGGTGGTTTTAGAAAATTTTAAAAACAGATTTGGAATGAGAATGACGTCTATTTTCATTTAAGATGCATTTATTATCTCCGTAAAGCCCTCCTTTAATCAACAAATATTTTGAATTTTCAGCAATTTGTTAATTTTGAGGACTTGCTTAAAGCAGTTAGGCGTTCAAGAGTTTCGTCTGTGCAGTCCAGGGAAGTACGTTTTTTTTTTCAAAATCTTCATTTTTTAAAATCTATTTTCAAATATTGTTATAATAATTCTAGCAATGGCTATTTATCCACCGTGTTCTGCTGGACTATTACTTTAATAAGTACATGACATTTCAACTACCTGAAAATTTGGAAAAGAAAAAGAAGTGGATCGAATGCTATAATATTGCAACTGGATCCGTGTGAAGGACAAACGTGGAAATTCGACAAAAACAAATGAAGAAGATTCCTTTTTTTCATCAATTCCTCTTAAAGACACACTGCCACCAATGAAAAACTTTTTTTAAAGAAAAATTCCAATTCTGCAAATGCGCTCTTTTGTCAATATCTTCCAAAAGGTTTATGCTATTATTTCACTTCTAAAATAGCTATAAATTTTAATTTTTTATCGTAATTTTTGCGAATTCCTTAAAAAAATAGAAACTTTCCGAAGAAAAGCCTCAATTTTCACTTTTTTTAAAACTTTTCTGAAAATTATTATGCATAGTTTATTATAAATTATAATTTCAAAAGAAAAAAAGAACTCACATCAGAATCAATGAATTTTCCACATTTTTTCTCAAAACTTGGTTTTTTAAAAATTTTAACTGAAAATTCAATTTTTTTCGCAACTTGGTTTTACCTTTTGCGAAACCGTATTTTTTTGGGAATTTGCTGAAAAATAATTATGAAGAATTTTTAGAAAACTCACACTCACACGAATAAGTACCAAAAAATGTATACGAAAGAAAAAGAAGAATGAAAGGTCTAGCTTGTTTTTTACTTGCCAACAACGGGAGGCTAGGTCACGCTGTTCTTTAGAGGTTTATTTAAATTGTATTTGTAAACATATAACAATCATAAAAATGATCAAAACTTTATTTTCTTAAAATTTAATTCATGCTCATTACAAACATGTATCTCAATTTTCTCAAAAATGTCTAGTTCTCGAGTTATGTGCCTTTAAACAAGAGCAATTCTCTTAAAGGCATAAGATCATTAAAATTTGAAAGCATCTTACGATATCCAAAATTTCATGCTGATTACTAATATCTATTTGAAATTGCTCAAAAATGTCTAGTTTTTGAGTTATGCGCCTTTAAACAAAAAATGGCCTTAAAGGCACATGACCACTAAATTTTTAAAACCATCTCCAAACATTGGAAATTGGATGCTGATTACGAATAGCTATTTGAAATTGCTCGAAAATGTCTAGTTCTTGAGTTATGTGCCTTTAAACACGAAACATGGTCTTAAAGACATAGGATCACTAAATATTGAAACCTTTTTAAAATATTCGAAATTTGATGCTGATTACGAATAGCTATTTGAAATTGCTCGAAAATGTCTAGTTCTTGAATTATGTGCCTTTAAACGAGAACCATGGTCTTAAAGACACATGACCACTAAATTTTTGAAGAATTTTAAAATAATGATTATGAATATCCATTTGAAACCGCTCAAAAAATATATTTAAAGAGTCTTAAGAATGCCTAGTTCGCGAGTTATGTGCCTTTATAAGAAAAGTGGCCTTAAAGGCACATGACCACTAAATTTGAAAAAATTAATTTTTTCGTCAGCTAGGAAAAAATACCGGCGTAAAATACCCAAAAATTAGAAAAACGAAAAAAAAAACGGAAAAAAACGCCAATCCTGATTACGAATATCTATTTAAAATTGCTCAACATCATCTAGTTCTTGAGTTATGCGCCTTTAAATACGACAAAAGGGACTTAAAGGCACATGTCTATATAACATTTGGAAGCTTTCTTAAAAAATAGAGATATGATTTTGCTTACGAATGTTTATCCAAATTTTTAAAAAAATCTCCATTTCTGCACTAAAAATGGTCAGGCACTACATTTTGAAAGCACCTCTAGATATTGGAAATTTATAATTTTTCCTGAAATTTCAAATATTTCACGTTTACTCAATTTTTCCATTAAATATCCACGTAGAAAAGTTTAACAAGAAGAACTTTTAAAACCAATTTTTAAATTTAAACGTGACCGAAAACTTAGTTTCTACTAAGCTCAATAATATTTTCAAAACGAAAAGCAAGTGGCTTCAATATGGATTATATAGGTTCGTAAGCTTTTTTTCTTCTTTTTAATCCGTCGGTTAGATTTTGTTTGAAAAAGTTAGTTCAAAGAGTTTGAGCAGAAGCTTTTTGAAAATCAATGAATCACAAAAAATCAATAAATAGAACTGGCAAAATTTCGAAGATACGTGCATTAATGTTGCAGGTTTGAATACAATTGGAATGGGCCAACGGCAACATGATCGTTCAACATTACCAGTGGGAAAGCTGGCCTGCTCACGGAGTTCCATTCAACAAGTTCACACCGATCGTGAGAACAAGATTGCTTCGAAGATACCTCTAAAAATTGTCGAGAATTTCAGAATCTTTTCTCATCCATTCGCTCTACAGAGTCCCATCCTGGTTCACTGTTCTGCCGGCATCGGCAGAACAGGGACAATGTGTGCATCTTCCAAATGTGCTTGAAGCTGATTTGCAAATTAAAATTGAGAAATGGAGTTCGGATTACAGACAGGCGGTTGGAGAATTGTGAAAGAACAACGAGAAGCAAAGCAAAAATAATATTCCTATTTCATATTGATGTTTTCGTTTCGAAAATATTATTGAGCTTAGTAGAAACTAGGTTTTCGGTGTCACGTTTAAATTTTAAAATTGGTTTTAAAAGTTCTTTTTTTTTTAAATTTTCTACGTGGTTTTTTACTGGAAAAAGATTTGAAAAAAGTTGACTACGTGTGTATTAATCGAAATTTCTTTACACTGGCCAGTTCTCGAGAAAAATGGACTTAAAGGCACATGCCTACAAATTTTTTAAAACATCATAAAAGATTCGAAATTGCATGCTGATTACAAACAACTACTTGAAATTGCTAAAAAATTCCTAGTTCTTGAGTTATGCACCTTTAAACACAAAAATGCCCTTAAAGGCACATGACCACTAAATTTTTAAAACCATCTCCAAATATTGGAAATTTTATGCTGATTACGATTATATATTTGAAATTGCTCGAATATGTCTAGTTCTTGAGTTATGTACCTTTAAACACGAAACATGGCCTTAAAGACATAGGATCACTAAATATTGAAACCTTTTTAAAATATTCGAAATTTGATGCTGATTACGAATATCGATCTCAATTTTCTCAAAAATGGCCATAATTCGAGTTATGCGCCTTTAAACACGAAAAATTGATAGGTGCGTTGCGGTTGCGCTGCGTATTTTTTCCGGAACTATTTTTTCTGAGCTTGAAAACATAATCATTAAAATTAAAATAAAGAACTTTATTCATTACTATCGAAAGCATTCTACTTTCCAATGATTATATCATCGTCTCTCGGTCCATGTTTTGCAAGACTGTCGGCGAGAAGCTTCTTTATGTCGATTCTTTCATGGGGCTGTTGATTGCTTAAAGAATTTGGATTTCCGCCCCCGAGGACGATGTCTTGGGCGTTGATGGAGGTGAAGGCGAGAATGGCGAACAAGAAGAGGGCGAAGAAGTTCATACTGCAAAAAAAATGTATTTTAAGAACTTCTTGGTTTGGAAAAGAGAATTTAAATGCTGTTTGTATTTTTGAAACAAGAAGCCAGGCTTTTATATCAATTTTCTGGTGTTTTTATGATTTCAGTTTACGATTTTTTGTTTTATGATACGTAATTTAGAATTTTTATTCAAAAAAATGTTTAAAGATGACATAAAATATTATATTTCTTTTGAATAACGTATAGTTTTTCAAAAAATCTTGTGATTCATCAAAAACCTTTTCGAAAGTGGATGCAAAAGAGATAAAAAAATTTCCAGACATGAATTTTCAAATTATCATATCTTTTTTGAAAATTTATCAAAATTAATAAATCTGGAAGAATTTTAAAGTTCAGAACCTAAACATTCAGAATATATTCTTTAAAATGCACTAAAAATAATAGAAATTGATAGTTTTTGAAAAAAGTGATAAATATTTGAAATTTGAGATTTTAAAAATTTGAAAAATTATTTTTTTTTCAAATTATCACAAAATTTTATCAATTTTCATGCAAATTAAAGTTCAGAACCTAAAAATTTAAATTCTCTGCTTCAAAATGCACTAAAAATCATAGAAATTGATCGTTTTTCAAAAAAGTTAAGGACATTTTTAAATTTGAGATTTTAAAAACTTTGAAAAATTATTTTTTCAAATTATCACAAAATTTCACAAAACTAATAATTATTAGAGGTTTTTAAAGCACAGATCCTGAAAATCCGGATTTCGTGCTTCAAAATGCACTAAAAATCGTAGAAATCGATCAGTTTTAAAAAGAGTTATGAACATTTGAAATTTGAGGTCCAAAAATTTGAAAAATTATTTTTTTCAAATTATCATAACTTTTTAAAAAATTTATCTATTTTCGTGAATTTTGAAGCAAAATGAAGTTCAAAAGCTGAAAATTTAAATTCTCTGCTTTAAAATGCATTAAAAATCATAAAAAATTTGCATTTTTCAAAAAAGTAATGAACATTTGAAATTTTATATTTTTAAAAATTGAAAAATTATTTTTTCAAATTATCATAACTTTTTTGATCATCAATTTCGATACATATTAAAGTTCAGATCCTGAAAATTCGGATTCTTTTCTTTAAAATGCACTAAAAATGGTAGAAATTGATCGTTTTTCAAAAAAGTTATGAACATTTGAAATTTGGGGAAACAAGCGTTAACTGTGTTGTTTAAAAAGTTAAAGACAGGGTGATACTTAACCGTCCTGATATGAAAATTTGAATTTATTGCATATTAGAAAAATAAGAAATTCGTTTCTGAAAATAAATTTCGATCGTTTTTTAAATATGGATTCTGAACCTAGCCTTTTTTTATTCCTCCACAACTATATTTATTATATCTCCCAGTTGTTTTTGTTGCTTTTTCCGCGCAGTCTACAATCGGACGGTTTATTGTATATGTGCTATTGTCCCCCCCCCCTTTATTCAACTTCCACATCAATGCATTCGAGCTAGTTTTTTCTTTCGCTGTCGGAATTAATCGATGGTTGGAGTGAGTGACAACTTGGCCACAGTTATTTAATGTTACCTCCGTTTTTTTCTTTCTTTTTGAATAAAAATTAATTGAAACATGATATCGGTTTTTTTCTTCGTTTTTCTTCATTCATTATTCTCTTACAGACACATTTTACAAAAAAAACGGCTTTTCAAAGAGTCCAGATTTCTTCAAATATTCAGAATTTTCTGTTCATTACGAATATCTACTTCAATTTTCTAAAGAATGTCTAGTTCTTGAGTTATGTGCCTTTAAACATGAACAATTGAATTAAAGGCATAGGACCATTAAAATTTGAAACTATCTTAAGAGTGCCGAAATTTCATGCTGGTTACGAAAATATATTTGAAATTGTTAAAAATGTCTAGTTCTCGAGTTATGCGCCCTTAAACAGAAAAAATGGTCTTAAAGGCATGTGACCACTAAATTTTTGAAACATCCCACTAGATCCAGATTTTGATGCTGATTACGAATATCTATTTCAATGTTCTAAAAAAATGTCAAGTTCTTGAGTGAAGCGTCTTTAAAAATAGCCCGCGTTCAAATTTTTAAAGATTTACAAGTTTTCTACGATTTCTTTTCGCGTTTTTTTCTAAACTATTTAAAATTGTCGTAGAAAGAGGAAATTTTTCTACGTTTGCACTTTGTGTCACATATCTAACTGAAATTCTGCCTTTAAAGACAGATGCCAATTAAATTTTGAAATTATTTTTCTAGAGATTTTAAAAAATTTTGAATTGATGATTTATGATCATTCAGAAATAACAGAAAAACAGGACGTCCGATGTCCATGTTCAATAAAAGAACAACGATAGCTTGAAATATCGAGTTATGTGCCTTTAAACACAAAAACGTTCTTAAAGACATGGTGCCATTAAAATTTGAAAGTGTCCTAAAATATCCGAAATTTTATGCTGATTACGAATATCTATTTGAAATTTCTCAAAAATGTCTAGTTCTCGAGTTACGCGCCTTTAAAGGCCGAAAACTGTCTTAAAGGTAGAGGACCACCTAATTTTTAAAAGATCCTAAAATATTGTCAATTTCATTCAGATTACGAATATCTATTTGAAATTGTTAAAAAAATGTCTATTTCTCGAGTTATGCGCCTTTAAACACGAAACAATGGGTTTAAAGGCAAGTGACTACGAAATTTTGAAAGCCTCTTAACATATTCAAATTTTGATGCTGATCAATAATTCCTAGTTCTCAATTTGCTCAGTTCCCGAATTATGAGCATTTAAACATGATTTTACTAAATATTGTCAGCATCCTCAGAATTTGATGCTGATCACGAATATCCATTTCAATTGTCTGAAAATGGTCTATTGTTCGATTTATGCGTTTTTTAAAGGTTTAAAAACACTAAAAAATAGATCAATAATGTTGCAAAACCAATTTATTAATCCACAAAAAACGATAATTACTTTCCTCCTGGGTTTGGAGCTCCGATGATGAGCTCAGCACTACGTCCACCACCTCCGTGTTTCTTGCAGTGTCTTCCACCACGGCCTCCATTGTCGAGGAAGATAGCGTTGACTGAAACGAAGGCAAGGACGAACATCAAGAAAACGGCAAGGAAGTTCATTCTGAAAATGTGGTGAGACGCTGTCTTTAAGAAAAATAGAATGATACCTTAAACCAAAAGTTGTTGGATGATATTTTCCAACACTCGGCCCACACCTTTTATACCAATTTTTTCATTGTCAACCATTAAAATTTTTGCTATCCATAATGATGATCGTATTAAAGTTACGATTGTGTTGGCAAATTTGCAATTGTTTTGATTGCAATTTTCCGTAATGGTTTGGTTTGAACCCTGTTTTCAATTGGGGGAAAAAATTGGAAAAATTTGTTTGAAGAAGCATCCAAAAGCACAGAAAAAAATCGGTCGTCGGTGGGAGGGAGAGGGGGTTTTGCTATTTTGAATAGAGCAACACAAAAAGGTTGTCAAATTGGGCCCCCGGTGTTTGCTTTCTCGATTTGACACAAAACACTAAGAAGGGGGGCTTATTGTTGTTGTTCTAAGCGAAATCATCGCCCATCATCATCATCTCGACTTCTTCCACAAAGTTCGATTTTGTAAGCCGTTTTTGTTGTGTTTTTTTTTTGGCGGGAAACAAAAAATTTTGACACCTGCGTGTTCGTGATATGGTCACTTGACAGGTTCTCGGGAAATTTGAGGGAAATTGAGAATGAAGGGGGGTGTTTTTTTAGAGATACACACAGACTTGTTCAAATAGAAATGTTTCGTTTTTACCATTCCTTCCCATTTTTTCTTGTTTTTTGGGTTCAAAGTTTTGAAAAGGTTCATTTTAAATTTTTTAGGAGAGTGACCTACACGTTTTTTAAAATAAAATTAGTGGTCGTGTGCCTTTAAGGCCATTTTGCATCTTTTAAAGGCACATAACTTGAGAATTAGACATTTTTGAGCAATTTTAAATGTATATTCGTAATCAGCATCTAATTTTACATGTCTTGTGAAGTTTTAAAAATTTAGTGGTCATGTGTCTTTAAGACCTTTTTTCATTTTTTTAAAGGTGCATAACTCAAAAAATAGACATTTTTGAGCAATTTCAAACAAATATTCGTAATCAGCATCAAATTTCGAATATTTAAAAAAGATTTCAATATTTAGTGATCCTATGTCTTTAAGATCCATTTTTGTGTTTAAAAGCGCATAACTCGATAACTACACCTTTTTGAGAAATTTTAAATATATTTCCCAAATCAGCAAAAAATTCCAAATGTTTTAAGAGAATTTAAAAATTTAGTGGTAATGTGTCTTTAAAATTCATTTCTCATGTTTAAAGGCGCATAACCCGAGAACCAGTAATTTCCGAGCAAATTCAAATATACATCCGAAATCAGCAAAAAATTCCGAATATTAACTCGAGAACTAGACATTCTAAAGAATAGTTAAGGATATATGTTTAATCTGCATCAAATTCCGAAAATTCTCAAAAAACACCATTTTTCGACTTGATCTGAAATTTCAGCTTTTAAGATAAAGGAGATTTTTTTAAATCCGAGACAATTTTTCGTGTTTAAGGACGCATAACTCAAGAACTAGACATTTTTGAGTAATTTCAAATAGATATTCGAAATCAGCATCGAAATCCGGATGTAGTGAGATGTTTCAAAAATTTAGCGGTCATGTGCCTTTAAGACCATTTTTCGTGTTTAAAGGAGCATAATTCAAGAACTAGACGTTTTTGAGTAATTTCAAGTAGATATTCGTAATCAGCATAAAATTTCCAATACTTGGAGATGGCTTCAAAATTTAGTGATCATGTGCCTTTAAGACCATTTTTCGTGTTTAAAGGCACATAACTCAAGAACTAGACATTTTTGAGCTATTTCAAATAGAGATTTACAATCAGCATGAAATTCTGAATATGTTAAAACACTAATTTTCCCTGTTTAAAGGCGCATAACACCCTTTTATACCCCAAAATCACCACTTCTTCACGAGAACTACAAAACTACATAAGATTTTCGGTCTCATAGAAAAACTATAGTATTTCCCAATATTTTTTCAACACTTTTTCGCAAAAAATACAAGGGTAAATAAGTATATATTTATCCATTCGAAAAACTCCTTCACAGTATCTCCCCCCCCCCCCCCCCAGACTTGACCATCTTGTTCATTTATTTGTATCCGTCGGAGGGGAAGGAAGGGGTGGACACAAAAACTTCTCTCGAGAGCCATTTTTCACCTGGTCAATGTTTTTCAATTCGGTTTTTTTTTCGCAGCGGAAAAAAGGGGGTGATGACAGATACTTGAAGGAAAAAGGGGGGAAGGGAGGGCGAAAATTGAAAATACCTCTGAGCATTTGACCATCACATCTCTCTTGTCTATATATATTTACAACAAAAGAATTTGGGCACACCATGGAGGGGGGGGTTTTTGTAACTTTTCTTGGACTATCAAATTTCTTCAGGGCCATTTTCTTGGAGCTTGTCGTTGTTTTTTTCTCATTGCTTTTCTTGTTTGCTTTTTAAAGAGACGAACCCACCAAAATAACACAATGATGAAACATTTGTTGTTGCTTTTGACGGTGAAGTGAAGAAAGCATCACGAATGTTGTATCCTAAGTTTCCTGTGAAGTTTTGCGGCAAAAAAGTGAATTCTGCTCATTTTTAGATTGTCGAATCTAGACCATTAATTGAAGTTTTTTTTGGTTTTCTAGGCCATTTTTAAAAAATGGCCTCGAAAACCTAATTTTATCATTTTTCACCTCTAAATTCTTTAAATCTTGAAATAACATGAACTTCCGAATCTGCTTTGCAATTTTAGGACCAGTACATTTTTTTTAATTATGGTTATGCCCCTTTAAATTCAATTTTTCGTGTTTAAAGGCGCATAATTCGAAAACTAGAGATTTTTTACCATTTTCAAATATGTATTCGTAATCAGCATAAAATTTTAAATATTTTTAGAGGCTTTCAAAATTTAGTAGACGTGTGCCTTTAAGAACGTTTCTTATGCACAACTCGAGAACAGGACAGCTGTTCAGTTAATTTTACCCTACCTGTTCTTAGTTTCAAAAATTAGAGCGTTCTCTCATTAGTATAATGCAATTTATGCGAAATCACATCGATAAATACACGCTTCATAGCAGCCGTGCAAAGTTGAAAAAATAAAAATTTGAATGCGCGCGTGTCCGTGCGACGCGGTCGGTGTCCGTGCAACGCGGTCGGAATTGGCGCGAAAAACAATTATTTGAATGTGACTTATATTGGTAATGTTCTTTGGACCACCTGGGCTCCCATTCGAATTTTGATTTTTTGCCTTTAATTTGGATCGTGTTAACTGATCAGCTGCCTTTAAGATCATTTTTATTGTTTAAAGGCGCATAACTCGAGAATTACAGAGTTTTGGGCAATTTCAAATAGATATTCGTAACCAGCATCCGGATATAATGATTTGTTTCAAAAATTTAGTGGTCCTGTGCCTTTAAGACCATTTTTCATGTTTAAAGGCGCATAACTCGAAAACTAGACATTTTTGAGAAAATTGAGATATATATTCGTGATCAGCAAAAAATTCTGAATATTTTGGAAGAAATCTAAAATTTAGTAGTCATGTGCCTTTAAGACCATTTTTCATGTTTAAAGGCACATAACTCGAGAACCAGTAATTGCTGAGCAAATTCAAATATATATCCGAAATCTGCAAAAAATTCCGAACGTTTTCTGATTTTTTTCGTGGCGCAAAACGACCCAAAACTTTGCTAAAATCAGGTTTTGTTGAAATTTCCCACGGTTTAAACCATGAGAGATTCCAGTGGGGGATCTGGTATGCGAGCTTATTTTCATAAGACCGTTTCATTGTAAAAGTTGATAAAACTAGGCGCATTTCTGATATTTTTATTCAGACTGATATACTGTCTTTAATCCCCAATCTCTTTCTCTTAAAGCCCTATAATTGTTATATTTTCTGAATTTCCATGTGAATTGGCGCAATGCCATACCTCTATCCCCCTTCTATCTTTGTAGAGTGTAAAAAAAGAATCTTAAAAGAATAAAGGTTGTGTCCAAATGTAACCAGTCCAAAAATGCCGTAGAACATTAATTCCGCCTTTCCACCCAGCGCGCGCGCGCATGCTCGCGCATTATTCGTTTTTCACAATATTTTGTAACAATGAAGATATTTGGCCCCCCAACACGGGGAGGAGGCGTGTCAATGTGCATAAACATTGACAATACGCGCTGAGAAGACAACTTTTGTGATGGTGGTGGTGGGGGGCTCTCGTTTTCTTCTTTTCTTCGAACCGCCGTCTTCTTCTTCTTCATCTGTTTTTGATTTTGGTTCTTTGATCAGTTTTCAAGATTTTCAGATAGATTTTTTCACCAAAAGAAGTAACATGTTAATATTGATCGAAAAATAACGATGAGATTTGATTGTATCGAGAGGAGATTTGCATACGTTTTTGGCGCTTATAGGTGGGAACTAAAAATTTGGTTTTCTTTTGTTCGAAAGTTTTGTAAAATTCCATTTTTTTGCATTTTTTAAAAATTTATTTTAAAAAACGTTTTATTTCACAGTGAAAATGATATGGAAAAAATAAAATAAAATTAGGAATTAAAAATCGAACAAAAATCTATAAATTTATCTTTAAAAAAAGTTTTTAATAACATTTTTTGTTTAAAAAATCAATATTTTTACGAATTTTTAAAATTATTAATTTGTTTTCTAAAAAAAATCTAAATTTTAAAGCAAAACTCTCATTTTTACCCTTTTTTTGGAAAAAATCGAGAAATTTTAAATCTACCGTAAGAAAACAACCTTCGCGGTGGGACCCTAACCACCTTCTGCGACAATGTTCCTTTAAACCGCATCCTTTTTTTTTTTTTGAAAATTTAGAAAAAAATTGTGTTTTTTTGTGAAAAATGAAGTTTACAAAATGAAAAAATATTAAAAGAATGTTCAAGAAAATCTATATACTTGAGGATTCCAAATTTTGGCGAAAATGTGTTAAAATAACTATAAATGTTCTTTTTTTTAATTTTAAATAAAATATTTTTTTAAATGTCATAATCTACAATTTATGTAAGATTTCGGCTTATTCCACTTTTCTTTGAAATTTTCAAATTTTTGAGCAAAAAAATTTAAATAAAATTTTTTTTGCAAATTTTTTCGATTTTTTCATTTTCTCCTTTCTTAGAACGAAACAAACAAAGAAAATAAAAGTTAGGTTTCAAAAATATGTCACGTCGGTCAAAAATCCCTAAAAAAACAAAAAATGATTCAAACCCATTTTTTTCCAGCGGATTCGTAGTCAAGCACCCATTTCCATTCTTCATTGTCCCAATAATAATCACCGCAATATTATCAACTGGTCTGGTCCGCCACGAACAGGCTTTTATGAAAGATGAACTCGAACTTTATACCCCCACTGATGCTCAAGCGAGGCAGGAGCTCAAACAATTGGATCATCTGTTTCATATCAATGATTCGGACCCGTTTTATGCGACCAGGAGGTTGGTTTGAGAATTTATCTTTGAATCATATTTTGAATATTTTAAGATAATTTTTTTTGATGGTAATGAGCCTTTAAGACCATATTTTGTGTTTAAAGGAGCATAACTCGAGAACCAGACATTTTTGAGAAAATTTAGTTAGATATTCGAAATCTGCATAAAATTTCGAATTTTATGGGATGCTTTCAAAATTTAGTGGTCATGTGCCTTTAAGACCATTTTTCGTGTTTAAAGGCGCATAACTCGAGAACTAGGCATTTTAGAGAAAATTTAGTTAGATATTCGAAATCTGCATAAAATTTCGAATGTTATGGGATGCTTTCAAAATTTAGTGGTCATGTGCCTTTAAGACCATTTTTCGTGTTTAAAGGCGCATAACTTGAGAACTAGATATTTTTGAGCAATTTCAAATAGATATTCGTGACCAGCATCAAAATCCGGATATAATGATTTGTTTAAAAAATTTAGTGGTCCTATGTCTTTAAGACCATTTTTCATGTTTAAAGGCGCATAACTCGAGAACTAGACATTTTTGAGCAATTTCAAATATATCTTCGTAATCAGCATCAAATTTTGAATATTTAGCAGTGCTTCAAAAATTTAGTGTTATGCCCCTTTAAACCAATTTTTGGCTTTAAAGGCGCATAACAAGGAATTTTCGAAAGTTTTTTTAAAAGTCAAAATGCACACTATTTTAATTTTCTACAGATACGACATTCGAAGAGCTGGCTACATAATTGTGACGAATCGCGAAGAAGATGGTGACATTCTAAATCCTTTAGTAATGCACGCAGCAATGCAATTATGGAGTATTGTACAATCACTGACCGTTGAAGACAACGACGATCGACGGATTAATTATCCATCGATTTGTGTGAAATTTCCAATACCGCCTGAATTCAGTCATGCTCTTCATGCGCTGTTTTCACCGAATATGTCGACGTGAGTGTTTGTTTCAAAGGGTTTTTCTGTTTTGAAAATCAAATTTCTTGATTTTTCTAAATTTTCGGAATCAGAAAATTATTTTATTGCTTTCTTTGTTTTGAGAATTTAGAAAAAAAGGTTTTTTAAAGAAAATAAAGTGAAAAAACTTATAAAAATTATAAATTTATCTAAAAATACTTTTATTCTTAAATCTTTATAAAAAATTCAACTGAAATTCAACCAATACTTTCAATATTTATTTATTTTCTAAAAAATTCAAAATCTTTGAGCAAAAATCTCAATTTATTCGTTATTTTGCAAAAATTTGAAAAAAAGTCAATATTTCCATCTACCGTAAGAAAACAACGTTCGTGGTGGGACCCTAACGAACATCAGCGACC
Source organism: Caenorhabditis virilis (assembly GCA_964036255.1). Lineage (NCBI taxonomy): Eukaryota > Metazoa > Nematoda > Chromadorea > Rhabditida > Rhabditidae > Caenorhabditis > Caenorhabditis virilis. The sequence continues at coordinate 3,015,855 of OZ038417.1, read as the reverse complement.
ATGTTCCTTTAAACCGTATCCTTTTTTTGAAAATTGGAAAAGAATAGATTTTTTTGTGAAAAATTAGTTTTTTTAAAGAATTAGAAACAATTATTTATCTTTAAAAAACTGAAAAAATGTTTCGCTTGCAGTTTTTCAACCATTTTTCCTCAATTTTGGGATATTTATCGATTTTTGTGAAAATAAAACAAATGTTACATGTTTTTCTATCAAAATACCCCTTTCGAATATAATTTCCATGTTTTTTTTTTAAATTTCCGACTCCCATAAAAACCGTTCTCAATTCTTGACCTTTCTAATCCTTGGGTCGTTCCTTCCGGTGTACATGTTCCCCCCCACAGCTCGCGCGCCCCGTTCAAAAAAGGCTTTTGACTTGCTTTTCTTGTGTTCATTCAGTCGCAACAAAATAATCTTACAACCAAATATACGCTATTTTCTAGTCGGTGCTTTTCTAAGCCCCCGTCTGACTTCCTTTTTGGGGGGTACCTGGTAGGAGAGGGGGTTTGATACGCTTCACAAAAAATCGTATACAGTAACCATCTATATAGTTAGGTTTTTGTTTATTTGTATATACTTATCATCACCTGAGATGATACACACTTTGGGAGGGTGGTTAAATTTTCTAGTACCAAATTTCGGAGGGGGATCCTATTATACATTTTACTGTGGAAAATATCCTAGTTACGTCACCTTAAACAAATATATCGAAGATGAATTTGGGGGGATATTAAATGACCAATCAAAAGTGTCAAAAAATGAAGAGCATCAATTGAAATCGGTGAGAAGAGTGGGATATGATGTTTGCATGAGAGGGGGGATTTTGGAAATTGGATTTTTATCTCGAGGGTATAGGTTGATAGGAAGAGTTTTGGAACTTGCGAAAAATTGATGCTCTGAAGTTGTATGCTTAAATTTTTGACTGGGCTTAAAATTTACCGATTTTTATGGGTTTTGGGGCATTTTGAAGCTGAGATTCTGAATTTTCAGGTTTTTAGCTTCAGAATGCACTAAAAAACAATGAGATTGAGAAATTTTGAAGAAAGTTATGAGGATTCAAAAATAACGATTTTTGGATCTAATTTTCAACAATTAGCAACTTTTGAAAGATTTTGTCGATTTTATTGATTTTTAGTGAATTTTAAAGCTGAAATTCTGAATTTTCAGGTTTTCAGCTTTACAATACACTAGAAATCAATAACATTGAGAAATTTTGAAGAAAGTTATGAGAATTTGAAAATTCAATTTTTTTGATCAATTTTTCAATTTTTTGTAGCTTTTTAAAGAATTTGTCGATTTCTATAAGTTTTAGTGCATTTTGATGCCACAATTCTGAATTTTTTAATTTTCAGCTTTAGAATGAATTAAAAATCAATAAAATTGAGCAGTTTTGAAGAAAATTATGAGCATTCGAAAATTCAGCTTTTTCGAAAAAATTTTCAAAAAAAGCTTAAAGGCAAGGTGTCACTTAATTTTTAGAAGCTTGTCTAACAACGTTAAAACTGGAAAACTTGAATGCATTTTTCAAGGAGATTTTTCTGAAAATTATTATTGATTTTTTAAAGAGAAATTGCGTACTTCTTGCAGACCCGAACAAATCTGCGTCTCGAACCCGCTCGTCGAAATCTTCAAGCTTCTTCTCGTCTCCGACCGCTCATTTCTCAACCGCTCGATCGACGAGATGACCCTGTCCCAAATCTCGGACGCTGTCCAATTCGACAGCGGCGGAATGACCCATCTTCTCGGCGGTGTCACCCTCGACGACGACAAACGAATCGCCGGCGCCAAAGCCATGCTCCTACCATACGCGCTTCGCCACTCGTCGGAAGGTGAGGATTGGGTGGCGGAGAAGTGGGAAGTTCGTTTGGCGGACTTTCTGCTGCAATACGATTCGCCTATTATTCGTGCCAGTTGGTGGACTTATGAGACGCTGGCCGCTGAGAGTGCAAGGGATCGAAATCAGTTGATAAAGTATCGTTTTTTTTTTGCAGATTTCTCTAAAAATCGATAATTTTCAGCATGTTACTTCCTTGTTTTCTCTGCGTCTCTATTTATACGATCGCTTGTTGTTGTGTACTATCTTGGCGGAGATCGAGACCATGGTAGGTGTTTTTTTTTGAAAATGCGTTATAAAATAGACATTTTCTAAAATTTGAGGTTCTAGGCCATATTTCCGCTGTTTTCCTTAGATGGCCTAGAAACCCAAATTGTGTTTCTTCGGCCATTTTTAATTAAAAAACTATTTTTTTAATTTTTATCGATTTTTCATAATTTAAAAAAAAATTAGTATATAATCGTCTTCATTTTCATCTGAAGTCTATTTCTGAGCTCTCCGGAGCCCGCGTTAAGCAAAATTGTAGTAAATTTCATGGTGTAGTGGTAGATCATTGGTTTACTAAACGAGAGGGATCAGAGCTCGTAGGTTCGAGGCCACGATTTCCAATTTTGGGTAATATTACGTATTTTGGTCAGAATTTTCATATTCTGTTCATTAATGAAAACTTTCAAATGTATTCTTAGACTAAAAATAACCGAAAGTGCCAAAAAATCGGTTTTTACTTAACCATCTATTGAAAAAAAATCAAAAAATTGCATTTTTCGGAAAAAAATTAGTTGTTGACTATTTTCGATGTAGTGGTAACGCATTGGTTTACTAAACGAGTGGGTGAGGACTCGTAGGTTCGAGGCCACGATTTCCAATTTTGGATAATCTTTCTTTTCACGCTAAAGTCATTGTAATAGAGAACATTCCAACTTTCCAATGGATTTTATGACTCAGAATAACTGCAATTTTCCGGAAAAAAGTAGAAAAAATTAGGATAATGCTCATAAACATGTTTTTGTCTTGAAAAATCGCCGTTTCAAATTCAAGCATTCTTTTTGGTGTAGTGGTAACGCATTGGTTTACTAAACGAGAGGGTGAGGACTTGTAAGTTCGAGGCCACGACTACAAATTTTGAGTAAATTTATTGTTTTTAGTTTAAAAAATCTTACGGAGCACATAAAATAAGTTTTCGAAAGGCTTATCCCATTTTTTCAGGCTAGCAATCGGTGGTGTGACATCTGCAGCGATGGCAATCGCATCAGCGGTTGGAGTACTTCTCCTAGCCGACTACGGAATGACAAGCGTTGCATACTCGATGCCTTTCATTGTATTTTGTAAGTTTGTTCCTATATATATATATTCCAAAAGTATGATTCACTGAAGAAAAACCAAAAGGCGTCAAGTGATCCGTTCAACAAATATTTTGAACTGTTTCTCGGGCCCACCCGTGTCTCACCAAATCTCTCTTGTCGCCAAAAGAATATATGCATAAATGTGCACAAATCAGAAGAATGTTTGGACACATATGTATATATACATAAACACACATTTACACTTTTCGATCTTTGCTCATGTTGGTTTAATGGTTTGGGGGTTATGTTATGATGAGCAAAAAAAGGGGGGTGTGACAAAAAACATTATTTTTAGAAAACGTCTAAAATTTCGTGGAAATTAAAGATTTTTTAAAGCTATTGTTTTGATGCCCCGCTTTGGGCTTCTACGTGGTTTTAGAAAATTTTAAAAACAGATTTGGAATGAGGAAGAGGTCTAGTTTCATAATATGTGCAATTATTAGCTCCTTATAGTCCTCGTTTAAATAAATAGCGTATAAAAATTAGGGAGCTTATAGTGACCAAAGCCAAATTTTGAATTTCTTGCCGAGAAACAGTTATTTGAGCTACCGCCATTCAGCGGAAGCTCGATTTTTTCCAAAGGTGAGGCACAGGCTCCTGGACATCCCGGCAGTCACGACCCCGGAAGATGTAGGGCTTGTTACGATAAGATTCGCCAGCTCGAAGACGCCTCATGCAGGTTACGCTACCATGCATGTCCGTTCACCAGGGACAGATTCTGAAAAGTAATATTTTTACACTCAACGCTTACCTTTGATGTGCTCCCGACATCTTGCGACTTTCGCGCCTCGCTATTTTTTGTGTGTTCATTTCCCTGCGCCCTCCACGTTCTCTCAATCCCTCGTTTTTTCTATAATTTGTTTGAAAGAAGAGCTTGTTTCAAGCCGCAAAAACGAACGTACATGGTTGAAATTTCGAGGAACGAAATACACCGATAGAAAGAGCATGAAAAACTCCATGATTCCTTTGGATAGCAGCTCATAAGCTTCCATATAGATGAAGTAATTAATTTTTGAAAATGGAATTTTAGAAAATTATAATTTTAGATATTTCAAATGCTTATTAGGTTGACTTATTGTTCGAATTTTGAAGCGAAATGTATATTATTAGAAAGAGCTTGAAAAATTCTATATTTTAGGAATATTTCAGATCATAAGCTTCCATATTGATAAAGTTATTGATTTTTGAAAATGGCATTTTAGAACATTATAATTTTTAGACAATTCGAATTGATTGAATATGGAATTAAGCACATGTTTTTATTGATATTTCATGTGAACCTGAAAATTTAGAATTTCAGCTTTTAAATAACCCAAAAATTAATGAAAACTGTGGATTTTGGAAAAAGGTTACGATGATTTCAATATTTTGAAAAATCGTTGAAATTTTTTGAAATTTTCAAAATATCATAACTTTTCCCAAAATTTATGGATTTTTAGGGTTTGTGGTAAATTTTAAATCTGAGAAACGGAAAATGTAAATGTTCTGCTTTTAAAAAATTTAAAAAATATATAAGTATCACACCAATTTCCAGCCGTCGGTGTCGACAACGTCTTCATTCTTCTATCCGCCTGGCGATCGACACCATCCACCGCTTCACTAGAACACCGAATGGAGGAAACATTCGCCGATGCGGCCGTCTCAATTACAGTAACCTCGTTGACGGATCTGATATCTTTTGGAGTCGGTTGTGCGACGCCGTTTCCAAGTGTTCAGGTAAAGCTCGTCTACATTGTAGTCTCTCTCTCTATCTCTCTCTCTCTCTCTCTCTCTCTCTCTCTCTCTCTCTCTCTCTCTATCGAACATCAGTACCAAATAGGCGAGGTTTCTGATGTTTTAATTTGTTTATCTATTTATGTAATATTTGCACCGCCCGAAACAATCTTTTTATCACCAGATGTTCTGCGCATATGCCGTCGCCGCCGTCATCTTCACCTACATCTATCAGCTCACCTTTTTTGCCGCCGTTATGGTTTATACAAATAAGCGAGAGATTTCGAATCGTCATTGTATCACATTTCACAAGCTGAAGAGAGGTTAGACACATAACAATAAAATGTTGAGAGAATTTCAGCTCATCTTGAGAATTTTCAGACAAGCTACCCGAGAAATGTGCAAAAGGTGATCGAAGTTTTGAGAAGAATAGTATGTTGGCGCGATTTTTTCGAACCAAATATTCGGATTTTTTGCTCAACCCGGTTGTTAGAATTGTGATATTGACGCTGTTTTTTGGATATTTGGGAATTGCCGGGTACGGATGTACGCAGGTGAAATTGGGCTTGGAGCCTAATGATCTCCTGCCGGATCATTCGTATGGCAAGAGGACGCTTCAGATGGCGGAGAAATATTTTTCGGGTTGGTTTTTTAAAAAGTATTTTGAATATCTTTCCAAAATTGCGAATTTAGACATTTTCTAAAGCGAAAAATTGGTTTTTAAAATTTTTAACAATCAATAACTTCTTTAATTTGAAACCTTTTAAGCTGAAATCCCGTATAGGTGAATGTTTACGTCTTTTCGAACGGCACGTACCGCATACCTCTAAAAATAGAATATCGATTGATTTCCAATAAAAATGGACCCATTAGAAAAAATGTACATTTTTCAAATTATGGTATATTTTTTGCTTCGATATTCAAACGATTTGCCTAAAAATTAGAATTTTCCAAATTTTCATTTTCAACAATCTATAACTTTATCATTATGGAAGCTTATGATTTGAAATATTCCTAAAATGTAGAATTTTTCAAGCACTTTTTATTAGTATACGTTATTTTTGGTTGAATTTGATATTTTAAAAGCAAAATTATAACAAGAATCACATTCCCCATGAAATTGGGAGTTGTTCGACATACAACATGTCATAGTTTCCTTCAAAAAAATTTCGTGTCCCAAAAAGATCCTAAATTTTCAATATTGTCAAAATATGGCAATATGTATCTCAAATTGTTCCTAAAAATATGGAAATTATGAATATTCATGTCATTTGTGCTAATTTTTGGAAAAGCTATTGAAATAAAAAAATAGAAACATATTTTCTGATAAAAACCGATCAATTTGAAAACAAAAGTTACTTAAAGTAGGACATGAATGCGTTTGGGAGGAAAATAGACCTATTCTCATTCCAAGTCTGTTTTTAAAATTTTCTAAAGCCGCCTAGAAGCCGAGAAAATGAGCTTCAAAACAATGGCCTAGAAAAAGTGTTCCTCCTGGCCGAACTTTTTCCTATGAGCTTGTTTCGTGTTTCGTTAATAAATAGTTATGCAGAATGCTTATATTAGTCCTTTTCTAATGTTTTTTTTTGGATTTTTCATGCCTGCGGACTAGTTTTCGCCGGTGGCAGCTTTTTCTAGGCCATTATTTTGAAGCTAATTTTCTCGGCTTCTAGGACGTTTTAGAAAATTTTTAAAACAGATTTGAAATGAGTATGAAGTCTATTTTCATCCCAGGCGCATTCATTAGCTCCGTAAAGCCATCCTTTAATTTTGAGTCATTTTTTGGGATTTTCAAAAATATTTCTGCACGAGAAATATACATATTTTCAAAGCGGTGTAACTTTTAATAAAATCAATAAATTCTGATAACTTTAGAGAAAAAATCGATGAAAATTCCAGAACTCGGAAGCAATCTTCACGTCTGGCATCACAACCTCTCATCCGTTGACGTGGCACCCCGTCGGATATGGAACGTTCTAGAAAAGGAAATTGAGCTCTACGAGCACACCGAATTCACGGCTGGAAGTGACTCATGGCTCCGCACCTTTCTAGCGTTTGTAAAACAGGCGGGACTCCTAATAACGCCGGAGAATTTCGTCTACATCCTCAAAAATGTGTTCCTTTCACAGCCGCAATTTGCGAAATACAACCGGGATGTGGTTTTTGAGGGAGAAGAGCTTGACGCGTCTCGGATACCGGTACAATTGCGACATGTTGGATCGGCGAATCAGTCGAAAGCGATGAGATTGTTTCGAAGATTGGCTGAAACTAGCGAGCTTCCGACGGGCGTTTATGCGGATTTTTTTCAATTTGCTGAACAATATAATGCGGTTTTGCCGGGTACTTTGTCGTCGATTGGGTATGCTGGAGTGGCGGTTGTGGCGGTTTCGTTGATTTTGATCCCGGAACCGGTGGCTAGTCTTTGGGTGAGCATAATATTGATTTTTTTCTTAAAATTGGTCCAACTTCGTCATTTTCGAACAAAAATTGCTAAAATTTGTACCAGTTATAGAGATTTTAATGGGTAAATAGTTCTTCTTGAAATTGGGTAATTTCAACGATTTTAACACCGTTTTGAAGCTGAAAATGCAAATTTTGAGAATTTTTATGAAATTATCTATTAGGTTGTCCCGAAAGTTATTCACTTTTTAAAGATTTTTTTCAAACAAAAATTTATTAATTGAAAACAATTATCAATGAGTGATATATTGGCCATGTTGTTGGATGGCCTCGTGCCAACGCAGCGGAAGTTGTTCGATTCCCTTTGCGTAGAATTCCGGGGGCTGGCAGGCGAAAAAGTCATCAAGGTGCTCTCGGTCGTCGAACTGCAAATCTTTGAGAGAGTTTTGAATTGGGCGGAACAAATGATAATCAGTTAGGGCAAGTTCCGGACTATACGGTGGATGTGGAAGAACTTCGATATCCAGCGCCTGCAGTCTGTCCTTGGCCGTCAAAGCGACATGTGATCTTGCATTGTCATGAAGCAAGAGAATCCTTGAGGCTCCTGGACGAAGGAGTTGGTGTTGATCGTACATTTTTTGTATTTGGAGAGAGTATAGGTCCGCATTGACATTGGCTCGATCTGGAAGAAGTTCACGGTTGATAACGCATTTCTTGTCCCACCAAATCGAAAGCATCACTTTTTTTTCCTTTGACGTCTGTTTTTGGAGTTTCTCCAGCTGCTACCCATTGAAGCTTTCTACTATGATTGAACAAAGCACATCACTTTTCATCTCCAATGAAAATATTTTGAATACACTCCGTGTTCCGTTTTCGGCTGACCAAAGACAAGGCAATGGTGCAACGCATGTTCTACTGATCATCAGTCAAGTCGTGAGGAACAAGTTGACCAAACTTTGGCTCTTTCCACTTGCTCGGAGGTGGCTGTGTACTGTTGTTTTGTGTAGCCCAAGTGCCGAAGACACTTCACGAACACTTCATCTGGGATCTTGTCTCAAGAGGAACTCGTAAAGGAAACAGCCCCCGAAGGTATGTTTATCTTTCAAGAGAAATTCCACCATAATAAGGATTAACTGAAATACGGAAACACATATTCATTGTGAAAGACTTAATGCATAAAATAAAAAAATAAAAACGGAAAAAAACTCCTCGAGAAATGAACGAGGTGAAACAGAAAAAAAAGTGAATAACTTTCGGGACAACCTAATACAAAATGCAATCAAAAACATTAAAATCGATGAATTTTAAAAGAAGTTATTAGGTTTTGAAAATTGGGTAAATTTCTCGTGTTCATCACGAGACTCGTGGCCATCTCTCGCGGCGAACACGAGAAATTTTGAAAATTTTCAAATAGTTGTAACTTTGCTCAAAATTGAGTAATTTCAGTAGTTTCGATACCATTTTAAAGCTGAAAATTTAATTTTTCAGATATTTTTCGAAATTAGCTACAAAATGCAATAAACAGAATTTAAATCGATGAATTTCAAAAGAAGGCACAACGTTTTTAAATGATGTACTCTTATCTCTAATTCCAGGTCTCATTCTCAATTGTTTCCATCAATATCGGCATTCTCGGCTTCATGACATTCTGGTCAGTTCGCCTCGACTTCATCTCAATGGTCACCATTGTCATGTCAATCGGTTTTTGTGTCGATTTTGCGGCTCATTTGGCTTATAACTTTGCAAAAGGAGAAAACATCGACGCTGCCGAACGTATGCGAAACGCGCTTTACGCTGTTGGAGCACCGATTCTGATGTCTGCATCGTCGACAATTTTGGGTGTTTCTTTCATGGCTTCCGCAGAATCTTATGTGTTTAGGAGCTTTTTGAAGACGATTGTTTTGGTTATTTTGTTAGGTTTGTGTTTTTAAAATTTTAAAATTTTACGGCGCTCCACTCATACGCGTTATCGCGTAGTTTCGTAGGTTAAATATTTTCTTAAGGTTCTATCTTGAAAAAAAAACACATTTCCGTGGTTTTTTGGTTGAAAATAATTTTTTAAAGCAAAATTATAATCAGTTTCACATTCCCCATATCATTAGAAGTTGTTTGACATACAACATGACCTAGTTTCCTTTAAAAAAATTTCGTGTCCCAAAAAGATCCTAAATTTGCAATATTTTCAAAATATAGCAATATGTACCTCAAATTGTTCCTAAAAATTTGGACATTACGAATATTCATGTCATTCATGCTAATTTTTCAAATACGGCGGAAAAATCGGCGGTTTTTACAAGAAAAATATATTTTCCCTAGTTTTCTGGTTGAATTTGATTTTTTAAAGGAAAATTATAATAATATTCGCATTCCACACATTATTAGGAGTTGTTTGAGATACAACATGCCCTAGTTTCCTTTAAACATTTTTCGTGTCCCAAAAAGATCCTAAATTTTCAATATTTTCAAAATATAGCAATATGTATCTCAAATTGTTCCTAAAAATATAGAGATTATGAATATTCATGTCATTCGTGCTAATTTTTCAAATACGGTGAGAAACTCGGCAGTTCTTTCTAGGAAAACATGTTTTCTCTTGTTTTCTGGCTGAAAATGATTTTTGAAGCAAAATTATAATAATATTCACATTCCACACATATTTAGGAGTTGTTTGAGATACAACATGCCCTAGTTTCCTTTAAAAAATTTCGTGTCCCAAAAAGATCCTAAATTTTAAATTTTTTTAAAGTATGGCAATATGTATCTCAAATTGTTCCTAAAAATATAGAGATTAGGAATATTCAGGTCATTTGTGCTAATTTTTAAAATATCAGCATTTGTAGAGAAAAATCCATATTTCAGGAGCCCTACACGGATTGGTCATACTTCCAGTATTACTATCAATGTTCTATTGCGGTGGATCATCAAAAGCGAAAAAGGAGCATTTAGAAGAGGTGGAACGAAAACTACAAGCTCAATATAACATCCCAGCAAGGGCGGCCTCTATACAATTCCTATCGAACCCTGACCTCTATTCAATGCCACCACCACCGCCTGCAGAATATTCATTATCAACACTTGAGTATAATCGAAACGAGGCGTTGAATCGAGAGACAATGAGCCGGACACTCGGGATGGTACCACCACCCAGAGACGTCCCACCGAAGCGTGAACCGTCGGGATGTTCTGGACCACCGGAGTATGAGGAGAATGACCCGGCGGGCTTGAGCACGTTTGGTGTCGGGCCGGCGGTGGTGGCGAACACGACGGGCATGATTCCGATGAGAGCGAAACTGAAGTATCCGACTGGGATGACGACACAGGCGAAACGACCAACTTCAGAGATGTATTATCCTTCGTAGAGTAAGAAAACAATCTGTCAGATTATTATTATGTTGAAAATGCGCTCAACCGAAACGCCAAGCTTATTTAGGTTTATGCTCGGTGGTACTGTTCTTATTTAAAGGGGCATAACGTTTTTAAAAACTTGATATTTAAACATTTTTTAATTTTACAAAAATGGTTTCACAGGCTATTATTTGAACGGGTTTTCCACAATTTAACAAAAAAACGTTCTTTTTTTCAAAAATGTTGACATTTTCAGAATTTTAAAAAGTTTTTCCAATAAAAAAAGTCTTTCTAAATTCTTGATTACGGTCTGATAAAAGTTTTCGTGGCGGGATATAAGTTCTGAAAAGCGGTATGTCCCTTTAAATACGGTAGTTCGGTAGAGCGCGCTTTCTTCATTTTTCTTACACTTTTTCGGATAGTCTTTTTTTTAAATTTTTACTGTATTTAAAGCCGGATTGTGTGGATTTGGAAAAATATCGAGAAAAGAAATTATTGGGTGTGTGTACACCGTTACGACAAATTGCATACTGATGCAAAAATGCAGAGGAAAGAGAGTTTTTTGGCATTTTTTCAATTTCACACAATTCAGTGACATTTCCCATTTTAAATCGGGTCAAAAATTGTTTTTCATTTTGTTTAAATGGTGATAATTTATAGTATTTTACTAAATATGTATTTGCGCTTTCTTGTGTTGTTTTTCAAAGTTTTTCAAAAGCTTTTGAAAAACTTTGTTTTCTGTGTACCGGTAAATGAGAGATTTTTTATTAGCAAGTCTTGTGATTTCTTTTTTTTTTAAATATTGCTTTTTGGAGATGAAATGAAGCATTTGATGCAATTTTTAAAGAGTTTTTGAAAGCAGGGGAAAAAGGGATGTTTTCTTAAATTTTGGCACTATTTTGAAGCCAAAAATCTGAAAATTTAGAATTTTTACAACAAAACGAGCTAAAAAGCTCTAAAATCCGTCGGTTTTCGAAAAAGTTATAGGAATTTAAAAGCTTCAGGTTTTGTCAATGATTTCTTGAAAAATTTGATGCCGAAAAAGTTGAAACAGTAGAATGTTGCCATTTTTCCAATTTTGGCACTATTTTGAAGCCAAAATTCACGAAAATCCTTAAATTTTTGATTTCAGGCAGTTCTGTTCAGAACAAGGCATCTGAAAATTTCAAGAAAGACTTGCAATCCTAAAAAATCTGAAATTCTGAAAAAAGCCTGGAAACTGGATTTTTAAAAAAATTAATATGAAATTTTGAATTTTTTTGGGATTATACTGAAAAACTGAGAAAAATCTGAAATCCGGCAATTTACAAAAAATTTAAATATTTTCCGGAAATATTCTAAACATCCAATTTTACTTTTTAAAAAAAACAAAAAAATTTTGTGCTGATTATGGAGATCTATTTAAAATTGTTCAAAAATATCTAGTTCTTGAGTTATGCGCCTTTAAACAAGACAAATGATCTTAAAGAGAAAGGATCACTAAATTTTGGAACATTCTTAAAATATTCGGAATTTTATTGGGATTACGAAAATCTATCTCAATTTGCTCACGAAAGCCTAGTTCCGGAGTTCCATAAGTTTTTTTTTCTCAAATATGTTGCATCGCCCCTTTCAGAATATTCGAAAAAACAAGTTGTTAAAAAAATTTAAGAACCTATGTCGATAAAGTAGTCCACGGGATCAACAAAAAACAAAACAAGAACAAATAAAACGTGAATTGAAAAAGAAACGTTTCTCAAACCACGCAATATTTCATTAGAGAAAAATGTGGATTTTGTGCAAAGAAAATTCAAACAAAAAAAAAATCAGTTCGAGTTTAAAAATGAATATTAACTCAATCATGGAACTGGTCATCTTCTTGACTGTTCTTCAAACCATTCCTGTCATTGCAAACTTCACGCGTCCAAAAGAAGGATTCACTGCAGATGGCATCAAAGGGATTCTGGAAGAACTTAACAAGTTTCGTTCACAACTTGCGCTTGGAAACTTTACAGCTGTAGTTCAGGGAAAATTATATCCACCAGGAACAAGAATTTTGAAAGTCAAATGGGATCCTGAGGTAGCTGCAATTGCTCAAGAATATGTTAACACTTGGAATGGCGACTGGGACAATCGGCCTATTCAGTATAAATATTTTCCGGGTCTTACGTATCAGGAACAATATGAAATGTCGTATGACCAGTGGAATGATACTGAATATCAATTGTTGGGCGCATCGGCGGTGAGGAATTGGTTCTATCCAACTGCAAAAGATGGGTTTGCGAATGACTATATGGAGATATATAGGGCACAAATGATTATGGCATCGGGTGTTGGTTGTGGAATTGTGGAAAAAACTGGTAGAGTCGAAGGTGGAACTTTGCGACCATATGTTGATTCAAATACTCTTTGTTACTTCACGCCGTAGGTTTTTAGTTGAGAATATTTTATGAAAGCTGTAACGTTTTCAGTCGCCAATTTATTTATAAAGAAGGAAAAACATGCTCGGAATGCCCAGACGAAACAGAATGCGAGGAATCCACTGGATTATGCGAATATATCGAGAAAGAAGCTCCATACAATGGCTCAGCAGGTGGTTTCAATGCAGAAGGTATCAAAACGATTGTGGACACTGTTAATAAGTATCGTTCCCAAATTGCTCTTGGAAACGTCTCAGTGAATGGAACATTCTGGCCATCGGCTACAAACATGTTGAAGATCAAATGGGATCCTGAGCTCGCTGCAATTGCTCGTGGTCATGTTAGATATCCTGGTCTTGCGCGCTACTGGCATGGGTGGTATTGGGAGCACAAGATGGCTGATTCTGAGAAGAACAGATTTGCTGAAAATGATCTAACACACTCACTTAATATTGTTACTGGCAAAGGTTTTACAAATGAGTTGTCTGATTTCCCGACTGCACAATTCATTATGGCTGACACATCGGGCATTGGTTGTGATGCTGAACAAGAAGGTGAAAGATATGGATATGACCTTAAATGTTTCTTCGCACCGTAGGTTTTTATTTGAGAATACTTTATAAAGTATGTAATTTTTCAGTCGTCGATTTATATATCAAGAAGGAGAGACATGCTCGGAATGCCCACTCGGAACAAAATGCGAGAATGCCACTGGACTTTGCGAGGAAGATCCAAACTACCGAGCCACCCAAGCCAATACCACGAAGAACATTTCATTCGGATTGTATTTTCTCTACTTCTTAACGTTTTATAGAATTCATCTATTATAATCGTTCACTAATAAAGGCAGAGAAATATAATATTGTAGTTTAAAAAGCACAAAAAATGCACAAACAAAGTTATCGTCTAAAAATTGGATTTCAAAAAATTGCCATAACTTTTTCGAGAATGTTTAGATTTTTGTGATCTTTAGTTTAATAAGATGGAAAAATAGTAAACTTTGAGGTTTTAAAGAAAATTTTGGAAAACTTTCAGGTTTTTGGCTTCAAAAGCGTTAAAATCAATTATTTTTGAGGGGGGAGGGGAATTTTGTGAAATTAAACAAATATTAAATTTTCTGTTACTAATGTACATATATTGTGTATTATGCCAACAATCAACATTTTTTCCGAGTTCTTTGTTAATTTGATGTCTACAGAAATTTTTAAAGTAATCGTATCTACCATTATATTTGCAAAAAAATCTCATTTTTCTTACCAAACTTACATTTTATTTCAATTTTTGCAAAATTTCATTTTTCAGCATGAACTTCTACATATTTCTCTTGTTTTTCGTAATCCTCTTCATATCAATCAATAATGTTAATTGTGATTACAATTATGATGAATACTACTACCAAACCAATCCCGATAATTATAATTATGAAGCGATTGCTGACGCTGGTGGAAGTCGGAAATAATCTACGATGTTTATTTCTTTAATTTTTGAATAAAATTTTTAAAAAACATTTTTATTTTGATACTAAGCGAACGAAAAATGTATACAGTAATTTTCAGACGTATCTCTGTGGTGCTATTTCGAGGGATCAAAATTTGGCCAATTATCAAATTTCTGGATTGAAATTAATATGAAATAACAGAGAAAAATTAGGAGATTTTATATTCTAAATTTCAACAAATTCTGAGCCAAATTCGCTGAAATGTACAGCTTTAAATATGACACGTCGTGCTCTGCAAACATCTAAGTGGGAAGTTCAGATACCTATAACTTTTTTGAAAATTATTGGATTTTTGTGATCTTTAGCTCAATTTGATGGGAAAAATCTGAATATTCAGAATTTTAGCTTCAAATTGGTGTCAAGAACATCAAATTCAAAAAAAATTCTGAAGAATGTTATACCTACTTGAAATTGTCGTTTAAAAATGCGTATTTTAAAATTACTATAACTTTTTTGAAAATCATTGGATTTTTGTGATCTTTAGCTTATTTTGATGGGAAAAATTTGAATATTCAGAATATTCGCTTCAAATTAACTAATTTAATGATTGTAATCTTTGGTCAGTCCGAAAGTCGAAATTCTTCACTTTAAGGCAGGTTTTGGCAACAAAATGATGTTAAAAACATCCGTTGCAAAACAACCATTACAAAACTGTTAATAGTTTTTTTGTGTTTTTAATATATTGATCTTTTAATGTTTTCGATATAATGAAAACACATCAAAATCATACGATTTTCCAATCAAGTAAAAAAATTGGTATAAAAGCCTGAAAGTTTATCAGAAATATCAGTTCTTGATCATTTTTTCATTTCAACAAAGAAATTTCCAGAATGAACTTCTTCACGATTTTCCTATTATTCGCTCTCGTTCTCGTTTCGGTCAACGCCATCTCATTCGATTTTGGAAGAAACAGGGGATTCGGAGGTAACGGCAGAGGAAGGCCCGGCTCGTCGAGCTCTAGTGAGGAACATCGTCATGGTCGTCAAGGTCGTCACCGCCATCATCGCCATCGTAGAGCAGATGGAAATTAATTGTGGAAATTTTGAATAAAGATATAATTTCGTTGCTTTAAAATTTCAGAATTTTTTAACTAATACCACATTTTCCAAACAAATCTTTACCGAATTGGGTGAAATTTGGTATTAAAATTGGCCGTTTTTCGTGGAAAATCAAGGCCTCAAAAAATACACTTAGTCTTGAAGATTTTTGAAGATCTTAACATTATATTGAAGAAGAGCATTTAGAAAATAAGTGCGTTAAATTTCAAAAATAAAATGAGCCAACTTTGCTGAAAATTTCAGCTTTAAAGGACCCGTTCCGAGACCTGGAAATCTGCAAAAAATGAAAATTTGTTTAAAAAGATATTTTTACATAACTTTGATGCCAAAAATCTGAAAATTCCGAATTTCGCATTCAAAATGAGCCAAAGATCACAAAAATCCAATAATTTTCAAAAAAGTTATAATAATTTTAAAATCCCCATTTTTAGTAGACACTGTCAAGTAGGTATATATTTTTCAAAATTGTGTCAATTTTATGTTCTTGATACCAATTTGAAGCTAAAATTCAGAATATTCATAATATTTCCATCAAAATGAGCTAAAGATCACAAACATCCAATAATTTTCAAAAAAGTTATAATAATTTTAAAATCCCCATTTTTTATCGACAATTTCAAGTAGGGATAACTTTATTCAACTTTTTTTAAATTTTTTGTTCTTGACATCAATTTGAAGCTAAAATTCGGAATATTCAGAATTTTGCCATCAAAATGAGCTAAAGATCACTAAAATCCAATAATTTTCAAAAAAGTTATTATAATTTTAAAATCCCCATTTTTAGTCTAAAATTTCAAGCAGGGATAACTTTATTCAACATTTTTTTTTTAAATTTTATGTTCTTGACATCAATTTGAAGCTAAAATTCGGAATATTCAGAATTTTGCCATCAAAATGAGCTAAAGATCACTAAAATCCAATAATTTTCAAAAAAGTTATTATAATTTTAAAATCCCCATTTTTAGTCTAAAATTTCAAGCAGGGATAACTTTATTCAACATTTTTTTTTTAAATTTTATGTTCTTGACATCAATTTGAAGCTAAAATTCGGAATATTCAGAATTTTGCCATCAAAATGAGCTAAAGATCACTAAAATCCAATAATCTTCAAAAAAGTTATAATAATTTTAAAATCTCCATTTTTAGTAGACAATTTCAAGTAGGGATAACTTTATTCAACATTTTTTTTAATGTTATGTTCTTGACATCAATTTGAAGCTAAAATTCGGAATATTCAGGATATTGCCATCAAAATGAGCTAAAGATCACAAAAATCCAATAATATTCAAAAAACTTATAATAATTTTAAAATCCCCATTTGTAGTCGATAGCTTCAAGAAGGTTTTTCTTCAATATTTCTTAATTTTCATGTGTTTTACACTATTTTGATGCCAAAAAAATGAAAATTTAGAATTTTTGCATCAAAACGAGCTAAACATCACAAAAATCCAACAATTTTCAAAAAAATTTGGAAATCTGAACTTTTTCCTCTGTTGTTCCCGCCGCCCCGTAGTGTGTTATTTAAAACTCGAAATTTCAATCAATTATTTCGAGATTTAGCTCAAAACTGAAAAACACGATCTTTAGAAGTTTTCCTTCATTTTGGTATCACGAAAAAGAAAAATTGCTAAGAAAAAGTTGATTTTTTGACCACCGAAAATTGCATCAAAAATCAGCATTTTTTCACAGCATTATAAAATATGTATTTTAAAGCTCGATATTCCAGTGAATTTAAGTTCAAAATTGACTAAAAATTAAAATCCTCATTTTCCAGATGTTTTTCTTCATTTAAATATCAAAAACATTTTCAAATTCCAAGAATCAGACGGTTTTTTGACCATCCGAATTAGCGCGAAAAAGCGCCACATTATGAAATAGGTAGACACTTAACGCTCGAAATTTCAGCCAATTTTGACAAGTTCGAGCTGAAAATTGATTTATAAAATCTATAAATAATTTTCTTCATTTTGACATTAAAATTATTTCAAAATTCGGAAATTTAGCTAATTTTTGAGCTCTCAAATTTTCACTAAAAATCAACACACTGAAAATGGTTTTCTTGTTGTTGGAATCAAACAATCATAGAAAAATTGATAATTTATTGTGCAGTTAATATTCAAGAAAAAACAAAACAAAAACCATTCTTTCGAATTTTCATAAAAATCAGAAGCAGCTTCCGAATAATAGGCAGCTACTTTAAAAATTTTTGTAGACATCAAATTAACAAAGAACTCGGAAAAAATGTTGGTTTTGTTGATTATTGGCATAATACACAATATACATTAGTAACAGAAAATTTAATATTTGTTTAATTTCATAAAAATCCGGAGAAAATTTTAGAATTTATATTATATTTTTAGATGATAACTTTGTTTGTGCCAATTTTGTGCATTTTTAAAATACAAAATAATATTCTTCAGCCTTTATTAGTGAACGATTATAGTTGATGAATTCTAGAAAGCGTTAAGAAGTAGAGGAAATAAAATCCTAAGGAAATGTTCATTGTGGCATCCGAATTGCTTGGATCCTCCTCGCAAAGTCCAGTGGATTCCTCGCATTTTGTACCGTCTGGACATTCCGAACATGTTTTTCCTTCTTTGTATATAAATCGGCGACTGAAAAATTACAAAATTTATAAAGTATTCTCAAATAAAAACCTACGGCGTTAAGTAGCATCTAAGGTAATATATATTTTTGTTATCACCGTTTGCAGCATCACAACCAATGCCCGATGTGTCAGCCATAATGAATTGTGTATTTTCGAAGTCAAACAGCACATTCGTAAAACCTTTGCCAGTAACCGTATTGAGTCGACGAGCTAGATCAACTTCACCAAATTTGTAATATTGAGAATCAGTCAGCTGGCGTTCAAAAGTCCAGAAATTCTTGTAGCGTACAAGACCCGGATCGTTAGCATCACCTTGAGCAAGTGCAGCAACCTCAGGATCCCATTTCACCTTCATCATATTTGTAGCCGATGGCCAGAATGTTCCATTCACTGAGACGTTTCCAAGAGCAATTTGGGAACGATACTTATTGACAGTGTCCACAATTGCTTTGATACTGAGACCACCTGCTGAGCCATTGTTTGGAGCCTCTTTCTCGATATCTTCGCATAATCCAGTGGATTCCTCGCATTTTGTTCCGTCTGGGCATTCTGAGCACGTTTTTCCTTCTTTGTAAATAAATTGACGACTGAAAAATTATACTTTTTTTTAAATATTCTCAACTAAAAACCTACGGAGTGAAGAAACAAAGAACATCTGAATCTACATACGGGCGTAAAGTTCCACCTTCTACCCTACCAGTTTTTTCCACAATTCCACAACCAACACCCGCTGTCTCATCATTAATTAATTGTGCACTTGCAACGTACCTCATGTTATTCACAAATCCATTAGGATTGTACCACTGTCTGATTGCTGCGGCACCCAACAATTGATATTCGGTATCATTCCACTGATCATACGACATTGCATAGCATTCCATATGCACAAGTCCCGGAAAATATTTGTACTGAATATTCCGATGATCCCAGTCGCCATTCCAAGTGTTAACATAAGCTTGAGCAATCGCAGCGACCTCGGGATCCCATTTGACCTTCAACATTCTTGTAGCTGATGGACATAATTTTCCATTCGTTGAAAAATTTCCAAGCGCAAACTGTGATCGAAGCTCGTTATGTGTATCCACAATTGCTTTGATGCCATCTGCAGTGAAGCCTTCTTTTGGACGCGTGAAGTTCGCAATGACAGGAATGGTTTGAAGAACAGTCAAAAAGATGAACAGTTCCATGATAGAGTTAATATTCATGTTTAAACTCGAACTGATGTTTCTTTTGTTTTAATTTTCTTTGCACAAAATCTACATTTTTCTCTAATGAAGTATTGCGTGGTTTGAGAAATTAATCGTTTCTTTTTCAATGCACGTTTTTATTTTTTTCTGTTTTGTTTTTGATGATCCCGTGGACTACTTAATCGAAATTTTTAATTTTTTAACAACTTTTTTTTCGAATATTCTGAAAGGGGCAAATACAACATATTTGAGAAACAAAACTTATGGAACTCGGGAATTAGGCGTTTTTGAGCAAATTAAGATTGATTTTCGTAATCAGAATAAAATTCCAAATATTTTAAGAAGGTTTCAATATTTAGTATTCCTCTGTCTTTAAGATCACTTTTTCTCTGTTTAAAGGCGCATAACTCAAGAACTAGATATTTTTGAACAATTTTAAATAGATATTCGTACTCAGCATCGAAATTCGGATATAGTGAGTAATTTCAAAATTTAGTGGTCATGTGCCTTTAAGGCCATTTTTTGTGTTCAAAGGCTCATAACTCAAGAACTAGACATTTTCGATCATCTTCAAATATATATTCACAATCAGCATAAAATTCCAAACATTTTAAGAAGGTTTCAAAATTTAGTGATCCTATGTCTTTAAGACCATTTTTCTGTTAAAGGCCCATAACTCAAGAACTAGATATTTTTGAACTATTTTAAATAGATATTCATAATCAGCATCCGAATATAGTGAGATGTTTCAAAAATTTAGTGGTCATGTGCCAAATAATTCAAAAAAGTTGGAATTTTTTTAACAGGCAATAGAACGTTAATCATTTATTGAACATTTATTTTTTCGAATCTCCATTCGAATCGGAAATCGAATCACTGTAATAATTATCAGGATTGGCGCTGTAGGAGTAGTCCGATCCAGCACCATAATCTTGTCCAAGTGCCACGTTGATTGAAACGAAAACGAGAGCAAAGAATAGGAATAATGTGGAGAAGTTCATGCTGAAAATTGTGAAATTTATTATTGATAGAAAATTTTGTAAAATTTCAATTTTTTTAAAACTTTTTTTTTTTGCTTTTTTTTGAAAAAGTACTATGCCGAAATTGACAAAATCTGTCTGCCACATGCATTGTTTGGAACTACGGTATTAGCATTATAGATTTTATTATTCTTGTAAATCCACATTTTTCTCTAATGTAAAATTGAGTGGCTTAATAACTTCTTTTTCACTTCAAGTTTTATTTATTTTTTTGTTTTGGACATCATTTATTGTTACGAAATTGAAAAGCTTCCTGTTTTTAGTTATCGCGACACGATGTGTAAAAGTGTACAAGTATGTATTAGTTAAATACGATCACTTAAAAATTTCTGTTGACGTCAAATTAACAAAGAATTCGGAAAAAATGTTGGTTTTGTTGATTATTGGCATAATACACAATATACATTAGTAACAGAAAATTTAATATTTGTTTCATTTCAAAAAATTAGCCCCTCCCTCAAAAATTGATTGAACGTTTTTGAATCCTTTACTTTAAAACCTCAAAATTTACGATTTCAGTCATCTTATTAAACTAAAGATCACAAAAATGCAAAAATGTTTCACAAAAGTTATGGTAATTTTTTCAGATCCTATTTTTAGACGATGACTTTGTTTGTGCAATTTTTGTGCTTTTTTAAACTACAAAATAATATTTTTCAGCCTTTATTAGTGAACGATTATAAAAGATGAATTCTATAAAACGTTAAAAAGTAGAGGAAATACAATCCGAAGGAAATGTTCTTCGTGGCATCCGAACTGCTTGGATCCTCCTTGCAAAGTCCAGTGGGTTCCTCGCATTTTGTTCCGCTTGGGCATTCCGAACATGTCTCTCCTTCTTTGTACATAAATCGGCGACTGAAAAATTACAAACTTTATAAAGTATTCTCAAATAAAAACCTACGGCGTTAATTGACATTTAAGGAAATAGTGATGTATATCAGCCACTGTTTCAACAACACAACCAATACCCGATGTGTCAGCCATAATGAATTGTGTATTTTCGAAGTCAAACAGCACATTCTTAAATCCCTTTCCTGTAACAATATCGAAGAAGCTCGTTAGCGCAAATGAACCAAATTCTTTATATTCAGAATCCGTCATCTGGACTTTCCAATCATACTGAATCGAGCTACGTGCCAGACCAGGATAGTTAACATCACCTTGAGCAATTGCAGCGAGCTCAGGATCCCAGTTGACCTTCATCATATTTGTAGCCGATGGCCAGAATGTTCCATTCACTGAGACGTTTCCAAGAGCAATTTGGGAACGATACTTATTAACAATGTCCACAATCTTATTTACTCCTTCTGCACTGAGACCAGCTGCTGAACCATTGAATGGAGCCTCTTTCTCGATATCTTCGCATAGTCCAGTGGATTCCTCGCATTTTGTTCCGTCTGGACATTCCGAACATGTTTTTCCTTCTTTGTAAATAAATTGGCGACTGAAAAATATTACTGATTGCATAAATATGTTCTCAACTAAAAACCTACGGCGCGAAGTAACATAGAACAAGAGCACATACATACGGTTTTAAAGTTCCATTTTCTATTCTACCAGTTTTTTCCACAATTCCACAACCAACACCCGATATCTGATCCATAAGGAATACTGCCTCTCCAAAGTACTTCAAGAAATTCGTAAAACCATATTGTATATATGGATTGAACCAACTCCTGACCGCAGCTGCGCCCAACAATTGATATGCAGAATTATTCCACCGATGATAATCATACTCCGCATCATAAAAATGAACCTCCACAAGACCAGGATAGCCTTTCGATGCAATTCCTTTATTTTCATCGCTGCCATTCCAAGTGTCAACATAAGCCTGAGCAATCGCAGCGACCTCAGGATCCCATTTGACCTTCAACATTCTTGCAGCTGATGGATATAGTTTTCCCTTAGTTGAAAAGTTTCCAAGAGCAAGTTGTGAACGAATCTCATTATGTGTATCCAGAATCCCTTTGATGCCTTCTGCAGTGAAACCTTCTGCTGGACGCGTGAAGTTCGAAATTACAGGAATGGTTTGAAGAACAGTCAAGAAGATGAACAGTTCCATGATTGAGTTCATATTCATGTTTAAACTCGAACTGAATTCTTTTTTGTTTTAATTTTCTTTGCACATAATCCACATTTTTCTCTAATGAAATATTGCGTTTTTTGAGAAATTAATCATTTCTTTTTCTATTCACGTTTTTATTTTTTTATTTTTTGTTTTTTGTTGCTATTTTGTTGATCGAGTGGACTACTCCATCGAAATTGATTTTTAATTTTTTCTTCGAATATTCTGAAAGCGGCGAATACAACGTATTTGAGAAAAAACTTATGGAACTTGGGAACTAGGCTTTTTTGAGCAAATTGAGATAGATTTTCATAATCTGAATAAAATTCCGAATATTTTAAGAAGGTTTCAAAATTTAGTGATCCTTTGTCTTTAAGACCATTTTTTCTCTGTTTAAAGGCGCTTAACTCAAGAACTAGAAATTTTTGAGCAATTTCAAAAATATATTTGTAATAAGCATGAAATTTCGGATATCTGAAGATGCTTTCAAAATTTAGTGATCATGTGCCTTTAAGACCATTTTAACTATTTAAGGGCGCACAACTCGAAAACTAGAAATTTTGGAACAATTTGAAATAGATATTTGTAATAAGCATCGAAATCCGGATATAGGAAGTTGTTTAAAAAATTTAGTGGTCATAAATCTTTAAGACCATGGTTCTCGTTTAAAGGCGCATTACTCGAGAACTAGATATTTCTGAGCAATTTAAAATAGATATGAGTAATCAGTATGAAATTTCGGATCTTTAGAGATGTTTTCAAATTTTAATGGTCCTATGCCTTTAAGAGAATTGTTCTTGTTTAAAGGCGCAAAACTAGAGAACTAGACATTTTTGAGAAAATTGAGATACACGTTTGTAATGAGCATGAATTAAATTTTAAGAAAGTAAAGTTTTGATCGTTTTATGAGAATTATGTTTACAAATACATTTTATTCAAATAAACCTCTAAAGAACAGCGTGACCTAGCTTCCCATTGTTGACAAGTAAACAACAAGCTAGACCTTTCATTCTTGTTTTTTCGTGAGTTTTAGTGAGTTTTGTTTTCTAAAAATTCTTCAAAATTTCATAATTATTTTTCAGCATTTTCAGATTATATGGTGTTTATGAAAAAAGTACCAGCATTTACGGAAAAATGGCGCGCGATGCCGAAAAATTTGAAATTTTGGAATCTGTAAGTGACATATCTTCAAAAAATTGGAAATAAAAAATTATTTTGCTATTTTTGGGCAGTTTTCAGGATCCTAAAAGTTTTTTCTTTGCTTTGTTGGTATCTCAAAAGCTGAGTTTAAAATTATTTCAGTTGAAAATTATGAAAAACGAAATCCAATTTTCTATCTTCAACATTTTCATACTCAAAATAATTTTTTTGCGTTTTGTTGTCAACATCAAAGTTGTAGAACTTAATGAGAGCTTTCTAATAATATACATAACTGCTCGTAGTTCGGAAAATGAGCAAAGTTATAGCCGGTTAAAGTTGTAAGACAAAACGGGGAGCTCCCCCCGCACACCGGGACACTTTACAGGTTTTGTGGCACGAAAAAGAGACCATATTTGTTGGGAAATTTATTTGTCATTAATAAACTTCAGCTTCTTGTCAGTTGTCAACATTTCCAGTGGCGATTTTGAATTGTTCGACCCAGTTTCCGAATTTCAAGCTGTTTTCGTTGTTGAGGTGAATATTAAACGATCCATGAGGCATTTCTATCAATAAGGCTAAAATGACTCTGTGCACAAAAAGATACTGCTGAAATTTAGAAGTTTTTGTATTAAAATTTGACTCCAAAGGTAAAGAAATTGCTGATATGAAAAGAGTTTTGAAAAAAATCTTACTTCTCTGGTCTGAATGCAACCTGCTCGTTGAGATCGCAATTCTTTTAAAGTTTCCGAAAGACAGATTTTTTTCTTAAATTTCAGAAAAATATTTGTAAAACGCAAAGATGTTTAATTACTTACATTCAACGCTAACGCGTCCATTACGTGTCCGATGGCGGCGATTGTTCCCGTTCTACCAATTCCAGCGCTACAGTGCACTGTTATTGGAGAAACACTTTTATTAACAGCCAGTAGAAGGTTCTGAGATAAAAATTATTTGAAAAAAGGTATCGTAGAACTAATAATGTATTCACAATCGCAGAGAAGATTTCGGCAGGTATTCCATGGTCCGGCCAGCTGACCCAATGGAAATGCTTAACAGTTTTGCTCTGTTTTCCTTGATCCCATGTGAGTTTTAGTGAAGTGACGGTTATACATTCATCCAATTTTCCGTTTCCAATATTTTCGACAAGAATCTGGTTTGGAGATTCGCCAAATGAGACTGTCTCATTTTTATTTTCAACCCAATACTTGGAACATTTTTCTTCATCTTGTTCAATAAGATTACAAAGCATTATGATATACTCTGTATTGTTCTCAATCACCATGCACCAAAATTGAAATTGGGTATTTGATAAAGGCCCTTGGGCGCAAATGAAACGGGTAGCGCTTTTGACAGTGGCGACATAGTTCGCATGAACATAGTCACTGTCAGAGCCTTGGAAATGCACAGTTACCCGGGAATTGTCATAACAAGGCACATTTAAATATCTGAAAATCGGAGTAATTATCAAAGTTCTATAACAAAACGTTAAACCTATTCTTGTTCTTATTTTTATTGAAAGCATCTTTCGTCGCTTCTTTTGGAACCCAACCTGTTAATTTTTTAAACTCTCGCATTATTTCTTTAACCTCTTTGGCAATTATTTCATGTACAAAATCGAAACCAGAGCTATTGTTTCGATCAGCTTTTGGTTCGGTAGACCAACTTTAGGTTCGGTGGAACAAGTTTTTTACCAATTTCACATTTTGTCGCCTTTTCGTTTGATTTTGAGGGCAATGGAGTGATCATCGTAGATTGGAGATTCGCGGGTTGAAGATTCGTTTATTGGAGATTCGTCGGTTGGAGCTTCATCGAGTGGAGATTCATTGCAGGCTGAGATTTGAGATAGCCAATGATGGACATGATCAAGAAAAGGCAAGTGCAAATCAAGGATCTTCATACTCTAGCACACCTCACCTTTACCAATTAATATAGCCCTCACAATAGAACGATCATTTTCTTCGAGTAAATTTTAAAATAATGAATCTCAACTCAGAAATGACAACAAATAATTTTTAAAATTCGGAAAAAATGAAGAAATGAAAATCCAAAATCATTAGGTTTCAAAAAGTCTTCTCTTTCGGTCACCCATATATGGTCTACCGGTTCAGTAATTATTTCTTTACGCGTGAACCGATGCGAGTTCAATTCCACTCAGTAACTTTTGAATTTTATTATGAACAAGGCTTCAGATGCACAAAAAATGGGGACAGAGTTTTAACATTATTTTTCGACATTTTAAATGCAAATTTTCTGAATATTGAAAGAATATATTAATTGAAAAAATGTTTCTTCAAAAATTAAATATTAACAATTGTTATTTTTTTCAGGAATTGCACGGAGGGACATTATTGTGTGTCTGAAATTAATGGCGAACATAATTGTTTCGCTAATCCATTGATGTTTCGCTAATCCCTTTATAAATAAATAAAAGATAATAAACGCAAGTTCAGTGGTAGATTTAATATTTATTGCGTTTTTAGTCTTCATAGACTAATATTCAAGGAAAATAACATTATACAAGGATAAAAGGTACATAATTAACGGGTTAGTAACAGAAAATTGAATGTTCGTCTAATTTCACAAAATTTGCCCCCCCCCCTCAAGCGTTATTGATTTTAACGTCTTTGAAGACAAAATCCTGAAAATTCAAAATTCTGCTATCAAAATGAGCTTATACTGACAAAAATCCAATAATTTTTTGAAAAAGGTATGGTAATTTTAAACTACCTTTTTTTTGTCGATTCTTTCAAGTGGTGTAACTTTCCTATGAACTCGAACATTTTTGAATTATACCCAAAACCATCACTTTCAGTTTTTTCCGCATTTTTTTTTTCAGGAACATCGGATGTTCAGATTTTTTCCGTAAAAATTGAAATTAGCCGAAAATTCCCTGATTTCATATTTTTCTCAAATCACAAAAAAATTCAAAATTCAAGATTAATTTTTTTAAAAATTCCAGTTTCAAGTACTTTTTCAGAAGCCCACTTTTTTTGCATTTCAGATAAACTTTTTTAAGGTCCAGTCTTGCTGCAGAATTTCAATTTTTTCGAATTTCAATTAATAATCGACAACCAATTGACCTGAACCTAAACTTAAACAGTTTAAGTGATCTCTGAAATCTCTAGTTGCCTTTTTTTATTATGCATTTGTGTTATTGTTACCAAAAACCTGAAAATTTATGTTTTTTCCATCTTATTAAACAAAAGATCACAAAAATCGGAAAACATTCAAAAAAGTTATTGCATTTTTTTAGATCCTATTTTTAGACGATAACTGTGTTTGTGCAATTTTTGTGCTTTTTTAAACTACAAAATGATATTCTTGATCCTTTATTAGTGAACGATTATAATAGATGAATTCTATAAAACGTTAAGAAGTAGAGAAAATACAATCCGAATGAAATGTTCTTCGTTGCATCCGAACTGCTTGGATCCTCCTCGCAAAGACCAGTGGCATTCTCGCATTTTGTTCCGTCTGGGCATTCCGAGCATGTTTTTCCTTCTTTATAAATAAATTGGCGACTGCAATTATAACACATTTTATAAAATATTCTCATTTAAAAACCTACGGCGTGAAGTAACATTTAACGTAGTAGTCTACATCTGGAGGATTACCAATTATTTCAACAACTAAACAACCAATACCCGATGTGTCAGCCATTATTAGTTTTTTTTGGAAAAAGTTTGACAAATCGTTCGTAAAACGTTTGCTTGTAAGATCATTGAATACGTATTTTTTAAACAAATTTGTCGCAAATTCCACATATTCAGGATCTGTCGCCTGCCGTGCCCATCTATGGCCCTGCTCGTGGTGGAAAAAACCCGGATTCTGCAATATTTTACAATTAATACTGCTGACTTAAACGATTGCAGCTACCTCAGGATCCCATTTGATCTTCAACATATTTGTAGCCGATGGCCAGAACGTTCCATTCACTGAGACGTTTCCAAGTGCAATTTTGGAACGAAGCTCATTTACAGTGTCCACAATCGCTTTGATTCCTTCTGCACCTAACACACCTGCTGAACGATTGTTTAAGGTCGAACTGGTCGGAATGCTTGAAGCCTCTTTCTCGATATTTTCGCATAGTCCAGTAGACTCCTCGCATTTCGTTCCGTCTGGGCATTCCGAACATGTTTTTCCTTCTTTGTATTGTCAAGCTGATTTTTCTTGGCAGCTCGTTTTTGCGCGCTCTACGGATAACATTGAAAGCGTTGCGACCGCTCGCGTGCGACGGAACTCGCACGTGCAATTTTTTTTTAATTCTGTGGAAGTGGGTGTTTTTCCACGTTTTTATTCGATTTTTTTGGTTATTTTTTTGCATGAAATCTTATTTTTGCAGATCACAACAAAATAAAGCCGCCCGCACCTCGAAAAATGGATAAATCGCTGAAAAAAAGGTATTTTTTTTTAATTAAAAAAAAAAAATTATAATTCCGTTAATTTAAAATTATTTTTCGAAACTTTTGCATAACATTAGCATCAATAAAAAGGAAAGCATAGAAACTAATGAAAATTTAGAAAAAAAGTGAGATTTTCGAAAAATAAATAAAAATTTGTGAAAAAAACGAAAATTTATTGAAATTCTATTTTTTCAGACGTGACAACGAATTACGGATGAAATAGAGGATGGAAAATGATAGCATTGATATTAGGTAAGATTTCAAAAGGATTGTATTGTTCCGCAAAATATATTTTCGTAGGTTAAACACAGAACTTTTCAGGTTCCAAGTTCTTCGAGCAGCAATGTCGATGTTTCTTCCCGATGATTAAACCTTCTATTGTTTCTTTTTTTTTACGAAAAAATGTAAAAATAATAAATTGTTAACTATTTATTTTTTAACAAAACTATTGCAATATATTGATTTAATGATTTTCAGTTTCGGTCCTCTATGTTCAACGACGCTCCTTCGAATGCTGATTCTGAAAAATTAAGATTTAACTTACGAAAATAGTCATACACTCTTACGACAAGGCAACTGGAGCCTTCCCTTCTACTTCTTCCTTCTTCATTCAAAAAATGAGCATAATCGGGAAGAAACATCGACATTGCTGCTCGAAGAACTTGGAACCTGAAAAGTTCTGTGTTTAACCTACGAAAATATATTTTGCGGAACAATACAATCCTTTTGAAATCTTACCTAATATCAATGCTATCATTTTCCATCCTCTATTTCATCCGTAATTCGTTGTCACGTCTGAAAAAATAGAATTTCAATAAATTTCCGTTTTTTTCACAAATTTTTATTTATTTTTCGAAAATCTCACTTTTTTTCTAAATTTTCATTAGTTTCTATGCTTTCCTTTTTATTAATGCTAATGTTATGCAAAAGTTTCGAAAAATAATGTTAAATTAACGGAATTATAATTTTTTTTAATAAAATTTAAAAAAATACCTTTTTTTCAGCGATTTATCCATTTTTCGAGGTGCGGGCGGCTTTATTTTGTTGTGATCTGCAAAAATAAGATTTCATGCAAAAAAATAGCCAAAAAAATCGAATAAAAACGTGGAAAAACACCCACTTCCACAGAAATAAAAAAAAAATTGCACGTGCGAGTTCCGTCGCACGCGAGCGGTCGCAACGCTTTCAATGTTATCCGTAGAGCGCGCAAAAACGAGCTGCCAAGAAAAATCAGCTTGACAATAAATAAATAGGCGACTGAAAAATTACAAATTTCATAAATATATTCTCAACTAAAAACCTACGGCGTGAAGTAACATAGAACAAGAGCACATACATACGGTTTTAAAGTTCCATTTTCTATTCTACCAGTTTTTTCCACAACTCCACAACCAACACCCGATATCTGATCCATAAGGAATACGGTCTCTCCAAAGTACTTCAAGAAATTCGTAAAACCATCTTGTATATACAATGAAGAGAACCAGTATCTCGTCGCTTCGGCGCCCAACAATTGATATGCAGAATTATTCCACCGATGATAATCATACTCCGCATCATAAAAATGAACCTCCACAAGACCAGGATCACCTTTCGATGCAATTCCTTGATTTTCATCACTGCCGTTCCAAGTGTCAACATAAGCTTGAGCAATCGCAGCGACCTCAGGATCCCATTTGATTTTCAACATTTTTGCAGCCGATGGACGTAATTTTCCGCTAGATGAGAAGTTTCCAAGAGCAAACTGTGATCGAATCTCGTTAAGTTGATCCACAGTCGCTTTGATGCCATCTGCAGTGAAACCTTCTGCTGGACGCGTGCAGTTCGCAATGACAGGAATTATGTTCCTGTAAACTGAATTCTTGAATAACATGAAGAAAAAAAACTTCCAGATAACTATCATCTCATTCATTACGTCATTTATGAAACTACCTCATTTTTTGCATCAATCCTTATCAATTTCAGTCCTTACAAGCAACCCGATTTTTGGCTGATAATATGTGTTTTATTGATAATTTCGTTTTACAATTTATTATAATTTTCAACCTTTTTATTTACATTTTTGTAAATATTTCATTGAGATTTATTTTCAGGAAAATTCCTCAATTTTTCGGCTCAAATCTGGAGACCATGGTTGACGCCAATGATTATCCTCGTTTTTATTATACGAGTGTGAGTATATGGTTTTATTCATATGATTTTTTAGTGATTATCTAAACAATTCCAAGTTTGGCACCATTAATTGAGATATTCAGGCTTTCGTCTCAAATTTAAACATAAATGGTTGTTTTTATCACTTTCTTCCATTTCGCACCACTTTTGTTAGAAAAATTAAAAAAAATTTTTTTTTGAAAATTTTCGATGGCTTTTTTTGGCCAATTTTCGACAGAAATGTTTAAAATTTTTTTTGCGTTTTTTTTGCCAATTTCATATCGTAAACATCAAAATTGGTCTTTTTTGTAACAACAGAAACATTTTTGAGCAAAAAACGCAAAAAAAACGTAAAAAAAATTTTTCGAAAAATTGGCCAAAAAAAGAGCGAAATTTTCAAAAAAGTTGTGGCAATTTTTTCAGATCCTATTTTTAGACGAGAACTTTGTTTGTGCAAATTTTGTGCTTTTTAAAATACAAAATTATATTTCTCTGACTTTATTAGTGAACGATTATAATAGATGAATTCTATAAAACGTTAAGAAATAGAGGAAATAAACTCCGAATGAAATTTTCTTCGTGGCATTTGCTTCGGTGACTCCGTAGCTTGGATCCTCCTCGCAAAGTCCAGTGGCATTCTCGCATTTTGTTCCAACTGGGCATTCCGAACACGTCTCTCCTTCTTTGTAAATAAATCGGCGACTGAAAAATTACAAACTTTTTCTCAATTCTCAAATAAAAACCTACGGCGTTAAGTAGCATCTGAGGTAATATCGATGTTTTTTACCATCGTGTTCAGAAATTATTTTTAGAATCGCATCACAACCAATGCCCGATGTGTCAGCCATTATGAGTTGTGCAGTCATGAAAGCAGACAACATGCATTGTTTGGAACTACGGTATTAGCATTGTCGTTTTTTGTGATACTTGTAGATATAGGATGCGCCAATTAATATTCTTCAGCATTTATTAGTGAACGATTATAAAAGATCAATTCTATAAAACGTTAATAAATAGAGGCAAAAAACTCCGAATGAAATTTTCTTCGCGGCATTGGCTTCGGTGACTCCGTAGCTTGGATCCTCCTCGCAAAGTCCAGTGGAATTCTCGCATTTTGTTCCGAGTGGGCATTCCGAACATGTCTCTCCTTCTTTGTACATAAATCGGCGACTGAAAATTTTTAAACTTTATTAAGTAGTCTCAACTAAAAACCTACGGCGTGAAGAAACAAATAGTATTCGAATCTACATATGGTCGTAAAGTTCCACCAGTTTTTTCCACAATTCCACAACCAACAGCCGATGTCTCATCCATAATCATTTGTGCACTTCCAAAGTACCTCAAGTTATTCATACATTCATTAGGATTGTACCAGTCTCTGATTGCTTCGGCACCCAACAATTGATATTCAGTATCCTTCCACTTGTCATACGACATTTTATAGTTTTCCTGATAAACCAGACCCGGAAAACTTTTATACTGAATAGGCCGATTGTCCCAGTCGCCATTCCAAGTGTTAACATATTCTTGAGCAATTGCAGCGAGCTCAGGATCCCATTTGATTTTCAACATTTTTGTAGCCGATTGACATAATTTTCCAGACGATGAGACGTTTCCAAGTGCAAGTTGTGAACGAATCTTGTTAAGTTCTTCCACAATCCCTTTGATGCCTTCTGCATTGAAACCAACTGCTGCGCCATTGTATGGAGCCTCTTTCTCGATATCTTCACATCGTGGAATTATCGCATTTTGTTCCGTCTGGACATTCCGAACATGTTTTTCCTTCTTTATAAATAAATTGGCGACTGAAAACATTACAGCTTTTATTAAATATTCTCAACTAAAAACTTACGGCGTGAAGAAACAAAGAGTATTCGAATCTACATATGGTCGCAAAGTACCTTTTTCTACTCTACCCGTTTTTTCCAAAATTCCACAACCAACACCCGATATCTCATCCATAAGGAATAATGCCTCTGGAAAGTGTTTCAAGAAATTCGTAAAACCATATCGTATATATGGATTGAACCAATTTTTCATCGCTGATGCACCCAACAATTGATATTCAGTATCCTTCAACTGGTCATACGACATTGCATATCGTTCCATATGCACAAGACCCGGAAAATCTTTATACTGAATAGGCCGATTGTCCCAGTCGCCATTCCAAGTGTTAACATATTCTTGAGCAATTGCAGCGAGCTCAGGATCCCATTTGACCTTCAACATTCTTGTTGCTGATGGATATATTTTTCCTTTTGTTGAAAAGTTTCCAAGCGCAAGTTTTGAACGAAGCTCGTTAAGTGCATCCACAGTCGCATTGATGCCATCTGCAGTGAAGCCTTCTTTTGGACGCGTGAAGTTCGCAATGACAGGAATGGCTTGAAGAACAGTCAAAAAGATGACCAGTTCCATGATAGAGTTAATATTCATGTTTAAACTCGAACTGAAGTCTTTTTTGTTTTCATTTCCTTTGCACAAAATCCACATTTTTCTCTAATGAAATATTTCGTGGTTTGAGAAATTAATCGTTTCTTTTTCAATTCACGTTTTTATTTTTTCTCACCGAACCTCATTCTAACTCCGGTCTCGCTTGTCAACTTTTACTTTACTGGGGGATAAAACTGCGCCATCGTAATTTTTTGTGAAGCCACTTTTTTGAGAAAATTGAGATAGATTCGTAATCAACCTCAAATTCCAAATATTTTAAGAAGGTTACAAAATTTAGGGGTCATATGCCTTTAAGACCATTTTTCTCGGTTTAAAGGCACATAATTCAAGAACTGGACATTTTTGAGCAATTTTAAATAGATATTCATAATCAGCATCGAAATCCGGATATAGTGAGATCTTTCAAAACATTTGTGGTCATGTGCCTTTAAGACAATTTTTCTCTGTTTAAAGGCGCATAACTCAAGAATTAGACATTTTTGAGCAATTTTAAATAGATATTCATAATCAGCATCGAAATCCGGATATAGTGAGATCTTTCAAAACATTTGTGGTCATGTGCCTTTAAGACAATTTTTCTCTGTTTAAAGGCGCATATTGTTATTGTTTTTGTGAACCTGATCATCGGACATCCTGTTTTGCTTGCATTGTTAAATAAAAAAGTTTAAATTTCGTACCATAAAACAAAAACACATAAATTCAAAACTACGATCATAAAAATGTGTTGAAAATGATATAAAACCTAGCTTCTTGTTTTAAAAATACATGTCACATTTCAATCCTCTTTTCCAAACCAAAAAATTCTAAAAATACATTTTTTTCAGTATGAACTTCTTCGCCATCTTCTTGTTCGCCATTCTCGCCTTCACCTCCGTCAACGCCGACATCGCAATAGGAGAAGCCCCTCCAAATGCTGATGGCGGTGACGCGAGCAGTGAAGAGGCCGCTCCTAGCACCAGTGAAGATGCCGTACTTAGCAACAGTGAAGATGCCGCGCCTAGTACCAGTGAAGATGCCGCGCCTAGCAGCAGTGAAGATGCCGCGCCTAGCAGCAGTGAAGATGCCGCGCCTAGTACCAGTGAAGATGCCGCGCCTAGCAGCAGTGAAGAGGCCGCGCCAGAAGAACCACTTGGAACGAGATTTGGCACCAATAACGGCCATGATGCGGTTTTCATCGGTGGAAGATAAATCGAACGATTATTGTCATTATATGAGCAATTATTATTTTTTAGAATCCCAGAAAATAAATCACTTCAAAGAAATCATGATTTGAATGCCAAAAAAACGTGGATTCAGGAACTACAAAAAGGGAATTTCGAAATATCAAAAAAAATTGAAATAATTTTATAAAATCAATTTTTAAAAAATGAATTCTGCATCGTGCATCGAAAAGTTGATCTAACAAGTCTGAAACATTCTTTTTTCAAATTGTCCTATTTGGAAAAATTGAAACTTTTTTACGTTTTTCAAACTTTAAAAAAAACCATCGTTTTACCTTTTTAAGGTCATTTTTCTCTTTTTAATGACGCATAACTCAAGAACTAGAAACATTTGAGCAATTTCAAATAGATATTCGTAATCAGCATAAAATTTCGAATATTTTGAGACAATTTAAAAATTAGGTGATCATGTGCCTTTAAGGCCCTTTTTCAGGTTTAAAGGTTCATAACTCGAAAACTAGAAATTTTTGAGAAATTTCAAATAGATATTCGTAATCAGCATCAAATTTCGAATATTTTAAGACCTTTTAAGACCTTAATTTTCGAAAAAAATGTTTAAAATTTTTGTTTGCGCTTTTTTGCCAATTTCATATCGTAAACATCATAATTGGTCTTTTTTGTAACAACAGAAACATTTTTGAGCAAAAAACGCAAAAAAAAATTTTTTTTTCGAAAAATTGGCCAATAAAAGAGCAAAATTTTCAAAAAAGTTATGGCAATTTTTTCAGATCCTATTTTTAGACGATAACTTGGTTTGTGCAATTTTTGTGCTTTTTAAACTACAAAATTATATTTCTCTGACTTTATTAGTGAACGATTATAATAGATGAATTCTATAAAACGTTAAGAAATAGAGGAAATAAACTCCGAATGAAATTTTCTTCGTGGCATTTGCTTCGGTGACTCCGTAGCTTGGATCCTCCTCGCAAAGTCCAGTGGCATTCTCGCATTTTGTTCCAACTGGGCATTCCGAACACGTCTCTCCTTCTTTGTAAATAAATCGGCGACTGAAAAATTACAAACTTTTTCTCAATTCTCAAATAAAAACCTACGGCGTTAAGTAGCATCTGAGGTAATATCGATGTTTTTTACCATCGTGTTCAGAAATTATTTTTAGAATCGCATCACAACCAATGCCCGATGTGTCAGCCATTATGAGTTGTGCAGTCATGAAAGCAGACAACACATTTGTAAAATCTTTTCCAGTAAACGTATTGAGTTCGTCTGTTAGATCATATTCACCAAATGTGTAATATTCAGAATCAGTCATCTGGCTTCTCCAATTCCAGTAATTCTGGTAGCGTGCAAGACCCGGATAGTCAGCATCAACTAGAGCATTTGCAGCGAGCTCAGGATCCCATTTGATCTTCAACATGTTTGTAGCCGATGGCCAAAATTTTCCATTCCACGAGACGTTTCCAAGA
Source organism: Caenorhabditis virilis (assembly GCA_964036255.1). NCBI lineage: Eukaryota > Metazoa > Nematoda > Chromadorea > Rhabditida > Rhabditidae > Caenorhabditis > Caenorhabditis virilis. Next base: position 2,980,579 of record OZ038417.1, on the reverse strand, counting down.
GCAATTTGGGAACGATACTTATTAACAGTGTCCACAATCGCATTGATACTGAGAGCACCTGATGAGCTATTGAATGTAGCCTCTTTCTCATTGTATGTAGCCTCTTTCTCGATATCTTCGCATAGTCCAGTTGCATTCTCGCATTTTGTTCCGAGTGGGCATTCCGAACATGTTTTTCCTTCCTTGTAAAGAAATTGGCGACTGAAATATTACAGCTTTTATAAAATATTCTCAACTAAAAACCTACGGCGAGAAGAAACAAATAGTATTCGAATCTACATATGGTCGTAAAGTTCCACCTTCGACTCTACCAGTTTTTTCCAAAATTCCACAACCAACACCCGATATCTCATCCATAAGCATTTGTGCACCATCAAAGTTCATCAAGTTATTCTTAAAACCATGTTTTATATATGGAGTGAACCAATGTCTTATCGCATCGCGGGCCCACAATTGATATTCAGTATCATTCAACGGGTCATACGTCATTGCATATTGTTCCATATGCACAAGACCCGGAAAATATTTGTACTGAATAGGCCGATGGCCCCAGTCTCCAGTCCAAGTTTTAGCATATTCTTGAGCAATTGCAGCGAGCTCAGGATCCCATTTGACCTTCATCATTTTTGTAGCTGATGGATATATTTTTCCATTAGTTGAAAAGTTTCCAAGCGCAAGTTTTGAACGAATCTTGTTAAGTTCATCCACAGTCGCTTTGATGCCATCTGCAGTGAAACCTTCTGCTGGACGCGTGAAGTTCGCAATGACAGGAATGGTTTGAAGAACAGTCAAAAAGATGAACAGTTCCATGATTGAGTTAATATTCATGTTTAAACTCGAACTGAATTCTTTTTTTGTTTTTATTTTCTTTGCACAAAATCCACATTTTTCTTCAATGAAAAATTGCGTGGTTTGAGAAATTAATCGTTTCGTTTTCAATTCACAATTTTTTTTTCAAATTAAATTTCTTCCTGTTTTTCGTTATCGCGACACGATGTGTAAAAGTGTGCAAGTATGTGCAGAAATCTGTAGTCGCGGTGTTTGGGGCGGAGCGACTGCGACAGGGTTTTAGTGGGCGGAGTCTTGTATGCAGTTGACGCACACTTATGCGCCATTATTTCGTTTTTTCAACGTTATTGACCCTTTTATTTCAATTTTTGAAAAGTACTACACAGCTCCACAAAAGGATTGCTCCATCTAATTTTTTTCGAAAATATTTTTTTCTGATATTGTCAAGATAAAAATTTCGTTGTGCGGAGTGTCGTTGGGAATTTCCTCGCAGCGCAACCGCAACGCGCAAGACCAACTGAGAAATTTGAATTTGAGCGCGTTGCGGTCGCGCTGCGAGGAAATTCCCAACGACAATACGCAAAACGAGCGGCCAGATATTATTATCTTGACAATAATTTTTGTTAAAAGTGTTCAACTGATGAAATTTTTGCTTTTTTAAGGTCATTTTTATTTTTTTTAAAGGCGCATAACTTAATAACTAGACATTTTTCAGAAATTTCAAATAGATATTCGTAATCAGCATAAAATTTCGAATATTTTGAGACAATTTAAAAATTAGGTGATCATGTGCCTTTAAGGCCCTTTTAAAAATCTGAATATATTGGGAGACTTTCAAAATTTAGTGGTCCTCTGCCTTTAAGACCATTTTTCGTGTTTAAAGGCGCATAACTCAAGAACTAGACATTTTTGAGAAAAATGAGTTAGATATTCGTAATCAGCATCAAATTCCGATTACAGTGAGATGTCTCAAAAATTAGGTGGTCCTCTGCCTTTAAGACCATTTTTCGGATTTAAAGGTGCATAACTCAAGAACTAGACATTTTTGAGAAAAATGAGTTAGATATTCGTAATCAGCATAAAATTCCGATTACAGTGAGATGTTCCAAAAATTTAGTGGTCATGTGCCTTTAAGACCATTCTTATTGTTTAAAGGCGCATAACTCAAGAACTAGACATTTTTGAGAAAAATGAGTTAGATATTCGTAATCAGCATCAAATTTCGAATAACTTAAGATGTTTTAAGGGACTTTCAAAATTTCGGGGTCATGTCTTTAAGATCATTTTTCATGATTTCTATAGTTTTTTTTTGATTTTTCACCAGACATTCTGTTTTGTTGTGCTTGTTTGCAAATGAAAATCGTAATTGTTCATGATAAAATAAAAAATGATCGTTAATTCGGAACGATAAAACCGTATGAAAAAATGATATAAAAACCTGGCTTCTTGTTTTAAAACTACATGTCGCATTTCAATTCTCTTTTCCAAGCAAAAAATTTCCAAAAATATATTTATTTTTCAGTATGAACTTCTTCGCCCTCTTCTTGTTCGCGATTCTCGCCTTTACCTCCGTCAACGCCTTCGCCTTTCCTCCAGAAGTGTGGGAGAAAATGTCAAGTGAAGAGAGAAGTCGTTTTAGACACCCGAATGCTGATCCTTCTATTATCATTGGAAAATAATTAGAAACAGTGATAAATGATTATTTTATGATTGTCTGGAACATTTTGATTTTTTTTCGAATCCAGAAAATGTGATTCGAAATTCCATCATCTCATCCTTTAAGCTCCAATTTAATGAATAAATGGAATTACGATCATTTTATAATAATAACCGAGTAATTTTACACAGTTTCAGAGTTCAAAAAGTAAGTGAAAAGAGATCATAATTTAAGTGTTTGAACAATAAATGAAAATAAAAAGTGAACGAATAAATAGCACAATTTTAAGGGAAAACACACATTTTTCACAAAATTAAAATTAATAAAAATCATTCGGAATCAGATTCCGAGAATCTCGGCTCTTTTTGCTTTCTTTTCGACTTCTGTCTGCTACCCGATACCGACGGTGTCGCAGCTCCACGTCCTCTTCTGCCACCTCTCTTGAAAAATCGAGATTTTTTATGACTTTTTGTTTGAATATTTAGAAATTTCCCAAAATTTCAGAAAATTTTCAATTTTCGCTTCAAAACAATGCAAATACATTTAAAAATTCTCAATTTTTAAAAAAGCTGATAGATTTTGAAAATTTCGATTATTTCTCGTGTTCACTGTGAGAAGTGACATCAGCTCTCGTGTTGAACACGAGAAATAATCGAAATTTTCAAAATCTCATAACTTTTTGAAAAATTTATAAAATTACACGATTTTTGTTGCATTTTCTAGAAAATTTCAAAAAATTGCAGAATATTTGCAATTAGAGCGTCAAAACAATGTAAAAATATATAAAAAATTGATATTTTAAAAAACCATCTGCAAAACACCAACCCTCGAAGACGACGAGGTCGCCGGTGCGGCCAAAATCTCATTCGTCAATCCTTCCTTCTGAATCTGATCAATCTTATCATAAAGCGCATTGATCTCCACTTTCAGCTCGTCATTCTTGCAATGTTTGTCCAAAATCGCAAGCATTTCTTTGATGTGTTGCGCGACTGCACGATGATTCAAGAAGCGACTCCAATGTCTGATATTATCCCGAACTTTGTAGAATCCTTGTTCGGACAGCGTGAATTTCGAGAGAGCGTATGCCAGGTATCTTGGTGCGTCTCCATTTGCGTCGAGGGTTGAACTGAAAACATTTAGAATTTTAAGGAAGTGAAATTAAACTTAGAACATCAGGTTTCAAATATTTTAAGAGACCTTTAAAATTTTGTGGTCATGTGCCTTTAAGATTATTTTCGATTTTTAACGGAGCATAACTCGAGAACGAGATATTTTTGAGAAATTTCAAATAGATATTCGTAATCAGCGTCAAAATCCGAATATAGTGAGATGTTTCAAAAATTTAGTGGTCATGTGCCTTTAAGACTATTTTTCATGTTTAAAGGTGCATAACTCAAGAATTAGGCATTTTTGAGAAAAATGAGTTAGATATTCGTAATCAGTGTCAAAATCCTAATATAGTGAGATGTTTCAAAAATCTAATGGTCATGTGCCTTTAGGACCACTTTTTCATGTTTAAAGGCGCATAACTCGAAAACTAGAAATTTTTGAGAAATTTCAAATTGATATTTGTAATCAGCATCAAAGTTCTAATATTTTAATAGGCTTCAAAAATTTAGTGGTCCAATGCCTTTAAGACCATTTTTCATGTTTAAAGGCGCATAACTCGAAAATTAGAAATTTTCGAGAAATTTTAAATAGATATACATAATCAGCATCAAAATCCGGATATAGTGAGATGTTTAAAAATTTAGTGGTCCTATGCCTTTTAAGAACATTGTGCCGTTTTTTTTTTAATTTTTTTCAAAAAATGGTTTTTCTGAAAGAATTTAAAAAACTCACTCCAACTGCCCAAACTTCTGACAAACTTTATCAATCATACCATCATAGTAAGTTTTTGGTTTCTCGCGTAAAATTCCAATAAGTACACTGCAAATAATAATAATTTCATTTCAAAACACATCACTCCCCAAACTCACTCAAAAATCTGCTGAAACTGATTAAAAGGCAATCTCTCGCCAGTACACGCCAATCGATAAATGAAATCCGGCAACAAACTAATCAACCAATCTCCAGTCCGATTCAAATCCAAAAAGAAGCTCGACGCAATCGACTGCACCGCCAGATTATCATCACAAAGACATCGTGCCGATTCGGAAAGCGATCCTCTCATTTGAATCATACTATGCGCGTTCAGATGAGTGAGCACCAGAATTGCCGACTCTCGATTCGCTGGATCAATGTCTCGAGCACTAGAAAAGTGGGAAAAATCAAAATTGACTCAAAAATTACAAAAAAAAACTCACGATTTGTACAAACTTGGAGCATAAAGCTCAAAAAGATTCGGATGATATATTGCAATGTCCGAGCAAGTAACCAGCAAATTCGCACGTACCAGTGGAGATGGTGAACGCGACAAAAGTGAGAAAAATGTCGGCGCCGCGAATTCGGCATGTTTCAGGCTGAAAAATTACGAAATTAAAAAAAAACTATATTTTTAATAGAGAATTTTCGGAATTTCTGCTTTAATTTAGAATTTTGACAATTTCTGCCATTATTTTCAATATTTTCAGAGTTTTTGAATTGAAATTCTCAGAAATGTTATTTTAGTCGAAAAAATACAAATTAAGCCGGTTGTGGGTACCTAATTTGACCCAAAAACCTAAAAAATTGTTTGTTTTTCTGAAAATGTCTGAAATTCATAATTTTTGAAAGAAAACTCTTTAAAAATATAATTTTATTAAAAATTTCTGAAAAAAAGAGAAAAATTGTGTAAATTTCTGAAAATATGCGTTTTTCACGATATTCCCTCGTTTTGAAAATGGACGAAACGAAAAATAACTTAAATTTTTCAAAATACCAAATTTTTCCAATTTTTACGCCAATTCTGATTGTTTCAGGCTGAAAAATAACGAAATAATTAAAAAATTATATTTTTAATTAAGAATTTCTGAATTTTGACAATTTCTGCCATTATTTTCAACATTTTCAGATTTTCAGGATTGAAATTTTTCAAAAAATCCCAATTTTTACGCTTTAAAAATCTAAAAATGCCTTTAAAAAACCCCAATTAACCAACCTAATAGTCATCATTTTGCCAAACGCAAAACTCGCCGCATTCCTCACTCTTTCCGGCATTCCTTTCGCCCTCAATCCATAAACAACAATCGGTATCAACCGTCCCAACAATCTCTCCTTCCGATACAACCTTCTCTCCGTTATTTGATCCCCCCACGTCGACGAGAATCCATCCGACTCCGACTGTTGTTGTTCCAGCGAATAATCGAAAATCTTATTCTTTTTCGCAATATTATACTCCATTTCGCTCAAAAATCTCGGCGGCTCTTCTGGAATGATGGCGTCGTTCTGAAAAAAAAGTATATTTTGAGGAGGAAGCATTCTGAAAATCAACGAAATAATACCGCGTGTGCAAATTTCATCTTTTTCTCATACGTTCCATACATTTTTGGCATCGTGATTATAACGTATTCATGTATCAATATCACAACTTCTCCAATGAATGCCATTAGTCGTTCGTGAACCAGAATCCAGCAGCGGGCCCAATAGTCTCTGGAAAGATGGAAATTTTTGAGAAAAACAATATTTTTTGATGCTTTAGAGAATATTTAAGAGTATTTTTGGAGTTAACTCGCGAACTAGACATTTTTGAGCAATTTAAGTTAGATATTCGTAATAAGCATCAAATTTTGAATATTTTGAGATGTTTTCAAAATCATGTGCCTTTAAGACCATGTTTTGAGTTTAAAGGCGCATAACTCAATAACTAGGCATATTTGAGAAAATTTAGATATATATTCGTAATCAGCGTCAAAAGTAATCAGTGTCAAAGAATATATTGGAAAACTTTCAAAATTTAGTGGACCACTGTCTTTAAGACCATTATCTCTTTTTTTAAAGGCGCATAACTCGAAATTAGACATTTTTGAGCAATTTGAAATAGATATTCGCATTCAGCATGAAAACCTGAATATATTGGAAAACTTTCAAAATTTAGCGGCCCTCTATCTTTAAGACCGTTTTTCTCTTTTTAAAGGCGCATAACTCAAGAACTTGATATATTATTGAGCAATTTTAAATATATATTCGTAATCAGCATCGAAATCCGGATGTAGTGAGATGTTTCAAAAAATTAGTGGTCACGTGCCTTTAAGACCATTTTTTCAAGTTTAAAGGCGCATAGCTCGAGAGCTAGACATTTTTGAGCAATTTCAAATAGATATTCGTATTCCGCATCAAAACCTGAATTTATTGGAAGACTTTCAAAATTTAGTGGTCCTCTGTCTTTAAGGCCATTTTTCGCTTTTTAAAGGCGCATAACTCGAAAACTAGACATTTTTGAGCAATTTGAAATAGATATTCGTAATCAGGAAAAGACTCTGAATATGTTGAGATACTTTCAAAATTTAGTGGTCATGTGCCTTTAAGACCATTTTTCTTTTTTTAAAGGCGCATAACTCGAAATTAGACATTTTTGAGCAATTTGAAATAGATATTCGTAATCGGCATCAAACCCTGAATATTTTCACAAAAAAAGCTCCAAAAGACCACCCCACCTTCTCTGCGTCGCGCACGCCTTCCTAACCCCATCCGAATTTTCAGCTTCATTCTTGAAGAACGTATAAAACTCTCCAATTCGTCGGGCGCGGTACAAGAACTGAAATATTCATTTTTTCAATGAAAAACAAGTTTCTAAAAAGTACCCCTCCAGCAAATTTCGGCAGCAAAAAGTTGACATCTTTCGAAACGTTCACAATAATTCTCAGCGTCATTTGCACAATATTGAACCATTTGTTGTCAGTCGTGTCGTTCATCATTTCTGCAAACATTTCGTTTTAAACATTTTTTGGAACATTTCCTAAGGAAAACCTTTAAAAAACAACTGTTCCAGTGACAAAAAGAACGAATCCTCTGCTGGAAGTTTGAACAAAACCTGGCTTCCATCTTCTGGTTCAGTTATCTGAAAATAAGTGTTTTTATGGGAAAAAATATGAAAATTCTGTACCTCTACCATAATTTTTTGATTTTGGTACTTATTTCTTTCTTAATTAAAGAAAATTCTAAAGATTTTATTATTTTTTAAATTTCTGATCAAAATTTCTAGAAAAAAGTTAAAAATGTTGACGTAATTCCTAAAAATACCTCAGTTTTCGTGCCCAACACCGAAACAACTCTCAACGCTTCATAAGCCAAATTCGAATTCAAATTCAGCATTCTTTGAAGGGTACGCAGTCTTTGGCGTGATTCAACTACTCCTCTTCTGTAACAGATTTTCAAATTTAATAAACATTTTGGGAAAAAAGGAAAACTCACTTGGATCTCGTAATGCAGTACAAAATACGAAGCGCGTCAATTCTATACTCATCATCTCGATTGATAGCAGAAGCAATCTGGAACATTTTCAGCATTTTTGTTGTTTTTTTAAAAACCATGGAATTTCAATAATTTTCAAAAAAAGTTCCGAATAACGTTTGTCACATTGAAATTTGGTTTTCTGAAGTTTTTTATGTATTTTAAGGTGCATATCTCGAAAAGTATTATATTTTGAACAATTTCAAATAGATATTCGTAAACATCATCAAATTCTGAATCTCTTATCGTATTTTCAAAATTTAGTGGTCATGTGCCTTTAAGACCATTTTAACTATTTAAAGGTGCATAATTCGAGAACTAGGAATTTTTGAACAAATTGAGATGTAAATGTGTAATCCCCATCAAATTCTGAACCTCCTACGATAGTTTCAAAATTTAGTGGCCATGTGCCTTTAAGACCATTTTTTGTGTTTAAAGGCGCATAACTCGAAAACTAGAAATTTTTGAGAAATTTCAAATTGATATTTGTAATCAGCATCAAAATTCTAATATTTTAATAGGCTTCAAAAATTTAGTGGTCATGTGCCTTTAAGACCATTTTAACTATTTAAAGGTGCATAATTCGAGAACTAGGAATTTTTGAACAAATTGAGATGTAAATGTGTAATCCCCATCAAATTCTGAACCTCCTACGATAGTTTCAAAATTTAGTGGCCATGTGCCTTTAAGACCATTTTTTGTGTTTAAAGGCGCATAACTCGAAAACTAGATATTTTTGAGTAATTTCAAATAGGTATTCGTAAACATAATCGAATTCTGAACCTCTTACGATAGTTTCAAAATTTAGTGGTTATGTGCCTTTAAGACCATTTTTCGTGTTTAAAGGCGCATAACTCAAGAACTAGAAGCTTTTAAAAAAATTGAAATATACATTTGTAATCCCCATCAAATTCCGATTCTTTCTAAACGTTGAAAATTACAAATATTTCTCACTTACCGCCCAAAGCTTCGAAATAACCTCCTTCGAAAACGGTGTCGAACTATCAGCCAACAAGAAAATCGACTCCTCCACCGATATGCGATCATGTTCCTCGCATCCTTTCATCGCTTTCATCAAGTTGTCAACCGTCGACTCGTCCCTAATCGGATCCTTGAGATCTGGCTGGGTATTACTGGAACTTTATAGCGAAGTTTGTTAATAGTTTCTAAGAAAAAAAAAGTGCGAGGTATTTACTTGTAGTTACTGATAAACATTTCCCCAATTGACGCTAGGAAATCATCATTCGTGTTGTCTGTCACCTTCTTTCTTCTCCAAATCAACGAGCACATCGATCGAATTGCTGCTTCGGCCGTTCTGCAAAACAAAATGCGTTGGATCCAGTATTTTACGTGAGACTCCAGTTTTTCGGATAAAAATGCAGTTATTGAGTTAAAAATCCATTTTTTCAGTTTTAAAATCCATTTTCAGTTGGAAATTCAGTAATGCAAGTAAAAATCCAGTATGTTATGTAAAAATCCTGTTTTTTTTCAGTTAAAAATCCAGTTTTTCGAAAAAAAAATTTAGTTGTCGGTTAAAAATCCAATTTTTCAGTTGATAATCGAGTTCTTCAGATAAAAGTAGAGTTAAAAATCCAGTATTTTAGTTCAGAATCTAATTTTTCAGCGAAAAATCCAGCATTTCACTTAAAAATCCAGTTTTTAAATTAAAAATTAAGTTTACCATTTAAAAAGCCAGTTTTTCAGCTAAAAATCCCGTATTTCACTTAAAAATACAATTCCAGTTTAAAAATTCAGTTTTTCAATTAAAAATTCAGTTTTTAATTAAAAATTCAGTTTTTCAGTTTAAAAGCCAGGTTTTCAGTTAAGAATTTAGCTTTTCAGTTAAAAATCAAATTGTTCCGTTAAAAATCTAGTTTTTGGGTTAAAGATAAAGTTTATCAGTTTAAAAGCTAGTTTTCGAGTTAAAAATCCAATTCTTCAGTTAAAAATCCCGTTTTTCTATTAAAAATCCAATTTCACAGTTAAAAATCCAGCATTTCACTAAAAATCTAATTTAAAACTAGAAATCCAGTTTTCCCGTTAAAATCTAGCTACTAAATATTTTAGTTTTCAAAAAATCGAAATTTTCCTCTAAAAAATTCCCTTTTTCTGGTTTAAAACCCCGATTTTTAATTTAATCCATTTAATTGCCTTCCTACCTCACATTAAACTGCTTGCATTTCGTCAAAAACAGTACACAATCCTTCAATTCCGTCGAATCGCCCATCAATGCACCTCTCAACGCCAAACTGATACATCCTTTAAGCTCTTCTTCGATCACCAACTTGTCCTACAAAATTGGACATTTTTGTTAGTTTTTTTTTTAATCTAATCGACCAGAAACTAAAAATAGAGATAAATTAAAAATCGCTTTAAATCTCGCAAAAAAATGCGAAAAACCCACCAAAAATTCCAGAATTTCATTTTTTTTTGCCATTTTAAGCTTTTTCTTAAATTTCCTACATATGTCCATAAAATTAACATACCCTGCACATTTGAATAGCCAATCTCAATTCCGCCTGCTTCGCATTATAATCTTCAATCCTTTGTTGTTCTAGAACCAATTCCTCATCGCTCAAATTGTGGCATCGTACCTTTAAGATTTGAATTTTTTCTCCCCCCATTTCGAAAATTTCTTAACAAACCTCATTTTTAATAAAATCCGAGTACAATCTCTCATAAACCCATCCACAAATCGAAGCGCTTTGCTCCTCCTTCTCCAATTCCGGATCCAAGAATGGCAACTCGTTCCGTTCCGCAAAAATGTGCATCAAAATGGTAATTGAGGGTGTTGGATTTTCGAGCAACTTTTTGATACAATTTTCGTATTGTCTGGAAACAAATTTTTTTTTTGAAAAATTCAAATTTCCTACAGAATTTTTTAAAAATATTTTGAAATTTGGAAAAATTCCAACTTGATATAAAAAAATACGCATGAAATAATTCAACAAAACATTTATTTATTGATTTTTATAGGGATTTTCAGTTAAAAATTTGGATCACGATTTAAAAATCCAGTTTTTGAGTTAACAATGCAGTTTTTCGGTTTAAAATCTAGTTTTTGAGTTAAAAATTCCGTTTTTCAGTTAAAAAGCTAGGTTATCAGTTACAAGACAGTTTTTTTCAGTTAAAAATTCAGTATTTTAGTTAACAAGTCAGTTTTTCGATTTAAAATCCAGATTTTCAGTTAAAAATCTAGTTTTCAGTTCAAAATTTAGCTTTTCACTTAAAAAACCTGTTTTCGAGTGAAAAATCTAGTTTTTCAATTAAAAATTCAGTTCTACAGTTAAAAAATCCAGTATTTTAGTTAAAAATCCAGGTTTTCGTGTAAAAATCTAGTTTTTGAGTTAAAAATTCCGGTTTTCAGTTAAAAAGCTAGGTTATCAGTTTAAGACAGTTTTTTTCAGTTAAAAATTCAGTATTTTAGTTAACAAGTCAGTTTTTCGATTTCAAATCCAGATTTTAAGTTAAAAATCTAGTTTTCAGTTCAAAATTTAGCTTTTCACTTAAAAAGCCAGTTTTCGAGTGAAAAATCTAGTTTTTCAATTAAAAATTCAGTTTTTCAGTTAAAAATTCAGTTCTACAGTTAAAAATCCAGTATTTTAGTTAAAAATCCAGGTTTTCAGTAAACAACCCAGTTTTACAGTTAAAAATCAAATTCTTCAGTTAAAAATCAAGTTCTTCAGTAAACAATCCAGTTTCTCAGTTAAAAATCCAGTTTTTTGTTTAAAAATTCAGTTTCTCAGTTAAAAATTCGGGTTTTTTCCATTTATTGCAAAAAAATTCAAAACGTAAACATTAAATCGTGTAATTTTCATAACGTATTGATTTTTCTAAGTGCCTGAAAATTTCAAAAACAATTCTTAAGCCTAAATTTCCAGAATATCTAAATTTCGCATGATTTTCATATTTTTCGAAATAAAATAAAACCAATTTGGTCGTTTTTTACGAGATTTATTTAAATATTTAATTTTTGACGCATTTTTTCAACATTTTCGGGCATTTTCAGACCCTTTTCAATCTACAACTCACTCTTCAATTCCCTCCAATCCCAACGATCCAAAAGCCATTCCATTCACATACATATCCACCTGTTTCTTGATACAAACTCTCAACACCGCATTCTTCGCCTGAAACCTTGCTTCCGCATTCTCAACCGTCGAATTTCCCGGATTCTTCATATGTTTCCTCTCCCTCATCAATTCGTACATCTTGTCAAGGTTCACTCTTCGACTTAGCTGCAAAAAAAACAAAATTTCAGAAAATTCCTTAGTTGTTTTCCCTTACATCATGCCCAAATGGGTTCGTCTCAACAAAACGTGTCAAAAACTGAACAGCCGATTTTCGAACCATCACCGATTTATCGTTCAACCGTTGGCCAATATAACCAATTAGTCCCGTCGCAAAAAGATCCATTGGAATTGAATATGATTCCATCATTTTGTACCAAACATGTGTCGCTTTTGAGCGGCATTGAGCATTCGTGTCGCGGAGTTGAGCCTTTAAAATATTATTTTAAAATTAATTTTTAGTAAGACACTGTCTTTAAGGACTTATAGTGCTTAATTTCCATCAAACTATAAAATTTTACAAAATAAGCCCAAAATATAAGTGATACACTGTCTTTAAAAAAGGACACAACCAGTTTTTTAGGGTAAAAACTTTAAAAATCAAAACCGGTCAAAATTTGTGGTACGCTGTCTTTAAGTATAGATATTCCTTACTTTCAACAGTTTTTCCTCAATTTCAGCATTTTCCGAACGATTTATCGATTTTTTGATAAATAACTCGAATTTTTAAGCTAGTTTACATCTAGACCTTTGTTTTCACGTCAGAAAACTGAAAATTCAATTTTTCTGCACTTTAAATAATGAAAAATCGACTTATTGGTACTTTTTCACACTTTTCCACATGTTTTGTGCTCAATTTTACATTTTCTATATAATTTTAAGGGTGTAACGAAGCCATTTTAAAACTTTGTTTAAAATTAATTGTACACTGTCTTTAACTCACCATCATTTTCTGATAGATAAAATTTCGTTGTTTCAATCGATGACCAAATTTCTGACAAATCGACTGTGTCAAATACTGTGATTTCAGAAGATCGGAGAGCACTTGAAGTGCTGATGAACGAACGAGTCCAGACTGGAAAAAAATGTGTTATTAATGGATTCTTCGTCAAAAACGTGATAAAAACTCACATCATGCTCCAACAAACTAACAAACGACACAATTCTCGACAAAACGACGTCTGGAACATTCTCTCCGAGTGACAAAATCAAGCTTGCGATGATTTTCGTTCCAACTTGTGACAGGCGTCCCAGTGCAACGACCATTTGGAGGATTATTGTGATTAGTGGACGGATTTCGGCTGAAAATTCAGAAAATCTTACAAAAACGTTTTGATTATTGGACATTTTGGAAAAGAGGTAATATTTTAGCATAAAGTTTTATAATATCAATAAAAAAATTGGAAAAATGATCTTAAAGGCACATGACCACTAAATTTTGAAAATCTCTTAAAACGTTGAGAATTTAATGCTGCTTATGAATATCTATTTGAAATTGCTCAAAAATGTCTAGTTCTCTTGTTATGCGCCTTTAAACATAACAAAATGGTCTTAAAGGCACGGGACCACTAAGTTTTGAGAGTCCTCCATTATATTCAAAACTTGATGCTGATTACGATTATCCGACTCATTTTTCTCAAAAATGTCTAATTTTCAAGTTATGCTCCTTTTAACACAAAAAAATGTATTTTAAAGGCACATGCCCACTAAATCTAGAAAATGTCATAAAATAGACGCAATTCTAATAAATCAGAGATGTCTATTTCTCGAGTTGTGCGCCTTTAAATTGGAAAAGTTATCTTAAAGGCACATGTCCACTAAATTTTGAAAGTCTCAATATATTCAGATTTTGAAGCTGATCTCGACTATGCATTTAAAATTTCTGAAAAAATTCTAGTTCTCAAGTTACGCGCCTTTAAACAGAGAAAAATGGTCTTAAAGTCACACGACCACTAAATTTTAAAAACATCAAAAAATTTTCGGAATTTCAAGCTGATTATACATTTCTACTCCAATTAGCTCAAAAACGACCAATTATGGAGCTATGACCCTTTAAACATGAAAAAATGGCCTTAAAGACACAAGTCCACCAAATTTTGAATTTAAAAAAACTGTTTCCATCAATTTTTCGAATAAAATTCCAAGATTTAAAAAAACTTTTCCGTTTTCTAAAAATTGTCCTTTTTTTTGAACTCTAACGAATTTTAATTTCAAAAATTGCAGTTTTAAACATTTTTTCCAAATTTCTCAAAATTTTCAAAAAAACAAAAAACCACTCACGTGAAACTCTAGTCTGTTGCGAATTATTCGGCACAATTTTCAAAAGTGCACCAATAAATGGAAACTGTGCAACATCTCGAAGATATTCCAATTGGACCGTTTTTTCGATAAATCTCCTTGCAATTTCTGAAAAAATCTCAGTTTTTTATAAAATTTTTTATAAATCCCTATTCAAATACCATCCGCTTTATCATAATCAATAATCAATGTCTTAAAAACGTTGAAATTATCCGAAACATGTCCAGACGACTTTGCGCTGTACGGATCATCCATATATGACAATGATGTGTCAATAATTAGTCTGAAAATTTTGAATTTCAAATCTTTATTTGAATTTTTCAGAAAAAAGACCTCAAAAACTCCGGATCAATTGTTCCTGGCTTAAAAACGTATTGAATCGACTTTTTGTAGTATTTCCCATCCACATTGACACCTCTAGTCAGAAGCGAGTTCAAACTCTCGGTTAGCTGGAAATTTTCAGGAATTCCTTGGTCAAATCAGATTTTCCGATTTTCGCCATGAAATCCCAACAAAAACATGTTTAGAATTCAATTTTTTTGAAATTTGCTAATTTTTAAATAAAACTACCTGTTGCCTGAGAAAGCTCCTCCAATTCCTCTCCTCCGTTTCCGTATTTCTCATCTCAATTTCTTCCAATGTTGCTGGTGCCGGTTTTGCGCCTCGTTTCGCGTCAGACTTGAGCATATTATTCACTTTTTCGCTGAAAAATGTTCTCATTTTGGTTTTTTCTTCTTTCAGGAGTGTTTTTGCTCAATTTTAAGCAGTTTTTAATGAAGCCTAGCTCTTTCGAACCAGTTGAGCCCGAAACTTCATTCAAAAACTGCTAAATAGGCTTCTAAGCATGTTTTCTTGAGCCCAAAGTCTGAAAATGCCAACTTTGACGAGCTATAACTTATCCTAATATTGACAGAAATCAAAAATAAGTTGAGGAAATCATAAAAGGCACATTTTCAGTCGACGTGCAAAATTTGAGCACTTTTGGTTGAAACTTTTTGAAAAACGTCAATTTTTCCAAAAAAAAAAACGCGGTTTCCAGAATTTCAACCAAATTCTCAAATTTTGTGGCATATTGACTGAGAATGTTATGATTTTATAAAAAAAAATGTATAACTCCTCAAAACTCGAATTTTTACAAAAATTTCAGTTTTTGGGTCAAAATTTGAGCTTAGAAGCTTATTTAGCAGTTTTTGAATAAGATTTCTCGCTCTCCAAGTACTTAAAATGTTTCTGCCTGTTTTTAAAGAGACATAGTTCACTAGAAAGAGAATTTTTCACTGGTAAATTAAGTTATTTCAAAAACAGCGATGCATGGCTTTTCTCAAGCTTAAAATCTGAAAATTTGCTGAAAATCAAATTTTATAACCTGTAACTTGGCTCAAACTCAATATTGCTGGGTACAACTTTCAGGTTACCATAAAACCCCCGTTCTTAGTTACTATAAGCAAATTTGGTTGAATTGTTTTGAAAATATGGAATTTTTTAATCCTTGTAAAAAAGTCTACCAAATTTGCTTAAAATGGACCCATAAACTAAGAAAAGGTTTCTTTTTGATAACCTAAAAGTTGTATCCAGCCATTTTGAGTTTGAGCCAAGTTACAGCTCATAAAACTAGTTTTTTTGCAAATTTTCAGATTTTAAGCTAGAAAAAAAGCATGCTTCGCAGTTTTTTGAAATCACTTAATTTACCAGTGAAAAAAGCACTTCCAAATGAGCTGCATCTCATTAAAAACAGCCAAAAACCGCTCCTTCTGAAGCTAAAATCCTTCCATTGCCAATTCCCTTAAATCTATTTACCTTCTAGCAACATAACTGTTCAATTGTACAACCAATCGATGCGCGAGCACCACGTACATTGAAACCGCTCTCAAAAGTTGCTCATTTTGTGGAGTTGGAAGACTTTTATTCATTGATGTGATGAAATCACTACTGTAGTCTCCTATTGAATCCACCAGTGTGTTTGAGCCTGGAAATTATGAATTTTCGAGTTTTTTCGCTATAAATTATAGTTTTCAAGCACTTACATGACACTAAATAATAGGCGAGATTGAATCGTGCCGTCCAGTTTTTGTAGTTTGAGACAAGGCTGAAAATACGGACAAAATTATAGAAAAAAGTGTTTTTTTTATTAGTTTCAACCCAATTTTTCGAAAAACTAATAAATCTAACTGTCGAAAAATAGTTTTCAGTTATTTTTTGGATTATCTGCATAATATTATGAGAATTTTAACCCAAATTCAAAAATTTTACAAAGAAAAACCTTCAAAACCCTATTTTATCCAAATTTTTGCATTTTTCGAATAATATTCATCTATAGATTATAAAAATCACATTTTTAATGCTAAACATTCCAAAAAGCACTTTATATCGTTCTAAATTTAAATATTTTCTAATTCTAACCAAAAATTTTCAAAATTTTTGTTTTTTGAAATTTTTGGCTAATCCAGGATCTTTGAATAACTAGGAAACTTCTCACATTTAATTACAGTTGGCTTTTTTCAAGAAAAATTGAAATCATGTAGGATTTTAATAAGGAAATGTCATATAAACATCCAATTTTTGAAAATTATTGATTTTTTTCAAATTTTATACATTTCCCGCGTTTTTTTAAATTTTCTAGACTTTCAAAGGGTTAAAAAAAAACCATTTTTGAAAAATAAAAACGATAAAATCAAAATATCAACTTTTCACTAAAAAATCACTGAAAAATCAATATCCATCCTCTCCTCCGCCTACCTAGTCAAAGAAGCCAACGAGTTGAAATAAATCGGAATCCCTGTCCAATCCGAAACATCCGAATATGTTGAAAAAGCTCAAAATTCACAATTTCTTCTGGATAATCCTATTTTTCTTAAAATTACCTTCAACATCTCGATCAATCGTATCCGAATCAATGTTATTGTCAATATTTGTAAGCAGTTCTGTTACAGAAATACTGAAAATTTTAAATTTTACAAAAATTCTAAAAAAAATCGATTTCAACAAACTTACTCTCGATCAAACCGGTTAATTTCGGTCATTTCTGAAGAAAAAAATAATTTTAAAAACAATAAATCCTAAAAAAAAAATCAATATTTCAAAAAATCGATATTTAAGCGCAATAAAACATTAGAAATACAACAACCAAAGCCCTAAATTAAACAATAACCGACTTTATACAATATTCCGACCCATTTTTCAATTTCGAGATGAATTTCTTCACCCCACCATCCCGTGACCTATAAGCAACCGGTAAAAAAGCACAATTATGAAAAATCAATAATTCAGTAATTAAAGAATCTTGAAATTTGTCGGAAATTAATGCAATTCCGCCAAAAATTGAAGAACTTGTTGATGGGGGAAAGTGCTCAGAGATGAAATCACGGATTATGTCGACGTAGAGACGGTCTTCGGAGATGTTTCTGCAAAACATGATATTTTTAAACTGGCGGCTTTTAAAAGGACATTTTATCTTATCGATTGGAGAGAAAAAAAGCTTTTCTGTTAATTTTCTTCAAAAATAGCGGATTTTCAGATTTTGAGCTAGAAAAATTAAAGAAGATTTTGATTTTAAAACGATTTCATTAAATTTCTGCAAAAAATCGAATCTAACCATATTTCTTAATTTCTAAACCCACAGTGTTGGTAATTTCTATAATCTTTATTAGAAAATGGGCAGTTTGCACTAAAATCCGTTAAAGGAGGCTACGGAGAGCTCAGAAATGGGTTTCAGATGAATAAGACGACGATTTCTCCAACTTATAGCAAAAAAATGTTTTAAGTCGAATAAATACGAAAACCCCGGTACAAATTAAATAATAGACAGTTTCTAAGATATACAATTTGGGTTTCTAGGCTGTAAAATTTAAAAAACGAAAATAGGGCCTAGAAATCCAAATAGCATTCCTTAGGAAATGTCTATTATTTTATTTGTATCGGAGTTTTCCTATTTTTTCGACTTAAACCTTTTTTTGCCATAAATTGGAGAAATCGTCGTCTTATTCATCTGAAACCCATTTCTGAGCTCTTCGGAGCCCCCTTTAACAGATTTTAGTGCAAAATGCGCATTTCTAAGAAACTTTATAGAAATTACTAACACCATGAGTTTTAAAAAATGAAGAAATGTGTTTAAATCCGATTTTTGCAAAAAATTTAATGAAACCTTGTTTAAAATCTGAAAATTTTTAAATTAAATTTTTTTTTCTCTCCAAGCTATAAGATTCAATTCGGTGTAGAAAATGAAAAAAAAAACATATCAACATCATTTTTACCCAATTTCTGGATTGAATTTCCTTATTTTTGTTCCAAAAAAAACTCACAAAATCCTTTTCGCAATCGCTCTACAAAAATCCGCTCTAATCAATGCTTCTCCGTGCCCCGTCGAGCAAATCGCAACACTTCTCGTCTCATTTTCATTGATTCTACACGTTTGCGACCATGTACCACTTCCAAATACACAACTATGACCGAGACGGCCTGTAAGTGCTCGTTATGGGTTAAGCTGTAGCACGAAGAGTTACCAGGGGTTTTGAGAACAATTCCACCGCTTGATGTCAATGATTGAGCTTCTAATGACTCAAGATTTAATGAAATTGCGCCAACTGTGTCATGTGATTCGGTCTGATTTAGATGTTTTAGGCATTTTTGGTATTGTTCCAAGGCTTTGGGAGATTTGAGGGCACTCGATGGGACGATTGGTAAATCTTAATTGAAATAATAGGGGATAGCGCTTTTTTTCCAAAAATACCTTGACTAATTGCATATTTCTCGGCACCGTTTCCAACTAATAACAACGGCTTTAAAAGACCTCTTCCATCCCACCAATTATCCTCCGATAGCCGAATGGCAAGCTTCGATGGGGATTCGATATTTGAAACACATCCAATTGCACCAAATTTCAGATTTTCTGATGACATAAATGAAGCTTCACACTCTACATCTCCATCAATTGTTAGATTAGAACCGAATGCGCAATTAAAATTCTCGTCCGATTCTAGAATCCCAACCGCTTTTTCGACATCTGGTTCTGTTGCCGCTTTTCCAAGTGGTTTGAGCATTTCATCGATTTTTTTCATGCAAGCCCCTGTTATTTATTTGATTTTTAAATAATTTTTTAATTTTTATCACCTCCATGAACACCTAGGATGAGCATTTCAGATTTTCTTCCAACAATACTCCACTAAAACGATGTTTTAGAATTATTTTGTCACCGTGAACCAAAACTGGGATGTCGTATTTATATTTCTACAAAAAATTTCATTCTTATATTCTTATTTTCAAAAAATGAATGAAACTAACCTCAATTGTTGCGTGATCCGCTTCTTTGAGATTTATTTTCGAAATTGATAAATTCGGATGTTTTTTGAGGTAATTTGTCAGCTGACGGTCGAAATGAACGCACAAGGTACAATTATCAGATGAGAAAAGGGTTAAATTTGTGGTTTTTGTGCAGAAATTTTTTGAGAAAGCGCGCCACATTCATAAAGTTCAAAAATTTGAAAATTTTGAAATAAATTGGGGGGACTAGAAATCGCGCAGAGACTAGTCCGCGCAAATCTCGTCAAATTTTAAACTCCCGCCACCGCTATACATCCGAAGCGTGTTTCGGTGCGAGTGTATGGAGAAGTGTGCGCCGAGTGCAAGAAATTTTCGGGGACACGCCCTTTTTTTCGGTTTTTCTTTTTTCTCTGGCGATTTTTTTCGAATTTTTCTATTTTTTCATTTAATTTGTATGAATTTTCTTTATTTATTTGCGTTATTTAAATTTTTAAATTGAAATAATATTTTTTTGATTTGTAGGAGTGCGGATTTGGTTTTTTTTTACCGAGAAAATTGTTTAGGCCACAAATTTTATTGATTTTAAGGATGTTAGAAAATTCGGGTATTGTAGTAAAACTAGGGGTTTCTTCACCTCTAGTTGTTAATATTTTGTCGCTTGATGCTAGGGATGCGCTTATTAAATTAAAAGATCCGCCACGCGTGATTTATTCAAGATTTTGCGAAGAAAATGGTATTAAAATCCATCCCAAGGATATTTCTTCCACTTTTTTGACTAGTTATAAGAAAATGAGTGAGTCGCATCATTTAGCGTGTTTCAGAAGCCATTAATTGCTAGTCCATTCGAAAAAATGCGCAAAAAGTGAAATATTGTCAATTCTCCATTAATAATTAAAAAAAAAGAAGTATGTTTTCTATCATAATTAAGTTCGGAACAATGTTTAAAAATATTTAAATGTGATTACATAAGATAAACCGCGCGCTATAGATATTATTTCGATTTTTTCACGAGAGTGGTCAGTTTTCCTTTTCGAAATACGTCGCAGTCTAATTTTTATAACCGCTTGAACCCACTTCTTAAACACTTGTACAATTTTTTTCTATAGCAATTCGAAGTTGGTTTCGAAAAACCAGATAGTCGTATTTTTTAACTTATTCCGAAACACTTTGAGTTGTCGTTCTACTTTATTTGGTTACTCGTCATCTGTTGATATTCCTGCTCAAGATCGTGTTATGATATTTTCATCTCTTAATCTGTATTGATATGTATTTAATGTAATTTTTCATTTATTTTAATTTTGATTTGCAGGGTTCCCAGTTTCGATAATGAAGATCAAGACAAGATCCATCCGCGGACAAAAGAGAGATCAACTCGTCAAGAGCCTCGATGAGCAAAAGACCGAGCTCGCTTCCCTTCGTGTCTCAAAGGTCACCGGAGGAGCTGCCACCAAGCTCAGCAAGATCCGTGTTGTCCGTAAGAACATTGCTCGTATCTTGACCGTCATCAACCAAACTCAAAAGCAAGAACTCAGAAAGTTCTACGCTGACAAGAAGGTAAAAATTCCTTTAGGTGATAAACGAAAACTAATTCTCACAATTTTTAGTACAAGCCAATCGACCTCCGCGCCAAGAAGACCCGTGCTATTCGCAGAAGACTCACCTCCCACGAACAAAGCCTTCGCACTGCCAAGCAACAAGCTAGACAAAGAGCTTTCCCATTGAGAAAGTTCGCCGTCAAGGCCTAAGCGGATTGTATTTCTTGTTATCTTTATTTTACATAAAGTTGTTCTGTTCCATTTGTGCAATAATTGTTAATATGTTCGAAAATATAACAGGGAAATGCCCTCTAAGATACTGGAAACGTTTTTGTCTCATGGCATAGCTCTAGTCGGAAAATAGGCACCAAATTGGGACGTCGTATTTATATTTCTACAAAAATTCGCATTTTTATGCTTATTTTCAAAAAATGACGAATCTCAATTGTTCCGTGATCCGCTTCTTTGTGATTTATTTTTGAAATTGATAAATTCGGTTGTTTTTGAAATAATTTGTCAGGCGGTCGAAATGAACCCACAAGGAACAATTATCAGATAGATTAGGGTTAAATTTATGGTTTTTGAGCAGAAATTTTACGAAAAAGCTCGCCACATTCATAAAGTTCAAAAAAATTTTGAAATAGATTGGGGGAATAGAAATCTCGTCAAATTTTAAACTCCCACCACTGCTATAAATTCGATGCGTGTTTCGGTGCGAGTGTATGGAAAAGTGTGCGCCAAGTGCAAGACATTTTTGAAGACACGCTTTTCTTCCTTCTTCGCTGTCGGTTTTTTTTTTCGAAATGTTTTTTAATTTAATTTTTATGACTTTTCTTCATTTCTGTGTGTTGTTTAAATTTTTAAATCGAGATATTATTTTTTGAGTCGTTGGAGTGTGTGTTTAGTTTTTTACCGAGGAAATTGTACTGCGACGTATTTTGACAGGGAAAACTGATAGTTCTCGCGAAAAACGTCGAAATTGGTTTATTAGAGCGCTTTTTATATCACATATTCACTTTGAAATATTTTAAAGCATTGTTCTGAACTCAATAATGTTCGAAAACTTACTTATTTTCTGAAAATTATCTTAAAATTGACAATTTTTCGTTATTTCTTCTTTTTGGCCGTCATTTCGGAATGTACAAGCAATTAATGACTTCTGAAAAACTCAGCGAGCATTAATTGAGGTTCTAAGTGGTCGCACAATAGGGAAAAACTCCTCTAATTTCAAAAATTATCAGATTTCATTGTCAAAATACGTTGCAGTGAGAATTGTTTAGGCGAAACATTTTGTTGATTTTTAGGATGTTCGGAAAATGGAGTTTTGTAGCAAAACGAGGGTTTTCTTCACCTCCAGTTGTTAAGATTTTGTCGCTTGATGCTAGGGATACGCTTATTAAATTAAAAGATCAGCCAGGCGTTGTTTATTCGAGATTTTGTGAAGAAAAGGGGATTAAAATCGATCCTAAGGACATTTCTTCCACTTTTTTGACTAGTTATAAGAAATTGAGTGTGTCGCATCCTTGTTTTGGTCACAACTCTATCGGAAGCACTTCTTGGTGGCACGAAGTTGTGAAAAACGCGATACGAAGTGTAAGATTTTCCGCTTAAAATTTCTGAAGATAGCTTAGCATTCCAGTGCTCTCCTGAAACTTCAAGCACGATTTTGAGTGAAATCGCTGACGATGTTTATCAGTTTTATTCAACACCTGAACCATGGGAGCTGGTTGAATCTGATGTATGTGTATTTATTATTAGCGTGTTCTGAAAATTATTATTCAGATAAAAACTACATTGCAAAAATTCCGTCTCAAAGGAATACATCTTGTCGTTGTGTCTAATTTTGATAGCCGCTTGAAACTACTTCTTAAACAGTTCGAATTGTATAATTTGTTTTCTATGATCATTCTCTCCGGTGAAGTTGGTTTCGAAAAACCGGATAGGCGTATTTTTGACCTTATTCCGAAACACTTTGAGTTGTCCTCTCCTTCTGAAATTCTGCACATAGGCGACCATGTTAAAAATGATTTTCTTGGGGCAAAAAATTATGGTTGTCGATCTATTTTATTTGGTTCCTCTTCATCTGTTGATATTCCTGCTCACGATCGTATTTTGAAATTGTCTTCTCTTAATTTGTATTGATATATGCTCAATGAATTTTTTTTAGGCCATGGATCTCTTTCGGAAGCCAAAAAAGCGAGGATTTACTTCTACGATAGTTCGTCAACGACCAACTTCAGATGAGGATGAAGATGTTGAAATTAAGGATGTGGTTCGAAAACGGAAGCGTGCCAATCCAATGATTCAGACGGTAGGTTGGTATTCTATTATCCTTTTATATTTTGAAAAAATTAAATTTTTTAAAATTTCACATTTTCCAGACGAAGAAAAAGAGTGAGCAAGAAACTGCAAGATCGTCTTCATCGGATGACTCCGAAGAAGATCCGTCTGTTGCAGTTGCGGAACATTCCTTTGCTGCAACCGGTGACGCTGGACCTTCCGGTCCCCGAGATCAAGGAGCGACCGCCACTTTAGAAATTGATACGGACTACACTGCGGATGCGCAAGCACAGTTTGAAAGAGTTCAAAAACAATTGAAGGAAGGAATGGAAAAGGATGGCAAAGTTCTGTACAAAGGAGCTGCAATGTATGGTGCGAAAGAGGCGAAGGACACTGTCAAAGGCAATGCTGCAAGTGGAATGAATAGGATTGGTCCTGTTCGTGCTCCTCAGTTCCTTCGTCAAACTGTCCGCTGGGACTTTGCTCCTGATATCTGTAAAGATTACAAGGAGACGGGATATTGTACTTTTGGAGGTTGGTTTTTGAATCTAATATAAAATTCCTTGATTTCAAAATTCATATTTCAGATTCATGTAAATTTGTTCACGATCGGTCGGATTACAAACACGGTTGGGAAATTGACCAGGAGTTTGAAGAAGGTCGGTACGGAGCAGAGGACGATGAAGACTATGAGATCAAGGAAGAGGAGGACATGTTCCCAGATGACTGTTTTATCTGCGGAGACCCTTTTAATGATCCAATTGTCACAAAGTAAGTAACATCTATTTTTTAATTGTTCGCAATGTGGATATTACAGATGTAAGCACTACTTCTGCGAAGGGTGCGCTTTGAAGCATTTCAGAACTTCAGCAAAATGCCCCGTCTGTAATCAGAATACTGAGAAAATTATGAACGCTGCAAAAGGTATTTTTCTAGCATGTTCTAAAATTAATTTTCACGTTTTTTTCTAGACCTTATCACTTACCTCAAGAGGAAAAAGGCTGCTGCCGCCGCCCTCGAAGAAAATGAACCTGAGGAAGAAGTTGCAAATCCATCGGATGCTGCATGCAGTCATGAGCATCATCACGAGGAACACGATGAAGATCATAGTTCTGTTGATGGATCACCGTCACCTGTGGATGAGTTGGAACAAGGTGCAAGTGAGAACGATGATGTAAATGAAAGCGGAGAGGAGGAAATCGTCATGGAGGATGTTGAAGGGTTAGATGGAGGCGACAATGGCGACTCAGAAAGTGATGATAGTTCTTAAAATCACTTAAAACTAATTTTTTGATCTCGAAATTAATTGTATCATGTAAATAAATTTCGTTGTTATCTTTATTTTACATAAAGTTGTTCTGTTCAATTTGTTCACTATTATTTTACTATAACAATAAAAATACGACAGGGAAATAATCCTATAAAATACTGGAAACGCTATTGTCTCATGGCCTAGTTCTAGTCTGAAACTAGTCCCCCGCCTAAGTTTTCTAGTCCACGCTCATATTTTACTGTTTTTGGCTCAATATTTATAAATAAGTAATTTTTAGAATCTTCAAATCATCTATGCTATTTATTAAATTAAAACGAGTTATATTTGTTCAATGAGTTACAACTATGGTGAGAAAATTTGGAAAACAACAAAAACTGAATGTTTTTCCAGTAAAATTCCGTCGATTCCCATTCCGACTGTTTTTCGGCGCATTTCTTTTCATTTTCGGCATTTCTTCATTTTTTATCTACACTTATTCGTTTTCCGATCAACCGAATCCTGCATGGCTGGCAAAAGAGTCTGGAATTAGGTTTAACGTCGAAAAATGATTTAAAAAACAAAAAATAAACATTTTCCAGAAATTTAGAAGATTTTGATGATTATGACGCGGCGTGTAGTGGCTACTCGGTTGGTCGAATTTTGAGAGAACAGAAAAGGTAAACATCATTTCTTGAGAAATTGGAACACTTATTTCTCATTTCAAGGGTTTTGGAATCAGTTCGACTAGAATTGTCAGAGTCACAAGTGAAGTTGCAAGAGATTCGAAGTGTTCAGGATGAGCTGCAGAGATTGATTCCTCAGAAACGTTTGAAAAAAACAACTTTTATTAGAAATAAATTGAAAATTTTTTGTTTAAAGAATTGGAGCTATCATCGCTGGAAGGTGAGATCGAAGCAGCACAACGAGAATTAGAAGAATTGAGAGAAAATCAGAATGTTAGGGTATTTTTGCCATTTTCGCCGATTGAGCAAAAACGACCGAATAATGAACGGTGAGATTTTGATAGGAAATTTTTAGAAATAAATATTGGAAGCCATAATTGCATTTTTATGGGAAGAAATGGGATAACCTGAAAAAAAATACGAAAACTCTCAGCGTCCAAAAATATTGAATTTGAGCCAAGTTAGAGCTCTCAGAAATTCAATTTTTTAAAACCAATTTTTCAGAATAGAATCCATGTTCAAGCAGTTTTTAATACCAGCATAAAATTCGTTTTAAAATTAGGTATTTATCATTGAAAACATCCAGAAACACGTCAAGTACTTCCTATGTCATTTTTTAAAGAATTTCTGAAAAATATAACTCGAAAAAATATAGCTAAAGAACTTTCATTGATCTTCGATGAGTCTTACAGAAGCTATTAATTGCTTGTCCATTTGAGAATAGTGGTCAAAAAGAAAAAATAAACGCAAAAAGTGAAAAATTTGCCAATTTTTCATTAATTTTCAAAAAATAGGTCAGTTTTCTACCATGATTGAGTACAGAACAATTTTTTTTTAAATTTCAAACTGACTACATGAGATAAAACGCGCTCTAGAGATAAATTTAATTTCAAAAATGATCAGTTTTCCTTGTCAAAATACGCTTCAGTAATACTGAAACGTATTTTGACAAGGAAAACTGATCACTCGTGAAAAAATCGAAATTATCTCTATAGAGCGCGTTTTATCTCATGTAGTCAGTTTGAAATTTAAAAAAAAATTGTTCTGTACTCAATGATGATAGAAAACTGACCTTTTTTTTGAAAATTAATGAAAAATTGGCAAATTTTTCACTTTTTGCGTTTATTTTTTCTTTTTGACCACTATTCTCGAATGGACAAGCAATTTTCTTTTCACTAGGTCAAAGGGGGCGTGGCCAAATAAATTATGTATTTTTTTTCTAACGGGGGCCTAGGTACCCTCCATGCAAAATATCAAGATCCTAGCTTCACGTTGGTGCAACTGTGCCATAGCCAATAGGCCTGATGTCGAAAATCTCAGACATCGACTATTAATAGCTTCTGTAAGACTCATCGAACATCAATGAAAGTTCTAAGTGACCGCAAGATAAGAAAAGAATCCTTAAGCTATATTTTTTCGAGTTATATTTTTCAGAAATTCTTAAAAAATGACATAGGAAGTACTTGAAGTGTTTCTGGATGTTTTTAATGAGAAATACCTAATTTTAAAGAGAAATTTATACTGGTAAAAGCTGCCTTTTATTCTGAAAAATTGGTTTAAAAAAATTGAATTTCTGAGAGCTCTAACTTTGCTCAAATTCAATATTTTTGGACAAAATTTGGAGGTTGTCATAATGAGTGCATTCTTAATTAAAGAGCCAAAATTCGAGAATAATACATCAATTTTTTGCGAAAATTTTGATGGATATTGCTCAACTTTGGCACACTGTCTAAGAATACACTAATTATGATAACCGCACAATTTTATACAGAAATATAGAGTTTGAGTCAAGTTACAGCTCTTGAAATTTCAATTTTTTCCAAAATTTCAGATTTTGAGCTCGAAATAGCCATGTTCAAACTCTTCCAAAGCAGTTTTGAAAGCA
Source organism: Caenorhabditis virilis (assembly GCA_964036255.1). Taxonomy (NCBI): domain Eukaryota; kingdom Metazoa; phylum Nematoda; class Chromadorea; order Rhabditida; family Rhabditidae; genus Caenorhabditis; species Caenorhabditis virilis. Next base: position 2,953,504 of record OZ038417.1, on the reverse strand, counting down.
GTTCCTTTATCAGCATGAAATTCTCTTTCAAATGAGCCATATCTCATTGAAAACAACCAGAAATGCTTCAAGCACTTCCTCTTTCAGAACTGTAGCTCAAATTAGCCTGAAAATTTTAAAATGTACCGTTGTATATGAAATTTTGAAAAATCTTTATGCTTTTCTGATTAAAATAAAAAGAAACAAGTTAGAATTGAAATCGAGCTTTCAAGGTGACAATTTTCTTAACAGTTTAAAATGTTTTAAACTGAAATTTAATCGAGTTTCAGAAAATTCCCATCACGACAAATCACTTCTTTGGACGATGTTGTTGACTACAGCAGATGCTCAATTTCATCAAATATGCCAATAAATATTGAGAGTTTGACGAATGGAGAAGCTGAGAAACAATGGGAAGAAGCGTTTCGAGAGGTGGTGCCCAATTTGGTGGATGGTTCTGAAAACGCTTGTTTTACTGTGAGTTTAAAGATTTGGTTTCGTTTAAAATTTGCAAAAAAGTGAAAATTTCGATTCTCAACTTCAAAATGCGTATGAAAATTGGAAAAATTTCAAAAAAGTAATGATCATTTGAAAATTGGACAAAAAAAAAAAGATTTTCAAAAAATCACAACTTTTTTGAAAATTTATCAAATTTGATGAATTTTGAAGCATTTTGAAGGACCGGACCTGTAAATTCAGATTCCGTTCTCCAAAATGCAAATGAAATCATAAGAATTGGAAGATTTTCAAAAAAGTAATGAGCATTTGAAAATTGGACAAAAAAAAACGATTTTCAAAAAATCATATCTTTTTTGAAAATTTATAAAATTTGATGAATTTTGAAGCATTTTGAAGGCCCGGACCTGAAAATTCAGATTCCGTTCTCCAAAATGCACTAAAAATCAGAGAAATTTGTCATTTTTTAAAAAGTTATGAAAACCTTTAAAATTAAAGATTTTTGAGTTGAGAAAAAAGTCGATTTCTATAAAAAATGACAAAAATTTTCAGATAGCAATAACCAATTCATCTTTTGACACAAAATCTGCGGAAACCAGAATTTCTAACAAAATTGTGTTCAATATTGGATCTCCGATAATTTCGGGAAATTCGAGAGTTATATTTGCACAAAATTATGTAAAAAGGTACTTTTTGCGATCATTTTTCTGGGAAAATTGATTTTTTCCAGATCATTCGATTTTGCGATTTCTTTGAAAATCTCGAAAATCTCATCATCACCAATTCTACCATTTTCTAGACATGTTTTTATGACATTATTTATGCCTGATGATTCGGAAATTGTTGATTTGGATTTTTCGGGAATTGAGAATTCGGCTAGTATTGTTGGGGATAAGATGGAAGTTGTGAAATGTACAGGAATTTCATGTTTAGGTATCTATAATTTTTAAAAAGTTTAAAAATTCTGAAAAATTCCAGAAAAATCAATTGCTTCATCATTATTTTGCATAATCCCAGCTTCATCAAGTTTTCTGGATATTTTTGCGAAATCACTAAACGTTGGATGTGTGCCAATAATTGTAGCTAATGATCAGAAACTTCCATTTGAAAATTTTATCGATTGGAGACTTGCGACGTATAGGATACCGGTTCAACGACTGCCTGAAATGCACTTTATTCTGAAATCGCTGGAAATGACCGATGTGTTGGAGATGAGACGGATGGGAAGGAATTATTTTGAGAATTATCTTGCTACAAAGGAAATCGTGGCTAGAAGTGTGGTTTCGGCGTTGAGGTTTATGTTGCAGGTTCCGACGATTGAGAAGAGGGAAATGGTAGGGGGTTTTGAAATAAATATTGGATATTTATATGCAAAATGGGCTTAAAGGCACATGGCCACTAATTTTTTAAAACATCTCACTATATCCTGATTTTGATGCTGATTACGAATATATATTTCAAATTGCTCAAAAATGACTAGTTCTTGAGTTATGCGCCTTTAAAAATAGAAAAATGGTCTTAAAGGCACATAACCACTAAATTTTTGAAACATCTCACTATGACCGGATTTTGATGCTGATAACGAATATATATTTGAAATTGCTCAAAAATGACTAGTTCTTGAGTTATGCGCCTTTAAAAATAGAAAAAATGGTCCTAAAGACACATAACCACTAAATTTTTGAAACATCTCACTATATCCGGATTTCGATGCTGATAACGAATATCCATTGTTTTTTGAACAAAATAGTCTATTTCTCGAATTATGCGCCTTTAAAAAAATGAAAAACACGAAAAATGGCCTTAAAGGCACATGACCACTAATTTTTTAAAGGGTCACAATGTGTTCAGAATTTGACGCTGATTACTAATATCCATTTTAGTTTGCACAAAATAGTTTAGTTCTCGAGATATGCGCCTTTAAAAAATTAAAAAAAAAATTAAAAATGGCCTTAAAGGCACACGTTTATTAAATTTTGAAAGAATCACAAAAATTCAAGAAAATGATTTTTTAAAAAATCGAATTTTTCGGTTTTCAGAACCATGCAATCCCGCTATTCAACAATTCCTACTCGTCACCAAAAACAAGTGTCGTAAATGCGCAACCGAATTTCGATGATGAATACCTGTTGGGTCCGATCGAATCGCGAATAGGCTCGCCGAGCTATTTGCACAATTTCAGTGAATTTCAGCTGGTAAAATACTCAGAATTCTGAATTCAAAAATAAAATAACTATCCCTGTTTCAGTATTCTTACGACACATGGAATCGTGTATTTTCGCCTCATCGGACCAAAGAATATTTGATAAATTCGTTTGATCCCCCAGCGGAATCGGAGTTTTATCCGGATTCGAGGTTTGCTTTCAGGCCGATTGATCCAGGGAGTGGTGTCGAGTTTAGTCGGGCTCTGGGAGGGAATAGGATCAGGGAACAGTTTACAAGTGAGTTCCTGTTTTTTTTAATAAGTCATTTTCATATTTTTTTAGTTATAATGATCACTTATGAACGGGATACTGTGCTGGTCGGAGCGTTGGAAAGATTGCATCAACTTCCTTACTTAAATAAGGTAAACTTACTTTTTTAATTGGTTAAAGATAAGATGTCACTTGTGTATATATCTAAAAATATTGAAAATTTGAATTTATAGATGATTGGAACCGAAAATGCAGTTTTAAAGGAACGTAGACCTAAAAATTGGAATTTTAAAGGCTCATATATCTAAAAATTGGAATTTTATAGGGACATGAACCTAAAAATTTGAATTTTAAAGGTGCATGAACCTAAAAGTTGGAATTTAAAGATACATACTCCTAAAAATTAGGATTTAAAGGCATGTGCCTCTAAAAATTGGAATTTTAAAGGCACATGAGTTTAAAAATTAGAGTTTAAAGGTACACGAACCTAAAAATTGGAATTTAAAGGTACACGAACCTAAAAATTGGAATTCAAAGGCACATGGGTTTGAAAATTAGAATTTAAAGGTACATGGTCTCAAAAATTATAATTTAAAGGCACATGCCAATTGGAATTTTAAAGAACATAAATCTAAAAATTGGAATTTAAAGGTACATGAATCGAAATATTTGAATTTAAAGGTACATGAACCTAAAAATTGGAATTTAAAGGCACATGAACCTAAAAATTGGAATTTAAAGGTACACAAACCTAAAAATTGGAATTCAAAGGCACATGGATTTGAAAATTAGAATTTAAAGGTTCATGGTCTCAAAAATTATAATTTAAAGGCACATATATCTAAAAATTGGAATTTTAAAGAACATAAATCTAAAAATAGTAATTTAAAGGTACACGAAGCTAAAAACAGATGTTATAGCCAATACTGGAGCAAACATCTATTAAATGATACCCTGTCTTTAAAGAAAAATGTAAATAAATTTTGATTCAAAGTTTTTGCAGATTTTTAAGTGTAATTTTTTGACAATTGTTCTTTGATGTTTTTATGTTAGAAAAAAATCAATTTTTAAAACTTTTCTCAAAAATTTCTATTTTTTCAGATCATCGTAATTTGGAACAATATAAACCGTGACCCACTAGACACATGGCCGAATCTCCATGTCCCTATCGAGTAATATCTTGTTTACCTTATTGTTGCACTCAAAAAATATTTTTCCAGATTCATAAAAGTGTCGAAAAACAGCTTGAACAATCGATTCATACCATGGAATCGAATAGAAACCGAAGCGGTTCTTTCATTAGACGACGATATTGATTTAATGCAACAGGAAATCGTTTTCGCATTCCGAGTTTGGCGGGAGAATCGCGATCGAATTGTTGGTTTCCCAGCTCGGTATCACGCAAGATATGGGGATTCGATGTTTTATAATAGTAATCATACGTGTCAGATGAGTATTATTTTGACGGGAGCTGCGTTTTTACATAAGGTAATAGAGGGTTTTTATAGATTTGGGTTTTTGCTCGGAAAACAATTTTTAAAGGATAACTTTATGGAGCTAATAAATGCGCCTGGGATGAAAATAGACTTCATACGCATTTAAAATCTGTTTTTAAAATTTTCTAAAACCACCTAGAAGCCAAGAAAATGAGCTTCAAAACTATGGCCTAGAAAAAGTGTGCACCTGCGAAAACTAGTCCGCAGGCGTAAAAAGAAGTAAAAATCCAAAAAAAAACAAAAAAAGGACTAAAATAAGCATTCTGCATAACTATTTATTAACGAAAAAAGCTCATAGGAAGAAGTTCGGCCAGGTGGAACACTTTTTCTAGGCCATTGTTTTGAAGATCATTTTCTCGGCTTCTAGGTGGTTTTAGAACATTTTAAAAACAGATTTGGAATGCGAATGAAGTCTATTTTCATTTAAGGTACATTTATTATCTCCGTAAAGTCCTCCTTTAATATATTTAATTCAAGAATTTTGGAGTTTATGAAAAATTAAGCTGCCATCATATTCCAGGGATATCTCAACTCATACACCAATCAAATGCCAAGCTCCATTCGTGAACATGTCGATAAAGTGATGAATTGTGAAGACATTGCAATGAATTTTCTAGTTTCGCACTTGACTAGAAAACCGCCGATTAAGACGACTTCTCGATGGACTTTGAAGTAATTGTTAAAATTTTTTATAGAAATCTGAAATTATACTTAATTATTTTCAGATGCGCAACTTGTACTGAAAGACTATCGGAGTCGAATTCGCATTTCGAGAAACGGCATGAATGCATTCGATTGTTCACTGAAAGTTATGGTTATAATCCGTTGAAGTTTTCTCAATTCCGTGCCGATTCAATATTGTTCAAAACTAGGCTGCCGCAGAATCATCAGAAATGCTTTAAATATGTCTAAGCGCTGTTGTTGCTTTTTTTCCATTGTTGTGCATTTTTCCACTTTCTCTCACTTTTCGTTTTACCGGTCATCATCTCACATTTTTTCTGGTACGTATTTATTTTAAGGTGCTTCTACTTAATTTATTTATCCATTTTTTTTGTTAGTGAATGACTTATAAGAAAAACAAAATCAAGTGTTTGTTGTTTCCCCTCTGCAACTTTTCACTTCTCAATGATCGAGAGCTTACATCAGAGAAGTCAAGGTTTGGATCTCCGTGCTCGTAGAATTTTTCGACCATCCTGTATAAACTTTCCAAATTTCTTTAAAACAGTTTTTTAAAAAGTAAAATTCATTTGAGCACAATAATTTCTCACAGAGAAAAAATGAAAAAAACAACAATATTAAATAACGAATATAAAATACTTATTGAATAAATAACAACAATAATAAATACGGTAATCTTGAAGTTGAGGAAAGAAAAGAGGAAAAAAACAAATAATGAACCATTAAATACAAATAATAAATGAAGTGAGAAATTAAAATAAGAAAACATGTGGAGAGGTGACCGGTAAAACGAAAAGTGAGAGAAAGTGGAAAAAATATGGAAAAAATTTATCGACATGTTCGCGAATGGAACTTGGCATTTGATTGGTGTATGAGTTGAGGTATCCCTGGAATATGGTGGCAGCTTAATTTTTAACTTTTTTCAAAAATTTCTTAGATTTATAAATTCGCAAATATTAGCGAGGACATTTTCGCTAATATTTTTGGGAATTTGTAAATCTAAGAATTTTTCATAAACTCCAAAATTCTCGAGTTAAAAATATTAAAGAAGGACTTTATGGATATAGTAGATGTAATTTAGATGAAAATAGATTTCGTTCTCATTATAAAATCTGTTTTTGAAATTTTCTAAAACCGCCTAGAAGCCGAGAAAATGAGCTTCAAAACAATGGCATAGAAAAAGTTTCCGATGGTTTTCGGAAATTTTAAAAACAGATTTGGAATGAGAATGACATCTATTTTCATCCCAGACACATTCATTAGCTCCGTAAAGTCCTCCTTTATCATTTTTTTCTGAGCAAAAAAACGCAATTTTCTGATTTTTAAAATCTATAAAAAACCCTCTATTACCTTATGTAAAAACGCAGCTCCCGTCAAAATAATACTCATCTGACACGTATGATTACTATTATAAAACATCGAATCCCCATATCTTGCATGATACCGTGCTGGGAAACCAACAATCCAATCACGATTCTCCCGCCAAACTCGGAATGCGAAAACGATTTCCTGTTGCATTAAATCAATATCGTCGTCTAATGAAAGAACCGCTTCGGTTTCTATTCGATTCCATGGTATGAATCGATTGTTCAAGCTGTTTTTCGACACTTTTATGAATCTGGAAAAATATTTTTTGAGTGCAACAATAAGGTAAACAAGATATTACTCGATAGGAACATGAAGATTCGGCCATGTGTCTGGCGGATCACGGTTTATATTGTTCCAAATTACGATGATCTGAAAAATAGCAATCTTCTCATCTCCAACACATCGGTCATTTCCAGCGATTTCAGAATAAAGTGCATTTCAGGCAGTCGTTGGACCGGTATCCGGTACGTCGCAAGTCTCCAATCGATAAAATTTCCAAATGGAAGTTTCTGATCATTTGCTACAATTATTGGCACACATCCAACGTTTAGTGATTTCGCAAGAATTTCCAGAAAACTTGATGAAGCTGGGAAATAATGATGAAGCAATTGATTTTTCTGGAAATTTTCGGAATTTTTAAACTTTTTAAAAATTATATATACCTAAACATGAAGTTTCTGCACATTTCACAACTTCCATCTTATCCCCAACAATACTAGCCGAATTCTCAATTCCCGAAAAATCCAAATCAACAATTTCCGAATCATCAGGCATAAATAATGTCATAAAAACATGTCTAGAAAATGGTAGAATTGGTGATGATGAGATTCTCGAGGTTTTCAAAGAAATCGCAAAATCGAATGATCTGGAAAATAAATCAATTTTTCCCAGAAAAATGATCGCAAAAAGTATCTTTTTACATTATTTTGTGCAAATATAACTCTAGAATTTCCCGAAATTATCGGAGATCCAATATTGAACACAATTTTGTTAGAAATTCTGGTTTCCGCAGATTTTGTGTCAAAAGATGAATTGGTTATTGCTCTCTGAAAATTTTTGTCATTTTTTATAGAAATCGACTTTTTTCTCAACTCAAAAATCTTTAATTTTAAAGGTTTTCATAACTTTTTAAAAAAATGACAAATTTCTCTGATTTTTAGTGCATTTTGGAGAATGGAATCTGAATTTTCAGGTCCGGGCCTTCAAAACGCTTCAAAATTCATAAAATTTGATAAATTTTCAAAAAAAGTTGTGAATTTTTGAAAATCGTTTTTTTTTGTCCAATTTTCAAATGCTCATTACATTTTTGAAAATGTTCCAATTCTTATGATTTCATCTGCATTTTGGAGAACGGAATCTGAATTTTCAGGTCCGGGCCTTCAAAATGCTTCAAAATATATCAAATTTGATAAATTTTCAAAAAATTAGTAATCAGCGTCAAATTCTGAACACATTGTGACCCTTTAAAAAATTAGTGGTCATGTGCCTTTAAGGCCATTTTTTTTAAAGGCGCATAATTCGAGAAATAGACTATTTTGTTCAAAAAAAATGGATATTCATTATCAGCATCGAAATCCGGATATAGTGAGATGTTTCAAAAATTTAGTGGTTATGTGTCTTTAAGATCACTTTGCATATTTAAATCCAATATTTGCTCCAAAAACCCTACCATTTCCCTCTTCTCAATCGTCGGAACCTGCAACATAAACCTCAACGCCGAAACCACACTTCTAGCCACGTTTTCCTTTGTAGCAAGATAATTTTCAAAATAATTCCTTCCCGTCCGTCTCATCTCCAACACATCGGCCATTTCCAGCGATTTCAGAATAAAGTGCATTTCAGGCAGTCGTTGAACCGGTATCCGGTACGTCGCAAGTCTCCAATCGATAAAATTTCCAAATGGAAGTTTCTGATCATTTGCTACAATTATTGGCACACATCCAACGTTTAGTGATTTCGCAAGAATTTCCAGAAAACTTGATGAAGCTGGGAAATAATGATGAAGCAATTGATTTTTCTGGAAATTTTCGGAATTTTTAAACTTTTTAAAAATTATATATACCTAAACATGAAGTTTCTGCACATTTCACAACTTCCATCTTATCCCCAACAATACTAGCCGAATTCTCAATTCCCGAAAAATCCAAATCAACAATTTCCGAATCATCAGGCATAAATAATGTCATAAAAACATGTCTAGAAAATGGTAGAATTGGTGATGATGAGATTCTCGAGGTTTTCAAAGAAATCGCAAAATCGAATGATCTGGAAAATAAATCAATTTTTCCCAGAAAAATGATCGCAAAAAGTATCTTTTTACATTATTTTGTGCAAATATAACTCTAGAATTTCCCGAAATTATCGGAGATCCAATATTGAACACAATTTTGTTAGAAATTCTGGTTTCCGCAGATTTTGTGTCAAAAGATGAATTGGTTATTGCTCTCTGAAAATTTTTGTCATTTTTTATAGAAATCGACTTTTTTCTCAACTCAAAAATCTTTAATTTTAAAGGTTTTCATAACTTTTTAAAAAAATGACAAATTTCTCTGATTTTTAGTGCATTTTGGAGAATGGAATCTGAATTTTCAGGTCCGGGCCTTCAAAACGCTTCAAAATTCATAAAATTTGATAAATTTTCAAAAAAAGTTGTGAATTTTTGAAAATCGTTTTTTTTTGTCCAATTTTCAAATGCTCATTACATTTTTGAAAATGTTCCAATTCTTATGATTTCATCTGCATTTTGGAGAACGGAATCTGAATTTTCAGGTCCGGGCCTTCAAAATGCTTCAAAATATATCAAATTTGATAAATTTTCAAAAAATTAGTAATCAGCGTCAAATTCTGAACACATTGTGACCCTTTAAAAAATTAGTGGTCATGTGCCTTTAAGGCCATTTTTTTTAAAGGCGCATAATTCGAGAAATAGACTATTTTGTTCAAAAAAAATGGATATTCATTATCAGCATCGAAATCCGGATATAGTGAGATGTTTCAAAAATTTAGTGGTTATGTGTCTTTAAGATCACTTTGCATATTTAAATCCAATATTTGCTCCAAAAACCCTACCATTTCCCTCTTCTCAATCGTCGGAACCTGCAACATAAACCTCAACGCCGAAACCACACTTCTAGCCACGTTTTCCTTTGTAGCAAGATAATTTTCAAAATAATTCCTTCCCGTCCGTCTCATCTCCAACACATCGGCCATTTCCAGCGATTTCAGAATAAAGTGCATTTCAGGCAGTCGTTGAACCGGTATCCGGTACGTCGCAAGTCTCCAATCGATAAAATTTCCAAATGGAAGTTTCTGATCATTTGCTACAATTATTGGCACACATCCAACGTTTAGTGATTTCGCAAGAATTTCCAGAAAACTTGATGAAGCTGGGAAATAATGATGAAGCAATTGATTTTTCTGGAAATTTTCGGAATTTTTAAACTTTTTAAAAATTATATATACCTAAACATGAAGTTTCTGCACATTTCACAACTTCCATCTTATCCCCAACAATACTAGCCGAATTCTCAATTCCCGAAAAATCCAAATCAACAATTTCCGAATCATCAGGCATAAATAATGTCATAAAAACATGTCTAGAAAATGGTAGAATTGGTGATGATGAGATTCTCGAGGTTTTCAAAGAAATCGCAAAATCGAATGATCTGGAAAATAAATCAATTTTTCCCAGAAAAATGATCGCAAAAAGTACCTTTTTACATTATTTTGTGCAAATATAACTCTAGAATTTCCCGAAATTATCGGAGATCCAATATTGAACACAATTTTGTTAGAAATTCTGGTTTCCGCAGATTTTGTGTCAAAAGATGAATTGGTTATTGCTCTCTGAAAATTTTTGTCATTTTTTATAGAAATCGACTTTTTTCTCAACTCAAAAATCTTTAATTTTAAAGGTTTTCATAACTTTTTAAAAAAATGACAAATTTCTCTGATTTTTAGTGCATTTTGGAGAATGGAATCTGAATTTTCAGGTCCGGGCCTTCAAAACGCTTCAAAATTCATAAAATTTGATAAATTTTCAAAAAAAGTTGTGAATTTTTGAAAATCGTTTTTTTTTGTCCAATTTTCAAATGCTCATTACATTTTTGAAAATGTTCCAATTCTTATGATTTCATCTGCATTTTGGAGAACGGAATCTGAATTTTCAGGTCCGGGCCTTCAAAATGCTTCAAAATATATCAAATTTGATAAATTTTCAAAAAAAGTTGTGATTTTTTGAAAATCGTTTTTTTGTCCAATTTTCAAATGCTCATTACTTTTTTGAAAATGTTCCAATTCTTATGATTTCATTTGCATTTTGAAGTTGAGAATCGAAATTTTCACTTTTTTCAAACTTCCCTTTTTTTCAAAACGAAACCAAATAATTAAACTCACAGTAAAACAAGCGTTTACAGATCTATTCACCAAATTGGGCACTACCTCTCGAAACGCTTCTTCCCATTGTTTCTCAGCTTCTCCATTCGTCAAACTCTCAATTCTTCTAATTCTCGTTGTGCTGCTTCGATTTCACATTCCAGCGATGATATCCAACTCTTTAAAAAAAAAGATTCAGTTTATTTCTAATAAAAGTTGTTTTTGTTCAAACGTTTCTGAGGAATCAATCACTGCAGCTCATCCTGAACACTTCGAATCTCTTGCAACTTCACTTGTGACTCTGACAATTCTAGTCGAACTGATTCCAAAACCCTTGAAATGAGAAATAAATGTTCCAATTTCCCAAGAAATTATGTTTACCTTTTCTTTTCTCTCAACGTTCGACCAACGTAGTCGTTTGTTAATAGAACTGTATTCTAAAAATTACAAATTTTGAGCCAAAAACAGTAAAATATGAGCCAAAAACAGTAAAATATACATAGAATTTGATAAATTTTCAAAAAAAATGTTTGATTTTTTGAAAACCTAGAGTTTGAAATGTTTCCAATCCTTATGATGTCATAAGAATTTTGAAGTTGAGAATCGAAATTCTCACTTTTTTCAAATGGAGAAGTTGAAAAAACGAAACAAAATCGTTGAACTCACAATAACAAAATATTCGAATCCATGCAGAGAATCAATCAATTGTGGTTAATTCTCTCATGACAGCATAAACTAAATATAACAATTTGAACATGCATCCAAACCCGTATCCAAATTCACAGCACTTTGAACCAATTGCTCGAAACGCGAATTCGAGTTGAACCGAAAGTTTCCTCTTGAGTGCGATAGAAATAATTATCAGAAGGACGACGATTGGTCTGAAACCGGCCTTCTGAAAAATTTACTTACGTTTTTAAAAAATTTAATTATTTAAATCAGTCAGGGTCTTGGTCTGATTACCTATCAATCAAAAAAACAGATTTTTGAGACCAAAGTTCGATTCCGGGTGCCCTTATTTGTATTTCACGTATTTGACAAATTGCATTTCAGATTGAGCAACATTTTTATATTGCGTAAAATCCTCCTTTAAAATAAAAAATACTCACGCTTTCGGATATCCAATTATCAAAAAATATGACAGCTGTGTGCATGAAGATGCAAAAAATGAAAACAAGAAGGGTCCACCAATATCCTATAATTAAAATAAAACTACAGTGAACAGAATTATGTTGAGAAGTGTAAGTCACTTGTGGTGAATAGCTTTTTAGTAAATAATTCTCTTCGTTTCGCACGGCCATTACGACGTTTCGCTCTTACACTGCGCACAGTTTAGCGGGTTTCTTAACCATAGGAGCTTATTTTTTAAGCGTTTTTCGTGATATATTTTGTTTCATCTGTCAGAATTAATTTTTTTTTGCCATAAGTAAAATAAATGATGAGGAACAATTTTTAATGTTTAAAATATGATTGAAATGTGCTAAAGCCTTGAAATCGACTATTTTATCATATTTTTAGGCCTTACTCAAAAACGCTCTGTCACATTTGGATAATTTTTCCCATATATAATGAGAAAACTGTTACGCACATTTCAAATACCATGAAAAATGTTTTGAAACGGTTTAACTCAAATAATTTATGTTTTTCTTTTTTTTTTCTTTGTTACTAAAGCATGAACTAGGGAAGTCATTTGAAGTTTACCCAAAACATAGGTCAACATGAGATTTAAATGAACGGTGAAGATCAGAATTATGAGTTCTGAAAAAATCATAGGGAAATACGAAGGTATGTCCGAGATATGCGCATGTGACGCTACGTATGCGTGTAGGCTGTGCGAATGCTGCACACTGAATTCGACAAGATTAAAGAACTGTATCTCGTGAACGGCTCAGCCAACCAAATTTAATGTTATATAGCTCATTTTGAAGCCAATACAGCATTGTATTTAACTGGTAAAAAATTTTTGAAGAAAAAAAGAAACCTAATAATAATTTTCAAAAAATGAAAAAATCACAAAACGCGTTAAAATCTACTTTTAACTTCTAAGAATTACTTCGAAAGTAATTTTTTTGAATTCCTCGGAACATAAGAAATGATTGTTCTTAATTGATGATAATTATCATAATTTGTTTTGAATGACGAGAAATAATATCAGGGAATTAATATTAATGAATTTCTCGTAAGAAAATTAATTTTTCATTGCACCACAGTAGGATATTCTTCCTATAGTATTTATTAAACTTTAAAGATATTCTACAAATTATGTTACCAGAAGTGACTGAAAATTATGAGTTGTTTTTTGACGAAAGTATTAGGGATAAGCTTATATCGCCGTCTGTATTGACAAAGGTGGTTTTGAACCAAAAATTACCACAACAATTGGGAATTATAAGGAAAAAGCAAATTCGGTTTTTATCATCTTGTATTAGGTTTTTACAAGGAATCTGATGCTGGTGAAAACTTTATTCGATTCGCTCCTAAACTTGTTAAAGAGTGCGTTTTTGAGTACGACTGAAAAATGTGCTAAAATAGTCGATTCCGAGGCTTTAGCGCGTTTTAATCATATTTTGAATATTAAAAAATTGTTTTTCATCATTATTCTATTTATGGCAAAAAAAATTAAATTCTGACAGTTCAAACAAAAGAAAGCAACAGCTGTTAGCTGAGCTCGTTACAGAATAAGGGAACCTTGAAACGCGGGAAGGTGAACGATTCTTAGTAGGTGACAACAAAATGATCTGTTCTGTAATGGGTCATCAGGGTGCTTTGACAACTGGGAAACAAAGTAATAAGAAATCGACATTTTGGAATATTGAGAAAGATTGCCTCGTCAGGCTAGTTCGGGAGGAATCGGGGCGACCAGATCTGCATTTTTCAAAAATTTCTGTGGGAATCACATCAGATTGATTTTTGTCCCCCAAGGGAATTGAGGAAACATTCAAAATTTTGAAAGATGTTATGACACAAAAATTAGAAAATTTTAATTAAATCTTTCGTGGTCTTCTGTGTATGAAAAAAGCAACTGATATTCATCTTTTTTGATGCCTAATTTCTACCCTTTATTCGCGTCTACTTTTTTTTCTAATTTTGTTGAATGTTTCCAATAATCCTATTCCTTTTCAATAAATTAGGTTTTTCACACATTTTCATAAGCCCTGATTTAATATAACGTACCCAGATATTTTCGCCATTTTTGAAAAGTTTGAATTATAAAACTTTCCCAATCAATAATGTAATCGGCATGTGTCGGTGTATTCATCTGAAATTAATTAATTTTATTGTTATTCATCTACAATGAAAACTTCGATTCGACAATCGGGGTTTGGATAGTTCTGGTGGTTGATTGAAATCCATTTCAACTGCGGAACAGCGTTAAAAATCGCTTTTCTCGAACTGACAGTCAAGCCAAGCTGCCCATTTCCAGAAATGTCAAGTGCCACTAGTGTCTTTATGTTTTTGAGGGATTTCAAGGCTTTGGTACTTCCTATCCTAAAAAACAAAAGCATAACCGGCACTCTAATTGTTTTTTTAATGTTTTTAATGAAACATAGCTCAATCGAAAATGTATTCTTGTTTATGCTCCAGCTAAATTTTTTCGAAAATGTTTTTTAATGATAATATTTGTTAAAAGTTTTCAACTGATGAAATATGTCAAATTCAGTCAGTAATCAACTTCCACTAATAATTATTGAAACCTTTAGGTTTTTGTCCAAAAAAATTCATCATTTTTTTGTGAAAAATCTGTTTTTGCCGATCCTTCATTAATTATGTCAATAAGAACTGTAGGACATTTGTTTGGCTTCAAAAAGTTGCAAGATTATGGTCAATGGGGCCAAAAAGTGTCGAACTGTCGAAAATTGTCGTCGTTTCTGCTTAAAGGGAAGGAGAAAGTAATCGATTTGGTTTTTCCCTTTGTCGAAAATGACCAAAATGTGTTCTAAAAGCATTTTTTATTAACACATTCTAAGAAAACAGACCTTTTCAACACATTTACTGAAAAAAAACGGCGAATTATTTCCCCAACAAATTCCCCTTCTGTTTTTGGATTGAACATTTTTCGAACCCCCACTCAGAATTCTCATGTTTTCAAAAGCATTCAAAGTCCATGCCATTAGCTTCAACAACTAAGACTTTTTAAAACTTTTTGCCAAAAAAATTGTGAGCTTACTTTGTTGTAATTGATTTCGGCATATTTTAAAAACGTTATTTTGTCTAAATCATGATTTCTCTAATCGGAATAACCAAAATTGAGACATACGACGATATCCAACTAATTTACCATATCAACCAAAAGCTGAAGATTAGAAGAAATGCCGTTCATTGAACATTTTCTTGAATTCTGAGCGGGTAAGGATGTTGAAAAGTAAAGGATATGTCTGTTTAAATGTGACTGTTTTTTTTTAATTTTTAAACGTTTCCTTTTTTTTTTTGAAAATGTCTGTTTGCTTAGCCCGTGTTAATAAAAAATGGGTTCAGAACACATTTTATTAATTTTCGGCGCAGAAAAAACAATATCGATGACTTTCTTCTTCCCTTCAAGCAGCAAATCGACAATTTTCGACAGTTCGACACTTTTTGGCCCCATTGACCACAATCGTGCAACTTTTTGAAGCCGAACAACGATTTTACTGTTCTTATGGACATAATTAATGAATTTAAAGCAAATAGGGCCGTCATCGCTCAACAAACAATAAGATTTCCAAAGTGGAGCAATACTTTTGTGGAACGGCAAAAACCGATTTTTGGACTTTAGGCTTCAATAATTATTAGTGCAAGTTGATTACTGACTGAATTTGACATATTTCATCAGTTGAACACTTTTAACAAATATTATCATTAAAAAACATTTTCGAAAAAATTTCAGTGGAGCAATACTTTTGTGGAACACTGTCAAGTTTTCCTTGTAAAACTGTTTTCCGCTTACGATGACGAAAGGTTCGAACATGTTTTTGATTTGACAGCTTTAACATTTGTTAAGCTTTGAGCTCAGAAAAAGAATGATTATACACATCGCGTGACTAAACGGAAACAGTTTCTTTTTACCTTACCAGCGAAATGTGTTATAAGTTTGAGTTTATTGTAATTAATTTAGAAACACTCACTTGTTACTTGAAATAACAAGTTTTTCGAGAATCGGCGTTTTTAACGCCAAAATCCCCAACTTTGCCTTTCTACCAAGGTTGTTATTTGAAAGATCCAATGATTCCAATGCCGGGAGTTTTGGCAAACCCTTCAAGTTTTGCAAATGACAGTTGACCAAACTAAGGGTCTTCAACCCAGTGAGACCATCTTCGAGTCCGCCGATTTGTCCACCTTCCGAGTTGTCGAGATACAAAACGTCAACAGTCGCTGGATCTCTTTCGCGAAGTTCAACAGTGTAACGTTCTTGCATTGAAGACATGACTGATTGAGCAGGTTTCTGAAGAAAAACAACGATAAAGGAAAGGAAATAAAGTTTTTGCAGATTTTTAAATCCAATTTTTTAAAATACTGATCGAGAAGAAGTAAAAATGAGATAAAAACTCTATGTAGAACATAATGAACAAGAATGCAAAAAGGAAGATTGGAATGAAAAAGAAAACTACTTTTTTTTCAAAAACTTTGATTTTTTGCACTGAGGATCAATTTTTGATTATTTGAATGATTTCTATTGATTGAAATAGCAAAACAGCCGAAGAAGGAATGTGATTAATGTATTTTTAAAAAATTATATTAATTTTTTGAAAAAAAAAATTTCATTGTATATTCATTATATTGTATTTATATCATTCGTTATATCATATATAGTTATAATTAATGTATAACCGATTCATGTTTAAATTTTTAAGAAAGTTCTTTGATTAAATTATAAAAAAAAATTTCAGTGAAAATCGTTTTTTTCAATGGAAAAATCAGATTTTCGTTTTTTTCAATGAATTCTGGTTGGAAAAGGGGTAAAAAGACATGGCAAAAAAAGTGTATTGATTGAAAATAAGAAAAAAAATTAAGTTTTTGCGAAAAATCCGAAAATTATTGTTTTTATTGGTTTTTTGTCGGATAAAAAAGAAATAGCCAAAAAAGTGCGCGGCAAGATTGCGAAAATTTGAATTAAGCCCCGCCCTCCTTTTTTCGCAGTTAGGACGCTATTTCAACTGTTGCGCGTAGCTTTTTTCCCACCGTGATCGACACCTGCCCAAAAAATGAACTAAATTAGTGGCCGAATTTTTGCATGTGGGTTTTTAGGCCGGGTTTTTTTTCTTGCAAACTCGCTCTAATGATAATATCCATCAAATCTAGGCCGCGGAGTTCTGACTTATTTTTTGAAAATTAATGAATTGGCAATTTTTCAATGTTTGTGGTTATTTCTTCTTTTTGGCCGCCATTTCGGAATGGACAAGCAATTAATAGCTTCTGGACGACTCAGCGAGCATCAGTGAAGGTCTGAAGTGGTCGCACAATAGGAAAAATCCTCTACCGGCGTTATTTAAAATTAAATTTCAAAAATTATCAAATTTCCTTGTCAAAATACGTTACAGTGAGAATTGTTGAGGCGACAAATTTTGTTGATTTTTGATTGGATGTTCGGAAAATGGAGTTTTGTAGCAAAAAGAGGGTTATCTTCACCTTCAGTTGTTAAGATTTTGTCGCTTGATGCTAGGGATACGCTTATTAAATTAAAAGATCAGCCAGGCGTTGTTTATTCGAGAATTTGTGAAGAAAAGGGGATTAAAATCGATCCTAAGGACATTTCTTCCACTTTTTTGACTAGTTATAAGAAATTGAGCGTGTCGCATCCTTGTTTTAGTCACAGCTCTATCGGATGCGTTTCCTGGTGGTACGAAGGTGTGAAAAATGCTATACTAAATGTAAATGTTCCGCTTAAAAATTTCTGAGGAGGAGGCATGCTGCAGCTGCAGGCAGTATTTATTGAACAATCTGTATTTTGTATATTCTACTTCAAATCTAAATTGACGGTGAGAGGTGGCATATGTTATTTTTCGTTTTATAATCTTTGCAACAACGTCAGCTTCTTTCGCAATATACATTTTTTTCCGGTAATGGCATCTGGAGACAGAATCCCAACTTTCAAGCTCGTTCTTGTTGGTGACGGTGGTACCGGAAAGACTACATTCGTCAAACGGCATCTTACCGGAGAATTCGAGAAGAAATATGTTGGTATGTTGACAAATTTCTAAATGGTTGTATTTAAATCGATTTTTTCAGCCACTCTCGGAGTTGAAGTCCATCAACTTGTTTTCTACACCAACAGAGGGCAAATTAGATTCAATGTTTGGGATACAGTCGGACAGGAAAAGTTCGGAGGTCTCCGTGATGGATATTACATTCAAGATAGTTCAAAATTTAAAGTAGGACTTAACGTAACTAATAAATGTAGCTTAAACGAAAATAGACTTCGTTCTCATTCCAAATTTGTTTTTAAATTGTTCTAAAACCACCTAGCATCCTAGAAAACGTGTCTCAAAACAAAAGTGTCCATCTGGCCGAACTTTTCCGTATTTCGTTTATAAACACTTGTGCAGAATACTTATATTAGTCCGTTTTTAATGTTTTTTTTGGATTTATCATGCCTGCAGACTAATTATCGCAGGTGGACACTTGTTTCGAGACGCGTTTTCTCGGCTTCTAGGTGGTTTTAGAAAATTTTAAAAACAGATTTGGAATGAGAATGAAGTCTATTTTCATCTCAGACGCAATCATTAGCTCCGTAAAATCCGCCTTTTAAAAAGATGTGCAATTTTAAACAAATTTTTATAGGACAATGTGACATTATTATGTTCGATGTCTCTGCTCGTGTGACATACAAGAATGTGCCAAATTGGCATCGTGATTTGGCCAGAGTTAATTTTTAAACTCATTTTCACTTGTCAGCTTCTTTCGCAATATACATTTTTTTCCAGTAATGGCATCTGGAGACGGAATCCCAACTTTCAAGCTCGTTCTTATTGGTGACGGTGGTACCGGAAGGACTACATTCGTCAAACGGCATCTTACGGGAGAATTCGAGAAGAACTGGTTGGTTGGTAGGTTGCTAAATTTCGAAATGGCTGTACTTAAATCAATTTTTTCAGCCACTCTCGGAGTTGAAGTCCATCCACTTGTTTTCTACACCAACAGAGGGCAAATTAGATTCAATGTTTGGGATACAGCCGGACAGGAAAAGTTCGGAGGTCTCCGTGATGGATATTACATTCAAGGTAATTTAAAAATTAAAAGAGTACTTTACGAGCTAATAAATGTACCTTAAATGAAATTAGACCATCCTCATTCCAAATCTGTTTTTAACATTTTCTAAAACCATCTGGAATCCGAGAAAACGTGCCTCAAAACAATGTCATTGAAAAAGTGTCCTCCTGGCCGAACTTTTTCCTATGAGATTTTTTTCGTATTTCGTTATTGTCAACTCAATTATTCTTGATAATTGCGTTCGGAAGGCTGCTCAACCTCACAGCCGCTCCGCACGCACGCGACGCGGCGACCTCTCACTCAACACTGAAATATTGGCGGGAAAATTAATTATTCAAATTTTCCAGTGTGCTGAGTGTCGGCAGCCGCGTCGCGTTCGTGCGGAGCGGCTGTGAGGTTGAGCAGCCTTCCGAACGCAATGATCAATAATAATTGAGTTGACAATAATAAATGTTATTTTGTTGGTTTTAGAAAATTTTTAAAACAGATTTGGAATGAGAATGAAGTCTATTTTCATCTCACAATCAGACGAATTTATTAGCTCTGTAAAGCTTTCTTTTTAAGTTTATTTGCTTCCAGGTCGGCGCCAAAGACAGGAAAGTGAAGGCCAAGACGATGACCTTCCATAGAAAAAAGAACCTCCAATACTACGACATCTCCGCCAAATCCAACTACAACTTCGAAAAGCCATTCCTCTGGTTGGCTAGAAAATTGCTCGGGGATCCAAACCTTGAGTTCTCTTCTATGCCAGCTCTCGCTCCACCAGAGGTTCACATGGACCCTGCTATGATTGCTGAATACGAGAAGGATTTGGACAACGCCGCGAAAGCTGACGATAGCGATGACGATGACGACGATCAAACTTCGTTTTTGTTATACGATTTTTTTTTACTAACTTATATCGCAATGAATAAATAAATTAAATAGCAGCACCTTACAATTTAAAAAATCAGTGTGAATGGAAAGTGAGAAAAATGGACATTAATGAAAAGGCAACGTTTATACATTACACACGGCATGTTTTTTACTATTGTCAACTTAAAAATTTTGGATCATTCATTTTCTACTAAAAGACCGCAGCGCAGCCGCTCGCAGGTAAAAATAGCACGACTGTGTGAGAGACTTAGATTTTCTGGGTAGATCAAAACCAACTTGAATGATCAGGAATATTTGAGTTGGCAATACCTCCTCAATAGAAAAAAAATATACGAGTTGAAAGTTCGAGATCAAAAAATTTTGAAGCCTAAAAATTGAAATTTATAACTGGAAAAATTTCAAAAAATTTTAATTAGCTTCTGAGGGTTTTTTTTCAAAATTCTGCCGAATACAAACTTTACTCTTTCTCATTGTGCAC
The DNA here is from genome assembly GCA_964036255.1 of Caenorhabditis virilis. NCBI lineage: Eukaryota > Metazoa > Nematoda > Chromadorea > Rhabditida > Rhabditidae > Caenorhabditis > Caenorhabditis virilis. Next base: position 2,933,201 of record OZ038417.1, on the reverse strand, counting down.
CTCACAAAAAAATTTTAACGCCTCAACTTTATTGATGTTCTTGTGATCTTTGAATGAAATTTAGTACTGAAAAAACTCGATTTTGAGACTTTTTTGTAAATAACTTTCCTAAAAGTCAAAAAATCGAAAAAGTGCCGAATACAATTTGAAGAGAAGACAATTTAGATTGTTTTGACACAAAAATTAGCTGGGAACACGCAGGCTGTGATGCGTGATCTTCAAAGAAATATATTTTTTTGTTCAATCTATGCTTTAAACCATTGGAAATACCTGCTTTTACTTTTAAATTTGCACGAGATAGGTGTGTGACACCATTCAAGATATTTATTTCAAGAATTACCCTAGGGTAACCCAGAAAACTGGAAATCCACAAGTGCGTCAGTCAAAAATTGTGTTGGCGTGATTAGATCGCGGCGGCGGGAAAAAATTAACTCGTATATCCCACGGGGTTTTTTTTACTACCGCTAGCACTGAAAAAATGGACCCTCATCAATAGAGCGCGCTTACTGATTGCGGCCTAACTATTGTGCGAAACTTCTTCCATAATATTCTTCAGCCATTTTTATTTGTACTGGGACGAACATTTTGAACATTTTTCTGTACTTTTGCAAATTTTTATGTTTTTTCACCACTGTAACCTTTTTTTTGTGATGTGTGGGCATGTTTTAAAAAAAGAACTAGTGCGATCTAATATGTATGTAAAAAGTCTTAGAGGTTTGAAATTTTAACACTAAATTTGCTAATTTTTGAGAGTTTTTGAAGTTTTTTAAAATCACGGCGGAAGTTTTGAAATTTTTGAGACTGTAAAGTTGAAGGTTAGATATTTACACGCTTTTTGAAAGTAATTTCGGAAATTTCGGTGTTCCGATAAGTCTTCCTTAGAGGGAATAATAGTTAGCATTTAGCATTTTTTTGAGTTGCATCAGGAATTCGATGTTTCTGTTGAGGCATGGCTAGGCACACTTGGTGATTTTTTGAAATTGTATTCAGAATATTGTATTGAATCACATACATTGTATTTAATTGTCAGTTTTTAAGTTTTCGCTTACGACCAATTTAATTTTTATAGAACAATTTGGCAAAAATAGAAAGATTTATTCCGGTAAACAATCATTAACTATTCCGCGACAGAGAAGAGTACGGAAAATCAGTTCATATTTCTTCTTGACATCTCGAATCGGTGCATATCTTCTCTCTAGTCGATTGTGATAGGCATGAGCTGCCTCAATCGACTGTTCCGATGTCCTTGCAAGCATTTTGTGAGTTTGAGAGAACACTGGAGCATGGGCGAGCAGGGCATGTAGTTTCGGCGGCAGAGTCTCGTCGGGAGAAAGAGTGCTGATTGTTTTCTTAATTTTTAGAATGACTTCTTTAAGTTCATTATTTTTCTGATCATCCATTACCATAGGAGCACACAAAGATTGAAAATCACTCAAAGCTAGGAGCACATCTCTAACATTAGAAATTTCTGCTGATTGTGGAAAAACTGACAAATATTTTTCAATGTTTTCTTTTTTCAAAAGCTTATGAACCTGATTTCCTGTAAAATCTTGTGTCCAGGTTCTTCTGTCAGCTCCGATTGAAGACATTTCAGCTTCCATAGCTTTTCTGTATTCACCGGAACTTCCATTCATCAAATTTTTGAATTTTTCGAATTCTTCTTCCATAGTTTCAATTTCTTTCTTCAAATGTTCAATATATTGCGAGAAATCATCTTTTTGATTATCAATAAGATCAATAATTTTTTGAAGATCAAGACCTCGGCAACCTAAACATTTCGCGGTTTCATCCGTATTTGATAATCTAGAACGATCATCAAAAGTCCAGATACCACCACATTCGAAATGAAACCACTCATTACACGTATCACACTTAACCCATGCGTCATTTTTCCCTTTTTTACTGCACATTTTTTTATCTTTCATGAGACAGTGTTCAGCTGAACAGATATCAACAGAATTTTTTGGTTTTACAATTTTATTAGACGCGATGTTGTTGAAAACTGTGCCAACTTTTTCCATATTTTCAAGATCTGTTTGGTAAGTTCGCAAAACATGTTTTGTTGTCTTAACCAAATCTTCAGCGTTTCCGATATCTTTAGTTTTCCAGGCATATTTTGTGACATCAAAAATAGTGGTGTTGTCGAGCTTGGCGCAAATGGTGAAAAGCTTCAAGAGTGCGTACTTCACGAATAAACCCATATTAATATGGAGAGTTGGCGTTACGATGTGCGTAATGGGAATTTGTGTGAATACGACACTGGAGCCCGGTTTTACACCGCAGCTACCAGTGATACTGTCTATTTCATACGAGTCAAGAGTACGAAGCTCAAAAATTTCATCTAAATCAATATCTTCGATACTGGTCCCTCTTACATTCATAAATTTGCACCAAATACAGAAAAAATTGCACGTTGCACCTTTGTGACCAAGCATCGAACACAGAAATTTATAATCACCCCCTAAAAATTGAACCACATTTCTTTTTTGAGGTTCATCGTTAATTAAAAATGAAATTTCTTTCAATTCTTTCAGCTGATCGATAACCGGACCAAGTTTTTGGATAAAAATTTCTGCAGATTCATCACCGTTATAAAAACCTAGTGGGACTGCGCTGTAGCAGGAATTCGGTTTTGAGTGATTTGCAATGGCAGCGTAAAACTTAGTTGTTTTACCACCTTTATCTGCCATAAGCGTCAAAATAATATCATCACCGGTGCCCTCGTCGAAATTAAGACAGCCTGAAGCCGACATTTCTGTGAGCCTCGATGACAATAATTCAGAAACATTATTTACCCTAGCAACAATCTGTTCCGAAAATCCATTCGGAATGGGAAATGTCGACACTTCGACCGAAATTGAATTATTTTTCAAAAGAGAGTTCTGGATCGATTGCATGATTTTTAAAGATGGAATGATGTCAAATCCTGTCATCATTTTCAAATAATGTTTGATTCTCACAATCATTTTTGGACCTATTTCCACTTTTTGAAACATGAAAAAAGCTTGTGAACCTGTCAAATTAGGCGTGCCAACATGATCTTCATGTTTGTTCAAATAGTTCAGAAAATCATGCAGAAATGTGCTCATTTGCGAACCTCCGTAAACAACAAAAAGTTCGTAAAAATCTTTCAAAATTTTTTGTTTCGAATTGAAATTTTTCAAATCAGTGTATGAATTTGATGGTAGCAAAACTGAACGATCTAGAATATTTTGCTTCCTTTCGTTTTTGTCATTGGATTTCCGTACTCTGTTTTTGTAAGTTTCCCTTTTAGCCCTAACTGAATTCAGTTTGCTATCCAGAGTTCCAATTTTTTGACGTTTTTCCAAAACATCAATTTCGAGTGATTTCTTTTCAGAAGAAAGTTTTTCAACAATTTTTTCAAGTTCTAAAACATTGTTTTTACAAAGCGCCAAGTCAGCTTGACTCGTCACCAATTTTGTAGAAAGACATTTATTCAAATTTTCCAGCTCATTCTTTTCCTGCTGGAGAAGATTGAGAGATTCTTTTAAAAAATTGGATTTATTTTCAGCTTCCAGCTTGAAAGCTTCATGATAATTTTTAAAGAATACCAGCTCGTTCTCTTTCTCTTTCAGAACTTTATCCAAGTTCTCAATGAATTTCTCCTCTTCAATTCTGGCCTTTTTCGCTTCTTTACCATTGTTGAGGTTTTGAACCCTCTCTTTCACGAAAGCTTTCCTGCGCGGTATCTGAATGAATGACGAATGAGAGAATCGACTTGCGTCCTGATTATTTACATTAATATTAGATGAAGATTATTTATCATTGTACGGTTCTGTTTTGTTATTTTCATTGAATACATTTCATACTTATATTTATTTTATTAAAAGGAAACAAAAATTCTAACAACAAATAAAATTGTATTTTGACGAAAAACAAAAACAACACTTTTCAACCCTTATTTAGCAACAAAACCTGTCAAGTCTTCTTCGTCTTTAAGACTTGTTTTGCTAGTTGATTCGGCAAGCAATAATTCCTAAAAGTTTATGATTTTTATCAATTAAAATTAAAAATTGTACCTCCAGCTTCTCTTGCAATTCTTTATGTTCCTTATTTTTCAAATCGATCAATTGTTTGGCGATAGAGTTGTTTTTTTGCTCCTCTTCATACTTTCCCTTCCATTTCAATAGTTCCTTCTGTTTATTGTCACATTTCTCACATCTCGCCTTCAAAAAAATACAATTGAGTTTTTTATTCTTGTTTTATTCAAATTACCTTATTTTTCACATCTTTTCCGGAGGATTCAGCTTTATTTGACTCCTTCCTTTTGCTTTTCCAACTGCTACTTGTCGGCGCTTTCCTTACATTTTTGATATTTTTGGAGGAGTCTGCGATAAGATATTTAAAAATTTTGACAAAAAAGACTAAATTTCAACTTACGATTTTCTAAATAATGGTAATGCGAAGAAATTGGAGGAGGAGGAGGTGGCGGAGGATGAAGAGGTTGAGGTGTGTGTTGATTTCCATGTTGATAAATCGGCGGATGTTGTGGGTACCAGGAATATGGTACATATCCGTGGTAAAATGACATGTAGACCTATAATTGTTTCTATCATGATTGAAGTTATAAATTAAAAAGGAAAAAATGCTTAGAAGTCCGTCTCAGAACGAAACAAATAGTGGAGAAAATTTTTAAAGATTTAAATAAATTAATTTTTATTAAAAATTGTTTATATTCGAATTCGAGAAGAAAGCATTAATTTATTCTCCGAAAAATAAGTAATTTAAAAAATGACGGTAAGTGCGTCAGTTCCCGCTTGGCGTCCTTCTCGTTGTACGGAAAGTGCGCTCTATCTCACTCGTGTCCACTCTCCGTAGTAAAAAAAACCCCGTGATATCCCGCGCGTAGTGAAAAACATGCGGTGTTACATTATTCTGCGGGAGCCTTGTTTTCATCAGTATTGCTTTTTTTTGTTTTATCGAAATGCGAATCGAACTCCGATAGTGTTTCGGTACATAATTTCAACATGCGATTGCGCATAAATGAGTTAAAATTGCTAGAAGGCTCACGGCATGTTTTTCACTACGCGCGGGATATACGAGTTATGGACCTATTCAGTTTGAAAAAAAAATACAAAAAATGTCGAGAAATTCAATGCAGAAATTGCAGAGAAATGTCGAGAAATGCAGAGAAACTTCAATTTCTCTGCATTTTTTGAACTGGTTTTCTTCGAGACCCAAACGATTTAATCTGTGTCCCTTTAAACAATTTTATGGAAAATGTTTGTATTTGTGTCTATGATTGTGGAAATCTTACCAAAAAATCAGTAGCGAGTCCCAATGACCCTTAGATGCCCAAAATATCTGATTTAGACTCAAAAAGACAGTCTTTGTCGAAAAAAATAACATGCAATTTCTCTGCATTTCTCGACATTTCTCTGCAATTTCTGCATTGAATTTCTCGACATTTTTTGTATTTTTTTTCAAACTGAATAGGTCCATTAATTTTTTCCCGCCGCTGCGATCTAATCACGCCAACACAATTTTTGACTGACGCACTTGTGGATTTCCAGTTTTCTTGGTTACCCTAGGGTAATTCTTGAAATAAATGTTTTGAATGGTGTCTCACACCTATCTCGTGCAAATTTAAAAGTAAAAGCAGGTATTTCCAATGGTCTAAAGCATATATTGAACAAAAAAATATATTTCTTTGAAGATCACGCATCACAGCCTGCGTGTTCCCAGCTAATTTTTATGTCAAAACAATCTAAAGTGTCTTCTCTTCAAATTGTATTCGGCACTTTTTCGATTTTTTGACTTTTAGGAAAGTTATTTACAAAAAGTCTCAAAATCGAGTTTTTTCAGCACTAAATTTCATTCAAAGATCACGAGAACACCAATAAAGTTAGGACGATAAAAATTTTTTGTGAGGTGCATAATCAGCAAGGGTAAAGTTTGTATTCGGCAGAATTTTGAAAAAAAAACCCTCAGAAGCTAATTAAAATTTTTTGAAATTTTTCCAGTTATAAATTTCAATTTTTAGGCCTCAAAATTTTTTGATCTCGAACTTTCAACTCGTATATTTTTTTCTATTGAGGAGGTAGTAAAAAACATGCCGTGGCTGCTCAGCCGAGTGAATATGTGGGAAGCGGTGACATGGGGCGCGTTTGCAACATTTCTCTATTTCTCCGCATTTTGTGTCCATTTTCCAAATTGTTCGGTCTCATCAATATTTGTTGTAAAAACATTTTTGTTCAACAATATTTATTTTACAGATAATGAAGGACTAACTATTAAATCGTGTAAATTATATTTTTATTGGTACGTTTTTATTAACATTTTAAATATATGTTTTTTTTTCGGAAATTTCCTTACGTCTATTTCCAATCTAAGAAAATAAAATAAAATTTTGCGAAAAATAATTTCCCCAAAAGTTTTTGTTTTCGAAAATTTTCCTATTATAATTTATAAAAGTTTCAGCCTGTCAAGATGTCATTCCCCATCATATTCGAGTCAATGTCTGAAAAATGCAACGGAATTGCATTCCATCACAAGTTGCCACGGGTTCTAACAGCTCTCGAAAATGGTTCAATTCAACTTTGGGATTTCTGGAAAGCAGCACTCCTGTGGAAATTTGACGGACATAGAGGAGCAGTTCGCGGGATATGCTTCCATGAAAATCAACCCATTTTTGTTTCCGGTGGCGAAGACAAGAAGATTAAGGTATATTATAAAATTCGCTCCAATACACTTTTTATTTTAATAAACAGCTTTGGAATTACGAGAGAAAAACGTTCATCTGTACTCTTCACGGCCATACGGGCGTTGTTAGAACCACGTTCTTTCACGACAAATATCCTTGGATTCTGTCTGCTTCTGATGATCAAACTGCGATGATTTGGAATTGGAATACAGAAAGATGTATCGCTAAGCTTTCTGGACTTTTTTGTGCTGTTTCATGCGCACAGTTTCGATTGAACTTCGTGTACGCATGTTCATTAGATTCGACAATTCTAGTTTGGGATATTTCCTCATTAAGCGAGTTTGCAAAATTTAAAATGTGCATCATAACAAATGTTTTTAGTTAAGAAACAAAAACGTTCAATCAGACTACATAGAGAAGACAACGAATTCGAAAAACCAAAATGGATGTTCGAAGATACGAGAAAAAATCAAAACAAGGGCATGTATGCTAATCACAAAGGTAATTTTTGCTGGATTTTGTGCCAAAGAATGTTTTTCGTGAAAACTGGCATTGTCAAAGATAGAAAAATTTTAATTTATTTTTATTTATTCACCGGAACATAAATGAAAGACGTGAAATAAAAAGTAATTCAAAATTCAATGCACAAATGGCAGAGAAATACCGAGAAATTGCAATTTCTCGGTATTTAACTGTAGTTTTCTTCAACACGCAAATGATTAAATGTGTGTCCCTTTAAACTATTGTATGGAAAATATTTGTTTTTATGCCTATCTCTGTGGAAAACGATCAGGTATGAGCCCAAGTGAACCCAGGAGGTCCGAAAAGCCAGGAATAACGCAAAAAAGCCGATTTAGGGCGAAAAAAAGACGGGTCATTGGGACTCACTAAAGTAACTGCAATTTATCGGCATTTTTGATTTTATTACTCAAACTGAATAGGTCCATTAGACAACTGTATTTTTTAATTAAAAAAAACACATACATCTCCAAGAGCCTTGACAAAAATGTTTGATAAATTGCGAATTTGACATTCTTTGGATTTTTTTATATTTGGAGTCTCTATATATGTTTGTTCTTTTTTTCAGGATTTCTGTGGATAGCGTGTCATAGTACGGCGCCTTATATTCTCTTTGCCTCCAAGGACACAAATATCAAAGTTTCAAGCTGCGATGGAAAGAAACTGAACCCAGTAAATTATTATCGAGGGCATGAAAACAGTGTGACATCAGCTGTGTTCCATGAAAAATTGGTTATTTCATGCTCCGAAGATAAATCGATTCGTTTATGGGATGTGGAAAAAGTTAAATGTCTTCATGTTTACCGGTAAGAAAATGTTGCTTTTTTCTATAGATACTCCGAAAAACATTTTATCTATACTACTCTATTATTTTCACTGATCTGATTTGCTCATAGAGAGCCATTTTTGGCTTGAAAATTTATCAAATCTCATTTAAAGTTTTCACGATGGAAAAAAACCTTCGCGCAGAAACTAAATTTTCGTCCCAACTCAAGAAAAAGTGGGCGTGTTAACCAAATTTAAATATTGCAACTTTGCGGCGCTTAGAATTTTAGTGCAATTTGATAATTTTTAAAATCAAACTTACAAGTGTCAACGATGCCTATGTAGTCTTAAACATGTCTTAAGATTTTTCAAAACATTGAACTCAGACGTGCAAATTTTTGTCTGCGGCTTTAAGCTTTCGATAGTCTTCAGGACAACTTTATATACTTTATTTCCCACCGTGTTTTATTTAAAGTTCAAAATTTGCTTCGACCATAATTATTTGAATTTTTCTACCTGCAACTATTAACACGAGTTTTATTTGAAGAATCCAAGAAAATCATATTTCTTTGATTTAACTCCCTATACTTTCAGACGTGAAAATGAAAGATTTTGGGCACTTGCAACTCATCCAAGTTTGAAACTTATCGCAGCCGGGCACGACAATGGATCGATGGTTTTCAAGTTGCATAGACAAAGGCCTCCACAATGTATTATTGGTCACATGGTATATTATGTCGATGGTCAGTGGATTATGGAACGCGACTGTAACAAAAGGTCAGTTTACAAACCATTTATGAAGATTTGTTAAAAGCTCATTTTAAAAAAATCGTATCATAACCTTTGAGGCTAGAATTCTCTATTTTTGCGTGTAAAGGTAAGTTCCGGAGAGCTCAGAAATCGGTTTCAAATGAAAGAAGCAGATTATCAACTGATTGATAGCAGAAATGTTCAAGTCGGAAAAATAAGAAAAAAATATTTTAAAAATGGAAAAAATCGAATAAATGAAACTTGGAGTTTCTAGGCCATACAACGGAAAATAGCAAAGATGGCCTAGAACCCGAAATTGCATTTAGTAGGAAATTTCTATACTTATTTGATTAAAAATGCTACATGTTATTATTTTTATCGGCTTTTCTTATTTTTCGACTTAAAGATTTTTTTGCTCTCAATTGGTAGATTATCGTATTCATCTGAATTTTTCGTATTCATCTGAAATCCATTTCTGAGCGCACCCGAGAAACCTTAAGAACCGCCTCTTGGGCGGTAATTTTAATGATTTCTTCATTAATACACAATTCTCGTTTACTTTTAAAATAATTTATTTCGCATCCTGACCTCTTTGAAAATGAATATCAATATTTTTGAAAGGCTAATTTTCAGAATAACTGACCCTTTATGGCATTTGCGTGATTCATCTGGATTTGAACAGCCATATCATTCTCTGTCAATAAACTTGCGTAAAGCTGCGTTCCTTTTAACGAGAAGGTCCCAGAATCGGGAGAAGTGTTCAGTTGTTCTACGCAATCGTCATGATGAAGTGGTTAGAATTTGTGGAATATCTGCCTTCTGGGTTGGAAAAGGCCGATTTGCTGCTCTTAGTGAAGACAAAAAGGTACTTACATGTTGGTTTTTGAAATCTTTTTTTTTCAATTCTGTTTCAGGTTTCTATTCGTGATTTGAAATACGAAGAAGTTCATAAATTGAATAGCATTACTATAGCGGTTGATGATATTTTCTACGCTGGAACTAGAAGGATTTTATTGAAAAGTGAAAATGAATTACAATTATACGATATCTATCGAAACTATGTGATAGCTTATGCAAAAGTCAACAATGTTCGTCGTGTGATTTGGAGCAAATCGATGAAATATGCGGCACTTTTATCAAAGAATTCACTCATGTTGGTCAACAGTAAATTGGAAATTCTTTGTACTCAAAATGAGTCAGAAAATGTGAAGTCTGGTGCATGGGATGGTCAATCAGTATTCATTTATAATACTAGAAAACACTTAAAATATGTGATCACTTCTGGAGATTGTGGAATTATCAAATCATTGGACGCACCGTTGTACATTTCGGTTATCAGAGGAACAGGCATTCACGGATTGAATAACAACGTAGTTCCGGTTGAAATTAGATTCGATCCAACAGAATACAAAATCAAATTGGAATTGAACAATGGAAAAATTGACGAAGTGAATAAAATGATGATTTCGAGTCAAAAGCTTCGTTGTCATCATTCACTAATTGGATTTTTCGAGGAGCGAGGTTATCCAGAAATTGCTCTGAAATTTGTGACGAATGAAAAAGCTCGTTTTCGTCTTTCACTTTTATGTGGCAATCTTGATCTTGCATTGGAAGCTGCCGAAAGATTAGATGAAGCGATAATTTGGAAGACTCTTGGAGAGGCCGCCCTTCTTCACGGAAATCATCAAATTGTGGAAAAATGCTATAGAAAGATCGGAAACTTCGAAAAGCTGTTATTTCTTTATTTTGTTACCGGAAACACTGATAAGTTGGTGGAAATGATGGAAAGTGGAACTGACGCAAATGCTCATTTTGAAGCGACTCTTTTGATCGGAAATATTGAAGAAAGGATTAAAATTCTTAGGAATTGTGGTCAAACATGTGTAGCGTATTTAGCTGCAGCCACTCATGGATATATTAATGAAGCCGATGAATTGAAAGAAGAGTTGGAATGGATAGGTCAATCAATTCCACCGATTGATCCAGATGCGAGATTATTGGTTCCACCTCCCGCTGTTTGTAGATTAGAAGAAAACTGGTCACTCTCAATTTCAGCAGAAGAATCATCTGAAACTAAAGAGGAGTTTATTTCATCATTCAGAATGGAAAGTTCGAAAAAAGACGAAAAGGTTTATATTTGAAAAAGTCTAAAGTGACAACCTGTACAAGCAAAAAATAGAATTTCTATAAATTCAACTCATCAAGTGATCATATAAGTCAATAAAAAGAGATTCCAATGTTTAGAAGGTGTTCCGGGGACTTGATAAGTTGATTTTAATCAAAAAAAAATGTTCGAAACAGTGTTCCGACCCGGTTCTGACGGTTCCTGTCCTGAAAATAGAACCGGTTCTACCCGGTTCCAATGAGAACCGGTGAGATCCGGGATGAGATCCGGGTAGAACCGGTTCTACCCAAATACCCGGGTATTGGAACCGGGTACCCGGTTCTACCCGGTTCTGAACTGAAAATGTTTTTTTTTCGTATTTTTCATAATATCTAAAAACTATATTCGATCGTAATCACGCATTTTCGTGTATTATGATGTTGTAACAAAAATATCACAAAAAAAAATCCACGGAAAACGGTTTTGAAACTGATTTTTGAAACAAATTATCTGAGAGGGCCGAAAAATAGTGAAGACTATTTTGACTCATTAAAAATATCTCATTAATGATACTTGGTGTGTTGATAGCCCATGAGTCCAGGATTATTTTTTCGCAATTTTTATTAATGTATTTTTTAAAGCCCCGCCCACTTTTGCAAGGGAGCAGGGCTGGGGGGCGGCCGGCTTGGACCGCCGCGGCATTTGAAAATCGAGACAAGCCGCGGCCGCGGCCGCGAAATAGAGTAATAACTACGCGGCCGCGGCAGCCGCGAATTTTTTTTCGAAGATTAAATCATTTTTCGAAGATTTCTCATCTCAACTCCCTAAAAAAAGGGTTAAATCAGTACAATGTGTGTATTTATTAAAAACTTCGTGTTTTACAACGCATTTTCTTAAAAATACTTTCTCCTATCGAAAAAAAGAATAACCACTTTCAAAAATGCGGCTGCCGCGAACGCGACGCAACCGCTCCGCAGGCCGCGGCTGCCGCGGCCGCCGGCTGCGGCGGCTTTCAGCCGGATTGGCCGCCGTTTCCCCAGCCCTGCAAGGGAGGCACGTTGCCAAATTTCGGGACCACATTTTTTTCTCCTGATGAACTAAAATTAATATCGCAAATAGATTATGTTAGAAAATGTTAAAGTTATCATTTTTTCTTAAGGTAGTAATTTCCTATCACAGCGCCTTTCTTTGAAAAAAAATTTGAATGTGTGAAGCTCTAGCAAAGTTGATGTTTCTGGGTCCGACATGAGCCTCTTGTCGCTCTTTAATGATCCGCGTCAACCCAACAGTACAAAGAACATTTACAACTTATTTAATTTAATGTGAGGAATCTCAAACTGTCAAAACTAGACTTGACACGAATACTTCTTTATTCTTAAAAATGCAAGAAACTGAACTTAATCTCTCAAAATTTGAAAAGTGGATATTTTGTGAAAAAATCGAATTGAGTGAAGTTTTTTCGAACAGTTTTCTTTGATAATATTGATAAACACATCAAAAGCTTCAATTTTCCGTTTATTTTGTGAAATTTGGTCATGTTTGAGCAAAGTTGATTTTTCGGAAGGCCCCACTTGGGCTACTTTGATGGCCTATAACTCGCCGGGCCCTACATATATTGCACACGAAACTTTCGGGGCTTTAAAAAATACACTGATAAAAATTGCGAAAAAATAATCCTGGACTCATCGGCTATCAACACCCGAAGTAGCATTAATGAGATATTTTTAATGAGTCAAAATAGTCTTCACTATTTTTCGACCCTCTCAGATAATGTGTTTCAAAAATCAGTTTCAAAACCGTTTTCAGTGGATTTTTTTTGTGATATTTTTGTTACAACATCATAATACACGAAAATGCGTGATTATGGTCGAAAATAATTTTTAGATATTATGAAAAATACGAAAAAAACATTTTCAGTTCAGAACCGGGTGGAACCGGGTACCCGGTTCCAATACCCGGGTATTTTGGTAGAACCGGTTCTACCCGGTTCTCATCGGAACCGGTTCTTATTGGAACCGGGTAGAACCGGTCCGTGGAACCGGTTCTAGAACCGGGTATTGGAACCGGGTCGGAACACTGGTTCGAAATAAAGTATCTTCTCACTGCACGCTATTTATAACATGCATGTAAATACAACTGTTGCGTTTTCCTTGCCACCCTCATATTTTCCTCTAATTTTCGGGTGAAAATATTTTCTGCTTCCTTGATTTTTTACAAGCCGTGAAACAGTGAACTAAAATGTCTAAATTTCCATCCTTAGTAAGTTCTTTCATTAAGGAAGAACTTATCAAGTCCCAGGAGCCACTTGAAAGATAACCTCGGATTTTTCAATAAAAACATTGGTTTTGTCACTTTAGATTCACTTTTTTCAAAAGATAACTATTCACTTTCCCGAAAAGTCCATTTCTGAAGACAGAACAAATGTTATCCTATCTCGTGATATCACTAAGGTAATTTGAACGTGTTTGTTTTTTGATATTCATTCCGTTTTCAGAGTTTGGTCGAACATTCGCCATTTTGTGTTGATGATGAAAAAGAAAATATGGAAAATAATATGGAATCGAGAAATATTAAATATGATAGGACTTATGAACTACGGAAAAATGATAAACCAGTGTTAACTGCGATAAATTTGGCTGAATAAGGAAATTTGTTAATTTAATGAGGTATTTTTGCCAGCCTTTAGAGTGATTTCCATATTATTTCAGACGCGTAATTGTATTAATTTGGTCCATTTCTTTTTTCGCCTTCCCCTCGAAGTTCTTCCTACGACGCCCATCAAATGCAAAGATCATCCTTTTTGTAAACATAATAAAAGATTTTTATATCCTAACATTTAATATGTGCCTCTAAATTCCAATCTTGAACTTCGCGTACCATTAAATTTAAGATCCTGTAAAATTGTTAATTTTTCGGGAAAACTTCGTTACGTTAACATTTTTAGCTATAAAAACAAGCGCGGAATCTGAATTTTCAAGTTTTTTTTTGAAAACTGGGTCTTTAAAATGTTGCCTTGAAAAATACTCGATGAAAGACGTGAAATGTCACGGTAATCCAGATTTTGACGTTATCTTTAAAACTAAAAATTTTCCTCTAGGTAAAAGGGGACGTGGCTAAATAAAAATGTTTTTTTTCTAAGAGGGTCCTAGGTACCCTATGTGCAAAATATCAAGACCCTAGCTTCACGTTGGTGCAAGTGTGTCATCGCCAATTGACCTGATGTCGAGAATCTCAGACATCGACTCTTAACCGTTGCCTTTTCATTATTGTCCATTGTCTCGCATTCCATGCATCGTTCACACTGATTTTTTAAATTGTAAGGTTCTGCTACTTAATTTATTTATTCATTGCGATATAAGTTAGTAAAAAAAATTCGTATAACAAAAACGAAGTTTGTTTTCCTTCTAACCACTCACTTCTCAATTCATTCGCACAACGGTCAAACAAAAATGTACAATCAAACGAAAACCCACTCGGACACGTTGGATGGTAACACCGGTGGGTAGGCTAAAACATTAAAGAAAAAAAAAACAATTTAAATTTTGCGGATTTCAAAAAAGGTAAGAAATTATGAAATGTATTTAAAAAATTGGTAGTAAGGGAATTTTTATTTTTTTTTTCAGTGAGATAAAAACAGTTTTTTAAAAATTAGTTGCTTAAAGATCGTCGTCATCGTCTGGAAGGTCAGCTTTCGCGGCGTTGTCCAAATCCTTCTCGTATTCAGCAATCATGGCAGGGTCCATGTGAACCTCTGGTGGAGCGAGAGCTGGCATAGCAGAGAACTCGAGGTTTGGATCTCCGAGCAACTTTCTAGCCAACCAGAGGAATGGCTTTTCGAAGTTGTAGTTGGATTTGGCGGAGATGTCGTAGTATTGGAGGTTCTTCTTTCTATGGAAGGTAATCGTCTTGGCCTTCACTTTCCTGTCTTTGACGTCGACCTAGAAGCAAATAAACTTAAAAAGAAATTTTTAAAGGATTAGGATGTTACCTTGTTTCCGCACAAAACAATTGGGATGTTTTCACATACTCTGGCCAAGTCACGATGCCAATTTGGCACATTCTTGTATGTCACACGAGCAGTGACATCGAACATAATAATGGCACATTGTCCTATAAAATTTTTTTCTTTAATTGCACAACTTTTTAAATTTTGAAATTACCTTGAATGTAATAACCATCACGGAGACCTCCGAACTTTTCCTGTCCGGCTGTATCCCAAACATTGAATCTAATTTGCCCTCTGTTGGTGTAGAAAACAAGTGGATGGACTTCAACTCCGAGAGTGGCTGAAAAAATCGATTTAAGTACAACCATTTAAAAATTTGTCAACATACCAACATATTTCTTCTCGAATTCTCCGGTAAGATGCCGTTTGACGAATGTAGTCTTTCCGGTACCACCGTCACCAACAAGAACGAGCTTGAAAGTTGGGATTCCGTCTCCAGATGCCATTACTGGAAAAAATGTCTATTGCGAAAGAAGCTAAGTGAAAATGAGCTTTAAAAATCGGAAACGAATGAGAGAAAGTATTTTTAAATAAAAATTATTCGGAAAATCATGAAAAATAAGAAAGGAATAGGAAAAATAAATGGATTTCAAAAAAAATTGGAAAAAAATCGAAAAAGACGAGTTTGCGCGCCAAATGAAGAGATATTCGAAATTGCGCCTGCGTGGTGGCCCTTCAGCACGGTAGAGAAAAAGGGCAGCCACGCACATATATTTCAACACATGGCACCGTGCCAAAAAAGTTTTTTGGTGTAAAATCGATTGTTTTCAGAGATTTTCAGCAGTTTTTGGACTTTTTGAGAAATGAAATGATGTTTTCAATTGTGTGAAAATTTTTAAAATGGTCATTTTGATGTTCTTGTTTTTTAAACCCTCTATTTTTTAGCGTTAAAGTTGTTTTTGATTTTTATCTCCCATTTTCACATTTTTTCCTGATTTTCGGCTAATTTTTAAGTTAGAAAATTCAGAAAATAATTAAAGAATCCTCAAATGTTCAAAAATATGATGATTTGGAATCCAAAGCATAATGTACACAAAAACCACATATTTTTTGAATAACCTTTTCTTTTTATGGTTCACGTCATCTTATATTCAAAAAATAAATATTAATAATTTCCAGAAACATTCAAAACATGGGCAAGAAAGATAAGAAGCAGAGACTTGAAGGAGACGAGCTCGCTGTAAGTTTTCTAAAGTTCGCTTGGTTAAAAAATTTTGTGTTTTAGGAAGCACAGCACAAAGGATCGTTCCAACTTCCATCTTCGAACGATGCTGCCCAACTTCATGCTTCGCAATGGCCACTTCTTTTGAAGGTATTTTTAAAAGATCTATTTTAATTCAATTTCGTTCTGAATCAATATGAAGCTCAATTCTATATATTGAATAAGGAAAAACGAGTGAAAAATGGGAGTAAAAAGACACACTGAATAGATTCAGATTCGAGGTGTCTTTATTTTCAACTGGCACAAAATCGAGGCCTCTTGAGGAAAAGTTGTATTTTTGTAACTGAAATCTCAAAATTTGTCTAAAACTGCGTTTTTCCAGAACTACGACAAATTGAACGTGTTGACAAACCACTACACCCCACACGTTGAAGGAGTCTCGCCACTTAGAAGAGAAATCAAAAGCTACGTTTCATCAGGATTCTTCAATCTTGACAAACCATCAAACCCATCGTCGCACGAAGTCGTCTCATGGATTAAACGAATTCTCCGCGCTGACAAGACCGGACACAGTGGAACACTTGATCCAAAGGTTTCGGGATGTCTTATCGTTTGTATCGATCGTACAACTCGTTTGGCAAAGTCTCAACAAGGAGCCGGAAAGGAATATATCTGTATTTTCAAACTCCACGAAACTGTTGATGATGAACGTAAGGTTCGCCAAGCTCTTGAGAAGTTGACTGGTGCTTTGTTCCAACGTCCACCACTCATCTCCGCTGTCAAACGTCAGCTTCGTATCAGAACTGTTTACGAGAATCGTTTCATCGAATACGACGCAGAACAACAAATGGGAATCTTCAAGTATTGATTTTTTCTTCTTAAAATGTTTATTCAAAATTAAGTTTTTAGCTGTGTTTGTGAATCTGGAACCTACGTTCGTACAATTTGTGTGCATCTTGGTCTTGTTCTCGGATGTGGAGGTCAAATGCAAGAGCTTCGTAGAAACCGGTAAAAAATGTAATTTTTGAAATTTTTAAAGCAAGCGTTTTCCAGATCCGGAATCTGTGATGAAAATGTTGACATGGTTACAATGCACGATGTTCTTGATGCTCAATATTTGCTTGATACTCAAAAGGTATAATTACCTTAATTTTAATATAAATTTAATACCAAAACCTTCAGGATGAAAGCTACATTAGACACATTGTCAAACCGCTCGAAGCTCTTCTCACTCAACACAAAAGAGTTGTTGTGAAGGACAGTTGTGTCAACGCCATCTGTTATGGAGCTAAGATTCTGATTCCGGGAATTCTTCGTTACGAGGATGATATTGAAGTTGGAAAGGAAATTGTTATTATGACGACCAAGGGAGAAGCGATTTGCATTGGTAAATTATTTGAAAGATAATTCGTGATATTATGTATAAAATTACAAGTGAAAAGAGCCAAAATTTAATTTTAACCTAAAAATGTATCGTTTAGACTTTTCGTGCCAAATTTTGACCTGCTTTGACTCAATACTATATTTTTTTACAGTTCAAAGATTTTCCGCGGAATAATTAAAAAAAACAGAGTTACAAAAAGAGTATTCAAAATATATAAATGTCAAAAACTAATATTTCAGCCATTGCCCAAATGAGCACCTCAACAATCGCATCAGTTGATCACGGAGTTGTCGCAAAATCGAAAAGAGTTATCATGGAACGAGATGTTTATGGAAGAAAGTGGGGATTGGGACCAGTTGCATCGAAAAAGAAGCAAATGATCAAGGATGGCTTGTTGGATAAGTTTGGAAAATCAACAGGCGCTAAGAAAGAGGATGATGAAGAAGCTGCCCCAGCGAAGAAGTCGAAAAAAGTGAAGAAGGAGGCGTCGAGTGACAGTGAATAGAAAATGTTCTGTTAGGAGCGTCGTCGACCCATTCAAAACTTTCCAATTTTTGTTAATTGTTGTCTATTCCTTTTTGTTCTACCCTCCAGTTTCAGGGAGTTGTTTCCTTTTTGTTGAAGATTTTTCTTATTTGTTGTTTTACTTTTATACCATTCATCACATCTGTTTCTATAATATTTCTCTTCTTTAAAACATCACTTTTGTGTTTAATTTTAATTTGTTGAACAAAATTGTTATTTAGAATGAATTTTTGATTAAAGTTTTTACAGTAGGCATCTGAAAAATTATACTGTTGAAACTTATTATTAATTTTGTTTTGCTAAGTAGGTTTTTCATTGTCAGAAATGCTCCATTGAGAAGAAGGTGTCGGCAAACAAAAACGCGTTCGATTATTCCATTTCGGAATGTCGGCGCAGGTCGATTTTGACATGATTCCACCAGAAATCAGAAGGAGAATAATAGGAGAATTGGATATTAAGGATAGGTAATTTGGTTTAACCTTTGCGTTAAAGACAATGTGCCACTAAATTTTACACCTACCAAAAATGGACAGATTCTATTTTGTTCAGAAATTAGGAGTAATAGAGAAGAAAGAAATCCAGGATTTCTCAATATTGGATTTCTGAAGAATTACAATAAAAGACGCAGTTCACCGAATTTTAGGTTCAAACTTCAGAATTTAAATTATCAAAGAAAAGTTCAATTTTTTTGTTCTTTTGTCCAATTTTAAGCCGCTGTGTCGTTTATCAATGATATATAGCTCATTAGAAAGAGCATTTTTCACTAATAAAGGAACTACTTTCAAAACAGCTTGAGCATGATTTTTTTCAAGCTCAAATTCTGAAAATTTGCAAAAAATCGAAATTTGGAGTTCTGTAACTTGGTTCAAGCTCAATTTCGCTTTATAAAACTTTCAGATTATCATAAAGAACCCATTTTTAGTTCATATGCCAAATTTCAGCTAATTCGCTTGGAATGTCTTGAAAATGTCATTTTTTAACCCGCCGTTTCTCAAAAATGGAATTTTCAAAACATTCCAACCGAATTTGCTGAAATTTAGCATATCAACTAAGAATGGTTTCTTTACGATAATCTGAAAGTTTTATCTAGCGATATTGAGTTTGAGCCAAGTTACAGCTCTTCAAAATTCAATTTTTTGCAAATTTTCAGAATTTTAGCTTGAAAAAATCATGCTCAGGCAGTTTTTGAGAGCAGTTCCTTTATTAGTGAAAAATTATCTTTCCAATGAGCTATATCTCATTGATAAACGACACATGGGATTAAATTTGGACAAAAGAACAAAAAATTGAACTTTTCTTTATTATTAATTTAAATTATTAAAATTCGGTGATATGCGTTTTTTATTGTAATTCTTCAGAAATCCAAATTCTTTTGTATTTCTAAATTTTATTAAATCTACTTCAGGTACGTCATACTTTGAATTTCCAGAAAGAACCTCCGAGCGGTCTCTAGAACGGAAAACGAATTGGTGCAGAGTACGAAGCTTGAAGTGGACGAGATAACGATAAATAGGTGAGTTTTAATTACTTTTTCTCATTTTTAACTTGAAATTCGACATTTTTTGAGTTAAAATCGGGGTTTTTTCGGGTTTTCGTGACTAGAAACATTATTTTCATAGACTTTTTACTTCAGCACAACTCTCGAGATCATAAGAGGAGGCAAACAGCTGAAATTGGATCATGAAGGGAGATTTCCACTTGAAAATGTTTTGAAGACCACCGGTCGATGTTGGAAGACTGAAAAATTGATAGTTGTAAGATTCTTGATTCCGAAGAATTGATTCCATAAATAAAAATCGATATTTTACAGGAACCGGTCGAAACAGAATACTATAAAAGGTTCATTTCACAATTGAAAATATCTTGCGAGTATCTTGTGATAATTGGACGAAAATTTTCGGCCAAGGGGGTTCAATTAGCGACGAATGGGAAATGTCGAATTTCGCTTTGGCCGTTGAATGGAGAAGCTGGGAAGATTTCCGATTTTAAGGGATTGTCTAATGTAATTTGTGGAAATGTTTCATTTTTTTAAACTTAAAATTAATTTTTCTTCAGTTTATGAACCTTCGGAAGTTTGAACTGATGGGAGTGAATAATTTCAACGATGCAACATTAACAAAAATGAAAAATTTAGAATTTGGGATGTTTTCAACGTGTCAAGTTTCGGGCAATGGGCTTGAATGGTTTATAAAGGTATCTATAATGATTAGGATAGTTTTTATAGCACTTTTTTCCAGAAATGGACCTTATGCAACACTGAAAGGGACCACCAAATATTCTTCATCACTGCACCCTTTGATTTGGAGCCGATTTTGAGAAATTTTGAAAAAATAATTTCCAACCATACTGAGGAACCGAGGAAAGAGACAATAACGTTCCGAAAAGTTCAAAGAAAGCCAGGAAAACTAACAATTATTAAGAGTAATGGACAATTTCGTACACTTTTTACAAACGTGTGTAAAAAATAATTTGTATAATAATTTATTTTTTTGTTTATTTTGTTCTGTACTACGTTTTCATGTTCATAAAATTGTTGTAACATTGTTTATTCGAAGGAAATTTGTGAAAATAGGCCACAAAATTATAGAAAAAAGCATTTTTTTGATTAAAGGCGCATATTGCGAAACATTTAAGTGGTCTCAACGCGAATATGGTTTTTGTAGTTGTAGTTCTCTTAGACAAGATAAATTGATTTTTAAAAAAATTCTGGTAAATAATTTTTCACACGAAAATCAATATTTATAACAAAACGGGGGAAAGGAGAAATTTAGCACTATGTACTTAGTACATAGTCGTCGTTTGTAGCGTATTCGCAGAAATGGCAGACTACTTACTCGCTTCGTATGCCACACAAAAGATTGTGTGTCTAATATGCCTCTTTTTTTTCGTTTGTAGACAAATTTAATTGATTTTTCATATTTTGGGAGCAAAACAAAATGGGATTAATGCCAAAAAAAGTCGATTTTATGTGAAATTGGCCAAAAATTGATTTTTTATATCTAAAATTGTTGTTTGTGTGACGTCATTCCTTCTTTTTATGAACTATATTTTCCTACACGTTGCCGTTATAAAACACTCGTTTTATCATTTTCATAATCATCTCAATCATCTTATCGAAAAAATTGCATTTGAAACAAAATTATCGATTTTTAGGGGGGCACAAGACGCAGTTT
The DNA here is from genome assembly GCA_964036255.1 of Caenorhabditis virilis. Classification (NCBI taxonomy): domain Eukaryota; kingdom Metazoa; phylum Nematoda; class Chromadorea; order Rhabditida; family Rhabditidae; genus Caenorhabditis; species Caenorhabditis virilis. The sequence continues at coordinate 2,912,149 of OZ038417.1, read as the reverse complement.
TCACCATAAATTGTGCATTTTCAATAGAAAAGCGTCATCATGTTGCGTGGTAGAACAGATCCGAAAAAGGAGGAGCAGGTATTTATTTAAAGAATATATTGATTTTTTTATAAAAATAAAATTATCGATTTTTTCTAGGAACGTCTCCAAAATTTCCTGCTAGAAATGCTGAAAGAAGAGGAGAACAAATATTGTGCAGATTGTCAGGCGAAGACTCCGAGATGGGCGGCATGGAATTTGGGGATTTTTATCTGTATCAGATGCGCGGGGATTCATAGGAATTTGGGGGTTCATATCTCAAAAGTAAGGTGCTGGTCTTAAAAATGGAAAAAACGCTGTGGAATTAAGGTTCGATCAGTGAACCTGGATTCGTGGACACCGGAACAGGTGCAGACGATGAGAGTGATGGGAAATGAAAAAGCTCGTCAGGTTTATGAGCATGATTTGCCGGCGCAGTTTAGAAGACCGACTAGTGATAATCAGATGGAACAGTTTATTAGATCGAAGTATGAACAGAAGAGGTAAGTAGCGTTTTTTTCCTTTTTTGATAAAAATACTAGAAAATGGAACGCTAAGATGCAAAATTAACCAATTTCCACAAAAAACGTTAAATTTAAATTAAAATAACTATTTTTCCAAATTTCAGACTGCTAAATTTGGATTTTCTGATTTTAGGCCAAAAAGAAGCAAAATTATCATGGTTTTCGAACAATTTTCCAGAAAAAACTTGAAATTTAACGTTACATTACATTTTTCCAAATTTCAAGCTTCTAATTTCCATTTTTAAGACATTCAGATGTTTTCTAAAGTTCTAAATTAACGTGTATCCTCGTGGCTTTGAAAATTATGAAAAAATATTTAAAATTGCTGAAGTTTACCCCTAAAACCCAATTTTTCAAAAAAAAACCTTAAAATTTAACTTTTATTTACATTTTTAGATTTAATTTGCGCATACATGAACTTTATTTCATTTAGTTCTTTTACAACTATTTAAAAAAGTCAAAACAAGCTTTTATCGATTTTTTTCACTAATTTTCGATTTTTTTGAATTAATCCGAATTTCCATAATTTTAATAGAATTTTATCCCTAAAAATTAATTTAAAGCAAATTTTATCGAAATTTTATTGTTTTACCAAAGTTTTTCAGAATTTTCGTCCTTCAAAGATGAAGTTTTCAAATAAATAGCTTTTTATCGATTTTTTCAAATTTAAAGCTTTCTATTCTTTAAATATCATGGACTTTGCTGAAATTTTCAAATATATCAAGTTTTATCAATGTTTGTTCAAAATCCATGATATTTAAAGAATTGAAAACTTTGAAATCTTTAAATTTGAAAAAAATCGATAAAAATCTATTTATTTGAAAATTTCAGTTTTGGAAGTCGAAAATACTGAAAAACCTTGGTAAAACAATAAAATTTTGATAAAATCTGATTTAAAATAAATTTTTAGGGATAAAATTCTATAAAAATTTTGGAAATTCAGATTAATACAAAAAAAATCGAAAAATGACAAAAAATTAGTGAAAAAATCGATAAAAGCTTGTTTTGAAGTTTTTAAAAAGTAGTTGTAAAAGAAGGAAATGAAATTAAGTTCAGGTATGCACAAATTCTATCTGAAAATGTGAATTAAAGTTAAATTTGAAGTTTTCTTTTGGAAAATTGGGCTTTAAGGGTAAAATTCAGAAATTTTAAATAATTATTTCGTAATTTTCAAAGCTAGGTGCATATATGTTAATTTATAAATTTAGAAAACATCTGAACGTCTTAAAAATGGAAATTAGGAGCTTGAAATTTGTAAAAATGTAATGTAACGTTAAATTTCAAGTTTTTTCTGGAAAAATGTTAGAAAACCATGATAATTTTGCTTTTTTTGGCCTGAAACTTGAAAATCCATATTTAGCAGTCTGAAATTTGGAAAAAATAGTGTTTAATGTCAAAAAATCCCCGTTTTCCAGATATATGCTTCGTGATTTTGTTTATCCAAAAGTTGACGCGTCAGAATTGCCGAAATCACTTGCCCAATTCTCCGCGAAGAAAACTGGCCACCCGGTGGTTAATATCTCGGCGGTAGGTCGATTATCTCCGTTAATTTTCAAAATTTTTAAAATTTTCAGTACGGAAAATCTAGTACAAATGGAACTGGCGCAAAGGCCGTGACTACAACTGCATCGGTGAATGATCTACTCGATTTTTCGGCACCACCGGCGGCTGCTGCTCCGAAGACGAATAGCTTGAATTTGTTTGATGGTTTTGATGGATTGTCGCTTAATGTAGGTTTTTTGGGGGTTTTTTCTGAAAATTTCAGATAGAAGCTTCAAAATGATGTAAAAATCATAGAAAACCATGAAAGAAGTATGTATCTTTGATTTGCCAAAGTCTATATTTATTTATTAATATAAAAATTAGACTTTTATCGATTTTTTCCATTATTTAATGCAGAAAATCTGAAAATTTAAGATTTCAGCGTTAAAATGATGTAAAAATCATAGAAAACCATGAAAGAAGTATGTATCTTTGATTTGCCAAAGTCTATATTTATTTATTAATATAAAAATTAGACTTTTATCGATTTTTTCCATTATTTAATGCAGAAAATCTGAAAATTTAAGATTTCAGCGTTAAAATGATGTAAAAATCATAGAAAACCATGAAAGAAGTATGTATCTTTGATTTGCCAAAGTCTATATTTATTTATTAATATAAAAATTAGACTTTTATCGATTTTTTCCATTATTTAATGCAGAAAATCTGAAAATTTAAGATTTCAGCGTTAAAATGTTGTAAAAAGCATAGAAAAATATGGGTTTTGGAAAACGTAATTAAACGCCAAATTCTTTATCCTGAAATTTTCAAATAAAATGGATTTTACCGATTTTTCTTAAAATGTCATGCTTCTTAATAGCATTTTGAAGCGGAAAACTGAAAATTTCAGATTTTCAGCTTCAAAATTATGCAAAAATTGAGAATTTTGGAAAAATTTGAATTGTTTGAAAAATCCTTGTTTTTCTATAATTTTTACAGTATTTGAAAGCTGAAAATTGGAATTTTCACAAAGAAAAACGTTTTGGGGAAGTTATTTTATTTTTTGAAGCGAAAATCATCGATTTTCGTTCAAAATTTTAATTCCAAATAGTAAATCTTAAATTTTCCATTTTCAGCCGACGAATACTCCCGCTTCAGCAACTGCGGCATCATTAAATGACGATTTCGATGATTTCGGATCGTTCGTTTCGGCGAATTCAACGAACACCTCAACAACCAACACCCAATCGGACAATTTCGGCGGATTTGCCGACTTCTCAACGGCGCCCACAACCGCAAACGTTTCATCGAATCTGGCGGACCTGACGTCAGCAATGCCGGCCGAAAACGGCGGCGGAATTGAGCAGAAGAAGAGCAACGCCGATATTTTGTCATTGTTTGGCACGTCTGGAACGTCGACGGCAAACGCGACGACCTTGGTGGCGCCGGGAGGATTCGCTGGATTTGGCCTTCAGGCGGCACCTCAACAACAAGTTCAAGCGAACTCGTTTGCGGCGTTTGGGACGCCAGCAGCACCTCAGGTACAAAATGATTTGTATGGAGGACTGGGTGGAATCAATTTCGGGGGAATTGCGGGACAACCCGGACAACCACAGAATGTTAACAGTTTTGGAGGGAACGGTTTTGGGCAAACGCCATTGATTAGTCAAATGGGTTCAAGTCACAAGGTGACGCCGACGTCGCCGACACATGGACAAGGTTTTAATATTCCGAATAAGACGAATGCGTTTGCGGATTTGGCGTTGGGAAAGGTATTTGAAATTTTCGAAATGTTCACCAAAATTTGGCACATTTTTTAAACCAAAAATTCTGAAGAATTCGTTATGAAATTTGAACGTATTTTGAAAATGGCCTCAAATTGTTTAAATTCAAAAAATTTCTGAAATTTTTTGATTGAAATGACCAAGAAATTGAAATTTTTCGGAGTTTTCTGAATTTAAGCTTTCACGTTGCTCGCTTCAAGACCCAAACGATTAAATATGCATCCCTTTAAAAGATTTTATGAAAAAATATGTTTCCGTGTCTATTTTTGTGGAAAATCTATTAGGGATGAGCCGAAGTAGAACCAGGAGGCAGGAAAAGCACGAAAAAGGCAGAAGAATGCTATATTTTCATTTTTCGGGATTCTTGAGGCCAGTTGGACTCATCCCTGATAGGTTTCCTCAAAGAAAGACACATAAACACATTTTTTCCATCAAATTGTTTAAAGGGACACATATTTAATTGTTTTGGGTCTTGGAGCGAGCCATGTGAAAACTGAATTTGAGAAATTCCAATTTCTTCAAATATAGGTCATTTTTGTTGAAAAATTCGGGTAATTTTGAGAAATTTTTCGAATTTCCAGGAAAATCCTAAAAATACGTCATCAAAACTTTTTTTAATATAAAAATGCGTTAAAATTATCGATTTTCAGAAGCTAAAGAAAATAGATTGAAGAAGTAATATTTAGAAAGAAAGTTGAACGAATTGTTGAGAATTTTGATTTAAAAAATGTATTTTTTCAAATTTTTGGTGAAAATTTCAATAATTTCCAGAAAAAACCTTTTTTAGTTAAAATTTTCGAAAATTATTCGATTACAGGTAATGAAAACGAGCTACGGACAAAGTGCGCTAAGTTCCACAACATCCTACTCAAAATCGCCAACCCCATCGTCCCATCCAATCCCAGCAACAACAGCTTCAGCATCAAATGACCTATTTGACATGTTCTCCACAGCGCCGCCCCCTGTTTCAGTTGCTGTCAAGTCTTCATCTGGTTTGGATGATCTTTTGGGTCTTTAAGACTATTTTAGAACCTATTCATGTTCTTTTCTTTGCATAATGGTTGTTTTTGAAACCATGTCCCTTTAAATAGCAGTTTTTTTTGTTTCCTGTGATTTGATTCGTTTTTCCCAAAATTCCAATTTTACTTGAAATAGGCATGTGATTTAAGTATATTTAGTAAATTATTTTTTTCAAATTATTATTTTTTTTTCGTTGGTTGTGAAACAGTTTTTCCAAAGAATATAGTCGAACCATATCCATTTTTAGCTTTTTTTGTGTGAAAAATCGATTTTTTTCATCCCGGCGGTATTTAAGAAATTGAAGTTTTTAAAAGCATGTTTTTTTTCGGAAATAAAGAAATTTTGAGAAATAGTTTTTTTAAGAAGTTGTGGTTTTAAATTGGCGGAAGTGGAGGTGTTAGAGAAAACCAGCAGGAATGACACGGCGGGAACGGAATACAACAACAAAGTTGTGGAATTTCGCGGACGAGAAGGAGAATTAGAAGAAGAAAATTTAGTAGTTATTCTTGGTTTTGACGCGCATGTCTCTCTGACGCGTCCATTGCAACCGGTCAGAGGAGAAGGAGGAGGTGGAGGAGGACATTGATGAATTTGTGTTTTTCTTTCTCAGTCTTGTACTCATTGGTACATTGTTATTGTTGTTGTTGTATTTTTATTTTATTTTATTTGTTATACCAACCGCCGTCAATCCACTTGAAAACCAGCAAGAATCGAAGAAAATGAGAAATTTTATTGATTTTTTTGAAAAATAAAAAATAATTTTCAAAAAAATGCACCGTAGTTAAGTTTCGCATTTCGCTGTGAGACTCCCTACGTTTGAAATAACAATGTTCCTTTAAACAGTATTCTTTTACTGTTTTCGCTTTGAGATTCTGGTAAATTTTCTCGACAATGTTCCTTTAAACCGTATAGTTTTTTTTTGAAAAAATTAATTAATTTTTTTGTTGTTTTTAGCAAATTTTAGCTTTTTTTTTTAATTAACTGAATTTCCAAACTTTTTGTTTATTTTTTTCCTAATTTTCTACAAAACGCGCATTTTCCCAAAAATTCTATTTATTCATTTATTTTTTTTCAGAAATTTACCAACGTTTTTTTGATTTTTAAAAAATTCTAGAATTTTTGTAAGTATTTTTATTAACAGATGCTTTTCGAGTTATTTCTCACAATTGTTAACTTAAATTTTCGAAAAATTACGCTTTATCGATTTTTCCTCCAAATCTCTTGATTTTTGCACCATTTTCAAGCTGTTAATCCCAAATTTTCGGATTTTAAGCTCAAAATGTTGAAAAAATAATATAACTTCATGTAAAGTCATGTCATGTAAGGTGGAATTAATTAAAGACATTTGCTGGGCTTCGAAAGAATGTTCGAAAAAAATTTTTTTTTGAAGTTCCATTTTTTTTTAAATTTTTGCTATAATTTAAATAATAACTCCAAAGAACAATAGTACCTCCCAAAGAAACAGTTTGATTTTTCGACGTCTTCATCAGCAGTTCGTTCTTCATTTTTTCCTATTACTTCCTCTCTCCAAAGTCCGCGCACACATACACACACACGTTTTCCACTGTTCTTGTCTCATTTCAATCGTTCATCTGTTGTCTTCATTTTCATTTTTTTTCGCGAAATTTCTGAAGAAAATCGTTGTTGTTTTTTTTCAATAAATTATTGATTCGAAATTTATTTTTTTTTGCACGTATTTTTATAAACATGTTTTTTAAATTGTAATTTTTGATTTCTAAATCTTTATATTATTTTCAAAAATGAATATGTTGATCCCTTTTAAATATAAATACTACTAAACTTCCGTTTTATTTATCCCACGCTTCCCCCCTCTCCATTTTCTGATTTTTGATACCAAAATCTGGTTTTTTTTGAAAATCGCAACCTTTTTTTGAATGAAAATGAACATTGATTGATTGATTAATTGTGTCGAGGGTTTCTAGGTCAGTTTTCCGTTCAAATGTTTCAAATTGGGTGTTCTTTTTTTGTGGAAAATATCGTTTTTCGAAGTTTTTGCATAAAAATTGACCTGAATTCACGTATTTGAGATTTGAAATATGATTCGACAGGAAAATTCGAAAAACGATATGAAATTTGCGATTTTAGGTACCGGGGTTCGATTCCGGGTGCTTAATTTTGGAAATTTCTGCTGAAAACGTGACTTTATTGAAAAAATGATAATAGAATTGAATTAGTGATGTTTTCAAATTTGTAAAACACCAGATTTGATGACAATTTCTAGATTTTTAAGAAAAAATGCATTTTTGACCTATTTTCACTCCAAAAAACGTCTAGATTGAGTTAAACATCAAATCTGACGACAATTTGCGGACTTTCTTTGAAAAAATGATTATAAAGAAACTTTCCAAATTTCTAAAACACCAGATTTGACGACAATTTGCGGATTTTTCAAAATTCTCTGAATTTCGATCAATGTTCACTCCAAAAAACGTCTAAATTGAGTTAAACATCAAATCTGACGACAATTTGCGGACTTTTTTGAAAAAAATGATTATAAAATTGAATTTGTAATGTTTCCAAATTTCTAAAACACAAGATTTGACGACAATTTGCAGATTTTTCAAAATTCTCAGAATTTTGATAAATTTTCACTCCAAAAAACGTTCGCATCGCGTTAAACATCGAATCTGACGACAATTTGCGGACCTTGAAAGTAAAAGTTGGATAAAAAACGATGCTTTTCGAAGCAATCTGCAAAATGTCGTTAGATTTTATGTTTGTACGCAAATTGTCGTCAATTATAGTGTTTTTTCATATTTCAAGAACTAGAATTTCAGTTTTTTTCAGAAAAAATATGAAAATTCTATAAAATATCGATTTTTTTCAAAAGTCCGAAATTTCTCGTCAAATCCGATGTTTTTAAATGAAAAAAGATGGTTTTAAGTGAAAAGCAGTTTTATTTTTCAAAGTACTCAAAATGTCGTCAATTAAGGTGTCTCGGAATTTTTAATTTTTTCCGAAAACAGTGAAATTACACTCTATTTAGGTTTTTTGTTTCAAAATAGGCAAATTGTCGTAATTTTAGGTGTTTTTTAGCGAAATCTAACGAAGCAAATATGTCCCTTTAAAGATTACGGTATTATTGTCATTATTAAATCGAAGTACGTATGTCCCTTTAAGGGTTACGGTATTTGAGATAAAGCGCAGATCTTTGTGTTTAGATATAACTACAACCCCCCCCCCCCCCCCCACTCCCCAGGCGGCACTCTATTTAGGCTTTTTTTTTCAAAATATGCAAAATGTCGTAATTTGAGGTGTTTTAGCGAAATCTAACGAAATAAATATGTCCCTTTAAAGATTACGGTATTATTGTCATTATTAAATCGAAGTACGTATGTCCCTTTAAGGGTTACGGTATTTGAGATAAAGCGCAGATCTTTGTGTTTAGATATAACTACAACCCCCCCCCCCCCCCCCCCCACTCCCCAGGCGGCACTCTATTTAGGCTTTTTTTTCAAAATACGCAAAATGTCGTAATTTGAGGTGTTTTAGCGAAATCTAACGAAATAAATATGTCCCTTTAAAGATTACGGTATTATTGTCATTATTAAATCGAAGTACGTATGTCCCTTTAAGGGTTACGGTATTTGAGATAAAGCGCAGATCTTTGTGTTTAGATATAACTACAACCCCCCCCCCCCCCCCCCCCCACTCCCCAGGCGGCAAAAATAACCTCCATGAACCTTTTTCGCATGTTTCAACAAATATTTGTAATCATCTTCTCCTCCTTCGTCTATATTGAGCTTTGAACCAGTACATTAAAGATACAAAACTATGTGTTGTAGAACCAACGAAGTTAAAAATGTCATGTTTACACGGGGCCTCGCCGCGCTAAAATCGAATCGACATTTCTAAAATAAACTGTTCACAGAAATAAATTTACTGTTTGCCAACGACCTGTGGCTCACGCAAAGGGTTGGCTGGCGAGAAGGAAAAAAAGCCTACTTTTGGTTTCTTGGTGTGTGTGTATATATGTTTTCTGTGTATTTATGTAGTTTTTGTGATCTTTTCCTGTTTGTTTTTGATTAATTGCGTGGAAAATCGCGTCAAGACCCAAAGATCGGGTTCCTGTGTTCCTTTAATTGAAATTTTTGTTTTGCGAGAGTTTTATAGAGGCAATAAACTGTCTATGGGGTTGAAAATTAGTTGAATACCTTTGTAAGGCCATTTTCTGGCTCTACAAAGGTAGTTGTCCGTGGGAAAGATGGTATTTTCATAGGTATGCGCGGTTTATTGATTTTTTCCGTTCTATAGAGGAGTATCTCGCCTTTTCCTTTCCATCTAAGGCACTTTCATGACGCTTTGGAAATTTTCGATTTTTCGTTAAAGACAGAGTGATACTTCTTCTTAACGTGTCGTAAAAAGAAGTATCACTCTGTCTTTAACGAAACCTACGAAGGAAGAGCAAAGATGCGTATCCATTTTTCGTCCGGGAGTTGTTTTTCGGAAAAAAAATGGGAACGCGCCGGTACACTGCTTTTTGCTCAGTAGGCTTCCTTAAAGACAGAATGATACTTGTTTTCAACGTGAATTTATCTAAAATTGTCTAATGCATCTAAAGTTCCACCGGATTTTCAAAATTTTGAGCTTCGAAACCTTTTTTCGCATTTAAAATATGAAAATCGAAAAAGTTTCAAGAAATATATGAGAATTTGAAATTTAGGATTAGTTATTTCCAGCCTATTTTCAGACGGCCATCACTTTTCCGAAAACATTCCATTTTTCATGAAATTTAGCGGATTCTGAAGCTAATTTTCCAATTTTTCAGAATTTCAGCTTCTAAATGCCGTCAAAAATTGAAAGATTGTGAGAATTTGAAAATTTGGTTTTTCGCGAGCCCTTGTTTTCAAATTCTCATTACTTTTTCGATTTTTGCGTGATTTCGTATGTATTTAAAAGATGAAATTCGGAAAAATCTGAAAATTAGCTTCAGAATGTGACCCATTTCACTAAAATGTTGAAATTTTCGGAAAAGTTATGGCGATTTGAAAGTTAAGCTTGAAATAACTAATTTCAAGATCCCATTCTCATTAATTTTTCGATTTTCAAGATTTTAAAGACAACGGGTCAGTTAAAGGCATCTGGTCAGTTAACACGACCCAAATTCAAGGCAAAAAAATCAAAATTCGAAAGGGAGCCCAGGTGGTCCAAAGAACAATACCAAATATGTAGCCGCATTCAAATAATTGTGTTTCGCGCCAATTCTGACCGCGTTGCACGATCCTGCGCGCATTAAAATTTAGATTTTTTCAACTTTGGACCGCTGCTATGACGCGTGTATTTATCGGTGTGATTTCGCATAAATTGCATTGTATTAATGAGAGAACGATCTAATTTTTGAAACTAAAATCTGGTAGGATCAAATTAACTGATCTACTGTCTTTAATTCGAGCCTACCTGATTTCAATTTCAAAAATTAGAGCTTTTTCTCATTAGCATATTATAATTTTTGCGAAAAAAATATCGATCAATACAAGGCTCATAGCAGATGCCCAAAGTTGGAAAAATAAAGATTTGAATGCGCGCGACGGATCGCGCGACGCGGTCGGAATTGGCGCGAAACACAATTATTTGAATTTGACCACGTATTGGTATTGTTTTCTCGGCCTCCCGGGCCCCCATTCAAATTTTTATTTTTTGCCTTGAATTTGGATCGTATTAACTGACAAGCTGCCTTTAAGAGAGGGGGGAGGGGTTCGAGGATTTTGTCATCTGTTCTCCGATCGGTTCAACGGACGCAATTGTTTCAAAATGATGAGTTCAACTCTGGTCTCGAATCGAACTCGCCCCCACATGTTCTACGTTCTTTTTTCTCGAAAAAAATCTACATATTTCCGTTCTTCTCTTATGATGATGATGATGATGATGACCATCGCAATCCATCAGTTTATGACCCCCCTCCCTCAAAAGACGAAGAAAAACAAAGCGAAAAAAGAACATTCACCCCCCGAAGAACAGATGTTTTATGGGGTGGTTCGACCCGGTCCACGGTTTTATTTTTCATATCATATAAACTTTTTTTTTGTCGCCCCTCACTCTCTCTTTGTTATTATTGGGTTTTCTAACGCAGCCGGCTGGACACCGCCCCTGTCATAAATAACGATGGGTGGTATTTATTTATATATTCGGAAAAGTTTTAGGGTACCTTTTTTTGTGTGTTTTGGCGAACAATTCTAGGAAATTTGAGAAAGTTTAGGGTTTCTGGGATATTGATGCGAGATGAGACAAAATTCTCGAGATTTTCCCAAGGCTATTCGGATTCGGGTAGTTTTTGATATAATCTCGTGGATTTTCAGTTTTCTGATGTGGTTTTTCTGAAATTTCATGAAAAACTGCATTAGAATCCTGTTTTTTGAGTCAAATTCATCAAATTTGAGAAAAGTTACAGGATTTTGAAAATTTTGGGAAAAGGTCTCGTGATGAATACGAGAAATTTTGGCAATTTTTAAAAAAATCGATTTTTTACCCAAATTTCATAGATTTTCAGGATTTTGATGTGGTTTTTCAGAAATTTCATGAAAAACTACTATAGAATCATGTTTTCTGAGTCAAGTTTGATCAATTTGAGAAAAGTTGCGATATTTTGAATAATTTGGGAATTTCTCGTGTTCGCCGCGAGAAGTGGGCACGGGTCTCGCGGTGAATACGAGAAATTTTCGAAATTTTCAAAATGCTCGTAATTTTTTTCAAAATTGATGTTTTTGAACGGGAAAACTTGTAATAGATGCTGTTTTTCGTGAAAATGCTAAAAAATGCACTTAAAATCGTGAAAACTAAAGTTTTGGGGCAAAAAATCAATATTACAGAATTTTCAAAAAATGCCAGTTTTTAATGTTTTCGAACGGGAAAACGTGATATATATGCAGATTTTCGTGAAAATGCCAAAAATGCGGTCAAAATTAAGTTTTTCCCAGCGAAAAAGCGGTTTTTTGTAAAAATGTTGAATTCCTTAGTTTATTGAAATCTTCGGGTTTTCAAAAATGTCTACAAGACACCGCATGGTCCAATGGAGCATGCTTACTACTAAGAGTATGCTTCATCTCTTCGACATGTACCGCAATCCTTAAAGGGACGAAACAGTTCTCAAACTACAGTAATTACAGTATGTTCCTTTAAAAATACAGCAAAAGCTCTTGAGAGCTCATTTTTCTTCAAATAAACGGAGAATAGACCAAAAAAGAAACATTCAAATTTAGAACATTCACCTTTTTTGCCAAAAAAAGCCGTATTTTCTAAATTTGAATGTTTCGAGGGAGGCCTCGATTTTTCTCTAAATCTCTCCAATGGAAACCATGCCTGCGTTTCGAGTTCATCCTCCAAGTTCTGTGCCGTCGGCAATGGGAGGGGGGTCATGTTTGCTTAGACCAATCATAAGTTTCGTTTCCTTTTCACTCGAACTTCATTCTACCTACTGGTTTTCCAACGCGTTTTTTTCTTCTTGCCGATTTCCTACAAAACTGTTCTTTTTGAGAAGAGGAGTGGCTCTTTGGAAATGAAAGTTTTATTTTAGTCACATTTTTAAAAATCCTCCTTAGTTTTCACTTGCTGGACGGCTAGTGAGGTCTACACTTTCATTTATCAGGAAATTAGGATTATTATTATTATATTAGTCATTAATATGTAATAGTTATAGTTTTCTCTCCCCCTGTTTTCGCTTCCTCCATTTCATCGGTCGATTATGATGAGATAGTGATTTTTGTATTGCTTTTGGCTTTAGGGAGGAAAATGGGGGGGGGGGGGGGGGGGGGGGGATATTCTATACCTCCTCCTCCTCCCACTTTTTATTGTATTGGAGGAATCTCTTCCTCTTCTTTCCCTTTTTTTCTTGTTCTCGATTTTTCCTGGTGGCCAGCTGTGAAGAAGGTGTTGTTTTCGGCGGTGCGTTTTTTTCGGTTTTGAAAAGTTTTTGGAATTTTTCGAAAATGTTGGAATTTCGAAGAATTTTGCCTCAATTTTCAACTGAAAGTTGGCGGTTTTTTGAAGTTTAAGAACAATATTTGGAAAATGAGGTTTTGATGGTTTTTAACTAGAAAAACATTGTTTTGGTTTTGCTAAATTTGTTAAAAAACCGAGATTTAAAAAATTTTTGACAATTTTGAAAATTGGTTAAATTTTTCAATTTTTTTGCAAAAGTCTGAAATTTTCAGAAATTAGTCGAAAAGAGGTTTTCGGAATATTTCAGATTTTTTCAAATATTTTTTGGTATTTGAAAATTCCTGAAAAAGTCCGAAAATTCCTGAAAAGTCTGGAAATTCCAGAAACTATTCGAAAAGGGCTTAAAATATCTGAAAATATTGGAAAAAGTCGGGAAATTTAAGACAATATTTAAAAATTCTGAAAATTTTAGAAAATATTTGAAAAAGTCTGAATTTTTCAGGCTTTTTTCAATTTTTTCCAAATTTTTCCACATATTTTCAATGGATTTTCAGGCTTTTTCAAATTTTTTCAGCCATTGTTCGAAAATTTAATAATTTCTCACATTTTTTCTCAAAATTTCAGACATTATCAGAGATTTTCTGGAATTTTTTAGATTTTTTTAAAAAATGACCTTAAAATTTTCTGACTTGTTCAAGTATTCTCAGACTTTTTTTGAGATTTCAGCCATTTTTTAGAATTTTTAGACATTTTCAACTATTTTCTGACATTTGAAAATATTTGAAAAAGTCTGAAAATTTCAGAAAATGTTCGAAAACTGCTTAATATTTCAGAAAATATTTGAGAATGTCTGAAAATTTCGGAAAATATTTGAGAAAGTCTGAAAATTTCAAAAAATTTTCGAAAAAGTCCGAAAAATGGGGGTTTCTGTGTCTTTAGCTTTTTTTTTGTTCAAAACTGTTAAATGTCGTCAATTTCAGAATACTGCTTTTATAAAGTATCAGTTTTTCGCGTTGAAAATTTTCCATTTTTAAAAACTTGATTTTTCACCTAAAATTCACCGATTTTCAGGATTTTGATGTGGTTTTTCAGAAATTTCATAAAAAACTGCGTTTGAATCGTGTTTTTCGGACAAAATTCATCAAATTTGAGAAAAGTTAAAAGATTTTGAAAATTTGCCGAAATTTCCCGTGTTCACCGCGAGAGATGGGCAGAGGTCTCGTGGTGAACACGAGAAATTTTCGAAATTTTCAAAATGTCGTAACTTTTTTCAAAGTTGATGTTTTCAAACGGGAAAAAGTGATATATGTGTAGTTTTTCATGCAAATTCTGAAAAAATATGTTTAAATCTTGAAAATTGACGTTTTTTGAGCAAAAATACGATTTTTTTGAAAAACGTTCCTTTGAGTTCATTATAGATGAAAAATCATTTTGATTGCTTTTAAAAATTATTTATTTCTCTCTCTCTCTCTAAATTTACTCTTTTTTTCTGAATAAAATTGAACTTAGGAATTTTTTTGGAAATTTCTAAAAAAAAATCGCATTCCATCGAACAATTGAATTTCTTTCTCATTGTCCTCGATTTTCGTTGAATTAATATGTATTATTGATTTTTTTGCAGACAAAACCCAAAAAAAGAAATTCTTCTGAAATAATTATTAAATGTAGAAAAGTGAAGAAGCTGCAAAACGACGACTCGATCAATTTTTGAAGAAATACAAGACATTTTTTGGAAACGACAACTTTTTCTACATTTTTTTTTTGGGAATTTCTAGACGAAGAATAAGGAGGAGTGTTGGGGTCCAATGAGTAAGGTATGGTGATTTTTTTTGGGTTTTTCTAAAAATTAAAAAATTTATGGAAAAAATTTGGAAAATAGCCAATTTCGAAGTTTTTTTCTGATAATTTCAGCTTTATCAAATATTTTCTGAAATTTTTAGACTTTTTCGAATATTTTCTGAAATTATCAGACTTTTTCGAACATTTTCTTAAATTATCAGGCTTTTCGAACATTTTTTGAACATTACAGACTTTTTCAAAAAATTTCTAGTTATTTTCTGGAATTTTCGAACTTTTTCAAAAATTTGCTGAAATTTTCAGACTTTTTAAAAAAATTTCTGAAATTTTCAGACTTTTTAAAAAAATTTCTGAAATTTTCAGACTTTTCTATTATTTTCTGGAATTTTCGGACTTTTTCGATTATTTTCTGGAATTTTCAGACTTTCTCGAATATTACCTGAAATTTTCAGACTTTCTCGAATATTTTTTGAAATTTGTAGACTTTTTCGATTATTTTCTGGAATTTTCGTACTTTTTCGAATATTTTCTAAAATTTTC
Organism: Caenorhabditis virilis; assembly: GCA_964036255.1. NCBI lineage: Eukaryota > Metazoa > Nematoda > Chromadorea > Rhabditida > Rhabditidae > Caenorhabditis > Caenorhabditis virilis. The sequence goes on along the minus strand of OZ038417.1, from coordinate 2,897,088 downwards.
AGATTTTTCGAATATTTTCTGAAATTTTAGGCCCTTTTCGATTATTTTCTGGAATTTTCGGACTTTTTTTGAGATTTCAGGCATTTCCTGAAATTTCTAGACCTTTTAAAATATTGTCAGAAAATGAAAATATCTGAAAATTCTAGAAAATGGCTGAAAATATTTCAAAAAGTCTGAAAATTCTTGAAAAAATTTGAAAAAGCCTGAAAATCTTTGGAAAAATCTGAAAATATTAGAAAATAGTCTGAAAATTGAAGAAGATTCAAAAAATTGGCAAAAAAAATGGTTTTTTCTAAATTTTTTCACAATTTTCGATAGTTTTGATCAAATTTTGACTTAAAAACAAACTCTCAGTGGTTGAAAATCAAAAATATTAGAAAATTTCACGTTTAGACATCAAACGTCATCATCCAATATTTATTTACGTTATTATTATTATTTCGAAACATTGGCAATTTCTCAAAACATCAAAGATTAATCGACTAAACACTGATGAAATTAGTTCTGCGTGATTAATTCCGGGAATTGGCATTATGAGAAGGGATAAAAAGGAAATTTCAAGTGATTTATATGATGAAAAGTGGAAAATTTGGAAAAAAATAGGGTATGACGTCATTTTTGGGAAATTTCATGAAACATGGCATAGAAATCAGTTTGTGGTGGTCAATTTCATCGATTTTGAAAAATTGACAAAAGTTCTCGCGTTCACCGCGAGAAATGGGCAAAGGTCTCGCGGTGAACACGAGAAATTTTGACAATTTGCAAAAAATTGAATTTTCACTCAAATTTAATCGATTTTAGCGTTTTAAATGTAGTTTTTCAGAAATTTCATGAAAAATTGCACAGAAACAATGTTTTTCGGGTCAATTTCGTCGCTTTTGAGAAAAGTTACAATATTCTGAAAATTGGGGAAAATTCTCGTGTTCACCGCGAGAAGTGGGCAAAGGTCTCGTGGTGAACACGAGAAATTTTCAAAATCTCTTAACTTTTTGCAAAATTGATGTTTTCGAACGGGAAAACGTGAAAGATAAGCAGTTTTTCGTGAGATTTCCGAAAAATGCACTTAAAATCGTGGAAAAGGATGTTTTTGGGGGGGGGGGGGGAAAAAAAAATCAATATTACAGAATTTTCAAACAATGCCAGTTTTTTAATGTTTTTGAACGGTAAAACGTGAAATAGAAGTAGTTTGTCGTGGATTTTCTGAAAAATCCGGTTAAAACAATGTTTTTTGAGTGAAAAAGGGTTTTTAGCTTCGAAATGGGCAGGATTTTAAGATCGAATTTGAAACAATTTTTCGAAAGTTAGAAATGTCGTATTTTTGAATAAAAAATCCCACTTGGTCTCAAATCTAATTCTAAATCCAGCTTCAAATATTCCGGATCCTTCTAGAACCTTCGCATCGCAATTGAAAACCCACCCAAGCGTGTCCGAAAATTTTAGCTAACCGTTTTCGAAACGGTGTTTTCATTGCATTCCCAAGCCGTTTTTTTTGTTCGCTTTATTGTATTTTAAATTCTTGTGTTGTGTTGCTATTATCATACTCAACAATCTATTTGTGTGTGTTTGTTTTCCCTTTTTCTTGAAAAATCCAAGGGGGGGGGGCGGTGGTATAATTTGAAAGTTCCTTAAGATTTATTGATTGAAGTTGGATTCACTTTTTCTTTTAAGAAATGAGAAGTGTTTGTCAAGAATTCTGATTTTTTTGGAATTTTAGCTCCTAAACGCACTTGAAATTCTGAAAAGCCGAACGTTTTGAAGAATTTGAGGGCTGGGGGGGCTAATTTTCATAAATTTTCGAGAAATTCGTGAAATTTAGTGCATTTTAAAGCCGATTGGGTTTTCAGCTTCAAAAAGAGCTAAATCTCAGACTTTTAAGATAAAATTTATATCAAAAATTTGAAATTTGAAAAAAAATTTAAAAAATCCAAAAAATATTTCTAGCGGTTGTTTTAAAACTGCAATTTCACTTAAAATTCGTAGATTTTTGAGATATTGATGTAGATTTTCAGGAAATTCATGAAAAAATACATGGGAATCATGTTTTTCGGGTTAATTTCATCAATTGTGGGAAAAGTTGTGAGATTTTGAACATTTTCGATTTTTTTCTCGAAAATATCGATTTCTCACTAAAAATTCATCGATTTTCAAGGTTTTTATGTAATTTTTCAGAAATTTCGTGAAAAATTACATGATAATCAGGTTTTTCGAGTAAAAGTTATCGATTTTGAAAATTTGGGGAAATTTCTCGCGTTCACCGCGAGAGATGGGCAGAGGTCTCGTGGTGAAGACGAGAAATTTTCGAAATTTTCAAAATGTCGTCATTTTTTTCAAAATTGATGTTTTCGAACGGGAAAAAGTGATATAGGAGCAGTTTTTCATGAAAATTCTAAAAAATGCGCTTAAAATAGTGAAACCGATGTTTTTGGGGCAAAAAATCAATATTACGAAATTTTCAAAAAATGACAGTTTTTCCAGAAGTCTGACGTGTCGGACGTCGAAGCATCGACATCTTCTCAAACCAACACGACATGCGAAACAACAAAAGGTCATCACCGACGAACATCATCGCTTTGGGTGCCGCCATCGCGTCCGATTTTTTCCTCACCAACTCATGTTATTAGAGAAAAAGCGGAAAATGGCGGACGGATTTTGAAAACGCATCCGGTGACGAGTTGGCTGTTTCGAAATACGCCGATATTACCGCAGCAGCGGGTGATATCGCCGAATAATCAAAACAAGCCGCCGAATCGATATGAGCATCCGAATAGGAAGTATTGCGGGAATCGGATAACGACAACGAAATATAGTATTTTGACGTTTTTACCGAGGAATTTGTTTGAACAGGTACTTTTAAGTTTTTGAAGGGATTTTGGGGATAAGGCACCAACAAAAAATTGAAAAGTTAGATTTGAAACTAGTTTTTTGAGGTTTTTATTAAAAATTTTCTGAAAATCCAGAATTTTCAGCTTTTTTCAGGCGAAAAGGCTAAACTTTAAGATTTTTGTTATGGAAATTGAATTTTGAGATTGAAACTTTTTAATTAATCGGAATTTTGAGGTTTTAGCTTTGAAAACTGAAGTTTTTCAATTTTTTTCGAAAAAATTGAGATTTTCTCGTTTATATGTAGCAAAATCTGAAAAATTTGGATTTTTCCAACAACTTTCGGAAAATTTTCAGAGTATCTCGCAAAATGAGGATTTTTAGGCTAATTTCTCTGAAAAATCTGAAAATTTCAGATTTTTCCAAAATTTCGTCTGAAAATTTTCAGAAGCTCAGCATTTTCTGAAAATTTTCGTAATATCCCGCAGAATCTGAAAATTTATTAGCTTTATTCCTAAAAAATCTGAAAACTCGAGAAATTTCGGAAAAAAAGCTGAAAAATGCGGTTTTCCGAAGCGAAATCGGAAAATTTCACTTTTTTTCCAAAATTGTCTGAAAAAATCTTGAAATCTCTCAAATTTCAGCAATTTTTTAGAATTTGTTGAACATTTTAGTTATTTTTCATAATTTTTTTGCCGAAATTTTTTAATTTTGAATTTTTAGATTTTTACTGAAAATTTTACAGTTTTTTCAGATTTTTTTGAAAATTTCAAATTTTGAAAATAAATTGAAATCGGAAATTTAAGAAATTGGGTCGTTTCAGCTGCACAGAGTCGCGAATCTATATTTCATCTTCATCGTAGTGCTGAACATGATAATTGGAGCATTCGGAAGATATTTGTCACTGATTCCCATCTGTTTCGTTCTCGGCGTCACCGCCATCAAGGACGCGTTCGAAGACTATCGACGCTTCAACTCCGACAAGAAGATCAATCATTCGACGTGTCGTGTTTGGGACGCCAGTCAGCAGCGGTATCGAAAGTTGGAATGGCAGAATATATTGGTTGGGGATTTTGTGCATTTGTCACATGACGAGATTATTCCGGCGGATATTTTGTTGTTGAGGAGTAGTGATGTTAATGGTGAGTTGATTAGTCGATACTTTTTTTGGTGCTGATTACGAATATCTAACTCAATTTTCTTAAAAGTGTTTAGTTATCGAGTTATGCGCCTTTAAACATGAAAATGGCCTTAAAGGCACATGACCACTAAATTTCGAAAGCGCCTTAATTTATCCCAATTTTTATGCTGATTATGAATATGTATTTGAATTTTCTCAAAAGCGTCTAGTTCTCGAGTTATGCGCCTTTTAAACACCTAAAAATGGTCTTAAAGGCACATGTCCACTAAATGTTGAAAGTCTCTAAATATACAGGGATTTTGATACTGATTACGAATATTTGATTCAATTTGATCAAAAATGATCAATTCTCGAGTTATGCGCCTTTAAACATCTAAAAATGGGCTTAAAGGTACATGACCACTAAATTTTTAAACCATCTCAATTTATCCGGATTTTGATGCTTATTACGAATATATATCTAAATTTTCTCAAATATTTTTAGTTCTCGAGTTATGTGCCTTTAAACATGAAAAATGGTCTTAAAGGCACAGTATCACTAAATTTTGAAAGTCTCTAAATATACAGGGAATTTAGTGCTGATTACGAATATCTTATTCAATTTGACCAAAAATGTTTAATTCTCGAGTTATAGGCGCTTAAAACACCTAAAAAGGACCTTAAAGGCATATGACCACTAAATTTTGAAAGCATCACACGTTGATTAGGAATTTGGTGCTGATTTCAAAAAATTTCCAGATTTGGTTCATATAACCTAAGAATTATAAGGTTTTCTTGAGATCTGAATTGAAGGTTGTTTTTTTAAAGGAAAACCCGAATTTTTAAAATTGAATTTTGCACATTTTAAGAAATTTTAAGTAACAACAAAAATCGTTTTTCTTTTCGTTTTGGTTCAACTCTTTTTTTTCCACTTCAAAAATTTGTCAAATGTCAATTTTTTTGTTACTTGCTTACCGTATGGTATGAAGGGTTTTTTGGCAAATATTTATTTTTGGTCTGTTGGCGGGGTGGGGGCCAAAATTGTAGCCTAGATACATATTTGAGAGGAGGGGAAATGATGATGAAACGGAATGTTTAAAACGAACTTTTTCGGTCACAAGTTCATGATTTTTGAACGAAAATATTTAGAGAAGGGGGTTTCGAAATTCTTGGGGAAAATAACCTAAATTACATAGATTTTCAGGGTTTTTAGGTGATTTTTCAGAAATTTCGTGAAAAATTACATGAGAATCAGGTTTTTCGAGTAAAATTCATCGATTTTGAGAGAAGTTGTGAGATTTTGAAAATTTGTGAAATTTCTCGTGTTCACCGCGAGAGATGGGCAGAGGTCTCGTGATGAACACGAGAAATTTTCGAAATTTTCAAAATGTTGTAACTTTTTTCAAAATTGATGTTTTAGAATGGGAAAACGTGATATGACCCAGTTTTTCATGCAAATTCCAGAAAATGCGGTCAAAATCGTGAAAATTGGTGAATTTTGAGGGAAAACAGTCAAAATTTTCAGAAATACTTATTAAAAAATACGATTTTCGGATTATGAAATGGAAATCTAAATCAGACTGTTGAATTGCCGAAAATGGGATCCTAAAATTTCAGCAGAGTTTTTTACAACTATTCTAACTACAAATTTAGATCATCTCTCATGTTTAAAGGTGCATAACCCGAGAACTAGGCATTTTAAATCAATTTCAAGTATATATTCGCAATCAGCATCAAAATTTGGATCTAGTGAGATGTTTCGAAAATTTAGTAGTCATGTGCCTTTAAGGCCATTTTCAAGTTCACAGGTAACCCGAGAACTAGACGTTTTTAAGCGAATTCAAATATATATTTGTAATCAGCATCAAAAAAAGAATCGAAAATTTAGAAGCACTCTTGAAACCTCTCGTTTTTTAGAAACTTTTTGAAATGTTCAATAATTCCTGGAAAATTTGCAGGAATCTGCTACGTGGAAACATCAAACCTCGACGGAGAATCGAACCTCAAACAACGTCAAGCAATTCGAGCAATGGGAAAATATCACAATACAAACGTGCCGCTCGAATTCCAACCAACGGAATTTAATTACAAAGTGGTTTGTGACGCGCCATCAAATGATGTCTACAAATTCGAAGGAAGACTTGAGGCAATGGAAGGAGGTCCACCATTGGCACGAGAATTCACAGTACTCGCGAAGGAGAACTTCCTGTTGCGTGGATGTGTCATTAGGAATACGGATTTTGTTGAAGGGATTGTTTTATACGCCGGAAGGGATACGAAAGCGATGTTGAATAATAATGGGCCAAGATATAAACGAAGCTCTTTGGAACGTTTAACGAATCGCGATATTTTCTCAAGTGTCGTCGTTTTAATGATTCTTTGCATCATTGGAGCGGTTTTGTCCGGCGTCTGGCTTCGAAGGTATCATCAACCATACGACACACCGTTTTTGGTATATGTTGAGCAAAATTCGACGTATCATACGAATAACGAGACGCAGTATAAGTATAATCCGTCGTTTGAGGCGTTTTTCAGTTTTTGGAGTTATATTATTGTGCTGCAGGTGATTTATATTTGGAATTTGATCGAAATTTCAAAATTTTTGCAGGTAATGATACCGATATCCTTGTACGTTTCGATTGAGTTTATCAAAATATTCCAAGTTTGGTTCATGTCGCAGGATCAGAATATGTATTATGATAAGGTGGATAAGAGGCTTCAGTGCAGGTGAGGGATTCAAGCTATGCACCTTTAAACACGAGAAATGGTCTTAAAGACAGATGACCACTAAATTTTTAAACGTCGCTTTATATTCAGAACTTGATGCTGATTACGAATATCTAACTCAATTTATCTAGTTCACTCTTATGCGCCTTTAAATATTAAAAATGACCTTAAAGGCACATGACCACGAAATGTTGAAACTATCTCAATTCATCCGGATTTTGATGCTGATTACGAATATTTAACTCGTTTTGCTTAAAAAAGTCTAGTTTTGGAGTTATGCGCCTTTAAACACAAATCATGGTCTTAAAGGCACATAACCACTAAATTTTTGAAACATCTCACTAGGTCAGGAATTTGATGCTGATTACGAATATATATTTAAAATTGCTCAAAAATGTCTAGTTCTTGAGTTATGCTGCTTTAAACAGAGAAAAATGGTCTTAAAGGCACATGACCACTAAATTTTGAAAGTGTCGCAGAGTATTCTAAATTTTATGATGATTGCGAATATCTATTTCAATTTTCTGAAAAATGTCTGATTCTCGAGTTTTGCGCATTTGAATATTAAAAATGGCCTTAAAGGCACATGACCACTAAATTTTTAAAGAATAGGAGTTATTTTCTTCAAAAAATCCACACATTTGCAGAGCGCTAAACATCACCGAAGAGCTGGGACAAATTGAATACGTAATGTCTGACAAAACGGGAACATTGACCGAAAACCAAATGGTATTCCGAAGATGTTCAGTACGTGGAAATGACTACGGCGGACGTCCCGTCTCATCACCCGACTCATCGCTGGAATTAGTGGCTTCGGCGCTGCGAAACGAAGAAGATAATCCGACGAAATCGAAACTTCAAATGGCCGCGTTGGCACAAGCGGCAGCGAACACGGGAAGACTTCGGCCGTCGAGGGATCCGAATCTCGAGTCCCAATTGGCGACGTCGATTCTGAAGGATATGGCAAATGTCGACGATCCGACGTTTGCGTTTTTCTTAACAATGGCGGTATGTAACACGGTTGTGGTTAATGCGAAGCCTCATGAAGATTTGATGGATCCGGAAGGAGATCTAGTTGATTCGAGATTTGCGATCGATGACGGATCACCGAAGAGTGAGAGGAAATCCACTGTGGAATCGGAAACTGGCAACAAATTGTTGGAAGAGGTTGAAGAGGAGAGTTGTAGTAGTAGTATTGCATCGACGCCGGTTGCAACCGAAGACGGGAAGGATAAACTGGAAAAGGAGGATGAATTTGAGGAGATTGAACTTATGGAATACCCGGAGGAGATTAAGAAGGAGGAGGATACGGTCTCGGAGATTTCGGAGAAGAAGGAGTCGAAGGGAAATAATTTCAACGGGGAGAGAAAAGGATTTGTGAGTAGGCTTAGAAAATTGCATAAAAATGGGGATATCCATTGATTTTGATGATTTTTGTTGTGTTTTTCGAAATCTGTTGAAAATTTTCTTTCGAATCATGGTTTTAGCTTCCAAAACACTCAATTATGAGAAAAGTTACAATATTTTGAAAAATTGTGAAATTTCTCGTATTGGACACGAGACCTTGTCGAAGGTCTCGCGGTGAACACGAGAAATTTAGGAAATTTTCAAAATTTCATAAATTTGTTCAAAATCAACCAATTTCTATTATTCAAATTGTATTTTGTAGAGAAATGCTCAATTTTTCAGAATATTCTCAGCAGACCGTCCATCCTATCGGCTCCACTCGCAAAGTTGAAAGGATTGAAGAGCCCGTTTAGAAGATCGGACAAGAGATCGAGCAGCTCGTCAGGAGTTGCGCAAACTCCATTACACTCGTTTTATGATTCTGAATCACCGGATGAATTGGCGCTTGTCGAGGCGGCGAGGGAGTATGGCGTTCGATTGTTGAAGAGAAGATTTGAGGATGTTATTGTGCATTTGAGGCATTCGTCGAGAAGTCAGAAGTATAAGGTCGGTTGTTAACAACGGGGTTGTTCCTTTTTTAAAGGGGGAATCTACGAAGCTATTCAAAATTTCTAAAAGGTTTTTAATTCGCGAGTTATGCGCCTTTAAACATTAAAAATGGTCTTAAAGACACACGACCACTAAATTTCTAAAGTATCTCAAAAGACGCAAAATTTTATGCTGATACGAATATATATTTGATTTTTCTCAAAGATTCCTAGTTCTCGAGTTATGCGCCTTTAAACCTGAAAAATGACCTTAAAGGCACATGACCACTAAATTTTGAAAGTGTCAAAAATAATTCGAAATTTGATGCTGATTACGAATATATATTTTAATTTTCTCAAAGATTCCTGCTTCTCAAGTTATGCGCCTTTAAACCCGAAAACGGTCCTAAAGGCGCATGACCACTAAATTTTGAAAGCATCATAATATATTCCAAATTTGATGCAGATTACGAATATCTATTTGAAATTGCGCAAAAATGTCAAGTTCTTGAGTTACGAGAATTTAAACGCGAAAAATGGAAAAATTCTTGAAAACATTTTTTAAAAGTTAAATTTTCGAATTTTCAGGTCCTGCACACCCTTCCATTCGACGCAGATCGTAAAAGAATGTCGGTAGTAATTCGTGAAACAATTGGCAAAAAACGAGTAATTTTACTGACAAAAGGAGCGGATTCGGCGATTTTACCGATTCTGAGTGCTGAATTTTGTGCGTCACAAATTGGGGAAGATATCATATTTAAGGTAAATAGGAAAAATCTCAGAAATCTCGATAAAATTGAATTTCAGGCGCAAGACCACTTGACACAATATGCGAAAGAAGGATTACGTACACTTTGTCTTTCGATGAAAGTTTGGGAAGAGGAGGAATATCAGAAATGGAAAGAGCAACACGAGGAGGCGGAGCTAGATCTGGAGGATAAGGAAAATAAGATAAATGAGTCGATAGAGCGAGCAGAGAGGAATTTGGAGTTGTTAGGAGTTACTGCGATTGAGGATCGACTCCAAGATGGCGTACCGGAATGTATCCATTCTTTGAGAGAAGCGGGCATCAGGGTTTGGGTGCTCACGGGGGATAAGATCGAAACTGCGGTGAATATTGCATACTCGTCGAGATTATTCTCCCCATCGATGGATTTGTTGAATATTGGAGCGAATGGTGTACGCGCGATTTCCGACCTGTTGGATGAGCATTTGAAGAGAATTGCAAGAGCGGCCGAGGTGTCGGAAGAGGACGCGGTGGATATGTTTGGATTGGTGTTGAATGCGGCCACACTGGATTATTGTGTTGATCCGCATAATTTGGAGAGATTTGTGAAGCTTTTGCAGGGGTGAGTTTAAAGAGAAGGTTCCACTTCATTTCAATACTAAAATGGGCGTAAAGGTAGACGACCACTAGATTTTGAAAGTCTTCTAATATATGTAGATTTGTATGCTGATTACATAGATCTATTTAAAATTGTTTAAAGATTTCGAGGTTTCGAGTTATGCGCCTTTAAATGAGCGACGGTCTTAAAGGCACATGACCACTAAAATTATAAAACATCGCAATATGTTCAGAAATTTACGCTGATTTCGAATATCCAATTTAATTTGCACAAATTTGTCTAGATCTCGAGTTATAAGCCTTTAAACCTGAAACTGGTCTTAAAGGCACATGACCACTAAATTTCGAAAGCACCTTATTTTATCCCAATTTTTATGCTGATTTCAAATATATATTCGAATTTTCTCAAAATTGTCTAGTTCGCGAGTTATGTGCCTTTAAACTTCAAAAATGTATTTAAAGACACATGATCACTAAATTTTTAAAGCACCTTACTATATCCAGATTTTGATGCTGATTACAAATATATATTTGAATTTTCTCAAAAATGTCTAGTTCTCGAGTTATGCATTTTTTTTCCAAAAAAAAACCAATAAATTCAGATGTCGATCAGTACTCTGTTGCCGCGCCACTCCGCTTCAAAAAGCGCTCCTCGTCAATATGGCAAAAGATCAACTTCACGGAAAAGTTTTGGCAATTGGTGATGGTGCAAATGATGTCAGCATGATTCAGGTAAGTGTTGATTTTGTTAATTTTTCGAAATTTCGGGGTTTTCGGAAAAAAATCTGAAAATCTACCATTTCCAGGGCGCAGACGTTGGTGTCGGACTATCAGGACAAGAAGGAATGCAAGCGGTGATGTCGAGTGATTTCGCGATGGCCAGATTCAGATTCCTGACGAATTTGCTGCTCGTCCACGGACACTGGAATTACTACCGTCTTGCTCAAACGATCCTCTACTTTTTCTACAAAAATGCGATGCTTGTTTTTGTCGTTTTCTGGTATCAGATCTATAACGGATTCTCCGCTCAGGTGCCAATCGATCCGGTTTATTTGATGGTTTATAATTTGCTCTTTACATCGGGTAACCTTTTTTTGGAAATTCCAAAAATCCGGGATTTTCTTACAGTACCACCCCTTCTTTTTGGTTGTTTGGATCAGGATGTTAGTGCGGAATTATTGATTGAATATCCGAAACTGTATGCGCAAGGAAGGCTGGGCAAAAGGTATCGATGGTACTCGTTTTGGGTGAATATGCTTGATGCGATTTGGCAGAGTTTGGTCGTTTTTTGGGTGTGCTATTTGGTGAGTTTTTTGAAAAATTAGATATTTTTAAAATTTCGAATAAAATGACGTGGCAAGATTGATTTTCAAAAATTGCGGCTAAAACCCTTTAAAAATTTGAAATTTTCGTTGAAAACTGTATTTTTTAAGTTTTTCACGTGGCAAGATCACATATTTTCAAATTTTCAAATTTCTTGTCAAAAATGACGTGGCAAAACCCCCTATGTTTGTAATTTTGGTGAATTGACGTGGCATTTCAGTTTTTTTCCAGAAAAATCGTTAGAAAATCCTAGCTTTTTGGTATTTTTTCGAAATTGACGTGGCAAAACCAGATATGTTTGTAATTTTCGTGAATTGACGTGGCATTTAAGTTTTTTTTCCGAAAAATTATTAGAAAACCCAAATTTTTGATATTTTTTCAAAATTGACGTGGCAAAACCACATATGTTTGTAATTTTCGTGAATTGACGTGGCATTTAAGTTTTTTTACGGAAAAATCATTAGAAAGCCACATTTTTTTCAAAATTGACGTGGCAAGCTCGGATTTCCAGATAAATTTCAATTTTTTTCAAATTTATCCCGAAAATCCGGACATGTTTTCAATTTTCAGGAATTGACGTGGAATTTTACAATAATTCCAGTGTTTTTCAATTTTTTGACGTGGCAATTAATATGTTTTTCGAAAATTCCAAAAAAATGACTTGGCGACCTATCAAATTGTAGAAATTTCTGATAAAAATATAGTTTTAGAAAAATTCAGTCTTGCCACGTCGTTATTCACAAAAAAATAAGTTGAAAACTGAATTTTGTAAAAAAAAAAACACAGGAATGACGTGGCAAAATCAATTTAACGTTTCTAACGCGATAATTGGGAATATTGGATCATTTTGATATGATTTTGGCACGTTTTATTAGAAATTTCAGTAAATTTATAAAAATGACGTGGCAAGATGAAATTTAGTGAATTTCAAGGTTTGACGTGGCACGTGTACTTAATCGATATTTTCAGACGTATCACGACACGGACGTCGACATGTGGCTGTTCGGACACCTTCTCGTCACCCAACTAGTCATCATAAACACATTCCATTTGGCGCTTTTTGTAAAATATTGGACATGGCCGATGTTCTGGTCAATGGCAATCTCAATCATACTTTTCATCATCTGCGCACTTCTCTACAACGGTTTTGTGACGCCGAACTGGACGTGGACAAATGTCAAAGACCCGCCGGCAATGATCTCGTTGAAGGCGTTCTCGAGCCTCCAGTTTTGGATGGCTTTGATTGTTTCGATGATCTTGTGCCTGGCGCCGAGATATATTTTCACGGCGATTGTGAATACGGTCCGGCCGTCGAGTATGTTGAGACAGAAGCTGTTGGATGGAGAGGGGATGAAGAAGAAGGAGAATGGTGGGTGGTTTTATGGAGATTTTTAAAAAAATCTGAAAATTTCTGAAAAATGCTAATAAAAATGAGAAAAAACTGAAAATTCAGATTTTTCAAGGAAGTTTCAAAAAATTCTCTATAAAAATCTGAAATTTCGGGAAAAATGTGAAATTTACGAAAAATTCGAAAATTTCTCAATACAAATTGTCTGAAAAGTCGGAAAAATCGGAAAAGACCAAAACTCTCTGAAAATTGCAATAAAAAAATCGGGTATTTCAAAAAATTCAAAAAAAAATCTGAAAATTCGAATTATTTGAAAATTTCGGAAGTAATAATATGAAAATTGGTTTTTTTTAATCGTAATAACCGGAAAATATCTTAAATTAATGGAAATTTCTTTAAATCTGCAATTTTTTTGGAAAAACTGAAAGAAATACCTGAAAATTCAAGAAAAAAACGTGGAATCTCCCAAATTTTCGGAAAAAAACGGAAATTGCTGAAATTTTAAAAAAACTTTCTGAAAATTCGATAAAACCTGAAAATTACTGAAAAAAATTTGAAATTTCTAAAAATTCTAAAAAAAATCGTAAAAATCTGAAAATTATGGAAATTTGAGAAAAGTGTGAAATTTGCGCAAATTTTTGAAAAAAATCTGAAAATTGTTCAAAAATTCTGAAAATTCAAAAAAAATTATAAAATCTCTGAAAATTACGGGAAAAAACTGACATTTTTGAAAAATTTTAAAATTCGATTTAAAAAATCTGAAAATTCAAAAAAAAATTGAAATTTCTAAAAATTATATCTAAAAAATCGTAAAAATCTGAAAATTATGGAATTTTTCTTAAATCTGAAAATTCAAAAAAAAATTGAAATTTCTAAAAATTATATCTAAAAAATCGTAAAAATCTGAAAATTATGGAATTTTTTTAAAATCTGAAATTTGCAAAAATTCTGAAAATTCAAAGAAAATTCTAAAATCTCTGAAAATTTCGGGAACAAACTGACATTTTTGAAAAATTTTAAAATTCGATTTAAAAAATCTGAAAAATCCAAAAAAAATTTGAAATTTCTAAAAATTTATTTAAAAAATTGTAAAAATCAGAAATTTGCTAAAATTTCTGAAAATTCAAAGAAAATGCTAAAATCTCTGAAAATTTCGGGAAAAAATTTTAAGACTTTATGAAAATTCGATAAAATCTGAAAAATCCAAAAAAAATTTGAAATTTCTAAAATCTCTGAAAATTTCGGGAAAAACTGGCATTTTTGAAAATTTTGTTAAATTCGATAAAAGCTGAAAATTCAAAAAAAAATTGAAATTTCTAAAAATTCTATTTAAAAAATCCGAAATTTCTGAAATCGCTAAAAAAATTTCAAATTTTCAAAAAATCTAAAATATTCCTTCCAGCTGTGACCAAATGCCTCGTCAACTGCCTGGCCGCGCCTTTCCGCTGTTCTCGTGCTCTCTGTAAATGTTGCGGGAAGAAATCCAAAAATTGTGTACAAAATGTGAGTTTTTTCCAGCATTTTCTGCTTCAAAAATCGATTTTCTGAAAATTCCAGGCTACTATCCTCCCACTTCACACTGAAACTCCTTTGAAGTCAACTGACAGTGATGAAACGCTTAAAAAATCCACTGAAAATCTGAAATCATTCTCTGAAAATCTGAAAGAATCAACTGAAAATCTTAAATCACTCTCTGAGGACCTTAAAAGCTCAACCGAGACTCTTAAACAATTTCCGGAGAATATAAAATCATCGGTTGAGAATCTGAAAACTTTGTAAATTCCAAAAATACCCAATTTTTTCTAAACTTTCACTTATTTTGCCTTATTTTTCACTTAAACACCCCTCCCCCCTTCACTTCCAAGACGAGGTTTTCTAATGCCGATTTTTCAATGAAAACGGGCCTTTTTTCTTGTAAAAATTTCACTTTTCTAGGTATCTAAATTTAAGCAGGTTTTTGTTCATAGTTTTGTTCTAAAGAACGTTTTAAAACTTCTAAAAACCGCCAAATTGAATGTGTATAATTAAGAGAGAAGAAGTTGCATATTTTTTGGTTTCCCCCGCCCGCCTAATTTTCGTGTACCATGATTTTTCACTCATTCACTCCCAGTTTTTGTTATTGACATTTTACGAGTTTTTTTCCCCTTCTTAATTTTGTTAGATTTTTGTAGTACATTTTCATTGTTAATAAAAATGAATACCGATTGATAATTCAGGCCCGATTTTTAAATATGTTGTCTTAAATGACTTTTGCTTCAAAATACAATTTGAATTTTTGAAATTGGTTGATTTTGAGCAAAGTTACAGCGATTTGAAAATTTGGGAAATTTCTCGTGTTCACCGCGAGACCTTCGACAAGGTCTCGTGGCGAACACGAGAAATTTCGCCAAATTTTCAAAATGTCGTAACTTTTCTCAAAATTGAGGTTTTTCGAAACGAAAAACAGGATTTTAATGGGAATTTTGTGGAAATTCTTATATTTGTAGTTTACAGCTTCAAAATGATGTATAGTTTGAAGCAATTGATCGATTTCTTCAAAAGTTATGAAGGTTTGAAGTTTAGGCTTCAAAATTTCAAGACATATTTTGAATGCTCATATCTTTACTGAAAATGAACCAATTTTTATGAATATTAGCGCATTTTGAAGCTAAAAATCTGAAAATTCAAATTGTCGCCTTTAAAATGAGCTATTGTTTGTAGAAAAATATCAATTTCTCGAAAAGTTATGAACATTTCAAAATTTGCGTTTAAAAATCTCAAAACACAAATTTTGAAATTTTCATAATTACTCAGAAAATCGATAAACTTTTATGAATTTTAGTCCATTTTGAAGCTGAAAAATTGAAAATTCAGCCAATAAATTGCTTCGTCATGATTTTAGGATTTTTTCAGTTTTTTTTAATTTTTCAAAAACTGAAAAATTTAAATAATTTTGTACATCATTAAATTCTGAAATCACCCTTATTCAAAAACCTAATTCTATAATTCCGCGTAATTCAAAAAAAATAAATTTCATAGAAAATTAGTCGAAAAATTTGAAACGATTCACGAATTTACGTGTCATCCTTGCGGCCATGCTAATCTACTCTGCACAGGTGATTCTGTGCGGGTCCGTAACGGATCCGGAAAGGATCCGTAACAAAAGTTTCGAACGTGTCCGTAACGTACAAAGATGTATTGTTCCAATTTTAGTATATGTTCTCGGAAGAACGAAAGTATTCGAGTCCATTTCGCATATATAGCCCCCGTTTACTGTGCTGCCGACACTTTACGGGACACGCCGTTTGCCATCTTTTGTGTGTAAAGTGGGCGGAGCTTAGGAGGGAAAGAAAAATGAGTGAAAATAGAAATTAGCTCTAACTTTTTAACAAAATATTCAATTTTTCGTTATGAAAGTTTAAAGTCTAGGCTTCAAAATTTCCAGACACATATTTTGAATGTTCATATCTTTACTGAAAATGGACCAATTTATATGAATGTTAGTGCGTTTTGAAGGAGAAAATCTGAAATTTCAATTTTTTAGCATTAAAATGAGCTATTGTTTGTGGAAAATGATCCATTTCTCGAAAGGTTATGAACATTTCAAAATTTGCGTTAAAAAAGCACACATTTTTGAAATTTTCATAATTGGGGTTTTAGTGCAATTTGAAGCTGAAAAACTGAAAATTCAGCCTGAATTCTGAAATCACCCTTATTCTAATTCCTAGTTCTATAATTCCGTGTAATTCGAAAAAGTAAACTTCATAGAAAATTAGTCGAAAAATTTGGAACGCTTCACGAATTTGCGTGTCATCCTTGCGCAGGGGCCATGCTAATCTTCTCTGTATTGTTCCAATTTTAGTATATGTTCTCGGAAGAACGAAAGTGTTCCAGTCCATTTCACTTATATAGCCACAGTTTAGTGTGCTGCCGACACTTTACGGGATACGCCATATGCCATACTTTGTGTGTAATGTGGGCGGAGCTTAGGAGAGCAGAGAAAATTGGGTAATATGCAAATGAGCTCTAACTCTTTAACAAAATGTTCAATTTTTCTAAATTCTAGCATATTCGATAAAAACAATCACGAGCTTTCGATTGATATTGATATTGCATAGAAAAATTGAAAAAAGTAGCTGTAATTTACATTTTTGTGACAGAAGATCTAACTTTTTAAGAAAATGATCAATGTTTCTAAATTCTAGCTTATTCAATAGACAAAATCATGAGCTATCGATTGATGGTGATATTGCGCGGGAAAAAATTGAATTGTGACCATACAGACTTCATTTCTGGCTTATCCTCATTACTAATTATCCTTAACTCTTCGAAAATAGCAAAGAGCTATGCATTTTGAGGTATACTGCGAGTTTTTTTTAATTTTTAAAAAATGTGCATATTTACAATGTTCATTGTTAATAAAATCCACACAAAATTAAGCCTTCTTCCCAGCTTGAAATTCACGTTTCCGACGTCTTGGATACGGTTTTGGAGCCAAAGTGGGAGCACGTTTCGATAGGTGTTCGTCATTGGGTTCTTTGAACGTGTTGTCCAATGACCAGGGAATGTAGCCCGGCGAGAGGAAACTCACTCGGGCGGTCGCTTTTTCTTCTTTCTGCAGAAGAAAATAAGGTCTCGAAACGATTTGAAAAAATTTAGAACTTACATCAAATTCCGATCTAAAAATCGACTTGAATTTACACTCTTTCGATGAAATGAAGCGATCGAATAAGGTTACCATGGTTTTCTGAAAATTCTTCCCACAACTTTTCAAAAAAACATAATTTCTGTAAAATTTAGTGCATTTTGAAGTTAAAAATCTGAAAATTCCGAATTTTTGCATTAAAAAATCCTAAAATCGACCAGGTTCCCAAAAATTATGGTCTTTAAAATATTTTCCAAGAATTTTTAAATATTCCGATTTTTTGTGAATTTTCATAATCTTTAGTGCATTTTGAAGCTAAAAATCTGAAAATTCCGAATTTTCGCTTAAAAACACACAAAATTTGATAAAAATCGACAAATTTTTAAAAAACTTATGATTCACTGAATTTAAGTCCCCCTAAAAAATTAAAAAATTGAGATTTTTAATAGTTTTTGCTATGTAACATACTATTTTTCAAATTTTGTACAAAACCTAATGAAATACACCACATTTTGCTTCAAAACTCATAAATTTATTTCAATTTTGAACAGAGTTGTGTAGTTTAAATGCTCAAAATATTCTCTTGAACACTTCGTTGAAAAAAATGCCGTTTTGAGTGAAAAATCTTGAATATTCAAATTTCACAAATATTTTTCTACAAAATAAAACTTGAATCATTAAAATCCGTCAATTTTGAACAAACTTATGACATTTTGAAAATTTCGAAAATTTCTCGTGTTCACTGCGAGACCTTCGACCAGGTCACGTGTCCAACACGAGAAATTTCAGTAATTTTCAACATGTCGTAACTCTCTTTAAAATTGAGTATTTCAAACGATCAAAATATGATTCGAAAGGAAATTTTCCACAGATTTCGAAAAACACAACAAAAATAATGGAAATCAATGAATTTTGATAAAAAATCCAACTTTTTCGAAACATCACCATACCTCAAACTTATCCCTCTCACTGCCAAAATTTTCATTCGAATTCTCACTCATCTGACTGTCCGGCGCTTCAGAATTCTTCTCCCTTTTAAACGCTCCAAAAATCAGATAAACCGGAATATAAATCAAGTTAAACGGCGGCGGAGCAGTCATATCCCACGGCATAAATTCCGAATAAATCGCCGCTCTCGTATACTTGAATTCCATATCCTCATTATCCAACACTTCGTCCGCTTTTTTCACCAAAAGTGACGTCATTAGATTCATAAGAGTGATGATGATGATTAAATGGTACAGTGCGGCTAATAGTTCCAGCGATGCGGTGTTTACGGAATGTTCAACTTTTTCCATTTCTGGCCCGGAATTCCCGGCAACTGCGACGTATGTCGATGGACCGAAATATCCAAATACCGACCAGAATAGGTTTTTCGTTGATAGTCCGACTCTGAACATTTAAAAAACATTTTCCCAATAATTGGAATTTCAAAAAAAATCAATAAAACAAAAATTAAATTTTTTTTTAACTTTTTGATCAAAATAATTTTTATTATGTTTTTTAGCTACAGTAACCCGCGATCCAATTTTAAACAAATTTCAATGGCTCATGGATTACTGTAGTTTTTCTTCAAATGTCAATTTTTTAATAATTTCTTACAAAAAATCTTTTACGGATACAGTAGCCTATACAAAACTTCAGTAACCCTAGAAGTTTCAAGAATTACGGAAAATTTAAAGGCGCATTTCTTTCTGTAGATTCTTCTTCGAATACAGTAACCCATGTTAAAAATAAGAATATCAAAGATTTTCAATTAAAATTATATTTCTTGATTAAAAATTTTTAACGGATACAGTAACCTGTGCAAAACTACAGTAACCCTAGAAGTTTCAAAATTTATGAAAATGTTAAAGGTATTACTTTACTTAGATTTTCCTTCAACTACAGTAACCCATGTACCTTTAAAAAAATGAAAATTGAAGATTTCAATCCAAATATTTACGGATACAGTATCCTGTGCAAAACTACAGTAACCCTAGAACTTTCTAAAAATTTTAAAGGCGCATAGATTACTGTAGTTTTTCCTTAAACTACAGTAACCCGTGTACCTTTAACAATAATAAAATTGACGATTTTTTAAAATTAAAAATGCTGAGTATACAGTAACCCGGATAAAACTACCGTAACTTCTGCAAAATTGGGAAAATTGGGATACTACGGGATAGGGATAGTACGTAAAATAATATAAATTCAAAGGCGCATAGGTTACTGTAGCTAGACTTTCCCAGAAAATTAATTACTAGAATCCTACGTTTTGTAATCATCCGTCGTTTTTTCGCCATGTTCTCCATTGACATCCATATAGTGTCGATCCAAATATGGGCTAATTATAACGTTGAGTCCAACCTGAATATAATTTCGATGAAAAAAATCAATAATGGTATATTTAGGTACCGAAAATGAGAATATCACAATTGCCATGATTATCAAGTAGGTGTAGACTTTACCGACGCAATTTCCAACAGAAATCTGGCAAAAATATTGATTTTTCGGCGGGTTTTGGACCATTTGGAACTTACCACCGAACCTCCGATACCTTTCAAAAGTTGCATATAATAAAACATTTTCGAAATTCCAATGACACACGCGAATGAGAGGAATACTTCATGCAAAAGGCCAGAATATGCAATTGGCTGGAATTTGAGAGCAATTTTAAAATTCTGGTGAAACCCTTCAAATTTACCCAATGAACACGATTAATGGATTTCGGATCAAACGCTTCAGAGTGGAACTTCTCGCGGATGAAGAAGATAAATGAGAAAAGGAACGAGGCAATCAGAAGACAGTCGAAACTTCGCCACCAATAGCGGAAATATATCGACGTGCCGACACGGAGGAACAGTTTGATACGTTCGAGGCAGAGTCCGGCAATGTAGGCGTAGAGGAACCATTCCAATAGGTTTACTGAAAATTCGTGGGGTATTTTGAATTTATTGAGGGATTATAACGCGCTCTATCGAATTGTAAAAAGGAGACCGTGCACGGTGGGTTTTTGATGCCAAACAATATTTTTTCGATGTTTCACGGCTCGTAACTTTTTAATGGAATGTCTCAATTTGCCGAAACATAGCCTATTCGAAAGTGAAAATTCTCAGCTTTCATTTGATACCAAACTCAAAAGACAAAAAAAATTCGGATTTTGGAATTTTAAGGTCAAAAACTACAGAATGGACTCGGGCTTAATTTCGACACATTTGACAGGCCGTAACTTTTTAACAAAACATTCAATTTTTGTGAAGTATATCCCATTCGAAAGAGAAAATCCTCAGATTTTGTTTGATATCAAATCTAATGGAAAATATAAGTATATGCGCAGCAACTTTTCCAGAACAAAAACTATAGTGATAATCCGGTGCATGAATTTTGTAGAGTTTTTAGCAGGTCATAACTTTTTAACCAAACATATTCAATTTTTGAAACTTATCCCATTCGAAAGAGAAAATTCCCAGCTTTTGTTTGATACTACATACATAGAAAGCAAATTTGTTAAAAATTTGGATTGAAAGGTCAACAACTACCGTAATACTGAATGGATTCTGACTTAATTTTGGCACATTTTCAACAGATCGTAAGTTTTTAACAAAACGTTCAAAATTTATGGAATATATGATACTCGAAAGAGAAAAACGTAAGCTTTCGTTCGATACCGTACATGCCTAGGGATAATTATTGAAAAAGTGTAATTTCTTAGGTCAACAACAGTCCTGAGTTAACCTCGAGTTAACTTTTGGTACACTTTTGATGAGACGCAACTTTTCAGCACGATATCCACAATTTATGTGATCTATCCCATTCGAAAGAAAAAATCGTAAGCTTTCTTTTGATACCATATACACAAGAATTAATGCCGGAAATGTTTGAATATTAACGTCGATAACAAACATAATTTCAAGTAACGGGTTTAAAATTTTGATACATTTTCAACAGACCATAACTTATCAACGGAACAGCCAATTTCGATAAAATATATCACAGTAGAAAGAGAAAATTGTAAACTTTCGTTAAATCTTAAAAGTATTGGTCAAAAATGTAACATTGCTTGGAAATTGACGTGTTTTTTGTCGCAAATTTTGAAAAATCCCCCCCCCCCCCCACTCACAATGCTCAACCTCCTGATAATCAAAATGTGCACAAAGTGGTCGAACGATGGCACACAGTAGAAACATGGTATACATAAACATATGCGTTTGAAAACGTGCAAGTGGGATTTTGAAAAATTTGAACATGCTTGGCACGATCATGTGAATGAGAATTGCGAACGGAACACAGATTGTGGTACGGAACGTGCGGTAGAGATCACGCGAAGGTTTGTTGCCAAAATTGTACCAATCTGGAAAAAAACTGGATTTTTTTCAAACAGCAAAGTGCGCCCTAACGCAATCTCTCGTTTTTTTGTCATAAAAATATAATTTTCCGGAAATTTTTAATTTTAAGGCAAAAAATCGATAAAAAGTAAATTTCAAGAAACAAATGTCGAATCAGGTATTTCTAGAAGGTTCTAAAGGTTAACTTAGTACTTAAATAAGTTCCAAAGCCTCTAGTTGTCCAAAAAACTCATTTTTAAGCCGAAAAAATGGGAGGAACACCCCAAAATCGATCGATTTGCATTAGAGCGCACTTGCACCATTCGCAATTTATATATTTGAATACTCTAGAAAATTGCACTTTCAAACCGGTTGCGTGCCAATTTTTGTATTTAAAAACTTAAAAAATACAAAAAAAAAGGTTTTAGCTTAATTTTTCGGAAAATTTTCAATATACCTGCTCTGAAAATAGCCTTCATAGTTATCTGAACATTCGCCGAGCATGTAAATTGTCTCATTTCCGCATATTTCGCCATTTGGAGCCTTGGAGCTGAGAAAGATTGAATGTGTCGAAAGCAATGATCCTTCTGAAACTTAGAAAATTCAAAAAACTTATTTTTAAAAATGTTAAACCTGCGACACAATTGTATTAAACTCCTCAGATCTCCACGCAGTGTCAGCAAGTCTTGCCATAAATCTCTGAACGCTCAATTCCAAACTTCGATAGGTTTCAGCGTATTCCAGCTGATCGGTTTCTATCAATTGTCGAAGATCTTTGCAAATTGAGCAACATGCGGCGAAGACGTCATCGGTCGCCAGCCAGAGATATGCTTCTGAGCAGAGGGCACGCATTACATCAACGATTCGGACGTTTCCACGAGAGTTTACCGTTTGACGAAGACATTCGTCACATTCACCTATAAAACCAATGAATTGAGTACTCAAAATATTTTTTATTCAAAATGTTTTTATTAGAATCGAAAATTTCAAAAATGTATCTGCATATTCGATTTTTCCAAATGTAGACGTGTTATTTTTCGAATAAAACAAGCTTATCCTTATAAAATTTACCACATTTTGGTGCAAAAATCATTAAATTCCCTTCATTTTGAGCAAAGTTATGATATTTTCTAAATTTCTAAACTTTTTTCCTGAAAAATAGCAGTTTTGGATGAAAAAACTTAAATATTCGTATTTTATGGACATTTCTCTACAAAATACAATTTGAATCGCCAAAATCCGTTGATTTTGAACAAAGTTATGACTTTTTGAAAATTTCAAAAATTTCTCGTGTTCACTGAGAGACCCTCGAGTGGTTCTCGTGCCCAACACGAGAAATTTCGGGAATTTTCAAGAAGCCATAACTTGGCTCAGAATTGAGTATTTTTGAAATGAAAACCATGTCTTTAATCGAAATTTTGTGAAAATTCCAAAAATTTCATCAAAATTATCGAAAGTTATCAAAATTATCAATCGTTTGGGACAAATGCATAATTTTTAATAGAAAATTAAAATATTATGATTTTATAAACATTTTCCTACAAAATGCAACTAAAATCATCGAAATCCGTTAATTTTGAACAAAGTTATGACATTTTGAAATTTTCGAAAATTTCTCGTGTTCACTGCGAGACCTTCACTGGTGTCTCGTGTCCAACACGAGAAATTTCGGTAATTTTCTAAATGTCACATCTCGCTTTAAAATTGATTATTTCAGGCGATCAAAATATGAATCGAAAGGGAATTTCGTGCAAATTTTGAAAAATACAACAAAAATGGTGAAAGTCGATGGATTTTGAGCGAAATAACGAATTTTTCTGAAATTTTGCAAGTTTCTGAAGAAAATATCATTTTTCAGTTTTTTTGAAAGGTGCAATGGAGCGCGCTTACTAATCCCGTTGTCCTTGAAAACCTTTTTCAAATGAATCCCTGTCTCTAAACATTAAAAAAATCTCACAAGAAGTATAATGAGGTGTTTGAATATGATGTCCACGAAGTAGCAAACACTGAACAATCCCAAAATTATTCATAATACACGCCAACATCAATGGTGTCATATGTGGCGGAAAATTCGGCGAGTTACTCGCTCCACACCTTTCTTGAAACGGATTCTTATCAAAAAGCGTCAGAACCATCTCAACCAGTGGTCGACTTCCAATCGAAATCGATAATAACAATGCTTCTTTCAGAGCTTCCTCCGAATCCGAAATCATAATCAAATTACAAATCTCCGCCATTCGTCCATCTTCCCCGCCAGTTACAATTGTTCCCAACATTTGTTCAACCGCTTCAAAATTTTGAGAACGAACTGCAGTGTGGAAAAAGAGCAAATTTCGGACTGTCTGAACATTTGTAGGGCTAAATTTCGATTCCGCAACGCTTGAATACCGTATTATCTGTCCCATCCCATCCATAATGCCCATCATAACCTTCATCTCTTTCCCCAATGTCTGGTAACTTCAGATTTGAAAGTAATTGTTTCAATTTTCTGAAATTTCATGAATTCCTTTGAAACCTCCCTTGTTCTTACGCTAATTCATCCTCCGCCATTTTTCATAAATGACGATTTAAAAAATATTTGACACATTTTTCTAATTTACGTTTTTTATTAAATACCAGCCGTTTGCCGCCGCTTCGCGGCGGTAAACGGCTGGTGAGCTCGCTTCGCGAGCTCTACGTTTTAAAATTTTCGTTAGTATAAAGGAACATTGAATCTTAACACTTCTCTCTCTCTCCTAAGCTGCCCTATAATGTCTCATGGGCCCTGGACCCCATTGACCCCTTGGAACACATTTTTCTAGAAATTTCTGGAATTTTCTGGAGGCTTCTAGAATTTTTTAGAACATTCTGGAACTCTCTGGAATTTTCTGGAAACTTCTATAATTTTCTAGAACATTCTAGAATTTTAAAAATGAGAGAAATAGTGTGTAAAATGAAGAGACACGGAGAAAAACGCTAACGCTTATTAGGTTACGGTAACTACCGTAATACTACCGTAATCCGCACCAAATTTTCACAGTAACCTTACATTATTCCAAAGTTGTTACCTTAAAAGTTTGGTCTCGATCCGACCATTCTGAAAAAAATGTGAAAAAAATTGGCGTACTGTAGCTACAGTAATCCTACAGTAACCCGAGATCCAAACAGTATTTTTGTGAAGCGCTCCAGAAAGCGAAAACACGCACGGCCTTAGCGCTTTATTATATAGTATGATTATTCATTTTATTTAAAAACATTTTTAATGTAAACAATAGCACACAATTGTTCGAGACGGAGAGAACACCACAAACGCGTCAAACGATGGAACACTGACGCACTATTTAAAAACGCTTGGCGCTTTTTAAAAAAATGATGAAATTTTTGTTTTTTTTATTTTTTTAGTTATTTCTTAACATTTTAACAATATTTTTTGAAAGGGAAACGAATCAACTATCACTTTATTCAAAAAATCAGTAATAAATGTCAGTAGGTTCAATAAATATTAGTAGTTTTCTTCTCTATTTCTTGGCAACCTTTTTCGGCACTCTACCTCGGCTTGCCGACACACTACGCTTCTTTGCAACCTTGGAGGAATCCGAGGAGCTGAAAATTCACCCTTTTATTATAAATTTTTGCAAAAAAACGTGTCAAACCTTGAGGTGTTGGTCAATTTCCTGGCAAAGCTAACTCTAGGAGTGAGTTTTGCTTTTCTCATTGGGTTGCGACGAACCGGAGTCACCGTGGTCTTCTTGGTGCGGACAACCTTCACATTTCTGGAGCGCGAAGATCTCGAGCGGTTAGATTGGACCGATGAGCGGCGGCTTGTGGCTGAATTGGAGGTTCTCGAGGTGACAGATCGGGATCTGCTACTTCTGCTGCTTCTTCGGCTTCTAGAGGTGGAACGTCCGCTCGATGCTCTCGAAGCAGATCTTGGTGCCTTGCGGGCACGCTTCACAAGTCGTTTTACAACCTTTCTCGGCGATTTGGAAGCCTTGACAGCGGATTTTCTTGACGATCTTGATCTTGACCGGCTTTTCGAGGACCGTCTAGCAATTGAGCGATTTCTTGCTGGCGATTTTGAAGTCTTCGATGCTGTCGATGTTCTTCTGACCTTGACCGATCTTGCAGGTGATTTCGAAGCTCTCGAAGAACGTCTTGATGAAACCGATCCCCTTCTAGACGAAGATCTCGCCGATTTTGACGATCTTCTCGTTGATCTTGACGAGCTTCTAATTGTCTTGCTGCGGGAACGGGAGCTTCTTTTAGATGGTCTCGAGATTCTAGCAGAAACTCTGGATCTAGATCCACTACGGCTTCTTGAAGCACTTCTGGAGAGGCTTCTTGTTCTGCTTTTTGAGCGGCTTCTCGAACGACTTCTTGAAGAAGAAACGAGTTTTCTGAAAATCCGAATACCTCTCTAATTTTCTCCAAGTGAAAGAAACTCACTTATCAGTTGGTCGGACGCTGGATTCTTCCTTGCCCTTCATGTTCGACGATTGACGAGTACGAGTGGTTCCGGAAACCATTGATATCAAATTCTTCCCCTGGTTTCGGTGGTTCTATATCTAGTTTTGATTTTGTTATGCTATCAATGAGGGTTTTTATTATGATTTTTTAGGAAAAATGACCTAAGGTCACGTAAACGCGACCTTTGATGTTATTTTCCTTGAAAGCAGTTTGAAATGAAATATTTTTTCAAAATTTTGCATTTTCCAGTTGCCACCATGTTCCGCCGAAGTCTTGCAGTCGTTGGAAACGTTGTCACCAACACCATAAAGACCAAAACCATTGGTGTTCAATGCTTCAGCGCATCGGCGACCCAATCAGCGGATGAGGTGAAATTCGAGATCAGAAAAGACGGGAAAAGAATAAAGGGAGCGGATTTTGAGGAACAGGTTGTGTCGTCGATTCAGGGGGAGGATAAGACGAATGTCCCGAAATCGGCGTTTGATGTGCTTTTGAAGGAATATGATGAGTTGGTGACGGAGACGAGTGAGCTTAAGGTTTGTTAATTTTTTAAACATTTCCTTATTAAAAATTGAATTAATTTGCTGAAAAAAGTACCCAAGAACCTTTGAAATATAATTTTCGCTTCGAGACCCTCAAATTGATAAATTACTTTGTCGAAAATTCAAAATTTCGATGAAAAAACCCTAGAAAACGATATTTCGTTATTTTTCGGCATTTGATCAATGAAAAAAGGTATGGAAATTATTATTCAGATCATAAAATGTTTGAAAATGCCGAAATGAACAGAATTTTTATTAAACATTACTGATTTCAACCAAAATGAGACTTTTAGGCATAAAATATGATTTTCAGGGTGAAAATATACAATTAATATGCTTTATTAAGACCTTTTTCATAGAAACGGTTCAGTAGTTCAAAAATGATAGAAAAAACAAAAAAAGGTCTTAATTTCTTCAAAAAATTGGTGAAAATCGAGTTTTTCAAGCAAAATCTTGTTTTTTCGCTTAAAACGGGAAATCCTTAAAGACAGAGGAACACTAATTTTTAACCCATACCCCAATATTTTTCAAAATCAGAAATTGCTGAAAAAAGAGCTGCGAAAGAGTGTTTTTGAAGAAAATTCGTGTCTGAGGGCTTTATTGGATCATTTCTGTTCCTTTTTTTGTTTTATTATATATAATTATGGTTTGTGCGGATAGAAATACCCCGGAGAACAATTTTGAGAAGGATTTACTGAAATTTTAGTGAATCTCGCCATTTGAATATCGAAAATATATGTTTCTGACCTAAATCGGGTCTTTTTTTGGATAATTTGGGCTTTTTAGGGTCGGATAGACGATCCAGGGATATTACAAAAAGCCCAAATTATCCACAAAGGTCCTAAAGCGAAAATTCAAGAGATTTTCCCACGAATTTTAAGTTTCCAGGACAAATATCAACGATCTCTAGCCGAAACGGAAAATGTTCGACGACGGGGAACGAAACAAACGGATGACGCGAAAGTGTTCGCGATTCAAGGATTCTGCAAAGATTTGCTCGAAGTTTCGGATATTCTGGACATTGCCGTCAAATCGGTGAAACCGGAAGAGTTGGAAGCGGGCGGGAAAACGTTTAAGGATTTGTATGAAGGGGTTTCGATGACGAGAACGGTGTTGTTAAAGACATTCGCGAAACATGGCCTGGCGACGGTCGATCCGACGAACGAGAAGTTTGATCCGAATTTGCATGAAGCTGTTTTTCAGATACCGGCGGCTAGTGTGAGTTTTAGAGCAGTTTTTAGAGTCAAACGAAATTTTCAAAAATTGCCAAAATTTTGGGCTTCAAAACCGATATTAAAGTACAATTTTTGAAAAACTCAAAAAAATTGAAAAAATTGAATTTTTGTTATTTTTTTGGCATTTTCTGACTAGTTAAAATTCTAAAAATAACTAGATATTTAAGAAAATTTTATATTTTTGGGTAAAAATAACGGAAAAAGCCAAAAATGTCGAAATTTTAGGTAGAAATACTAATATTAAACTGAAAAAATTGAATTTTTGCGTATGTCGAAAAATAATGTAAAATTCGACGCAGAAACTGTAATAAAAATAGGAAAAATTGAAATTTTTGAAAAACTCAAGAAAAACGCAAAAAATTATGCAAAATTCTGGTCGATAAAGAGCAAAAATCGACAAAATTGAATTTTTAATTATTTTTTGCATTTTCCGACTTGTTAAAATTCTAAAAATTACTAGATGTTTAAGAAAATATGGAATTCTCTGCAAAATTTTAGAAATTTCGAAAAAAGTCATATTTAGGCTAAACAACAACCAGGATTTATCGAAGTTTGCACAAAAATTGGATACAATTTGAAAGATCGTCCGATTCGTCCGGCTCAAGTTGGTGTTGTTTCACAATAAATGCTCAATTAGGATATTATTCGGTTTTCTTGTTCTTTTTGGTTTTTTTTTCAGATTCGAATAGATTAGAATTGTTTTTTTAAAAAGATCTTTTATTGTTCAAAACGTCACTTTTTGTTTTTTTTTGTTAAAGAATTTTTCTATGAAATTAATTTTCTATGTTTAAAAGTTTTTACCTGGTTTCCAGCCAATTTTTATCGATTTTTGAATATTTCTCAATTTTCAGACAATTTAAATTGTCAATATTTTCAGAATGATTGAAAGAGCTCCAACTGATGAGGTTCTGCTTAGAGTGCCGATTTGTAATGAAGGAGAATTGGTGAAAAGTACAGTTTATTATAGCGGGTTAGTTTTTTTTGGTCTGAAAGGGGTAATTTATGAGATTTCCAACATTTTAAGCCAAGGATCATGAAAATCCGGTAATTTAGAGCGAATATATGGATTTTTGCAAAAAACGGGCTCGAAATTTTGAATTTTTTTGAAAATTTAAGTTTTTACCATTATTTTCGAGGCATTTTTACATTTTGTTACAAAAATATATAAAACTAGCCGTTTGCCGCCGCTTCGCGGCGGTAAATGGCTAGTGAGCTCGCTTCGCGAGCTCTGCGTTTTAAAATTTTCGTTAGTAGAAAGGGACATTGAATCTTAACATTTCTCTCTATCTCTCTCCTAAGCTGCCCTATAAAGTCTCATGGACCCTGGACCCATTTGACCCCATTGAACACATTTTTCTAGAAATTTCTGGAAGCTTCTGGAAGCTTCTGGAATTTTCTAGAATTTTCTGGAAGCTTCTAGAGGCTTCTGGAGTTTTTCGAAAGCTTCTGGAATTTCTGGAAGCTTCTAGAATTCTTTTGAAACTTTTTGGAAGTTTCTGGAATTTTTTAAAAATTTTCTGGAATGTTCTAGACCATTTTGGAATTTTTTTGAATCTTCTAGACTTTTCTGGAATGTTCTAGACTTGCGGACACACGCACGCCCAACGTTTTATTATAAGTATTTTGATGATTACTGAACGAAACATGAGAGAAATAGTGTGTAAAATGAAGAGACACATAGAAAAACGCTAATGTTAATTAGGTTACGGTAACTACCGTAATACTACCGTAATCCGCACCAAATTTTCACAGTGACCTTACATTATTCCAAAGATGTCACCATGAAAGTTTGGTCTCGATCCGACCATTCTAAAAAAAATATGAAAAAAATTGGTGTACTGTAGCTACAGTAATCCTACAGTAACCCGAGATCCAGACAGTATTTTTGTGAAGCGCTCCGAGAGGCATGACGATATACCAAGTATGGGACAGATCGGTCGAGGGGTCAAAAAGTTATTCATGAGAAATGTATTCTAGCATGTGAAAACACGCACGGCCTTAGCGCTTTATTATATAGTATGATTTCCAGTATTTTAAGCCGAAAATATGGATTTTTGAAAAAAAGGACTAGAAATTTTGAAAATTCAAGTTTTTTACTAATATTTTCGATAAAGGAGGTGTTTCTGTGCCTTTTATTAGAATTTTAAGACAATATACGAAATTTTCAGAATTTTAAGCCAAAAATCACGAGATTCCGTTAATTTGGAGCGGATAAACGGATTTTTGGAAAAAGTGGGTTGGAAATTTTGAAAATTCAAGTTTTTTACTAATATTTTCGTTAAAATAGCCCCCCCCCCTTCTTCGAATTTTTAAAAAATCGCTCAGAAGCGCCCACCACTCTAAAATCCACCTAATTTGCAGAACCCGAAGAATCGATCCGGAACAATGGTTGGCATGGTCGAGTGAATGTAAATATCTGCCAGAATCGGATGCGATTGCTCTTTGTGCGACGTGAGTTCAATTTTTTATTCTGTTTTTTACGGATTTCGAAATTTTGGACTGAAAATGGAATTCTTCTAGTGATTTTGATGCTTTGATGAGTATAGGACAATAACACAACGTGAAATTCAATTTTTTAATTGTATTTTGAACGAAAATGGCAAGAAATGTTGGATATTGCCTTTAAGACATCAATTGATCTATAAAAAATGAGTGCGGGCTAATATTTTGGGAAATTTAACGTTTATTTGACGAATATTGGCCCGTAATCATTTTTGATAGATAAATTGAGGTTTTAAAGGCAATATCCAATATTTTTCGAAGTTTTGGCTGAAAATAGCTAGATTTCACGATTTTAAAGCCACTATCCCACCAAAAATGAAATTCATGCAAAATTACTTAAAAATAAGGTTTTAACGGGTTATTTTATAAATTTTAAAATAAAGACGCCGAGAAGCCTTTTTGAGCAAAAAACTGAAGCCAGGTTTAAAATCTGAAAATTCCAATTATTCAGGCTAATAGACCGGCTCTCGATGGTTCCAAACGTCGTGTCAGTTTCATCCCCCGTCATCGTTTGCGGCGACATTCACGGACAATTCTACGATCTTCTAGAACTTTTCAAAACCGGCGGAACAGTCCCCGACAAGAAATATGTGTTTATGGGCGATTATGTGGATCGCGGACATTATAGCTTGGAGACTGTCACACTTTTGTTTTGTTTGTTGTTGAAGTAAGCTTTTTCTTTTGGAATTTTCAAGAAAAGGTTATAAAATTTCCAGATATCCTGATCATATCACATTGTTGCGTGGAAATCATGAATCGAGAAGAATTTCAAATGTTTATGGGTTTTATGATGAATGCCAGAATAAGTACGGACATGTGAATGTTCATAAATGGTTTTGTAGAGTGAGTGCTTTTCAAAAAATCGATAATCTTAATAAATTTGATGATTCTTAGGTATTCGACGTACTTCCAATTGGCGCACTAATCGATGATTCGATTCTTTGTGTTCATGGTGGATTATCGCCGGATATACGAACGATCGATAGTTTGATTGCGTTGGATAGAGCACAAGAAGTGCCGAATAAGGGACCACTTTGTGATATAATGTGGTCTGATCCGGATGATGAAGTGGAGAATTGGGTGATGAGTCAGCGGGGCGCTGGATGGGTTCGTTTTTTGATTTTTGAGGTTTTATGAAAGTGGTTTTCAAAAAAATCGAGCTAAAATTTGAAATTTTTCCAAAAAAAGTAAATTTTTAACATTTTTAAATAAATTGCGGGAGATATCGAAATA
This sequence comes from Caenorhabditis virilis, assembly GCA_964036255.1. Lineage (NCBI taxonomy): Eukaryota > Metazoa > Nematoda > Chromadorea > Rhabditida > Rhabditidae > Caenorhabditis > Caenorhabditis virilis. Next base: position 2,865,582 of record OZ038417.1, on the reverse strand, counting down.
ATTTATGTTGAACCTAAAAAAATTTAAATTTTAAATTTACAAGGAATCGATTTTTGGCCGAAATTTTAGTAATTTTGGCACCAAAGTTCGATTCCGGGTGCTCGTTTTTTTTGCAGTTTTTCTTTTTGCCTTATTGTTTTGGTATTTAAAATTGAATTTTGAATCGAACTAATGAAATTTAAACAAAATTTAAGCCCTCTTATAGAGTAAAACCGAAAATTTTCCTCGAAACATGGATTTTAGAATTTATGGGGGTCATAAACTTGGAAAATACTATGAAAATTCGAATTTTTGAAGGATTTTTTGCATTTTTTGCCAATAAAATTTTTATTTTCCAAATAAAATATGGTTTTCAAATAATTTAAATTAGAAAAAGACGTTTTTTAAACATTTTTCTAAAAATTTAATTTAATATTTAGTTTTAGCGAAAATTAACATTGAAAACTCAATTCTTTCGAAAAATTGTTGTAAAAATTGGATATTTCAAGATTTTCTCATCAAAATTCACAGAAATGGAAAAAAATTCGATTTAGAAGAAAACTAAGCTTTTGATGGCTGAAATCGTTCAAAATTAGGTTTTGGGCTACATTTTTTTGACAACGGAAAAGTTTTGAAAATTAGAGCCAAAAACTAAGTATTTAGATATTGAAAAATGTCATTTTTTCGAAATTTCGTAATTTATTGATTTTTCTGATTTATCATTGATTGAAAAATCAAAATTCTGAATTTTAACGAAAATGTCGAGTTTTTTTGGAAAAAAGTGAATTTTAACCACCCAAAAATTATTTTTAAATAGTTTCTTCGATTTTTTATTCAAATGAAACCTTGATTTCAATTTTTTTTTGAAATTTTGGAAAATTTAGAATTTTTGCATCAGAAATTGTGCAGAAGCTTATAAAACGTTGACATAGAAATATTAAAACGAAAAATTCAAATTGAGCCTAAAAAATTGATTTTTCCAAAAAAACCTCATTTTCAGGTGTTCGGAGCCCGAGTAACCGAGCAATTCCTCGTCAACAACAATCTCACACTCCTCTGCCGTTCACATCAACTCGTCGACGAAGGATTCAAATACATGTTCAGAGAGAAATTGGCGACCGTTTGGTCAGGTAAGTTTTTTCAAATTTTTTTCAGCCAAATGTCTGAAAATTGCCTTTTTTCCAGCCCCCAACTACTGCTACCGATGCGGAAACGCGGCGGCGGTGTTCGAAATCGACGGCGATTCAAAAACCACCAAATACTTCAGCGCAGTACCGGACCAGAACCGCGAACGTCCGGAACGGGTCGTTGCGCCATATTTCTTGTGAAAATAATGCATTTTTGATCTCTTTCTCGTTTAAAAACATTTCTTTTCTTCGATGTATTTGTTTTTCTTTGTTTCCATATTTTTTCTCACTTATTATTGTAATATTAAGTACTTTTTCCCTTTTATTTCAGGTGATATTTGGAAATTATGTTTCACTTGGTTTTTTTCTTCTTTTTTTTCAATTCTTTCCAACTTTATTCGCGTAAATAAGAGAAATATTACAGAGAAGAAGAAGAAGCAGTGTACAAGATTCATTCTCCCCAAATTGTACCGCAACATCACCATAGGATGACTATTTTGGAGTAACCTGTAGAGTTAAATAGTAGGGAAGAAGAAAAAACAATAGAAATGCCAGAAAAATATAGACAAAGAAATAATATATTACAGATTTATAATAAGGTATTGAAATAACCCAATTTTGTTTGTTGTTGCTGTTTTTTTTTGAAACTTTTGTAAATAGAAGGAATGAAAAATCCTGGAAGAGAGAAATCCTGAACAAGTGACAACGACGAGTAGGTTTTACAACGCTGGTGGTGGTGGAGGTTGGTGGTTGTCGTTCTGGAAAATTTGGGGTCTCTTTAGGTAGAAAATAAAATTTTGAAAGTACCGTAACCCTTTAAAGGGACATGACGATTTTTAAGATTTGAAAATCGCTTAAAATTTGAATTTAAAAATGGAAAATACCGAATTTTGAAGAAAACTGGCTCAAAATTCAATTTCGCGACGTTGTACAAAACATTAGAAACGGCATGTCCCTTTAAAAAACTACGGTAATCAAAAAAGTGAAATTTTTAAAATAAAACCGAAAATTTACAAATTTTTGTGGAAAATAAATATTTGAATCGGAATTTTTACATTTTTTCCAAAAAAAGGTACATTTTATAGTGTTTTTCGAAAAATACAGATTTCAGAATTTTATTTTTTTAAAGGAAATTTTTGAAATAATAGTTTTTTCCTTTAGAAAATAAATGTTATAGGCAGAAAATTCGTAATATTCAAATTTTAATCGTTTTTTTAATGTTCAAAAAGCGTTTTCCCCTAGTTTATGACCCCATAAACCCTAAAATCCATTATTCATGGCGCAATTTTTCAAAAATTCTAAAGAATTTGGGTTTTCGGGGCTTAAACTTGCTTTAATGCCATCAGATCGATTCAAAATGCAATTTTATATACTAAAACAATAAGGCAAAAAGAAAAAATGCAAAAAAACGAGCACCCGGAATCGAACTTTGGTGTCAAAATTACTAAAGTTCGATTTCGGGTGCTCATTTTTTTTTAGAATTTTGTCTTATTGTTTTAGTGTATTAAATTGGATTTCAGATCGATTTAATAATATTGAAAAAAAACTCCGTAAAACCAAAATTTTTGAAAAATGGATTTTTGGGTTTATTGGGACCATATCGTGACCGCGGCACATCGGACAAAACTCAAGTAACTAGGTCATAATGACGTGTAGACTACAGAAAAAATTAAAAAACAACCAAAAAGACTTAAAATAACGAATTTTCTCGAAAACTCACATCTCTGGAACTCGGTCCCGGCTTCTCCAAAACCGCCTCATTCTGTCGATTCTGATTTCCACTTCTCATCGAGTTCGGACGCATCAAATACAATCCCATCGCCAAAATCGTCCACAACAAGCTCCAGAGAACCAATCCCGAGTTTGCAGTGGCCGGAAGTCCATCGGTAAGGCATCCCGAATCGGTACAGTGTTCTTGTCCACTTTGAAGCTGGAAATTATTAAACATTTTAATTTTTTTGAAAAAAATGCGAAAATCCACAAACCAAGCTCAAAAGTCTGCTCATAGCGGCTTCATGATTGAAGAAGCATTCACATGGGTCACTCATGTTATTTGGATCTTTTCGGATTTCCTGAAAAGTGAACCAAAATGAAACTATTAGTCTTGTTCTTTTTTAAAATGAAATAAACGTGATGAAAAATGAATTGTGCGACGTTGAATAAGGAAATATTGTGAAGAGTTGAGAGAGTGAAAAGAAGAGTGAAAAAATGAAAAAATTTTTTTTTGTTTGGACGAATAATAAAAAAAAACATATGGAAACGGAACTACGGTAGATGGATGGCATTTGGGAATTCACATGAAAAACTTTTAATGCTGATAGTTTCAGTTTTCGTTGAATGAAAAAAAAAAGCTAGATAAGAAAAATTAATGATAAAAAAAGCTTCTAAATCAATAATTACAGTTTTCGATTGCTACAGTAATCTTTAAAGGGACACAACGATTCTGAAATTGCAGAAATGAGTTTTAAAAATCAAATTTTGAAGAAATTCTTGGGAATTGCGTGAGAAAACAGGCGAAATAGGTTTTCTGCAGATTTTTGCATTTTGAAAAAAATATGAATGTTTTGTTTTTGGTGGTCAAAACTTGTTTCTAGCTCAAAACAAAAAAATGTTGTTAAATTTGCAGGTTTAGTAATTTTTATGCACCTCAAAACATATTCGGAAAATCAAAAATTCAGCTTTTATTTGATATTTCACTAAAATTTAGATTTTTAAGTAAAAAAAATTATTTGAGAGGGTTACCGTATTTTTATTAAAGGCACACAACTGCTTTAAAAGTATCGTAAACCGCTTTCGTGGGGAAAGACATCAAACGAATAATGGTGTGTCCCTTTAAGATAATTACGGTATTATAAGAAAAAAGATTTTAAAACAAAATTATCGATTTTTTACAAAAATATCGAAAGTCGCAACAAAGCGGCTGAAGTTTGTCAAACGGCAAGGGGGAAAAATGAAAATGTAAACAAAATCAATAAATTGCAGAAAGATAAACATCGAAAAATGGATGGTCTTTTGGCATCAGAGAACAAAACAATTGCAAAAAAAAAAGAATGGAAATGAAATAGACCCCCAAATAACTAGCAAAAACCAATCGATGTCCTCCCACTTTTTGTTTATTACATTGAAACTTTCGCATGTACAGCTGACGTTGCCAAAATCTAGATTCAAGTGAAAACCTTAAGAAATCTGAAAACGCGTCAATCTCTGATTTCAAGGCGCAACATTGGTGCCTTTTTATTAGTTTCACGCGATAGAACTTGAGTAAACAAAGAGAAATGACATTAAAGGGAAATATAACAATTTGGATGGGGGTAATAAAAAATCAATAAATTGATAATTCACCGGCGGAACATTTTAATGATGGGAAAATGTTCAAAAATTGAGCGATTCGATTAAAATTTCGGATTTTAAACAAAAATCAATGAAAAAAGGATGAATAACTAAACAGACATCCTCAAAACGCCATGTGTTGTTGTGCCCTTAAGACGGTCTGCGTCTCTTCAGTCATCTAGTGTTCTCTCGTCCGCTGTACACTACACATTCGACGGCATTCCGCCTACATTTTGCTAGAATAAGATCCCTTTTGATTTGACTTTTTCCCCTTTTTTTTGTACTTGTTTTGTTTAATTCAATTGTTCATTTACAGAATCCAAACAATGCCAAAGGATCGGAAAAAGGAGGAGAATACGGAAATTGAACATGTTGATCGAAATATTACGGCCTTTAATCAAATTTCGCATTTGAGTGGGTTAAAAATATCGAAATTTTGAGAAAAAAATCAATAATTTTTGCAGTCGAACCGGAAATTATTACAAGGTTGACGTTGAGTCATAATAAATTGACATCGGTTCCGAAAAATATTGCGGATTTGATTAATTTGCATGTGAGTTTTTTAGAGATGTTTATCGAGCTTTAAGGAAACCCAAATTTGATGAGATATAGCTCATTTGATAGAAAAAATCAAGAGCTTTCGATTAGTACTAATATTGGGGATGGAAAATGAAAAGAGCTTGGAGAAATATTGATTTTTAGTGGTGCATTCACTTTAAGGTGTCGAAATTAGGCATCTAGGTTTGATGAGCTCTAGTTCTTTGAAAAATTGATAAAATATTTTTAAATGTAGCTCATTTTATAGAAAAAAATACGGGCTTTCGATTGATATCAAACATCGAATTAATAACCTTAGAAAAACTAGTTATATATTTAATTTTAAGTGGTACCATACCTTTACGGTACAAATATTGACGTCCATGTTTGTCGTACTCTAACTTTTAAACCAATTGATAAAAATTTTTGTGTCTTAGCTCATTCGATAGATAAATTTATGAGCTTTCCAAAGGTATCAAACATCACATAAACACTTTTTAAAAACAAACAGATATGACCTTTTTAGTGAGACTCTATCTTTAAGGTGTCGATTTCAAACGTCAAGATTTGCAGATCTCTAACTTTTTAACAAATTGATCAAATTTTCTGAAATCTAGCTCATTTTATAGAAAAAATGTTTTTCTTCATTATTTTAGTCATATTGTTAGGAAAAAATTCAGTAAAACTGATGTAAAAGTTCGAAAAGTGTAGTACCTTACCCAAATTGCAAAACCGTCCCCAAAATTAAATTCTATCCGGATTTTTTCATAAAACATTTAGTATTAAATTAAAGCTTGTGGTTTTGTCTATCAAATAAGCTAAGTCCCAAAAAATTTGGCTCACGTGGTAAAGGGTTAGAGACCGAAAACCAAGAGCGAGAATTAAAAAAAAACTCTTAAAGACAATGTCGCACTAATTTTCAGACCCTCAATCTATGGAACAATCAAATCGAAGATCTTCCATCCTCAATCTCAAGTCTACCAAAATTACGAATCCTCAATATTGGGTACGTTTTCCCGCAAATCAAAATTTTGCATTTTTCCCACGCCTCCCACCCTGGGAGGTATTTACGGGGTACCTCTACAATATGAGTTCTCTTTCAGAATGAACCGACTTTCAATTCTCCCGCGAGGTTTCGGATCATTCCCAGCTTTGGAAATTCTCGATTTGACCTACAATAATCTAAGTGAACGATCGCTTCCCGGAAATTTCTTCTTTATTCGTAAACCAAAACATTATTGATTGAAAAATTTTTAGAAGTCAATTTTCAGAAACCCTCCGAGCACTTTATCTAGGAGACAACGACTTTGAAATGCTGCCAGGAGATGTGGAAAATCTTGTAAATTTGCAAATTTTGGTTCTCCGGGAGAATGATCTTTTGACATTGCCGAAAGAGCTCGGGAAGCTGACGAGGTTGAGAGAGCTTCATATTCAGGGGAATCGGTTGTCGATGATCCCTCCACAGATTGGGCAATTGGAGCTGGTTGGTCCGAAGCAGACGTTGAGGCTGGAGCATAATCCGTGGATTCCGAATATTCAGGTAAACAGTTGGAAGAAACATATAAAAATTGGGAGTTTTAGTGACACCTTGTCTTTAAGGTGGTGAATTTTGAGGTTGAAGTTTGACGAGCTTTAACTTTTTACCAAGATGGTCAAATTTGATTAAATGTAGCTCATTTGATAGATAAAATCTAGAGCTTTAATTTGGTTATAAACACTTTATGAAAAAATATCTAGATAAAATCGAATTTTGGGGCAAAACATGCTTTAGTAATGAATTCTGTTAGGATACGCTTTTCGGACTTTTCTTCAGTTATTCTTGACTTTTCTGGCTCAATTTAAATACCAATCAAAAGTCCGTGAATTTATCTATCGAATGAGCTAGGCGTGAACAATTTTGAGCATTTTATTAAAAAGTTACAACTATATACATTTTCCGGATTGGTATGGACACCTTAAAGGCAGTGTGTCACTAAAATGCTTTGTTTCAGCTATCCCTTTTTCGCTTTTCTACCAAAAATTAGTACCAATCGAAAGTTCTTAAATTTTTCTATCGAGTAAGTCTAATTGCAATGAATTTGAATGATCAGTCAAAAAGTTGCATCCCGTAGAAATTTAAAAATTTGAAATTGCTATTACCTCCCAATGACAGTTAATCATTGATTCCTATGTAGCTCTCTGTAAGAATGATAAACATATCATATTGTATCGAATGCATTCCATTTTCACACCGGAAATTGCATTTTTATTGATTTAGCAACTAAAAGAAACACAATAAACATTTCAAAGTCGAACTTTCCAAACTTTTTGCATAAAATGAGGAGTGGAGAGTTTTTAACTGTAACTTTTTGACAAGACGCTGAAAATTGCTAACATTTAGCTCATTTGATAGACAAGATTATGAGCTTTAAATTGATACCAAATATCATATAAACAACACGTAGAAAATCACCGAAATTTGATATTTTCAGTGGTACACTGCTTTAAAGTTCCAAACTCAGGTTCGAATATTTTGTCGAGCTCTAACTTTTTAACAAATCTCTACAATTTTCTAAATGTATGCTCATTCGATAGATAAATTCAGAAGCTTTCGATTGGTAGTAATATTGTAAGAGAAAAATAAAAAGCACTAACTGGAACAGGGGGTTTAATGGAACACCGTCTTTAAGGCGTTTAATTTAGTTACCTATTTTTGACGGGCTCTAACTTTTGAACAAAAACTCCAAATTTTTTGATTTTTAGCTCATCCGATAGAAAAAATCACTAGCTTTCGATTAATACCAAAAATCCAATATATAAAATCATACGAACTAGTGAAATTTAAGTTTTTAGCAGTACACTATCTTTAAGGCGTCGAATACAGTGTTGAATGTTTATAGGGCTCTAACTTTTTAACAAGACGTCCAATTTTTCTAAAAAATAGCTCATTCGATAGAAAAAATTGTATTCTTTTTATTTTAATGATTTCCCTGCGTAAAATTCCTAAATTTAAAGGAACAATTCGATGCAAATGGAGCAGCTGGTGTGTGGGCATACATCCGAAAAGACGATTATGCACACCTCTATCCGAATCAAGATTTGGCGACCACTCCAGTTCCACCAAAACGGAATAAGGATAAGAAAATCTCGAGGAAAGGAATGCAACAAGCTTAGAAGACCTCCCCCCAAATTTTCAACCAAAAAAAAAGAATAACTTACAAAAAATTTGCTCAATTTTATTTTTTAAAAGAAATTTATGGTAGTGTTTAGAAAAATTATATATATCGTGGAGGAATGTGTAAATATAATTCCACAATTTTTTGAAACAAAAAAAAATTTAAAATTTTCAATAGAAAGTATATATTTACGTCTATCACGAAGAAAAAAAATCAGTTTCAAAAATTAGATCAAAGATCAGTTGTTTGCGTACGCTTTTTTCATGCGTCGCGGCTGCGTCGCGTGCCTGGAATTTTGTTTTGGTTAGAAAAATGTTTATGAATTTAATTTCGTGAAAATTTGGTTTCTAGGCCACCAAAATGTTGGTTTTCTAGGCCATGAAAATGTTGGTTTTCTAGGCCATGAAAATGTTGGTTTTCTAGGCCATGAAAATGTTGGTTTTCTAGGCCAAGGGCACTTTTTTGAGGCCTCCAAGATTTGGGTTCCTAGGCCACCAATATTTGGTTTTCTAGACCATGAGCACTTTTTTGAGACCACCAAGACTTTGGGTTTCTAGTCCATCAATATTTGGTTTTCTAGGCCACCGAGATTTGGTTTTTTAGGCCACCAAACTGTGGTTTTCTAGGCCGTGTAAATTTTGGTTTTCTAGGCAACCAGGATTTTGCGATTTAGGATACGAAAACATTGGCGATTTTTTCCTAGGCTACGAAATGTTGGGTTTCTAAGCCGCGAAATTTTGGGTTCCTTAGCCTCGAAGATTTGAGTTTCTAGGCCACCGAGATGTTGGTTTTCTAGGCCACCAAGATTTTGGTTTTCAAGGCCACCAAGATTTTGGTTTTCTAGGCCATCAAGATTTGGGTTCCTAGGTCTCAAAATTTTGGGTTTCTAGGCCAGCTATATTTTGGTTTTCTAGGCCACCAAGATTTTGGTTTTCTAAGCCACCAAGATTTTGGTTTTCTAGGCCACCAAGATTTTGGTTTTCTAGGCCACCAAGATTTTGGTTTTCTAGACCACCAAGATTTTGGTTTTCTAAGCCACCAAGATTTTGGTTTTCTAGGCCACCAAGATTTTTGCTTTCTGGGCCACGAAATTTTGGATTTCTAGGCCATGAAAAATTTGGTTTTCTAGGCCATGTTCAACAGAGCGCACTTGCAATTTCACACGATTTTTGAAACTGATTTTTTTTCTCAGTTTTCAACCAAAACATGATTTTATATTGCCTTATTCAAAATATTGGTGCTAATTATGTAATTCAATCTGCAATTTGCTTTAAAAATGTAATATTTTATTAATAATTTGATATAATAATAAAGAGTTTATATTGACACATCTACCCGGGGGGTTTAAAGCAATTTAAAACGAAAATAAATTATGCAAAGAATAAAAAAGAAATCGCATGAGACTAGAATTATGCAATGAACAAAAGAGAAGAAAGACTAAACATGACTAAATGGTACACAAAAAAATCAACAAGAAATTGTCTTAAAGATAAGGGTCTACTTAAAATGTGAAAAACAGGAAAACACGCGTCGAAGCGGGCTTTTTCGCTTACGCGGTGGTAACGGAAGATGGGTAAGACTTTGGGAAATTGTGGAGGTTTTTTGATGGTTGGCGAACATTGGATTGATATGGCTTTCGACTGGTTTTTCATGTAGATCCGGGGATTCTTCGGATTTTTTTTGATGCGAGGTGAAGAGATGTCGGAGAGAGGTGTAGAGACGGGAATGGCAGCGGGATTTGCAGTCGTCCTGGAAATTGGAGAAGGTTTTTGGGGGCGTGTAACTTTGTGAAAAATTGTTCAAATTGGTTCAAATTTGAAATATTGATGTAAAATTATCTAAATATGATTTTCTCGAAATTTCATCACTTTCTGATGTGATTGAGCCAAGTTATGACCTTCCAAACTTAAAATTCATGTTTTTTTATTAATAGCTTAATTTAAAAATTTGATAAATTACTTAAAATTCAATTAATTTAATTAAAATTTGATATTTAGAAAGTTAATTATTTAATTATCATTTCTGTGAATTTTTGGATTTAATATTTGAGCCGAGTTATGACAAAAAGTCGTCAAAATTCCTCATACCATATTTTCCATGTGGGTTCGAGGATCAGTTTTCAAAAATCAATATTTCAGCGAATTTTGAACAAAACGCCATGTTTTTTTGTGAACTTATTCAAAAAAGTCTACATTTTCAGAAAATATAAAAAAATTGAAGGAATTCCCAAAAATAATGACTTTACAGACCCTTGAAGTACTACCAAATCTCAGTTTCTTAAAATGAAGAAGCAGGTTTCAAAAGTGTCTAATTTTCTCAATTTTCATCAAAATTAACTTATTTTTGAAATAGAAGTTTAGAAAAGTCAACAGTTTTAGAAAATGTAAGAAAAATTTAAAAATTCCAAAAAGCAATGACTTTTTGAGACATTGAAATGTGAAAAATCTCGGTTTTCAAAAAATGAAGGAGCAACTTTGCAAAGTGTCCAGTTTTGTCAATTTTGATCAATACTTGATAATTTTTGCTTAAGGCATTTGAATTAAATTATATTTTCAGAAAATATAAGAAAATTCGAGTATTTCTAAAAAAATCATGACTTTTCGGACCCTCGACCTCGAAATATGAGAAAGCATCAGTTTCCAAAAGTGAGGAAGCCGGTTTCAAAAGCGTCCAATTTTCTCAATTTTGGTTAAAAATTGCTAATTTTCGCTCCAGATATTCACATTTAATTACATTTTCAGAAAATGTAAGAATATTGATGGATTTTCGAAACGTCATGACTTTTCCAACCCTTGAAATACTAACAAATTTCAGTTTTCAAAAAATGAAGGGGCATCTTTCAAAAGTGTCAAGTTTTCTCAATTTTTATCAAAATTCCATGATCTTCGTTTCAGATATTTAAAAATGTCTATATTTTCCGAAAATATTTAAAAAATAGCATACCTGGTACTTTAACAAATCATTAACATCAACGAATCCAACAGATGACGCTCGCCTACTAGGACACAATGAATCATCAGAATTCTGGAAAAAATCAAATTTCTGGAAAAAAATGATGATTCATAACTATAAAAAAGATAAGAAACAAAAAAACGCATGACATTCTCGAACATACCGTAATATCAGGCGACAAATTAGTAACTTCCTTCAACGCGAGCACTTTTAATCGATTCCTCAAATGCACTGGATGCGTTCGGGGCGGGATTTTTGGCGGGATTTCTATCTCCGGCATTTTTCGCGACGACTTCTAGACGATTTCGACGGAATTTTGGCGTTTTTAAAATATTTCCTGGAAACAAAAAAGTGGAAATGAACGAGAGAATGTGGATACGGGTGAAAAGAGCGGCGCACATATGGCCGATTATTACCGGAAATCGTTTTGTGGAGAAAGAAATGGGCTTATCAGAAAATGGGGGTGGAAATGGAAGAGGGGTAGACAAAAAGAATCAAATTAAACATTCACCGGTGAGTACGCGGTTTTTGATACTTTTGTTTAAAGGTATTGTACTATATATTATATAGTGTTTTTGATTACGAATGGGGGCTACTGATATTGGGTTCTTTTGTGCTATTTTTGTCAAAGATTCGAGTGTTTTCTAGAACAAAAAATTGAAAAAGAAGAGGGGAATTGTCACGAGTTTTTAGTCATAATAATTGAAAATGCTTTTTCTTTTAAGAAAATTCACTGACACCCCACCTTTAAGCATTTAAAAATGCTTAAAGGTAGGGTGCCAGTGATTAAATTTAAAAATGCTTAAAGGTAGGGTGCCAGTGATTTCTAATGAAAAAATGAATTGTCTAGTAAAACAGAAATTTTCAAAAACTTTAAAGATATCAGTTAATAAAATCTAGCCAAAAACACGTTTTTTTGAATTTTTAAAAGAATTTCAAAAAAATTTAAATTTTCATCCACTTTAGTCAAATTTTCAACGTTTTTCTGTAATTTTTAAATCCAAAAAATTTGTTTGTAAAAATTCAGAAGCAAAATTAAAGCGACATGGTAAAAAGTAAAGTGGTACTTTATCTTTAAGTCCTCTCGATATCTCAAATAAAAATTTCTTCGCTGTTTTGGGTTGTAATTTTATAACGCCAAGGCTATTTTCGCTGCAATATAGTTCATTTAATAGAAAAAATCATTAACTTTCGAATAGTACCCCATGTTCTATGAATCCTTGGGAACAATGAGCATAAATATACCGATTTGGTGTCACATTGACTTTAAAGTTTCGAAATTCGACTTAGCACTTATTTCGGGTTGTGATTTCTCAACCCAATGCCCAAATTTAAGGATTTTTAGCTTACTGGATAGATAAAATCAATAGCTTACGATTGATACCAAATATATTATGAAAAAATGAGAAATCCACCTGAAACTTGACCTTTTCCGTGGCACACTCTTTAAGTCTTTAAGCATCCCGTTTAGACGCTAGTTTTTAGCGAGCTCTAAACCCTTAACATAAAAATCAATTTTGTTGAAAATTAGCTCATTTGAAAGACAAAATCACGGTCTTTCAAATGGTACCAAATTTTCTATACATAATCTCAGAAAACCCGAGAAATTTTGCAATAAACAGAACTTGCTTTTTTTTTTGGCAAAAAAGTACGTTTTCTGCAGTTTTTCATTCAATATTTCAATGATCAAAGAAGCACCGGAAATGAACAAAACACAGGAAAAAAATGAACGTTGTAGAATCCTTATATATAAATGGATAAGGAGGCGGGGCTTATTTTTTTGTGTAACCTTTTTTCTGTGAACATTTTTCTGTGAACTTTTTTTTTGTTGTAAAATTAAGAGGTAGGAGGAACGGAATTGAACTCGCATCGGTTCACGTAAAGAAATAATTACTTAACCGGTAGACCATCGAAGTCACCGAAAGAGAATGAACTTTTTGAAACCTAATGATTGCGGATTTTCATTTCTTCATTTTTTTCGAATTTTTGTCAAAATTTCACAAAAGAAACAGTTTTAAAAAAATAGGTCAAGAAACTAGGTCAACTTTGAAAAATTCACTCGAAGAAAATGATCGTTCTATAGTGATGACTAAGTGAGGTGAGCTAGAGTAAAAGAAGAACTTATTTTCAGAAGAACTTCTTTTCACATAAACCTCTTTTCAGATTTATTTCTTTAATTATGCCGCTAATTATAACCATTTTAGAAGATTAAATAATTCGATGAATAATGAAATGAGACAATTATGGTTGGTTTTGAAATTTTCCAGTGAAATTGTTATACTGGAAGGATAGTTTCGCCGCGCAGCGGCGTTTGAACATCGGTCAAAAGTATTGGAATGCGTGCCGAAGGCACGGAAGAAGCGAGCCGCAGGCGAGCTTCTTCTGTGCCTTCGGCTCGCATTCCAATACTTTTCGATCAAGATATTTCGGTCCCGACAACTAATATCAAAAGGTGTGAAATCGTCAAATAACTGAGAGTGAAGTAGCACGCCGAAGGCGTGTAAGGGGCGAAGCCGAAGGCGAGCCGTAGAAAAAGCTATTATTAGGAAATTAGGATGAGTTTAGGTTAAAGAGAAATGCGCGTTTTCTAGCTGTTATGTACAGGTAGACAATGCTTACTGTTTTTGAAATGCCGAATTTTAAAGGAACTTTGAAAAATGTTAATTTTATATTTTATCACAATTGCTTTTGTTAGATTAGTCAAACAAAATCTGATCTAACAAAAGCTGCACGCCGGAGGCGTGTTGGAAAGCGAAGCCGAAGGCGAGCCGTAGTCCAGGAGTTTTGCCGCGTAGCGGCACGCAACTCCTGGTGTAGATTATATATTGATTAAGTAGGATTATCAAGGGTTTGATAACGTTTTGTAGAGAAAATGACCGGAATTTAGTTTAAATGGGAAAAATGGGCTTTGAATTGTTGTTCCATCGGTTTTTAAAGTCAGAGAATAAATTTCAACGAGAAGGAATCGAACTTATGTAAGCTGAAGCAATCGATTTGTAGCCTAATGCGTTACCACTGCGCTACTAGAGGAAGAGTCGCAGGGAGAGACGCAGAGAAAAAGGAAATTTGCGGAGAGAAAAAACATATTTTTTAAATGCAAAAATATGATTTAAAGGGATTTTTTGGGACCTTATTAGGGTCTCGCAACGATTTTGCAGTTTTTTGACCACCAAAACATTTTTTGCAAACAAAAAATATAGGTATTTAAATAGCGAATGGTATGAAAAAGTGATAGCCGCTTATCATGATTAAACAAAATAAAAATTTTTTTATCAATTTTTTTTCAACAAAAAATGTAAAAAGACCCCCACAAAAAGGTATGAGGTGGCGTTTTTTTAGGCGAAACGAAAAATAAGGAGAAAAAAGTTTCACATGGGATGATGTGAAATTTATATTAATTTGAAACAAAATGAAAAGAATCAAATCAAATCAGCGAAGCGAATTCATTTTGATTTGATTTGTTATTGATGTTTGTTTGGATTTTTTGAAGAACATGGAGGAGGCGTCACTTCCGGTTGACTGATGGAGAGAGAGAGAGAGAGAGAGGGAGAGAGAGAGAGATACATTTTATTTTTATTTTTTGAAAGAAGAAACTTGGTTCTAAAAGAAAAAAAACAAACATATTTGGTGCACTACAATTTCGTCATATCGAATTTTTGTGAGACGCGTTGCGGTCGCACGCGACGCGTCGAAATTGTGCGCACTTGCTTTTTTGAAATACATTTTCTGAAAAAATAGCTTAATCTGAGCATCTGGAGCAAATAACAGCAAATTTCAATTAAAAATTACAAAACTAGAGAGTTTTGAAACTGGTTACTTCATTTTTTAGAAAATTGAGATTTTATCATACTTCAAGGGCTGTAAAGTGATGATTTCTAAAAAATTCGAGAATTTTCTTCACATTTTCTGAAAATATAGCTTAATTTTCATATCTGGAACAAAAATTAGCAAGTTTTTATTAAAATTGGCAAAATTGGACGCTTTTGAAAATGATTCCTTAATTTTTGAAAACTGAGATTTTGTCATACTTCAAACCCCTTTTAAATACATAATTTCTAAGAAATTCTTGAATTTATATATATTTTCTGAAAATAAAACTCGAGTTGAACATTCTCAGCAAAAATTATCAAGTTATGATCAAAATTGGCAAAACTCGACACTTTTGAAATTGATTCCGTTTTATTTGAAAACTGAGATTTGACCATACTTCAACAGCCTGTAGAGTCATAATTTCTAAAAATTTTTTGAATTTTATTATATTTTGTGAAAACAAAATTCAATTTGAATAACCAAGCCGAAAAACATCAAGCTTTGATGAAAATTGACAAAACTGGACACTTTTGAAACTTGCTCCTTCATTTTTTGGAAACTGAGATTTGACCATATTTTAAGGGTCTGTAGAGTGGCAATTTCTAAGAAATTCTTGAATTTTATTATATTTTCTGAAAATCTAATTCAATTTGAATAAGTAGAGCAAAAACCATCAATTTCTGATGAAAATTGACAAACTGGACACTTTTGAAACTTGCTCCTTCATTTTTTGGAAACTGAGACTTTCTCATACTTCAATCGCCCGTAAAGTCGTAATTTTTGAAAAATCCATTAATTTTTTCACCTTTTCTGAAATTTCAGCTCAATTTTAATTTATTTGCTAATAATCAGAAATTTATTCTCAATACTGAGAAAATTATACGGTTTTAAAGAGATAGCATCATCATTGTTGAAGAAAACTCAGATCAAAAAAGTTTATGAAGCCAATCCTTTCTATTTAAATCACAAAAACTAAAACCCCGACCGGAAATGCATAAACTCCACAAAAAATATTTTCATTTCAAACTGATAACGGAATTAACACATTTTAGGGTGCTTAAAACAAGGAAATATGTAGAAAAATTAGGGAAAAAATTCTTCATAAACCAAATTTTATAGCTTTCGATGAAATATAATTTTTGACGCATTTTTGGATACCAAATAAACTTTCAAAACCTTTTAGAAATGCCGAAAAAATCTACAAATACAAAATTTTGTATTTGGTTTAAAAACATACACGTAAAATTGGTGACGGGTCTCGCAGCGACTGCAGTATTTTTCCCATCGATTTTTTTAAAAATTCAAAAATTAGCAATTCTTTTATTTATTTTAATTTTTCACCAAGAAAATTGAAGACCGAAATATTTTTCAGTAAAAACGACCAAAAATTGAAAGGACAATAATAATCGAATTGTTGCAAGTGCGCTCTAACGAAAATCGCCCTAATTTATATATTTTTTCAAATTTTTTGAGTTTTTCTCGAAAAAATGAAATTTTGAAACTATTCGGACTTTCTATAAATTCTGGAAAGCACAAATTGTATGATTTTTCGAAAAATTGTATCATATTAACCATTCAAAGAGCCATGTACTTCACTAGAAGGTGAAAACGTGCTCTAATGAGACGGAATTGTAGGATTTTCGAGAGTTTTATCATATTACCATTCAAAAAGCTATTTCACTAGAAAACGTGCTCTAATGATATCATCTCGAGACGGGGAATAGTTAAAGTTAGGGGGCAAAATGTGTTTTTGAATGCAATACGTGGAAAAACGTGAAAAACACGTGGATTTAGGGTATAAAAGGAACTTTTTCTCCAGTTTTTTCAAAACCTACTAGCCGAAAATCTACTAATTATAATGATGAAGAACTACTGTAAGTTTGGAGTACCAATGAAAAAAGGATTAAGTGCCAGTGAAACAAGGATCCATTTCCAGATTCGATTTTACTGACAATTGCATTTGTTGCTTCTTGCTCTGCCGTCTATTCCAACGAAACCGAGTTGATCCTTCATGGAAGTTACAATGTTTGCCCCTTGCCTCTCCCAAGATTGGAACTTACCAGATTCTTGGAACCAACGGTCAACCATGTCCAACAAAGGCGCCCTTTGGAACTCCCTTCGAAAGTGACCCTTCCAATTGCCAACAACATCCCAGAAACCACGAAAAGCAGCCAAGAAATCGACGAAGAAATTCATGATGCATCCATGAAAGTGGCGAGATTTGTTGTGCAAATTTTGCTCCTTTTGTTTGCTTTTTCAATTGTTAAAGTGAGAGCTGAGCGGGAGGAGGTTGAGGTCCAAAGAGCTAGAGAGGTTCCGCTTCGATACTGGGGAAATTTGCCGGTACATGTGATGTATCGAAATGTTGAGGAGATCAGAAGAAGAAGGGATCTTGAAGCTTCGGAGTGTTAGATTTTATTATTTAGTTGGTGGAGGAGTAATAAATGTTTGTTACTTTGAAATGTTTTTTTTTAAATTCGGAATATTGAAAATGAGCTTTTTTCAAAAATTTCTGTTAACGAATGTACGAATGTGTCCAGTTTTGTCAATTTTGAGCGATAAGTGCTAGTTTTTGCAAATTATATTAGAATTAAGTTCTCGGGTGTTGAACCGGGATCCCCGCCGGGATACCAACCGGGATCCCCGTCGGAGTTCCGGTGGGGATCCCGGTTCAATCCCGGTGGGGATCCCTGTTCGTATCCCGGTGGGGATCCCGGCTAGGATTTGCTTCCCCCCGCTAGTTGAAAAATGGTCGGCGGAAAAAAAACTCTCTCCGTCACGGATAGCATCTCAGACAACTGGGGAACTAGTTTTCGGGTGAGTTCGGGCGCTTTCGACTAGCCTGTCGGTCAGTTACTCTCGACAGGCTAGTCGAAACTGCTCGAACTCACCCAAAAACTAGTCGTAACTGACCAAGAACTAGTCGAATCAAAATTTATTTTTGCCAAAATGTTCAAAGTACTGAAAATGGTTGAAAAGCTGTCTTTTCCGAAAAATCATGAACTATGAGTGTAATTTTGAATTTTTACCCGAGTTTTTACAAAATTTTGTAATTTTCAACTTTTCTTAAACATTTTCATCTGAAATGTCTTTTTCGCAATAAAACCTGAAAAATCGTAGTTTTGATATTATTGTCTCACAAATTCGGCTTCATAAACGTGAAATTCCCTATTTTGCGAAATAGTTTATGGTGAGGGGTAATAAGACAACGCAACGCATTCCTCCCCATTGCCCTCACGCGTGGCGTGTCGATTTTTTTGACAGAGGTTTTTCACGTTTATATAACAGATTTTGTAAACAACTAATATAATATCTCGGGTTAAAAAGATTTTTTCACCAAAATTGACTGAAAAACAATTTACTGAAAATAGGGTGTTAGGCAGGAAATTTTTTTTGGTGTGCTCACGATTACAATAATAAAGTAGTAAACTATTTGGAAAAGTCGAAGGAGAAACCAAACCATTGATTTCAAGAAAATCTTATTTTTAAGACATCTAAGTTCACCAAATTTTGTAATAAGGGGAAAAACTGTTTTTTTTTGCATTTTCGGAGGAAGCGCAACAAGTAAAAGTAACATTTTGAAGATCAGCCTGTTTTCGAGTACTGTTATGCAGTTTTCTTTTGTTTTCGATTCTTTACTTGATCGAAAAATGAAATTCTTTAAAATTTCAGTAAGGAAACCAGTATGCTATCAGTCGAATATAATATTTATACCGGTAATGTTCTGTAACTTTATAGATGTAACACACAGATCAGTGAACACAAAAAAAACTAACCAACCCAAATATGTGTCCCGGCGTTGCGCGGGTCCACCCGCTTTTTGGGGAAAATGTGAACTGGAAACTATTCTTTATATTTTTGGATAGGTCTTTACAAACTCTACAACTTCGTAGTTAATATCAAAATGCAAAACACACAGCTTAAAAACGAAAATTTGAAGAAAAGCAAATCGGTTCCAGTTTTTCAGAATTTTCTAGTGGAAAACCATATCAACCCCATAAATGTTACTTTATTTTCTGAAGAAGATGAAATTCTGTACTAGAATCATAAGTAAACTCGAAAAATGAAGAGACCCATTGTGCTGAAAACAGACGAAATACGTCAAATTTTGATTTTCTTGCAGAAATGGTTTTTTAAGCCTGAATTTAGACCTTTAATAACAGTTTCGGCGCTTGAAATGATGAACATATGTTTCAATTATGCAGAATTAACGTCTTCCAAAAGTTTTTTGGTGAAAATAATAAAAACATTTTTAATTTTTTTGGAAAATTTATGAAATAATCGTCAAAAAAAATTTTTTTTCGATTTTTACCAAAAAACTTTTGGAAAATGTAAATTATGCATAATTGAGACGCATGTTTTACTTTTTAAGCACATAAACTATTTTTAAGGGTCTAGATTAAAGCTTAAACAATCCTTACTGCAAGAAAATTCTTCGAAATTTAAAGCCTATTTTCGATACAATGGGTCCCTCATTTTTCTAGTTTATTTTTGATTCTAGTACAACATTTCTTCCTCTTTCAGAATTTAAAATAAAATGTTTCGGGTTGATATGGTTTTACACCAAAAAAATTGAAAAACTGAAACCCATTTCCTATATCTTCAAATTTTCGTATTTAAGTTTTGTGTTTTGAAATGTTATATCAACTACAAAGTATCAGTATATCAACTCCATAAACATTTTCATCTTTGATGCCTTGTTCGCAATAATAACTTAAAAAATTATGGTTTTGATATAACATCTCGGGTAAAAGCTTTTTTCACCTAAATTGACTGAAAGCCATCTTGTCAAAAATTTCCTGATGTGTTCACGGTTACAATACTGAAGTAGTAAATTGTTTCAAAAAAACCAAAGGATATCCCAAACCGTTATTTTCAAGAAAATCGTATTTTTCGGGTTTTAAAGTTTACCAAACTTCGTAATAAGGGAACAGCACAAAATAATGTATATTTGAGTAACAAGGATTTTAGGTAGAGCTTTAGAATTTTGGTAAGAAGGTCAGTAAAGCCCTAGCTTTTAGTTTTCGTCGGGTTTATGACAATCGTTCAGGATTTTGGATAGATCTGAATGAGATCTGGTGTAAAACTCTAAGACCGAGTTCGCACCCTTCCCCTTGTCAGTATTTTATCAAGCTTTCTAAGGATAACGGTCTAGAAATGATATTTTATTTATAGACGATGTGAGGCGCATTAAACAGCGGTGTCCTAGATCGAATCAAAAGAAAAGTCCTGCAACTTTACAGATACACACATCAGTGGACGACAACTAACCAACTCCAATAGGTGCCCTCGCGTTGCGCGGGTGTACCCGCTTTTTGCTGAAAATTTTGGCGCATCATAACTCAGCTTAAAATGAGAACTATAACGTAATTTTCATATTTTTGGATATATCTTAACATGATCTATAACTTTGTAGTTAATATAAAAATTCAAATAACAAATGTTAAAAACGAAAATTTGAAGAAAAGAAAATGGGTTTCAGTTTTTCACAATTTTCTGGTGGAAAACCACATCAACCCAAAACTTTTTTACTTAATTTTTTAATTATGGTTGAAAGTCTGTACCGGAATCAAAAATAACCTTTTAAAAAACTAGGGGGTCTATTGTGCCAAAGATAAAAAATAAAAACGTCTAATTTTGAAGCATTTTATTGCAGAAATGGTTGTTTAAGCCTGAATTTAGACCCTTAAGAACAGTTTATGTGCCTAATAAGTTAGACATACGTCTCAATTATGTAAAATTAACATTCTCCAAAAGTTTTTTGGTGAAAATCGAAAAAATAATTTTCTATTTATTCGTTTTTTCAAAAAAAATTTTGATTTTCTTTCGATTTCCACCAAAAAATTTTTGGAAAATGTTAGTTATGCATAATTGAGTCCTACGATTAATGTTTTAAGCACATCAACTATTTTTAAGGGTCTAAATTCAGGCTTAAACAACCATTTCTGCAATAAAATGCTTCAAAATTTGACGTTTTTATTTTTTACCTTCGTCACAATAATCCCCCTCTTTTTTTAAAAGGTTTATTTTTGATTCCGGTACAGAATTTCATCCTCTTTAGAAAATGAAGTAAAATGTCTCGGGTTGATGTGGCTTTCGACCAGAAAAATTTGAAAACTGAAATTCCCTTTCTTTTCTTCAAATTTTCGTTTTTAATATTTTTTCTTTGAATTTTTATGTCAACTACAAAGTTATAGATCACGTTAAGAGCTATCCAGAAATATGAAAATTGCTTTATAGTTCTCATCTTGAGCTGAGTTATGCTGGGCTAAAGTTTTCAGCAAAAAGCGGGTGCACAGTTTTATTAAAGGTCTGACTGTATTTTCAGCTCGAAACAATAGAAAAAACGTTGAATGTGTCGGATTCACTTTAAAATTTTGTTACTATTTGACTATTCTGATCTCTGTTTGCGATTGTGAATATTAAATGCTATATTAACATTATTTTTCTGTTTTCTTGTTATATTGAGTGTTTAAAAACAATATTTAAATTAATAAAGATCGACTGGATTCGAAGATCTAGTCGGTTTCATGGTGATCCACCGCTTTCACCGACTCGCTCCCAAACTTTCATCGGTAGAGTTTTTTCTGAATACTCTCTTTGCATTTATTTAGATCTAAAAATACAGTCAGGCCTTTAATAAAACTAAAAAAGATAGTTTTCCATGAAAACTTCTACATAACTTCGTAAAACATTTGTAACTGTCACTGTCTGAAAACCCGAAAAATCACAAAAAATATCAAAACTGTGCTCTGGTATGCAAGATTTGTATGGTATTTTAGAATTTAGATTCCAGTGCATGTCATCTCCAAATTTCATTTAAAAAATCCGACTATGCGCCGAGCTATGACAGAAATACTGAAGATGTATTTCTTTTTGACCGCTACTATAGAAGCTTAAGTAAAAACTTGAACTTTACTGAGCTGTAACTTGGCTCAAACTCAATATTTTATAATAAAACGATCATATGGAAACTAGTTTTAGTCAATGTGCCAAATTTGAGCACATAAGGTAAAAAATTTTTGAAAATGCCCTTTTTGTAAGCCTAGAAGTTTAAAATTTCCCCGAAATTCGCTGAAATTTAGCGCATTTTTTGTATTTTTCCGATTTTGAGCTCGAAAACTAATTCTCGTAGTTCTAAGCAGTTTTGAACGCAGTTCCTTTATCAGCGTAAAATTATATTTCAAATGAACTATGCTTCATTTAAAAAGACAGAAACAATTTAGTCACTCCCACTTCTGATTTTCAATATGCTCAAGTACAACATGCAGGGTGTTCAATAAATACTGCAGGACGCTTCAGACACATATATTTTTGAAACTACGAGACGAAACTCTTTGAAAAGGGTTTGAGTTTACATTTTTCAACGTTACTGACCGCTCAATTATCATAAGAATTTGAAAATTGGTCTAATGAAAGTTCGATTATCACTTCAAACATATATTAAACTTAAAAGTTTGTAAAATGAGAAACAATTTTTTCACCGGCACAGTTTTGGGGACCTACTTTTTCTTTTGTCAATTTTGGATCCATCAAAAAGTGAACTTTTCTGCATAAAATGAGCTAATCGTAATCTAGAATTCTAATTTTTCAGTATGGAATGTAGCTAAGGGAGAACGATAACATAAATAAAACTATTCTTGATTATTTTCTATTTTGACCGTTTTTTCCAACAAAAAAGTGTGAATTTTATAGTTTTTCATACGATGTCCAAAATCAGGTAGTGTAAGGATGATACAAGTTCCCTAAAAATTATCACTGTACGTTAATAAGCTCCAAAAGCTTTTTAAAATATAAATAAAGTTTCTGAGTTTTTGGATAAGAGCTAAGAAATGTGAAGCTGCCAATATGAACGAACATAAACTCGCGAGCTGCGAGCATGCGAATATGAAATTGGGTCTGGCAGGGCAAAATAGGTGAGATTTTAACGAAATTCCAAAGGGTCCCCCCCCATGGAACATTTTTGAAAAAATTTTAAAATTTAAAATCTCCGATATTATCAGAGGGACTCTTACTAATAAATATTTAGTGTTTCCCAAAATATGACCCATCTTGTGAACCTATGGGCCGCATGGCAACAGCTCAAAAAACCTTCAGTCCCATACCCAGTAAACTGTTGCCTGTATTGGAAAGCGCGATAGAAACTGAAGGTTTTTTGAGCTGTTGCCACGCGGCCCATAGGTTCACAAGATGGCTCATATTTTGGGAAACACGAAATATTTATTAGTAAGAGTCCCTCTGATAATATGGGGAGATTTTAAATTTTAAAATTTTTCAAAAAATTTCCATGGGGGGGGGACCCTTTGGAATTTCGTTAAAATCTCACCTATTTTGCCCTGAAACCCCAAAAAGGTTACAGAGAATCCGCTAAATCAACATGGTATTTGATGAAAAACATCATAAGGATTAATAATTTCCATATTTCGCGTCGGGCCCAAGCACTTCGTCATATCGAAAAAGGGGAAAAACTGGAAAATTTGGACCACTTTTTCAGAAAAATCAAATTTTAGGCATGATGTCGACCAACTGGAAATTAGGTGTTAACATGAAAAATACTCAAAAATGTGCGAGTAATCCATTCCCGAAGAGATTTTGACTTTATCTTTAAAACTAAAAATTTCGATTTTCGGACCATCTAGGATTTTTTCTATAATCTAAAAATGTTTTTCTTTCAAATGCAGGTTAGCTTGTATTAATTCAAGCTCTTGCCGTTATCATATTCAGCGTTTAATGTGTCGGATTTACTTCAAAAATGTGTTACTATTGGACTATTCTAATCTCTGTTGGTGATTATTAATATTATATGCAATATTAACAACATTTTTTCCAAAGAAAATATGACATAGAGAGATATAGAAGAGTTTTCGGTTTTTTATAGATTAAATGTAATTTTTCTACTTAAATGTGGCTATACCAATGAAAAAATTGATAACTACAATAATCAGATAAACAATCATATTGAAAAAATGAGAATACATTTGAATTCTGTTTTGATAAATTTATGAAAAAATCGCCAAACTATTTTTAGTCGATTTTCACCAAAAAACTTTTGGAAAATGTTAATTATGAAGAACAAAGACGTATACTTCACTTTTTAAGCACATAAACTATTTTTGTCGGTTTAGATTCATGCTTAAACACTGTGGTAACAAAATGAAATTTGACGATTTTCATTTTTCGAGTTTATTTTTGATTCTAGTACCCGTGAAAAACTGAAATGTAAAAAATGTCTGAACAAGCTCTCTTATATTCAATAAGTTTCTTTATTACAATTATTTTCTCTTGCCGACATCACAAATTCCCTGTATCAAAAAATCTGTGTTTAGCCGGGATCCCCACCGGGATACCCGGTGGGGATCCCGGTTGAGTTTTATCCCGGTGGGGATCCCGGTTTGGAAAATTGCCTCTCTCAAATCCCGGTGGGGATCCCGGTTCAACACCCGAGTTGTACTTCCAGAAAATTATGAAAATTTGAGAATTTCTTAGAAATTGTGACCTTAGAAGTCCTTGAAATGTGAATAAATCTCAGTTTTCAAAAAAAAGTTCAGGAACCAATTTCAAAAGTATCCAGTTTTGTCAATTTTGATCATAAATTGCTAATTTTTGCTCCAGTTATTAAAATTGAGCTATAATTTTAGAAAATGAAAGAAAATTTAAGAATTTCTGAAAATTCGTGACTTTTCGGACCTTTAAAATATGACCAAATCTGAAGATCCAAAAAATGAAACTTATTTCAAAGGCCTCCAGTTTTGTCAATTTTGATAATAACTTGATAATTTTTGCTCAGAATGTTCAAACCGAGTTTTATTTTTAGAAATTGTAATAAAATTCAAGAATTTTTTAGAAATTTTGACTGTAAAAGGGGTTTGAAAAACGACCAAATTTCAGTTTTCAAAAATTAAGGAACCATTTTCAAAAGCGTCCAGTTTTGACAATTTTAATAAAAACTTGCTGATTTTTGCTCAGAATATTCAACTCGAGTTTTATTTTCAGAAAATATAATAAAATTTAGAATTTCTCAGATATTATGACTCTACAGGCCATTGAATATGGTCAAATCTCTTAATTAAGGTACCATTTTCAAAATCGTCCAGTTTTTCCAATTTTAATAAAAACTTGCTGATTTTAATTTCAGTTATTAAAATTAAGTTACATTTTTAGAAAAAAAAATGAAATGAATGTATTCCATAAAATTATTACTCTACAGGTTCTTGAAGTACGAAAAATCTCAAATTTTCAAAAAATGAAGGAACCAATTTCAAATGCGTTCAGTTTAATCAATTTTTCACATAACTTGCTGATTTTTGCTCCAGATATTCACATTCAATGATATTTTTAAAAAATATTACGAAATTGAAGGATTTCTGAAATAATCCTGACTTTTCTGACCTTTGAAGTGTGACCAAATCTCAGTTTCCAAAAAAAAAATTAAGACATCAACTTCAAAAGTTCAAAAGTTCAGTCTTGTCAAAAAAAAGGTTCTCACCGAATACCTGTTTTTAAAGGACGCGTTAGAACTTTTCTTCTAAAAATATATTGCCGCCATAACTTTTAACAGTTAAATAACCAGTTTCTAATTGTAAGTATTTGCAATATTTGCATGTCTAACAATAATTTTTTGATCTACAAGTTCGAGAAAAAATTATTTTTATTATCGACTTTTAAACTAGTTTTTTTTCTTAATTTTGGGGCAAAAACTTGCAAAAAGGTTGGAAATATCATCTTAATTACCTATTTAATTAAAATTCTTTGTTAAGGGCTCCTAATTAGTGTTGTCGAGAATCGATTAGTGAAAATTGTTTGTCCGAACTTTGACGAACCATAACTTTTCCGTAATCAGTTCATTTTTTATGAATTATGGCTTGTTAGATAGAGAAAATTGTATGCTTTCAGAAAAATATAATTACTTGACGTACAACATCCAATAAATATGGTCTAACTGTTAAAAAAGACTGCCTCATCCAATTTTTGAAAAAAAAGGTTTAATTCAAATTTGTCGACCTATAACTTTTCATAGTGTTGACCATTTTTACTAGAATAAAGCCTGTTAGATAGGAAAAATCTCCAGCTTTCAGAAAAATATACGTACTCAGCTTATTATTTTCAAAAAAAGTAATGAAAATGTCAAAAAAATCGACAAACTCCAATTTTTGTGAAATTGTTTTCAATCTCATTTTTAATGACCCATAACTTTTTACCCTGTAGATCATTTTTACTCAAATAAAACGTATTAGATAGCAAAAATATCCAACTTTCAGAAAAATATACTTACTCAGCCTATTATTTTCAAAAACATTAATCAAAATGCCAAAAAAATCGACTTACTCCAAATTTTGTGAAATGTTTTTAAAATCTTTTAACAACCTATAACTTTTTACCCTGTTGATCATTTTTACTAAAATAAAATTTGTTAGATAGGAAAAATCTCAAGCTTTCAGAAAAATATACATACCTAGCGTATTATTTTCAACAAAATAGATCAAAATGTCAAAAAAATCGACTTACTCCAATTTTTTTGTGAAATTTTTTTACATAGATTTGCCAACCCATAACTTTTTACCATTTTGATCATTTTTACTAACATGAAGCTTGTTAGATAGGAAAAATCTCCAGCTTTCAGAAAAATATAAAAACTTGATCTATTGTTCAAAAAAGTGACCTAATACTAATGATTTTCGTAAGCCTTCAAAATGACCCCCGTACCAATAGTAGACAGCCTACTTTTAAACAAAATTGCAGTTTTTCATTAAATTTAACTCAAATTTTTAGAAAAAAGGGGTTTAAGAGGAAAAAATCATAAATTTTTAATAAAAATCAATTGAAATTGGGAAAAATTCTTCAAAGTTAGTTTACCTAACTATTAAAGTAAACAAGACAGTTTTTTTTCGACTTGATGTTTATTTTCCAAATTTTGCCTCCCTCCCCCCAAAAAAAATTTCCAAGTGACTAAAGTTCACCACAATCTTGATATTTTTGATTTTCTCTTATCAATTAAATACTATTGCGAAATGTGTGGTTTCTGACCGTATTTTCTTGAACGTTTTCAGATTTTTAAGCGGTTTTCGAGGTGTCTAACATTGTTTTCCGTAAAAATGGTACATTTTTCTTATTTCTCACTACTCTCTTGTACAAATAGTACAACACTATGTATTTGTGACAATTCTGTGATTTGTTGGTCAAAATGTTATCTATCTCTACTTTTTCGCAACCAATGATGCAAATATGATAGTATTTATAGTGTGGATGATAAAAGCAATTCGCATCACTCAATAATATTTATTTTTTCATTTTAAAGAACGTATTTTCAGCCAGAATATGATGCGGTTTTCAATATTACTACTTCTGGCGATAGTTGCTCATGGAAATGCACACAAACTGCTGGTTTTTGTGCCGAGTATGGCGAATAGTCAGGTATGGCGAATAATTATGGAAAGAGTGGGCCGTAACCTTTTCAGAAGATATCCAAATTTGATGAATTATAGCTTGTTGGATAGAGAAAATGTCGACCTTTCAGAAAAGTGTAAACACTTGGCAAAAAGCTGTTAATAACCTACCGTAATTTTGTAAGAAGAACAATTTCTATCAATTTTAGTTCTACCAACTTTGAAGATGTATAACTTTTCAAGATGATTATCAATTTTGATGAATTATAGTTTATTCGATAGAGTAAATTTCAGGCTTTCCGAAAAATATAAACACATACCGATTTAATGTTAGTAACCTACCGTGATCTTGTAATAAATACCGCCTCCCAATTTTGAGGGAGTATAACTTTGACTTTGAGGGAGTATAACTTTTTATCAAGATTACCAATTTTGATGAGATATATCATTTTGGAAAGAGAAAATTGTTATCTTTTGAACTAATATAAACACGCAATGTAATTTTTAAGATAACGATACTTTAACCCGTGTGCAAACTTATTACAGCTGTCTGAAAACTAAAACCATTTTCGATGGGCCATAACTTTTTAACATGTTGGCCAAGTTATATGAACTTTATCTTAAATTGAAGTGAAACTCTTAAGCTTTCAGAAAAATATAAACACTAAGTACGTTTTCTTACAATTTCATGAAAATTATGATAAAATCACAACACACCCTTAACGGCAAAAACTAATTGATCAATATTTGACGGCCTATAACTTTTCAACAACTTGACCATTTTCAATAAAATTTATCTTAAATTGAAGAAAAAATCTTAAACTTTCAGAAAAATATAAACACTAACTATTTTTGCTTACAAATTCTATGATTCAGGTACAATTCTCAGCTCGTGTCGCTGAAACACTAGCCAAAGGTGGTCACAATGTTACAATGCTCTTTGTCAATCATTTTGCCGATTTCAAAGTTGAAGTTAAAATTCCACAAGGGATTAATAGTAAGTTGTTTTCTTCGAATTCCAGAATCTTCCGAATTTTCAGCATATCAATTGAATGCCCTTGTGAAAGGTTACACAAAAGCTGGAATTGAAAAACAACAAGCTGCGGTCATTTTCAAAGAGACCAGCTTATTCGACTCAAAAAATATGGAACATGTGAAACAATTTATGAAAATTATCCAGGACGGTTGCAGGCAAATGTTGAGGAATAAGGAATTCTTGGAATGGTTGAAAAATGAGAAGTTTGATTTGGCTTATGCTTATATTTATTCGACGTGTCCGATTGGGCTGGTTCATTATGCCAATATTCCGTCATGGGTGTGGTTGAATAGGTATTTTTGTATTTCAAAGCTTATTTTCTAGTTTTTGGTAATTTTTGCTTCAAAATGAGACCACAATCATTAAAATCCAAGAATTTAAAGCAAAGTTACAAGGGTTTGAAAATTTTGGAAAAAAAATTTCAAAATCTTGTAACTTTACTCGAAATTCATCTATTTTCATGATTTTGGATTCATTTTAAAAATAAAATGTTCAATTTTGAGAAAATAGGTATTTTCAGCTTCAAAATGTGACTAAAATCATTAAAATCTAACAATTTTAAGCAAAGTTGCAAGGTTTTGAAAATTTTAAATTTTTTTAAAATATTTTCAAAATCTTGTAACTTTTTTCAAAATTCAGCAATTTTAATGAGTTTGGATTTATTTGAAAGGTAAAATGTTCCATTTTCAGAAAATCGTTATTTTCAGCTTTAAAATATGACCAAAATCATTGAAATCCAAGAATTTTAAGCAAAGTTACAAGGTTTTGAAAATTTGTAGTTTTTTTTTTCAAAATCGTGTAACTTTTTTCAAAGTTTATCGATTTTCATGATTTTGGATTCATTTCAAAGGCATAATCTTCGATTTTCAGAAAATTGATATTTTCAGCTTTAATAACGTGACCTAAATCATTAAAATCCAAGAATATTAAGCAAAGTTACAAGGTTTTGAAAATTTTGAAAAACTTTTTTTTTCAAAATCTTGTAACTTTTTTCAAAATTTATCGATTTTCATGATTTTGGATTCATTTCAAAGGCATAATCTTCGATTTTCAGGAAATTGATATTTTGAGATTTAAAATGTGACCAAAATCATTAAAATCCAAGAATTTTAAGCAGTTTTGAAAATTTGGAAAAAAAAATATTTTTTTCAAAATCTTGTGACTTTTTTCAAAGTATTCCAAATTTCCCCCATTCAAATTAGGAGCGATTCTGTAAAAAATAGTATTTTCAAAGTAATCCTCTGACTTTCAGCGGTCCAATGATGGATTTTGTCGCCGGGGCAATTGGTGTCCCAACCGTTCCAAGTTATGTCCCGCCAGTTGTCATGGAAGCAACCGATGAGATGACCTTTTACGAAAGATGTAAAAGTTTTATCGGACATGGATTAACATCAATTCTTTCGAGAAAGTAACGATCTTCAATCAATACTCTCCCCATAAATATTCTTTCAGACTAGTCTCCGACGCTGAGACCCAAATCTTCCGCGAAGAACTAAACGACCCAACATTCCCGCATACAATGGACATTGGCGCCAAATGCCCATTGGTCATGGTGAACACCAATCCTTTATATGATCTGCCGAGACCACTACTAGCAAAGGTCGTGAATATTGGGGGATTGGGAGTAGGATTCGATAGTGCCAAGCCATTAGAGGGCGAGTTTAAGAAGATCACTGAGACTGGAAAAGGAACGGTGATTTTCTCGTTTGGATCGGTGGCCGCCGCGCATGAGATGCCACTTGCTTGGAAGAATTCGTTATTGGAGGCGTTTGCGTATTTCAAGGATTATCAATTTGTTATGAGATATGTTGGGGATGATATCACAGGTGAGCAAAAAAATGGTTTTTTCTGAGTGTTATGCAAAGTTACAATTAAGCGGCGCCTTGTCTTTAAGCTCAGCTGATACACTTTTTCGTGTATTTTATATATCTTTAAACTGTTTTCTCAACTGAAATGTTATATTAAACGAACGCTTAAGATTTTCTCTTTCAAATAAGCTATAAATACTGGAAATTGGTAAATTTGTTCAAGAGTTATGATTACTCAAAGTCGGGCTATTTCTGTGAACTTCGTAGTAATTGTGAGCTGCCATTTTTTACGAAATAACGGTTAGTTGTTAACAGCATACGGTATGTGTTTATGCTGTTCGGAAAGCTTAAGATTTTCTCTATCGAATAAGCTAATAATACTGAAAATTTGTTAATTTTTTTAAGAGTTATGATCGCTCAAAGTCGGGCTATTTCCGTGAACTTCATAGTAATTGTGAGCTACTATTTCTTACGTAATTACGGTTGGTTCCTAGCAGCATACCGCATATGTTTATACTTTTCTGAAAGCTTAAGATTTTCTCTATCGAATAAGCTATAAAAACTGAAAATTGGTAAATTTTTGTAAGAGTTATGATCGCTCAAAGTTGGGCTATTTTTTGTGCATTTTTAGCAGCGGTTAGGGTTTACGAAACTGTTTTTCAAATTCCTTTGAGAAGTATACGGTATGTGTTTACATTTTCCTGAAAGCTCATTATTTTCTCTATCTAACAAGCTATAACTCGTTAATATTAGTAAACTTGTTTTAAGGTTATGATCCCTCAAAGTCAGGGTATTTTTTGTGATTTTTTTAATCAGTGGTTAGGTCTTACGAAATTGTTTTTAAAATTGTTTTAAACAGCATATGGTATAATGTTTTTATACTTTTCTGAAAGCTCGCAATTTTCTCTATCAAACAAACTAAAATTCATAAAAAGAAATTCACATTGATAAAATATTCGAAAAGTTACAGCTTGACAAAAAAAGGATAAAATTTTCTTACAGATCGACTTCCAAAAAATGTGCACATCAGTAAATGGCTCCCACAGAAGGATATTCTTTTGCATAAGAATACGAAAGCCTTCATCACGCACGGTGGATACAATAGTTTGCAGGTATTATTGATTTTTGGGGCATTATTAATTATGGACCCAAATTTCTAGGAAGCCATCTCCGCTGGAGTACCATTGGTAACGATTGCTTTGTTTGGCGATCAACCGAAAAATGCGAAAATTGCTAAGAAACATGGTATTTATTAGAATTTTATGAATTCAGATAAATAAATCAATAAATTCAGGATTCGCTGTGAATGTGGAAAAAGGGACACTTTCAAAGGAAACTTTGATCGCCGCTTTGAAGGAGGTGTTGGAAAATGATAGGTAAGCCGGGATAACGAACATTTTCATTTATGCGTTTATAATCATTTGAAAGCTGAAAATTTTCTCTTTTGAAAAATCTATATATCATTAAATTTACTCAATTTTTTCAAAAGATATAGACCGGTAAAACTGGGCCAAAATCATTTTTTAAACGAAAGTTTGGTATTTCAATCTTCATTTTAGGTAGAGTACTGTAGTTTTCTGATCATATGTTTATATTTATTTAAAAGCTTAAGATTTTGTATTTTTAATAAGATACATATTGTGGAAAAAACATAATAGTGGCAGGAAGTTATAGGCCGTAGAAATGTCGCCTATTTTTTAGACGCCCAGAAAATCGATACACTTTAGGGGTGGGTTACGGTAGTTTTAGTTTTTCGAAAATAAGTAGTGTTTATATTCGTTTCAAAGTTTAAAATTTTCTCTTTCGAATAAGCTATATTTTTTTTAAACGATTGGCGTATTAAAAAGATATAGGTTGTTAAAGATGGGGTATTTATTCACACTGGAATAGGAACAGGTATTGAGTAGTGCTCAAAAGTATGATGAATTTCAGGAGTTTTAAAAAAAATTTATCTTATTGAAAAGCTGAAGACTTTCTCATTCTAATAAGCTAAAAATCTTCAAAAACAAACGTTTTGTTCCAAAGATATGAAACATTAAAAATTGTAGTTCTCGTGGACAATCCTCTCAAATGTTCATTTCAGCTACTCCCAAAAAGTGAAACGAATCTCGGCAATGGTCCGCAATCAACCGATAAAAGCGGACGAACTCCTTCTCAAATGGTCGACATTCTTGGCGGAATTCAAAACACTGGAAATGCTGGAACCGGCGGGTCTTAAGCTGAACTTCCTGCAGTACCACTCGTTGGATGTCATCGGATTTTTTGCCTTTGTTATTTTTGCAGTACTTTTTGTTGTTTACAAACTTTTAAGCTTTATTGTAAGAAAGGTGTGTTGTAGAGGATCTAGTCGGGTTACAAAAGAGAAAACTAACTAATTTTCATTGACACGTAAAATTATTTGTGTACAGGCATTGTTATTTAAAAATAAATTCATTTCTTAGTATTTCAAGTTGAGATTTTCAACCAGCATGCAGAAGTTGTATCGAAATAGGAAATCCCAAATAAAAGTACAATTTCAGAATAACTACAAAATTTTCAAATTTCGAGCTTATTGGGAAGAGAACCGGAAAATTGGGAAGGTTTGGAATTGTACGCTGGCAGTCGACTAATGGGGATCAAACGGAAGAGTAAGGGTTTTGAAGTGTATGCGCCTTTAAAAATGCGTTTTGGTGCTGGAAATCTGAAATTTTAAGTTTTCAGCTTCAAAATGCAGTATCATTTGTAGAAATTGATCAATTTTTTCAAAAGTTATGAAGGTTTGAATTCTAGGCTTCAAAATTTCAAAACACAAATTTTTAATGCTCATATCTTTACTGAAAATTGACCAATTTTTATGAATGTTAGCACATTTTGAAGGAGAAAATCTGAAATTTCAAATTTGCAGCTTTAAAATGAGCTATTGTTTGTGGAAAATGATCAATTTCTCGAAAAGTTATGAACATTTCAAAAGTTGCGTTTAAAATTTAAAAACAAATTTTTGAAATGTTAGACAGAAAATCGATAAAGTTTTATGAATTTTAGTTCATTTTGAAGTTGAAAAACTGAAAATTCCGCCTGTAAACTATATCGTCAAGATTTTAGGATATTTTCAGTGTTTTTTTAAATTTTCAAACATTTAAAAAATTTAAAGAATTTTGTACATCATTAAATCTTAAAATTCTGAAATCACAAATTTTTAAATTACTAGGTCTATAATTCCGTGTAAATCGAAAAAATAAATTTCATATAAAATTAGTCGAAAAATTTGGAACGCTTCACGAATTTGCGTGTCATCCTTGCGCAGGGGCCATGCTAATCTTCTCTGTATTGTTCCAATTTTAGTATATGTTCTCGGAAGAACGAAAGTATTCCAGTCCATTTCACTTATATAGCCCCTGTTTAGTGTGCTGCCGACACTTTACGGGACACGCCATTTGCCATGCTTTGTGTATAAAGTGGGCGGAGCTTAGGAGAGTAAGAAAAGTGAGTAAAAATAAATATAAATGGAAATTAGCTCTAACTTCTAAATAAAATGACCAATTTTGCTAAAATCTAGCTTATTCGATAGAAAAAATCACGAACTTTCGATTGATACTGATATTGCGCAGGAAAAATTGAAAATAGTAGCTTAAATTTGCATTTTTGGGGCACAATTTTCGTCCGACTCTAACTTTTAAATAAAATGACCAATTTTTCTAAATTCTAGCTTATTCGACAGAAAAAATCATGAGCTATCGATTGATGGTGATATTGCGCGGGAAAAAAATTGAAGTGTAACTATAAAGGGTTCATTTTTGGCTTAACAGTTAACCGAACATAGCCCCCCCCCCCCCGGAAAATAGAAAACCTGACAACCAAAAAATGTGTAGAAAAATCCAAAATTATAACCTTTTTTCTTCCAGAAGCCGCAAATTCTTCACCGCTTCGTCGCCACTTCCAACCGGTATCCAAACTGAGCAAGACGCGAAACTTTTCGCAAAAACTTTGATGCCCGGGGAACGGAAGTTATTGTTTGATAGTTTGAGGAAAATTAGTGAGTTTTTTTGAAAGGAAGAAAGTGCGCTCTATTGAAAATACAGTAATTTAAAGGAACATCACAATTTTTAAAAGAATAATTGGGGGAGGGGAAATTATTTTACGAAAATTATTATAAAAATAAAAAGTGTCAATTAAAAAACAAAAATTAACGATATGTCCCTTTAAATACTGTAGAATTTCGATAGAGCGCAGTTTCCTTAAAAAGTGAAATTTTATTCAAGCTTCCGATCAATACAACATGCACAAGCAAGTAATCCAGACAGTTATTCATCACGATGATATGATAAAAATTTGGTGGGAGTTTTTTCTTGCCGAAAAATTGTGTAAGATGAAAAAATGAACTTTTAGGTACGTGAATTTTGTTCCCATGTTTGTTTATGGTGTTTTGGATGAAGCTGCATTGATAGTTGGAGGAGATGCGATTAATCAGTAAGTCTGAAATTTTTCAGAATGACTTTAGAATCAAATCTTCATCACACTTTGAAAAATTTATCAATTTCTACTAAAGATGGTGCATTTTGAAGCTAAAAACTTAAAATTTCAGATTTTATGCTTTAAAATGAACTAAAATTCATAAAAATTGATGAATTTTTAAAAA
Source organism: Caenorhabditis virilis (assembly GCA_964036255.1). NCBI lineage: Eukaryota > Metazoa > Nematoda > Chromadorea > Rhabditida > Rhabditidae > Caenorhabditis > Caenorhabditis virilis. The sequence continues at coordinate 2,830,850 of OZ038417.1, read as the reverse complement.
AGTTATGAACGTTTTAAAATGTGTATTTTTTTTCAATATGAGTTTTTCCCAATTTTCAAATCGCCATAACTTTTCGAGAAATTGATATTTTTCCACAGATAATGGTTCATTTTGAAGCTGAAAACTTAAATTTTCAGAATTTCTTTCTGCTTCAAACGTACTAAAAATCATAGAAATTGATCAGTCTTCAGTGATGTTATGACTATTTTAAAATTTACGTTTTTCGAGCAAAATTTCAAATTTTCATAACATTTATATATGAAAATCGATTTTTTAATAATTATTTCACGTTTTGGTTGATTTTTTGAACATTTTAAAGCGTTTTGTAACGTTTTTTCACAATTCAAATTCCTCTAACACCTTTCCTTTAAGCTTCTTCTCGATTTACAACGGTATGTCAATGTTGGCGGCGGCTGCGGTCGCCAATGTGATTTGTAACATGTGCTTGCAAATTCCATCACATCGGAGTATTCATTGGTTTGGAATAAGGTACTACTGTAGAAAAGTTTAGAAGGGTCTCGAAACTATCCTTTTTTCAGAATGCCAGTATTGTCAGCGGATCAGATGAACACGGACGAGTACAAGAGGATCACCCTTGCGGCAAAGGTAAGAAATTGTGAAAAAAACCGAAAAGTTCATACCCACAAAAACAAATTCGAACACCAAAAATGTGTTGATGTGACTGACCACCGGTGGTCTCATTCATTTTCATTTTTCGCTATCGCCGATTGTTGTTGTTTATTTGGGGGAAAAATCGAAAAGTATTTTGAGTTCTGGCCAAGAAAAATTGTTAGTATTTTCCAAGCACCAAAAATCGGTTGAAAAGCATATTCATCGTTTCTTTCAAAACTATTTTTCGTGCATTTCTAATTGTTTTACCCAATTCTTTCTCTGCTCCTAAACTCCGCCCACTTTACACACAAAGTATGGCATGGGGCATGTCCCGTAAAGTGTCGGCAGCACACTAAACGGGGGCTATATAAGTGAAATGGACTGGAATACTTTCGTTCTTCCGAGAACATATACTAAAATTGGAACAATACAGAGAAGATTAGCATGGCCCCTGCGCAAGGATGACACGCAAATTCGTGAAGCGTTCCAAATTTTTCGACTAATTTTATATGAAATCTTTTTTTTTCGAATTACACGGAATTATAGCACTACGAATTTAAATAAGGGTGTTTTCAGAATTTTACGATTTAATAGTGCTCAAAAATTTTCAAAATTATTTTAACTATTTGAAAATTAAAAAAAAAACACTGAAATCTTTTAGAGATTACAGAAAATCCTGATTTTTCAATTTTTCTTCTTAAAAATGCACTAAAAACCATAAAAATTGATCCATTTTCAGTGTAGTTATGAAGGTTTTAAGACATTTTTGAGCCAAATTTCAAATCTTCATAAAATTTCGAGAAAATGAACATTTTCAACAAATAATGGTTTATTTTGACGCTGAAAATTTGAAATTTCAATTTTTCTTCTTAAAAATACACTAAAAACCATAAAAATTGATCCACTTTCAGTGTAGTTAGGAAGATTTCAAAATTTGTGTGTTTGAAATTTTTTGAGCCCAAATTTCAAGTCTTCATAACTTTTCGAGAAAATGAGATTTTTTCTGCAAACAATGGTTCATTTTGAAGTTGAAAATTTGAAATTTCAGATTTTCTGCTTCAAAATGGACTAAAATTCAAAAAAATTAATGAATTTTTAAAAAAGTTACGAACTTTTTAAAATTTGTTTTTTTTTAATTTGAGTTTTTTCCCTTTTTTCAAAAATCCATAACTTTTCGATAAATTGATCATTTTGTACAAACAATGGATCATTTTAAAGCTGAAAACTTAGATTTTCAGATTTTACACGGAATTATAGACCTAGTAATTTAAAAATTTGTGATTTCAGAATTTTAAGATTTATTGATATACAAAATTTTTTAAAATTTTCAAAGTTATTTTTGAAAATTAAAAAAAAACTGAAAATATCCTAAAATCTTATTTCTTTTCGAGATTAAAGAAAATCCTTTTTTCAATTTTTCTGCTTGCGATGAAATCTCTTTTTTCGAATTACACGGAATTATAGAACTAGGAATTTGAATTAAAGTGATTTTATAATTTTAAGATTTAAAAAGGGGGCTCCGGAGAGCTCAGAAGTGGGTTTCAGATGAATAAGAATGTGATTATCTACCAATTGATATCAAAAAAAAATTAAACCCGATAAAAATTTTAAATTTTTTAAAAATCGAATATGGTCAAAGAAATGCAATTTGGGTTTCTAGGCCATATAAGGAAAAATAACGAAAGATTCCCCAGAAACCAACGTAGTATATCTTTGGAAATGTCTACTTTCGATTTTTCATAAGTAAATTTCATTTAAAAAAT